>JASUAB010000012.1:17578928-18840000 GCA_037013595.1 Dicorynia guianensis | reverse complement strand
AGAGAATGGTAGAAAAAGTGCTACAAAGAGGGAGAGAGAGTGTCACTGTATGTTAGACAAAGAGAGAGAGAGAAGTTCTTGAGAGTGTGAGAAAGATAGAGAGATGGTGGGAAGTTTCAGAAAGAAAGTTTTGTGTCATAGGGAGAGAAGTTTTGAAGTGAACTGCAAAGAAAGATACAAAAGTTTTAGAGAGAGAGAGATAGAGAAAGAAAGAGAGAGAGATGAAAGTTTCAAAGAGAGAGAGAAATGAAGATTCAGAGATAGTGAAATAGAGATATAAGTTCTATAGAGGGTGGGAGAGAAGATTCATAGAGAAAGAAGTTTTAGGGGGAGAAAGAGAGAAAGAAAAGTTTTAAGTAGAGAAAGAGAGTGAGTGAGAGAGTGAAACTTTAGAAAAAGAGATAGGATGAAGTTTCAGAGAGGGCAAGAGCAAGAGAGAGAGAAAGCAATAGAAGATATAGGGAGACAAAGAGAGTGAGTGAGAGAGAGTGTGTATAAAGGAGAGAGAGATGAAAGAGAGAAGTTTTAAAGAGAAGGAGAAGGAAATTTTAGAGTGGCCAAGAGAGAGAGAGAAACAGTGGTAGACAGAGTATTGTGGAGAGAGAGAGAGAGCAAGAGAGAGAGAGATATAGAAGTTTCAGAGAGAGCTAGAGAGAGAGAAAGAAAGAGATAGAGGAGAGAAGTTCTACAGAGATTGAGAGAGAGAGAAGGGAAATTTCTGAGAAAGTGGGAAAAGTTTTGCAGAGAGCAAGAGAGGGTGAGAGAAGTTTCGGAGAGAGAAAGAGAAAGAGAGAAGTTTTAAGGAGTCAGAGCACGAAAAAGAAGTTTGAAGAGACAAACAGTAGTTTTAGAGAGAAAAGAGAGAGAGAGAGAGAGAGAGAGAGAGAGAGAGAGAGAGAGAGAGAGAGAGAGTGAAATAAGTTTTAGAGAGACCAGCAGTGATAGACAAGGAGAAGTTCTAGAGAGCACAAGAGAGAGAGGCAAGTTTTAAAGGGAGCAAGGGAGAGAGAGGGAGGGAGAAGTTTCACAAAGAGTGAGAGAGGGTGAGGGAGAGTAGTTTTAGAGAGAGCAAGAGATTAGTTTTTAAGAGAGAAAGAGAGTGACTAAGAAAGAGTGAAAGAGAGAAGTTTAAGTGAGAGAGAGAGAGAGAGAGAGAGAGAGAAGTTTAAGAGAGACCTAGACATAAAGAGAGAAAGAAGTTTCAAAAAGACCAAAAGAGAGATAGAGAGAAGCTTCAAAGAAAGAGAAAGAGAGAAAGAAAGAAAGAGAGAAAGTGAGCTTTTACAGAGAGATGTTTTAGAGAGACCGAGAAAGAGGGATGATGAAAAGTTTCAGAGGGAACAAGAGAGAAACAGAGAAGTTTTTGGGAGTTAGAGAGCCAAAAAGAAGTTTGAGAGAAAGAGAGGGTAGTTAGAGAGTAATATTGGAGAGAAAAAAAGAGAGTAACAGCAAGAGAGAGAAATTTCATAGAGAGGGAAAGAGAGAGACAGAGAGAGAGAGACAGAGAAAGAAAGAGAGGGAGAGAGAGACACAAAGTGGGGGAGAGATAGAAGTTTCAGTGAGAGTAACAAAGAGGGAGAGGGAGAAGTAATCAAGAAAGAGAGAAAGAGAGTGAGTGAAGACTGAAGTTCTAAAGAGAGCAAGAGAGAGAAGTTTTAGAGAGAAAGAAAGAGAGAGAGTGCATGTGAGTGAGCAAGAAGTATCAAAAGAAGGGAGAGTGAGACCAAAGAGGGAGAAAGAGTGTCTGAGAGAGAGAAAGCAAGAGAAGTTTTAGAAAGAGCTAGAGACAAAGGGAGAAAGAAGTTTCAGGTAGACCGAAAGAGAGACAAAGGGAAGCTTAAGAGAAAAAGAGAGAGAATGAGTGAGAGAAGTTCTAGAGAGAACAAGAGATTGATAGAGAGAAATTTCAAAGAGAGAAAGGGAGAAAGAGAGGAAGGGAGGTTTTAGACAGAGAGAGATAGAGAGAGCAAGAATGAGAGAGGGAGAGGGAAAGAGATATAAAAATTCAGAGAGAGTACAAGAGAAGTTTTGGAGAGAGAGAATAATCACAGAGAGAAGGAAAGAGAGAGAAACAAGTATTAGCAAGAGAAAGAGAGAAGTTTTAGAAAGAGAAAGAAACAGAGAGAGAAGTTTCAAAGACGGTGGGAGAGAGAAAGAGAAGTTTTTGAGAACGAAAGATAGTGAGTGAAAGAGAGAAGTTTAAGAGAGAAAGAGAGAGAGAAGTGCTAGAGAGAGATAGAAAAACAGAAAGAGAAGTTTTAGAAAGAGAAAAAGAGTGGATGAGAGAGAGAAGTTTTAGGGAGAAAGAAAGAGAGAGAAATTTCGAAGAGAGTGAGTGAGAGTGAGAAGTTGTAGAGAGGGTGGGACATTGAGAGAGAAAGAGAGTGGGTGTGATGATAAAAGCTAGTGGAAACAGCTGATCCAATTCAAATTCCAAGTGGTCTAGTTACAAGAGCTAGAGCTAAAAGGCTTTCAATGGATTGATGCAGAGCTTTTGGGTTGAGGAGTGCTTTTTAAGGCCCAAATACTTAGACTCAAGTGCAGACCAAGGGTGGATTTCGTTGGTCCAAGTGGTGGTGTAATTTCAGCCTTTTTCTAAAGCCCATACACTTAGAAGGATTAATTTTATATTGAAGCCCATACACTTGGAAGGATTAATTTCAGCTCAAGCATGTGGATTTGAGAGAATCAAGGAGATTAGATTTGGCTGATTATTACCCAGCGAATTTGGGATAACTTTCCTTTTTTTATGGGATTTGGTCAGCCTTTTGGAATATATCTTCAACAATTATTGCATTGGGCTGATTATTTGGCTAATTATTTGCTTGTAAAGGCTGGCATGCCATAATTATAGGGATACCTTCCTTTTTGCCATTTGTTTCCTTTTTCAAATTGTAATAACTCAGCCTATATATATGTATACCAAGGCTGAGAAGTTCAGATCAGTTTTCTACATAAAAGTTGAGAGTTTTCTCTTTGGTTCTTTAAAGAACTTTCCGAACTTATCAAGAACTTGTTCTTGTGGCGTTCATCCGACTTATCAAATGGTTCACCATCTCGTTTGTGGCGTCTACACATACCAAGGTTCGTGTTTTCTTATAAACATCGGGTCAAGGTTTCCACCTACAAAATCTGATCGTAGAACGGTCTTGGGAATCAATTTCGTTGACAAGTCTCATTATTCTTGGCGGGATTCGCATCAAAGTGGGAGAGAGAGTTTCAAAGAGAAAGATAGAGAGAGAGAGAGAGAGAGAGAGAGAGAGAGAGAGAGAGAGAAGGAAAGAGAGAAAGAGAAGTTTTATAGAGAGAGAGTCAATGAGAGAGAGAAGTTTTGGGGGGAGAGAGAGAAATAGAGAGAAGTTTTAGAGAGGGTGAGAGATAATGATAGAGAAAGACAGATAGACAGACACACAAAGAAGTTTTAGAGAGAGAAACAGAGTGATTGAGAGAGTGGGATAAAGTGTGTGTATGTGTTTTTTAAAGGGAAAGAAAGGGAAAGAGAAGTTTCAGAGAGAGCTCGAGAGTGAGGTAGAGAGAAATTTTTGACTGATTAAGAGAGGGATAGTTCAGAGAGGGCAAGACACAGAGAGAGAGTGAGAAGTTTCAAAGAGAGCAAGAGAGGGAGAGGGAGAAAGGGAAGGAGAGAAAGAGAGTGAGTGAGAGAGAGTGGTGGACAGAGCATTACAGAGACAGAGAGAGAGAGAGATTTTAGAGAGAGCTAGATAGAGTGTGTGTGTGTGATGGAGGGAGAGAGAAAACAGTTTCAGAGAGAGCGAGAGAGAGAGGGACAGGGACAGGGAGAGAGAGATAGAGAGTGGTAGACATAGTGTTGCAGATAGGGAAATGAAGAAAGAGAGAGAAGTTTCAAAGAGCAATAGAGAGAGGGAAAGAGAGCAATTTTAGAGAGAGAAAGAGAGATAGGGAAGTTTTAGAGAGAGAGTTTGAATGAGAGAGAAGTTTTAGAGAGAAAGGAGAGACAGAGAGAGGGAGAGAGAGAAAGAAAGATAGAGAAGTTTTAGAGAGAGAAAGAGAGTGAGCAGGAGAGAGAGAGAGAAAGAAGTTTCACAAAGGGCAAAAGAGAGAAGTTTCAAAGAGACTGAGTGAGAGAGAGAGAGAGAAAGAGAGGAGAGAGGGAGAGGGAGAGGGAGAGGGAGGCAGAGAAGTTAGAGAGAGAGAGAGAATGAGCAAGAGAAGTTCTAGAGAGATGAAGAGGGAGAGAGAAGTTTTAGAGAGAGCAAGAGAGAAATAGAGAAGTTTCAAGGACTGAGAGAGCAAAAAAGAAGTTTTAGAGAGAGAAAGCTATAAGTGAGACAGGATGGTTGAGTGAGAGAGCGAGTGAGAGAGGGACCAAGAGAGAGAGAAAGAAAGAGAAAGTGAGAGTGATGAGTGAGCAAGAGTGAGAGAGAGTAGTAGATAGAGTGTTCCAGAGAGGGAGACAAAGAGTGTGTGAGAGGGAGAGAGTGAGAGAAGTTTCCAAGAGAGCTAGAGGTAGAGAGAGTAGCTTCAGAGAGAACAAAAGAGAGAGAAAGGGAAGTTTAAGAGAAAAAGAGAGAGAATGAGTGAGAGATGTTTTATGGAGAGAGTGAGAGAGAGTAGTTCTAGAGTGACCAAAAGAGAGAGATAAAGAGAAGTTTCAAAGAGAGAGAGATGGGGAAAGAGAGAGAAGTTTCAAAGAGAATAAGAGAGAGATTGAGAAAAGTTTCAAAGAAAACAAGAGAGAAAGAAAGAAGTTTTAGGGATTAAGAAAGAGAAAAAGATATTTGAGAGAGAGAGATAGAGTAGCTTCAGAAAGAAAAAGAGAGAGGGAAAGAGAGCTAAACAAGTTTCATAGAGAACGAGAGATAGCAAAAGGAAGAGAGAGGGAGAGGAGGTTAGAAAGGGATAGAGGAAAGTTTTAGAGAGAGCAAGAATGAGAAAGTGAGAGGGAAAGGGATATAAAAGTTCTAGAGAGAGGGAGAGAAGTTCTAGAGAGAAAGAAGGAGAGAAAGAGAAATTTCTGGGAGAAAAGGAGATTGAGAGAAAGAGAGGAACTGAGAGAGAGGAGAAGCTGCAGTGAGAGGGAGAAATAGAGAGAGAAGTTTTAGAGAAGGCAAGAGAGAGAAAGAGAAGTTTTAGAGAGTGAAAGACAGTGAGTGAGAGAGAGAAGAAAGAGTGTATGAGTGAGCAAGAAGTATCAGAGAAAGTGAGAGTAAGAGAGAGATAGTAGTAGACAGTGTTCCAAAGAGGGAGAGAGAAAGAGTGTGTATGAGAGAGAGAGTGAGAAAAGTCTAAGAGCTAGAGACATGTAGAGAAAGAAGGTTCAAAGAGAAAAGAGAGAGAAGGGGAAGTTTAAGAGAAAAAGAGAGAGAGTGAGTGAGAAGTTTTACAGAGAGAGTCAATGAGAGAAATTCTAGAGAGACCAAGGGAGAGAGAATAGCGAGAAGTTTCAAGGAGAGAAAGAAGGAGAAAGAGAGAAAGGGAGGATTTAGAGAGAGAGAAGTTTCAGAAAGACTATGAGAGAGAGAGAGAGAGAGAGACAAAGAAAAGTTTCTAAGAGATTGAGAGAAAAAAAGAGGAGTTTCAGCAAGCGAGGGAGCAAAAAAGAACTTTGAGAGAGAGACAGAGTAGTTTTACAAAGAAAAAGAAAGAGTAAGAGAAAGAGACAGAGAGAGAAGTTTCATGGAGAGCCAGAGAGAGAGAGAAAGGAAAAGGGAAAGAGAGAGGGAGAGGGAGGGGGAGAGAGAGAGAGTGATAGAGAAAAGTTTTAGAGAGAGCAAGAATGAGAAAAGGGGAGGGAAAGAGATATAAAAGTTCTAGAGAGAGTTAGAGAGAAGTAGAGAAAAAGAAGTTTCAAGAGATAAGGACAGTGAGAGAGAGAAGTTGTAGAGAGAAAGAAAACGAAATTTTATAGAGAGAAAGAGAGAGAGAGAGAAGTTCCAGAGAGAGCAAGAGAGAGAGAGAGAGAAGCTTCAGAGAAGGAAAGAGAGAGCGGGAAGTTCCACAAAGAGGGAGATAGAAAGACAAGTTTTAGAAAAAGAAAGAGAGTGGATGATAGAATGAAGTTTCAGAGCAAAAGAAAAAGAGACAGAGGGAGAAATTCTAGAGAGAGTGAGAGAGAGAAATAGAGGGAAATAAGTTTCAGAGAGGACTAGAGATAGACAGAGAAAGAGAGTGAGTGGGAGAGAGAAGTTTCATTGAGAAAGACAAAGATAGAGAAGTTGAAGAGAAAGCAAGAGAGAGAGAGAGGGAAAGAGAGAAATAGAGGTTTTATGAGAGCATGAGAGTCAGTGAGGGAGAGAAGTTTCACACAAAGAGGAGAGGCAAGAAGTTTTAGAGAGAGGGAGAGAGAGAAGTTTTAGTGTGTGTGAGAGAGAGAAGTTTTAGAGAGTGTGAGAGACAAAGACAAAGAGAGAGATAGACAAACGGGAGAAAAAAAAGTTTTAGAAAGAGAAATAGACTGAGTGAGAGAGTGGAGAAAGAGAGATAAAGAGGTTTTAGAGAGAACTAAAGGGGGAGAGAGGCAGAGAGAAATTTTAGACCGATAGAGAGAGGGATAGTTTGGAGAGGCCAAGACATAGAGAGTGAGAGAAGTTTCAGAGAAAAAGTGGTAGATGGAGCATTATAGAGATAGAGAGAGAAGTTTTAGAGAGAGCTAGAAAGAGTATGTGTGTGATGGAGGGAAAAAGAGTGAAGTTTCAGAAAGAGAGGAGAGAGAGAGAGTGGTAGAAAGAGTGTTACAGACATGGAAATGTAGAAAGAGAGAAGTTTCAGAGAGAGCAACAAAGAGAGGCAGAGAGAGAGAGAGAGAGAGAGAGAGAGAGAGAGAGAAGTTTCAAAAGAGAGAGAAAGAGAGATAAGGAAGTTTCAGAGAGAGGGAGATAGGGAAAGAGAAAGGAGGAATAATAGCGAGAAAGAAAGACAAAGAAGTTTTAAAGAGAGAAAGAGAGTGACTAAGAGAGATAGAGATGTTTCAAAGAGACCATGAGAGAGAGAGAAAGAGAGATAGAAGGAGACAAAGAGAGAGGCAGAGTAGAACAGAGAGAAAGAGAGATATAGAAGTTTTAGAGATAGAAAGAGAGTGAGCGAGAAAGGGAGAGAGAGGGACAGAGAGAAATAGAGAAGTTTCAGGGAGTAAGAGAGTGAAAAAGAAGTTCAAGAGAGAGAGATAATTTTAGAGAGACAGAGAGAGAGACAGAGACAGAGACAGAGAGAAGCTTCATAACAGGCAAGAGAGAGACAAAGAAGGGGAGAGAGAGTGAGAGAGGGAGAGAAGATTTAGGAGAGAAGTTTAAGAGAGAGCAACACGGAAAGAGGGAGAGGGAGAGAGAAGTGTTAGAGAAAGCAAGAGAGATAAAAAGAGAGGGAGAGAAAGATAGTGAGCAATAAGCATCAGAGAAAGCACGAGAGAGAGAAGGAAAGAAGTTTTAGATATAGCTAGGGAGAGAGAGCAGTTTCAGAGAGAGCCAAAGAGAGGGAGAGAGAAGTTTCAGAGACAGCTAAAGAGAGAGGCAGAGAGATGTTTTAGAGAGGGGGAGCGAGAGAGTGTGTGTTGTGTTGGCAGGAGAGGCAAAAAGAGAGAAAGAAGGAAAGGGAAGCCTTAGAGAGAAGTTTTAAAGAGACTGACAAAGAAAGATAGGGAGAAGTTCTAGAGATAACAAGAGAGAGAGAGGGAGAGGGAGAGAAGTTTCAGAGAGAGCATGAGAGTAATTTTTGAGAGAGAAAGGGAGTGATTGGGAAAGAGTGAGAGAGAGAAGTTTTAGAAGAGTAAGGGAAGTTTTCAAGAGAGAGGGAGAGTGATTTCAAAGGGAGAGAGAGAGAAGTTTTATAAAGAGAAAGATGTGAGTGAGAAAGTGTGGGAGAGTGAAACAAGTGAGTGAGCAAGTGAGAGAAAGAGAGTGAAGTTTCAGAGAAAGTGAGAGTGAGAGAGAAAGTAATAAATAGAGTCTTCTGGAGAGGGAGAGAGAGAACATGTGTGAGAGAGAATGATCAAGAGATGTTTAAGAGAGAGCTAGAGACAGAGAGAAAGAAGATTTAGAGAGACCAAACAAAAGAGAAAGGGAAGTTTAAGAGAAAAGGAGAGAGAATGAGTTAGAGAAGTTTTATGGAGAGAGTGAGTGATAGAAGTTCTAGAGAGACCAAGAGAGAGAGATAAACAAAAGTTTCAAAGAGAGAGAGAGAGAGAGTGAGAAAGGGAGGTTTTAGAGAGACTAAGAGAGAGAGACAGAGACAGAGAAAAGTTTCAAAGAGAGTGAGAGAGAAAGAGAGACGTTTCAAGGAGTAAAAAAGCAAAAAAGATGCTTTTAGAGAGAGAGAGAGAGAGACAAAGTAGTTTTGGAGAGAAAAAGAGAGAGTGACAGAGAAAGAGATGTAGACAGAAAAGTTTCCATAGAGAGCAAAAGCAAGAAGATATAGAGAGAGTGACAAAGAGGGAGGGAGAGAAGTTTTAAAGAAAGAGTGAGAGAGAAAGAGAGAGGGAGAGAGAGAAGTGTCAGAGCGAGAGAGAGTAAGTGAGCAAGAAGTGTCAGAGAAAGCACAAAAGAGAGAAAAAAAGTTTCAAAGAGAACCATAGTGACAAAGGGAGAGAGAAGTTTTAGAGAAAGCCATAGAGGTAGAGAGAGAGAAGTTATAGAGAGAGAGTGAGGGACAAAGTGTTACAAAGAGGGGGAGAGAGTGTGTGAGTGTTTGCATTGCAGAGAACAAGTGATGTTTAAGAAAGAACTTGAGAGAGAGAGAGAGAGGGATATAGGAAGTTTTCAAAGAGAGCAAGAATGAGAGAGGGAGAGAGAAAGAGTTATAAAAGCTCCAAAGAGAGTGAGAGAAAAGTTTTAGAGAGAGAGAATGAGAGAAAGAGAAGTTTTGGGAGAAAAGGAGAGTGGGAGAGAGAAAAGTTTTAGAGAGACAACGGGAGAGAGAGAAAAAGAAGAAAGAGAAGTTTTAGGAGAGAAAGAGTAAAAGAGAGTGGTGGACAGAGCATTACCTAGATGGAGAGAGAGAGAAGTTTTAGAAAGAGCTAGACATAGAGTGTGTGATGGATGGGAGAGAAGGAAGTTTTATAGAGAACTATAAAGAGGAAATAGAGAGAAGTTTCAAAGAAAACTAGACTAAGTGTGTATGTGATGGAGGGAGAGAGAGTAAAGTTTTAGAGAGAGCGAGAGGGAAAGAGAGAGATAGAGAATGCTAGACAAAGTTTTGTAGATAGGGAGACATACAAAGAGAGAGAGAAGTTTTAGAGAGAGCAACACAGAAGGGGAGAGAGAGAAGTTTTAGAGATAGAAAGAAAGATAGGGAAGTTTTAGAGAGAAAGAGTGTGGGTGAGAGAGAGGGAAGGAAAGAGAGATAAAGAGAGAAGTTTCAGAGAGAAAGGAGATAGGGAGAAAGGAAAAGAGAGAGGGAGAGAGGAATAAAGAGAAAGAAAGATAGTTAAGTTTTAGAGAGAAAAAGGGAGTGAGTGAGAGAGAGAGGAAGAGAGAGAAAGGGAGACAAAGAAGTTTTAGAGAAAGAAAGAGAGTGAGTGAGAAAGGGAGAGAGAGAAGTTTTATGGAGAGAGTGAGTAAGAGAAGTTCTAAAGAGACCAAGAGAAAGAGGTAGAGAGAAGTAGAGAGAGAGAGAGAGAGAGAGAGAGAGAGAGAGAGAGAGAAGTTTCAAAGAGGTAGAGAGAGAGGTAGAGAGAGGTTTGAAACAGAGCATGAGACACATAAAGTTGAAAAAGAAGTTTGAGAGAGACGGTGATTTTAGTGAGAAGGAGAGAGAGAGAAAGAGACAGAGAAGGATAGAGAGATGATTTAGAGTGTGCTATAGAGGGAGAGAGAGAAGTATCCAAGAGAACAACATAGAGAGAGAGGAAGAGAGAGAGAGAGAGAGCTAGAAGTATCAGAGAAAGCAAGAGACAGAGAGAAGATTTAGAGAGAGACAAAGAAAGGGAGAGAGAATTTTAGGGAGTGGAAGAGAGAGGGAAAGAGATGGTTTAGGGAGAGCGTGGTAGACAGAGTGTTGCAGAGAGGGAGAGAGAGCGTGTGCCTGTGTTGGTAGGAGAGGAAGAAAGAGAGAAAGAGGGAAAGGGAACCCTTAAGAGAAGTTTTAGAGAGAGAGAGAGAAATAAGTTTTAGAGAGATTGATAAGAGAGACAAGGAGAAGTTTTAGACACAGCAAAAGAGTGATGTTTTAGAGAGAGCAAGAGAGAGGGAGAAGTTTTTAAAGAGAAGGTGAGGGATAGAAGTTTTAGAGAGAGTGAGAAAGTAGTTTCTCAGAGAGAAAGAAAGTAATTGGGAAAGAGTGAGAGCGAGAAGTTTTGGAGAGAGTGCAAGAGAGGATTTCAGGTGAGAGAGAGAAGTTTTAGAGAGAGAAAGATGTGAGTGAGAGAGTGTGAAAGCAAGCAAGCCAGCAATAAAGGGAAAGAGAGGAAGCAAGAAGTATCAGAGAAAGTGAGAGTGAGAGAGGAAGTAGTAAACAGAGTGTTCCAAAGGGCGAGATAGAGAGAGTATATGCAAGAGAAAGAAAGCAAGAGATGTTTCAAAGGGAGCCAAAGATAGAGAGAAAGCAGTGTCAGAGAGATTGAAAGAGAGAAAAAGGGAAGTTTAAGAGAAAAAGAGGGAGACTGAGTGAGAAAAGTTTGATGGAGAGAGTCAATGAGAGAAGTTCTAGAGAGACCAGGAAAGAGAGATTAAGAGAAGTTTCAAAGAAAGAAAGAGAGAACTGGAGGTTTAAGAGAGAGAGAGAGAGAGAGAGAGAGAGAGAGAGAGAAGTTTCAGAGAGTCTAAGAGAGAGAGACAAAGAAAAGTTTCAGAGAGAGCAAGAGAGAAGGAGACAAGTTTCAGGGAGTGAGAGAGCAAACAGAAGTTTGAGAGAGAGACAGAGTAGTTGTAGAGAGGACAAGAGAAAGAGTTAAAGAGAAAGAGAGAAAGAGACAGGGAGAGAGAAGTTTCATAGAGAGCAAGAGAGAGAGGGAGAGGGAGAAGGAGAGAAGATTTAGTGAGAGCAATAGAGAGAGGGGGAGAGAGAAGTATTAAAGAAACAGAGAAGGAAAGAGAGAAAGGGAGAGAGGGAAAAGTGTCAGAGTGAGAGAGAGTGAGTGAGTGGGAAGTATCAAAGAAAGCATAAAAGAGAGAGAAGTTTCAAATAGAGCCAGAGAGACAAAGGGGGAGAGAAGTTTTAGAGAATGCCACAAAGGCAGGGAGAGAAAAGTTTTAGAGAGAATGGTAGACAAAGTGTTGCATAGAGGGAGAGAGAGAGGGATAGAGGAAGTTTTTAAAGAATGAATGAGGGAGAGAGAAAGGGAGGAAGAGATATAAAAGTTCTAAAGAAAGTGAGAGAGAAGCTTTAGAGGAAGAGAAAGAGAATTTTCTAGGAAAAAAGGAGAGTGAGAGAGAGAAGCTTCAGAGATACAAGGGGAGAAAGAGAGAGAAAAGTTTTAGAGAAAGAAAGAGAGTGAGTGATAGAAAAAAGAGAGAGAAGTTCCAAAGAAAGCAAGAGAGAGAATGGGGAAGTTTCAGTGAGAGAGAGAATAGAAAGAGAAGCTTCAAAAGGGTGAGAGAGAGAGAGAGAAGTTCTAGAGAGTGAAAGATAGTGAGGCAGAGCAGTTTAAGAGAGAAAGAGAGAGGGAGAAAAGTTCCAAAGAGAGAGATTTCAGAGAAAGCGAGAGAGAGAGGCAATAAGAGAAAGAGAGTGAATGAGAGAAAGAGATGTTTTAAAGAGAAAGAGACAGAGGTAGTGAAGTTCCAGAGAGTACAAGAGAGATAGAAAGAGAGAAAGACAAATTTCATAGAGAGAGAGTTAGTGTGAAAGAGAAGTTTCAAAGAGAAAGAGACAAACAGACAGAAAGACAATAGATAGAGAAGTTTTAGAGACAAATAGAGCATGTGAGAGAGAGTGTGTACGTATGCATTAAAGGGAGAGAGAGAAAGATATAGAAATTTTATAGAGAGAAGGAGAGTGAGACAGAGGGAGAGAAATTTTGCAAAGGGCATGTGAGAGAAGTTTCAAAGACAGCAAGAAAGAGTAAGAGAGGGTGAGAGAGAGATAGAAAGAGAATGAAAGAGAGAGAAAGAGAGATAGAGAAATTATAGAGACAAAAGGAGTGAGCAAGGTGTAGACACCGAATTTCGTCCGAAACCCTAAACTAAGTCGTGTTGACATTTTTTTTAAACAAAATAAACAATAAACAATACTAAAAATCCTATAAAAAAATAAATATAAGTAAAAGCCAAAAAAAAGAGAGAAAGGAGAAAAGAAGAGAAAAAAGAAGAAAAGAGAGAAAAAGAAATAAATTTTAATTCAAATAAATATAATAATATAATAATAATATAATAATGAGACAATAATAATATAATATTTTGAAACAAAATATGCATGAAGGGTCGGTTTCTTTGTGAAGAACCGACCCTCCTTCCTTCCCTTTGCCAATTCCCTCTCCCCTTTTGCCTCCTTACCTTGAGGCCGGAAGCTCCTCTTTAGGATGGAACTGAGTTGTAGCTCCATGGTTGGGCTTTAGCTCTCTCCACTGCCGCCTCCTTCATGGCTGAACCAGCTGCTGTAACTCACCATTACACCAACTACGAAAGCCAACCATAACTGTGAAAGGCTGCCACCTCCTTCATGGCTGAACCAGCTGCAGCATGTCACCTCCTTTCAGCAGCAACACAGCACTGCCCTCCCTTAAAGCTCACCTACTTCAGCTGCCATCATGAAGAGCCGCTGCATAGAGGAGCCATGATAGCTGCTGCTGAGTTGTCCACGGGTTGCTAGCTGTTTTTGGCAGCAACATGCAGAAAGCTTACACACACAGCTGAAGAGTGGAGCAAGATGGTGGCACACAGCATGAAACATGGTGGGTGCCGGAAATGTGCAGAACAACAGCCCAACACGTCATGCTTGTTGTAGCAGAGTAAAGCCGCAAGGAAGAAAAGGGCAGTGACCCTTTGGTGTAGGCAAGCTTGCCCCAAGTTCGGCTATAAAAGGGGAGTTCCTCCTCCAGCTGAAAGAGACCACATACAGAAATTCCATCACCATCAAAGAACTATCGGGACCTAGAGTCTCCAAGCATCAGTAAGTTTCTTCCATCCGAGAGCACTTGAAGAGGTCATTCCCCTGTTCCAAAACCAGCAAACAGAGTATATATACAAGAGGAAGAAATCCGAGAGTTTAGCTCCTAGCCTAGAGTTCTCAGTTGCAAGGATAAGAGGAAGCTAGCCGAAGAAGCAAAGGGAAAGACCCCAGATCACCGTGGTTCAGCCTGCCCTAGGTGTTATAAGAACTCTCCTCAAAAGCTAAGGTATGCGCTGCTCGCTGCTTGTTTTGCCTGCTTCGGTTCTGTAGTTCCATCGTGAACATGCATAAGTCTTGATCCTCTCCGTTCATGTGTGGATGATATTGTGGCTGTTGGTTCTTGATAAGCTGTGTTTATAACTCACTCTTCTTGCCTCGGCCCTGCTTGCTGTGTGCAAGATGTTGAGCTGTGGCATGTTTTGCATGGATATTGGCTGAATGAGCTGCAGCCGTGCTTGTTTGTGCATGTTGCTGAATTTTGGCATGTTTATCCTTGTTTTGGCATGAATAGAAGGTGAAATCGGTTTGCAAATCATCACTTTTCAGTGCATGTCACTGTGCACGGTTTGCAAATTGGCTGAATTGGTGTAACCACATTGAGTCAACACGCTGAGTTGACTCACTAAACTATGATGATCACACTGAGTTGACTCGCTGAGTTAAGAAATTCAGATAAGCATAATCTTGTTGAAGTCTTTGCACATTAATATGCTTTGTTTCATGATGTTTTGGCACCTTTGTGATTTTGTTTCTTTGTTTATGTATGATGTTACATATTCCCTACTCAAATTGGATAAATGAAATAAACACACAAGCAAAGTAAGGGAAAATAAAATGAGCATGAAAGCTTTCTTTTTAAATACGCTCCCTTTTTGCAAAGTAATTTCTTTTCTAAAGTTGTAAAGATAAAGGTAAAGGCATTTATTTTTACAACTTGTATAGGCTTCACCTGAAGAGGAATGGCCTATTTTTATCCTTTACTAGAGGAATCCAAATAAGTTTTTAAGAAAGTCTACAAGAAACAAAGGCAAAGGCATTTTTTCTTGTAACTTGATTAGACTCTCACCTGAAGAGGAACTAGTCTATCTCTATATTTCTTAAAAAGCTTATTGGTACAAGATTTCTAAAATCAATTTTCTTACCAAAATATATACTTTCTCTACTTCTACTATAGAAAGTCATGGGAAATAAAGGCAAATGCATTAATCCCTATGAACTTGAAATAGGTTCCCACCTAAAGAGGAGGAGCCTATCAATTTTTCAAGGAGTTTACAATAAAAAATCAACTATTCAATTTTCTTTAAGGAAGCATAGACAACATTTGTGACAATTACAAGTGGCATAAAATTAACACAGTACCGAAAGGACGTTGTAGGGTGTTAACACTTTCCCTACATGTAATCAACCTCCGAACCCATTTTAAAACAAAATGCAGACCATTTTTTTTAAGATGTCCAATCTCACCAAGATTTAGATTGGTGGTGACTCTCAACTTTCTTGTTAAACCCCTTCTTAAACCCCCATTTTACAAATAATCTCATCCACCTTTTCCCTTTAAAGACATTTGTGTAAAATAAAGTTTTAGAGTGAAAGAAAGACAAAGCAGGAGATTTCAAGGAGAGGGAAAGAGATAGAGACAAAAGTTTTGGAGTGAGAGAGAGAGAGAGAGAGAGAGAGAGAGAGAGAGAGAGAGAGAGAGAGAGATGTTTAGAGAGAGCAAGAGAGAGGGAGAGAAAGAGATAGAAAAAGAGAGAGGAGAGAGAGAAAGAGAAGTTTTAGAAAGAGAGTGAGTAGTTTTAGAGCATAGAGTGTTATAGAGAGGGAGAGACATAGAGAGAGAAAAGGCGAGTGTATGCTAAGGAGAGAGACAGAGTGACAAAGAGAGTGAATGTGTGTTGGGTAGGGAGAGAGTGTGAGACAGAGATAGAGACAAAAACATGTTAGTGATGTCAGCACAAGCATGGATGGCAAGAGGAAAGAAGCAGTAGATGAGCTAACATTACCTCAAGGACCAATTACAAGATTGAGGGCCAAAAAGTTCAAGGAATCACTTCGAACCTATATGGGCAAAATGTTAGAAGGAATGGAAACTCAAGATGCAATGAAGGCCAATGGAGCTTCACCTAATCAAATTAGGCTGAATCTGCAAGATGGGTCCAACCTATGTTTAATTCATCATTCCAAATTAATAGATTAGTTTTTTGGGTAGTTCACTACTTGCAATTTGCGTTTAGGCTTGCGTTTTTTTATTAGGAGGCCCAAGTTTAAGGCCTAACCTAATAGTCTAGGTTATTTGAACTTGTGGGGGCATAAACACCCTAGTGCATGGACAACGATCAGCAGAATGAATGAAAAAAAAAGAATTGTTTGAGTTTTATACTCTTTGTTCAAGGCTTGGCGTGAATCTCTATTGCATCAAGATTTGAACTTCATCAAGGCATTTATATCCTAGTGAATTTCTGTTCTTGATTCCTCAATCAACCAATTATTTGTGTTTCCATTTGCATTAGTCAATTGGGGGTTCAATAGTTTGGGAGTTCTCTATCTATTAATGTTCTCTATCAATTGTGTGTTTGGGGTTTTTAGATTATAAATATTCATGGGGTTCCACATCAGTTAGAGAGAGAGGGCAAGTTTTAGAGAGAAAGAGAGAGTTTTATAGAGAGTGACCAAGTCAAAGAAGTTTTAGAAAGAGAGAAAGTGTGTTGTAGAAAGTAAGAGAAGGATATCTTAGAGAGAGTGTATGTGTTGAAGAAACAGAGAGAGACACACACACAAAAAGAGAAAGTGAGGAAATGAGAGTTAATGAAAAAGGGCAAAAGAGAAATTTTAGTTTAGGGAGGCACAGAGAGATAGAGAAAGTGTTGGGAAGGGAGAGAGAGGGAGAGACAAAGAGAGGCAAAGAGTAACACAAAGACAAAAAGTGAGAGAGAGAAGAGGAGGCAGATAAGAACCAAGAATGAGAGGGGCAAAGTTCAAACAGGAGTTTATACTAGGCTTGCTAGGAATCAAAATAATCATAATAAGGTGGGTCAAAGGTAAAAGAGAACTTTTTAGTAGTGAAAAGATGTTGGTTCCATTGTGAGAGTGGAAGGACTTAAAGAATTTGAAGGCAGGAATAGGTTATGATGGTATTATTTTTAGGGTCATAATCATGGATAATTTGGGCTGAATCAGTATCAACAAGAATGGCCTGATAGAAGGTCTTATTTTTCTTAAGGTTTTGAGGGATCCAGGTCCATCCTCTAGGAAAAATTTCAGAAGCAATCTCAGAAGGGTTGAGGTTTATGTGTTCTGGTTCAAGAGAAATTATTGGTAGAGGAATACTTTTATTTTTAAAAGGACAAGGCTGAACTTCAGCTGTAGGAGAGGGAGATTTGGGTGGAGGAGAAGGTGGTCTTATGGGAAGGAAATGACTTACTTCAAAAAGTGAAGTTTGAGTAATAGTTGGAGAGGCTGGTCTTAAAGTTGTTTGATGAAACTTCAAAGCATAAGAAGTACCTGCAGAAAACATGTTAGTCTTAATATCGGTAGGTTTGCCTATTGTGGCAAACTGAGCTTTAGTGAGTGGCCGTGTGGGCAGTTTTTCACTCATGTTGATCCTTGCAAGAATTCTCTAGTTAAAAAGTCAGGAAGACTATTTTGTTCTCCTTTTATATGCTTTATTTTAAAATTAAAACAAGATAAAATTGATTGTCATTGGGCAAAAATGTGTTTAGAAACAAAATTTTTAACATCTTTTTGCAAAACATCTTTTGCTGCTTTACAATCGGTTTTAAGAAGAAATTTGTTGTTTATTAAATCATCTTAAAATTTAAAGATGCATAAAATAATTGCTAAAATTTATTTCTTAATAGTACTATAATTTTTCTGAGAAGGATTCCAAGTACCAGAATGGTATCGAACAATGTGTTCCTTGGAGTCTGATGGATATACTTGTTTTACGATTCCTCTAGATCCAATTTCAGAGGCATCACATTCAATTATTAAAGAAGCACTAGGATGAGGAATTCCAAGACAAGGAATCTGCTTTACTAGAGACCAGATTTCAATAATAGCTTGGGTCATTTCATGGGACCAAGGGGGAGGAGTCTTTTTTAGTCTTTCAAAAAGAGATTTACAGATAATACAAATATTAGGAATAAAGTCAAAAACATAATTGAGACATCCTAGAAAGCATTGAAGCTGCTGTTTATCCTTTATCTCATTAGGAAACTTATCTACAAATTCTAAACTCCTAGCGATGGGAGTAAACAGATATTATGTCCTAGAAATTAAATCTTAATTTGAAATAATTTTATTTTCTTTGCTGATACAGCTAGACCATTATGTTTTATGGCATGAATAAAGGTTTTCAAATGTGTAAAAGTGTTGTTGATCTAAAGTTTTAGAATAGATTAGAACATCATCTAAATAAACTATAACAAAATTAGTATATGGATAGAAGATTTCATTCATAATTTTTTGAAATTCTAAAGGAGCATTTTTTAATCCCATAGGCATAACATTCCATTCATATTGTCCAAAAGGTACTGTAAAAGCAGTTTTATATTTGTCTTCTTCTTTGATTTTAATTTTGTAAAATCCAGATTTCATATCAAATTTAGAAAATATTAAAGCATCATATAATTGTCCTAAGAGGTCCTTTTTATTAGGAAGAGGATATCTAATCCATTTTAAAGTAGAATTTAAGGGTTTATAATTAATTACCATTCTATAGGCTCCACACTCTAATTCAGAGGCATTTTGAAATTAAAATGCTGCACAGCTCCATGGAGATTTACTGGGTCTTATTAGCTTCTTATCAAGGAAGTCTTGAATCTCTTTTTTACAAAATTCTAAAGTTGTTTTATACATCTGAATAGGTTGGGCTTTAGTGGGAATTTTAGTTTCATCAAAACCTTTTTCATAGGGGAGAGAAATAGTATGAGTTTTTCTATTCCAAAAAGCATTAGGAATATCAGCACAGATTTCAGTTATGATTTTGTTTGTATTCCTAAAAGTATTGATTCTCATGTATTAAATTAATTTTCTTTTCTCTTTTAGGATTAATGAATTCAAAGAAAAGTTCAATATTATTTATGAAAGTTTTTATACCTGTTTCATCTATTTGATGAATGGGGTAAATTTGAACTAAAAAGGGAGTTCCTAATATTAATTGTTCTTTAATGTTTTTAACAAGTAAAAACTGATTTGGAAAACATATTCTATTATTACAGATATAAGAATTTATTAATTTATATTTAATATTCATACTATGACTACTGGCTGAATACAAATTTTGAAGAGTTTTTTCATAGTATTGAGTAGGTATTAATCCTTTTTGTACACAATTTAAATCGGCTCCAGAATCTATTAAGGCAATAAAAGTTTTATAAAAGCTTGATCCTATTCTTAGGTCAACTTTACATCTCCATTTTTGTTGTAAAAGACTTTTTTTTTGTAAAAAGTTTGTGCTAGGCTCGGGGTGATCTATAAAGGTTTTAACTTCATTGGTTAGAGATTCTAGTTCATCGTTAACTTCTAGTATCTTAACTTTTTATTTTAAAGTTTTAACTTCTTCTTTTAGAATTTTTACTTCTTGATTTAATTCAGGGATTCCTAAGGGTTTGTTTTGTTCCTAGGATATATTTAATATTTTTGTTAAGTCATAAGGTTCAAAAGAGGGGGAGGCTTCTAGGTCATGTTCATCAGTTTTTATTATCTTTTTTAATTTAAGAAAATATTTATATTTTAAGTCAATGTCTTCTATTTTATCAATGATGTCTATTAACAATTTTGAATCATTGGATAAAGTATTACAGTAAAATAATTCTACTTTACACATTTCACAGGGATTTTGAAGACTACAATTCTTACAAGTATTAGATTCGCTATTACTACTCTCGCTAGAGGTTTCTAGATTTTCTATTAGAGTTTCATTTTCTGAGGAATTAGAATCTTCTAAACTATTATCAGTTTTATAAAGTAATATATCAGCTAATTGTTCTTTGATGGGGTCTTCTAGGCTTAATTCATTAATTTTTTGTTTTACATAGCAATCCTTTGCAATATGACCTTTTCTTCCACATTTATAACAGGTAAAGTTTTTATTGAAAGATCCTTTTCTTGTTTGTTTTAAAGGTTTATGTTTTTTCTTAATTTCTGGAAGACTATTTTTAGTATATTTTTTATATTTTTAAAGCATTTTTGTTTGTTTTTTAAATTTTTTAGAAGGAACTACTATCTTTTTCTAAACCATACTTTGGCAAAAATATTCTAATTCTTTACAAACTTATTTATCTTCTCTAAGTATCTGGGTGGTTAATGATAATTGATTACACTATTCTAATCCTATTTTAATAATATTAGAGATGATTTGACCATAAGTCATATGGCTTAAACTTAACACTTCATGTTCTAGCCTATCTCTAACCTTTTGAGCAAAGGCTCTTGGTAGTTCAGAAATAAACTTTTCTTTCCAATAGAGAGCAGAGGCATTTTGCCTTACTAATAGTTTTGCTAAAAAAATTATCTTTATACCATCTAAAGTTAGATAAACATAGACATCTTAAAGTATGTAAGATTTCACTAGATCTTTCTTCAAATAATTTAGGGTCCCCGATGAAGTTCTGAGTATTAAATGTTCAGTAAGACCATCTGTATTCCACTCAATAATACTATTACCATCAAAAGCAGCAGGGTTATCTAAATCCCATTTTTCATGCTGAATACATCTCTCTCTCTATCCCACGATCTCTAACTCATTGTCTTTCCCTCTCAAGAACTTCTCTTTTACTCTTTCTTTCTCAACCTAAAATTTCTATCTCTTTTGCCCTCACTCTCTTCCTTTCTCTAAAACTTCTCCCTCTCTTTCTCTCTCTGCCTCTCCTTCCCTCCCTCCTTCTCTCTCTCACATGCTCACACCTAAACTTCTCTCCATCTCTGTTTCTTGGTTTTTAAACAAAATTCTCTCTGACTTCCCTTTCTCTTTCTCTCTGTATGTCTTTATAGATTCCTTCTCTTTCTCTCTATCTCTCTCTCATTCTCCCTGTTCTCCTCATTCTGGCACTCACTGACTTACTATCTCTCTCATACTCTCTCAGAAACTTCTCTCTCTGTTTCTCAATTTGTAAAGAAAGTTCTCTATCTTTCCCTCCCTCTCTCTAAAACTTCTCTCACTCTTTCTCTATATCTTTATTAAACCTCTCTCTTTCTCTCTGACTTTTCTCACTCTCTCTGAAGCATCTCTCTCTCTTTCCCACTCTCTCTCACTTATTGTCCTTCTCTATAAAAAAAGTCCTCTTTCACTCTTTCTCTTTCTCCCTTGCTCTCTCCCTTTCTCCCTCTTTCTCTCTTTCTCTCTTTGTATCTCTCTCTCTCTCTCTCTCTCTCTCTCTCTCCCTCCCTCCCTGTCTCTCTTGCATGCTCACTCTTAAACTTTTGTCCATCTTTGTTTCTTGGGTTGTCATGAAAATTCTCTTTAACTTTTCTTTCTCTCTCTATGTGTCTGTTTAGAACGTCTCTCTCTCTTTGTCTTTCTCTCTTGTCCCCTCTCTCTCACTCACTTTCTTTCCCCTCTCTTTCTTTGTGTCTCCCTCTACCTCTTTCTCAATCTCACTTTGTACCTTTCTAGGACTTCTCACACTTACTCTCTCCATAAAACTTCTCTCTCTCTTTGTCTCTAAAGAACTCTTCTCTCTCTTTCTGCCTCCCTCTAAAACTTCTCTCTTTCTCTCTTTGTCTCGCTCTCTTTGAAACTTTTCTCTCTCATATATACTCTGACACTTGTAGTCTCCCTCTTTGTAGCACTATCTCTCACTCACTCTCTTTCCCTCTCTCTCTCTCTCTGTGTCCCATTCTCTCTTGCTCTATCTAAAACTTCTCTCCCTCTCTCACTCTTTCTCTTACTCAATTTGATACTTCTCTTTCTCTATCTCTCCTTGTCTCTTTGTCCCTTTGTGTCTCTATCTCTTCCTTTCTCTCTCTCATGTTCTCTTTGAAACTTTTCTCTCTCCTACTCTTTTTCTATCTTTCTCTTTCCCTTTCTCTCTTGCTCTCTTTTTCTCTGGGTCTCTCTAAAAACTTCACTTTGTTTGAAGCATCTCCTTCTTTTTCTCTTAAACATCCTTTTCTCTCTCCCTATACCTCTTTCTTTTCAATCTCTGAATCCTTTCTCCCTCTAGCACTCACTAATGTACAATCTCTCTCTTTCTCGCTCGCTTTCTATCTCTCTCTATCCCAGTTTCTCTCACTTGCTCTCTCTCTCTCTCTTGCTCTCTTTGATACTTCTCTTTCTCTATGTCACTCTCACTTTCTGAAACTTCCCTTTCTCACTATCTCACTCTCTCTTTAAAACTTCTCTTTTTCTTTCTCTATCTCTCTCTTGAAAACTTCTGTCTCTCTCTTGCTCTCTCTGAACCACTGTCTCTATCTCCCTCTCTAAAACTTCTCACTTCCAAACTGTTAAAGATAAGGCTGCTTAGGCTGCTTGTCTTGATGGGTGTAGGTGCAGTGGTCTATAAGGAGTCTCGTGTGTTTCTGATCTTGTATTATTAATCTTGTCTTCAGTTTATTACTTAGGGACATTAGTATAATTTAGTAATTGAGTCTTAGTCTATAAATTATAATCTCAGCTACATCATTTGTAGATTAATTCATTTGAATCAGATTTACATTTCAGAACTTTCACATCTAGGAGTTCTGAGTTTTCTTTCTTTCTTCTTTCTTGCGCCTTCCTTCTAAGATTCTTGAGAACTTCAACATGGTATCAGAGCTTTGATCCAATGGGACAGAATATGAACACGTTTTCTTTAGCATCTTTGAATGCTTCACTAGTTTCTTTTAGTCATTCTATTTCTGTGAAGTTAGACAGCAATTCCTATCTACTCTGGAAACAACAAGTTCTTGCAGCCATCAGAGGGCATGAACTAGAGAAATACATCAGTGGTGGTCAAGAAGTGCCATCAAGATTTGCAATAGATGAGCAAGGAAGAGTTCTTGGGATCTTGAGTTAGCAGTATGTTCTTTGGAAGAAGCAAGATCAGCTCTTGCTGTCTTGGCTGCTGTCAACAATGTCAAAAAACATTCTTACAAGAATGGTGGGATGTGAATACTCATACCAGGTCTGGGAAAAGGTGGAAACTTTCTTTGCTTCTCATACAAAGGCAAAGATCAAGCAATTCAAGGCACAGCTACAGACTATGAAGAAGGGATCCATGACAGCCACTGATTATCTTTTAAAGATCAAGAATCTTGTTGATTCTTTGGCTTCAGTTGGACATGCAATTATAGAAAGTGACCATATAGAGGTAATTCTTGATGGTCTTTCCTCAGAATATGATGGTTTTGTTACATCCATTCTTTCTAGAACTAATCCGTATTCAGTAGAAGAGATTGAAGCATTATTGCTTGCACAAGAAAATAGAATTGAGAAGCATCATAAAGAAGTAGAAGCTATGACAGTGAATCTTGCTACACATCCTCAGAATTACAATGTGAACCGAAGTGGTTATCAAAGTTTCCCTGGTCAGTATGCAAATAGAGGAAGGTTTGGAGGTAGAGGAAACTTTTTTAGAGGCAAAGGGAGTTACAATAATGGGCGGTTTGCTGGTAGGAATGGAAGGTTTTCTAATAAAAACAACATTCAATGTCAATTATGTGGGAGATTTGGACATCAGTCCTAGAGTTGTTATCACAGATTTGATGAAAGTTTTCAAGGACCTAGCCACTTCAGCAAGACAGCCAATGGCGCCAATGGCAGTGTCAGAAACACACCCTATGCAATGCTCACTTTTAACAGTAGCAGCAATGGCATTGATCAAGAATGGTATCCTAATTCTGGGGCCACTAATGATGTGACAGTGGATGCCTCTAACATTGTGCAGACGACTCCATATAATGGAAAGGAGAAGGTGCACATTGGTAATGGCTCAGGTTTGTTCATTAAAAACATTGGTAATTCTCAGATTAAGTCTTGCTTTTCTAATCAAAATCTTCACCTAAACTCACTTCTTCATGTTCCAAATATTACCAAAAACCTTGTGAGTGTTTCTCAGTTTGCAAAAGACAATTATGTCTATTTTGAGTTCCATCCTAACTCTTGTTATGTTAAATCTCAGGATACTCATCAAATACTTTTGAAGGGGACTGTTAGAAAAGGCTTGTATGTCTTTGATGAATTTCGTATTGAAAAAGGACCATATATCAATGCAAAGATGTCAACAACTCAGTCACCAAATATTACTTCATCTGCTGTACATAGTTCCCATACTTCTTCTTTGTTAAATTCTTGTTCTGAGTTAGACAAATGGCATGTTAGATTGGGCCATGCTTCTGCACAAACTGTCAAGAATGTACTCACTTCTTGTAACATCAGAATACCAAATAAAGAGCTTTCCTTTTGTTCATCTTGTTGCCTTAGTAAATTGCATAAATTTCCTTTTGCCTCTTCTCAAACAGAATACTCAAAACCTCTTCAATTAATTCATTCTGATTTGTGGGGACCAGCACCTATGCTGTCAAAAGAGGGACATAGATATTACATACATTTTGTAGATACCTTTACTCGTTACACATGGATTTACTTTCTCAAAAGCAAGTCTGATGCATTACAGAGCTTTATTCATTTCAAGAAACAAGTAGAACTTCAAACCAACTACAAAATCCTTGCCTTACAAACTGATTGGGGAGGAGAGTTTAGAGCTTTCACTGAATATTTGAAAGACCAAGGGATAGTTCATCGTGTTTCATGTCCTTATACACATGAACAAAATGGGCTTGCAGAAAGGAAACATAGACATATAACTGAGACTGGACTAGCCTTGCTTCACCAATCATCTTTACCTAGTTCATTTTGGACTGGAGCTTTTAGCACAGCTGTGTATCTCATTAATAGACTACCCACACCAGTCCTAAATGGTTCTACTCCTTTTGAAACCTTGTACAAAATCAAACCTGATTATTCTTCTCTTAAAGTCTTTGGGTGTGCAGCCTATCCTAACCGAAGGCCCTACAATAATCCCAAGTTTCAGTTCAAATCCATTGAATGCACTTTCCTTGGTTATAGTCCAGCACACAAAGGATACAAGTGTCTACATCCTAATGGGAAAACAATTATATCTAGAGATGTCATATTTGATGAAAGTAGTTTTCCATTCAAGAACAGCAAGGGTTCCTCACAGCAGTCACTCTCCAGTAACAAATCACATTTTGTTTCTCCTCCACCTTCAGCCATACCTCCTATTCTATCATTCTCTAATGCAAGACATACTCAGAATACCAATGCATTTGCTGAACAAACAAATAACTCATGTGCACTTGCTAATAATACCAATATTATGGATTCTTTGCAACATGTTTCAGGTCACTCTACAGAATTTGAAGTTCCTCAATGTCTGCCTCAAAATGTCCACCCAATGGTGACCTGTAGCAAAGCAAGGGCACTCAATTCAAACAATCACTCAATGGTGACTAGTAGCAAAGCAAGAGGAACTGTACCAACAACACTTACTATCTCTAGAGAGCCTCAAACTGTTGAAGAAGCTCTTAATATACCAGAATGGAAGTGTGCCATGGATCTTGAGTATGCAGCGCTCATGAGCAACAAGACATGGAGTTTAGAAGCTTTACCCAAAGATAGGAGGCCTATAGGGTGCAAATGGGTGTTTAAAGTTAAAGAAATCCATATGGCACTGTCAACAAATATAAATCAAGATTAGTTGCAAAAGGGTATAATCAGGAGGTAGGAGTTGATTTTCATGAAGTTTTCAGTCCAGTAGTAAAACTAGTCACAATTCGGGTTCTTCTCACTTTGGCCTTATCAAAAGGGTGGAACGTCCATCAAATAGATGTTAATAATGCTTTTTTAAATGGTGATTTGAATGAAGATGTATACATGCTATAGCCTCCTGGATATGAATCAGCTGACTCATCTCAAGTTTGCAAGCTTCATAAGGCTCTCTATGGCCTTAAGCAAGCTCCTCGTGCATGGTTTCAAAAATTGTCTGAAGCTTTACTTGATCTTGGTTTTACCAAGGCAAAATGTGATTCTTCCTTGTTTCTTCAGGTTACTTCTCATCATTCTCTCTATGTTTTAGTCTATGTGGATGATATTTTGATTACTGGATCCTCACCAACTTTGGTTCAGCACTTGATTGATCAACTGAATGCAAAGTTCTCATTAAAAGATCTTGGGAAACATAAATACTTCTTAGGTATTGAAGTTACTTACAGTTCTGCTGGTGCAATATACTTATCTCAGTCCAAATACATTAAGGATCTTCTTGCTAGAGCTGGTATGCAAGGTGCAAAGTCTATGCCCTCTCCTATGACCTCAACACCATATATCTCAGCTAGTAGTGGTTCTCCTATTTCTGATCAAGCTGCATACAGATCTCTTGTGGGAGCATTACAATATATTACCATTACTAGACCAGAATTATCATATAGTGTGAACAAAGCTTGTCAGTTTATGCATTGCCCTATGGATGTACATTGGAAGTTGGTTAAACGAATACTGAGGTATCTAGCAGGCACCATATGTCATGCTCTAGTTCTCCAAAGATCATCTGCTCTTGAGCTCACTGCCTTTTGTGATGCTGATTGGGCGTCAGACATTGATGATAGGCGCAGCACCTCAGGTTTTTGTGTTTATCTTGGCCCTAATCTCATTTCTTGGTCATCTAAAAAGCAAGCAACAGTGTCTAAATCAAGTACTGAAGCTGAATATAGGAGTCTTGCAAGTGCAATGGCAGAATTGGCTTGGCTGCAGTCTTTACTCAAAGAACTCAGCATTCAACTACCAAAAGTTCCTAGAATATATTGTGACAATATGAGCACAGTCAGCTTGTCAACAAATCCAGTCCTTCATTCAAAGACTAAGCATATTGAACTAGATCTTTATTTTGTTCGTGAAAAGGTTAACAATAAAGAAATTGAAGTCTATCATATTCCGTCTCTTGATCAAACAGCAGACATCCTCACCAAGACAGTCTCAACTTCAAGGTTTCTTCAACTTAGAGACAAGCTCAGTGTCATTCCTCTTCCAAGTCATGCCACTGATCTTGAGGGGGGATGTTAGAGATAAGGCTGCTTAGGCTGCTTATCTTAATGGGTGCAGGTGCAGTGGTCTATAAGGAGTCTCGTGTGGTTCTGATATTGTATTATTAATCTTGTCTTTAGTTTATTACTTAGGGACATTAGTATAATTTAGTAATTGAGTCTTAGTCTATAAATTGTAATCTCAGCTACATCATTTGTAGATTAATTCATTTGAATCAGATTTATATTTTAGAACTTTCACATCTAGGAGTTCTGAGTTTTCTTTCTTTCTTCTTTCTTGCGCCTTCCTTCTAAGATTCTTGAGAACTTCAACACAAACTTTTCTCTATCTCTCACTCTTCCTTTCTCACTCTCTTTCTATCTCTCCCTTTCTTGCATTCTTTGATACTTCCCTTTATCTCTCGGTCTATCTAAAACTTATTTTTCTCTCTTTTGCTCTCTCTGAAATGTCTCTCTCTTTGCTTCGTGGTTTGTCAAGAAAGTTCTCTCTCTCTCTCTAACTCTCTCTCTTTCTCCTTCTCTAAAACTTCCTCACTCACTCTCTTTCTCTCTCCCTCTCTCTCCCCCTCTCTCTCCCCCCCATTCTAGCACTCTTTGACTTACTATCTCTCTCTTTCTCTCATGCTTTGCCTGAAACTTCTCTCTCAATTTCTTGATTTGTCAAGGAAGTTCTCTATCTCCTCCCTCACTCTCTCTCTCTCTCTCTCTAAAACTTCCCTTTCTCCCTGTGTGTCTTTATAGAACCTCTCTCTTTATCTCTATGTGATGCGGAACCCCATGGATATTCAAGATCCAGAAACCCCAAACACACAAATTGATAGAGAACAAGAATAGATGGAGAACTCCCAACCTATTGAACCCCCAAATGACTGATGCAAATGGAAACGCAAATAATTGGTTGATTGAGGAATCAAGAACAGAAATTCACTAGGATGTAAATACCTTGATGAAGTTCAATTCTTGATGCAATAGAGATTCAAGCCAAGCCTTGAACAAGAGTATAAAACTCCAAAAACAATTCTGTTTTTCATTCATTCTGCTGATTTTCGTCCATACACTAGGGTATTTATACCCCCACAAGTTTAATAACCTAGACTATTAGGTTAAGCCTTAAACTTGGGCCTCCCAATAAGAAATACAAGCCCAAACGAAAATGCAAGTAGTAAACTGCCCAAAACTAATCTATTAACTTGGAATAATGAATTAAACATAGGTTAGCCCCATCTTGCAAATTCAGCTTAGTTTGATTAGGTGAAGCTCCATTGGCCTTCATTGCATCTTGAGCTTCCATTCCTTCTAACATTCTGCCCATATAAGTTTGAAGTGATTCCTTGAACTTTTTGGCCCTTAATCTTGTGATTGGTCCTTGAGGCAATATTAGCTCATCTGCTGCTCCTCTCTTCTTGCCATCCATGCTTGTGCTCACATCATTCCCTCCCTCCTCAAAAGGATTCGTCCTCGAATCTGAATCAAGTTCAAAAAGAGATAGGTCAGAAACATTGAAAGTGGCACTTACATTATACTCACCTGGCAAGTCTATCTTGTATGCATTATCATTGATGTGCTCCAAGACTTGGAATGGTCCATCACCCCTTGCATCAAGCTTTGACTTCCTTTGTTGTGGAAATCTCTCCTTTCGCATGTGTAACCAAACCCAATCTCTGGGTTCAAAGATAACCTGCTTTCTACCCTTATTGGCCCGTTGTGCATACATGCAGTTTTTCTTCTCAATCTGCTCACGTGCTTTCTCATGTATTGTTTTAACCATTTCAGCCTTTTTCTTTCCATCTAAGCTAGCAATTTCACTCAAAGGCAAAGGCATTAAATCTAACACAGTCAATGGATTAAAACCATACACAATCTCAAATGGTGAAAAACCTGTGGAAGAATGTATAGCACGATTATATGCAAACTCAATAAATGGCAAACAATCCTCCCAAGTTTTCAAATTCTTACCAACGATAGCACGCAACAAGGTTCCTAAAGTCCTATTTACTACTTCAGTTTGTCCATCAGTTTGTGGGTGACATGTAGTAGAAAACAAAAGTTTAGTGCCTAACCTTCCCCACAACACTCTCCAAAAGTGACTTAGGAACTTAACATCTCTATCTGAAACAATGGTTCTTGGCACACCATGAAGCCGAACCACTTCCCTAAAGAAAAGGTCAGCAATATTTGTTGCATCATCAGTCTTATGGCATGCAATGAAATGAGCCATCTTACTAAATCTATCCACAACAACAAATATGCTATCCCTACCCTTCCTAGTCCTAGGTAAACCCAAAACAAAGTCCATGGATATGTCTGTCCAAGGTTCATTAGGCACAGGCAAAGGTGTATACAAACCATGAGGCATCGACTTAGACTTAGCTTGTTTGCATGTAATACACTTGGAACAAACTTTTTCAACATCTTTTCTCATTTTTGGCCAATAAAAATGTTCACTAAGCATATCTAAAGTCTTTTGCACACCAAAATGCCCCATTAATCCTCCACTATGTGATTCCCTCACAAGCAACTCTCTAATAGAACATGTAGGAATGCATAATTGTTTATTCCTAAAAAGAAATCCCTATAGAACTTGTTATGTGCAGCATGTTCACAAGCTTGATACACATCACCAAAATCGGAGTCATTGGCATACAACTCTTTCAAATGTTCAAAACCAAGTAATTTGGAGCTAAGCATAGAAATCAAAGCATACCTCCGTGATAGTGCATCAGCAACAACATTATCTTTCCCTTGCTTGTACTTGATCACATATGGGAATATTTCAAGATACTCTACCCACCTTGCATGCCTCTTGCTCAGCTTACCTTGTCCCTTTAAGTACTTGAGTGATTGGTGATCACTATGTATGACAAACTCCTTAGGCAGCAAATAATGTTCCCACACTTCAAGAGCTCTCACCAAAGCATAGAACTCCTTATCATAAGTGGAGTAGTTCAAAATAGGTCCACTCAACTTTTCGCTGAAATATGCTATGGGCTGGTTTTCCTGCATCAAAACAGCTCCTATACCAACCCCAGAAGCATCACATTCAATTTCAAAAGTTTTAGAAAAATCAGGCAAGCATAAAACAGGTGCAGTACATAACTTTTCCTTTAAAGTGTTAAATGCTTCTTCTTGTTCTTTACCCCATTTGAACCCCATATTCTTTTTAACAACTTCATTTAGTGGTGCAGCAATAGTAGAGAAATCTTTAACAAATCGCTTATAAAAACTTGCCAAACCATGGAAACTTCTTACCTCACTAACAAACTTAGGTGTTGGCCAATCTTGAATAGCCTTCACTTTTTCAGAGTCAACCTCAACTCCCTTAGAACTCACCACAAAACCTAAGAAGACAACTTTATCCATGCAAAAAGAACACTTCTTAAGGTTTGCATATAAGTTATTCGTCCTAAGCACATCCAAAACAGTCCTAACTTGCAAGACATGATCATCTATGCATTTGCTGTAAATCAAAATGTCATCAAAATATACAACCACGAATTTGCCAAGAAACTCACACAAGACATAATTCATTAAGTGCATGAAAGTATTAGGTGCATTAGTTAACCCAAATGGCATTACTAACCACTCATACAATCCATATTTAGTCTTAAATGCAGTTTTCCACTCATCTCCTTCTTTCATCCTAATTTGATGATAGCCACTTTTTAAATCAATTTTAGTGAATACACATGCACCATGCAATTCATCTAGCATATCATCTAACCTAGGAATAGGATGGCGATACTTTACAGTGATTTTGTTGATTGCCCTACAATCTACGCACATTCTCCAAGTTCCATCTTTCTTGGGTACCAAAAGAACTGGTACAGCACAAGGACTCATGCTTTCTCTTATATACCCTTTTGCCAACAACACATCTACTTACCTTTGCAACTCTTTTGTTTCCTCTGGATTGCTTCGGTAAGCTGGTCGGTTGGGAATTTGTGCTCCAGGTACAAAATCAATCTGATGCTCAATTCCTCTTTTAGGTGGTAACCCGTGGGGTATCTCCTTAGGAAAGACATCACTGAATTCCTACAATAAAGTCACAAACACACTAGGCAATTTGGGGTTAAGGTCAATTTCAGTAAACAAAGTTTCCTTAAACCGAATCAAAATCAAAGCTCTCTTGCCTAAGTATGCACTCTTTAAATCTCTCTCTTTTGCATAGAAACATGGTTGTTTCTTAACTTCTTCACTCCTCTCTTTTCCTTTCTGTTCACTCTTTTTCTTTTTATCACTCACTAACTTATTCTCTTCTGCACATCTCACTTTCTTTTCCTCACTTGTGCAGTCACTCAACATTGGGCCTTTTTCTTTATTCTTTTCTCTCATTATTCTTTTTCACCTCACTACCTGAACTCCCACAAGCTGATTATTGAAGCTTAACTTGATCAAGGTAAGCTTCTTTAGGTGATAAAGGTGCCAGAGTGATTTTTTTGCCATCATGCTGAAAAGAATATCTATTTCTATACCCATCATGCATCACATGCCTATCAAATTGCCAAGGTCTCCCCAACAATAAATGACCAGCATGCATGGATACTACATCACACACAGCTTCATCACTATACTTCCCAATAGTAAAAGCTACCACAACTTGCCTAGTAACTTTCACTTCTCCACTATCATTCAACCATTGTAGCCTATAAGGAGTAGGGTGTTTAATACATTTCAGCCCCAATTTGTCCACCAAAGTGGTGCTAGCTACATTAGCACAACTACCCCCATCAATAATCATGCTACAAACTTTACCACCAACTAAACATCTAGTGTGAAATATATTTTCTCTTTGTTCTAAGCTTTCTTCTTTAACATTCAAATTCAATGCATGCCTAGCAACAAGAGATTCACCATGAGCAGCATATTCAACATCAGAACAATCCTCTAAAGATGGCATGCTACTCTTACTACCATTCCCATCATAATCATTTTCAGATTCAGAAACAATCTCATCACCTTTAATGTACATGGTCTTTCTATTAGGACAATCAGATGCATAATGACCACGACCTTGACACTTAAAACATTTTATATCTCTATGTTGAGAGGTTTTTGAGAAGGAATCAGAAGTACCCTTTTGAGTTGAAGTATTCTTCTCCTTGTTTTTGTTTGCATCCAGCCCCTTTTCCTTGGAATCAGTGGCTTTCTCCTTCTTCTTCTCATCATATTTCTTCCATTTTGAACTCCATTTGCTGCTAGAATTCGAAAATGACTTGGCTGCTCCCCTTTGTTTTTGTTCTCTCTCCACCTTCATGGCCATGTTAACTAGGTCCTCCATCTCAACGTAGTGATGTAACTCCACTACATCAGCTATCTCCTTGTTCAGACCTCCTATAAACCTAGCCATTGTCACATCCCTATCCTCCTCAATGTTAGCTTTAATCAAGAGCATCTCCATCTCCTTGTGGTAATCTTCCACTGATTTTGACCCTTGAGTAAGCTTATGCAACTTTTGGTGCAACTCTCTATAGTAATAAGAAGGCACAAATCGCTTCTTCATTACTCTCTTCATCTCATCCCAATTCTCAATAGGATATTCACCATTTCTTCTCCTAGACTTCACTAATTCATCCCACCAAACTAAGGCATAATCTGAGAATTCTACTGCAGCCAACCTCACCTTCTTCTCTTCGGAATAGTTGTGACAAGCAAATATCAAATCCATTTTTCTCTCCCACTCCAAGTACACTTCAGCATCATTTCTACCCTTAAATGGAGGTATATGCATCTTGATAGCATTTAGATTACTATCCCTCCTATTGTCTATTCTTATTTCACCCCTTCTATTTCGAGTTGAACTCCTCTCTTCAAATTCATCTTCAAACAGCTCTTGATTAAACTCATTTTGATGCCTATTCCTATCATTAATTCGCCTACCATTTCCTGGGAAGCTTTCTGACAACTCCCTCTTCCATTCATCTAACTCATCTAGCCTACTATTCAACTTTTGAAATTGACTAGTAAAGGCTCTATATATCAATTTTATGTCTGGAGTCATGTTAACTTCTTCATCTGAGGGCTCTTTACCCTCCCTCCTTGTTGAAGGATTTCTCATTTTATGAACCTGCAAGAAATGTTAGTAAGACAGTCTCACAATACACTCCCTCACGTGTTTCACTCAAAAGATGGCACTCCACTCGTGTTTCACAAAATTGTTGGCTTTTGCCCTCTTTAAGCTCACACACTCAAGCCTTTTACCACTCAAGCCTGTTGTTCTCAATTGCACTTCAGAATTAATCCTCAAACCAAAATACTAGGATGGTAATGAAAACACTTAACAAGGAAGACAGGTACAAAACTAGAAGCAAATATACCAGAATAAATTGAAATGAGCATGCAAGATATGAAGAGTTTGCTGCCCAAAATACTGATCTCCAATTAACAAGAATCAAATTGTTAATTATGGTGTATATGGAAGCAAAAGCAGGCGTAACCAAAAATAGCAACTAAGATTTAAAAGAAAAAGGACGAAATTAATGCATAAATGCAGAAATTGATGTTTCCTTAATGGAAAGATCAATTTGGACGAAAAAAGACAAAAAGACAAAAAGGAAAGAAATTAAGTAGGTTTCCCAGAATGATGCTAATCCCACAAATTGTGCTTATACTTCTTTGACTTTGCTAATTAATCTCCAAAACCCAAAGTGTGTTCAGACTTGAATTCAATCATACCCTGAATTCTGCCCAAAAAGGTGTACAGGTTCAAAGAACTTGTTGCCAACCTAATTAGACAATTCTGTGGTGCTTTTCTTCTTCTAGCTGCGACTCTTTTCAATTTTGTTCCTTTTCATTTTTTCTTTTTTAAGCAGCGTCCCAACTCTTTTTTTTTTTTTAAATATAGGATAAACAGCAAATAACACCAAAATATGAACAAAAAAAAAAGATCAAGATCAAATCCCATACAATCAAGCCAGCTGCAACATGCACTTCTATACCCAGATGTTATGTTTTTGGGTGTGACCCAAATTCTAAAAAAAAAAATAAAAGAGTTATAGTTTCAGATGGAAACTGCAACCAAGAGTTGCAGTTTTAGTAGGAAACTGCATACAGTAGTTTCAACTACAGAAAATATAAAGAACTCAAGCGCAGTGTGAATAGGAACCCGTGAACAGTGCGCAAAAGAAAACAGCAAACTATAACCTAGGATAAATAAGAATTCACCCTAATCTAGTCTGATACCAAATGATGCGGAACCCCATGGATATTCAAGATCCAGAAACCCCAAACACACAATTGATGGAGAACAAGAACAGATGGAGAACTCCCAACCTATTGAACCCCCAAATGACTAATGCAAATGGAAACGCAAATAATCGGTTGATTGAGGAATCAAGAACAGAAACTCACTAGGATGTAAATACCTTGATGAAGTTCAATTCTTGATGCAATAGAGATTTAGGCCAAGCCTTGAACAAGAGTATAAAACTCCAAAACAAATCTGTTTTTCATTCATTCTGCTGAAACTCGTCCATACACTAGGGTATTTATACCCCCACAAGTTCAATAACCTAGACTATTAGGTTAGGCCTTAAACATGGGCCTCCCAATAAGAAATACAAGCCCAAATGAAATTACAAGTAGTAAACTGCCCAAAAACTAATCTATTAACTGGGAATATGAATTAAACATAGACTGGACCAATTTTGCAAATTCAGCCCAATTTGATTAGGTGAAGCTCCATTGGCCTTCATTGCATCTTGAGCTTCCATTCCTTCTAACATTCTGCCCATATAAGTTTGAAGTGATTCCTTGAACTTTTTGGCCCTCAATCTTGTAATTGGTCCTTGAGGTAATGTTAGCTCATCCACTACTCCTCTTCTCTTGCCATCCATGCTTGTGCTCACATCAAATAGAGAGAGACTAGGAGAAGTTCCAAAGAGAGCAAGAGAGAGGGGGTAAGTTTCAAAGGGTGCAAGAGAGAGAGAGAGAGAGAGAGAGAGAGAGAGAGAGGGAGAAGTTTTGTAGAGAGCAAGAGAGAGTGAGGGAGAGCAATTTAAGAGAGGGTGAGAAAGATTTTGTGAGAGAAAGAGAGTGACTGAGAAAGAGTGAGAGAGAAAAGTTTCAAGAAAGAGAGGGAGTGATTTCAAAGAGAGAGAGAAAGCAATAGAAGTTTAAGAAGGAGCTAGAGATAGAGAGAGAAAAAATTTTCAAAGAGACTGAAAGAGAGAGAAAGTGAAGTTTTAGAGAGAGAAAGAGAGAATGAGTAAGAGACATTTTATGAAGAGAGCGAGTGAGAGAAGTTCTACAGAGAGAAAGGAAGAGTAATGGAGAGAAGTTCCAAAGAGAGAAAGAAAGAGGGAATGGGAGTTTTAGAGAGAGAGAAAGAAAGAAGTTTTGGAGAGAGAGAGAGAAAAGTTTCAAAGAGAGTGAGAGAGAAAGAGAGAAGTTTAAGGAGTCAAAGAGTAAAAAAGAAGTTTGAAGAGAGAGAGTAGTTTTGATGCGGAACCCCATGGATATTTATAATCCAGAAACCCCAAACACACAATTGATGGAGAACAAGAATAGATGGAGAACTCCCAACATATTGGACCCCCAAATGACTAATGCAAATGGAAATGCAAAAATTGGTTGATTGAGGAATCAAGAACAGAAATTCACTAGGATGTAAATACCTTGATGAAGTTCAAATCTTGATGCAATAGAGATTCAAGCCAAGCCTTGAACAAAGAGTATAAAACTCCAAAAGAATTCTTTTTTTTTCATTCATTCGTGTTCATGTAGTAGGGTATTTATATCCCCACAAGTTCAAATAACCTAGACTATTAGGTTAGGCCTTAAACTTGGGCCTCCCAACGTAAAGAAAAGCCCAAACACAAATTGCAAGTAGTAAACTGCCCAAAAACTATTCTATTAACTTGGAATAATGAATTAAACATAGGTTGGACCCATTTTGCAAATTCAGCCCAATTTGATTAGGTGAAGCTCCATTGGCCTTCATTGCATCTTGAGCTTCCATTCCTTCTAACATTCTGCCCATATAAGTTTGAAGTGATTCCTTGAACTTTTTGGCCCTCAATCTTATAATTGGTCCTTGAGGTAATGTTAGCTCATCTGCTACTCCTCCTCTTACCATCCATGCTTGTGCCCACATCAGTTTTAGAGAGAAAAAGAACTAGAGAGAGAAGTTTAATAGAGAGGGAGAGGGGGAGAGAGAGAGAGAGAGAGAAAGAGAGGGACGTAGAGAGGGAGAGGGAGAGAGAGAGAACCTTCAGAGAGAGCAACAATGAGAGAGGAGGGAGTAGGTGAGAGGTAGAAATATTAGAGAAAGCAACAGATAGAGAGAGAGAGAGAGAGAGAGAGAGAGAGAGAGAGAGAAACAAAAAGAGATTATTCATGAAGAGAGTGAGGGATTGAGTGCAAGAGAGAGTAAGAGCAAGAAGTTTCATAGAGAGTGAAAAAAGAGAGAGTTCGTGAGTGTTGGCAAAGAGGAAGAAAGAGAAGAAAAGAGAAAAGGAAGCCTTAGAGAGAAATTGTAAAGAGAGACCAGCAAAGAGAGACAGGGACTAGTTCTAGAGAGAGCAAGAGAGAGAGGCAAGTTATAGAGGGAGCAAGGGAGAGAGAGGAAGGGGGAAGTTTCACAGAGAATGAGAGAGGGGGAGGGAGAGCAGTTTTGGAGAGAGTAAGAGAGTAATTTTTGAGAGAGAAAGAGAGTGACTAAGAAAGAGTGCAAGAGAGGAGTTTAAGAGATATTGGGAGAGAGAGAGAGAGAGAGAGTGTGTGTGTGTGTGTGTGTGTGTTAAGTGAGCTAGAGACAAAGAGAGAAATAAGTTTTAAAGAGACCATAAGAGGAAGAAAGGGAAGTTTTAGAGAGAGAGAATAAGTGAGAGAAGTTTTAAAGAGGCCTAGAGAGAGATTGAGAGAAGTTTCAAAGAAAGAGAAAGAAAGAGAGATGTTTCAAAGAGACCGAGAAAGAGGGATGGAGAAAAGTTTTAGAGAGAACAAGAGAGAAAGAGAGAAGTTTTAGGGAGTCAGAAAGCTAAAAAGAATGTTGGCAAAAAGAGAGAGTAGTTTTAGAAAGAAACAGAGAAAGTGAGAGAGAAAGACAAAGAGAGAGAGAGAGAGAGAGAGAGAGAGAGAGAGAGAGAGGAAGAGAGATACAGGGAGGGTGGGAGAGAGAGTTGCAGAGAGACAAAGAGAGAGAGTGAGTGAGAGAGAATGAGACTGGGATATTGAGAGACAGTAAGAGAGAGAGGGAAAGGGAGAAGGAGAGGTGGAGAGAGGAGTTTAAGAGAGATAGAGAGATGAGGGAAGTTTGTGAGAGACAAAGAAAGAGACAAAGGAAAGTTTTAGAGAGAGAAGAAGTTTCAAAGAAAGCATGAGACTCACAATGTTAGAGAAAAGGGTGCAGGTGCAGGCTGCTTGTCACGTGGTGTTAGCAATCTGTTTGCATTGTAATCTGTTTGTTACGTCTTTATTGCAGTTTACTAGTTAGGGACATTAGTGTAATTCAGTAATTGAGTCGTAGTCTATAAATTGTAATCTCAGCCACTTCATTTGTAGAATAATTGATTGAATCACAATTTCCTTTCTGAACTCTCTCGTCTACAAGTTTTGAGCTTTCTTTCTTTCTTTCTTTCTTTCTTTCTTTCTTCTGAAGTTCTTGAGAATTCTAACATGGTATCAGAGCTTTGATCCAATGGGAGAGAATATGAATTCGTTCTCACTAGCATTTCTGAATGCTTCACTAGTTTCTTTTAGCCACTCTATTTCTGTGAAATTAGACAGCAATTCCTATCTACTATGAAAACAGCAAGTTCTTGTAGCCATCAGAGGGCATGAACTAGAGAAATACATCAGTGGTGGTCAAGAAGTGCCATCAAGATTTGCAGTAGATGAGCAAGGAAGAGTTCTTGGGATTTGAGTCAGCAGTATGTTCTTTGGAAGAAGCAAGATCAGCTCTTGCTGTCTTGGCTCCTATCAATAATGTCAGAAAGTATTCTTACAAGAATGGTGGCATGTGAATACTCATACCAGGTTTGGGAAAAGGTAGAAACTTTCTTTGCCTCTCATACAAAGGCAAAGATCAAGCAATTCAAGGCGCAGCTACAAACTGTGAAGAAGGGATCCATGACAGCTACTGAGTATCTTTTAAAGATTAAGAGTCTTGTTGATTCTTTGGCTTCAGTTGGTCATGTAATTACAGAAAATGACCATATAGAGGTAATTCTTGATGGTCTTTCCTCAGAATATGATGGTTTTGTTACATCCATTCTCTCTAGAACTGATCCATATTCAGTAGAAGAAATTGAAGCATTATTGCTTGCACAAGAAAATAGAATTGAGAAACATCATAAAGAAGTAGAGGCTATGGTAGTGAATCTTACTACACATCCTCAGAATTACAATGTAAACAGAAGTGGTCATCAAGGTTTTCCTGGTCAATATGCAAATAGAGGAAGGTTTAGAGGTAGAGGAAACTTTTTCAAAGGAAGAGGAGGTTATAACAATGGGCGGTTTGCTGGTAGGAATGGAAGGTTTTCTGATAAAAGCAACATTCAATGTCAATTATGTGGGAGATATGGACATCAGTCCTGGAATTGTTATCACAGATTTGATGAAAGTTTTCAAGGACCAGCTCAAGTTTCAAGCCACTTTAGCAAGGCAGTATTAGAAACACACCCTATGCAATGCTCACTTCTAACAATAGTAGTAATGGCAATGATCAAGAATGGTATACTGATTCTAGGGCCACTAATCATGTGACAGTGGATGCCTCTAACATTGTGCAGAAGACTCCATATAATGGAAAGGAGAAGGTGCACATTGGTAATGGCTCAAGTTAGTTCATTAAAAACATTGGTAATTCTCAGATTAAGTCTTGCTTTTCTAATCAAAATCTTTGCCTAAACTCACTTCTTCATGTTCCAAATATTACCAAAAATCTTGTGAGTGTTTCTCAGTTTGCAAAAGACAATTATGTCTATTTTGAGTTCCATCCTGACTCTTGTTATGTTAAATCTTAGCATACTCATCAAATACTTTTGAATGGGACTGTTAGAAAAGGCTTGTATGTCTTTGATCAATTTCATATTGAAAAAGAACCGTATACCACTGCAAAAGTGTCAGCAACACAGTCACCAAATGTTACTTCACCTATTGTACATAGTTCCCATACTTCTTCATTGTTAAATTCTTGTTCTGAGTTAGACAAATGGCATGTTAGATTGGGTCATGCCTCTGTACAAGCTGTCAAGAGTGTACTCACTTCTTGTAACATCAGAATACCAAATAAAGAGCTTTCCTTTTGTTCATCTTGTTGTCTTAGCAAAATACACAAATTTCCTTTTGTCTCTTCTCAAACAGAACTCAAAACCTCTTCAACTAATTCATTCTGATTTGTGGGGACCAGCACTAGTGCTGTCAAAAGAAGGACACAGATATTACATACATTTTGTGGATACTTTTACCTGCTACACATGGATTTACTTTCTTAAAAGCAAGTCTGATGCATTACAGACCTTTATTCATTTCAAGAAATAAGTAGAACTTCAAACCAACCACAAAATCCTTGCCTTACAAACTGATTGGGGAGGAGAATTTAGAGCTTTCACTGAATATTTGAAAGACCAAGGAATAGTTCATCGTGCTTCATGTCCTTATACACATGAACAAAATGGGCTTGCAGAAAGAAAACACAGACATATAACTAAGACTGGACTAGCCTTGCTTCACCAATCATCTTTACTTAGTTCATTTTGGACTGAGGCCTTTAGCACAGCTGTGTATCTCATTAATAGACTACCCACACCAGTCTTAAATGGTTCTACTCAAACCTTATACAAAATCAAACTTGATTATTCGTTTCTTAAAGTCTTTGGGTGTGCAGCCTATCCTAACCTAAGGCCCTATAATAATCCCAAGTTTCAATTCAAATCCATTGAATGCACCTTTCTTGGTTATAGTCCAGCACACAAAGGATACAAGTGTTTGCATCCTGATCGGAAAATAATTATATCTAGAGATGTCATATTTGATGAAAGTAGTTTTCCATTCAAGAACAGCAAGGGTTCCTCACAGCAGTCACTTTCCAGTAAGAAATCATATTCTATTTCTCCTCCACCTTCAGCCATACCTCCTATTCTATCATTCTCTACATTAACCAATGCAAGACATACTCAGAGTACCAATGCATTTGCTGAACAAACAAATAACTCATGTGCACGTGCTAATAATACCAATATTATGGATTCTTTGCAACATGTTTTAGGTCCCTCTGCAGAATTTGAAGTTCCTCAACATCCATTTCAAAATGTTCACTCAATGGTGACCCATAGCAAAGCAAGGGCACTCAAATCAAACAACCACTCAATGGTGACTCGTAGCAAAGCAAGGGGAACTGTACCAACAGTACTTACTGTTTCTAGAGAGCCTCAAATTGTTGAAGAAGCTCTTAATATACTAGAATGGAAGTGTGCCATGGATCTGGAGTATGCAGTGCTCATGAGCAACAAGACATGGAGTTTAGAAGCTTTACCCAAAGATAGGAGGCCTATGGTATGCAAATGGGTGTTTAAAGTTAAAGAAAATTCAGATGGTACTGTCAACAAATATAAAGCAAGATTAGTTGCCAAAGGGTATAATCAGGAGGCAGGAGTTGATTTTCATGAAGTTTTCAGTCTAGTAGTAAAACCAGTCACAATTCGGGTTCTCCTTACTTTGGCCTTATCAAAAGGGTGGAATATCCATCAAATAGATGTTAATAATGCCTTTTTAAATGGTGATTTGAATGAAGATGTATACATGCTGCAGCCTCCTGGATATGAATCAGCTGACTCATCTCAAGTTTGCAAGCTTCATAAGGCTCTCTATGGCCTTAAGCAAGCTCCTCGTGCATGGTTTCAAAAATTGTCTGAAGCTTTACTTGATCTTGGTTGTACCAAGGCAAAATGTGATTCTTCCTTGTTTCTTCAGGTTACCTCCCATCATTCTCTCTATGTTTTAGTCTATGTGGATGATATTTTGATTACTGGATCTTCACCAACTTTGATTCAGAACTTGATTGATCAACTAAATGCAAAGTTTTCATTAAAGGATCTTGGGAAACTTAAATACTTCTTAGGTATTGAAGTTACTTACAGTTTTGCTGGTGCAATATACCTATCTCAGTCCAAATACATTAAAGATCTTCTTACTAGAGCTAGTATGCAAGGTGCGAAGTCTATGCCCTCTAATATGGCCTCAACACCAAATATCTCAGCTAGTAGTGGTTCTCCTATTTCTGATCAAGCTGCATACAGGTCACTTGTGGGAGCATTACAATATATTACCATTACTAGACCAGAATTATCATATAGTGTAAACAAAGCTTGTCAATTTATGCACTGTCCTACAGATGTACATTGAAAGCTGGTTAAACGAATACTGAGGTATCTAGCAGGGACCATATATCATGCTCTAGTTCTTCAAAGATCATCTGCTCCTGATCTCACTACCTTTTGTGATGCTGATTGGGTATCAGACATTGATGATAGGTGTAGTACCTCAGGTTTTTGTGTATATCTTGGTCTTAATCTCATTTCCTGGTCATCTAAAAAGCAAACAACAGTGTCTAGATCAAGTACTAAAGCAGAATATAGAAGTCTTGCAAGTACAGTGGCAGAATTAGCTTGGCTACAGTCTTTACTCAGAAAACTCAGCATTCAATTACCAAAAGTTCCTAGAATATACTATCACAATATGAGCGCATTCAGTTCGTCAGCAAATCCGGTCTTTCATTCAAAGACTAAACATATTGAACTAGATCTCTATTTTGTTCGTGAAAAGGTAACCAATAAAGAAATTGAAGTCTATCATATTCCATCCCTTGATCAAACAGTAGATATCTTCACCAAGGCAGTCTCAACTTCAAGGTTCCTTCAACTTAGAGACAAGCTCAGTGTCATTCCTCTTCCAAGTCATGCCAGTGATCTTGAGGGGGGATGTTAGAGAAAAGGGTGCAGGTGTAGGCTGCTTGTCACGTGGTGTTAGCAATCTGTTTGCATTGTAATCTGTTTGTCACGTCTTTATTGCAGTTTACTAGTTAGGGACATTAGTGTAATTCTGTAATTGAGTCCTAGTCTATAAATTGTAATCTCAGCCACATCATTTGTAGAATAATTGATTGAATCACAATTTCCTTTCTAAACTCTCTCGTCTAGAAGTTTTGAGCTTTCTTTCTTTCTTTCTTCTGAAGTTCTTGAGAATTCCAACACACAAAAAGAGAGGAAAAAGAAGGGAAAGAGGGAGAGAGATAGAGAGGGAAGTTTTATGTAAAGAGTGAGTGAGAAAACTTCTAAAGAGACAGAGAGAGAGAGAGAGAAAGAAGAAGGAAGACACAGAGAGAGAGAAGGAGGTGAGAGAGGTGTTTCAGAGAGAGAGAGAGAGAGAGAGAGGGAAGTTCTTAAGAGTGTGAGAAAGATAGAGAGATAGTGAGAAGTTTTAGAAACAAAGTGTGTGTTGTAGGGAGAGAAGTTTTGAAGAGAGCTACAAAGACAGAGATAGAAGTTTCACAGAGAAAAAGAGAGTGATAGAGAGAGAGAGAGAGAGAGAGAGAGAGAGAGAGAGAGAGAGAGAGAGAGACAAAAGTTTCAAAGAGAGAGAGAAATGAAAAATACAAAGAGAGTGAGAGAGACATATAGAAGTTCTAGAGAGGGTGGGAGAGAAGATTCACAAAGAGAAGTATTAGAGAGAGAAAGAAAGATTTTAAGTAAAGAAAGAGAGTAAGTGAGAGAGTGAAACTTCAGAAAAAGAGATAGAAAGAGAAGATTCAGAGGGTGAGAGCAAGAGAGAGATAGAGAGAGAATTTCAAATAGAACTAGAGAGAGAGAGAAAGCAATAGAAGATAAAGGGAGACAAAGAGAGTGAGTGAGAAAGAGTGTGTTAAGGAGAGAGAGATGAGAGAGAGAAACAAATTTTTGAGTGGGCAAGAGAGAGAGAGAGAGAGTGTGAGTGAGAGAGAGTAGTAGACAAAGTATTGTGGAGAGAGAGAAAATGAGAGAGCAAGAATATGTGTAGGGGAGAGAGAGAGAGAGACAAAAGTTTTAGAGAGAGCTAAAGAAAGAAAGAGATAGATAGAGGAGGGAAGTTTAAGGGAGAGTGAGAGAGATAGAGAGAAGTTTCAAAGAGAAGAAGAGAGAGAGCAAAAGTATTAAAGAAAGTGAGAGTCAAAGAGAGAGTGGTAGACAAATTGTTCTGGAGAGGCAAAGAGAGAAATTTTAGAGAGAGTGAGGATAAGGATAAAGAGCGAGAAGTTTTAGAGAGAGCCAAACACAATGAGAAAGAAGTTTTAGAATGAAGAGAAAGAAAGGGATATTAGATATTTCAAAGGGAGCAAGCAACATAGGGAGAGAGACAAACGGAGACAAGGTGGGAGAGAGAGAAATTTTAGAATGACACAGAGAGAAAAAGAGAGAAAGGGAAGTTTTAGAGAGAGTGAAGTTTTGTAGAGGGCAAGAGAGAGAAATACAAACAGAGAAAGAGAGAAAGGACAAGACAGAGAAAGGGACACAAAGAGAGTAAGTGAGTGAAAGAAGTTTTGCAATTAAAGAGTGTGAAAGAGTCATTGCAAGAAGTTCTAGAGAGAGAGAGAGAAAGGGAAGTTTTAGAGAGAGACCAAGAGAGAGAAGATTCAGAGAAGTTTTAGAGAGAGCGAGAGAGAGGAAAAGAGTGTGAGAGAGAGAAGTTTCTAACAGATCAAGGAAGATAGATAAAGAGAAGTTTTAGAGAGGGTGAGAGACTATGAGAGAGAGAAGTTTCAAAGAAAGTGAGAGAAAGAGCAAGAGAGAAAGAAGTTTTAGATAGAACGAGGCCAAGAGAAAGCAAGAACAAGAGAGAGTGTGTGAGCATTAGCAGGAGAGGGAGGGAGAGAGAAAGAGAGAAAGGGAATCTATAGAGAGGAGTTTTAGAGAAAGAGAGAAAAATAATTTTTGGAAAGACCAATAGAGAAGATAGGGAGAAGTTCTAGAGAGAGCCAGAGAGAGAGAAAAGGGAAATTTTTTAGAGACTAGGAGAGGTTTTGTAGAGAGTAAGAGAGGGTGAGAGAGAGAAGTTTTCAAGAGAGAGAGGGAGAGTGTTTTCAACAAGAGAAAGAAGTATAAGAGAGAGCAAGAGAGAGAGAGAAGTTTTAGAGAGAAAAAGAGTATGAGTAAAAGAGAATGGTAGAGTGTGTGTGAGAAAGAGAGAGAGGGACAGAGCAAACAAGTGAAAGAGAGTGACAGCAAGAAGTTTCATAAAGAGCGAGAGAAAGAGCATGAGTGATGGCAAGAGAAGGGCAGAGAAAGAGAAAAAGGAAAGCTTTAGAGTGATATGAACTTGCCTAACTCCACCTCAAAAACTAGCTCGTAAGAGAAGGTTTGTGAACCCATATATATAACACCAAAGACGCCTAACCGATGTAGGACTTCATCATTCCCAACCCCTTTAGACTGTACATCTTCATACAGAGAACTAGGACCCATGGCCCACACTGACCAGAGTAAGATATGATATGAACTCGCCTAACTCTACCTCAAAAGCCATCTCGTAAACGAAGGTTTGTAAACCCATATATATAACACCCAAGACTTCCCTGGCTAACCAATGTGGGACTTCATCATTCTCACTCTCTATCTATGGCTCCAAAACTTCACTTACTTACTCATTCTCTCTATAAAACTTCTCTCTTTATTTGTCTTTTTGTTCTTCTCTTTCAAACTCCACTCTCTCTTTCTCTGCCTATCGCTCTTTTTGAAACTTCTCTTAGTTAGTGTTAGAAAGTTCTCTCTATCTCTTTCTTTCTCTCTCTTTGTCTCTTGCTCTCTATGAAGCTTCTCTTTGTCTTTGTCTCTTGTTCTCTCTAAAACTTCTCCTCTCTCTCACTCTCTTTAGAACTTCTCTCTCTTTCCCTCTCTCTCATACTTACTCACTTTCTCTCTCTAAAACTTCCCTTTCTCCCTCTCCCTCTCTCTGTCTCTCTAAATCTTCTCTCACTACTCTAAAACTTCTCTTTGTCTCTTTTTCTCACTCTCACTCTCTTAAAAACATCTTTCTCTCACCCTCGCTATCTCTTTGTGAAACTTCTCTCTCTCTCTCTCTCTCTCTCTCTCTCTCTCTCTCTCACCAACTATGAAACTTTTCTTGTGAAAACATCTCTATATCTCTCTCAATTCTTCACAACACTCTGTCTGCCACTCTCTCTCACTCACTCACTGACTTTCTTTCACACACTCTCTCTTGCTCTATCTAAAACTTCTCCCTCTCTTTCTCTTTTGCTATATTTGAAACTTTTCTATCTCCCTCTCCTCTTTCTTGGACACCCTAAAACTTTTCTCTCTTCCCCTTCGCCTAAAACTTCTCTTTCTTCTCTCTAGCGCCCTCTCTCTCTCATTCTAAAACATCCCTTTCTCTCTCTCACTCACTCTTGGTGTCTCTCTGAAACTTCTCTCACTTATTCTCTCCACAAAACTTGTCTTTCTCTCTCCCTTTCTCTCCCTCTCTCTTTGAAAATTCTCATTCTCTTTCTCTCAGTCTAAAACTTCTCTTCTTCTCTCTCTCACTCTCTCTAAAATATCCCTTTCTCACTTTCTTTTTCCCTCTTAGTGCATCTCTAGTTCTTATTTAAATCATTGTCTCCACAAAACTTGTCTCATTCAGTCTCTCTCTTTCCCCCTCTCTCTAAAACTTCTTTGTCTCTCTTTTTTGCATTCTTTGAAACTTCTCTCTATATCTATTTGTCACTCTTTCTAAAATCTCTCTCTCTTCTCTGTCCTTGCTCTCTCTAACACTTCTCTCTCTCTCTCTCTCTCTCGCGCTCTCAGAAATTTCTCTCTCTCACACATTCTTACTCTTAAACCTTTCTCTGTCTCTTTTCTCTCTCTCCCTCTCTTGCTCTCTTTGAAACTTCTATCTTTCACCCTTTTTCACTCTCTATGAAACCTCTCTCTCTCTCTCTTGCCCTTTGCAAAGTTTCTTTTTATGTCTCTAGGTCTCTCTACATTACTGTCTCCCTCTCTCTCTCACTCACTTAGTTTCTCTATCTAAAACTTCTCTTTCCCTCTCTCTCTTGGCCTACAAGAAACTTCTCTATCTCCCTCTCTTTCTTTTTGTTTCTCTCTCTAAAACTTCCCTCAATCTCTCTCTTGGTCTCTCTCTCTCTCTTACTCTGCTTGAAACCTCTTTCTTTCTCGGTTTATCTGAAACTTCTCTATTTGTCTTTCTCTCTAAAACTTTTCTTTCTTTCTCTTTATCTAAAACTTTTCTCTCTCTATCTAAAACATCCCTCTCTCTTGCTCTCTCAGTGTCTCTCTAGAACTTCTTCAACTCACTCTCTTCACAAAACTTTTCTCTCTCTATCTAAAACATCCCTCACTCTCTCTCTCTCAGTGTCTCTCTAGAACTTCTTCAACTCACTCTCTTCACAAAACTTGTCTCTCATGCCCTTCTGCCTTTCTCTCTCTCTATAACTACTCTCTCTCTCTCTCTCTCTCTCTCTCTTTCTCTCTTGTATTCTTTGAAACTTCCTTCTTCTATGTCTATCGCTCTCTTTGGAACTTCTCTCTTACTCTAAAACCTTTCTTTCTCTCTTGGTGTCTAAGAAACTTCACTTTCCCCCTCTCCCTCTCTTACTTTTTCTTGCTATCTCTAAAACTTCTCTCTTTGTGTCTTTGTCACCTACTCCCTCTAAAACTTCTCAGAGTCGGCCCTTGTTTGACTCAACCTTACCATTTGTGCCAGAGTCAGACCTAGTTAGACTCAAGCTTATAATTTGTGCCGGAGTCGGGCCTCATTTGACTCAACCTTACTATTTGTGCCAAAGTCGGGCCTTGTTTGACACACCCATATCATTTGTGCTAGAGTTAGGCCTCATTTGACTCAACCTTACCATTTGTTCTAGAATCAGGCCTCATTTGACTCACCCTTATCATTTGTGCCAGAGTCAAGTCTTGGTTGAATCAACCTTACCATTTGCACTGGAGTTAAGCCTCGTTTGACTCAACCTTACCATTTATATCGGAGTTGGGCCACATTTCACTTAACCTTACCATTTGTGCCAGAGTCAGGCATCGGTTGTACCATTTGTGCCAAAGTCAGGCCTCATTTGACTTACACTTATCATTTGTGCCAGAGTTGGGCCTTGTTTGACTCAGCCTTACTATTTATGCTGGAGTCAGGCCTCGTTTGATTCAACTTTCAGGCCTTGTTTGACTCAACCTTACCATTTATGCTAGAGTCGGGCCTCATTTGACAAACCCATATCATTTGTGCTGGAGTTGGGTCTCATACTCAACTTGACCATTTGTGTCAGAGTCGGGCCTCGTTTGACTCGACCTTATAGTTTATGCCAGAGTCAGGCCTCATCTGACTCACCCTTATCAATTATGCTAGAGTCGAGCCTCATTTGATTCAACCTTACCATTTGTGCTTGAGTTAGGTCTCATTTGACTCAACTTTCAGGTCTCGTTTGACTCAATTTTCAGGCCTTGTTTGACTCAACCTTACTATTTGTACTAGAGTTGGGCCTCGTTTGACAAACCCTTATCATTTGTACTGGAGTTAGGTCTCGTTGACTAAACTTTATTGTTTGTGCAAGAGTCGGGCCTTGTTTGACTCAGCCTGATTATTTGTGCTAGAGTTAGGCCTCATTTGACTTCACCTTCTTGCCTCTGACTCAACCTTATCATTTATGCTAGAGTCATGCCTCGTTTGATAAACCCTTATCAATTATGCCCCACATTTGACTCAAACTTACCATTTGTGCCAAAGTTGAGCCTCGTTTGACTTAACCTTACCATTTGTGCCAGAGTCAGGCCTTATTTGACTCACCCTTATCATTTTTGTCAGAGTCAACCTTACCATTTGAGCCAAAATCGAGTCTTGTTTGACTCAACCATACCATTTATGATGGAGCCAGGCCTTGTTTGACTCACCCTTATCATTTATGCTAGAGTCATGCCTCGTTTGGCTTAACCTTACCATTCATGCTAGAGTCGGACTTTGTTTGACTTAACCATACCATTTGTACTGGTGTCGGGCCTCGTTTGATTCACCCTTATCATTTGTGTTGGAGCCAAGTCTCATTTGACTGAACCTTAGCATTTGTGCCAGAGTCGGACCTTATTTGACTTACCCTTATCAATTCTGTCAGAGTCGGGCCTCGTTTGGCTCAATCTTACAATTTGTGCCGAAGTTAGGCCTCATTTCACCTAACCTTTCCATTTGAGCTAAAGTTAAGCCTTGTTTGACTTACCTTTATCATTTATGCTAAAGTCAAGCCTCATTTGACTCAAGCTTACCATTTATGCCGGGGTTGGGCCTGTTTGCCTTCACCTTACCATTTGTGCTCGAGTCGGATCTTGTTTGATTTAACCTTACAACCTTACTATTTGTGCCAAAGGCAAGCCACGTTCAAGTCAACCTTACCATTTGTACCAGAGTAAGCCTTGTCTGATGTAACCTTACCATTTAGCTAGAGTTGGGCCTTGTTTGACTCAACCTTATCATTTGTGCTAGAGTCAGGCCTCGTTTGACTCAACCTTACAATTTTTGCTAGAGTTAGGCCTTGTTTGACTCACCCTTATCATTTGTGCTGAAGTCAAGCCTTGTTTGACTCAACCTTACCTTTTGTGCCAGAGTCAGGCCTCGTTTGAGTCAACCTTTAGGCCTCGTTTGATCAACCTTACCATTTGTGCTAGAGTTGGGCCTCATTTGACTCACCTTTATCATTTGTGTTGAAGTCGAGCCTCATTTGACTTAACCTTACCATTTGTACTAGAGCTGGGCCTCATTTAACTCACCCTTATTAATTATGCTAGAGTCAGGCCTCATTTCACTCAACCTTACCTTTTGTACCAAAGTCGAGTCTCATTTGACATAACTTTCGGGCCTTGTTTAACTTAACCTTACCATTTGTACTAGAGTTAGGCCTCGTTTAAGTCACCCTTATCATTTATGCCAACATTGGGCCTCATTTGACTTAACCTTACAATTTGTACCAGAGTCGAGCCTCATTGGACTCAACCTTCAAGCCTCGTTTGATTAACCTTACCATTTATGCTAGAGTTGGGCCTCGTTTGACTCACTCTTATTATTTGTGTCAGAGTCGAACCTAATTCGACGCAACCTTACTATTTGTGCCGAGGTTGGGCTATCTTTGACTCAACCTTATCATTTGTGCTAGACTCGGGCCTTGTTTAACTAAACCTTACCATTTGTGCTAGAGTTAGGCCTCATTTGACAAACCCTTATCATTTGTATGAGTGTTAGGCCTTGTTTGACTCAACCTTATCATTTGTGTTGGAGTCAATCCTTGTGTGACCCAACCTTACCATTTGTCCCAGATTCGAGCCTTGTTTGACTCAACCTTTGGTCTTTGTCTAACTCAACCTTACCGTTTGTACTAGAGTTAGGCCTCACTTAATTTACCCTTATCATTTGTGCTAGAGTCAGACCTCGTTTGACTCAGCCTTACTATTTGTGCTGGAGTCAGGCCTTATTTAACTCAACTGTACCATTTGTGCCGAAGTCAGGACTCGTTTGATTGACCCTTACCATTTTTACTGGAATCGGGCCTCGTCTGACTCAACCTTACCATTTGTGTTGGAATTAGGCCTTGTTTGACTCACCCTTATCTTTTGTACTAGAGTTGGGTCTCATTTGACTCAACCTTACCCTTTGTGCCATAGTCAGGTCTCGTTTGACTCATCCTTATCATTTGTGCCAAAGTCGGGCCTCCTTTCACTAAACCTTAGCATTTGTACCAGAGCTAGGCCTCATTTGACTCACTCTTAGTATTTGTGTTGGAGTCGAGCCTTGTTTAACTTAACCTTATGATTTGTGTTGGAGTCGAGCGTCGTTTAACTTAACTTTATCATTTGTACCATAGCGGGCCTCATTTGACTCACCCTTATCATTTGTGATGTAGTCAGGCCTCATTTGGCTTGCCCTTATCATTTGTATCGAAGTCAAGCTTCATTTGACTCAACCTTACCATTTGTGCTAGAGACGGGCCTTGTTTGACTCAAGCTTATCATTTATGCTGGAGCCGAGCCTCGTTTGACTCAACCTTATGATTTGTTTCAAAGTCATGTCTCGGTTGTACCATTTGTGCCAAAGTTGGGCCTCATTTGACTCACCCTTAACATTTGTACCGAATTCGGGTCTCGTTTGACTCATCCTTTTCATTTATACCAGAGTCAGGCCCCATTTGACTTAACCTTACCATTTGTGCCAGAGTTGGCCCTCGGTTGTACCATTTGTGTCAAAGTTGGGCAACGTTTGACTCACCTTTATCAATTCTGCCAGAGTCAAGCCTCGTTTGACTTACCCTTATCATTTGTGCTGGAGTCAGGTCTCATTTGACTCAACCTTACTATTAGTGCCAGTGTCAATCCTTGTTTGACACACCCTTATCATTTGTGCCAGAATCAGGCCTCGTTTGACTTAACCTTACCATTTCTACTAGAGTCGAGCCTCGTTGGACTCAACCTTACCATTTGTACTAGAGTTGGGCCTCGGTTGTACCATTTGTGCCGAAGTCTGGCCATGTTTGACTCATCATTATCAATTGTGCCAGAGTTAGGACTAGTTTGACTCAACCTTACCATTTGTGCTGGAGTCGAGCCTTATTTGACTTAGCCTTCGGGCATCGTTTAACTCACCCGTATCATTTGTGCTGCAGTTGGGCCTCGTTTCACTAAATCTTATCATTTACACTGGAGTCGGGCCTTGTTTAACTCACCTTTGCCATTTGTGTCAAAGTCGGGCGTTGTTTGATTCAATCTTACCATTTGTGCTAGATTCAGGCCCCTTTTGATTACCCTTATCATTTGTACTATAGTCAAGCCTCATTTGATTGAACCTTACCATTTGTACTGGAGTTTCGCCTTGTTTGACTTAACCTTTGGGCCCCGTTTGACTTAACCTTACCATTCATGCCAAAGTCAGGCCTCACTTGTCACATCCATATCATTTGTGCTAAAGTAGGGCCCCGTTTGACTCAACCTTACCACTTGTGTTAGAGTCAAGCTTTGTTTGACTTAACCTTTCAGCCTTGTTCCACTCAACCTTATTATTTGTGCCAAAGTCAAGCCTCATTTGATAATCCTTTATCATTTGTACCAGTGTAAGGCCTTGTTTGATGCAACCTTATCATTTGTGCTGGAGTCGGGCCTCGTCTGACCCAACTTACCATTTGTCCTAGATTCGAGCCTCGTTTACTTAACCTTTAGGCCTCATTTGACTCAACCTTACCATTTGTGCTAGAGTTAGACCTCGCTTGATTCACCCTTATCATTCGTACCAGAGTTGGGCCTCGTTTGACTAAACCTTACCATTTGTGCTAGAGTTAGGCCTCATTTGACTCAATTGTACCATTTGTGCTAGAGTCGGGCCTCATTTGACTCAACCTTACTATTTGTTCTATAGTCGCACCTCGTTTTACTCAACCTTACCATTTATGTTAGAGTTAGGCCTTGTTTGACTCAACCTTACCCATTGTGTCAGAGTCGGGCCTTGTTTGACTCACCCTTATCATTTATGCTGAAGTTGGGCCTCATTTCACTCAACCTTACCATTTATGCCAGAGTTAGACCTTATTTGACTCACCCTTATTATTTATGTTGGAGTCAGTCTTTGTTTGACTTAACCTTATGATTTGTGCTAGAGTAAGGTGTTGTTTGACTCAACCTTAGCATTTGTATTGTAGTCGAGCCTCGTTTGACTCACCCTTATGATTTGTGATGTAGTCAGGCCTTTTTGGCTCACCCTTATAATTTGTGCCAGAATTAGGCTTCATCTGACTCAACCATACCATTTGTGCCCTAAGTCATGCCTCGGTTGTACCAGTTGTGTCAAGTTGGGCCTCATTTGACTCACTCTTATCATTTGTGCCAAATTCAGGTCTTGTTTGACTCACCCTTATCATTTGTGTTAGAGCCAGACCTCGATTGACTCAATTTTATCATTTGTGCTAAAGTCAAGCCTCGTTTGACTCACCCTTATCATTTGTGTTGGAGTTGGGTCTTGTTTGACTCAACCTTATTATTGCGCCAGAATCAGGCCTCGTTTGACTTAAATACCATTTTTGCTAGAGTCGAGCCTCGTTTAACTTAACCTTATCATTTGTGCCAATGTTGGCCCTCGGTTGTACCATTTGTGCTGATGTCAGGCCTCATTTCACTCACCTTTATCAATTGTGCTAGAGTTAGGCCTCGTTTGACTCAACCTTACCATTTGTACAAGAGTTAGACCTCGTTTGACTCACCCTTATCATTTGTGTCGAACTTGGACCTCATTTGACTCACCCTTATCATTTGTGCTAGAGTTAGGCCTCGTTTGACTCAACCTTACCATTTGTGTTGGAATCAAGCCTCGTTTGACTCAACCTTATCATTTGTGCTAGAGTCAGGCCTCGTTTGACAAACGCTTATCATTTGTGCTGGGGTCGGGCCTCGTTTGACTCAGCCTTACCATTTGGGTCAGAGTTGGGCCTCGTTTGACTCACCCTTATCATTTGTATCAGAGTCGAGCCTTGTTTGACACACCCATATTGTTTGTGCTAGAGTTGGGCCTCATTTGACTCAACCTTACCATTTGTTCTAGAATTAGGCCTCATTTGACTCACTCTTATCATTTGTGCCAGAGTCAAGCCTCATTTGAATCAACCTTACCATTTGCACTAGAGCTAGGCCTCGTTTGACTCAGCCTTACCATTTGTCTCAGAGTTGAGCCTCATTTCATTTAACCTTACCATTTGTGCCTGAGTTGGGCATCGGTTGTACCATTTATGCCAAAGTCGGGTCTCGTTTGACTCACACTTATCATTTGTGCTAGAGTTAGGCCTTGTTTGACTCAACTTTACTATTTATGTTGGAGTCAGGCCTCATTTGATTCAACTTTCAAGGCTTGTTTGACTCAACCTTACCATTTATGTTAGAGTCGGGCCTCATTTGACAAACCCATATCATTTATGCTAGAGTCAGGTCTCATTTGACTTAACCTTACTATTTGTGTCAGAGTTGGGCCTCATTTGACTCAACCTTACAGTTTATGCCAGAGTCAGGCCTCATTTGACTCACCCTTATCAATTATGCTAGAGTCGGGCCTCATTTCACTCAACCTTACCATTTAGGCCGGAGTCAGGCCTCGTTTGACTCAACCTTACCATTTGTGCTAAAGTCAGGCCTCGTTTGACAAACCCTTATCATTTGTGCCGGAGTTAAGTCTCGTTTGACTAAACCTTATTGTTTGTGTAGGAGTTGGGTCTTGTTTGACTTAGCCTAATCATTTGTACTAGAGTCGGGCCTCATTTGACTTAACCTTCGGCCCTCTTTGACTCAACCTTATCATTTGTGCTAGAGTCGTGCCTCATTTGATAAACCCTTATCAATTGTATCGGAGTCGGGCTTCGTTTGACTTAACTTTACAATTTGTCTGAGTTGGGCCTCATTTGACTCAACCTTTCCATTTGAGCTAAAGTCAAGCCTTGTTTGACTTATCTTTATCATTTATGCCAAAGTCAAGCCTTATTTGACTCAAGCTTAACATTTATGCTAGGGTCGGGCCTCGTTTGCCTTTACCTTACCATTTGTACTTGAGTCGGATCTTGTTTGACTCAACCTTACAACCTTACTATTTCCACTGAAGGCGACCCACGTTCGAGTCAACCTTACCATTTGTGCCAGAGCAAGCCTCGTTTGACGTAACCTTACCATTTAGCCAGAGTCGGGCCTCATTTGACTCAACCTTACTTTTTGTGCTGGAGTCAGGCCCTATTTGACTCACCCTTATCATTTATGTTGGAGTCAAGTCACGTTTGACTCAACCTTACCTTTTGCGCTGGAGTTGAGCCTCGTTTGAGTCAACCTTCAGGCCTCATTTGATCAACCTTATCATTTGTGCTAGGTTGGGCTTCATTTGACTTACCCTTATCATTTGTGTCAGAGTCGGGCCTCGTTTGACTTAACTTTACTATTTGTACCAGAGTTGGGCCTTGTTTGACTCAACCTTATGATTTGTCTCAGAGTCAGGCCTCAGTTGTACCATTTGTGCTGAAGTTGGGCCTTATTTGACTCACCCTTATTAATTGTGCTACAGTCGAGCCTCATTTAACTCAAACTTACCTTTTGTGCTAGAGTCGGGTCTCAATTGACACAACTTTTGGCCTTGTTTGACTTAACCTTACCATTTGTGCTAGAATTAGGCCTCGTTTGAGTCAACCTTATCATTTATGCCAATTCAGGCCTCATTTGACTTAATCTTACTATTTGTACTAGAGTCGAATCTCGTTTGACTCAACCTTCAGGCCTCATTTGATTAACCTTACCATTTGCGCTAGAGTTGGGCCTCGTTTGACTCACCTTTATCATTTGTGTTAGAGTCGAACCTTGTTTGACTCAACTTTACTATTTGTGCTGGTGTTGGGCCTTCTTTGACTCAACCTTATCATTTGTGCTAAAGTCGGGCCTTATTTAAATCAACCTTACCATTTGTGCCAGAGTCGGGGGTCATTTGACAAACCCTTATCATTTGTACCAGTGTTATCCCTTGTTTGACTCAACCTTACCATTTGTGTCGGAGTCGGTCCTCATGTGACCCAACCTTACCATTTGTCCCAGATTCGAGCCTTGTTTGACTCAATCTTTGGGCTTCATCTAACTTAACTTTACCATTTGTGTTAGAGTTAGGCCTCGCTTAATTGAGCCTTATCATTTGTGCTGGAGTCGGGCCTCGTTTGACTCAACCTTACTATTTGTGCTGGAGTCAGGACTTATTTGACTTAACTGTACCATTTGTGCTGGAGTCAGGACTTGTTTGACTGATGCTTACCATTTTTACTTGAGTCGGGCCTCGTTTGACTCGACCTTACATTTATGCTGGAGTTAGGTCTTGTTTGACTCACCCTTATCTTTTGTGCCAGAGTTGGATCTCGTTTGACTTAGCCTTACCCTTTGTGCTGAAGTCGGGTCTTGTTTGACTCATCCTTATCATTTGTGCCAAAGTCGGGCCTTCTTTCACTCAACCTTACCATTTGTACTAGAGCTAGTCCTCATTTGACTCATCCTTATTATTTGTGTTGGAGTCAAGCCTTGTTTGACTTAACCTTACAATTTGTGTCAGAGTTGAGCATCATTTGACTCAACCTTACCGTTTGTACCGTAGTTGGGCCTCATTTGACTCACCCTTATGATTTATGTTGTAGTCGAGCCTCATTTGGCTCACCCTTATCATTTATACCAAAGTCAGGCCTCGTTTGACTCAACCTTACTCTTTGTGCCAAAGTCAAGCCTTGTTGGACTCAACCTTATCATTTGTGCCAGAGTCGGGCCTTGTTTGACTCAACCTTATGATTTGTTCCAAAGTCGTGTCTCGATTATACCATTTGTGCCAAAGTTGGGCCCCATTTGACTCATCCTTAACATTTGTACCAGATTCGGGTCTTGTTTGACTCACCCTTATCATTTATGCTGGAGTCTAGCCTCATTTGACTTAACCTTACGATTTGTGTCAGAGTCGGCCCTTGGTTGTACCATTTGTGCCGAAGTCGGGCAACGTTTGACTCACCTTTATCAATTATGCCAGAGTCTGGCCTCGTTTAACTCACCCTTATCATTTGTGCTGGAGTCAGGTCTCATTTGATCAACCTTACTATTAGTGCCAATGTCGGTCCTTGTTTGACACACCCTTATCATTTATGCCAGAATCAGGCCTCGTTTGACTTAACCTTACCATTTCTGCTAGAGTCGAGTCTCGTTTGACTCAACCTTACCATTTGTGCTAGAGTCAACCCTTAGTTGCACCATTTGTACCGAAGTCTGACCATGTTTGACTCACCGTTATCAATTATGCCAAAGTCAGGACTCATTTGATTCAACCTTACCATTTGTGCTAGAGTCTAGCCTCATTTGACTTAGCCTTCAAACGTCGTTTAACTCACCTGTATCATCTGTATTGGAGTTGGGCCTCGTTTCACTCAACCTTACCATTTGTGCTAGACTTGGGCCTTGTTTGACTTACCTTTGCCATTCGTGTTAGAGTCAAGTGCTGTTTGATTCAAACTTACCATTTATGCTAAAGTGAGGCCCCTTTTGATTCACCCTTATCATTTGTACTATAGTTAGGCCTCGTTTGACTAAACCTTACCATTTGAACCAAAGTTTGGCCTTGTTTGACTCAACCTTCAGACTCCGTTTGACTCAACCTTACCATTTGTGTCAGATACAGGCCTCATTTGACTCAATCTTATCCTTTATACCGAAGTTGGGCCTCGCTTGTCACACCCATATCATTTGTGCTAGAGTAGGGCCCTGTTTGACTCAACCTTACTACTTGTGCTGGAGTCAAGCTTCGATTGACTTAACCTTTTGGCCTTGTTCGACTCAACCTTATTATTTGTACTAGAGTCGGACCTCATTTGATAAACCCTTATCATTTGTACCAGTGTAAGTCCTTGTTTGATTCAACCTTACCATTTGTACCAAAGTCGGGCCTTGTGTAACCCAACCTTACCATATGTCCCGGATTCGAGCCTCGTTTACTCAACCTTTAGGTCTCATTTGACTAAACCTTAACATATGTGCTTGAGTTAGACCTCGCTTGATTCACCCTTATCATTTATGCTAGAGTCAGGCCTCATTTGACTCAACCTTACCATTTATGCTGGAGTCAAGCCTCATTTAACTCAATTGTACCATTTATGCCAGAGTCGGCCCTCATTTGACTCAATCTTACTATTTGTACTGTAGTCGGGCCTTGTTTGACTCAACCTTACCCATTGTGTCAGAGTCGGGCCTTGTTTGACTCACCCTTATCATTTATGCTGAAGTTGGGCCTTGTTTCACTCAACCTTACCATTTATGCCAAAGCTAGGCCTCATTTGACTCGCCCTTATTATTTGTGTTGAAGTTGGACTTTGTTTGACTTACCCTTATGATTTGTGCTAGAGTCGGGTGTCGTTTGACTCAAGCTTACCATTTGTATCGTAGTCGAGCCTTGTTTGACTCACCCTTATGATTTGTGATGTAGTCAGACCTCATTTGGTTCACCCTTATCATTTGTGTTAGAGTTAGGCCCCATTTGACTCAACCATACCATTTGTGCCGAAGTCGTGCCTCGATTGTACCAGTTGTATCAAGTTGGGCCTCATTTGACTCAATCTTATAATTTGTACTAGATTCGGATCTCGTTTGACTCACCCTTATCATTTGTGTTGGAATTGGGTCTCGTTTGACTCAACCTTACCATTAGTGCTAGTGTTGGGCCTTGTTTGACACAACCTTATCATCTATGCCAAAATTAGTTTGACTTAACCTTACCATTTTTGCTGGAGTCGAGCCTTGTTTGACTCAACCTTACCGATTGTGCCAAAGTTGGCCCTCAATTGTACCATTTGTGCTTATGTCGGGCATTATTTAACTCACATTTATCAATTGTGCCAGAGTTGGGCCTCGTTTGACTCAACCTTACCATTTGTATGAGAGTTAGACCTTGTTTGACTCACCTTTATCATCTGTGCTGAACTTGGGCCTCATTTGACTCACTCTTATCATTTGTGCCAGAGTCAGGTCTTGTTTGACTTAATCTTACCATTTGTATTAGAATCAAGCCTCGTTTGACTCAACTTTCGAACCTCGTTTGACTCAATCTTACCATTTGTGCTAGAGTCAGGCCTCATTTGACAAACGCTTATCATTGGTGCTGGAGTTAGGACTCATTTGACTCAACCTTACCATTTGGGTCAGAGTCGGGCCTCGTTTGACTCACCCTTATCGTTTGTGTTGGAGTCATCCCTTGTTTGACTCAACCTTACCATTTATACTGGAGCCGGGCCTTATTTGATTAAACCTTACCATTTGTCCTGAAGTTGGGCCTCAGTTGTACCATTTGTGCTAGAGTTATTCCTTGTTTTACTCACCTATATCATTTATACTAGAGTCAGGCCTCGTTTGACTTAACCTGACCATTTGTGCTAGAGTCGGGCCTCATTTGACTTAACCTTACCATTTGTGCTGGAGTCAGGCCTTGTTTGACTCATCCTTATCATTTGTGCCAGAGTCAAGTCTCGTTTGACAAACCCTTATCATTTGTACTAGTGTTAGGCCTCATTTGACTTAACCTTACCACTTTTACTAGTGTTGGGACTCGTTTGACTCTCCCTTATCATTTGTGTTGGAGTTGAGCCTCATTTCATTGAACCTTACATTTATGTCAAAGTTAGTCCTCATTTGACTTACCCTTATCATTTGTGCCAAAGTCATGTCTCGTTTGTCTCAACCTTACCATTTGTGCTAAAGCTAGGTCTCATTTGACTCACCCTTATTATTTGGGTTCGACTCGAGCCTTGTTTGACTTAACCTTATAACTTGTGCCAGAGTTGCGTGTCATTTAACTCCACCTTACCATTTGTACTATAGTCGAGCCTTGTTTGACTCACCCTTACGATTTGTGATGTAGTTGGGCCATGTTTGCTTCACACTTATCATTTGTGCTAGAGCCGGGCCTCGTTTCACTCAACCTTACTATTTGTGCTAGAGTTGGTCTCGTTTAACTGAACCTTAACATTTATGTTGGAGCTGGGTCTCGTTTGACTTAACCTTATGATTTGTACTGAGGTCGTGTCTCAGCTATACTATTTGTGCCAAAGTTGGGCCTCATTTCACTCACCCTTATCATTTGTGCCAGAGTCGAGCCTCAATTGACTTAACCTTATCATTTGTGCTAGAGTTTGGCCTTGCTTGACTCACCCAGATCATTTGTGCTGGAGTTGAGTCTCGTTTGACTCAACCTTACTATTAGTGCTAATGTCAAGCCTTATTTGATGCACCCTTATCATCTATGCTAGAATCAGGCCTCGTTTGACTTAACCTTACAATTTTTGCTGGAGTTGAGCCTCGTTTCACTCAACCTTACCAATTGTACCAGAGTCTGCCCTTGGTTGTACCATTTGTGCCAAAGTCAAGCCTCGTTTGACTCACCTTTATTATTTGTGGCAAAGTCAGGCCTCGTTTGACTTAACCTTACCATTTGTGCCAGAGTCAAGCCTCTTTGACTCAACCTTACCATTTGTACAAGAGTTAGGCCTTGTTTGACTCACCTTTATCATTTGTGCCTGAGTCGGGCCTTGTTTCACTCAACCTTACCATATGTGTCAGGGTCAAGCCTTGTTTGACTCACCCTTACCATTTGTACAGAAGTTGGGCCTCATTTGACTCAACCGTACCATTTTCACTGGAGTTAGGCCTCGTTTGACTTACCCTTATCATTTCTGCTGAAGACAGGTCTCGTTTGTCTCAACCTTACCATTTGTGCTAGAGTTAGGTCTCATTTGACTCACCCTTATTATTTGGGTTCGACTCGGGCCTTGTTTGACTTAACCTTACAACTTGTGCCAGAGTTGGGTGTCATTTGACTCCACCTTACCATTTGTACTATAGTAGAGCCTTGTTTGACTCACCCTTACGATTTGTGATGTAGTTGGGCCTTGTTTGGCTCACACTTATCATTTGTGCTAGAGTCGGGCCTCGTTTCACTCAACCTTACTATTTGTGCTAGAGTTGGTCTCGTTTAACTGAACCTTAACATTTATGTTGGAGCTGGGCCTCGTTTGACTCAACCTTATGATTTGTATTGAGGTCGTGTCTCGGCTATACCATTTGTGCCAAAGTTGGGCCTCATTTCACTCACCCTTATCATTTGTGCTGGATTCGGGTCTCGTTTGACACACCCTTATCATTTGTGCCAGAGTCGGGCCTCAATTAACTCAACCTTATCATTTGTGCTAGAGTTTGGCCTTGTTTGACTTATCCATATCATTTGTGCTGGAGTTGAGTCTCGTTTGACTAAACCTTACTATTAGTGCCAATGTCAAGCCTCATTTGATGCACCCTCATCATCTGTGCTAGAATCAGGCCTTGTTTGACTTAACCTTACAATTTTTGCTAGAATTGAGCCTCGTTTCACTCAACCTTATCAATTGTACTAGAGTCTGCCCTTGGTTGTACCATTTGTGGCAAAGTCGGGCCTCGTTTGACTCAACCTTACCATTTGTGCCAGAATCAAGCCTCTTTGACTCAATCTTACCATTTGTACAAGAGTTAGGCCTTGTTTGACTCACCTTTATCATTTGTGCTAGAGTCGGGCTTTGTTTCACTCAACCTTACCATATGTGTCAGGGTCAAGCCTCGTTTGACTCACCCTTACCATTTGTAGAGAAGTTGGGCCTCATTTGACTCAACCGTACCATTTTCACTGGAGTTGGGCCTCATTTGACTTACCCTTATCATTTGTGCCGAAGTCAGGTCTCGTTTGTCTCAACCTTATCATTTATGCTAGAGTCGGGCCTCGTTTGACTCAACCTTTCCATTTGTACTGGAGTCGGGCCTCGTTAGGCAAACCTTTATAATCTGTGTTGGTGTCAGGCCTCGTTTGATTTAACCTTACCATTTGTGTTACAGTTAGGCCTAGTTTGACTTACCCTAATCATTTGTGTCAAAGTTGGGCCTTGTTTGATGCAACCTTACCATTTATGCTGGATTTAGGCCTCATTTGCTTCAACCTTTGGGCCTTGTTTGACTTAACCTTACCATTTAAGCTAGAGTTGGGCCTCGTTTGACTCACCTTTATCATTTATACTGGAGTCAGGCCTCATTTGACTCAACATTATCATTTATGCCAGAGTCAAGCCTTGTTTAACTTGACCTTACCATTTGTGCTGGAGTTAGGCCTTATTTGACATAACTTTTGGGCCTTGTTTGATCCAACCTTATCATTTATGCTAGAGTCAAGCATCGTTTGACAAAGCCTTATCATTTGTGCTAGAGTCGGGTCTTGTTTAACTTAACCTTTCCATTAGTGCCATAGTTGGGCCTCGTTTGACTCAACCTTATCATTAGTGCTAAAGTCGAGCCTCATTTGACTTAACTTTCGGGCCTCGTTTCACTCAACCTTATCATTTGTATTAGAGTCAGGCCTTGTTTGACAAATGCTTATCATTTGTGCTAGTGTCGGTCCTCATTTTACTCAAGCTTACATTTGTGCTAGACTCAGGCCTCATTTGACTCAACTTGACCACTTGTGTTAGAGTCTGGCCTCATTTGACTTAACCTTTGGGCCTCGTTTGATAAACCCATATCATTTGTGTTGGAGTCAAACCTTATTTGACTCAACCTTACCATTTTTACCAGAGTCGAGCCTCGTTTGACTCAACCTTACCATTTGTGCCAGAGTTACGCTTGTCTAACTCACCCTTATCATTTGTACTGGAGTTAGGGCTCATTTAACTCAACCTTATTATTTATGCTAGAGTCAAGCCTCGTTTGACAAATGCTTATCATTTGTACTGTAGTCGGGCCTTGTTTCACTCAATGTTACCATTTGTGCTTGAGTTGGGCCTCATTTGACTCAACCTTACCATTTGTGTCGAAGTTGGGCCTCATTTGATTGACCCTTATCATTTATGTTGGAGTCATCCCTTGTTTGACTAAACCTTACCATTTATGCCAAAGCCGAGCCTTGTTTGACTCAACCTTACCATTTGTGCCGAACTCGAGCCTTGTCATACCATTTGTACTGAGGTTGGGCCTCGTTTGACTCACCATTATCATTTATGTCAAAGTTGGGTGTCATTTGACTTAACCTTACCATTTATGCTGTAGTTTGGCCTTGTTTGATGAACTTTCGGGCCTCGTTTAACTTACCCTTATCATTTATGCATTAGGCTCATTTGACAAACTCTTATCATTTGTACCAGTGTCGAGTCTTGTTTGACTCAACCTTACCATTTGTGATGAAGTCAGACCTCATCTGACCCAACCTTACCATTTATCCCAGATTCGAGCCTTCTTTGGCTCAACCTTACCATTTGTACTAGAGTCGGTCCTCATTTGACTCACCCTTATCATTTGTGCTAGAGTCGGGCCTCGTTTGACTCAACCTTACCTTTTGTACCAGTGTTGGGCCTCGTTTGATTCACCCTTATCATTTTGTGTTAGAGTCAAGCCTCGTTTGATTGAACCTTACCATTTGTGCTAGAGTCGGGTCTCGTTTGGCACACCCTTATCATTTGTGCCAGAGTTAGGCCTTGTTTGACTCAACCTTACCATTTGTACTAGAGTTGGGCCTCATTTGACACAGCCTTACCATTTGTGATGGAGTTTGGCCTCATTTGACTCAACTTTATCATTTGTGCCAAGTCAAGCCTCATTTGTGTCAACCTTACCATTTATGTTGGGGTCGGGCCTCCTTTGACTCAACATTACCATTTGTGCTAGAGTCGAGTCTCGGTTGACTCAACATTACAACCCTATCATTTGTGCCAGAGGTAGACCTTGTTTGAGTCAATCTTACCATTTGTACTAGATTCGGGCATTGTTTGACTCAACCATATCATTTGAGCTGGAGTTAGGACTCATTTGGCTCACCCTTTTCATTTGTGTTAGAGTCGGGCCACGTTTAACTCAACCTTTTGGCCTTGTTTGACTCAACCTTACCATTTGTGCCGGAGTCAGGCTTCATTTGACTCAACCTTACCATTTGTGGTAGAGTTAAGCCTAGTTTGACCCAGCCTTACCATTTGTGTTGGGGTCGGGTCTTGTTTGACTTAACCTTATCATTTGTACTGGAGTCAAGCCTCGTTTAACTCAACCTTGCCATTTGTGCTGGAGTCAGGTCTTATTTGACTTAACCTTACAACCCTATCATTTGTTCCAGAGGTAGGCCTCGTTTGAGTCAATCTTACCATTTGTACCAGAGCTGGGCCTCGTTTCACTCAACATACTGTTTGAGCTGGAGCCAGGAATCGTTTGACTCACCCTTTTCATTTGTGTTAGAGTCGGGCCATATTTGACACAACCTTTAGGCCATCTTTGACTCAACTTACCATTTATGCTGGAGACGGGTTTCGTTTGACTCAACCTTACCATTTGTGCCAAAGTCAGTTCTTGTTTGACTTAACCTTACCAATTGTGCTAGAGTCGGCTCTTGTTTAACTCAACCTTACCATATGTGCTGCAACCGAGCCTTGTTTGACTCAACCTAACCATTTGTGCTAGAGTCGGGCTTCGTTTGACTTAGGCCTCGTTTAACTCAACCTTACCATTTGTGCCAGAGTTAGACCTCATTTGACTCACCCTTATAATTTGTGCCAGAGTTGGGCCTTGTTTGACCCAACCTTACCATTTGTGTCAGAGTTAGTTGTCGTTTGACTCAACCTTACCGATTGTGCCAGAGTCAGCCCTCGTTTAACTCAACCTTACCATTTGTGCTACAATTGAGCCTTGTTTGACTCAACCTAACCATTTGTGCCAGAGTCGGGCTTCGTTTGACTCAATGTTATCATTTGTATTGGAGTCGGGCCTCATTTGACTCAAACTTACCATTTGTGCCAGAGTTAAGCCTCGTTTGACTCACCCTTATCGTTTGTGCTAGAGTCGAGCCTTGTTTGACTCAATCTTACCATTCATGCCAGAGTCGGTCCTTGTTTGACTCAACCGTATGATTTATGCTGGAGTTGGGCCTCGTTTCACTCAATCTTACCATTTATACTGGAGTTAGGCCTCGTTTGTGCCAGAGTCAAGCCTCATTTAACTCACCCTTATTATTTGTGCCAAAGTCAAGACTTGTTTGACTCGACCTTGCCATTTATGCTGGAGTCGAGCCTCGTTTGAGTTAACCTTACCATCCGTCCTTGAGTTAGGCCTTATTTGATGTAACTTTTGGGCCTTGTTTGACTCACCCTTATCATTTGTGCAAGAGTTAGGCTCATTTGACAAACCCTTATCATTGGGCCTTGTTGGCTCACCCTTATCATTTGTGCTAGAGTCCAGCCTCGTTTGAGTTAACCTTAACTTTTATACCATTGTTGGGCCTTGTTTGACTCGCCCTTATCATTTGTATTAGAGTTGAGCCTCGTTTGATTGAACCTTACCATTTATGCCAGAGTCGGGCCTCATGTGGCACACCCTTATTATTTGTACCAGAGTTGGGCCTCATTTGACTCAACCTTACCATTTGTGTCGGAGTTGGGCCTCATTTGACACAGCCTTACCATTTGTGATAGAGTCTGGCCTCGTTTAGCTTAACTTTATCATTTGTGCCGAAGTCAAGCCTCATTTAAGTCAACCTTACCATTTATGTTGGGGTTGGGCCTTGTTTAACTCAACCTTACCATTTGTGCTGGAGTTGGGTCTCATTTGACTCAACCTTACAACCCTATCATTTAGGTCAGAGGCGAGCCTCGTTTGAGTCAATCTTACCATTTGTACTAGAGCCAAGCCTCGTTTGACTCAACCATACCATTTGAGCTGGAGACAGGACTCGTTTGATGCACCTTTTTCATTTGTGTCAAAGTCGGGCCACGTTTGACTCAATCTTACCATTTGTGTCGAAGTCAGGCTTCGTTTGACTTAACCTTACCATTTGTGCCAGAGTCAGGCCTCGTTTGATCCAACCTTACCATTTGTGATGGGGTTGGGCCTCGTTTGACTCAACCTTTAGGTCTTGTTTAACTCAACCTTACCATTTATACAAGAGTTAGGCCTCATTTAACTCATCCTCATCTTTTGTGCTGGAGTCAGGCCTTGTTTGACTCAACCTTATCATTTGTGTTGGAGTCGGGCCTTATTTGATTCACCCTCACTATTTGTCCTGAAGTTGTGCCTTGTTTGACTTAACCTTATCATTTGTGCTGGAGTTAGGCCTCGTTTGACTCAATCTTACCATTTATGCTAGAGCTAGGTCTCATTTGATTCAACCTTGCTATTTGTGCTAGAGTCAGGTCTTGTTTGACTCAACCTTACCATTTATATTGGAGTCGAGCCTCGTTCGACTCAACCTTACCATTTGCACCGAAGTTGGGCCTCGTTTGACTCATCCTTATCATTTGTGTCGAAGTCAAGTCTTGTTGTCTCAACCTTACATTTATGCCAGAGTCAGGCCTCATTTGACTCAACCTTATCGTTTATGCCAGAGTCGGGCGTTGTTTGACACACTATTATCATTTGTGCTGGTGTCAAGAGTCGTTTGGCTTAACCTTACCATTTGTACTGAAGTCGGGCCTTGTTTTATTGTACCTTACCATTTGTGCTAGAGTCGAGCCTCAATTGTACCATTTGGGCCGATGTTGGGTCTCGTTTGACTCAACCTTACCATTTGTTCTAGAATTAGCTCTCATTTGAATTAACCTTACAACCTACCATTTGTACCAGAGGCAGTCCTCATTTAAGTTAACTGTACCATTTGTGCCAGAGTCAGGCCTCGTTTGACTCAACCATACCATTTATGTGGAGACAGGACTCGTTTGACTCACCCTTTTCATTTGTAATGGAGTCGGGCCACGTTTGACTCAACCTTACCATTTGTGCTGGAGTCAGGCCATGTTTGACTCAGCCTTATCATTTGCACCAGAGCCAAACCTCATTTGACTCAACCTTACCATTTGTGCCAGAGTTGGGGCTCATTTGACTAAACCTTCTAGCCTCATGTTATCAACCTAACCATTTGTGCTAGAGTTGGGCCTCATTTGATGCACTCTTATCATTTGTGTTAGAGTCGGGCCTTGTTTCACTCAATCTTACCATTTATGTCAGGGTTAGGCCTCATTTGACTCAACCTTATCATTTGTTTGACTCAATCTTACCATTTGTGTCAGAGTCGGGTCTCGTTTGACTCAACCTTACCATTTGTGCCAGAGTCGGGCCTCGTTTGACTCAACTTTACCATTTATGCTAGAGTCAGGCTTCATTTGACTGAACCTTACCATTTATGCCAAAGTCGGGTTGTTTGTTTTGGAGTCATGCCTCATTTGACTGACCCTTATCATTTGTACCGAAGTCAGGCCTCATTTGACTCAATCTTACCATTTATGCCGAAGTCGGGCCTCGTTTGACTTAACCTTACTATTTATACTGAAGTCGAGCCTATTTGACTGAACATTACCATTTGGCCTCAGTTGTACCATTTGTGCCGAAGTTAGGCCTCATTTGACTCAACCTTACCATTTGTGCCAAAGTCAAGCCTTGTTTGACTTAACCTTCGAACCTCGTTTGACCCAACCTTACCATTTGTGCCTGAGCTAGGGCTCATTTGACTCACTCATATCATTTGTGTCGGAGTTGGTCTTTGTTTGACTGAACCTTATGATTTGTGCAGGAGTCGGGCACCGTTTCATTCAACCTTACCATTTGTACTGGACTCAGGACTTATTTGACTCACCCTTATGATTTGTGACATACTCGAGCCTCGTTTAACTCACACTTATCATTTATGCCGAAGTCAGGACTTATTTGACTTGACCTTACCATTTGTGCTAGAGTCAAGCTTTATTTGAGTCAACTTTACCATTTGTATTGGAGTCAGGCCTTGTTTGATGTAACTTTTGAGCCTCGTTTGACTCACCCTTATCATTTGTGCAAGAGTCAAGCTCGTTTGACAAACCCTTATCATTTGTACTAGTGTCGGGCCTTGTTTGACTCAACCTTAACATTTGTGCCAAAGTTGGGCCTCTTCTAACCCAACCTTACCATTTGTCCAGGATTCGAGCCTCGTTTGACTGAACCTTACCATTTGTACTAGACTTGGGCCTCATTTGATTCACCCTTATCATTTATGCAAGAGTAAGGCCTCGTTTGACTCAACCTTACCTTTTATACCAGTGTTGGGCCTCGTTTGACTCAACCTTACCATTTGTCCTGGAGTTGGGCCTCATTTGACATAGCCTTACCTTTTGTGATGGGGTTCAGCCTTGTTTAACTTAACTTTATCATTTGTGCCGAAGTTGAGCCTCATTTCAGTTAACCTTACCATTTATGCTGGGGTTGGGCCTCGTTTAACTCAACCTTATCATTGTGCTGGAGTCGGGTCTCATTTGACTCAACCATAAAACCCTACCATTTGTGCTGGAGGTAGGCCTCGTTTGAGTCAATCCTACCATTTGTACCAGAGTTGAACCTCGTTTGACTTAACCATACCATTTGAGCTAGAGCTAGGACTCGTTTAACTCACCCTTTACATTTGTGTCAGAGTCGAGACACGTTTGACTCAACCTTCGAGTCTCGTTTGACTTAACCTTACCATCTGTACTAGAGTTAGGCCTCGTTTAACCCAACCTTACCATTTGTGTTAGGGTCGGGCCACATATGACTCAAACTTATCATTTGTTCTGGAGTCGAGTCTCATTTGACTCAACCTTACCATTTGTGTCAAAGTCGGTTCTCATTTGACTCAACCTTACCAATTGTGCCAGAGTTAGCCCTTGTTTAACTTAACCTTGCCATTTGTGCCGCAACTGAGGCTTGTTTGACTCAACCTAACCATTTGTACTAGAGTTAGGCTTCGTTTGACTCAACTTTACCATTTGTGCCAGAGTCAGGCCTCGTTTGACTCAACTTTACCATTTGTACCAGAGTCAGGCCTCGTTTGACTCAACCTTACCATTTGTGCCAGAGTTAGGCCTCATTCAACTCACCCTTATCATTTGTGCTAGAGTCGGGCCTTGTTTGACTTAATCTTACCATTTGTGCCAGAGTTAGGCCTCGTTTGACTAAACCGTATCATTTGTGCTAGAGTCAAGCCTCGTTTGACTCAACCTTTAGGCCTTGTTTCACCCAACCTTACCATTTGTGCTAGAGCTTGGCCTCGTTTGACTCGCCTTTATCATTTGTGTTGGAGTCAGGCCTTATTTGACTTAACCTTATGATTTGTGCCAGAGTCAGGCATCGTTTCACTCAACCTTACCATTTGTACTTTAGCTGGGCCTCGTTTGACTTAACCTTATGATTTGTGCCAGAGTCGTGTCTCGTTTGAGTCAACCTTACCATTTGAGCCAGAATCAGGACTCGGCTGACTTAACCCTTTGATTTGTGCTAAAGTTAGGGTTGTTTCACTCAACCTTACCATTTATGCTGGTGTCGGGCCTTATTTAACTCAAGCTTACTATTTGTACTGGAGTCGGGCATCGTTTGACACACCCTTATCATCTGTACCGAATGCAGGCCATGTTTGACTTAACCTTATCATTTGTACTAGAGTCATGCCTCGTTTGACTCACCCTTATCAATTATGCCAAAGTTGGGCCTCATTTGACTCAACCATACCATTTGTACCAGAGTTAGGCCTCATTTGACTCAACCTTCGAGCCTCGTTTAACTCAGCCTTATGATTTATACAAAAGTTAGGCCTCGTTTGACTCATCCTTATCATTTGTGCTAGAGTCGGGCCTTGTTTGACTCAATCTTACCATTTGTACTGGAGTTGGGCCTCATTTGATTCACCCTTACATTTGTGCAGGAGTCGTGCCTTGTTTGACTTAACCTTATCATTTGTGCTGTAGTTGGGCCTTATTTGACTCAACCTTACCATTTGTGCTAGAGCCAGGCCTTATTTGACTCAACCTTACCATTTTTGCCAGATCTAGGTCTCATTTGACTCAACCTTACCATTTGTGTTGAAGTCAGGCCTCGGTTGTATAATTTGTGCCAAAGTTAGTTCTTGTATGACTCACCCTTATCATTTGTATCAGAGTCAGCCCTCATTTGACTCAACCTTACCATTTGCACCAGAGTTAGGCCTCGTTTGACTCATCCTTATCATTTGTGTCGAAGTCGGGTCTCATTTGTCTCAATCTTACATTTATGCTAGAGTCGGGCCTCGTTTAACTTAACCTTACCATTTATGCTAGAGTCGGACCTTGTTTAACACACTATTATCATCTGTGCTGGTGTCAAGCCTCATTTGGCTTAACCTTACTGTTTGTACTAGAGTCAGGCCTTGTTTTACTAAACCTTACCATTTGTGCCAGAGTCGGGCCTTAGTTGTACCATTTGTGCCGATGTCAGGCATCGTTTAACTCAACCTTACCATTTGTTTTGAAGTCAGGTCTTGTTTGACTCAACCTTATAACCCGACCATTTGTGCTAGAGGCGGTCCTTATTTGAGTCAACCTTACCATCTATGTCAGAGTCAGGCCTTATTTAACTCAACCATACCATTTGTGCCAGAGTCGGGACTCGTTTGACTCACCCTTTTCATTTGTGTCGGAATCGGGTCATGTTTGACTCAACTTCACCATTTGTGCTGGAGTCAGGCCTTGTTTGACTCATCCTTATCATTTGCACCAAAGCCAAGCCTTATTTGACTCAACCTTACCATTTGTGCCAGAGTTAGGGCTCGTTTGACTAAACCTTCTAGCTTCATGTTATCAACCTTACCATTTGCGCTAGTGTTGAGTCTCATTTGACTCACCCTTATCATTTGTGTTAGAGTTAAGCCTCGTTTCACTCAATCTTACCATTTGTGTCGGGGTCGGGCCTCGTTTGACTCAACCTTATCATTTGTTTTGACTCAATCTTATCATTTGTGTTAGAGTTGGGTCTCGTTTAACTCAACCTTACCATTTGTGCTAGAGTCGAGCCGTGTTTTACTCAACTTTACCATTTATGTTGGAGTCGGGCCTCATTTGACTCAACCTTACCATTTGTGCTAGAGTTAAGCCTCGTTTGACTCACCCTTATCATTTGTGCCAGAGTTGAGCCTCATTTGACTCAATCTTAGCATTTGTACTGGAGTCAGGCCTCGTTTGACTTAACCTTATGATTTATGCCAGAGTTGGGCCTTGTTTATTCTGAAGTCGGGCCTCGTTTGACTGATCCTTATTATTTGTACAGAAGACAGGCCTCATTTGACTTAACCTTACCATTTATGCCGAAGTTGGGCCTCGTTTAACTTAACCTTACCATTTATGTTGAAGTCGAGCCTCGTTTAACCCAACATTACCATTTGTGCTAGTGTTGGGCCTCAATTGTACCATGTATTGGTCCTCGTTTAACTCAACCTTACCATTTGTGCTAGAGTCGAGGCTCGTTTGACTCAACCTTCGGGCTTCATTTGACCCAACCTTACCATTTGTGACAGAGCTAGGCGTCATTTGACTTACCCATATCATCTGTGTCGAAGTCAGTCCTTGTTTGACTGAACCTTACAATTTGTACTAGAGTTGAACACCATTTCATTCAACATTACCATTTGTGCTGGAGCTAGATCTCGTTTGACTCACCCTTATGATTTGTGCTATAGTCGGGCCTCATTTGACTCAACCTTATCATTTGTACCAAAATCAGGCATTATTTGACTCAACCTTAGCATTTGTGCCAGAGTCAGGGGTTGTTTGACTCAACCTTACCATTTGTACATGAGCTAGGACTCGTTTGACTCAACTATACCATTTTTACTAGAGCCGGGACTCATTTGACTTAACCTTATCATTTGTGCTAGAGTCGGGTCTCGTTTGACTCAACCTTACCATTTGTGCTAGAGTCAAGCCTTGTTTAACTTACCCTTATCATATGTGTTAGAGTCAGGCCTCGTTTAACTTAACCTTACCATTTGTACTGGAGTCGAACCTCATTTGACTCCACCTTCCACCCTCGTCTAATCAACCTTACCATTTGCACCAGAGTTAGGACTCGTTTGACTTACCCTTATCATTTATGTCGAAGTTGAGCCTTATTTTACTTGTTGGAATTCTCAAGAACCTCAGAATAAGGAAGAAAGAAAGGAAGAAAGAAAGAAAGCTCAGAACTTCTAGGTGTGAAAGCTCTGAACGAAAATCTGATTCCAAAATGAATTATTCTACAAATGATGTAGCTGAGATTACAATTTATAGACTAAGACTCAATTACTGAATTACACTAATGTCCCTAAGTAATTAACTGAAGATAAGACTAATAATACAAGATTAGAACCACACGCTATAGAACACTGCACCTGCACCTACCAAGACAAGCAGCCTAAGCAGCCTTATCTCTAACATCCTCCCTCAAGATCAGTGGCATGACTTGGAAGAGGAATGACACTGAGCTTGTCTCTAAGTTGAAGAAACCTTGAAGTTGAGACTACCTTGGTGAGAATATCTGCTGTTTGATCAAGAGACGGAATATGATAGACTTCAATTTCTTTATTGTTAACCTTTTCACGAACAAAATAAAGATCTAGTTCAATATGCTTAGTCTTTGAATGGAGGACCGGATTTGCTAACAAGCTGACTGTGCTCATATTGTCACAATATATTCTAGGAACTTTTGGTAGTTGAATGCTGAGTTCTTTGAGTAAAGACTGCAGCCAAGCCAATTCTGCCACTGCACTTGCAAGACTCCTATATTCAGCTTCAGTACTTGATCTAGACACTGTTGCTTGCTTTTTAGATGACCAAGAAACGAGATTAGGGCCAAGATAAACACAAAAACCTGAGGTGCTGTGCCTATCATCAATGTCTGATGCTCAATCAGCATCACAAAAGGCAGTGAGCTCAAGAGCAGATGATCTTTGGAGAACTAGAGCATGACATATGGTGCCTGCTAGATACCTCAGTATTCGTTTAACCAACTTCCAATGTACATCCGTAGGGCAATGCATAAACTGACAAGCTTTGTTCACACTATATGATAATTCTAGTCTAGTAATGGTAATATATTGTAATGCTCCCACAAGAGATCTGTATGCAGCTTGATCAGAAATAGGAGAGCCACTACTAGCTGAGATATGTGGTGTTGAGGCCATAGGAGAGGGCATAGACTTTGCACCTTGCATACCAGCTCTAGCAAGAAGATCCTTAATGTATTTGGACTGAGATAAGTATATTGCACCAGCAGAACTGTAAGTAACTTCAATACCTAAGAAGTATTTAAGTTTCCCAAGATCCTTTAATGAGAACTTTGCATTCAGTTGATCAATCAAGTGCTGAACCAAAGTTGGTGAGGATCCAGTAATCAAAATATCATCCACATAGACTAAAACATAGAGAGAATGATTAGAAGTAACCTGAAGAAACAAGGAAGAATCACATTTTGCCTTGGTAAAACCAAGATCAAGTAAAGCTTCAGACAATTTTTGAAACCATGCACGAGGAGCTTGCTTAAGGCCATAGAGAGCCTTATGTAGCTTGCAAACTTGAGATGAGTCAGCTGATTCATATCCAGGAGGCTGCAGCATGTATACATCTTCATTCAAATCACCATTTAAAAAGGCATTATTAACATCTATTTGATGTATGTTCCACCCTTTTGATAAGGCCAAAGTGAGAAGAACCCGAATTGTGACTGGTTTTACTACTGGACTGAAAACTTCATAAAAATCAACTCCTGCCTCCTGATTATACCCTTTTGCAACTAATCTTGCTTTATATTTGTTGACAGTGTCATCTGGATTTTCTTTAACTTTAAACACCCATTTGCACCCTATAGGCCTCCTATCTTTGGGTAAAGCTTCTAAACTCCATGTCTTGTTGCTCATGAGCGCTGCATACTCAAGATCCATTGCACACTTCCATTCTGGTATATTAAGAGCTTCTTCAATAGTTTGAGGCTCTCTAGAGACAGTAAGTGCTGTTGGTACAGTTCCTCTTGCTTTGCTACTAGTCACCATTGAGTGATTGTTTGAATTGAGTGCCCTTGCTTTGCTACGGGTCACCATTGGGTGGACATTTTGAGGTAGACGTTGAGGAACTTCAAATTCTGCAGAGGGACCTGAAACATGTTGCAAAGAATCCATAATATTGGTATTATTAGCAAGTGCACATGAGTTATTTGTTTGTTCAGCAAATGCATTGGTATTCTGAGTATGTCTTGCGTTAGGGAATGATAGAATAGGAGGTATGGCTGAAGGTGGAGGAGAAACAAAATGTGATTTGTTACTGGAGAGTGACTGCTGTGAGGAACCCTTGCTGTTCTTGAATGGAAAACTACTTTAATCAAATATGACATCTCTAGATATAATTGTTTTCCCATCAGGATGTAGACACTTGTATCCTTTGTGTGCTGGACTATAACCAAGGAAAGTGCATTCAATGGATTTGAACTGAAACTTGGGATTATTGTAGGGCCTTAGGTTAGGATAGGCTGCACACTCAAAGACTTTAAGAGAAGAATAATCAAGTTTGATTTTGTACAAGGTTTCAAAAGGAGTAGAACCATTTAGGACTGGTGTGGGTAGTCTATTAATGAGATACACAGCTGTGCTAAAAGCTTCAGTCCAAAATGAACTAGGTAAAGATGATTGGTGAAGCAAGGCTAGTCCAGTCTCAGTTATACGTCTATGTTTCCTTTCTGCAAGCCCATTTTGTTCATGTGTATAAGGACATGAAACACGATGAACTATCCCTTGGTCTTTCAAATATTCAGTGAAAGCTCTAAACTCTCCTCCCCAATCAGTTTGTAAGGCAAGGATTTTGTGGTTGGTTTGAAGTTCTACTTATTTCTTGAAATGAATAAAGGTCTGTAATGCATCATACTTGCTTTTGAGAAAGTAAATCCATGTGTAACGGGTAAAGGTATCTACAAAATGTATGTAATATCTATGTCCCTCTTTTGAAAGCATAGGTGCTGGTCCCCACAAATCAGAATGAATTAGTTGAAGAGGTTTTGAGTATTCTGTTTGAGAAGAGGCAAAAGGAAATTTATGTAATTTACTAAGGCAGCAAGATGAACAAAAGGAAAGCTCTTTATTTGGTATTCTGATGTTACAAGAAGTGAGTACATTCTTGACAGTTTGTGCAGAAGCATGGCCCAATCTAACATGCCATTTGTCTAACTCAAAACAAGAATTTAATAAAGAAGAAGTATGGGAACTATGTACAGCAGGTGAAGTAATATTTGGTGACTGAGTTGTTGACACCTTTGCATTGATATATGGTCCTTTTTCAATACGAAATTCATCAAAGACATACAAGCCTTTTCTAACAGTCCCCTTCAAAAGTATTTGATGAGTATCCTGAGATTTAACATAACAAGAGTCAGGATGGAACTCAAAATAGACATAATTGTCTTTTGCAAACTGAGAAACACTCACAAGGTTTTTGGTAATATTTGGAACATGAAGAAGTGAGTTTAGATGAAGATTTTGATTAGAAAAGCAAGACTTAATCTGAGAATTACCAATGTTTTTAATGAACAAACCTTAGCCATTACCAATGTGCACCTTCTCCTTTCCATTATATGGAGTCTTCTGCACAATGTTAGAGGCATCCACTGTCACATGATTGGTGGCCCCAGAATCAGGATACCATTCTTGATCAATGCCATTGCTACTGCTGTTAGAAGTGAGCATTGCATAGGGTGTGTTTCTGACACTGCCATTGGCACCATTGGCTGTCTTGCTGAAGTGGTTAGGCACTTGAGCTGGTCCTTGAAAACTTTCATCAAATCTATGATAACAACTCCAGGACTGATGTCCATATCTCCCACATAATTGACATTGAATGTTGCTTTTATCAGAAAACCTTCCATTTCTACCAGCAAACCGCCCATTGTTGTAACTCCCTTTGCCTCTGAAAAAGTTTCCTCTACCTCCAAACCTTCCTTTATTTGCATACTGACCAGGGAAACTTTGATAACCACTTCGGTTTACATTGTAATTCTGAGGATGTGTAGCAAGATTCACTGTCATAGCTTCTACTTCTTTATGATGCTTCTCAATTCTATTTTCTTGTGCAAGCAATAATGCTTCAATCTCTTCAACTGAATACGGATCAGTTCTAGAAAGAATGGATGAAACAAAACCATCATATTCTGAGGAAAGACCATCAAGAATTACCTCTATATGGTCACTTTCTGTAATTGCATGTCCAACTGAAGCCAAAGAATCAACAAGATTCTTGATCTTTAAAAGATAATCAGTGGCTGTCATGGATCCCTTCTTCATAGTCTGCAGCTGCGCCTTGAATTGCTTGATCTTTTCCTTTGTATGAGAAGCAAAGAAAGTTTTCACCTTTTCCCAGACCTGGTACGAAAATTCACACCCAACCATTCTTGTAAGAATGTTTTCTGACATTGTTGACAGCAGCCAAGACAGCAAGAGCTGATCTTGCTTCTTCCAAAGAACATACTGCTGACTCAAGATCCCAAGAACTCTTCCTTGCTCATCTATTGCAAATCTTGATGGCACTTCTTGACCACCACTGATGTATTTCTCTAGTTCATGCCCTCTGATGGCTGCAAGAACTTGCTGTTTCCACAGCAGATAGGAATTGCTGTCTAACTTCACAGAAATAGAATGACTAAAAGAAACTAATGAAGCATTCAGAGATGCTAAAGAAAATGTATTCATATTCTCTCCCATTGGATCAAAGCTCTGATACCATGTTGGAATTCTCAAGAACCTCAGAATAAGGAAGAAAGAAAGGAAGAAAGAAAGAAAGCTCAGAACTTCTAGGTGTGAAAGCTCTGAACGAAAATCTGATTCCAAAATGAATTATTCTACAAATGATGTAGCTGAGATTACAATTTATAGACTAAGACTCAATTACTGAATTACACTAATGTCCCTAAGTAATTAACTGAAGATAAGACTAATAATACAAGATCAGAACCACACGCTATAGAACACTGCACCTGCACCTACCAAGACAAGCAGCCTAAGCAGCCTTATCTCTAACATTACTCAACCTTACCATTTGTACTATGGTTGGGGCTCGTTTGACTCAACCTTATCATTTGTACTAGAGTCAGGCCTTGTTTGACATACCCTTATCATCTGTGCTGTAGGTAGGCCATGTTTGACTTAACCTTACCATTTGTACTAGAGTCATGCCTTATTTGACTCAATCTTATGATTTATGCTAGAGTCGGACCTTGATTGTACCATTTGTACAAAGTTAGGCCTCATTTGACTTACCCTTCTTAATTGTGCTGAATTTAGGTCTCATTTGACTTAACCTTACCATTTGTGCCAGAGTCAAACCTCGTTTGACTCAATTTTTGAGCCTCGTTTAACTCACCCTTACCATTTGTATAAGAATTAGGCCTCGTTTCACTCATCCTTATCATTTGTGCTAGAGTCAGGCTTCATTTGACTCAACCTTACCATTTATGCCAGAGTCAAGCCTCATTTGATTCACCCTTATCATGTTGTGCTGGAGTCGTGCCTTGTTTGACTTAACCTTATCATTTATGTTAAAGGTGAGTCTCGTTTGACTCAAACTTATCATTTGTGATAGAACTAGGCCTCATTTGACTCAACCTTACCATTTGTGCCATAGTTAGGCCTTGTTTGACTTACCCTTATCATATGTGCTAGAGTCAGGCCTCATTTAACTTAACCTTACCATTTGTGTCAGAGTCGAGTCTCGTTTGACTCAACCTTACCATTTGTGTCGGGGTTGGGCTTCATTTCACTCAACCTTATCATTTGTGTAGACTCAAGCCTTATTTGACTCAACCTTACCATTTGTATAAGAGTTGGGTCTCGTTTGACTCAACCTTACCATTTGTACAAGAGCCGGGCCTCGTTTGGCTCAACCTTACCATTTATGCTAAAGTCGGGCCTCAATTGTAGCATTTGTGCAGAAGTTGAGCCTCATTTAACTCAACCTTACCATTTATGCCAAAGTTGGGGCTCGTTTGACTCACCCTTATCATTTATGCCAAAGTCGGGTCTCGTTTAACTCAACCTTACTATTTATGCCAGAGTCGGGCCTTGTTTAACTCAACCTTATTATTTGTACCAGAGTTGGACCTCATTTGACACACCCTTATCATCTATACTAGAGGTAGGCCTCGTTTGGCTTAACCTTACCATTTGCACCAGAATTGGGCTTTGTTTGACTTAACCTTACAATCTGTGCTAGAGACAGAACTCAATTGTACCATTTATGCCGAAGTCAGGCCTCGTTTAACTCACCCTTATTAATTGTACCGAAGTCGGGCCTTGTTTGACTTAACCTTACCATTTGTGCTAGAATTAGGCTTCATTTGACTTAACCTTCGGGTTTTGTTTGACTCAACCTTACCATTTGTGCTAGAGTCTGGCCTCGTTTGCCTCATTGTTATCATTTGTGCTGGAGTTGGGCCTCATTTGACTCAACTTTACTATTTGTTCCAAAGTTGGACTCATTTGACTCATCCCTATCATTTGTACCAAAGTCAAGCCTTATTTGTCTCAACCTTACCATTTATGCCAGAGTTGAGCCTCGTTTGACTCAACCTTACCATTTGTACCGGAGTCAGGCCTCGTTTGACACACCCTTATCATTTGTGCCAATGTCACACCTCGTTTGACTTAACCTTATCATTTGTACTAAAGTCGGCCTCATTTGACTGAACCTTACCATTTATGTTGGAGTTGAGCCTCAGTTGTACCATTTGTGTCGATGTCAGGTCTTGTTTGACTCAACCTTATTAATTGTGCCAGAATCAAGCCTCATTTGACTTAACTTTACTATTTGTACTGGAGTCAATCCTCATTTGACTAAACCTTTGAGCCTTATTTGACTCAACCTTTCCATTTGTGCCAGAGTTAGTCCTCGTTTAATTCACCCTTACCATTTGTGTCGGGGTTGGGCCTCGTTTGACTCAACCTTATCATTTGTGCCAGAGTTAGGGGTTGTTTAACTCAACTATACCATTTATTCTAGAGTTGAGACTCATTTGACTCACCCCTTACCATCTATGCTGAAGTCGGACCTTATTTGACTCAACCTTACCATTTGTGCCAGAGTCTAGCCTCGTTTGACTCAACCTTACCAATTATGCTGGAGTTGGGCCTTGTTTGACTCACCCTTATGATTTGTGCTAGAGTTGAGCCTCGTTTAAATTAACCTTACCCTTTGTGCCAGAGTTGGGACTCATTTGACTTACCTTAATAATTTATGTCGAAGTCGGGCCTCATTTGACTCAATCTTACCATTTGTGCTAGAGTTAGGCCTCGTTTGACTCACCATTATCATTTATGTTAAAGTTGGGCCTTGTTTGACTTAACCTTATGATTTGTGGTAGAGCCGACCTTGTTTGACTCAACCTTACCATTTATGTTGAAGTCAGGCTTTGGTTGTACCATTTGTGCCAAAGTTAGGCCTTGTTCGACTCACCCTTATCATATGTGCTGAAGTCGGGCTTTGTTTAACTCAACCTTACCATTTATGCTAGGGTTGAGTCTCGTTTGACTCACCCTTATATTTGTGCTAAAGTTGGGTCTCATTTGACTCAACCTTACATTTATGCCAGAGTTGAGACTCTTTGACTCAACCTTACTATTTGTGCTAGAGTCGAGCCTCGTTTGACATACCCTTATCATTTGTACTAGAGTCAGGTCTTGTTTGACTTAACCTTACCATTTGTACCATAATCGGGCCTCGTTTGAGTCAACCTTATAATTTGTGCTAGAGTCAGACCTCGATTGTACCATTTATGCTGAAGTCGGGCCTTGTTTAACTCACCCTTATCAATTATGCCTGAGTTAGGCCTTATTTGACTTAACCTTACCATTTGTACCAGAGTTAAGCCTCATTTGACTCAACTTTATCATTTATGCTAGCGTTGGGCCTTGTTTGACTCATCCTTATCATTTGTGTTAGGGTTAGGCCCTGTTTGACTCAACCTTACCATTTGTGTCAAAGTTGGGCCTCGTTTGACTCACCCTTACCATTTGTACTAGAGTCAAGCATCATTTGACTCACCTTTACCATTTCTGCTAGAGTCGAGCCTCGTTTTACTTACCCTTATCATTTGTGCCGAAGTTGGGCCTCATTTGACTCAACCTTACCGTTTGCACTGGAGACGAGCCTCGTTTGACTCACCCTTATCATTTGTACCGAAGTCGGGTCTCGTTTGACTTAACCTTACCATTTATACTAAAGTCAGTCCTCGTTTGACTCAACCTTAGTATTTGTGCCGGAGTCGGGCCTCATTTGACACACCATTATTATTTGTGCCAGTGTCAGGCCTCGTTTGACTTAACCTTACCATTTATGCTGGAGTCAAGACTCGTTTGATTGAACCTTACCATTTGTGCTAGAGTCAGGCCTCAATTGTACCATTTGTACCGAAGTTGGGCCTCGTTTGACTCAACCTTACCATATGTGTCAGAGTTAGGCCTCGTTTGACTCACCCTTATCATTTGTGCTAGAGTCGGGCCTTGTTTCACTTAACCTTATCATTTGTGCCAAAGTCGGGCCTTGTTAGACTCAACCTTACCATTTGTGCTATAGTTGGGCCTCGTTTAACTCAACCTTTAGGCATTTTGACTTTACCTTACCATTTGTGCTATAGTTAGGCCTCGTTTAACTCAACCTTTAGGCATCGTTTGACTCTACCTTTCCATTTTTGCCAAAGTTAGGCCTTGTTTGACTCACCCTTATCATTTGTGCTGGAGTTGTACCTCGTTTGATTCAACCTTATCATTTGTGCTAGAGTTAGGCCTCGTTTGACTCAACCTTACCATTTGTGCTGGAGTTCGGCCTCGTTTGACTCAACTTTACCATTTATACTAGAGTTAGGCCTTGTTTGACTCACCTTTATATTTGTACAGGAGTCAGGCATCATTTAACTCAATTTTACCATTTGTGCTAGAGTCAAGCCTCGTTTGGCTCAACCTTACCATTTGTGCCGGTGTTGGGCCTCGTTTGACTCAACCTTATGATTTGTGCCCAAGTCAGACCTGGGTTGTACCATTTGTGCTGAAGTCAAGCCTCGTTTGACTCACCCTTATCATTTGTGTCAGAATTGGGCCCCATTTGACCCAACCTTACCATTTATGTTGGAGTTAGGCCTCATTTAACTCACCCTTATGATTTGTGATAGAGTTGAGCTTTGTTTGGCTCACCCTTATCATTTTTATTGGAGTCAGACCTTGTTTGACTCAACCTTGCCATTTGTGCCAGAGTTGAGTCTTGTTTGACTCACCCTTACTATTTGTGTCGGAGTTAGACCTCGTTTTACTCAACCTTACCATTTGTGCTAGAGTTGGGTCTCATTTGACTCACCCTTATCATTTGTGCCAAAGTTGGGTTTTTGTTTGACTCAACCTTATCATTTATGCTGGTGTCGAGCCTTGTTTAACTAAACCTTACCATTTGTACCAGAGTCAAGGCAAGTTTTGCATGGAGTGAAGAGGGTAAGGGAGAGAAGTTTTCAACAAAGAGAGAGTGATTTCAAAGAAAGAGAGAGAAAAGTTTAAGAGAGAGAGAAAGAGTGTGAGTAAGAGAGAATTAGGGAGTGAGAGAGCAAGTGAGAGAGAGAATCAGTGAGCGAGAAGTATCAAAGAAAGGAGGGTGAGAGCGAGAGTAGTAGACAGAGGTTCTAGAGGGGGGTGAGAGAGAGATAGCGCAAGAAAAGTTTTAAAGAGAGCTAGAGACAAAGAGAGAAAGAAGTTTTAGAGAGATTGAAAGAGAGAGAAAGGGCAATTTTGGAGAGAGAGAATGCGTGAGAGAAGTTTTATGGAGAGAGTGAATGAGAGAAGTTCTAGAGAAACCAAGAGAGAGATAGAGAGAAGTTTCAAAGAGATTGAGAGAGACAAATAAAAGTTTCAAAGAAAGAGAAAAAGAGAAGTTTCAAGGAGTGAGAGAGCAAAAATGAAGCTTAATAGAGAGAGAGTAGTTTTACAGAGAAAAAGAGAGAGAGCAAGAAAGAAAAAGACAGAGAGAGATTTTCATAAAGAGCAAGAAAGAGAGAGAGGGAGAGGAAGAGAGCAGGAGAGGGCAAGAGAGAAAGAGAGAAGATTTAGAGAGCAATAGAAAGGGAGAGAGAGAAGTTTCATAGAAAGCAACAAAGAGAGAGGGAGAAGGAGAGAGAGAAATCTTAGAGAAAGGAGAGAGTAGTGTCAGAGCTAGGGAAAGAAAGAGTGAGCAAAAGTCTCAAAGAAAGCAATTGATGGAGAGAGAGAAGTTTTTGCAAGATCAACAGAGAGAGAAGTTTTAAAGAGAGGCATAGGGATAAAGGAGAGAGAAATTTTTGAGAAATCCCCAGAAAAGAAGGGAGAGAAAAGTTTCACAGAGAAAGAGTGGTAGACAAAGTGTTGTAGAGAGGGAGAGAGAGAGAGTGTGTGTGTGTGTTGTAGAGAGAAAGACATGTTTTAGAGAGACCTTGAGAGAGAGAGAAAGAAGTATAAAAGTTTAAGATAGAGTGAGAGAGAAGTTTTAGAGAGTAAAATGTAGAGAAAGAAGAGTTTTAGGGAGAAAAGGAGAGTGAATGAGAGAGAGGAGTTTCAAAGAGAAAGAAAGAGAAGTTTTAGAGAGAGAAAGAGAGAGAAGTTTGAGAGAGAGTAAAAGTGGGAGAGGAGAAATTTCAGTGACAAAGTGAGAAATAGAGGGAAAGAAGTTTCAGAAGGCACATGGGGGAGAGAGAAAGAGAAGTTTTAAAGAGAAAAAGGTAGTGAGTGAGAGAGAAGTTTCAGAGAGGAGTTCAAGAGAGTGTAAGAGAGAGAGAGAGAGAGAGAGAGAGATAAAGAGAGAAAGAGAAGTTTTAGAAAGAGGAAGAGAGTGGATAACATAGAGAGGGAAGTTTCAGAGAGAGAAAGAGGGATGAAGAGAGAGAGAAGTTTTAGAGAGAAGAGAGACATAGAGAGAGGGGAAGAGAGAAAGTGAGATAGAGAAGTCTTATAGAGAGAAAGAGAGTGAGTGAGAGAAGTTTCAAAGAGAGAGAGAAAGAGAGAGGGAGAGAGAGAGAGAGAGAAATAGAGAAAGTTTTAGAGGTGAGAGATGGAGAGAGATAGACAGACAAAAAGATAAGATTTAGAGAGAGAAATAGAGTGAGACAGAGAATGGGTGAGAGAGAGTGTGTATGTGTGAGTTGAAGGGAGGCAAAGAGAGAAGTTTCAAAGTGAGCTAGAGAGAGGCAAAGAGAAACTTTAGACAGACAGAGAGAGAGGGATGCTTTAGAAAGGTCAAGACAAAGAAAGAGAGAAGTTTTAAAGAAAGCACAAGAGAGACAGAGGTAGAGAAAGAGAGTGAGTGAGAGAGTGTGATAGACAGATTGTTGTAAAGACAGAGAGAGAAAGAGAGAAGTTTTAGAGAAAGCAAGTGGGAGGGAGCAAGATAGAGAAAGTGGTCCATAAAGTGTTGCAGATAGGGAGCCAAAGAAAGAGAAGTTTCAGAGAGAGAGAAAAAAAGAAGTTTCAAAGAGAGAGAAAATGAAATAGGGAAGTTTTAGAGAAAAAGGTTGTGAATGAGAGAGAGAAGTTTCAGATAGAGGGGAGAGACACAGAGTGGTTACAAGAAGATAGGAAAAGAAAGAAGGAGAGAGTGAAAGAGAGATAGAGAAGTTTTAGAGAGTGTGTGTCTGTGTTGCAAAGAGGTAGAGATGTTTTAGAGAGGGGGAGAGAGAGAGGGAGAAAGGGAAGTTTCAAAGAGAGTAATAGAGTAGTTTTTGAGAGAGAAAGAGTGACATAGAAAGAGAGAGAGAGAGAGAGAGAGAGAGAGAAGTTTTCAAGAAAGAGGGAGAGTGATTTCACAGAGAGAGGGGAAAGTTTTAGAGGGAAAGTGTGAGTGAGAGAGCAAGCAAGCAATAGAAAGAGGGAGCAAGAGAGAGCGAAAGAGGGAGAGAGAGAGAGAGAGAGTAGAAGTAGAGTGTTTTGGAGATGGAGAGAAAGAGAGGGAGAGTTTGTTTATGTGTTTGTGTTAGTGAGAGAGAAGTTTTAGAGAGAGCTAGAGATAGAGAGAGAAAGAAGTTTCAAAGAGACTAAAGGAGGGAGAAAGGGAAATTTCAGAGAGAGAGAATGAGAGAGAAAAGTTTAATGGAGATAGTGAGTAGAGAAGTTGTCAAGAGACCAATAGAGAATAGAGAGAAGTTTCAAAGAGAGAGAGAAAGAGAGAATGAGGTTTTATAAAGAGAGGGAGAGAGACAGAGAAAAGTTTCAAAGAGAGTGTGAGAGAAACAAAGAAATTTTCATGGAATGAAAGAGTGAAAAAGAAGTTTCAGAGAGAGAGTAGTTTTAGAGAGAAAATGAGAGAGAGAGAGAGAGAGAGAGACAAAGACACAGAGAGAAGTTTCATCGGGACCAAGAGAGGAAGGCGATGTGAGAGAGGAAGGGAGAGGGAAAGAGAGAGTGAGAGCAAGAGAGAAGATTTAGGATGTGATGTGAACCCCGCCAAGAATAACGAGACCCGTCAACGAAATTGATTCCCAAGACCGTTCTACAATCAGATTTTGTAGGTGGAAACCTCGACCCGATGTTTATAATAAAATACGAACCTTGGTATGTGTAGACGCCACAAACGGGATGGTGAACCGTTTGATAAGTCGGATGAACGCCACAAGAACAAGTTCTTGATAAGTTCAAAAAGTTCTTCAAAGAACCAAAGAGAAAACTCTCAACTTTTATGTAGAAAACTGAACTGCACTTCTCAGCCTTGGTATACATATATATAGGCTGAGTTATTACAATTTGAAAAAGGAAACAAATAGCAAAAGGAAGGTAATCCCTATAATTATGGCATGTCAGCCTTTACAAGAGAATAATTAGCCATATAATCAGCCCAATGCAATAATTGCTGAAGATATAATCCAAAAGGCTGACCAAATCCCATAAAAAAAGGAAAGTTATCCCAAATTCGCTGGGTAATAATCAGCCAAATCTAATCTCCTTGATTCTCTCAAATCCACATGCTTGAGCTGAAAGTAATCCTTCCAAGTGTATGGGCTTCAATAAAAAGGCTAAAATTGATCCTTCCAAGTGTATGGGCTTTAGAAACAAGGCTGAAATTACTCCACCACTTGGACCAACGAAATCCACCCTTGGTCTGCACTTGAGTCTAAGTATTGGGGCCTTAAAAGGCACTCCTCAACCCAAATGCTCTGCATCAAACCATTGAAAGCCTCCTTGAACCTTTTAGCTCTAGCTCTTGTAACCGGACCATTTGGAATTTGAATTGGATCAACTGTTTCCACTATGCCTTTGTCATCATTCCCCTCCTCTTGAAGAGGATTTGTCCTCAAATCATCACCTACATCAAAGGGGGTTAAATCAGTAACATTGAAAGTGGCACTAACATTATACTCACCTGGCAAATCTAGCTTGTATGCATTGTCATTTATGCGCTCAAGAACTTGGAATGGTCCATCCCCTCTTGGAAGCAACTTAGAATGCCTTTGTGCTGGAAATCTTTCTTTCCTCATATGCAGCCAAACCCAATCTCCAAAGCCTACTCTACTCTGGTCGATGTGGGCCATGGATCCTAGTTCTCTATATGAGGATGTACAGTCTAAAGGGGTCAGGAATGATGAAGTCCCACATTGGTTAGGTAGGGAGGTCTTAGGTGTTATATATATGGGTTTGCAAACCTCCCCTTACAAGCTAGCTTTTGAGGTGGAGTTAGGTGGGTTCATATCAGGATGAGAGACAGAGAAGGAGAGAGAGAGATATTTCAAAGAGAGCATTAGAGAGAGAGGGGGAAGGGAGAGAGGGAAGTATCAAAGAAAGCAAGAGATAAAGAGAGAGATAGAAGTGTTAGAGTGAGGGAGAAAGTGAGCAAAAAGTATAAAGAAAGCATATGCAAGAAAGAGAGAAATGTCAGAGCATGTAAAAGAGTGAGCAAGAAGTATTAGAGAAAATGCACAAGAGTGGGAGAAGTTTTAGAGAGAGAAAAAAAGAGAGAGAAGATTCAGTGATTTAAAGAGAAAAAAGGAGAGAGAAGTTTTAGAAAAAGCCACAAAGAGAGAGGGAGAGAGAAGTTTTAAAGAGAGTGAGTGGTAGACAAAGTGTTGCAAAGAGGGAGAGAGAGAGTATGTGTCTATGTTGCAAAGAGATAAAGATGTTTAAGAGAGGGCTTGTGAAAGAGAGAGAGAGAGAGAGTATGTGTATGTGTCTTTGGCTTGATTCCTTTCCTTGAGGCTGGTTCCCCTTAGCCTTCTCCTGAGGATCAAACAAGATGGTGGAACACACCTAATTACCACCACCTTTAAAGAGCACATCCTGCACTTCAGTAGCTGCCATAGAGACAAAAAGCAAACCCATGATGACAGCAGCAATAGCTGGATGGATGAAGTGCAGTAGGAAAGAAAGGAGTGTAGCAAAGTGGTGGTTTACAGCAGCTGCTATGGCAGAAGAAAGTTATGGAAGTAGGACTGCAGCTGCTCCACCGCCCTTCTATAAAGACCAGCAACCTCAGCAGCTTCACTAGCTGCTATGGCTGTAGCTACCACTGCAGAAAGAGGATTAGCTGGACTGAACCTGCAGGTTGAGCAGCCACTTGTAGAATGAAGCAGCAAGGGAGAGCTTCTCCACCACCCTTCATTAAACTCCAGCAGCCTCTACTAGCTACTATGGCAATAGCAAACATGCATGGATGGTAGGCATAAGCTGCACCACCTATCTTGAACCATATGGGAAAGAACAGAGTAGTAGCTTGTAGCAGGGAGTGACATCAACTTGGAAGAGGGTTGGTGACCCTTTGGTGCAAGCAAACCGGCCCTTAGTTCAGCTATAAAAGGAGAATTGCTCCTCCAGCTGAAGGGACCACATATAGAAATTCCATCACCATCAAAGAACTATCAGGACCTAGAGTCTCCAAGTATCAATAAGTTTCTTCCATCCAAGAGCACTTGAAGAGGTCATTCCCCTGTTCCAAAACCAGCAAACAGAGCATATACAAGAGGTTGAAATCCAAGAGTTCTAGCTCCTAGCTGAGAGTTCTCAGTTGCAAGGATAAGAGGATGCTAGCCAAAGAAGCAAAGGGAAAGAACCTAGATCACTGTGGTTCAACCTACCTTAGGTGTTATAAGAACTCACCTCAAAAGCTAAGGTATGCCCTACTCCCTGCTTGTTTTGCCTACTTTGGTTCTGTAGTTCCATCATGAACATGCATAAGTCTTAATCCTCTCCATTCATGTGTGGGTGATATTGTGGCTGTTGGTTCTTGATAAGTTGTGTTTATAACTCACTCTTCTTGCTTCGGCCCTCCTTGCTATGTGCAAGATGTTGAGCTGTGGCATGTTTTGCATGGATATTTGGCTGAATGAGCTCTAGCCATGCTTGTTTGTGCATGTTGCTGAATTTTGGCATGTTTATCCTTGTTTTGGCTTGAATAGAAGTTGAAATCGGTTTGCAAATCGTCATTTTTCAGTGCATGTCACTGTGCACGGTTTGCAAATTGGATGAATTAGTGTCCAAAGAAGAAGCGATCAAATTTCTTAAATTGATCAAACAAAGCAAATATCGAGTAATTGAGCAGCTTAATCGAACCCCGACTAGGATATCATTGCTCTCATTGTTCTTAAACTCTAAACCACATCAAAAGGACCTTATGAAAGTCCTAAATAAAGCTTATGTCGACCAAGATATATCTGCAAGGATGGTGGAAGGATTGGTTGGGAATATCATGGCTAGTAGCATCATATCCTTTCCTAATGAGGAGATTCCCTAAGAGGGTTGAGGCCAAAACAAAGCATTGCACATATCAGCTAGGTGCAAAGAATATAACTTAGCCAACATCCTCATTGACAATGGCTCGTCACTAAATGTAAGAGCACCTTTGAAAAGTTCCCTTTTGATATTACTTATATGAAGCCAAGCACAATGATAGTCAGGGCTTTTGATGGGTCCATGAGATCATCATTAGGGGAAATAGAAATTCTAGTTCAAGTGGGACCATGCATCTTCAATATAGACTTTTAGGTGATGGATATTACGCCCTCATATAGTTGCCTGCTTGGCTAACCCTGGATACATACCACTGGGGCAGTGCCATCTTCTTTACACCGAAAAGTGAAATTCGTGCTGAACAACAAACTGGTGGTGGTGAACAGGGTAGAGGATTTACTAGTGACCAAGTCCTCAAACACACCTTATATAGAAGTGGCAGAGGAATCTCTTGAAAGTACTTTCCAGTCGTTTGAGATTGTGAATGCAACATATGTGCAAGAAGGATCCCAAATTCCTATACCTCATCTCTCCTCCATGTCCATAATGGTAGGCAAGACAATGTTGAGCCAAGGATACAAGGCTAACAAAGGACCAGGAAAATAGGGCCAAGGAGATGGCGTGACTTTTAAGATACCCAAAATAGAAGAGAGATTTGGCCTCGGGTATAACCCATAAGAGTTGATTGCACGGCTTGCCCAAGAGAAAAGGGAAAGAAAGCTGGCCCATCTTAAAGAAAGGGAGTCTAAGACTAGCAGGCTAGAAATCCCACTATTGTATAAGTCATTCACAAGTGGTGGAATGCATGCCCAAGAGCAGGTGTCAGCCATTGAAGAAGAAGTAAAGGAAGACATGGATTTGGTAACACCATGCACGCCCAGGATAGAACTAAAGAATTGGAGCATTCAAGAACTTCCTATTGTTTTTAATTTGAATACCATGTAATTACTTGTATTACCCCACTAATGGCTTTGCCCATGGTCTTAGTTGCACTTTGTATGGGTAAGGCATGTTTACTATATGTCAATGTTTTGTTTTAAATAAATGCACTTTTTGTTTGGCTTTCCATTTCCTTTGCCCTACCTTTTTAAAATTAACTACATCCACTCATGCATTCACATCCCACTTGTTACCTACAATAATCAAGCCTAATAATTCAGGTCTCAAATGGGCAACTTTGAAGAAGGTTGCACATCTCCTCCAATCTGCAATTTTGAATGTCATAGTGATAGCACTCAACTAAAGAGGAAGGAGAAGAATGGGATCTGTCTCCCGAGTTGTTAAGGCTAACTGAGCAAGAAGAGAAAATAATTGTGCCGCATCAAGAACCTACTGAGATAATTAATTTAGGCACTGAAGAAGATAAAAGGGAAATCAAAATTGGCATACAAATGGCGAAAAAGGAGAAATGCAGTTTAATTAATCTCCTTTAAGAATACAAAGATGTATTTGCTTGGTCATATCACGATATGCTTGCAATAGATACTGACATAGTAGTACATCGTTTGCCAATTAAGCTTCGGTTTAAGCTAATAAAACAAAAGCTAAGGAGAATGAAGCTGGATTTGCTCTTAAAAATGAAAGAAGAAGTAAAGAAATCATTTAAAGCTGGTTTTATTGAGGTATCGAAGTATCCCAATCGAATATTGTTCCAGTGCCTAAGAAAGATGGGAGAGTCAGGGTATGTGTGGATTATCATGACTTAAATAGAGCAAGTCCAAAAGATGATTTCTCTCTCCATCATATAGATGTACTTGTGGATAATGCCACTGGGAATTCCATCTTCTTGTTCATGGATAGCTTTTCAGGGTATAACCAAATTAAAATGACCGCCAAAGAAAAAGAGAAAACTACCTTCATCATGCAATAGGGTACCTTTTGTTACAAGGTGATGTCATTTGGCCTAAAAAATGCTGGGGCAACATACCAAAGAGCCATGGTAACATTGTTTCATGACATGATGCATAAGGAAGTTGAGGTTTATGTCGACGATATAATAACAAAATCAAAATCAGAAGAAGAATTCATTCATTTTGAAACTTCTTTGATAGACTGAGAAAGTATCAAGTGCGGTTAAACCCTGCCAAGTGTACTTTCAATTCAGGTCGAGCAAATTGTTATGGTTTGTGATCAGCCAAAAGGGCATAGAAGTAGATTTAGATCAGGTTCATGCTGTTAGAGATAAGGCTGCTTAGGCTGCTTGTCTTGGTGGGTGCAGGTGCAGTGCTTAAGGAGGAGTCCATGTGGTTCTGATCTTGCTCTATTAGTCTTGTCTTCAGTTTATTACTTAGGGACATTAGTGTAATTCAGTAATTGAGTCTTAGTCTATAAATTGTAATCTCAGCTACATCATTTGTAGATTAATTCATTTGAATCAGATTTACATTTCAGAACTTTCACATCTAGGAGTTCTGAGTTTTCTTTCTTTCTTCTTCTTGCGCCTTCCTTCTAAGATTCTTGAGAACTTCAACACATGCAATCTTAGACATGCCAATACCAAAAACTAAGAAGTAGATACAAGGTTTCTTAGGGAGATTGAACTACATTGCTAGGTTCATCTCACAATTGACAGCCAAATGCAAATTGATTTTCAAGGTCCTACGCAAAAATCAATGCCATGAGTGGAATAAGAAATGCCAAGAGGTGTTTGACAAAATAAAACAATATTTGCAAAATCCACCCCTCCTGGTCCCACCAACACTAGGTAAACCGCTCTTGATGTACTTGATAGTACTCGAAGAGTCAATGGGTTGCATGTTGGGGCAATACAATGAGGAGACAAAGAAGGAGCAAGTAATCTACTATGTAAGTAAGAAATTTACCAACTATGAATCAAGATATCCAATGTTGGAATGAACTTGTTGTGCTTAGGCATGGACAGCCCATCGTCTTAAACAATATAGAGGGTAGGGAGACGTTTCAGAGAGAGAAAGAGAGTGAGTGAGAGAAGTTTCAAAGAGAGAGAGAGAGAGAAAGACAAACAGAGAAGTTTTTGATAGAGAAAGAGAAGTTTCAGAGAGGCTGAGAGATAGAGAGAGATAGACAAACTGAAAGATAAGATTTAGGAGAGAAATAGAGTGATGAGAGAGAGTAGGTAAGAGAGTGTGTATGTGTGTTAAAGGGACAAAGAGAGAGAAGTTTCAGAGAGCTAGCGAGAGAGGCAGGGAGAAATTTTTGACATACATAGAGAGAGAGAGAGAGGGATGTTTCAGAGAGGGCAAGCCATGGAGAGAGAAGATTCAGAGAGAGTGCAAGACAGAGAGAGAGAGAAAGAAAAGTTTTAAGGAGAGAAAGAGAGTGAATGAGGAAGAGTGGTAGATAGTGTTGTAGAGATGGAGAGGGAAAGAGAGACCAGTTTCAGAGAAAGTGAGTGGGGCAAAGAGACAGTGGTAGACAGAGTGTTGCAATAGGTAGATGGAGAAAGAGAGAGAAGTTTTAAAGAGCACAAGAGAGAGAGGGAGAGAGAGAAAGAAGTTTCAAAGAGACAAAAAATGAGATAGGGAAGTTTTAGAGAGGGAGTATGGGTGAGAGAGAGAAAGAGAGAGAGAAGTTTCAGATAAAGGGGAGAGACACAAAGAGAGGTATATAAGGAGACAAGAAAAGAGAGAGTGAGAAAGGGAGATAGAGAAGTTTTAGAGAGAGAAAAAGAGTGAGAGGAGAGAAAGAGAGAGTGTGTTTGTGTTGCAGAGAGATAAAGATGTTTTAGAGAGAGCTTAAGAAAGAGAGGGAGAGAGGGAAGCTTTGGAGAGAGTGAGAGTGAGTGGGGAAGAAGTATCAAAGAAAGCAAGGTGAGGGAGAGAGTAGTAGATAGAGTGTTCCAAAGAGGGAGAGAGTGAGTGTGTGTGAGAGAGAGAGAGAGAGAGCAAGAAACAGAGAGAGAAAGAAGTTTTAGAGTGACTAAAAGAGAGAGAAAGGGAAGTTTCAGAGAGAGAAAGAGAGAATAAGTGAGAGAAGTCTTATCGAAGAGTGAGTGTCAGAAATTCTAAAGAGACCAAAAGAGAGAGATAGAGAGAAGAGAGAGAAAGAAAGGGAGGTTTTAGAGAGAGAGAAGTTTCAGAGAGGTTAAGGAGAGAGATAGAGAAAAGATTCAGAGAGAGCGATAGAGAAGTTTTAAAGAGAGTTAGAGAAAGGGAGAGAGAATTTTCAAAGAGAAAGAGAGTGATAAATAGAGCATTGCAAAGAGGGAGAGTGGGAGAGTGTGTGTGTGTCTATGTTGATGAGAGAGGGAGAGAGAGAGAAAGAGAGAAAGGAAGCCTTAGAGAGAGCAAGACACAAAAAGAAAGAGAAAGAGAAATAAGTTTCAGAGAAATTGACAGTGAGAGATAGGGAGAAGGTCTACGGAGAGCTAGCGAGAGAAAGACAAAGAGGGAAGTTTTAGAAAGAGCAAGAGAGAGGGAGAAGTTTCGCAAACATGGAGAGAGGGTGAGGGAGGGAAGTTTCAAGGAGAGTGAAAGAGTTGTTTTTAAGAGAGAAAGAGAATGACTTAGAACGGCTGAGAGAGAAGTTTTCAAGAGAGAGAGGGAGAGTGATTTCACAAAAAGAGAGGAGGAACTTTTAGAGAGAGAAAGAGTGTGAGTGAGAGAAAGTGAAAGAGCGAGCAAGCAAGAGAAAGAGAGAGAGAGAAATCTAAGAAATCAAGAGTGAGAGAGAGTGGAAATAGAGTGTTTAAGAGAGGGAGAGAGAGTTTGTTTGTGTTAAAGAGAGAGGAGAGAGAGAAAGAGAAGTTTTAGGGAAAGAATAAGTAACAGAAGTTTTATGGAGAGAATGAGTGAGAGAAGTTCTAGAGAGATCAATAGAGATAGAGAGAAGTTTCAAAGAGAAAGAGAGAAGGGAGGGTTTATAGAGAGAAAAGGTGGTATCAGAGCCTGCCGTGCTTTGGTTAGTGTAGGCCATGGATCTTGGTTCTCTATACGATAACGTACAGTCTAAAGGGATTAGGAATAATGAAGTCCCACATCAATTGGTAGAGAGGTCTTAGGTGTTATATATATGGGTTCACAAACCTTCCTTTATGAGCTAGCTTTTAAGGTGGAGCTAAGCAACTTCATATCAGAAGGAGAGAGAAGTTTCAGACAGACTAAGAGAGAGAGAGATAGAGAAAAGTTTTAGAGAGAGATAGAGAGAAAGAGAGAAGTTTCACAAAGTAAGAGACTGAAAAAAAAGTTTTAGAGAGAAAAATAAAGAGAGAGAAAGAGAGAAAGACATAGAGAGAGAAGTTTCATAGAGAGCAAGAGAGGGGAAGAGAGAGAAAAGGGAAGAAAGAGAGGGAGAGCTATGGGAGAGAGGTGAAAGGGAGAGGGAGAAGTTTTAGAGAAAGCAAGGGAGAAAGAGAAGTGGCAGTGTGAGTGAGAAGTTTCAGAGAAAGCATATGCAAGAGAGAGAGAGAAGTGGCAGAGCAAGAGTGTGAGAGAGTGAGCAAGAAGCATCAGAGAAAGTGTGCGTGCAAGAGAAAGACAGAAAGAGAGAGAGAGGATTCAGGGAGAGTTAAAGAGAAAAAAGGAGAGAGAAGTTTTAGAGAAAGAGAGTGGTAGATAAAGTGTTTTAAAGAGGCAGAGAGTGTGTGCCTATGTTGTAAAGAGATAAAGATTTTTAGAGAGAGCTTGAAAGAGAGAGAGAGACCCGGGGGCGGGGAGAGAGAAGTTTCACAAAGACAAACGTTTTATGAGGAGATAAAGAGAGACAAGGAAGTTTTAGAGAGAAAGAGTATGGGTGAGTAACAGAGCAAGAGAAAGAAGTTTTAGAGAGAGAGGAGAGACACAAAAAGAGGAGGTAGGGAGATAGAGAAAGAGAGAGGGAGACAGGAAGAAAGTGAGACAGAGAATGAGATAGGCAAAAGGATAGAGAGAGATAGAGAAGTTTTAGAGAGAGAAAGAGAGTGAGAGAGAGAGAGAAGTTTTAGACAGAAATAGAGAGAGAAAAGTTTCAGACTAAGAGAGAGAAGTATCAAAGAGAGTGAAAGAGAGAAAGAGAGATAGAGAGAGAAGTCTTAGAGAGAGTGAGAGTGAGGGAGTGAAAGAGAAGTGAGTGAGAGAGGGTGGGAGAGAGAGTGCTGCAGATAGAGAAAGTGTATAAGTGTTAGGGAAAGAGTGAGAGAGAGAAAGAGAAAGAAAGAAAGGAAAATTTTAGAGAGAAAGAGCTAGAGACATGTTTCAAAGAGACCAAGAGAGAGAGAGGGGATAGAGAGAAGTTTTAGAGAGAAACAAAGAAATTTTAGTAACAGAAATAGATTGAGAGAAGATTTAGAGAGATAGAGAGACAATGAGAGAGAGAAGTTTTAGATAGACAGAGAGAAGATTCAGAGAGAGATAGTAAATAGAGACGTTTCAGAGGGAGAAAAAAGTTTTAAGTGGAGCAACACAAGGAGAGAGAGAGAGAGAGGGTGACAAAGAGAGAGGGAGACATTTCAGATAGACCAAGGCAGAGAGTGTGAGAGCAAGAAGTTTCATAAAGAGTGAGAGAGAGTCTAAGAGATAAAGGAAGGAAGAGAGAAGTTTTAGAGAGAGTGAGAGACAGAGAGAGAAAGGGAGACATTTCAGACACAGAGAGAGAAGATTCATGGAGAGAGAGAGAGAGAGAGAGAGAGAGAGAAAGATAGAGAGAGAGAGAAATTTTGTGGAGTGAGTGGGTGGAGAAGTTCTAGAGAGACACAGAGAGAGAAAGCCAGAAAGGCATGTTTTAAAGAGAGAGAGAAGTTTCAGAGAGAGAGTGAGAGGGAGAGAAAAAGATAGATAGACAGAGAAGTTTTATGGAGACAATGAGTGAGAGAAGTTCTAGAAAGACACAGAAACAAAGAGAGTTGGGCATGTTTTAGAGAGAGACAGAAAGAAGATTTAGAGAAAGAAGCTTTAAAGAGAGAGAGAGAGACAAAAAAGGTTTCAAGAGAGAGTGTGAGAGGAGAGAAAGAGATAGATAGATAGAGAAGTTTTATGGAGACAGTGAGTGAGAGAAGTTCTATAGAGATGTAGAGGGAGAGAAAAAAAGAAAGGACAGTTTAAGAGAGTGAGTGAGAAAGGGAGAGGAAGGGAGATGTTTTGTAGAGAGAGAGGGTGAGAGAGACAAGATTTAGAGAGAGCGAGAGATAGAGAAATAGAGAGTAACTGAGAAAGAGTGTGTGAGTGTTGGTGAGAGAGGGAGGGAGACAGAGCAAGAGATAGAGAGATAGAAGTTTCAGACTGACCTGGAGAGAAAGAGAGAGGGAAGTTTCAGAGAGACTAAGAGAGAGGAGAGAGCAAGAGAGGGAGAAAGAGAAGATTTGTTAAGAGTGAAAGAGAGAAAGAGACATAGAAGTTTAGAGAGAGTGAGAGAGAGAGAAAGGATGGGTTAGAGACATTGGGGGAGAGAGAGAGCCTGAGAAAGAAAGAGAGGGAAAGGGTGAAAGGGAAGTTTTAGACAGAGAGAGATGGTAGATCAGTGAGTGAGGAGAAGAGAGAGAGAAATATAGAGAGGGAAGTTTCATAGAGAAAAGGGGAGAGAGAATGATGCAAAACCCCAAGGATATTTATAATCCAGAAACCCCAAACACAAAATTGATAGGGAACAAAAAAAGATGGAGAACTCCCAACCTATTGAACACCCAAATAACTAATGCAAATGGAAACACAAATAATTGGTTGATTAAGGAATCAAGAACAGAAATTTCACTAGGATATAAGTACCTTGATGAAGTTCAATTCTTGATACAATAGAGATTCAAGCCAAACCTTGAACAAAGAGTATAAAACTCCAAAACAATTTTAATTTTTTTAAATTCTATCTTTGATCCCCGTACATGTACTAGGGTATTTATACCCTCACAAGTTCAAATAACCTATACTATTAGGTTAGGCCTTAAACTTGGGCCTCCCAACAAAAAAAGCAAACAAACAAACCTAAATGCAAATTGCAAGTAGTGAATTGCTCAAAAACTAATCTATTAACTTGGAATGATGAATTAAACATAAGTTGGACCCATCTTGTAAATTCAGCCCAATTTGATTAGGTGAAGCTCCATTGGCCTTCATTGCATCTTGAGCTTCCATTCCTTCTAACATTCTGCCCATATAAGTTTGAAGTGATTCCTTGAACTTTTTGGCCCTCAATCTTGTAATTGGTCCTTGAGGTAATGTTAGCTCATCTATTGCTCCTCTCCTCTTGCCATCCATGCTTGTGCTCACATCAAAGAAAGGGAGTGAGTGAGAGAGAGAGGTACCAGAGAGAGTGACAGAGAGACAGAGAGATAGAGAAAGGCAACTAGAGAGGAAGAGAGAGAGAACTTTTAGAGAGAATAAGAGAGATACAGAGAAGTTTTGGAAAGAGGGAAAAGTTTTAGAGAGCAAGAGATAGAGAGAGAGATTTCAGAACAAAAGAGAGAGAGAAAGAAAAGTTTTAAAGAAAGTGAGAGAGTGAGAGACTGAAGTTTCAAATAGCAAGAGAGAGTCATAAAGTGAGAAGTTTCGGGGAGTACAAGAAAGAGTGAGGGAGAGAGAAGTCTACGGGAGAGCAATGGAGAGACTGAAAGAGAGCAAGTAACAAATAGTGAGATAGACAGAGAAAGATAGTAAGTGGAGAGAGAGAGAAAGAGAGACAGGGAAGTTTGAGAGAGAGAGTGATTGTAAGTCAATGAGTGATGGAGTGAGGCAGAGAGAGGGAGCAATGAAGAGAGAGAAAGAGAGGGAAGTTTTAGTGAGGCAGAGAGATAAAGAGGAAAGGAAGTTTCAAAGAGAATAAGAGAGAGAGAAATTTTAAAGAAAGTGAGAGAGAGGGGGAGATAGAGAGAGAGAGAGAGAGAGAGGGAAGTTTCAAGGAGGTAGAGAAAGATAGAGAGAAAGACAGAGAGAGAAGTTTTAGATAAATTGAGAGAGAGAGAGAGAGAGGGAAAGAGGGAGAGAGGATAGAGTGCTACTGAGAGGGGTAGAGAGAGAGAATATGGGTGTGTGTTAGAGAGAGACAGATAGAGAGAAGTTTCAGAGAGTAACATAAAGAGGGAGAGAGAGAAGTTCCAAAGAGAGAGACAAAAGTTCTATAGGAACATTGAGAGAGAGAGAAAGACAAGTATTAGAAAGAGAGACAGAGAAGTTTTATGGACAGAGTGAATGAGAGAAGTTCTAGGGAGGCATATAGAGAGAGAGCGAGAGAGAAAGGTAGACAGAGAGAGAAAGAAGCTTTAAAGAGAGAGAGAGAAGAAGAGTGAGTTAGAGAGAGAGGGAAAAAAAGAGCGAAGTTTCAGAGAATGCAAGGGAGAGAGGGGCCAGAGAGAAGTTTTAAGGAGAGTAAGAGAGAGAAAGTGACAAAGAGAGAGAAGGAAGTTTTAGGGAGTGCGAGAGAGAAAGGGATGGAAAGACAAAAATTTTAGAAGACTAAGAGAGAGTGAGAGAGGGAGAGAATTATTAGATGGAGTGAGAGAGAGCATGAGAGAGAGAGATTGAAGGAGAGTGCTGTGGAGAGGGAGATATAGAGAGAGAAAGAGAAGTTATGGAGAAAGAGTTAGAGAGAGAGGGAAAAAGAGAGAGATATTTTAGAGAGAGCAAAAGAGAGAGAGGGGAGAGAAGTTTCTGGGAGAGCAAGAGAGCAAGAGAGCGAGAGAGAGATAGAAAAAGAGAAGTTTTAGATAGGCCTAAAGAGAGTAAGAAAGGGAGAGAAGTATCTGATGCGAACCCTGCCAAGAATAATGATACCCATCAACAAAATTGATCCCAAGTTTAATCTACGATCAGATTTTTTTTAGGTAGAAACCTTGACTATATGTTTATAAGAAAACACGAACCTTGGTATGTGAAGATATCATAAATAGGATGGTGAACTATTTGATAAGTTAGATGAACACTACAAGAACAAGTTCTTGATAAGTTTGGAAAGTTCTTCAAAGAACCAAAGAGAAAAACTCTCAATTTTTTTATCCAAATTAATCTACACTTGAGTCTAAGTATTTAGGCCATAAAAAATGCTTCTTAACCCAAATGCTATGCATCAATCCATGGAAAGCCTTCTTGAACCTTTTAGCTCTAGCTTTTGTAATTGGACCACTTGGAATTTGAATTGGATCAGCCATATCTGCCATGCTTTGATCATCATTCCCCTTCTCTTGAAGAGGATTTGTCTCAAATCATCACTTGTATCAATGGGGGTTAAATCAGCAACATTGAAAGTGGCCTAACATTATACTCACTTGGCAAATCTAACTTGTATGCATTGTCATTGATGAGCTTAAGAACTTGAAATGGTCCATCCCCTCTCAAAAGTAACTTAGAAAGCTTTTATACCGAAAATCTTTCTTTCATCATGTGCAACCAAACCCAATCTCCAGGATCAAAAATGAGCTTATGACACCTCTTGTTGGCTTGTTTCTCATATTGCTTCGTTTGATGCTTGATATTGAACTTTGCCTTCTCATGTATATACTTGACAAATTCAGCTTTCTTTTTGCCATCTAAATTAACACACTTTCAAAGGTAATGGTGTTAAATCCATTAGAGTTAAGGGATTAAAACCATAAACAATTTCAAAAGGTGAAAATCTTGTGGCAGAATGAATAGTATGATTATAAGCAAATTCAACAAGTGGTAATCAATATTCCCAAGTTTTGATATTCTTTCTAATGATAACCCTCAACAAGGTTGTCAAAGTCTTATTTACTCCTTTAATTTGACCATCAGTTTATGGATAACAAATAGTAGAAAATAATAACTTAGTCCCTAACTTACACCACAAAGTCTTCCAAAAGTAGTTCAAAAACTTAGCATCACGATTTGAAACAATTTTCCTAGGCATCCCATGTAATCTCACAACCTCCCTAAAGAACAAATTGGCAGTGTGTGATGCATCATCTGTTTTGTGACATGGAATAAAATGTGCCATCTTAGAAAATCTATCCACAACCACAAAAATGGAGTCTCTACCATGCTTTGTCTTAGGCAAACCTAACACAAAGTCCATTGAAATGTCAACCCTAGGTTCACTAGGAATAGGAAGTGGCGTGTATAGTCCATGGGGTTGACTTGGGATTTTGCTTGCCTACAAGTGACACATATTCCACAAATTCTCTCGACGTTTCTTTTCATGTGTAGCTAAAAGAAATGGTCTTGCAAAATGGCTAGTGTCTTAGCAACTCCAAAGTGTCCCATTAACCCTCCTCCATGGGATTCCCTCACTAACAAGTCTTGCAATGAACAATTAGGCACCATAGTTTATTTTCCCGAAACAAGAAATCATCATGCCTCAAGAACTTGCCTATGACCTTGACCTCACAATTCCTATACTCTTCACAAAAACCTTGGTCTAATGGATACAATTATTTAATGTGTTCAAAAGCAAACAATTTTGTATTAATCTTATCAGTGCAAAAGGTACATTTTTTCATGTTAGCATACAACTTCTCTTTTCTAAGCACCTCCAAATTAGATTTCAAATGCAAAACATGATAAGCCAAACTCTTGCTATAAATGAGTATATCATCAAAACACACAAATAGTATCACTAACCACTCATACAATCCATGTTTTGTTTTAAAAGTAGTTTTCCATTCGTCTCCCTCTTTCATTCTTAAATGATGATATCCACTTTTCAAGTCAATTTTTGAAAACACACAAGCACCATGTAGCTCATCTAACATATCATCTAAGTGAGGAATAGAGTGGTGGTACTTTACTATAATATTGTTGATGGCTTGGCAATCAACACACATTCTCCACAACCCATCCTTCTTAGGCACTAAAATCACCAGAACAGCACATGAGCTCATGCTTTCTCTCACATACCCCTTTTTCATCAATTCACTAACCTATCATTGTAACTCCTTTGTCTCCTTAGGATTAGTTTGGTAGGCTGGTTGGTTTGGAATGGAAGCATTGGCTACAAAGTTGATTTGATGTTCAATCCCTCGGATAGGGTTAAACCATTTGGAACCTCCGTGGGAAAGGCATTATCATAATCCTACAAAACAGAAACAATAGAACTAGGCAAAGTAAGATCAATCTCATTAGTGTTTAAAAATGCCTCTTTGTACAAAAGTATAATCATTGGCTGATTTGAAAACAATGCTCTTTTCACTTCACTTGTCTTGCATAAAAGTTCTTTTGAGTTCTCTCTTTTTTTGTCTCAATGGTCGAATCAGTTCTCTTTTTTTCTCTCTCAATTTTCTCATCCTCTCCTATTTGCTCTCCAAAATTTTTACTCAATTTGCTTTTCTCTCTTTCTTCACTCCTTTTTTGTTCACTCTCTTTTTGTAACCTCACTTGGTCATCATAAACCTGTCTTGGCATCATAAGAGCTAGAGTGTTCATTCTTTGCTTAAACACGAATGAGTACTTGTTTGTGTAGCCATCATGCTTAACTTTTCGATCAAATTGCCATGGTCTGCCTAAGAGTCATAAGAGCAACAAAGGGAAAAAGCCAAATTTATTATGTGAAAACAAAGTGTTGAGAGACTTGTATTTGACCAAAAAAAAAAGTGAGAGAAACAATTTGTGAGATCTTTTATTTTCTAACATTTTTTTTGCAGCAAAAACATGTCAGACAACACATGTAAAGCCATTCCCACAAGTTTGTCAGGAGGGGTTGACCCAAAGTTACTTATGGATGCATTAATGGGAGACATGAGAAGAGTGTTAAGTCTATCTTGAATGGGAGAAGAAGATGGAGTTTATTTTTGATTGCCACAACTATTCTGAAGCAAAGAAGGTAAAATTGGCAGCCATTGAGTTCTCTGATTATGCCATTGTATGGTGGGATCAATTGGTGTTAAATAGGAGGTGGAATGGAGAACAACTAGTGGAAACTTGGGAGGAGATGAAGATAATGATGAGAAAGTGGTTTGTCCCAAGTCATTACTATCGTGAGTTATACAAGAAGTTGCAAGGTCTTTGGCAAGGAAACCGGAGTGTTGAGGATTACTATAAGGAGATGGAGATGCAATGATCCCGGCTAATGTTGAGGAAGATCGTGAAGCTACAATGGCTAGATTTTTGCATGGATTAAATTGAGAAATACAAGATAAAGTGGAGATACAACATTTGGAATTAGAGGATATGGTGCACATGGCTATCAAAGCGGAGCAACAATTCAAGAAGGGGGGTAGCTCACGTGCAGCCCAAAACTCAAGTTCGACTTCTTGGACATTGAGTTATACAAAGAAGGAGGGCAAGCCTCAAGCATTCCCAACACCCAAAGACAAATCTAAGCGTAAAACTGAGAACTCCAGCCATGGTGGGATCAAGGTAAAACTGAATCATCCACTCCTCGAAATCATGATATTAAGTGCTTTAAGTGTCAAGGTTGGGGACATATATCAAACCAATGTCTGAACAAAAGGATTATGGTGATGCAAGATAATGGAGAAGTTGAGACCGAGAATGAAGAAGACACCAAATCTATGCTACCATTGGAAGATGTGGATGATGAAGAATATGCTGCTGAAGGAGAATTGTTAGTGGCAAGAAGAGCCCTAAGTGTGCAGGCCAAAGAAGAAGAAGTGCAGCAAGAAAATATTTTTCACACTCGGTGCAACATCAAAAACAAGGTATGTATTGTGATTATTGATGGAGAAAATTGTACTAATATTGCTAGCTCAACTATGGTTGAAAAATTAGGGCTACCCACAATGAAACACCTTAAAGCATACAAGTTGCAATGGCTCAATGATAATGGCGAAGTAAGGATGAATAAACAAGTACTTGTCACTTTCCACATTGGAAAGTATGAGGATGAAGTTTTGTGTGATGTACTTCCAATGCAAGTGGGACATTTACTACTACGCTGACCATGGCAATTTGATCGGCAAGTTTACTTATTCATGTTTAAGCAAAGAACGATCACTCTAGCTTCTATGACACCAAGACAAGTTTATGAGGATCAAGTGAGACTACCAAAAGGGAGCAAACAAAAACGAAGTGAAGAAAAAGAGAAAAATAAATTGAGTGAAAGTTTGAGAGAGCAAATAGGAGAGGACAAGAAAATTGAGGGAGAAAAAAAGAGAACTGATTTGACCATTGAGACAAAAAAAGAGAAAACACAAAAGAGATTTTATGCAAGAGCAAGTGAAGTGAAAAGAGCAATGTTTTCAAATCAGCCAATGATTGTATTTTTGTACAAAGAGGCATTATTAAACACTAACGAGATTGATCTTACTTTGCCTAGTTCTATTATTTCTCTTTTGTAGGATTATGATGATGTCTTTTTCCCAAGGAGGTCCCAAATAGTTTATCCCCTATCTGAGGGATTGAGCATCAAATTAACTTCATACCCGGTGCTTCTATTCCAAACTGACCAGCTTACCAAACTAATCCCGAGGAGACAAAGTAGTTACAATGGCAGGTTAGTGAATTGATGAAAAAGGGGTACGTGAGAGAAAGCATAAGCCCATGTGCCGTTCCAGTGATTTTGGTGCCTAAGAAGGATGGGTCATGGAGAATGTGTATTGATTGCCAAGCTATCAACAATATTATGGTAAAGTACCGCCACCCTATTCCTCACCTAGATGATATGTTAGATGAGTTACATGATGCTAGTGTGTTTTCGAAAATTGAATTGAAAAGTGGATATCATCAAATAAGAATGAAAGAGGGAGACAAATGGAAAATTGCTTTCAAAACAAAACATGGATTGTATGAGTGGTTGGTGATGCCATTTTGGACTAACTAATGCACCAAGTACTTTCATGCGATTAATGAACCATGTTTTGTATCCTTTTATAGGTAGGTTTGTAGTTGTGTATTTTGATGATATACTCATTTATGGCAAGAGTTTGGCTGATCATGTTTTGCATTTGAAATTTGTTTTGGATGTGCGTAGAAAAGAGAAATTGTATGCTCACATGAAAAAGTGCACCTTTTGCACCGATTGTCACAACATCCGCATGACGCGAGCGAACTCAAAAAATCATTTTGGTTTATTTATTTTACACAAATATCTTTAAAAGAAAAGGGTGGATGAGAATATTTGTAAAATGGGGTTTAAGAAGGGGTTTAACAAGAAAGTTGGGAGTCGCCACCGATCTAAATCTTGGTGAGATCGGACACCTTAAAAAGAATGGTCTGCATTTCATTTTAAAATGGGTTCGGGGGTTGGTTATGTGTAGGGAAGGTGTTAGTACCCTACAACACCCTTTCGGTACCATGTTAATTTTATGCCACATGTAATTGTCACAAATGTTGTCTATGCTTCCTTATTAAAGGAAATTGAATATTTGATTTTTATTGCGAATCCTTGGAAGATTGATAGGCTCTTCCTCTTCAGGTGAGAGTCTATTTTAAGTTCATGGGGATAAATGCATTTGCCTTTATTTCCCATGACTTCCTTTAGTAGAAGTAGAGAAAGTATTAATTTTGGTAAGAAAATTGATTTTAGAAATCTTGTACCAATAAGCTTTTTAAGAAATAAAGATATAGACTAATTCCTCTTCAGGTGAGAGTCTAATCAAAGTTACAAGAAAAAATGCCTTCGCCTTAGTTTCTTGTATCTTTTCCTAGAAAGCTTATTTGGATTCCTTTAGTAATAGGCCATTCCTCTTCAGGTGAAGCCTATACAAGTTGTATAAATGCCTTCGCCTTTATTTCTACAACTTTAAAAGAGAAATTATTTTGCAAAAGGATTGTGTTTAAAGGAGGAATTCTTATGCTCATTTTATTTTTGCATGTATTCATTTCCTCATTCTTACACTTCCCTAGCTTTATTTACTTATTTGTTTCCTATTTATTTGCTCCAAATACCAAATTTAAGCAAAGAACATACAGCATTATGCATAGAAAGGGAAAATCAATGATACACCCAAATGTCATGAAACAAGGTTTTTTAGTGAGTAGAAACTCCAAAAAATCAGCCATGGTCGAGTTTTACTAACTCAGCGAGTTGACTCAGTGTGTTTACCTGAATTAGTGAGTTAACTCAGTAGGAGAACACCCCATGACTTATGCTAGACCTAGAACACCATGTTTTCAACCAAAGAGAGTGGACTTCTTCATACAAACTATCTATTTCATGCAATCAAGCTATATGCATACATAGCAACTTTTAAACAGCAAGTATGTCTAAAGCTAGTTCAGCCAATATGAACCATGCACGGTGACATGCACCAAAAACAATGAAATGCAAACTGATTTCAGCCCCTTATGCACGCCAAACAAGGATACGCATGCCAAAACTTAGCAGCATGCAAACAGCAAGAACGGCAGGGATTTATTCAGCTAATACTCACACCATAAAAATGGTGCTGCACAAGCCAAAACAGCAACATATAAACAGAAAGAAAGATGAATCATGGAAACAACTTATCAAGAACCAATAGTCAGACAAAAGCCAAAGGGATCAACATCCAATCTCATTCACGAGCATATAGAACCGAGACAAACAAAGTAGGGAACAAGGCATACCTCTAGTCTTCGGTGCAACTGCACCTTCTTGTCCCCAAGTGCAGCAACGTGTGGGGTGGCTACCCTCTTTTGTTTGCTGGTTCGTTGGACAGGGGCACTTCCAGCTTGCTGTATGCTTGAAGAACTTCGGTTTAGGATGAAGAAGGAAGTCTTGGATGGAGAAAAATGCTATCTAGGATGGATGGAATTCTCAAATGGATGGAGTGCTCTGATTTTTCAAGGCTTTCTCCCTGCTTGTTTTCATGTCCAGCTCCCGTGTGTGTCTCCTCCTTTTATAGCCGAGATAGGTGCAGGTTACCTTCCTCCAAGGGTCACTGCCCTTCCTTGCTTGCAGCTTCACTCTTCCATGGCAAGCATGACGTGTTGGGCTGATGTTCTGCATACTTCTGGCGCCTACCTTCTCTTAGCAGCAAACCGCCACTCTGCTCCATTCATCTACCGTTGCCTTTCTGTTTTCTTGCTATCTTTCGGCCATGGCAGCTGCTGAAGCTGCTAAGCTTTTAATGAGGGGCGGTGGTACTTGGTGATGCAACTGATGTGTGACATGCAGAAGAAGGAGGTGGCAGCCTCTCACAGTTACAGCAGCTGGCGTGTTGGTGATGCAGCTGGTGAAACTTGATGGTGATCCGTGAACAAGACGGCAACAACCATCATGCTTCCCCTTCGCAGCAGCCCTTCATGATGGTTGCTGAAGCTGGTGAATTTTAAGGAGAGGAGCGGTGGAGAGAACTAAATCCTAGTTATGGGACTACAACTTAGTTCCATCCTAAAGAGGAGCATCCATTACAAAGAGGAGCTTCTATCTGCAAAGAAAGGAAGCAAGAAGCAAGAGGCCGGGAAGAGAAAAATGGAGGGAGAGTCGGTGAACCAAATTCATGCAGGTTTTGCTTCACGTTTCACTGTTCATGCACTGTTCATATTGCCATTTTATTATTATTTTATTAATATTATATTATTATTTATTTAGTAAAAAAATATTTAAAAATATTTCTTTTTTTTCTTTTCTTCCTCTTTTTTTGGCCTTTGCTTGTATCTTCTTTTCACTGTCTTTTAGCATTGTTTATTTTGTCTAAAAGCCAATACAACTTATTTTAAGGTTCCGGACGAAATTTGGTGTCTACACCGATAAGCTTGTGTTTCTTGGCTATGTTTTGAGCACACAGTGTATATAGGTTGATGAAGAGAAGGTTCGTGCAATCCAAGAGTGGCCAACACCCACAAGTGTAGGCCAAGTCCGAAGTTTCCATGGACTTGCAAGTTTTTACCGACGATTCGTGAAAGACTTCAGTAGCATAGCTGCACCACTTACCAAAGTGATCAAGAAAGACATTGGATTCAAATGGGAGGAAAAGCAAGAAGAGACATTCAAACTACTCAAGGAAAAATTATCTCATGCATCTTTACTTGCTTTACCTTATTTTACTTAAATATTTGAAATTGAATGTGATGCTTCAGGTATAGGAATAGGTGCTGTTCTTATGCAAGGTGGATGACCAATTGCGTATTTTAGTGAGAAGCTTAATGGGGTGGCTTTAAACTACCCTACTTATGACAAGGAAATGTATGCATTGGTCCGAGCATTGGAGACATGGCAACACTACCTTTGGCCTAAAGAGTTTGTGATTCACATTGATCATGAGTCCTTGAAGTATCTGAAGGGCTAACATAAGTTGAATAGGAGGCATGTGTGATGGGTGGAGTTCATTGAGACATTCCCATATGTCATCCGATATAAGCAAGGTAAGAAAAATGTCATCACTAATACACTCTCTTGCAGGTATGCCTTGATTTCTACTCTTGATGCAAAATTGCTTGGTTTTGAACACATTAAAGAATTGTATCCATTAGACCAAGATTTCTGTGAAAAGTATAGAAATTGTGAAGGTAAGGCCATGGGTAAGTTCTTTAGGCATGATGATTTTTTGTTTAGAGAGAATAAGCTATGTGTGCCTAATTGCTCATTGCAAGACTTGTTAGTGAGGGAATCCCATGGAGGAGGGTTAATAGGACACATTGGAGTCACTTAGACATTAGCCATACTACAAGAGCATTTCTTTTGGCTACACATGAAAAGAGATGTTGCGAGAATGTGTGGAAGATGTGTCACTTGTAGGCAAGCAAAATCCTAAGTGCAACCTCATGGACTATACACACCACTTCCCATTCCTAGTGAACTTTGGGTTGACATTTCAATGGACTTTGTGTTAGGTTTGCCTAGGGCAAAGTGTGGTAAAGACTCAATCTTTGTGGTTGTGGATAGATTTTCTAAGATGGCACATTTTATTTCATGTCACAAAATAGATTATGCATCACACATTGCTGATTTGTTCTTAGGGAGGTTGTAAGGTTACATGGGATGCCTAGGACAATTGTTTCAGATCGTGATGCTAAGTTTTTGAGCTACTTCTGGAAGACTTTGTGGTGTAAGTTAGGGACTAAGTTATTATTTTCTACTACTTGTCATCCACAAATTGATGGTCAAACCGAAGTAGTAAATAGGACTTTGACAACCTTGTTGAGGGCTATCATTAAAAAGAATATCAAAACTTAGGAAGATTGGTTACCACATGTTGAATTTGCTTATAATCGTACTGTTCATTTTGCAATGAGATTTTCAACTTTTGAAATTGTTTATGGTTTTAATCCTTTAACTCCATTGGATTTAACACCATTACCTTTGAAAGATTGTGTTAATTTAGATAGCAAAAAGAAAGTTGAATTTGTCAAGCAAATAAATGAGAAGGCAAAGTTCAACATTGAGCGTCGAATGGAGCAATATACAAAACAAGCCAACTAGGGGTATCATAAGCTCATTTTTTAACTTGGAGATTGGGTTTGGTTGCACATGAGGAAAGAAAGATTTCCAGTACAAAGGCATTTTAAGTTGCTTCCAAGAGGGGATGGACCATTCCAAGTTCTTGAGCGCATAAATGACAATGCATACAAGCTAGATTTGCTAGGTGAGTATAATGTTAGTGCCACTTTCAACGTTACTAATTTAACCCCCTTTGATGAGGTGATGATTTGAGGACAAATTCTCTTCAAGAGGAGGGGAATGATGATAAAAGCATAGTGTATACGGTTGATCCAATTCAAATTCCAAGTGGTCCAATTACAAGAGCTAGAGCTAAAAGGTTTAAGTAGGCTTTCAATGGATTGATGCCGAGCATTTGGGTTGAGGAGTGCTTTTTAAGGCCCAATACTTAGACTCAAGTGCAGATCAAGGGTGGATTTCATTGGTCCAAGTGGTGGAGTAATTTTAGCCTTTTTCTGAAGCGCATATACTTGAAAGGATTAATTTTAGCCTTTTTATTGAAGCCCATATACTTAGAAGGATTACTTTCAGCTCAAGCATGTAGATTTGAGAGAATCAAGAAGATTAGATTTGGGTGATTATTACACAGCGAATTTGGGATAACTTTCCTTTTTTATGGGATTTGGTCAGCCTTTTGGAATATATTTTCAGCAATTATTGTTATTGGGCTGATTATTTGGCTAATTATTCTCTTGTAAAGGCTGACATGCCATAATTATAGGGATTACCTTCCTTTTGCTATTTGTTTCCTTTTTCAAATTGTAATAACTCAGCCTATATATATGTATATCAAGGCTGAGAAGTTCAGATCAGTTTTTTAGATAAAAGTTGAGAGTTTTCTCTTTGGGTCTTTAAAGAACTTTCTAAACTTATCAAGAACTTGCTCTTGTGGCATTCATTCGACTTATCAAATGGTTCACCATCCCATTTGTGGTGTCTACACATCCAAGGTTTGTGTTTTCTTATAAACATCAGGTCGAGGTTTTCACCGACAAAAAATCTGATTGTAGAACGGTCTTGGGAATCAATTTCATTGACGGGTCTCATTCTTCTTAGCAGGGTTCGCATCAATGGTGAATCTCTTGTTGCTAGGCATGCACTGAATCTGAATGTTAAAGAAGAAAGCTTAGAACGAAGTGAAAATATATTTCACACTAGATGTTTAGCTGGTGGTAAAGTTTGTAGCATGATTATTGATGGGGGTAGTTGTGCTAATGTGGCTAGCACCACTTTGGTGGATAAATTGGGGCTAAAATGTGTTAGACACCCTACTCCTTATAGGCTACAATGGTTGAATGATAGTGGAGAAGTGAAAGTTACTAAGTAGGTTATGGTAGCTTTTACTATTGGGAAGTATAGTGATGAAGTTGTGTGTGATGTAGTACCCATGCATGCTGGTCATTTCTTGTTGGGGAGACCTTGGCAATTTGATAGGCGTGTGATACATGATGGGTATAGAAATAGACACTCCTTTGAGCATAATGGCAAGAAAATCGCTCTAGCACCTTTATCACCTAAAGAAGCTTACCTTGATCAAGTTAAGTTTCAACAATCAGCTTGTGGGAATTCAAGTAGCGTGGTGAAAAAGAATAATGACAGAATAGAGTCCATGAGAGAAAAGAATAAAGATAAAGAAAGTGAGATGTATAAAAGAGAATAAGCTAGTGAGTGATAAAAAGAAAACAAGTGAAAAGAAAGGAAAAGAGAGGAGTGAAGAAGTTAAGAAACAACCATGTTTCTATGCAAAAGAGAGAGATTTAAAGAGTGCATACTTAAGCAAGAGAGCTTTGATTTTGATTCGGTTTAAGGAAACTTTGTTTACTGAAATTGACCTTAACCCCAAATTGCCTAGTGTGTTTGTGACTTTATTGTAGGAATTCAGTGATCTCTTTCCTGAGGAGATACCCCATGGGTTACCACCTAAAAGAGGAATTGAACATCAGATTGATTTTGTACTAGGACCACAAATCCCCAACCGACCAGCTTACTGAAGCAATCCAGAGGAGACAAAGGAGTTGCAAAGGCAAGTGGATGAATTGTTGGCGAAAGGGTATGTAAGAGAGAGCATGAGTCCTTGTGCTGAACCAGTTCTTTTAGTACCCAAGAAAGATGGAACTTGGAGAATGTGCATGGATTGTAGGGGCGGTCAACAAAATCACTGTAAAGTATCGCCATCCTATTCCTAAGTTAGATGATATGCTAGATGAATTGCATGGTGCATGTGTGTTCACTAAAATTGATTTAAAAAGTGGCTATAATCTGATTAGGATGAGAGATAGAGATAGTGGAAAATTGCGTTTAAGACTAAATATGGATTGTATGAGTGGTTAGTAATGCCATTTGGGTTGCGCTTAATGAATTATGTCTTGCATGAGTTTCTTGGTAAATTTGTGGTTGTATATTTTGATGACATTTTGATTTACAGCAAATGCATAGATGATCATGTCTTGCAAGTTAGGGCTGTTTTGGACGTGTTTAGGAAGGATAAATTGTATGCAAACCTTAAGAAATGTTCGTTTTGCATGGATAAAGTTGTCTTCTTAGGTTTTGTAGTGAGTTCTAAGGGAGTTGAGGTTGACTCTGAAAAAGTGAAGGCTATTCAAGAATGGCCGACACCTAAGTCTGTTAGTAAGGTAAGAAGTTTCCATAGTTTGGCAAGTTTTTATAGGCAATTTGTTAAAGATTTCTTACTATTGTTGCACCACTAAATGAAGTTGTTAAAAAGAATGTGGGGTTCAAATGGGATAAAGAATAGAAAGATGCATTTAACACTTTAAAGGGAAAGTTATGTGCTGCACCTGTTTTACACTTGCCTGACTTTTCTAAAACTTTTGAAATTCAATGTGATGCTTCTGGGGTTGGTATAGGGGTTGTTTTGATGCAGGAAAACCGACCTATAACATATTTCAATGAAAAGTTGAGTGGACCTATTTTGAACTACTCCACTTATGATAAGGAGTTCTATGCTTTGGTGAGAGCTCTTGCAGTGTGGGAACATTATTTGCTGTCTAAGGAGTTTGTCATATGTAGTGATCACTAATCACTCAAGTACTTAAGGGGACAAGGCAAGTTGAGCAAGAGGCATGCAAGATGGGTGGAGTATCTTGAAATATTCCCATATGTGATCAAGTACAAGCAAGGGAAAGATAACATTGTTGCTGATGTACTATCAAGGAGGTATGTTTTGATTTCTATGCTTAGCCCCAAATTACTTGGTTTTGAACATTTAAAAGAGTTGTATGCCAATGATTCTAATTTTGGTGATGTGTATCAAGCTTGTGAACATGCTACACATAACAAGTTCTATAGGCATGAGGGATTTCGTTTTAGGAATAAACAATTATGCATTCCTACATGTTCTATTAGAGAATTGCTTGTGAGGGAATCATATAATGGAGGATTGATGGGGGATTTTGGTGTGCTAAAAGACTTTAGATATGCTTAGTGAACATTTTTATTGGCCAAAAATGGGAAAAGATGTTGAAAAAGTTTGTTTCAAGTGTATTACATGCAAACAAGCTAAGTCTAAGTCTATGCCTCATGGTTTGTATACACCTTTGCCTGTGCCTAATGAACCTTGGATGGACATATCCATGGACTTTGTTTTGGGTTTACCTAGGACTAGGAAGGGTAGGGATAGCATATTTGTTGTTGTGGATAGATTTAGTAAGATGGCTCATTTCATTGCTTGCCATAAGACAGATGATGCAAGAAATATTACTGACCTTTTCTTTAGGGAAGTGGTTCAGCTTCATGGTGTGCCAAGAACCATTGTTTTAGATAGAGATGTTAAGTTCCTAAGTCACTTTTGGAAAGTGTTGTGGGGAAGGTTAGGTACTAAACTTTTGTTTTTTACTACATGTCACCCACAAATTGATAGACAAATTGAAGTAGTGAATAGGACTTTAGGAACCTTGTTGCATGCTATCGTTGGTAAGAATTTGAAAACTTGGGAGGATTGTTTGCCATTTATTGAGTTTGCATATAATCATGCTATACATTCTTCCATAGGTTTTTCACCATTTGAGATTGTGTATAATTTTAATCCATTGAATGTGATAGATTTAATGCCTTTGCCTTTGAGTGAAATTGCTAGCTTAGATGGAAAGAAAAATGTAGAAATGGTTAAAACAATACATGAGAAAGCACGTGAGTAGATTGAGAAGAAGAATTGCACAATGGGCCAATAAGGGTCGAAAGCAAGTTATCTTTAAACTAGGAGATTGGGTTTGGCTACACATGCGACAGGAGAGGTTTCCACAGCAAAGGAAGTCAAAGCTTGATGCAACGGGTGATAGACCATTCCAGGTCTTGGAGTGCATCAATGATAATGCATACCAGATAGACTTGCCAGGTGAGTATAATGTAAGTGCCACTTTCAATGTTTTTGACCTATCTCTTTTTGAACCTGATTCAGATTTGAGGACGAATCCTTTTGAGGAGGGAGGGAATGATGTGAGCACAAGCATGGATGGCAAGAGGAGAGGAGCAGCAGATGAGCTAACATTACCTTGAGGACCAATTACAAGATTGAGGGCCAAAAAGTTCAAGAAATCACTTCAAACCTATATGGGTAGAATGTTAGTAGGAATGGAAACTCAAGATGCAATGAAGGCCAATGGAGCTTCACCTAAAATTAGGCTGAATCTGCAAGATGGGTCCAACCTATGTTTAATTCATCATTCCAAGTTAATAGATTAGTTTTTGGGCAGTTTACTACTTGTAATTTGAATTTGGGCTTGTTTTTTTTCTATTGGAAGTCCCAAGTTTAAGGCCTAACCTAATAGTTTAGGTTATTTGAACTTATGGAGGGTATAAATACCCAAGTGGATGGACGAGGATCAGCAGAATGAATGAAAAAAAACAATTGTTTTGGAGTTTTATACTCTTTGTTCAAGGCTTGGCTTGAATCTCTATTGCATCAAGATTTGAACTTCATCAAGGTATTTACATCCTAGTGAATTTTTGTTCTTGATTTCTCAATCAACTAATTATTTGCATTTCTATTTGTATTAGTTAATTGGGAGTTCAATAGGTTGGGAGTTCTCTGTCTATTCTTGTTCTCTATCAATTGTGTATTTGGGGTTTCTGGATTATAAATATCCATGGGGTTCCACATCTTTTGGTATCAGAGCCTAGACTATGCACTAGGATATTTATACCCCCATAAGTTCAAATAACCTAGACTATTAGGTTAGGCCTTAAACTTGGGCCTCCCAATAAAAAAGAAAACAAGCCCAAACACAAATTACAAGTAGTGAACTGCCCAAAAACTAATTTATTAATTTGGAATGATGAATTAAACATAGGTTGGACCCATCTTGCAGATTCAGCCTAATTTGATTAGGTGAAGCTCCATTAGCCTTCATTGTATCTTGAGTTTCCATTCCTTCTAACATTCTGCCCATATAGGTTTGAAGTGATTCCTTGAACTTTTTGGCCCTCAATCTTGTAATTGGTCATTGAGGTAATGTTAGCTCATCTACTACTCCTCTCCACTTGCCTTCCATGCTTGTGCTCACATCAATCTTTCTCTTCCTTTCTCTCTTCTCTCTCTCTCTTTCATGCTCTCTTTGAAACTTTTCTCTTTGCCCCTATCTCTGTCTCTGTCTCTTTCACTCTCTAAAACTTCTCTCTCTCCCTTCTTTCTTTAAAACTTCACTCTCTCTCTCTTTTTCTCTTCTCTCTTGCTCTAAAACTTCTCTTTCTCTCTTTCTTTCCCTCTCTCTCTTGCTCTAACAGAAACTTCTCTCTCCCACCCTGTCTTGCTGTTTGTGAAACCTCTCTGTCACTCTCTCATGGTCTCTCTAAAAGTTCTCTCTCTCATTCCCCCCTCTCTCCCTCTCTCTGTCTCTCTCTATGTCTCCCTCTCTCTCTCTCTTCCCAACACTTTCTCTACATCTCTCTTGATCTCTTTGCAGTACTTTGTCTACAACTCTCTCTCTGACTATGTCTCTTAGTCTCTCTAAAACTTCTTTGTTTCTCAGAAACTTCTCTCTTTAAAACATCTCTTTCTCTTCCTCTCTCTTTGTGTGTCTCTAGAACTTCTCTCACTCACTCTCAGCACAAAACTTCTCTCTCTCTCTCTCTCTCTCTCTCTCTCTCCCCCTCCTTCTCTTACTCTCTCTAAACTTCTCTTTTTTTGTTACTCTCTCTATCTCAAAAACTTCACACACAATCTTGCAATCTCTTTGAAACTTCTCTCTTTCTCTTGGTCACTCTAAAACTTCTTTGTCTCTCTATCTAAAACTTCCTTTTCTCTCTTTCTCTTTCTTTCTTTGTGTCTTTTGAACTTCTCTCACTCACTCTCTTCATAACAGTTCCCTCACTCTTTGTCTCTTTCTCTCTTGCTCTCTCTATCCCTCTCTCTCTCAAACTTTTCTCTCTCTAGCTTTCTTTGAAACTTCTCTTCTGTTCTTTCTGTCTTTATCTCTATCTGTCTCTCCTTCTCTCTCACTCACTCTGTAACATTTCTCCTTTTCTCTCTTTATGTGAAATTTCTCTCTCTTTGCCCCCTCTTTTTCTTAGTCTTTCAAAAACTTCCCTTTCTCTCTCGGTCTCTTTGAAACTTCTCTCACTTTAAAACATTCTTATCTCTCTTTCTCTCGCTCTTTGTGTGTCTCTTGACCTTTTCTCACTCTCTCTCTATCTCTCTCTCCCTCTTCGAAACTTCCTTTCTCTCCCTCACTCTCTCTAGCTGTCTCTGTTTTTTTCTCTCTCTCGCTTTCACTTGTTCTCTCTAAAACCTCTCTATCTATCTCTCCCTCTTTGTGAAATTTTGCTCTCTCTATGAAACTTCTCTTTCTCTCTCTCTCTCTCTCTCTCTTTCTAAAATTTCTCTCCCCTTTATTATCTCAGTCTTCTTGAAACTTCTCTCTCTCTTTCTTTATAGCTCTTCCTAAGCTTCTTTCTCTCTCTCTGTCTTCAGCCTCTCTCTCTCTTGTTTTCTCTAAAACTTCTCTCTTTCTCTACCTCTTGGCCTCTGTGAAATTTCTCTTTCTCTCACTCTTTCTCACTTTGTCTGAAAATTCTCTCTTTGTCTCTATCTTTTGCTCTCTTAGAAGCTTCTCTTTCTCAACTTCTCTCGCTCTTGGCTAAACAATTCTTTCTCTCTTTCTCTCCCTCGATCTATCTAAAACTTCTCTCTCTTTAGTCTCTTAGAAAATTTTCTCTCTCTTAGTCTCTTTGAAACTTCTCTCTTCTCTCTTTATCTCTATGTCTCTCTCTCTAAAACATTGCTTTCTCTGTTTTTTTCTATTTTTGTCTATATCTCTCTCATTCTCTCTGAAATTTCTCTCTTTTGATCTCTTTAAAACTTCTATCTATCTCTCTCTTGGTCTCTTTGAAACATTTATCTCTCTAAAACTTCCCTCTCTCTCTTTCTCTGTCTCTTGATTTCTCTCTTGAACTTCTCTCACTCATGTTGTCACTCATTCTCTTCATATAACTTCTCTCTCTCTCTTAGTCTCTATCTCTCTTAATCTCTCTCTATGTTGCCCTTTATCGCTGTCTCAGTCTCTTTCTTTGTCTATTGCCCTCTATTGCTCTCCCAATCTCTCTCTGTCTTAGTCTCCTTGAAACTTCTCTCTCTCTTACCCTTTGCAAAACTTCTCTCTGCCACTCTCACTCTTTCTAAAACTTCTTTCTCTCTCTCGCTCTCTCTAAAACTTCTGTCTATCTCTCTCTCTTACTCGCTGAAGCTTCTCTCTCTGTGTCTTTCTCTAAAACTTCCTCTTATTTCTTGCTCTCTCTTTGTGTTTCTCTAGAACTTCTCTCACTCTCTTTATAAAACTTCTCTCTCTTTCTGTCTCTCTTCCTCTCTCCTTAAATTTTCTCTCTCTTCCTATTCCTATCTCTCTTGCTCACTCACTATTACTTTCTCTTTCACTTTTTCTTGCTCAAAAACTTTTATGACTCTCTTTATAAAACTTTTCTCCCTCTTTCTTCTCCAACACTTTCTTTATCTCTTTCTGCCTTCTCTCTCTCTCTTTCTTTATCACTCTCTATCTCTCTCCTCCCAACACTTTATGTACCTCTCTCTCTCTTTTTCTCTCACTCTTTCTAAAACTTCACACCTTCACCTATCTCGTTCTCTACAAAACTTATCTCTTTCTCTTTATTTGGCTATTTGTCTCTCTCTATGTCTTTGTCTCTATCTCTATCTCTATATCTATCTCTTTCTCTCTTGTCCTCTATGAAATTGCTGTCTGTCTCTTGCTCTATATAAAACTTCTCTCTCTCTCACTCTGTGTCTCTCTCTATCTCTCCCTCTCTCTTCCTGACACTTTTCCCTTTCTCTCTCCCCCTCTCTTTCTCCTCTCTCTCTTCAACAAATAGACTCCCTCTCTCTCTAAAACTTCCCTCTCTTACTTTCTCCTACACACTTTCTTTCCCTCTAAAACATCTCTGACTCTATCTCTCTCTCCATAAAACTCTCTCTCTTTCTCTCTAAAACTTGCCTCTCTCTTTCCCTCTCTCTCCCTAACACACACTCTCCTTCTCTCTCTCTCTCTCTCTCTCTCTCTGTCCTACCAACATTCTGTCTCTCCTTCTCTCTCATCCTAAAAAGCTTCTTTGAAATTCACACTGTCTCCCCATCTCTGTAACACCACGCACTCTAAAACTACTCTCTCTCTTCTTAAAACTTCTCTTGCACTTTCTCTTTTCTCTTTCATTATCTCTTTTTGTCCCTCTATCTTGCTTTTTCTAAAACTTCTCCCTCTGTATCTCTCTCTCTTTCACTATGAAACTTCTCTCTCGATCTCTCTTAACGTTTTTGATCTATCTCTTTCTCTCTCACTTTTGTTTAAACCTCTCTCTCTCCCTTTTCTCTTCCACTCTCACACTCACTCTGTTTCTCTCTTTGAAAAGTTCTCTTTCTCACTCTTGCTTTCTTTGAAAACTCTCTATCCCTTAATCTCTCTTTAGCTCTCTCTAAAACTTCTCTTAATCTCTCTCTCTCTTCATCACTCTGAAACTTCTCTCTAAAACTTCTTTTCCTTTTTTACTTGGTCTCTCTCACACTCTCTAAAACTTCTCTCTATCTCCCTCTATCTCTCTAGAACTTCTCTCATTCACTTTCTCCATAAAACTTCTCTCTCTCTCTCTCTCTCTCTCTCTCTCTCTCTCTCTCTCTCTCTCTCTCTCTCTCTCTTCCTCTCTTTGAAACTTATCAATTCTCTCTTTCTGTCTCTTACTCTCTAAAACTTCTCTCTATCTCTGTTCTCTCTAAAATTTCTCCTTATTTCTTTCTCTCTTTTTGTCTCTCTAGAACTTCTCTCACTCAATCTCTCCATAAAATTTCTTTCTCCCTAACCCAATCTCTCTCTCCCCCTTTCTTTCTAAAACTTCTCTTTCTTTCTCTTCTCTCTCACTTTATCTCTCTGTAAAACTTCTTTGACTCTCTTTGTCTATAAACTTCTCTGTCCCTATCTCTCTCCCTCTCCCTCTCTCTGTCACCCTCTCTCTCTCGTCCTCTTTTTGTCACTCTTTTTCTCTCTCTTTATCTCTTTCTCTCTCTCACCTTCAACACATTCTCTCTCCTTAAAACACTTTCCCTATCTCTCTCTCGTAAAAACTTCTCTTTCAGCCTCTCTCTCTCTCTCTTGTGCTCTCTCTAAACTTCACTACTTCACCCTTTCTTGCTCTTTGTGAAACTTCTCCTCCCCCTCTCTCTTCCTCTCTTTGTCTCTCCCTATCTTTCCTTCTCTCTCTTCCCAACACTTTCTCTACTCTTTCAACCTCCTCCTCATGCTCTTTCTCTCCCTCCCTCTCTCTTGTGCTGTTACTCCATGTCTCTCTCCATCTCTCCCACTCTTTCCCCTCATAACACTCTCTCTCTCTCTCTCTCTCTCTCTCTCTCTCTCTCTCTCTCTCACCAAAACTTCTCATTCTCCCTTTCTTTCTCTTCCTCTCACTCTCTTTAAATCCTTACTCCTTCCCCCTCTCTTGTTCTTTGTGAAATTCTCTTTCTCCCTCTCTGTGTCTGTCTGTCTATCTCTCTATATGAGGTCTTTATCTTTGTTGCCATCTCTTTCTCTCCCTTTGCGAAACCTCTCTCAAGCTCTCACTCTCTCTAAAACTTCTCTCTCCCACTCTCTGATCTCTATCTCTCCCTCTTTCTCTTCCCAACACATTCTCTTTCTCTCTCTCCCTCTCTCACTCTCTTCAACTTCTCTCTCTATCTGTTTTTAAATATTCCCCTTATTTCTTTCTCTCTCCCCCTCTTTCTACCACTCTTTGTCTCTCTCTCTCTCTCTTGCCAATAGTTTCTCTATCTCTCTCTATCTGCCTCCTCTTCTCTCTCTCACTTTTTGTCTTTGTGTTACTCTTTGCCTCTCTTTGTCTCTCCCTCTCTCTCCCTTCCCAACACTTTCTCTATCTCTCTGTGCCTCCCTAAACTAAAATTTCTCTTTTGCCCTTTTTCATTAACTCTCATTTCCTCACTTTCTCTTTTTGTGTGTGTGTCTCTCTCTGTTTCTTCAACACATACACTCTCTCTAAGATATCCTTCTCTTACTTTCTACAACACACTTTCTCTCTTTCTAAAACTTCTTTGACTTGGTCTCTCTCTATAAAACTCTCTCTTTCTCTCTAAAACTTGCCCTCTCTCTCTAACTGATGTGGAACCCCATGAATATTTATAATCTAAAAACCCCAAACACACAATTGATAGAGAACAAGAATAGATAGAGAACTCCCAAACTATTGAACCCCCAATTGACTAATGCAAATGGAAACACAAATAATTGGTTGATTGAGGAATCAAGAACAGAAATTCACTAGGATATAAATGCCTTGATGAAGTTCAAATCTTGATGCAATAGAGATTCAAGCCAAGCCTTGAACAAAGAGTATAAAACTCAAACAATTCTTTTTTTTTCATTCATTCTGCTGATCGTTGTCCATGCACTAGGGTGTTTATGCACCCACAAGTTCAAATAACCTAGACTATTAGGTTAGGCCTTAAACTTGGGCCTCCTAATAAAAAAATGCAAGCCTAAATGCAAATTGCAAGTAGTGAACTACCCAAAAAACTAATCTATTAATTTGGAATGATGAATTAAACATAGGTTAGACCCATCTTGCAGATTCAGCCTAATTTGATTAGGTGAAGCTCCATTGGCCTTCATTGCATCTTGAGTTTCCATTCCTTTTAACATTTTGCCCATATAGGTTCGAAGTGATTCCTTGAAGTTTTTGGCCCTCAATCTTGTAATTGGTCCTTGAGGTAATGTTAGCTCATCTACTGCTTCTCTCCTCTTGCCATCCATGCTTGTGCTCACATCACTAACATGTTTTTGTCTCTATCTCTGTCTCACACTCTCTCCCTACCCAACACACATTCACTCTCTTTGTCACTCTGTCTCTCTCCTTAGCATACACTTGCCTTTTCTCTCTCTATCTCTCTCCCTCTCTATAACACTCTATGCTCTAAAACTACTCACTCTCTTTCTAAAACTTCTCTTTCTCTCTCTCCTCTCTCTTTTTCTATCTCTTTCTCTCCCTCTCTCTTGCTCCCTCTAAACATCTCTCTCTCTCTCTCTCTCACTCCAAAACTTTTGTCTCTATCTCTTTCCCTCTCCTTGAAATCTCCTGCTTTGTCTTTCTTTCACTCTGAAACTTTATTTTACACAAATGTCTTTAAAGGGAAAAGGTGGATGAGATTATTTGTAAAATGGGGGTTTAAGAAGGGGTTTAACAAGAAAGTTGGGAGTCACCACCAATCTAAATCTTGGTGAGATTGGACATCTTAAAAAAAATGGTTTGCATTTTGTTTTAAAATGGGTTTGGAGGTTGATTACGTGTAGGGAAAGTGTTAACACCCTACAACATCCTTTCGGTACCGTGTTAATTTTATGCCACTTGTAATTGTCACAAATGTTGTCTATGCTTCCTTATTAAAGAAAATTGAATAGTTGATTTTTTATTGTAAACTCCTTGAAAAATTGATAGGCTCCTCCTCTTCAGGTGGGAACCTATTTCAAGTTCATGGGGATTAATGCATTTGCCTTTATTTCCCATGACTTTCTATAGTAGAAGTAGAGAAAGTATATATTTTGGTAAGAAAATTGATTTTAGAAATCTTGTACCAATAAGCTTTTTAAGAAATATAGACATAGACTAGTTCCTCTTCAGGTGAGAGTCTAATCAAGTTACAAGAAAAAATGCCTTTGCCTTTGTTTCTTGTAGACTTTCTTAAAAACTTATTTGGATTCCTCTAGTAAAGGATAAAAATAGGCCATTCCTCTTCAGGTGAAGCCTATACAAGTTGTAAAAATAAATGCCTTTACCTTTATCTTTACAACTTTAGAAAAGAAATTACTTTGCAAAAAGGGAGCATATTTAAAAAGAAAGCTTTCATGCTCATTTTATTTTCCCTTACTTTGCTTGTGTGTTTATTTCATTTATCCAATTTGAGTAGGGAATATGTAACATCATACATAAACAAAGAAACAAAATCACAAAGGTGCCAAAACATCATGAAACAAAGCATATTAATATGCAAAGACTTCAACAAGATTATGCTTATCTGAATTTCTTAACTCAGCGAGTCAACTCAGTGTGATCATCATAGTTTAGTGAGTCAACTCAGCGTGTTGACTCAATGTGGTTACACCAATTCAGCCAATTTGCAAACCGTGCACAGTGACATGCACTGAAAAGTGATGATTTGCAAACCGATTTCACCTTCTATTCATGCCAAAACAAGGATAAACATGCCAAAATCAGCAACATGCACAAACAAGCACGGCTGCAGCTCATTCAGCCAATATCCATGCAAAACATGCCACAGCTCAACATCTTGCACACAGCAAGCAGGGCCGAGGCAAGAAGAGTGAGTTGTAAACACAGCTTATCAAGAACCAACAGCCACAATATCATCCACACATGAACGGAGAGGATCAAGACTTATGCATGTTCACGATGGAACTACAGAACCGAAGCAGGCAAAACAAGCAGCGAGCAGCGCATACCTTAGCTTTTGAGGAGAGTTCTTATAACACCTAGGGCAGGCTGAACCACGGTGATCTGGGGTCTTTCCCTTTGCTTCTTCGGCTAGCTTCCTCTTATCCTTGCAACTGAGAACTCTAGGCTAGGAGCTAAACTCTCGGATTTCTTCCTCTTGTATATATATACTCTGTTTGCTGGTTTTGGAACAGGGGAATGACCTCTTCAAGTGCTCTCGGATGGAAGAAACTTACTGATGCTTGGAGACTCTAGGTCCCGATAGTTCTTTGATGGTGATGGAATTTCTGTATGTGGTCTCTTTCAGCTGGAGGAGGAACTCCCCTTTTATAGCCGAACTTGGGGCAAGCTTGCCTACACCAAAGGGACACTGCCCTTTTCTTCCTCGCGGCTTTACTCTGCTACAACAAGCATGACGTGTTGGGCTGTTGTTCTGCACATTTTCGGCACCCACCATGTTTCATGCTGTGTGCCACCATCTTGCTCCACTCTTCAGCTGTGTGTGTAAGCTTTCTGCATGTTGCTGCCAAAAACAGCTAGCAACCCGTGGACAACTCAGCAGCAGCTATCATGGCTCCTCTATGCAGCGGCTCTTCATGATGGCAGCTGAAGTAGGTGAGCTTTAAGGGAGGGCAGTGCTGTGTTGCTGCTAAAAGGAGGTGAAATGCTGCAGCTGGTTCAGCCATGAAGGAGGTGGCAGCCTTTCACAGTTATGGTTGGCTTTCGTAGTTGGTGTAATGGTGAGTTACAGCAGCTGGTTCAGCCATGAAGGAGGCGGCAGTGGAGAGAGCTAAAGCCCAACCATGGAGCTACAACTCAGTTCCATCCTAAAGAGGAGCTTCCGGCCTCAAGGAAAGGAGGCAAAAGGGGAGAGGGAATTGGCAAAGGGAAGGAGGGAGGGTCGGTTCTTCACAAAGAAACCGACCCTTCATGCATATTTTGTTTCAAAATATTATATTATTATTATCTCATTATTATATTATTATATTATTATTATATTTATTTGAATTAAAATTTATTTCTTTTTCTCTCTTTTCTTCTTTTTTCTCTTCTTTTCTCCTTTCTCTCTTTTTTTTGGCTTTTACTTATATTTATTTTTTTATAGGATTTTTAGTATTGTTTATTGTTTATTTTGTTTAAAAAAAATTCCAACACGACTTAGTTTAGGGTTTCAGATGAAATTTGGTGTCTACACCTTGCTCACTCCTTTTGTCTCTATAATTTCTCTATCTCTCTTTCTCTCTCTTTCATTCTCTTTCTATCTCTCTCTCACCCTCTCTTGCTCTTTTTTGCTGTCTTTGAAACTTCTCTCACATGCCCTTTGCAAAATTTCTCTCCCTCTGTCTCACTCTCCTTCTCTCTATAAAATTTCTATATCTTTCTCTCTCTCCCTTTAATGCATACGTACACACTCTCTCTCACATGCTCTATTTGTCTCTAAAACTTCTCTATCTATTGTCTTTCTGTCTGTTTGTCTCTTTCTCTTTGAAACTTCTCTTTCACACTAACTCTCTCTCTATGAAATTTGTCTTTCTCTCTTTCTATCTCTCTTGTACTCTCTGGAACTTCACTACCTTTGTCTCTTTCTCTTTAAAACATCTCTTTCTCTCATTCACTCTCTTTCTCTTATTGCCTCTCTCTCTCTCGCTTTCTCTGAAATCTCTCTCTTTGGAACTTTTCTCCCTCTCTCTTTCTCTCTTAAACTGCTCTGCCTCACTATCTTTCACTCTCTAGAACTTCTCTCTCTCTCTCTCACCCTTTTGAAGCTTCTCTCTCTATTCTCTCTCTCACTGAAACTTCCCCATTCTCTCTCTTGCTTTCTTTGGAACTTCTCTCACTTTTTTCTATCACTCACTCTCTTTCTTTCTCTAAAACTTTTCTCTCTCTTTCTCCCCCTGTATCTTTGAAGCTTCTCTCTCTCTCACTCTCCTTTTTTCCTAGAAAATTCTCTTTCTCTTCCTCTAAAGCTTCTCTCTCACTTTCTTTAGAACTTTTATATCTCTTCTTCCCTTTCTCTCTCCCTCATTCATTCTTTAAAAACTTCCTCTATCCCTCTCTCTCTCCCTCTATGCAACACTTTGTCTACCATTCTCTCAAACTTTTCTCTCCCTGCCTTTGTGGCATTCTTTAAAACTTCTCTCCCCCTTTGTCTCTCTGGCTCTATTTGAAACTTCTCTCTCTTTTATGATTTCTTTGATACTTCCCACTCACTCACTCTCTCTCACTCTGACACTTTTCCCTCTCTCCCTTTCTCTCTTTCCTTCTCTGTTTCTTTAATACTTCTCTCTCCCCCTCTCTCTATTGCTCTCACTAAATCTTCTCTCCTTCTCCCTCTCCCTCTCTCTCTTGCTCTCTATGAAACTTCTCTCTCCCTGTCTCTTTCTCTCTTTCTCTTTAACTCTTTCTCTTATCCTCTCTACAACTACTCTGTCTCTCTCTCAAACTTCTGTTTGCTCTCTCACTCCCTGAAACTTCTCTCCTTCTCTCTTGCTCTCTCTGAAACTTTTCTTTGTCTCTCTCTCTTAGACTCTCTGAAACTTCTCTCTCTCTCTCTCTCTTAAACCTCCCTTTCTCTCTTTCTTTCTTTGAAACTTCTCTTTATCTCTCTCTCCTGGTCTCTCTAGAACTTCTCTCGTTGACTCTCTCCATCAAACTTTTCTCACTCAGTCTCCCTCTTTTTCTCTTAAACTTCCCTTTTTCTCTCTTTCAATCTCTCTGACACTGCTTTCTCTCTATCTTTGGCTCCCTTTGAAACATCTCTTGCTTTCTTTCTCTTGCATATACTCTCTCTATCTCGCTCTTTGGAACACTCTGTTTACTACTTCCTCTCTCACTCTCACTTTCTCTGATACTTCTTGCTTCCTCTCTTTCCCTTTATTGCTGGCTTGCTTGCTTTCACACTCTCTCACTCACATCTTTCTCTCTCTAAAACTTCTCTCTCTCACTTGAAATCCTCTCTTGCACTCTCTCCAAAACTTCTCGCTCTCACTCTTTCCCAATTACTTTCTTTCTCTCTGAGAAACTACTTTCTCACTCTCTCTAAAACTTCTATCCCTCACCTTCTCTTTAAAAACTTCTCCCTCTCTCTTGCTCTCTCTAAAACATCACTCTTTTGCTGTGTCTAAAACTTCTCCTTGTCTCTCTTATCAATCTCTCTAAAACTTATTTCTCTCTCTCTCTCTCTCTCTAAAACTTCTCTTAAGGGTTCCCTTTCCCTCTTTCTCTCTTTCTTCCTCTCCTACCAACACAGGCACACGCTCTCTCTCCCTCTCTGCAACACTCTGTCTACCACGCTCTCCCTAAACCATCTCTTTCCCTCTCTCTTCCACTCCCTAAAATTCTCTCTCCCTTTCTTTGTCTCTCTCTAAATCTTCTCTCTGTCTCTTGCTTTCTCTGATGCTTCTAGCTCTCTCTCTCTCTCTCTCTCTCTTCCTCTCTCTCTATGTTGTTCTCTTGGATACTTCTCTCTCTCCCTCTATAGCACACTCTAAATCATCTCTCTATCCTTCTCTGTCTCTTTCTCTCTCTCTCCTTCTCACTAAAATCACCGTCTCTCTCAAACTTCTTTTTCAACTTTATGTGTCTCATGCTCTGTTTCAAACTTCTCTCTACCTCTCTCTCATTCTCTTTGAAACTTCTCTCTCTCTCTCTCTCTCTCTCTCTCTCTCTCTCTCTCTCTCTCTCTACTTCTCTCTACCTCTTTCTCTTGGTCTCTTTAGAACTTCTCTTACTCACTCTCTCCATAAAACTTCTCTCTCTCCCTTTCTCACTCACTCTCTTTCTTTCTCTAAAACTTCTTTGTCTCCCTTTCTCTCTCTTCCTCTCTCTCTCACTCACTCCCTTTTTCTCTCTAAAACTTAACTATCTTTCTTTCTCTTTATTCCTCTCTCCCTCTCTCTTTTCCTTTCTCCCTATCTCCTTTCTCTCTGAAACTTCTCTCTTTATCTCTCTTTCCTTCCCTCTCTCTCTCCCACACTCTTTCTCTCTAAAACTTCCCTATCTTTCTTTCTATCTCTAAAACTTCTCTCTCTCCCCTTCTGTGTTGCTCTCTCTAAAACTTCTCTTTCTCTTTCTATGTCTCCCTATCTACAAAACTTTGTCTAGCACTCTCTATCTCTCTCTTTCCCTCTCGCTCTCTCTAAAACTTTACTCTCTCTCCCTCCATCACATACACACTTAGTCTACTTTTCTTTGAAACTTCTCTCTATTTCCTCTTTATAGTTCTCTATAAAACTTCCTTCTCTCCCACTCCATCACACACTCTATGTCTAGCTCTCTCTAAAACTTCTCTCTCTCTCCATCTAGGTAATGCTCTGTCCACCACTCTCTTTTACTCTTTCTCTCCTAAAACTTCTCTTTCTTCTTTTTCTCTCTCTCCCCTTGTCTCTCTAAAACTTTTCTCTCTCCCACTCTCCTTTTCTCCCAAAACTTCTCTTTCTCTCATTCTCTCTCTCTAAAACTTCTCTCTCACTCTCTTTGGAGCTTTTATAACTCTTTCTCTCTCCCTCTCTCATTCTTGCTCTCTTTGAAAACTTCCTATATCCCTCTCTCTCTCTCTCAAGTTCTTTCTTAAACATCACTTGTTCTCTGCAATGCAAACACTCACACACTCTCTCCCCCTCTTTGTAACACTTTGTCCCCCACTCTCTCTCTATAACTTCTTTCTCTCTACCTCTATGGCTTTCTCTAAAACTTCTCTCTCCCTTTGTCACTATGGTTCTCTTTGAAACTTCTTTCTCTCTTTTGTGCTTTCTCTGACACTTCTTGCTGACTTACTCTCTCTCGCTCTGACACTTCTCTCTCTCCCTCTCTCTTTCTCTCTCACTCTTTCTTTAAAACTTCTCTCCCTCCCTCTTTGTCACTCTCTCTATATCTTCTTGCTTTTGCTCTCTATGAAACTTCTCTGTCTACATCTCTTTCTCTATCACTCTCTCTTTTTCTCTCCAAAACTACTTTGTCTCTCTCTCTCTCTCTCTCTCTCTCTCTCTCTAAAAGCATCTTTTTTGCTTTTTTACTCCTTGAAACTTCTCTCTTTCTCTCTCACTCTCTTTGAAACTTTTCTCTGTCTCTGTCTCTCTCTCTTAGTCTCTCTAAAACCTCCCTTTCTCACTCTCTCTCTCTCTCTCTTTGAAACTTTTGTTTATCTCTCTCTCTTGGTCTCTCTAGAACTTCTATCACTCACTCTCTCCATAAAACTTCTCTAACTCATTCTCTCTCCTTTTCTCTTAAACTTCCCTTTCTCTTTTGTTTGTTCTCTCTAAATCTTCTTTCTCTCTGTCTCTAGCTCTCTCTTAAACATCTCTTGATCATTCTCTCTCACACATGTTCTCTCTCTCCCTCTCCAGAAGACTCTATTTATTACTTTCTCTCTCACTCTCACTTTCTCTGAAACTTCACTCTCTTTCTCTCACTTGCTCACTCACTTGTTTCACTCTCCCACACTTTCTCACTCACATCTTTCTCTCTATAAAACTTCTCTCTCTCTCCCTTTGAAATCACTCTCCCTCTCTCTTGAAAACTTCCCTTACTCTTCTAAAACTTCTCTCTCTCACTCTTTCCCAATCACTCCCTTTCTCTCTCAAAAATTACTCTCATGCTCTCTCTGAAACTTCTCTCCCTCTCCCTCTCTCTCTCTCTTGTTATCTCTAGAACTTCTCCCTATCTTTCTTTGTCAGTCTCTTTAAAACTTCTCTCTAAGGCTTCCCTTTCCTTCTTTCTCTCTTTTTGCCTCTCCTGCCAACACAACACACACTCTCTCGCTCCCCCTCTCTAAAACATCTCTTTGCCTCTCTCTTTAGCTGTCTCTGAAACTTCTCTCTCCCTCTCTTTGGCTCTCTCTGAAACTGCTCTCTCTCCCTAGCTATATCTAAACTTCTTTCCTTCTCTCTCTCGTGCTTTCTCTGATGCTTATTGCTCACTATCTTTCTCTCCCTCTCTTTTATCTCTCTTGCTTTCTCTAACACTTCTCTCTCCCTCTCCCTCTCTCCGTGTTGCTCTCTCTTAAACTTCTCTCCTAAATCTTCTCTCCCTCTCTCACTCTCTCTCCCCTTCTTTGTCTCTCTCTTGCCCGTTATGAAGCTTCTCTCTGTCTCTGTCTCTGTCTCTCTCTCTCTCTAAAATTATCTCTCTCTCTTGAACTTCTTTTTCACTCTCTTACTCCCTGAAACTTCTCTATTTCTCTCTATCCCTCTCTCTCCCTTTCTCGCTCACTCTCTTTCTATCTCTAAAACTTCTATATCTCTCTTTCTCTCTGTTCTACTTGCCTCTCTCTTTGTCTCCTTCTATCTCTCTTTCTCTCTCTCTCACGGTCTCTTTGAAACATCTCTATCTCTCTTAGTCACTCTCTTTCTCTCTTTAAAACTTCTTTGTCTTTCTTTCTCGCTATTATTCCTCCTTTCTCTTTCCCTATCTCCCTCTCTCTGAAACTTCCTTATCTCTCTTTCTCTCTCTTTTGAAACTTCTCTCTCTCTCTCCGCCTCTCTTTGTTGCTCTCTCTGAAACTTCTCTCTCTCTTTCTACATTTCCATGTCTGTAACACTCTTTCTACCACTCTCTCTCTCTCCTCTCTTTCTGAAACTTCACTCTTTTTCCCTCCATCACACACATACTCTTTCTAGCTCTCTCTAAAACTTCTCTCTCTATCTCTATAATGCTCCATCTACCACTTTTTCTCTGAAACTTCTCTCACTCTCTATGTCTTGCCTCTCCAAACTATTCCTCTCTCTATCGGTCTAAAATTTCTCTCTGCCTCTCTCCCCCTTTAGTTCTCTCTAAAACCTCTTTATCTCTCTTTCTCCACTCTCTCACTCAGTCTATTTCTCTTTCTAAAACTTCTTTTTCTCCCGTTTGTCTATCTCTCTCTTTGTCTTTGTCTCTCACACTCTCTAAAACTTCTCTCTCTCACACACACTAAAACTTCTCTCTCTCCCTCTCTCTAAAACTTCTTGCCTCTCCTCTTTGTGTGAAACTTCTCTCCCTCACTGACTCTCATGCTCTCATAAAACCTCTATTTCTCTCTCTCCCTCTCTCTCTCTCTCTTGCTTTCTCTTCAACTTCTCTATCTTTGTCTTTCTCAATGAAACTTCTCTCTCCCACTCATTCTCTTTCTCTGTCTATCTCTAGTCTGTTGAAGTTCTCAAGAATCTTAGAAGGAAGGCGCAAGAAAGAAAGAAGAAAAGAAGAAAGCTCAGAACTCCTAGATGTGAAAGCTCTGAAATGTAAATCTGATTCAAATGAATTAATCTACAAATGATGTAGCTGAGATTACAATTTATAGACTAAGACTCAATTACTAAATTACACTAATGTCCCTAAGTAATTAACTGAAGATAAGACTAATAATACAAGATCAGAACCACACGCTATAGAACACTGCACCTGCACCTACCAAGACAAGTAGCCTAAGCAGCGTTAACTCTAACGTCCCCCCTCAAGATCAGTGGCATGACTTGGAAGAGGAATGACACTGAGCTTGTCTCTAAGTTGAAGAAACCTTGAAGTTGAGACTGCCTTGGTGAGAATATCTGCTGTTTGATCAAGAGACGGAATATGATAGACTTAAATTTCTTTATTGTTAACCTTTTCACGAACAAAATAAAGATCTAGTTCAATATGCTTAGTCTTTGAATGAAGGACCGGATTTGCTGACAAGCTGACTGTGCTCATATTGTCACAATATATTCTAGGAACTTTTGGTAGTTGAATGCTGAGTTCTTTGAGTAAAGACTACAGCCAAGCCAATTCTACCACTGCACTTGCAAGGCTCCTATATTCAGCTTCAATACTTGATCTAGACACTATTGCTTGCTTTTTAGATGACCAAGAAACGAGATTAGGGCCAACATAAACACAAAAACCTGAGGTGCTGTGCCTATCATCAATGTTTGACGCCCAATCAGCATCACAAAAGGCAGTGAGCTCAAGAGCAGATGATCTTTGGAGAACTAGAGCATGACATATGGTGCCTGCTAGATACCTCAGTATTCATTTAACCAACTTCCAATGTACATCCGTAGGGCAATGCATAAACTGACAAGCTTTGTTCACACTATATGATAATTCTGGTCTAGTAATGGTAATATATTGTAATGCTCCCACAAGAGATCTGTATGCAGCTTGATCAGAAATAGGAGAGCCACTACTAGCTGAGATATGTGGTGTTGAGGCCATAGGAGAGGGCATAGACTTTGCACCTTGCATACCAGCTCTAGCAAGAAGATCCTTAATGTATTTGGACTGAGATAAGTATATTGCACCAGCAGAACTGTAAGTAACTTCAATACCTAAGAAGTATTTAAGTTTCCCAAGATCCTTTAATGAGAACTTTGCATTCAGTTGATCAATCAAGTGCTGAACCAAAGTTGGTGAGGATCCAGTAATCAAAATATCATCCACATAGACTAAAACATAGAGAGAATGATGAGAAGTAACCTGAAGAAACAAGGAAGAATCACATTTTGCCTTGGTAAAACCAAGATCAAGTAAAGCTTTAGACAATTTTTGAAACCATGCATGAGGAGCTTGCTTAAGGCCATAGAGAGCATTATGAAGCTTGCAAACTTGAGATGAGTCAGCTGATTCATATCCAGGAGGCTGCAGCATGTATACATCTTCATTCAAATCACCATTTAAAAAGGCATTATGAACATCTATTTGATGGATGTTCCACCCTTTTGATAAAGCCAAAGTGAGAAGAACCCGAATTGTGACTGGTTTTACTACTGGACTGAAAACTTCATGAAAATCAACCCCTGCCTCCTGATTATACCCTTTTGCAACTAATCTTGCTTTATATTTGTTGACAGTACCATCTGGATTTTCTTTAACTTTAAACACCCATTTGCACCCTATAGGCCTCCTATCTTTGGGTAAAGCTTCTAAACTCCATGTCTTGTTGCTCATGAGCGCTGCATACTCAAGATCCATTGCACACTTCCATTCTGGTATATTAAGAGCTTCTTCAACAGTTTGAGGCTCTCTAGAGACAGTAAGTGCTGTTGGTACAGTTCCTCTTGCTTTGCTACTAGTCACCATTGAGTGATTGTTTGAATTGAGTGCCCTTGCTTTGCTACGGGTCACCATTGGGTGGACATTTTGAGGCAGACGTTGAGGAACTTCAAATTCTGTAGAGGGACCTGAAACATGTTGCAAAGAATCCATAATATTAGTATTATTAGCAAGTGCACATGAGTTATTTGTTTGTTCAGCAAATGCATTGGTATTCTGAGTATGTCTTGCGTTAGGGAATGATAGAATAGGAGGTATGGCTGAAGGTGGAGGAGAAGCAAAATGTGATTTGTTACTGGAGAGTGACTGCTATGAGGAACCCTTGCTGTTCCTGAATGGAAAACTACTTTCATCAAATATGACATCTCTAGATATAATTGTTTTCCCATCAGGATGTAGACACTTGTATCCTTTGTGTGTTGGACTATAACCAAGGAAAGTGCATTCAATGGATTTGAACTCAAACTTGGGATTATTGTAGGGCCTTAGGTTAGGATAGGCTGCACACCCAAAGACTTTAAGAGAAGAATAATCAGGTTTGATTTTGTACAAGGTTTCAAAAGGAGTAGAACCATTTAGGACTGGTGTGGGTAGTCTATTAATGAGATACACAGCTGTGCTAAGTCCAGTCTCAGTTATATGTCTATGTTTCCTTTCTGCAAGCCCATTTTGTTCATGTGTATAAGGACATGAAACACGATGAACTATCCCTTGGTCTTTCAAATATTCAGTGAAAGCTCTAAACTCTCCTCCCCAATCAGTTGTAAGGCAAGGATTTTGTGGTTGGTTTGAAGTTCTACTTGTTTCTTGAAATGAATAAAGGTCTGTAATGCATCAGACTTGCTTTTGAGAAAGTAAATCCATGTGTAACGGGTAAAGGTATCTACAAAATGTATGTAATATCTATGTCCCTCTTTTGACAGCATAGGTGCTGGTCCCCACAAATCAGAATGAATTAGTTGAAGAGGTTTTGAGTATTCTGTTTGAGAAGAGGCAAAAGGAAATTTATGTAATTTGCTAAGGCAGCAAGATGAACAAAAGGAAAGCTCTTTATTTGGTATTCTAATGTTACAAGAAGTGAGTACATTCTTGACAGTTTTTACAGAAGCATGGCCCAATCTAACATGCCATTTGTCTAACTCAGAACAAGAATTTAACAAAGAAGAAGTATGGGAACTATGTACAGCAGGTGAAGTAATATTTGGTGACTGAGTTGTTGACACCTTTGCATTGATATATGGTCCTTTTTCAATACGAAATTCATCAAAGACATACAAGGCCTTTCTAACAGTCCCCTTCAAAAGTATTTGATGAGTATCCTGAGATTTAACATAACAAGAGTCAGGATGGAACTCAAAATAGACATAATTGTCTTTTGCAAACTGAGAAACACTCACAAGGTTTTTGGTAATATTTGGAACATGAAGAAGTGAGTTTAGGTGAATATTTTGATTAGAAAAGAAAGACTTAATCTGAGAATTACCAATGTTTTTAATGAACAAACCTGAGCCATTACCAATGTGCACCTTCTCCTTTCCATTATATGGAGTCTTCTGCACAATGTTAGAGGCATCCACTGTCACATGATTAGTGGCCCCAGAATCAGGATACCATTCTTGATCAATGCCATTGCTGCTGCTATTAGAAGTGAGCATTGCATAGGGTGTGTTTCTGACACTGCCATTGGTGCCAGTGGCTGTCTTGCTGAAGTGGCTAGGCACTTGAGCTGGTCCTTGAAAACTTTCATCAAATCTGTGATAACAACTCCAGGACTGATGTCCATATCTCTCACATAATTGACATTGAATGTTGCTTTTATCAAAAAACCTTCCATTTCTACCAGCAAACCGCCCATTGTTGTAACTCCCTTTGCCTCTGAAAAAGTTTCCTCTACCTCCAAACCTTCCTCTATTTGCATACTGACCAGGGAAACTTTGATAACCACTTCGGTTCACATTGTAATTCTGAGGATGTGTAGCAAGATTCATTGTCATAGCTTCTACTTCTTTATGATGCTTCTCAATTCTATTTTCTTGTGCAAGCAATAATGCTTCAATCTCTTCAACTGAATACGGATCAGTTCTAGAAAGAATGGATCTAACAAAACCATCATATTCTGAGGAAAGACCATCAAGAATTACCTCTATATGGTCACTTTCTGTAATTGCATGTCCAATTGAAGCCAAAGAATCAACAAGATTCTTGATCTTTAAAAGATAATCAGTGGCTGTCATGGATCCCTTCTTCATAGTCTGTAGCTGCGCCTTGAATTGCTTGATCTTTGCCTTTGTATGAGAAGCAAAGAAAGTTTCCACCTTTTCCCAGACCTGGTACGAAAATTCACATCCCACCATTCTTGTAAGAATGTTTTCTGACATTGTTAACAGCAGCCAAGACAGCAAGAGCTGATCTTGCTTCTTCCAAAGAACATACTGCTGACTCAAGATCCCAAGAACTCTTCCTTGCTCATCTATTGCAAATCTTGATGGCACTTCTTGACCACCACTGATGTATTTCTCTAGTTCATGCCCTCTGATGGCTGCAAGAACTTGTTGTTTCCACAACAGATAGGAATTGCTGTCTAATTTCACAGAAATAGAATGACTAAAAGAAACTAGTGAAGCATTCAAAGATGCTAAAGAAAACGTATTCATATTCTCTCCCATTGGATCAAAGCTCTAATACCATGTTGAAGTTCTCAAGAATCTTAGAAGGAAGGCGCAAGAAAGAAAGAAGAAAAGAAGAAAGCTCAGAACTCCTAGATGTGAAAGTTCTGAAATGTAAATCTGATTCAAATGAATTAATCTACAAATGATGTAGCTGAGATTACAATTTATAGACTAAGACTCAATTACTGAATTACACTAATGTCCCTAAGTAATTAACTGAAGATAAGACTAATAATACAAGATTAGAACCACACGCTATAGAACACTGCACCTGCACCTACACCTACCAAGACAAGCAGCCTAAGCAGCCTTAACTCTAACATAGTCCTCTCTGAAACTTATTTCCCTCTATTTCTCTCTCTCACTCTCTCTAGAATTTCTCCCTCTGTCTCTTTTTCTTTTGCTCTGAAACTTCATTCTATCATCCACTCTCTTTCTTTTTCTAAAACTTGTCTTTCTATCTCCCTATTTGTGGAACTTCCCGCTCTCTCTTTCCTTCTCTGAAGCTTCTCTCTCTCTCTCTCTCTCTCTCTCTCTCTCTCTCTTGCTCTCTCTGGAACTTCTCTCTCCCTCTCTTTCTCTCTATAAAATTTCTTTTTCTTTCTCTCTACAACTTCTCTCTCTCACTGTCCTTATCTCTTAGAAACTTCTTTTTCTCTACTTCTCTCTAACTCTCTCTAGAACTTTTATATCTCTTTCCCTCCCCTTTTCTCATTCTTGCTCTCTCTAAAACTTTTCTCTATCACTCTCTCTCTCTCCCCCTCCCTCTCCCTCTCTCTTTCCCTTTTCCTTTCTCTCTCTCTGGCTCTCCATGAAACTTCTCTCTCTCTCTTTCTCTTACTCTTTCTTTTTCTTTGTAAAACTACTCTGTCTCTCTCTCAAAGTTCTTTTTTGTTCCCTCACTTGCTGAAACTCCTCTTTTTCTCTCTCAATCTCTTAGAAACTTTTCTTTGTCTCTCTCTCTCTCTCTCTCTCTCTCATAGTCTTTTTGAAACTTCTCTCTCTCTAAATCCTCCCTTTCTCTCTTTCTCCTACTTTCTCTCCTTGAAACTTCTCGCTATTCTCTCTCCCTTGGTCTCTCTAGAATTTCTCTCATTGACTCTCTCTGTAAAACTTCTCACTCACTCTCTCTCTTTTTCTCTTAAACTTCCCCTTCTCTCTCTTTTCCCTTTGAACCTTCTTTCTCTACATGTCTCTAGCTCTATCTTAAACTTTTCTCACTCTCTCTCTCATACACACTCTTTCTCTCTCCCTCTTTGGAACACTCTGTCTACTACTATCTCTCTCTTACTCTCACTTTCTCTGATACTTCTTGCTCACTCATACACTCTCTTTCTTCTCTCTCTCACTCACTGTCTTTCACTCTCTAAAACTTCTCTTTCTCTCTCTTGCCTTCTCTAAAACTTCTCTCTCTATTTCTCCCTCTCACTACAGTTTCTCCTCTCTCTTAGTTACTCTCTTTCTCTCAATCTCCTTTTCTCCCAGAAATTTCTCTTTCTCTCCTTCTTTCTCTCTAGAACTTCTCTCCCTCTCTCTAGAACTTTTATATCCCTTTCCCTCTCACTTTCTCATTCTTGCTCTCTCTAAAACTTTCCTCTATCCCTTTCTCACCTCCTCTCCCTCTCTCTTCCTTTTGCTATCTCTCGTTCTCTATGAAACTTGTTTAGCTCTCTTTCCCTCTCTCTTTTTCTTTCTGAAGCTACTCTATCTCTCTCTCTCAAATATCTTTTTCTCTTTCTTAATCCCTAAAACTTCTTTCTTTCTCTCTTGTTTTCTCTGAAACTTTTCTCAATCTCTCTCTTATTCTCTTTGAAACTTCTCTCTCTATCTAAAATCTCTCTTTCCCCATCTCTCTCTCTTTGAAACTTCTCTTTATCTCTCTCTTTTGGTCACTCTAGAACTACTCTCTCTCACTCTCTCCATAAAACATCTCTCACTCATTCTCTCTCTTTTTCTCTTAAACTTCCCTTTCTCTCTCTTTTGTTCTCTCTGAAGCTACTCTCTCTACCTCTAGTCTCTTGGAAACTTCTCTCACTCTCTCCCTCTCACACACTCTTTGTCTCCCTCTCTGGAACACTCTATCTACTACTCTCTCTCACTCTTGCTCACTCATCACTCTCACTTTCTCTTTCTTTCTCTCTCTCTTGGTCCCTCTCTCACTCACTCTCTCACTCAACCATCCTGTCTCACTTATAGCTCTCTCTCTCTAAAACTTCTTTTTTGCTCTCTCAGTCCTTGAAACTTCTCTATTTCTCTCTTGCTCTCTCTAAAACTTCTCTCTCCCTCTTCGTCTCTCTAGAACTTCTCTTGCTCATTCTCTCTCTCTCTCTAACTTCTCTGCCTCCCTCTCCCTCTCCCTCTCCCTCTCTCCTCTCTTTCTCTCTCTCTCACTCAGTCTCTTTGAAACTTCTCTCTTTTGCCCTTTGTGAAACTTCTTTCTCTCTCTCTACTGCTCACTCTCTTTCTCTCTCTAAAACTTCTCTATCTTTCTTTCTCTCTCTCCCTCTCTCTGTCTCTCCTTTCTCTCTAAAACTTCTCTCTCACTCAAACTCTCTCTCTAAAACTTCCCTATCTCTCTTTCTCTCTCTAAAATTGCTCTCTTTCCCTCTCTCTATTGCTCTTTGAAACTTCTCTCTCTTTCTTCATTTCCCTATCTGCAACACTATGTCTACCACTCTCTATCTCTCTCTCCCTGTCCCTGTCCCTCTCTCTCTCGCTCTCTCTGAAACTGTTTTCTCTCTCCCTCCATCACACACACACACACTCTATCTAGCTCTCTCTAAAATCTCTCTCTCTCTGTCTCTGCAATGCTCTGTCCACCACTCTCTCTCACTCACTCTCTTTCTCTCCTTCCCTTTCTCCCTCTCCCTCTCTTGCTCCCTTTGAAACTTCTCACTCTCTCTCTGTGTCTTGCCCTCTCTGAACTATCCCTCTCTTAATCAGTCAAAAATTTCTCTCTACCTCACTCTCGAGCTCTCTCTGAAACTTCTCTTTCCCTTTCTTTCCCTTTAAAAAACACATACACACACTTTATCCCACTCTCTCAATCACTCTGTTTCTCTCTCTAAAACTTCTTTGTGTGTCTGTCTATCTGCCTTTCTCTATCATTATCTCTCACCCTCTCTAAACCTTCTCTCTATTTCTCTCTCTCCCCCCAAAACTTCTCTCTCTCATTGACTCTCTCTCTATAAAACTTCTCTTTCTCTCTTTCCTTCTCTCTCTCTCTCTCTCTCTCTCTCTCTCTATCTTTCTCTTTGAAACTCTCTCTCCCACTTTGATGCGAACCCTGCCAAGAATAATGAGACTTGTCAACGAAATTGATTCCCAAGACCGTTCTACGATCAGATTTTGTAGGTGGAAACCTTGACCCGATGTTTATAAGAAAACACGAACCTTGGTATGTGTAGACGCCACAAACGGGATGGTGAACCGTTTGATAAGTCGGATGAACGCCACAAGAACAAGTTCTTGATAAGTTCGGAAAGTTCTTTAAAGAACCAAAGAGAAAACTCTCAACTTTTATGTAGAAAACTGATCTGAACTTCTCAGCCTTGGTATACATATATATAGGCTGAGTTATTACAATTTGAAAAAGGAAACAAATGGCAAAAAGGAAGGTATCCCTATAATTATGGCATGCCAGCCTTTACAAGCAAATAATTAGCCAAATAATCAGCCCAATGCAATAATTGTTGAAGATATATTCCAAAAGGCTGACCAAATCCCATAAAAAAAGGAAAGTTATCCCAAATTCGCTGGGTAATAATCAGCCAAATCTAATCTCCTTGATTCTCTCAAATCCACATGCTTGAGCTGAAATTAATCCTTCCAAGTGTATGGGCTTCAATAAAAAGACTAAAATTAATCCTTCTAAGTGTATGGGCTTTAGAAAAAGGCTGAAATTACTCCACCACTTGGACCAACGAAATCCTCCCTTGGTCTGCACTTGAGTCTAAGTATTTGGGCCTTAAAAAGCACTCCTCAACCCAAAAGCTCTGCATCAATCCATTGAAAGCCTTCTTGAACCTTTTAGCTCTAGCTCTTGTAACTAGACCACTTGGAATTTGAATTGGATCAGCTGTTTCCACTATGCTTTTATCATCACACTCACTCTCTTTCTCTCTCAATGTCCCACCCTCTCTACAACTTCTCACTCTCACTCACTCTCTTTGAAATTTCTCTCTCTTTCTTTCTCCCTAAAACTTCTCTCTCTCATCCACTCTTTTTCTCTTTCTAAAACTTCTCTTTCTGTTTTTCTATCTCTCTCTAGCAGTTCTCTCTCTCTTTCCCTCTTAAACTTCTCTCTTTCACTCACTATCTTTTGTTCTCTAAAACTTCTCTTTCTCTCTCCCACCGTCTTTGAAACTTCTCTCTCTGTTTCTTTCTCTTTCTAAAACTTCTCTCTTTCTCTTGCTAATACTTGTTTCTCTCTCTTTCCTTCTCTATGTGATTATTCTCTCTCTCCAAAACTTCTCTTGTACTCTCTCTGAATTTTTATATCTCTTTCCCTCTCCCTCTCTCATTCTTGCTCTCTCTATCTCTCTCTGTCTAAAACCTCCCTTCCTCTCTTTCTCCCTTTCTCTCTTTGAAATTTCTCTCTATCAATCTCTTGTTCTCTCTAGAACTTCTCTCATTGACTCTCTACATAAAACTTCTCTCACTCATTCTCTCCTTTTTCTCCTAAGCTTCCCTTTGTCTCTCTTTTGGTCTACCTGAAACTTCTTTCTCCCTTTGTCTCTGTTGAAGTTCTCAAGAATCTTAGAAGGAAGGCACAAGAAAGAAGAAAGAAAGAAAACTCAGAACTCCTAGATGTGAAAGTTCTGAAATGTAAATTTGATTCAAATGAATTAATCTACAAATGATGTAGCTGAGATTACAATTTATAGACTAAGACTCAATTACTGAATTACACTAATGTCCCTAACTAATAAACTGAAGACAAGATTAATAAGCAAGATCAGAACCCACGTGACTCCTAAGCACTGCACCTGCACACTGCACCAAGACAAGCAGCCTAAGCAGCCTTATCTCTAACATCCCCCCTCAAGATCAGTGGCATGACTTGGAAGAGGAATGACACTGAGCTTGTCTCTAAGTTGAAGAAACCTTGAAGTTGAGACTGCCTTGGTGAGGATATCTGCTGTTTGATCAAGAGATGGAATATGATAGACTTCAATTTCTTTATTGTTAACCTTTTCACGAACAAAATAAAGATCTAGTTCAATATGCTTAGTCTTTGAATGAACAACCGGATTTGCTGACAAGCTAACTGTGCTCATATTGTCACAATATATTCTAGGAACTTTTGGTAGTTGAATGCTGAGTTCTTTGAGTAAAGGCTGCAGCCAAGCCAATTCTGCCACTGCACTTGCAAGACTCCTATATTCAGCTTCAGTACTTGATCTAGACACTGTTGCTTGCTTTTTAGATGACCAAGAAACGAGATTAGGGCCAAGATAAACACAAAAACCTGAGGTGCTGCGCCTATCATCAATGTCTGACGCCCAATTAGCATCACAAAAGGCAGTGAGCTCAAGAGCAGATGATCTTTGGAGAACTAGAGCATGACATATGGTGCCTGCTAGATACCTCAATATTCGTTTAACCAACTTCCAATGTACATCCGTAGGGCAATGCATAAACTGACAAGCTTAGTTCACACTATATGATAATTCTGGTCTAGTAATGGTAATATATTGTAATGCTCCCACAAGAGATCTGTATGCAGCTTGATCAGAAATAGGAGAACCACTACTAGCTGAGATATATGGTGTTAAGGCCATAGGAGAGGGCATAGACTTCGCACCTTGCATACCAGCTCTAGCAAGAAGATCCTTAATGTATTTGGACTGAGATAAGTATATTGCACCAGCAAAACTGTAAGTAACTTCAATACCTAAGAAGTATTTAAGTTTTCCAAGATCCTTTAATGAGAACTTTGCATTCAGTTGATCAATCAAGTGCTGAACCAAAGTTGGTGAGGATCCAGTAATCAAAATATCATCCACATAGACTAAAACATAGAGAGAATGATGAGAAGTAACCTAAAGAAACAAGGAAGAATCACATTTTGCCTTGGTAAAACCAAGATCAAGTAAACCTTCAGACAATTTTTGAAACCATGCACGAGGAGCTTGCTTAAGGCCATAGAGAGCCTTATGAAGCTTGCAAACTTGAGATGAGTCAGCTGATTCATATCCAGGAGGCTGCAGCATGTATACATCTTCATTCAAATCACCATTTAAAAAGGCATTATTAACATCTATTTGATGAATGTTCCACCCTTTTGATAAGGCCAAAGTGAGAAGAACCTGAATAGTGACTGGTTTTACTACTGGACTGAAAACTTTATGAAAATCAACTCCTGCCTCCTGATTATACCCTTTTGCAACTAATCTTGCTTTATATTTGTTGACAGTGCCATCTGGATTTTCTTTAACTTTAAACACCCATTTGCACCCTATAGGCCTCCTATCTTTGGGTAAAGCTTCTAAACTCCATGTCTTGTTGCTCATGAGCACTGCATACTCAAGATCCATGGCACACTTCCATTCTGGTATATTAAGAGCTTCTTCAACAGTTTGAGGCTCTCTAGAGAGAGTAAGTGCTGTTGGTACAGTTCCTCTTGCTTTGCTACGAGTCACCATTGAGTGATTGTTTGCATTGAGTGCCTTTGCTTTGCTACAGGTCACCATTGGGTGCACATTTTGAGGCAGACTTTGAGGAACTTCAAATTCTGCAGAGGGACCTGAAACATGTTGCAAAGAATCCATAATATCGGTATTATTAGCAAGTGCACATGAGTTATTTGTTTGTTCAGCAAATGCATTGGTAAGGCAACGATTTTGTGGTTGGTTTGAAGTTCTACTTGTTTCTTGAAATGAATAAAGGTCTATAATGCATCAGACTTGCTTTTGAGAAAGTAAATCCATGTGTAACGGGTAAAGGTATCTACAAAATGTATGTAATATCTATGTCCCTCTTTTGACAGCATAGGTGCTGGTCCCCACAAATCAGAATGAATTAGTTGAAGAGGTTTTGAGTATTCTGTTTGAGAAGAGGCAAAAGGAAATTTATGTAATTTCCTAATGCAGCAAGATGAACAAAAGGAAAGCTCTTTATTTGGTATTTTGATGTTACAAGAAGTGAGTACATTCTTGACACTTTGTTGAGAAGCATGGCCCAATCTAACATGCCATTTGTCTAACTCAGAACAAGAATTTAACAAAGAAGAAGTATGGGAACTATGTACAGCAGGTGAAGTAATATTTAGTGACTGAGTTGTTGACACCTTTGCATTGATATATGGTCCTTTTTCAATACGAAATTCATCAAAGACATACAAGCCTTTTCTAACAGTCCCCTTCAAAAGTATTTGATGAGTATCCTGAGATTTAACATAACAAGAGTCAGGATGGAACTCAAAATAGACATAATTGTCTTTTGCAAACTGAGAAACACTCACAAGGTTTTTGGTAATATTTGGAACATGAAGAAGTGAGTTTACGTGAAGATTTTGATTAGAAAAGAAAGACTTAATCTGAGAATTACCAATGTTTTTAATGAACAAACCTGAGCCATTACCAATGTGCACCTTCTCCTTTCCATTATATGGAGTCTTCTGCACAATGTTAGAGGCATCCACTGTCACATGATTAGTGGCCCCAGAATCAGGATACCATTCTTGATCAATGCCATTGCTGCTGCTATTAGAAGTGAGCATTGCATAGGGTGTGTTTCTGACACTGCCATTGGCGCCATTGGCTGTCTTGCTGAAGTGGCTAGGCACTTGAGCTGGTCCTTGAAAACTTTCATCAAATCTGTGATAACAACTCCAGGACTGATGTCCAAATCTCCCACATAATTGACATTGAATGTTGCTTTTATCAGAAAAACTTCCATTCCTACCAGCAAACCGCCCATTGTTGTAACTCCCTTTGCCTCTGAAAAAGTTTCTTCTACCTCCAAACCTTCCTCTATTTGCATACTGACCAGGGAAACTTTGATAACCACTTCGGTTCACATTGAAATTCTGAGGATGTGTAGCAAGATTCGCTGTCATAGCTTCTACTTCTTTATGAATTCTCAGATTAAGTCTTGCTTTTCTAATCAAAATCTTCACCTAAACTCACTTCTTCATGTTCCAAATATTACCAAAAACCTTGTGAGTGTTTCTCAGTTTGCAAAAGATAATTATGTCTATTTTGAGTTCCATCCTGACTCTTGTTATGTTAAATCTCAGGATACTCATCAAATACTTTTGAAGGGGACTGTTAGAAAAGGCTTGTATGTCTTTGATGAATTTCGTATTGAAAAAGGACCATATATCAATGCAAAGGTGTCAACAACTCAGTCACCAAATATTACTTCACCTGCTGTACATAGTTCCCATACTTCTTCTTTGTTAAATTCTTGTTCTGAGTTAGACAAATGGCATGTTAGATTGGGCCATGCTTCTGCACAAACTGTCAAGAATGTACTCAGTTCTTGTAACATCAGAATACCAAATAAAGAGCTTTCCTTTTGTTCATCTTGCTGCCTTAGTAAATTACATAAATTTCCTTTTGCCTCTTCTCAAACAGAATACTCAAAACCTCTTCAACTAATTCATTCTGATTTGTGGGGACCAGAACCTATGCTGTCAAAAGAGGGACATAGATATTACATACATTTTGTAGATACCTTTACCCGTTACACATGGATTTACTTTCTCAAAAGCAAGTCTGATGCATTACAGACCTTTATTCATTTCAAGAAACAAGTAGAACTTCAAACCAACCACAAAATCCTTGCCTTACAAACTGATTGGGGAGGAGAGTTTAGAGCTTTCACTGAATATTTGAAAGACCAAGGGATAGTTCATCGTGTTTCATGTCTTTATACACATGAACAAAATGGGCTTGCAGAAAGGAAACATAGACATATAACTGAGACTGGACTAGCCTTGCTTCACCAATCATCTTTACCTATTTCATTTTGGACTGAAGCTTTTAGCACAGCTGTGTATCTCATTAATAGACTACCCACACCAGTCCTAAATGGTTCTACTCCTTTTGAAACCTTGTACAAAATCAAACCTGCTTATTCTTCTCTTAAAGTCTTTGGGTGTGCAGCCTATCCTAACCTAAGGCCCTACAATAATCCCAAGTTTCAGTTCAAATCCATTGAATGCACTTTCCTTGGTTATAGTCCAGCACACAAAGGATGCAAGTGTCTACATCCGGATGGGAAAACAATTATATCTAGAGATGTCATATTTGATGAAAGTAGTTTTCCATTCAAGAACAGCAAGGGTTCCTCACAGCAGTCACTCTCCAGTAACAAATCACATTTTGTTTCTCCTCCACCTTCAGCCATACCTCCTATTCTATCATTCTCTAACGCAAGACATACTCAGAATACCAATGCATTTGCTGAACAAACAAATAACTCATGTGCACTTGCTAATAGTACCAATATTATGGATTCTTTGCAACATGTTTCAGGTCCCTCTGCAGAATTTGAAGTTGCTCAATGTCTGCCTCAAAATGTCCACCCAATGGTGACCAGTAGCAAAGCAAGGGCACTCAATTCAAACAATCACTCAACGGTGACTGGTAGCAAAGCAAGAGGAACTATATCAACAGCACTTACTGTCTCTAGAGAGCCTCAAACTGTTGAAGAAGCTCTTAATATACCAGAATGGAAGTGTGCCATGGATGTTGAGTATGCAGCGCTCATGAGCAACAAGACATGGAGTTTAGAAGTTTTACCCAAAGATAGGAGGCCTATAGGGTGCAAATGGGTGTTTAAAGTTAAAGAAAATCCACATGGCACTGTCAACAAATATAAAGCAAGATTAGTTGCAAAAGGGTATAATCAGGAGGCAGGAGTTGATTTTCATGAAGTTTTCAGTCCAGTAGTAAAACCAGTCACAATTCGGGTTCTTCTCACTTTGCCCTTATCAAAGGGGTGGAACATCCATCAAATAGATGTTAATAATGCCTTTTTAAATGGTGATTTGAATGAAGATGTATACATGCTGCAGCCTCCTGGATATGAATCAGCTGACTCATCTCAAGTTTGCAAGCTTCATAAGGCTCTCTATGGCCTTAAGCAAGCTCCTCGTGCATGGTTTCAAAAATTGTCTAAAGCTTTACTTGATCTTGGTTTTACCAAGGCAAAATGTGATTCTTCCTTGTTTCTTCAGGTTACTTCTCATCATTCTCTCTATGTTTTAGTCTATGTGGATGATATTTTGATTACTGGATCCTCACCAACTTTGGTTCAGCACTTGATTGATCAACTGAATGCAAAGTTCTCATTAAAGGATCTTGGGAAACTTAAATACTTCTTAGGTATTGAAGTTACTTACAGTTCTGCTGGTGCAATATACTTATCTCAGTCCAAATACATTAAGGATCTTCTTGCTAGAGCTGGTATGCAAGGTGCGAAGTCTATGCCCTCTCCTATGGCCTCAACACCACATATCTCAGCTAGTAGTGGTTCTCCTATTTCTGATCAAGCTGCATACAGATCTCTTGTGGGAGCATTACAATATATTACCATTACTAGACCAGAATTATCATATAGTGTGAACAAAGCTTGTTAGTTTATGCATTGCCCTACGGATGTACATTGGAAGTTGGTTAAATGAATACTGAGGTATCTAGCAGGCACCATATGTCATGCTCTAGTTCTCCAAAGATCATCTGCTCTTGAGCTCACTGCCTTTTGTGATGCTGATTGGGCGTCAGACATTGATGATAGGTGCAGCACCTCAGGTTTTTGTGTTTATCTTGGCCCTAATCTCGTTTCTTGGTCATCTAAAAAGCAAGCAACAGTGTCTAGATCAAGTACTGAAGCTAAATATAGGAGTCTTGCAAGTGCAGTGGCAGAATTGGCTTGGCTACAGTCTTTACTCAAAGAACTCAGCATTCAACTACATGTTAGAGATAAGGCTGCTTAGGCTGCTTGTCTTGGTGCAGTGTGCAGGTGCAGTGCTTAGGAGTCACGTGGGTTCTGATCTTGCTTATTAATCTTGTCTTCAGTTTATTAGTTAGAGACATTAGTGTAATTCAGTAATTGAGTCTTAGTCTATAAATTGTAATCTCAGCTACATCATTTGTAGATTAATTCATTTGAATCAGATTTACATTTCAGAACTTTCATATCTAGGAGTTCTGAGTTTTCTTTCTTTCTTCTTTCTTGTGTAAGCAATAATGCTTCAATCTCTTCTACTGAATACGGATTAGTTCTAGAAAGAATGGATGTAACAAAACCATCATATTCTGAGGAAAGACCATCAAGAATTACCTCTATATGGTCACTTTCTGTAATTGCATGTCCAACTGAAGCCAAAGAATTAACAAGATTCTTGATCTTTAAAAAGATAATCAGTGGCTGTCATGGATCCCTTCTTCATAGTCTGTAGCTGCGCCTTGAATTGCTTGATCTTTGCCTTTGTATGAGAAGCAAAGAAAGTTTTCACCTTTTCCCAAACCTGGTACGAGTATTCACATCCCACCATTCTTGTAAGAATGTTTTCTGACATTGTTGACAGCAGCCAAAACAGCAAGAGCTGATCTTGCTTCTTCCAAAGAACATACTGCTGACTCAAGATCCCAAGAACTCTTCCTTGCTCATCTATTGCAAATCTTGATGGCACTTCTTGACCACCATTGATGTATTTCTCTAGTTCATGCCCTCTGATGGCTGCAAGAACTTGTTGTTTCCAGAGTAGATAGGAATTGCTGTCTAACTTCACAGAAATAGAATGACTAAAAGAAACTAGTGAAGCATTCAAAGATGCTAAAGAAAACGTGTTCATATTCTCTCCCATTGGATCAAAGCTCTGATACCATGTTGAAGTTCTCAAGAATCTTAGAAGGAAGGCGCAAGAAAGAAGAAAGAAAGAAAACTCAGAACTCCTAGATGTGAAAGTTCTGAAATGTAAATCTGATTCAAATGAATTAATCTACAAATGATGTAGCTGAGATTACAATTTATAGACTAAGACTCAATTACTGAATTACACTAATGTCCCTAACTAATAAACTGAAGACAAGATTAATAAGCAAGATCAGAACCCACGTGACTCCTAAGCACTGCACCTGCACACTGCACCAAGACAAGCAACCTTATCTCTAACAGTCTCTAGCTCTTTCTAAAACTTCTCTCACTTTCTCTCTCTCAGACACTCTTTCTCCCTCTTTGGTCTCACTCTCCCTTCTTTTGATACTTCTTGCTCACTCACATGCACTCTCTCTCTTTCTTTCTCTCTCAAACTTCTCTCTCTTGCTCTCTTTAGAACTTCTGTCTTCACTCACTCTCTTTCTCTCTTTCTTGATTACTTCTCCCTCTCCCTCTTTGTTACTCTCACTGAAACTTCTATCTCTCCTCCACTTTGTGTCTCTCTCTCCCTCTCTTTCTCTCTCTCTCTCTCTCTATCTCTCTCTTTCCCTCTCTATGAAATTTCTCTCTCTTGCTGTTACTCTCTTTTTTTCTCTCCAATATTACTCTCTAACTACCCTCTCTTTCTCTCAAACTTCTTTTTGGCTCTCTAACTCCCAAAAACTTCTCTGTTTCTCTCTTGTTCCCTCTGAAACTTTTCATCATCCCTCTTTCTCGGTCTCTCTAAAACATCTCTCTTTCTCTCTGTAAAAGCTCACTTTCTCTCTTTCTCTCTTTCCCTTTCTTTGAAGCTTCTCTCTATCTCTCTTTTGGTCTTTTTGAAACTTCTTTCTCTCTTTATGTCTAGGTCTCTCTTAAACTTCTCTCTCTCTCTCTCTCACACTTAAACTTCTCTCTTTCACTCTTTCTTAGTCACTCTCTTTCTCTCTCAAAAACTAATCTCTTGCTCTCTCTAAAACTACTCTCCTTCACCCTCTCTCACTCTTTGTGAAACTTCTCCCTCCCTCTCTCTCCCTTGCTCCCTTTAAAACTTGCCTCTCTCTCTTGTGCTCTCTAGAACTTCTCCTTGTCTATCACTGCTGGTCTCTCTAAAACTTATTTCACTCTCTCTCTCTCCTCTCTCTCTCTTTCTTTTTCTCTCTAAAACTACTGTTTGTCTCTTCAAACTTCTTTTTCGTGCTCTGACTCCTTAAAACTTCTCTCTTTCTCTTTCTCTCTCCGAAACTTCTCTCACCCTCTCTTGCTCTCTGCAAAACTTTTCCCACTTTCTCAGAAATTTCCCTTCTCTCTCTCTCAATCTCTGTAGAACTTCTCTCCTCTATCTCTCTCTTTCTCTCTCTCTAGCTCTCTCTGAAACTTCTATCTATCTCTCTCTCTCTCTCTCCACAATACTCTGTCTACCACTGTTTCTCTCTCTCTCTTGGCCACTCTAAAATTTCCTTCTCCTTCTCTTTAAAACTTCTCTCTTTCATCTCTCTCTCCTATACACACACTCTCTCTCACTCACTCTCTTTGTCTCCCTATATCTTCTATTGCTTTCTCTCTCTCTTGCTCTTGCCCTCTCTGAAACTTCATCCTATCTCTTTTTCTAAAGTTTCACTCTCTCACTCACTCTCTTTCTCTACTTAAAACTTTTCTTTCTCTCTTTCTCCCCCTAAAACTTCTTTCTCTATGAATCTTCTCTCCCACCCTCTATAGAACTTATATCTCTATTTCACTATCTCTGAATCTTCCATTTCTCTCTCTCTTTGAAACTTTCATCTCTCTCTCTTTCTTTCTCTATCTCTCTCTCTCTAAAACTTTTGTATCTTTCTTTGCAGTTCACTTCAAAACTTCTCTCCCTATGACACAAAACTTTCTTTCTGAAACTTCCCACCATCTCTCTATCTTTCTCACACTCTCAAGAACTTCTCTCTCTCTCTTTGTCTAACATACAGTGACACTCTCTCTCCCTCTTTGTAGCACTTTTTCTACCATTCTCTCTCATTGACTCTTGTTCTCTCTATCTCTCTCTCCCTTTCTTGCTCTACCTGAAACTTCTCTCACTCCCTCTCTTAGTCTATTTGAAACTTCTCTCTCTTTCTCTCTCTCTCTCTCTCTCTCTCTCTCTAACACAAACACACTCTCTCTCCTACTCTAGCTTACTTACTCTCTTTCTCTCTTTGAAACTACTCCCTCTCTAAAACTTCTCTCTCTATCTCTATCTCTCTTGCTCCCTCTTAAACATCTCTCTCTCCTCTTCTCTCTCTTTGTGTCTCCATCATTCTTTCTCTCTCTCTTTGTGTCTCTTTAGAACTTCTCTCACTCATTGTCTACACAAAACTTCCCTCTCTCTCTTTCCCTTCTTCTCCCTCTCTATCTCTACCTGTGTTGTGCTTTCTTTGAAACTTCTCCCTCTCTCTACAACTTCCCTTTGTCTCCCTGTCTGTCTCTCACAAACTTCCCCTATCTTTTTGTCTCTCTAAAACATTTCTCTCCCCTCTCTCCTTCTCCCTCTTCTGCTCTCTCTCTTACTCTCCCTCATTGTCTCTCAATCTGCCTCTCTCATTCTCTCTCTCCCTCACTCTCTTTATCTTTCACTTGTTCTCTCTCTCTCTCTCTGCAACTCTCTCTCCCACCCTCTCTACATCTCCTTCCTTCACTTTCTTTCTCTCTCTCTCACTTGCTCTCCCTCTCTCTATGTCACTCTATGAAACTTCTCTCTCCATCAGTCTCTTTCTCTCCTACTCTCTCTCTTTTTCTCTTTAAAATTACTCTCTATCTACTCTTTCTTTCTTTCAACATCTTTTTTGCTCTCTAACTGCCTAAAACTTACCTCTTTCTCTCTTTCTCTCTCTAAAACTTTTTTCCATCCCTCTTTCTCGGTCTCTCTGAAACATGTCTCTTTCTCTCTCTAAAAAGTCACTTTCTCTCTATCTTTCTATGAAACTTCTCTCTATCTCTCTCTTGGTCTCTCTAGAACTTCTCTCACTTATTCTCTCTCTCTAAAACTTCCCTTTCTCTCTCTTTCAGTCTCTTTCAAAGTTCTTTCTCTCTTTGTCTCTAGCTCTCCCTTAAACTTCTCTCTCTCTCTCTCTCTCTCTTTCGCACTCTCTCTTAAACATCTCTCTTTCACTCTTTCTTAGTCACTCTCTTTCTGTCTCAAAAACTACTCTCTTGCTCTCTCTAAAACTGCTCTCCCTCACCCTCTCTTGGTCTCTGTGAAACTTCTCCCTCCCTCTCTCTTCTTTACTCTCTTTAAAACTTGCCTCTCTCTCTTGTGCTCTCTAGAACTTCTCCCTATCTTTCACTACTAGTCTCTCTAAACTTATTTCCCTCTCTCTCTCTCTCTCTCTCTTTCTCTCTTTAAAACTTCTCTCTAAGGCTTCCATTTCTCTCTTTCTCTCTTTTCCCCCTCTCTGGCAACACTCACACCCTCTCTTTCTTGCTCTTTATGAAACTTCTTGCTCTCACTCTCTCTTGCTTGCTTGTTCTATTCCTCACTCCCTCTGCTAATAATCTCTTTTTGTTTGTTTGTGTCTCTCTCTCTTGTCCTCTTTGAAACTTCTCTCTATTTGTCTCTTACTCTCACTAAAGCTTCTTTGTTCTTCTCTCTCATGCTCTCTTTGAAACTTCTCTCTCTCCCCCTCCCTAAAACTTCTCTCTCTCTCTCTCTCTCTTTCTCTTTTGCTTTCTCTAATATTTCTATCTCTCCCTCTCTCTCTCTCTTTGTTCCTCTCTCTAAAACTTCTCTCCCTCTCCCTCTTTATGTCCCTTTCTCTTTTTCTCTCTCTCCCTCTGTCTCCCTGTCTTGCTCTCTCTTTCTCTCTCACTCTCTAGCTCTCTTACCCCCTCTCTCCCCTTCTTCCTCTCTCTCCCTCTCTATGAAACTTCTCTCTCCATCTCTTTCTGTCTCTTTCTTTTTCTCTCTAAAACTACTCTCTCTCTTCAAACTTCTTTTTTGCTCTCTGACTCCTTCAAACTTCTCTCTTTCTCTCTCACTCTCTCTGAAACTTCTCTCTCTCTCTCTCTCTCTCTCTGTGTGTCTCTGTCTCTATCTCTCTCTTATCTCTCTAAAACCTCACTTTCCCTCTTTCTCACTCTCATTGAAACTTCTCTCGATTACGCTCTCTTTGGCTCTGTAGAACTTCTCTCACTCGCTCTCTCCATAAAACATCTCTCACTCATTCTCTCTCTCTAAAATTTCCCTTTTTCCCACTTTCAGTCACTTTGAAACTTCTTTCTATCTTGTCTCTAGCTCCCTCTTAAACTTCTCTTGCTCTTTCTCTTTCTCTTTGAAATCACTCTTGCTCTCTCTCTTTTAAACTTCTCTCTCTCAGTCACTCTCTTGCTCTCTGAAAAGTTACTTTCTCACCCTCTCTTTAAATTGCGCTCCCTCACTCTTTCTTGCTCCTTGCAAAACTTCTCCTTCTCTATCTCTTTCTTGCACCCTTTGAAACTTCCCCCCCCCCCCACCTTTCTGCTCCCCTCAGAATTTCTCTCAATCTCTCTTTGTTGGTCTCTTTGAAACTTTTTTCCCTCCCCCTCTTTTTGCCTCTCTAAAACTTCTCTGTATGATGAAGTCCCAGATTGGTTAGGCAAAGAGGCCTTAGGTGTTATATATATGGGTTCGCAAACCTTCCCTTACAAGCTAGTTTTTGAGGTGGAGTTAGGCAGGTTCATATCATATAGTATCAGAGCCTACCTTGCTCTACTAGGTGTGGGCCATGGATCCTGGTTCTCTATATGAGGATGTATAGTCTCAAGGGGTTGGGAATGATGAAGTCTCACATTGATTAGGTAGAGAAGTCTTGGGTGTTATATATATGGGTTTGCAAACCTTTCTTTACAAGCTAGCTTTTGAGGTAGAGTTAGGCTATCCTACTCTGGTTGGTGTGTGCCATGGATCTTGGTTCTCTGTACAAGGACATACAGTCTAAAGGGGTTAGGAATGATGAAGTACTGCATCAGTTAGGCAGAGAGGTCTTGGATGTTATATATATGGGTTCGCAAACCTTCCCTTATGAGCTAACTTTTGAGATGGAGTTAGGTGGGTTCATATCAATCTAAGACTTCCCTTTCTCTCTTTCTCTCCCCCTCTCTTGCCATCACTCATACTCTCTCTCTCGCTCTCTATGAAACTTCTTGCTGTCTCTCTCTTTTGCTTGCTTGCTCTATCTCTCACTCTCCTTATACTTCTCTCTCTCTTTGAAAACACTCTCCTTCTCTCTCTTGAAAACTTCTCTCTCTCACCTTCTCTCACTCTCTGTAGACACTAAATTTTGTCTGGAACCCTAAACTAAGTCGCATTGGATTTTTAAACAAAATAAACAATAAAAGACAATAAAAAAGTAAATATAAGTAAAAGCCAAAAAAAGAGAGAAAGAAGAAAAGAAAAAAATAAAAAATAAAAAATAAAAAGAAAAAAGAAATAAAAGAATGAAAATAATAATATAATAATAATATGAGAAAACAAAATGCATGAGGAAGGGCCGGTTTCTTTGTGAAGAACCGAACCTCCCTCCATCACCCCTTTCCTAGCCGGCTCCTTCCCTCTTGGCTTACATTTCTTGATTCCTTTCCTTGAGGCCGGAAGCTCCTCTTTAGGATGGAACTAAGTTGTAGTTCCATGGCTGGGCTTTTGCTCTCTCCACCACCATCATCAATTTTCAGCAAGCTACCATGGAGATGGAAGAGTGGCTGAACCAGCTGCAGCACATCACCTCCTTTCAACAGCAAGACAGCACCGCCCTCCCTTAAAGCTCACCTACTTCAGTTGCCATCATGAAGAGTAGCTTCACCACCCCTCATCAAACTTCAGCAGCTGCCACTTCAGAAAGAGGAGCAACCGGACTGAGTAGGGTGCCAAACCCACAAGTTGTAGCAACCACTTGCGGAACAGCATTGGAAGCTTACAGATGACAACACAGCTACAGAAGGAAGAGTAGCAAATGTGATAGGTACAGAGACAGCTGGACACCCGGAGTGCAGAAGGAAAGCAAATGAGTGAAGCAAAGGGTGGCAAGCAGCATGAAACATGGTAGGTGCTGCAAGTGTGTAGAATAGAACAACAGCCCAACATGTCATGCTTGATGTAGCAAAGTGAAGCCACATGGAACAAAAGGCCGGTGACCCTTAGGTGGAGGAAAACCAGCCCCTAGCTCAGCTATAAAAAGAGAGTTCCTCCTCCAGCAAAGGGGACTCCTTACAGAAATTCCATCAACATCAAAGAGCTATTGGGACCTTGAGTCTCCAAGCATCAGAGAGTTTCTTCCATCCAAGAACACTTGAAGAGGTCATTTCCCTGTCCCAGAGCACAAAAACAGAGTGCACACATACAAGAGGAACCGAATTCCTTCTCCCACCTAGGACCCTCAAGAAGCTCAGGTATTGCACTCAAAGGAACACCGTGAAGCCTCTGCACAATGAGCCAGAGAACAGAGAGGGATGGACACCCAAAAAACCACTGCATGGAAGGACAAGGAGGAGAGGTTGCACCGACGACTGGAGGTATACTCTGCTCCCTATTTTGGTTTGCTTCAGTTCTATATTTTCATGAATGGGATTGAGGTAGGATTCTCTTGGCTTTTGTGCAACTGTTGGTTCCTGATAAGTTGCGTATATAACTCATTCTTCTTGCTTTAGCCCTGTTTGCTGTGTGCAATTTGCTTACTTGTGGCATGCGTTGCGTGGATGTTGGCTGTATGATCTTCGGCCATGTTTGTTGTGTGCATATTACTGAGTTTTGGCATGTTTATCCTTGTTTTGGCATAAATGGAAGCTGAAATCAGTATGCAAATCACTCTTTTTCAGTGCATGGTTTGCAATTGACCGAATTCGTGTAACTACCTTGAGTCAACACACTGAGTTGACTCACTAAATTAGGAGGATCACACTGAGTTGATAAACTTAGATATTGTTAGAGATAAGGCTGCAGGCTGCTTAGGCTGCTTGCCTTGGTGGGTGCAGGTGCAGTGCTTAAGGAGTCACGTGGTTCTGATCTTGCTCTATTAGTCTTGTCTTCAGCTTATTACTTAGGGACATTAGTGTAATTCAGTAATTGAGTCTTAGTCTATAAATTGTAATCTCAGCTACATCATTTGTAGATTAATTCATTGAATCAAATTTACATTTCAGAGCTTTCACATCTAGGAGTTCTGAGCTTTCTTTCTTTCTTGCGTCTTTCTTCTAAGGTTCTTGAGAACTTCAACATGGTATCAGACCTTTAATCCAATGGGAGAGAATATGAATATGTTTTCTTTAGCATCTTTGAATGCTTCACTAGTTTCTTTTAGTCATTCTATTTCTGTGAAATTAGACAGCAATTCCTATCTACTCTGGAAACAGCAAGTTCTTGCAGCCATCAGAGGGCATGAACTAGAGAAATACATCAGTGGTGGTCAAGAAGTGCCATCAAGATTTGCAGTAGATGAGCAAGGAAGAGTTCTTGGGATCTTGAGTCAGCAGTATGTTCTTTGGAAGAAGCAAGATCAGCTCTTGCTGTCTTGGCTGCTATCAACAATGTCAGAAAACATTCTTATAAGAATGGTGGGATGTGAATACTCGTACCAGGTCTGGGAAAAGGTGGAAACTTTCTTTGCCTCTCATACAAAGGCAAAGATCAAGCAATTCAAGGCGCAGCTACAGACTATGAAGAAGGGATCCATGACAGCTACTGATTATCTTTTAAAGATCAAGAATCTTGTTGATTCTTTGGCTTCAGTTGGTCATGCAATTATAGAAAGTGACCATATAGAGGTAATTGCTGATGGTCTTTCCTCAGAATATGATGGTTTTGTTACATCCATTCTCTCTAGAACTGATCCGTATTCAGTAGAAGAAATTGAAGCATTATTGCTTGCACAAGAAAATAGAATTGAGAAGCATCATAAAGAAGTAGAGGCTATGACAGTGAATCTTGCTACATATCCTCAGAATTTCAATGTGAACTGAAGTGGTCATCAAAGTTTCCCTGGTCAGTATGCAAATAAAGGAAGGTTTGGAGGTAGAGGAAATTTTTTCAGAGGCAAAGGCAGTTACAACAATGGGCGGTTTGCTGGTAGGAATGGAAGGTTTTCTGATAAAATTAACATTCAATGTCAATTATGTGGGAGATATGGACATCAGTCCTGGAATTGTTATCATAGATTTGATGAAAGTTTTCAAGGACCAGCTCAAGGGTCTAACTACTTCAGCAAGACAGCCAATAGCGCTAGTGGCAGTGTCAGAAACACACCCTATGCAATGCTCACTTCTAGTAGTAGCAGTAATGGCATTGATCAAGAATGGTATCCTGATTCTGGGACCACTAATCATGTGATAGTGGATGCCTCTAACATTGTGCAGAAGACTCCATATAATGGAAAGGAGAAGGTGTACATTGGTAATGGCTCAGGTTTGTTCATTAAAAACATTGGTAATTCTCAGATTAAGTCTTGCTTTTCTAATCAAAATCTTTACCTAAACTCACTTCTTCATGTTCCAAATATTACCAAAAATCTTGTGAGTGTTTCTCAGTTTACAAAAGACAATTATGTCTATTTTGAGTTCCATCCTGACTCTTGTTATGTTAAATCTCAGGATACTCATCAAATACTTTTGAAGGGGACTGTTAGAAAAGGCTTGTATGTCTTTGATCAGTTTCATATTGAAAAGGAACTGTATACCACTGTAAAAGTGTCAACTCAATCACCAAATGTTACTTCACCTGCTGTACATAGTTCCCATACTTCCTCTTTGTTAAATTCTTGTTCTGAGTTAGACAAATGGCATGTTAGATTGGGCCATGCTTCTGTACAAACTGTCAAGAGTGTACTCACTTCTTGTAACATCAGAATACCAAATAAAGAGCTTTCCTTTTGTTCATCTTGCTGTCTTAGTAAAATACATAAATTTCCTTTTGCCTCTTCTCAAATGGAATACTCAAAACCTCTTCAACAAATTCATTCTGATTTGTGGGGACCAGCACCAGTGCTGTCGAAAGAAGGACATAGGTATTACATACATTTTGTGGATACCTTTACCCGCTACACATGGATTTACTTTCTTAAAAGCAAGTCTGATGCATTACAGACCTTTATTCATTTCAAGAAATAAGTAGAACTTCAAACCAACCACAAAATCCTTACCTTACAAACTGATTGGGGAGGAGAATTTAGAGCTTTCACTGAATATTTGAAAGACCAAGGGATAGTTCATCGTGTTTCATGCCCTTATACACATGAACAAAATGGGCTTGCAGAAAGAAAACATAGACATATAACTGAGACTGGACTAGCCTTGCTTCACCAATCATCTTTACCTAGTTCATTTTGGATTGAAGCCTTTAGCACAGCTGTGTATCTCATTAATAGACTACCCACACCAGTTTTAAATGGTTCTACTCCTTTTCAGACCTTATACAAAATCAAACCAGATTATTCTTCTCTTAAAGTCTTTGGGTGTGCAGCATATCCTAACCTAAGGCCCTACAATAATCTCAAGTTTTAGTTCAAATCCATTGAATGCACCTTTCTTGGTTATAGTCCAGCACACAAAGGATACAAGTGTCTGCATCCTGATGGGAAAACAATTATATCTAGAGATGTCATATTTGATGAAAGTAGTTTTCATTCAAGAACAGCAAGGGTTCCTCACAGCAGTCACCTTCCAGTAACAAATCACATTTTGCTTCTCCTCCACCTTCAGCCATACCTCCTATTCTATCATTCTCTAATGCAAGACATACTCAGAATACCAATGCATTTGCTGAACAAACAAACAACTCATGTGCACTTGCTAATAATACCAATATTATGGATTCTTTGCAACATGTTTCAGGTCCCTCTGCAGAATTTGAAGTTCCTCAACGTCTGTCTCAAAATGTCCACCCAATGGTGACCCGTAGCAAAGCAAGGGCACTCAATTCAAACAATTACTCAATGGTGACTAGTAGCAAAGCAAGAGGAACTGTACCAACAGCACTTACTATCTCTAGAGAGCCTCAAACTGTTGAAGAAGCTCTTAATATACCAGAATGGAAGTGTGCCATGGATCTTGAGTATCCAGCACTCATGAGCAACAAGACATGGAGTTTAGAAGCTTTACCTAAAGATAGGAGGCCTATAGGGTGCAAATGGGTGTTTAAAGTTAAAGAAAATCCAGATGGCACTGTCAACAAATATAAAGCAAGATTAGTTGCAAAAGGGTATAATCAAGAGGCAGGAGTTGATTTTCATGAAGTTTTCAGTCCAGTAGTAAAACCAGTCACAATTCGGGTTCTTCTTACTTTGGCCTTATCAAAAGGGTGGAACATCCATCAAATAGATGTTCATAATGCCTTTTTAAATGGTGATTTGAATGAAGATATATACATGCTGTAGCCTCCTGGATATGAATCAGCTGACTCATCTCAAGTTTGCAAGCTTCATAAGGCTCTCTATGTCCTTAAGCAAGCTCCTCGTGCATGGTTTCAAAAATTGTCTGAAGCTTTACTTGATCTTGGTTTTACCAAGGCAAAATGTGATTCTTCCTTGTTTCTTCAGGTTACTTCTCATCATTCTCTCTATGATTTATTCTATGTGGATGATATTTTGATACTGGATCCTCACCAACTTTGATTCAGCACTTGATTGATCAATTGAATGCAAAGTTCTCATTAAAGGATCTTGGGAAACTTAAATACTTCTTAGGTATTGAAGTTACTTACAGTTCTGCTGGTGCAATATACTTATCTCAGTCCAAATACATTAAGGATCTTGTTACTAGAGCTGGTATGCAAGGTGCGAAGTCTATGCCCTCTCCTATGGCCTCAACACCACATATCTCAGCTAGTAGTGGTTCTCCTATTTCTGATCAAGCTGCATACAGATCACTTGTGGGAGCATTACAATATATTACCATTACTAGACCAGAATTATAATATAGTGTGAACAAAGCTTGTCAATTTATGCATTGCCCTACAGATGTACATTGGAAGTTGGTTAAACAAATACTGAGGTATCTAGCAGGCACCATATATCATGCTCTAGTTCTCCAAAGATCATCTGCTCTTGAGCTCACTGCCTTTTGTGATGCTGATTGGGCATCAGACATTGATGATAGGCGTAGCACCTCAGGTTTTTGTGTTTATCTTGGCCCTAATCTCGTTTCTTGGTCATCTAAAAAGCAAACAACAGTGTCTAGATCAAGTATTGAAGTAGAATATAGGAGTCTTGCAAGTGCAGTGGCAGAATTGGCTTGGCTGCAGTCTTTACTCAAAGAACTCAGCATTCAACTACCAAAAGTTCCTAGAATATATTGTGACAATATGAGCACAGTCAGCTTGTCAGCAAATCTGGTCCTTCATTCAAAGACTAAGCATATTGAACTAGATCTTTATTTTGTTCGTGAAAAGGTCAACAATAAAGAAATTGAAGTCTATCATATTCCGTCCCTTGATCAAACAGCAGATATCTTCACCAAGGCAGTCTCAACTTCAAGGTTTCTTCAACTTAGAGACAAGCTCAGTGTCATTCCTCTTCCAACGCATGCCACTGATCTTGAGGGGGGATGTTAGAGATAAGGCTGCAGGCTGCTTAGGCTGCTTGTCTTGGTGGGTGCAGGTGCAGTGCTTAAGGAGTCACGTGGTTCTAATCTTGCTCTATTTGTCTTGTCTTCAGCTTATTACTTAGGGACATTAGTGTAATTCAGTAATTGAGTCTTAGTCTATAAATTGTAATCTCAGCTACATCATTTGTAGATTAATTCATTGAATCAAATTTACATTTCAGAGCTTTCACATCTAGGAGTTCTGAGCTTTCTTTCTTTCTTGCATCTTTCTTCTAAGGTTCTTGAGAACTTCAACAGATATGCACAATCTTGTCGAAATCTCTGCATATTAGGATGCTTTGTTTCGTGATGTTTTGGCACTCCTGTGATTTTGTCTCTTTGTTTATGCATGATATCACATTTTCCATACTCAAATTTTATAAATGAAATAAATAAACAAGCAAAATAAGGGAAATAAAATGAGCATGAAAGCTTTCCTTTTAAAAATGCTCCCTCCTTTTTTTACAAAAAGTAATTTCTCTTTTAAAGTTGTAGAAATAAAGGCGATGCATTTATTTTTACAACTTGTATAGGTTTAACTTGAAGAGGAATGGCCTATTTTTATCTTTTACTAAAGGAATCCAAATAAGCTTTCTAGGAAAAGCTACAAGAGACTTAAGGTGAAGGCATTTTTTTCTTGTAACTTGATTAGACTCTCACTTGAAGAGGAACTAATCTATATTTGTATTTGTTAAAAAGCTTATTGGTACAAGATTTCTAAAATTAATTTTCTTACCAAAATTAATACTTTCTCTACTTCTACTAAAGGAAGTCATGGGAAATCAAAGCAAAAGCATTTATCCCCATGAACTTAAAATAGGGTCCCACCTGAAGAGGAGGAGTCTATCAATTTTCCAAGGAGTTTGCAATAAAAAAAATCAACCATTCAATTTTTTTTAATAAGGAAGCATAGACAACATTTGTGACAATTATAAGTGACATAAAATTAACATGGTACCGAAAGAGCATTGTAGGGTGCTAACACCTTCTCTACATATAATCAACCCCTGAACTAATTTTAAAACAAAATGCAGACCATCCTTTTTAAGGTGTCTGATCTCACCAAGATTTAGATCAGTGGTGATTCCCAACTTTCTTGTTGAACCCCTTCCTAAACCCCATTTTACAAATAATCTCATCCACCTTTTCCCATGAAAGACATTCATGTAAAATGAATAAACATACCATGATTTTTTCGGTTTGCCCGCATTGCACAAATGTCGTGATACTCTCTACAAAACCTCTCCTAGTCTCTCAAAAATTTCCCTTTTCTCTCTCTTTCTGGCTCTCTTAGAACTTCCCCCTATCTCTCTCTATTGGTCTCTCTAAAAATTATTTCTCTCTCTTTCTCTAAAACTCCTCTCCATAGCTTTCCTTTCTCTCTTTCTCTTTCTCTCCCTCTCCGCTAACACTCACACAGTCTCTCTTGGCCTTGTTCTATCTAAAACTTCTCTCTCTCTCTCTCTCTCTCTCTCTCTCTCTCTCTCTCTTCTTCTTCTTTAATATTTCTACCTCTCTCCCTGTTTGTTGCTCTCTCTAAAGCTTCTCTCCCTCTCCCTCTCTATGTCCCTCTCTTTCTTTCCCTGTCTCTCTCTCTCTCTCTCTCCATCTTGCTTCCTCTTTATCTCTTGCTCTCTCGTTCTCTCTCTCCCCTCTCCCTCTCTATTAAACTTCTCTCTCTGTCTCTTTTTCTCTCTAAAACTACTCTCTCTCTTCAAACTTCTTTTTTGCTCTCTGACTCCTTAAACTTCTCTCTTTCTCTCTCACTCTCTCTGAACCTTTTCTCTATCTCTGTCTATCTGAAACTTCTCCCTTTCTCTCTCTCTAAAACCTCCCATTCCCTCTTTCTTTCTCTCTCTTTAAAACTTCTCTCCATTACTCTCTTTCTCTCTCTAGAACGTCTATCACTTGCTCTCTTCATAAAACATCTCTCACTCATTGTCTCTCTCTTTCTAAAACTTCACTTTCTCTCTCTTTCAGCCTCTTTGAAACTTTTTCTCTCTCTGTCTCTAGCTTCCTCTTAAACTTCTCTTGCTCTCTCTCTCTCTTTGAAATCACTTCCTCTCTTGCTTGAAAAGTTTTCTCTCTCACTCTTTCTCAGTCACTCTCTTGCTCTCTCAAAAACTTTCTCACCCTGTTAGAGATAAGGCTGCTTGTCTTGGTAGGTGCAGGTGCAGTGTTCTATAGCATGTGGTTCTGATCTTGTATTATTAGTCTTATCTTCAGTTAATTACTTAGGGACATTAGTGTAATTCAGTAATTGAGTCTTAGTCTATAAATTGTAATCTCAGCTACATCATTTGTAGATTAATTCATTTGAATCAGATTTACATTTCAGAACTTTCACATCTAGGAGTTCTGAGCTTTCTTCTTTTCTTCCTTCTTTCTTGCGCCTTCCTTCTAAGATTCTTGAGAACTTCAACATGGTATCAGAGCTTTGATCCTATGGGAGAGAATATGAATATGTTTTCTTTAGCATCTTTGAATGCTTCACTAGTTTCTTTTAGTCATTCTATTTCTGTGAAATTAGAAAGCAATTCCTATCTGCTGTGGAAATAACAAGTTCTTGCAGCCATCAAAGGGCATGAACTAGAGAAATACATCAGTGGTGGTCAAGAAGTGCCATCAAGATTTACAATAGATGAGCAAGGAAGAGTTCTTGGGATCTTGAGTCAACAGTATGTTCTTTGGAAGAAGCAAGATCAGCTCTTGCTGTCTTGGCTGCTGTCAACAATGTCAGAAAACATTCTTACAAGAATGGTGGGATGTGAATTTTCGTACCAGGTCTGGGAAAAGGTGGAAACTTTCTTTGCTTCTCATACAAAGGCAAAGATAAAGCAATTCAAGGCGCAGCTGTAGACTATGAAGAAGGGATCCATGACAGCCACTGATTATCTTTTAAAGATCAAGAATCTTGTTGATTCTTTGGCTTCAGTTGGACATGCAATTACAGAAAGTGACCATATAGAGGTAATTCTTGATGGTCTTTCCTCAGAATATGATGGTTTTGTTACATCCATTCTTTCTAGAATTGATCCGTATTCCGTTGAAGAGATTGAAACATTATTGCTTGCACAAGAAAATAGAATTGAGAAGCATCATAAAGTAGAAGCTATGACAGTGAATCTTGCTACACATCCTCAGAATTACAATGTGAACCGAAGTGGTTATCAAAGTTTTCCTGGTCAGTATGCAAATAGAGGAAGGTTTGGAGGTAGAGGAAACTTTTTCAGAGGCAAAGGGAGTTACAACAATGGGCGGTTTGCTGGTAGAAATGGAAGGTTTTCTGATAAAAGCAACATTCAATATCAATTATGTGGGAGATATGGACATCAGTCCTGGAGTTGCTATCATAGATTTGATGAAAGTTTTCAAGGACCAGCTCAAGTGCCTAGCCACTTCAGCAAGACAGCCAATGGCGCCAATGGCAGTGTCAGAAACACACCCTATGCAATGCTCACTTCTAACAGTAGTAGCAATGGCATTGATCAAGAATGGTATCCTGATTCTGGGGCCACTAATCATGTGACAGTGGATGCCTCTAACATTGTGCAGAAGACTCCATATAATGGAAAGGAGAAGGTGCACATTGGTAATGGTTTAGGTTTGTTCATTAAAAACATTGGTAATTCTCAAATTAAGTCTTGCTTTTCTAATCAAAATCTTCACCTAAACTCACTTCTTCATGTTCCAAATATTACCAAAAACCTTGTGAGTGTTTCCCAGTTTGCAAAAGACAATTATGTCTATTTTGAGTTCCATCCTGACTCTTGTTATGTTAAATCTCAAGATACTCATCAAATACTTTTGAAGGGGACTGTTAGAAAAGGCTTGTATGTCTTTGATGAATTTCGTATTGAAAAAGGACCATATATCAATGCAAAGGTGTCAACAACTCAGTCACCAAATATTACTTCACCTGCTGTACATAGTTCCCATACTTCTTCTTTGTTAAATTCTTGTTCTGAGTTAGACAAATGGCATGTTAGATTGGGCCATGCTTCTGCACAAACTGTCAAGAATGTACTCACTTCTTGTAACATCAGAATACCAAATAAAGAGCTTTCCTTTTGTTCATCTTGCAGCCTTAGTAAATTACATAAATTTCCTTTTGCCTCTTCTCAAATAGAATACTCAAAACCTCTTCAACTAATTCATTCTGATTTGTGGGGACCAGCACCTATGCTGTCAAAAGAGGGACATAGATATTACATACATTTTGTAGATACCTTTACCTGTTACACATGGATTTACTTTCTCAAAAGCAAGTCTGATGCATTACAGACCTTTATTCATTTCAAGAAACAAGTAGAACTTCAAACCAACCACAAAATCCTTGCCTTACAAACTGATTGGGGAGGAGAGTTTAGAGCTTTCACTGAATATTTGAAAGACCAAGGGATAGTTCATCGTGTTTCATGCCCTTATACACATGAACAAAATGGACTTGCAGAAAGGAAACATAGACATATAATTGAGACTGGACAAGCCTTGCTTCACCAATCATCTTTACCTAGTTCATTTTGGACTGAAGCTTTTAGCACAGCTGTGTATCTCATTAATAGACTACCCACACCAGTCCTAAATGGTTCTACTCCTTTTGAAACCTTGTACAAAATCAAACCTGATTATTCTTCTCTTAAAGTCTTTGGGTGTGCAGCCTATCCTAACCTAAGACCCTACAATAATCCCAAGTTTCAGTTGAAATCCATTGAATGCACTTTCCTTGGTTATAGTCCAGCACACAAAGGATACAAGTGTCTACATCTTGATGGGAAAACAATTATATCTAGAGATGTCATATTTGATGAAAGTAGTTTTCCATTCAAGAACAGCAAGGGTTCCTCACAGCAGTCACTCTCCAGTAACAAATCACATTTTGTTTCTCCTCCACCTTCAGCCATACCTCCTATTCTATCATTCCCTAATGCAAGACATACTCAGAATACCAATGCATTTGCTGAACAAACAAATAACTCGTGCACTTGCTAATAATACCAATATTATGGATTCTTTGCAACATGTTTCAGGTCCCTCTGCAGAATTTGAAGTTCCTCAACGTCTGCCTCAAAATGTCCACCCAATGGTGACCCGTAGCAAAGCAAGGGCACTCAATTCAAACAATCACTCAATGGTGACTAGTAGCAAAGCAAGAGGAACTGTACCAACAGCACTTACTGTCTCTAGAGAGCCTCAAACTGTTGAAGAAGCTCTTAATATACCAGAATGGAAGTGTGCCATGGATCTTGAGTATGCAGCGCTCATGAGCAACAAGACATGGAGTTTAGAAGCTTTACCCAAAGATAGGAGGCCTATAGGGTGCAAATGGGTGTTTAAAGTTAAAGAAAATCTAGATGGCACTGTCAACAAATATAAAGCAAGATTAGTTGCAAAAGGGTATAATCAGGAGGCAGGAGTTGATTTTCATGAAGTTTTCAGTCCAGTAGTAAAACCAGTCACAATTCGGGTTCTTCTCACTTTGGCCTTATCAAAAGGGTGGAACATCCATCAAATAGATGTTAATAATGCCTTTTTAAATGATGATTTGAATGAAGATGTATACATGCTGCAGCCTCCTGGATATGAATCAGCTGACTCATCTCAAGTTTGCAAGCTTCATAAGGCTCTCTATGGCCTTAAGCAAGCTCCTCGTGCATGGTTTCAAAAATTGTCTGAAGCTTTACTTGATCTTGGTTTTACCAAGGCAAAATGTGATTCTTCCTTGTTTCTTCAGGTTACTTCTCATCATTCTCTCTATGTTTTAGTCTATGTGGATGATATTTTGATTACTGGATCCTCACCAACTTTGGTTCAGCACTTGATTGATCAACTGAATGCAAAGTTCTCATTAAAGGATCTTGGGAAACTTAAATACTTCTTAGGTATTGAAGTTACTTACAGTTCTGCTGGTGCAATATACTTATCTCAGTCCAAATACATTAAGGATCTTCTTGCTAGAGCTGGTATGCAAGGTGCAAAGTCTATGCCCTCTCCTATGGCCTCAACACCACATATCTCAGCTAGTAGTGGCTCTCCTATTTCTGATCAAGCTGCATATAGATCTCTTGTGGGAGCATTACAATATATTACCATTACTAGACCAGAATTATCATATAGTGTGAACAAAGCTTGTCAGTTTATGCATTGCCCTACGGATGTACATTGGAAGTTGGTCAAACGAATACTGAGGTATCTAGCAGGCACCATATGTCATGCTCTAGTTCCCCAAAGATCATCTGCTCTTGAGCTCACTGCCTTTTGTGATGCTGATTGGGCATCAGACATTGATGATAGGTGTAGCACCTCAGGTTTTTGTGTTTATCTTGGCCCTAATCTCGTTTCTTGGTCATCTAAAAAGCAAGCAACAGTGTCTAGATCAAGTACTGAAGCTGAAAATAGGAGTCTTGCATGTGCAGTGGCAGAATTGGCTTGGCTGCAGTCTTTACTCAAAGAACTCAGCATTCAACTACCAAAAGTTCCTAGAATATATTGTGACAATATGAGCACAGTCAGCTTGTCAGCAAATCCGGTCCTTCATTCAAAGACTAAGCATATTGAACTAGATCTTTATTTTGTTCGTGAAAAGGTTAACAATAAAGAAATTGAAGTCTATCATATTCCGTCTCTTGATCAAACAGTAGATATTCTCACCAAGGCAGTCTCAACTTTAAGGTTTCTTCAACTTAGGGACAAGCTCAGTGTCATTCCTCTTCCAAGTCATGCCACTGATCTTGAGGGGGGATGTTAGAGATAAGGCTGCTTGTCTTGGTAGGTGCAGGTGCAGTGTTCTATAGCGTATGGTTCTGATCTTGTATTATTAGTCTTATCTTCAGTTAATTACTTAGGGACATTAGTGTAATTCAGTAATTGAGTCTTAGTCTATAAATTGTAATCTCAGCTACATCATTTGTACATTAATTCATTTGAATCAGATTTACATTTCAGAACTTTCACATCTAGGGGTTCTGAGCTTTCTTCTTTTCTTCCTTCTTTCTTGCGCCTTCCTTTTAAGATTCTTGAGAACTTCAACACACCCTCTCTTAAATTGCTCTCCCTCACTCTCTCTCGCTCTCTACAGAACTTCTCCCTCTCTCTCTCTCTCTCTCTCTCTCTCACATTTTTCTCTCTGAAAATTCCCTTTCTCTCTTTTTCTCTCTCTCTCTCTCCCCTATCAACACTCACACACTCTTTCTCTTGCTCCCTATGAAACTTCTTGCTTACACTATCTTTTGCTTGCTCGCTTTGTCCCTCTCCCTCCCTTTCTTTAATATACACACACGCACTCTCTCTCTCTCTCCCATTTTCTCTTACTCACACTCTTTTTTTGTCTAAAACTTCTCTCTCTCTCTCTCTCTCACTCTCCCTTATACTGCTCTCTCTCTTTGAAAACTCTCTTCCTCTCTCTCTTGAAAACTTCTCACCCTCTCCCACTCTCTCAAAAATTTCCCTTCTCTCTCTTTCTCTCTCACTTTAGAACTTCTCCTTCTCTCTCTTTGTTGGTCTATCTAAAATTTATTTCTCTCTTTTTCTCTAAAACTTCTTTCCATGGTTTCCCTTTCTCTCTTTCTCTCTCCCTCCCTGTCCTGCCAACACTCACACACTCTCTTTCTTGCTTTCGCTTTCTCTTGGCCTTATTCTGTCTAAAACTTCTTTCTCCCTCACTCTTTATCTCACTTTCTTTGAAGCTTCTCTCTTCATAGTCTCCTGTCCTCTCTTAAACTCTCTTTATCTGTCTTCCTTCATCTCAAAACTTTTCTCTCTCACTCTCTTTCTCTCACTTTATCTGAAACTTCTCTCTATATCTCTCTTAATCTCTCTAAAACTTCTCTCTTGCTCTCTCTCTAAAACATCCATTTCTCTCTTTCTTTCCCCCCATCTCTAGAACTTCTTGCAATGACTCTTTCACACTCTTTAAATGCAAAACTTCTCTCATTCACTTACTCTCTCTATGTCCCTCTCTTTCTCTCATTCTTTCTCTTTTCTCTGTCTCTTTCTTGCCCTTACAAAACTTCTCTCTCTCTAAAATGTCCTTTTCTCTCTCTCCCTGTCCTTGTCTCTGTCTATTTCTCTCTTTGTGTCAATTGTTCTCTCTAAAACATCCCTTTCTCTCTTTCAGTCATTATGAAACTTCTTTCTTTCTCTATGCCTAGCTCTCTCTGAAACTTCTCCCTCTCCTTGTCTCTCACTCTCGGAAATTTCTCTCTGCCTCTCTAGAACTATTTGTCTACCACTCTCTCTCACTCTTGCTTTCTCTGATACTTCTCACTCTTTCTCTTGCTCTCTTTGAAATTTCTCTCTATCTCTCTTGCTGTCCATTAAACTTCCCTCTTCTATCTCTCTTTTTCTCTCTCTGAAACTTCTGTCATTCTCTCTCTCTCTCCTACATATACTCTCTCTCTCTCTTGCCTACTTTAAAATTTCCCTCTTCCTCTCTTTAAAACTTCTCTCTCTATCTCTCTCTCTCCTTAACACACTCTCTCTCTCACCAACCTCTCTCACTCACTCTCTTTGTCTCCCTAGATCTTTTGTTTCTCTCTTTCTTTCTTGGGTTATCTGAAATTGCTCTCTATCACTCTTGCTCTTGCCCCCTCTGAAACTTCTCTCTCTATCTCTTTTTCTAAAGTTTCACTCTCTCACTCACTCTCTTTCTCTACTTAAAACTTCACTTTCTCTCTTTCTCTCTCTGTGAATCTTCTCTCTCACCCTCTCTAGAATGTATATATCTCTCTCTCTCACTGTCTCTGAATCTTCCATTTCTCTCTCTTTCATTCTCTATCTCTCTCTCTGAAACTTTTGTCTCTCTCTGTTTGTAGCTCTCTCTAAAACTTCTTTCTCTACAACACACTCTTTCTTAAACTTCTCACTATCTCTCTATCTTTCTCACACACTTAAGAACTTCTCTCTCTCTTGCTCTGACATACACCCACACACTCTCTCTCTCTTTATGGCATTCTGTCTACCATTCTTTCTCATTGACTCTCTCTCTGTCTCTCTCTCTCCCCCTCCCTCCCTCTCTTGCTCTATCTGAAACTTCTCTACCTCTTTCACTCCCTCTCTTGTTCTATTTGAAACTTCTCTCTCTATCTCTTTCTCTTTCTTTAACACAGAAACACTCTCTCTCCTACTCTAGCTTACTTGCACTCTTTCTCTTTCTAAAACTACTCCCTCTCTAAAACTTCTCTGTCTATCTCTCTCTCTCCCTCTTGCTCCCTTTGAAACATCTTTCTCTCTCCCCTTCTCTCTCTTTGTGTCTCCCTCATTCTTTCTCTCCCTTTCTCTATGTCTCTTTAGAACTTCTCTCACCCACTTTCCACACAAAACTTCCCTCTCCGTCTTTCCCCTCTTCTCCCTCTCTCTTTCCCTGTATCTTGCTTTCCTTGAAACTTCTCCCTCTCGCTAACACTTCCCTTTGTCTCCCTGTCTATCTGTTACAAACTTCTCCCATCTCTCTGTCTCTTTTAAACTCCTCTCTCCCCCCTCTCCTTGTTCAAAAAGACTGCTGTTAAATTCTCTATGCAGGAAAGATTCCTTATGTTTTTGTGCAGTTACAAAAATTGGATGGATCATGCAGACCAGATTTAATATCGGCCAAGTTTGCCAACTGGCTACTCCCAATCTTTAGTTCTGGAGAGAGCAAGCGAGAGAAGTTCTAGAGAGACCAAGAGAGAGAGAAAGTAATGGAGAGAAGTTTCAAAGAGAGAGAGATAGAGGGAAAGGGAGGATTTTGAGATAGAGAAAAAGAGAAGTTTTAGAGAGACTAAGAAAGAGAGAGAAAAGTTTCAGAGAGAGTGAGAGAGAAAGCAAGAAGTGTCATGGAGTCAGAAAGCGAAAAAGAAGTTTGAAGAGAGAGAGTAGTTTTAGAGAGAGAGAGAAAGAAAGAGAGAAAGAGAGAGTGAGATGGAGAGCAAGAGGGGAGAGAGGGAGAAGGGGTGAGCAAAGGGGGAGAGAGAGAGCGAGCGAGAAAGAGAGAACAAGATGGGGAGAGAGCAAAAGAGAGAGAGGAACACCAAGAGGGAGAGGTAGAGAAGTTTCAAAGAGAGCAATAAAGAGAGAGAAATATTAGAGAAAGCAAAAGAGAGAGAGAGAAGTTTTAGAGAGGGGAAGAGAGAGAAGTTCCAAAGAGAGCACGAGAGAGGGGAAGAAAAAAGTTTCAATGAGAGTGAGAGATAAATGGAGAGAGAAGTTTCAAAGAGGGCAAGAGAAAGAGAGAGACAAACAAAAAGAGATTGTTAGCAGAGAGAGTAAGGGATAGAGTGAGCAAGCAATAGAGAGTGAGAGCAAGAAGTTTCATAGAGAGTGGGAAAGAGAGAGTGTGTGAGTGCTTCCACGGAGGGAGAAAGAGAGAAACATAAACCTTAGAGAGAAATTTTAGAGAGAGAGAAATAAGTTTCAGAGAGACCAACACAAAGAGACAAAGGGAGAAGTTCGAGAGAGAGCAACAGAGAGAGGCAAGTTTTAGAGGGAGGAAGGGAGAGAGAGAGAGAGAGAGAGAGAGAGAGAGAGAGAGAGAGAGAGAGAGAGAGAGAGAGAGAGAGGGAGAAGTTTCCCAGAGAGCAAGGGAAAGTAAGAAGAGCAGTTTTAGAGAGAACAAAAAGTAGTTTTTGAGAGAGAAGGAGAGTGACTGAGAAAGAGTGAAAGAGAGAGAGAGCAAGAGACAAGAGAGAGAGACATTTCAAAGAGACCGAAAGAGAGAGAAAGGGAAGTTTTAGAGAGAGAGTGAGAATGAGTAAGAGAAGTTTTAGAGAGACCTAGTGAGAGATAAAGAGAAGTTTCAAAGAAAGGGAGAGACAAAAAGAGAGAAAGTGAGCTTTTAGAGAGAGAAAGAGAGATGTTTCAGAGAGACCAAGAAAGAGGGATAGAGAAAAGTTTCAGAGAGAGCGAGAGAGAAAAAGAGAAGTTTCAAGGAGTCAGAGAGCAAAAAAGACGCTTGAGAGAAAGAGAGAGTCATTAGAGAGTAGTTTTAAAGAGAAAAAAAAAAAGAAAGCAAGAGAGAAAGAGGCAGATAGAGAGAGAGAGAGAGAGAGAGAATGAGTGAGAGACAAAGAGAGTAAGGGGGAGAGAGTGAGAGGCAGATTGAAGACAAGGAGAGGGGGGAGAGAGGAGTTTAAAAGAGACAGAGAGGGAGAGAGAGATGAAGTGTGTGTGTGTGTGTGTGTGTGTGTATTGGGAGTAAAGAGAGAGACAACGATAGAGAATTGGGGAATGGGGGAGAGAGAGTGAGTGAGAGAGAAATATTAGACAGACAAAGTGATAGAGTGACAGAAGTTTTAAACAAAGAGAAGTTTTGGATAAAGAGAGGAATTTTACAGAGTAAGTGAGAGGGGAAAGAGGCGAATAGAAAGAGTGTCAAGTTCAATTTCTTCCATTATATCATACACTTTTTCTTAGTTTTACAGAATGAGTATGAGAGAGAAAGTGAGAGACATGTTGGAGAGAGAAAGAGAGAGAGAGAATGTGTTGGGGAGATAGAGAGAGTGTTGAGGAGGGAGCAAGAGAGATAGAGAGAGAGGGTGATAGGGGGAGAGGGACAGAGAGAGACAAAGATTGTTAAGAAGTTAGAGAAAGATAGGAAAAGAGATAAAGAGAGAGACAGACACATTGGAGAAAGAGAGAGATGAAAGTTTTAGAGATATAAAGAGACATATTGGACAGAGAGAGAGTGATGGAGAGAAAGTGTGTTGGGGAGACAGAGAATGATAGAGGGAGGGAGGAAGAGAGAGATGTGTTAAGTCTAGTTTCTTCCATTATACCATACCCTTTTTCTTAGTTTTAGAGAGTGAGTGCATGGGACAAAGAGAGACAAGAGACATGTTAGGGGGAAGAGAGGAAGGAAGAGAGAGTTTGTGTTGGGGAGACAGGGAGTTGACAAGGGAGCAAGAGAGATAGAGAGAGAGGGTGATAGGGGGAGAGAGAAATTGTTGGAAACTTAGAGAGAGATAGGGAGAGAGGTAAAGAAAAACAGAAGTTTTAGAGAGAGAGAAAAACATGTTGGAGAAGGGGAGAGAAGGAAATTTTAGACACAAGAGAGACTTTCTGGACAGAGAGAAAGCAATAGAGAGAGCAGGAGAGAGAGAGAGACAAAGAGCAAGAGAGAGGAATAGAAAGATAGAGGGGGAGAGATGGAGAAAAAGAGAGGTTGTATTGTAGAGAGAGAATATGTTGGGGAGACAAAGAGAGTGTTGAAGAGGGAGTAAGAGAGACAGATTGAGTGGTCTTAGGGGGAGAGGGAGAGAGAGAGACTGTTGGGAAGTTAGAGAGAGACAGGGAGAGAGGCTAAGAGAGAGAGAAGATTTAGAGAGCAAGAGACAGATACATTGGATAAAGAGAGAGAGGGAAGTTATAGAGACAAAGAGGGATGTGTTGGACAGAGAGAGAGTGTATTGGGGGGAGAGAGAATGAGAGACAGAGAGAGAGAGACTAGGAAAGAGAAAAATTTTAAAGAGAGTGAGAGAAGTTTTAAAGAGAGAGAGACTTAGAGAGTGTGAAGTTTTGGAGAGAGAAAGTTGTTTCAAAGGGAGAAAGAGAGTAAGTGAGAGAAAGAGAAGATTTAGAGAGAAAGAGAGATAAGGATAGAGAAGTTTTAGAGACTGAGACAAGGAGGGAAAGAGAGAGAGGGTTAGAAAGAGTGAGAGAGTGAGAAGTTTTAGAAAGTGAGTGAGAGGGAGAAAGAGAGAGAGATAGAGAGTGTCAAGTTCAATTTCTTCCATTATGCCATACCCTTTTATTTAGTTTTTAGAGAGTGAGTGAGAGAGAGAGAGGAGGGAGAGAGTGAGAGAGAGTTTGTGTTGGGGAAGAGAGAGAAAGTTCCAGCAGAGAGACTATGGAGGAGGGAGTGAGAGAGACAGAGAGGGAGAGAGATATTGTTGTGAAGTTAGAGAGAGACAAGGAGAGAGGTAAAGAGCGAGAGAAGTTTTAGAGAGTAAAAGATAGATATGTTGCACAAAAAGAGAGAGAGAGAAGTTTTAGAGATAGAGAGTGACATGTTGGACAGTGAGAGTGTGATAGAGAGAGAGTGTGTGTTGGGAGGAGAGAGAACAAGAGAGCAAGACAGAGAGAATAAGAGAGTGAGGGGCAGAAAGAGTGTGTGAGAGAGAAAGTTTTAGGGAGTCATTGAAAGAGAGAGGGTGAGAGATGTTTTAAAGAGAGAGACAAAGAGAGAGAAATTTTATACAGAGAGTTGTTTTAGATGGAAAGAAGAGTAAGTCGAGGGAAAGAGGGAAAGAGAGAGAGAAAGAGAAGATTCAAAGAGACAGAGAGAGAAGTTTTAGAAGTGAGACAAGGAGGGAAGAGAGAGGGGTGGCAAGAGAGAAGTTTTAGAGATAGAGTGAGAAGGACAAAGAGAGAGATAGAGAGAATGTTGAGTTCAATTTCTTCCATTATGCCATATCCTTTTTCTTAGTTTTAGAGAGTAAGTGAGAGACAGCAAGGGAGAGATAGAGGGAGAGACATGATCGGGAGAGAACAAGAGAGAGTGAGATAGAGAAAGTAAGAGAAAGAGATTGGGAGAGAGAAAAGTTTTAGAAAGATAGTGAGAGTAAGAAAGAGAGTGAAAGAAGTTTTAAACAGAGAGGGACAAAGAAGTTTTGGAGGGAGAAAGAGAGTAAGTGAGAGAGAAAGGGAGAGAAAGAGCAGTTTTAGAGAGCAAGCCAAAGAGTGAAAGAGAGAGAGGTGTGAAGAGAGAGTGAGAGAAAGAGAAGTTTTAAAGAGTGAGTGAGAGGGAGAAAGAGAGAGACAGAGAGAGTGTCAAGTTTAATTTCTTCCATTGTGCCATACCCTTTTTCTTAGTTTTAGAGAGTGAGAGAGAGACAAAGACAGAGATACAGAGAGAGAGAGAGAGAGGAAGACAGAGTTTGTGTTGGGGAGAGAGAGAGAGAATGCGTTGGGGAGACAAAGAGGGAGAGTTGAAGAGGAAGCAAAAGAGATAGACAGAGGGTGTTAGCAAGAGGGGGAGAGAGAGGGAGTGAGGTAAAAAGAGATAGAAGTTTTGTAGAGAGAGACAGATATGTTGGGGAAAGAAAGAGGGAAGTTTTAGAGAGAGAGAGGGACAGTGTGTTGGAAGAGTGGTAGAGGGGAGAGAGGGAGAGGAAGAGAGAGCTTGTGTTGGGGTGACAAAAGGAGATTGTTGAGGAAGGAGTGAGAGAGATAGAGGGAGTGGGTGTTAGGGGGAGAGGGAGGAAGGGAGGATGGGATAGAGAGAGAGAGAGAGAGAGAGTATTGAGGTGGGAATGAGAGTGATAGGGAGAGGGAGAGAGAGAAGGAGAAGTTTCAGAGATAGAGAGAGAGTGAGTGATAAATTCTTGTTAGAGACAATGAGAGATAGAAGTATTATAGAAAAGGCAAGAGAAGTTTCAAACGCAGAGGGAGAGAGAGAGAGATACATACTGGGTAGAGAGATAAAGGGAGTGAGAAAGCAACAAAGAGACTAAGAGAGAGAGAGAGATAATGATAGGGAGAGAGTGTGTTGAAGGAGAATTGTTGGTGGCAAAACGAGCCCTAAGTGTGTAGGCGAAAGAAGATGAAGAGGTGCAATGACAAAACATTTTTCACACTTGGTCCAACATCAAAAATAAGGTATGTAGTGTGATTATTGATAGAGGAAGTTGTACTAATTTTGCTAGCACAATTATAGTTGAAAACTTAGGGCTACCCATGATGAAACACACTAAACCATATAAGTTAAATGGCTCAATGATAGTAGCAAAGTGAGGCTGAATAAACAAGTGCTGGTCACTTTTCACATTAGAAAGTAAGAGAATGAAGTTTTATGAGATATAGTTCCAATGCAAGCGGGGCATTTGCTGTTAGGCCAACCGTGGCAATTTGATTGGCAAGTTAAGCATGATGCTACACAAACAAGTACTCATTCCTATTTCAGTAAAGAATGATCACTCTAGCTCCTATGATCCAAGATAAGTTTATGAAGACCAAGTGAGGCTACAAAAAGAGAGTGGACAAAAAAGGAGTGAAGAAAGAGAGATAAAGAAATTGAGTGAAAATTTGAGAGAGCAAACAGTAAAGGTTCAGAAAATTGAGAGAGAAAAAAGGAGGACTGATTCGACCATTGAGACAAAAAAAGAGAGAACACAAAAGAGTTTTTATGCAAGAGTGAGTGAAGTGAAAAGCATTGTTTTCAAATCAACCAATGATTGTACTTTTGTACAAAGAGGTGTTTTTGAACACTAACAAGATTGACCTTGCTTTGCCAAGTTCTATTGTTTCTCTTTTGTAGGACTATAATGATATCTTTCCTAAGGAGGTCCCAAATGGTTTATCCCCTATCCAAGGGATTGAGCATCAAATCAACTTTATACCCGGTGCTTCCATTATCCCATACCCTTTCTCTTAGTTTTAGACAGTGAGTGTGAGAGAGACAGTGAGAAAAGGAGAGATGTGTTAGAGAGGGAAAGAGAGAGAGGGAGAATATATTAAGGAGATAGAGAGAGTGTAGAGGTGGGAACGAGAGAGATAGAGAGAGGGTGATAAAGGGAAAGGGATAGATATTGTTGGGAAGTTAGAGAGAAACAGGGAGAGAGTAAAGAGAGAGAGAGAGGCAGATATGTTGAGAGAGAGGGAAGTTTTAGAGATAGAGAAAGACATGTTGGACAGAGATGGTGTGATAGAGTGTGTGTTGCAAAAAAAGAGAGAGTGTGTGTTAGGACCAATTTCTTCCATTATACAACACCCTTTTTCTTAGTTTTAGAGAGTGAGTGAGAGGGAGAGACGTGTTGGACAGAGGTATTAAGAGAGTGTGTCTGTGTTGGGGAGGGAGCGAGATAGATGGATAAAGGGAGAGGGAGGAAGGGAAAGTTTTAGAGAGAGTGTGAGAGAGAGAAATTTTCATCAAAGGGAGATATAGAAATATAAGAGAGAACCCAAGAGAAGTTTTGAACACAGAGAGAGAGAGAGAGAGAGAGCAAGACCAAAAAGGAAAGACAAAGAGAGTGAGAGAGAGAAAGGGGGAATGAGAGAGAGTGAGAGAAAGTGTGTTAGGGATACAGAGAGAAGGAAAGAGAGAAAAGTTTTAGGGAGTGACAGAGATAGGGAGAGAGAGAGGTTGTTGGGGGGGAGAGTGTTAGAGATAAGGCTGCTTAGGCTGCTTGTCTTGGTGGGTGCAGGTGCAGTGCTCAAGGAGGAGTCTCGTGTGGTTCTGATCTTGCTCTATTAATCTTGTCTTCAGTTTATTACTTAGGAACATTAGTATAATTCAGTAATTGAGTCTTAGTCTATAAATTGTAATCTCAGCTACATCATTTGTAGATTAATTCATTTGAATCAGATTTACATTTCAGAACTTTCACATCTAGGAGTTCTGAACTTTCTTTCTTTCTTCTTCTTGCGCCTTCCTTCTAAGATTCTTGAGAACTTCAACATGGTATCAGAGCTTTGATCCAATGGGAGAGAATATGAATACGTTTTCTTTAGCATCTTTGAATGCTTCACTAGTTTCTTTTAGTCATTCTATTTCTGTGAAATTAGACAGCAATTCCTATCTACTCTGGAAACAACAAGTTCTTGCAGCCATCAGAGGGCATGAACTAGAGAAATACATCAGTGGTGGTCAAGAAGTGCCATCAAGATTTGCAATAGATGAGCAAGGAAGAGTTCTTGGGATCTTGAGTCAGCAGTATGTTCTTTGGAAGAAGCAAGATCAGCTCTTGCTGTCTTGGCTGCTGTCAACAATGTCAGAAAACATTCTTACAAGAATGGTGGGATGTGAATACTCGTACCAGGTCTGGGAAAAGGTGGAAACTTTCTTTGCTTCTCATACAAAGGCAAAGATCAAGCAATTCAAGGCGCAGCTACAGACTATGAAGAAGGGATCCATGACAGCCACTGATTATCTTTTAAAGATCAAGAATCTTGTTGATTCTTTGGCTTCAGTTGGACATGCAATTACAGAAAGTGACCATATAGAGGTAATTCTTGATGGTCTTTCCTCAGAATATGATGGTTTTATTACATCCATTCTTTCTAGAACTGATCCGTATTCAGTAGAAGAGATTGAAGCGTTATTGCTTGCACAAGAAAATAGAATTGAGAAGCATCATAAAGAAGCAGAAGCTATGACAGTGAATCTTGCTACACATCCTCAGAATTACAATGTGAACTGAAGTGGTTATCAAAGTTTCCCTGGTCAGTATGCAAATAGAGGAAGGTTTGGAGGTAGAGGAAACTTTTTCAGAGGCAAAGGGAGTTACAACAATGGGCGGTTTGCTGGTAGGAATGGAAGGTTTTCTGATAAAAGCAACATTCAATGTCAATTATGTGGGAGATATGGACATCAGTCCTGGAGTTGTTATCACAGATTTGATGAAAGTTTTCAAGGACCAGCTCAAGTGCCTAGCCACTTCAGCAAGACAGCCAATGGCAGTGTCAGAAACACACCTTATGCAATGCTCACTTCTAACAGCAGCAGCAATGGCATTGATCAAGAATGGTATCCTGATTCTGGGGCCACTAATCATGTGACAGTGGATGCCTCTAACATTGTGCAGAAGACTCCATATAATGGAAAGGAGAAGGTTCACATTGGTAATGGCTCAGGTTTGTTCATTAAAAACATTAGTAATTCTCAGATTAAGTCTTGCTTTTCTAATCAAAATCTTTACCTAAACTCACTTCTTCATGCTCCAAATATTACCAAAAATCTTGTGAGTGTCTCTCAGTTTGCAAAAGACAATTATGTCTATTTTGAGTTCCATCCTGACTCTTGTTATGTTAAATCTTAGGATACTCATCAAATACTTTTGAAGGGGACTGTTAGAAAAGGCTTGTATGTCTTTGATCAGTTTCATATTGAAAAGGAACCGTATGCCACTGTAAAAGTGTCAACTCAGTCACCAAATGTTACTTCACCTACTGTACATAGTTCTCATACTTCTTCTTTGTTAAATTCTTGTTCTGAGTTAGACAAATGGCATGTTAGATTGGGCCATGCTTCTGTACAAACTGTCAAGAGTGTACTCACTTCTTGTAATATCAGAATACCAAATAAAGAGCTTTCTTTTTGTTCATCTTGCTGCCTTAGTAAATTACATAAATTTCCTTTTGCCTCTTCTCAAACAGAATACTCAAAACCTCTTCAACTAATTCATTCTGATTTGTGGGGACCAGCACCTATGCTGTCAAAAGAGGGACACAGATATTACATACATTTTGTAGATACCTTCACCCATTACACATGGATTTACTTCCTCAAAAGCAAGTCTGATGCATTGCAGACCTTTATTCATTTCAAGAAACAAGTAGAACTTCAAACCAACCACAAAATCCTTGCCTTACAAACTGATTGGGGAGGAGAATTTAGAGCTTTCACTGAATATTTGAAAGATCAAGGGATAGTTCATCGTGTTTCATGTCCTTATACACATGAACAAAATGGGCTTGCAGAAAGGAAACATAGGCATATAACTGAGATTGGACTAGCCTTGCTTCACCAATCATCTTTACCTAGTTCATTTTGGACTGAAGCTTTTAGCACAGCTGTGTATCTCATTAATAGACTACCCACACCAGTTTTAAATGGTTCTACTCCTTTTCAAACCTTATACAAAATCAAACCTGATTATTCTTCTCTTAAAGTCTTTGGGTGTGCAGCCTATCCTAACCTAAGGCCCTACAATAATCCCAAGTTTCAGTTCAAATCCATTGAGTGCACCTTTCTTGGTTATAGTCTAGCACACAAAGGATACAAGTGTTTGCATCCTGATGGGAAAACAATTATATCTAGAGATGTCATATTTGATGAAAGTAGTTTTCCATTCAAGAACAGCAAGGGTTCCTCATAGCAGTCACCTTCCAGTAACAAATCACATTTTGTTTCTCCTCCACCTTCAGCCATACCTCCTATTCTATCATTCTCTAATGCAAGACATACTCAAAATACCAATGCATTTGCTGAACAAACAAATAACTCATGTGCACTTGCTAATAATACCAATATTATGGATTCTTTGCAACATGTTTCAGGTCCCTCTGCAGAGCTTGAAGTTCCTCAACGTCTACCTCAAAATGTCCACCCAATGATGACCCGTAGCAAAGCAAGGGCACTCAATTCAAACAATCACTCAATGGTGACTAGTAGCAAAGCAAGAGGAACTGTACCAACAGCACTTACTGTCTCTAGAGAGCCTCAAACTGTTGAAGAAGCTCTTAATATACCAGAATAGAAGTGTGCCATGGATCTTGAGTATGCAGTGCTCATGAGCAACAAGACATGGAGTTTAGAAGCTTTACCCAAAGATAGGAGTCCTATAGGGTGCAAATGGGTGTTTAAAGTTAAAGAAAATCTAGATGGCACTGTCAACAAATATAAAGCAAGATTAGTTGCAAAAGGGTATAATCAGGAGGCAGGAGTTGATTTTCATGAAGTTTTCAGTCCAGTAGTAAAACCAGTCACAATTCGGGTTCTTCTTACTTTGGCCTTATCAAAAAGGTGGAACATCCATCAAATAGATGTTAATAATGCCTTTTTAAATGGTGATTTGAATGAAGATGTATACATGCTGCAGCCTCCTGGATATGAATCAGCTGACTCATCTCAAGTTTGCAAGCTTCATAAGGCTCTCTATGGCCTTAAGCAAGCTCCTCGTGCATGGTTTCAAAAATTGTCTGAAGCTTTACTTGATCTTGGTTTTACCAAGGCAAAATGTGATTCTTCCTTGTTTCTTCAGGTTACTTCTCATCATTCTCTCTATGTTTTAGTCTATGTGGATGATATTTTGATTACTGGATCCTCACCAACTTTGATTCAGCACTTGATTGATCAACTGAATGCAAAGTTCTCATTAAAGGATCTTGGGAAACTTAAATACTTCTTAGGTATTGGAGTTACTTACAGTTCTACTGGTGCAATATACTTATCTCAGTCTAAATACATTAAGGATCTTCTTACTAGAGCTGGTATGCAAGGTGCGAAGTCTATGCCCTCTCCTATGGCCTCAACACCACATATCTCAGCTAGTAGTGGTTCTCCTATTTCTGATCAAGCTGCATACAGATCTCTTGTGGGAGCATTACAATATATTACCATTACTAGACCAGAATTATCATATAGTGTGAACAAAGCTTGTCAGTTTATGCATTGCCCTACAGATGTACATTGGAAGTTGGTTAAACGAATACTGAGGTATCTAGCAGGCACCATATGTCATGCTCTAGTTCTCCAAAGATCATCTGCTCTTGAGCTCACTGCCTTTTGTGATGCTGATTGGGCGTCAGACATTGATGATAGGCGCAGCACCTTAGGTTTTTTGTGTTTATGTTGGCCCTAATCTCGTTTCTTGGTCATCTAAAAAGCAAGCAACAGTGTCTAGGTCAAGTACTGAAGCTGAATATAGGAGTCTTGCAAGTGCAGTGGCAGAATTGGCTTGGCTGCAGTCTTTACTCAAAGAACTCAGCATTCAACTACCAAAAGTTCCTAGAATATATTGTGACAATATGAGCATAGTCAGCTTGTCAGCAAATCCGGTCCTTCATTCAAAGACTAAGCATATTGAACTAGATCTTTATTTTGTTCGTGAAAAGGTTAACAATAAAGAAATTGAAGTCCATCATATTCCATCTCTTGATCAAACAGCAGATATCCTCACCAAGGCAGTCTCAACTTCAAGGTTTCTTCAACTTAGAGACAAGCTCAGTGTCATTCCTCTTCCAAGTCATGCCACTGATCTTGAGGGGGGATGTTAGAGATAAGGCTGCTTAGACTGCTTGTCTTGGTGGGTGCAGGTGCAGTGCTTAAGGAGGAGTCTCGTGTGGTTCTAATCTTGCTCTATTAATCTTGTCTTCAGTTTATTACTTAGGAACATTAGTATAATTCAGTAATTGAGTCTTAGTCTATAAATTGTAATCTCAGCTACATCATTTGTAGATTAATTCATTTGAATCAAATTTACATTGCAGAACTTTCACATCTAGGAGTTCTGAGCTTTCTTTCTTTCTTCTTCTTGCGCCTTCCTTCTAAGATTCTTGAGAACTTCAACAGAGAGAGAGAGAGACACAAAGATAAAGAGATTGAGATTGATAGAGGAGTTCTAGAAAGATTCTAAGAGTGAAGTTTTAGAGACACAGAGAGAGAGAGAGAGAGAGGGAAAAGAAGAAATAGTGAGAGAAAGAGGGAAAATGTGTGCATGTGTTGGAGAGAGAGAGAGATTGAGAGAAGAAGAGAGGGAGAGAGAGTTATGGGAGAGTGAGTGTGTGTTTGTTTGGGGGAGAGAAAGACTGTTGGGGATGGATAGAGAGGGTTGGAAAGAAGATCATGGGAAGAGCAAGAGAGGGAGAAGAAGTATGTGTGTGTGTTGGAACAAAGAGAGAGACAGAGAGAGAGTTGGGGAATAGGGGAGAGAGAGTGAGTGAGAGAGAAATTTTAGATAGACTGAGAGATCAAGTAAGTTTTAAACAAAGAGAAGTTTTAGAGAGAGTGAAGTTTTGGAGAAAGAGAGAAATTTTAGAGAACAAGTGAGAGGGAGAAACCGGGAGATAGAGAGAGTGCCCAATTCAATTTCTTCCATTATACCATACCCTTTCTCTTAGTTTTAGATAGCAAGTGTGAGAGACAAAGTGAGAAAAGGAAAGACATGTTGGAGAGAGAAAGAGAGAGAGTGTGTGTGATAGGGGGAGAGGACAGAGAGAGCTAAAGAGAGAGAAGTCTCAGAGAGAGAAAGAGATAGACACATTGGAGATAGAGAGAGAGAGCGAGAAGTCTTAGAGAAAGAGAGAGACGTGTTGGACAGTGAGAGCAATAGAGTGAGTGTGTGCATGAGAGAGAGAGAGAGAGAGAATGAGAGAGGGAGGGAGGGAGAGATAGATGTGTTGTATCCAATTTCTTGCATTATACCCTTTTTATTAGTTTTAGAGAGTGAGTGAGAGAGAGAACGAGACAGAGAGAGACATTGTTGGAAAGCTTGAGAGAGACAGGAAGTGACATAAAGAGAGAGAGAAGTTTTGGAGAGAGATAGAAAGGAAGAGAATGATAGAGAGAAAGAGCATTAAGTCCAGTTTCTTCCATTATACCATACCCTTTTTCTTATTTTTAGAGAGTGAATGAGAGAGAACAAGAGAGAGAGAGAGAGAGAAAGAGATACAAAGAGAGAGAGAGAGAGACAGAGAGAGAGAGAGAGAGCAAGACAGAGAAGGAGAGACAAAGAGAGTGAGAGAGAGAAAGAGGGGGAATGAGAGAGTGAGTGTGTGGCAAGAGAGAGAGATGTGTAGCAAAGAGAGAGGGGAAGAGAGTGTGTGTTGGGGAGAGAGAGAGAGTGAAGGAAAGAGAGAAAAGTTTTAGGGAGAGAGAAAGTGTGTGTTGGGAGGAGACACAGAGAGAGAGAGAGACAAAGAGATTGAGAGAGATAGAGAAGTTTTGGAGACATAGAGAGAGAGAGAGGGAGAAGGAGAAATAGCGAGAGAAAGAGGGAAAATGTGTGCATGTATTGTAGAGAGAGAGACAGACAGAGACAGGAAGAGAGGGAAGATAGTTAGGGAAGAGACAATGCGTGTATGTTGTGGGAAGAGAAAGATTGTTGGGGAGGGATAGAGAGGCATGGAAAGAAGGTCATGGGAAGAGAGGGGAGACAGAGGGAGATGAAGTGTGTGTGTGTTGGGAACAAAGAGAGAGACAGAAAGAGAGCTGGGAAATAGGGGACAGAGAGTGAGTGAGAGAAATTTTAGATAGACAGAGAGATAGAGTGACAGAAGTTTTAAACAAAAAGAAGTTTTACAGAAAGAGAAGTTCTGGGAAGAGAGAAATTTTAGAGAATAAGTGAGAGGAAGAAAGAGGGAGATAGAGAGAGTGTCAAATTCAATTTCTTCCATTATACCATACCCTTTTACTTAGTTTTAGAGAGTGAGTATCAGAGAGAAAGTGAGAAAGGTAGAAATGTGTTGAAGAGAGACAGAGAGAGAGTGTGTTGGGGAGATAGAGAGAGTGTTGAGGAGGGAGCAAGAGAGATGGAGGAGGGCAATAAGGGGAGAGGGACAGAGATTGGTTTTGAAGTTTGAGAGGGATAGCAAGAGAGGTAAAGAGAGCGATAAACACAATGGAGAAAGAAAGAGAGAGAGGAAAGTTTTAGAGATAGAGAGAGACATGTTGGACAAAGAGATCGATAGAGAGAGAGTGTGTGTTAGGGAGAAAGAGAGAAAATGTGAGAGGGAGGGAGGGAGAAAGAGATGTGTTAAGTCCAATTTCTTCCATTATACCATACCATTTTTCTTAGTTTTAGAGAGTCATTGTTAGGAAGTTAAAGAGAGACAAGAAAAGAGATAAAGAGAGAGGGGTTTTAGAGAGAGACAAAGACAAACATGTTGGAGAAAGAGAGAAGGAAGTTTTAGAAATAGAGGCGTGTTAGACAAAGAGAGTGTGTGTGTGTTGGGGGGAGAGAGAGAACAAGAGATAGAGAGAGAGATCAAGGGAGAGAATGATAGAGAGAAAGAGCATTAAGTCTAGTTTTTTCCATTATACCATACCCTTTTTCTTAGTTTTAGATAGTGAATGAGAGAGAGCAAGAGTAAGAAAGAGAGAGAGAGTTAGGGGAGAGAGAAAGTGTTGAGAAGGGAGCAAGAGTGATAGGGAGAGAGATAGAGAAAGAAAGAGGGATAGACAGAGAAGGAGAAGTTCAGAGACATAGAGAGTGAGTGAGAGAAATTTTTTTCAGAGAGGGATAGAAGTATTAGAGAGAAGGCAAGAGAGGTTTTAAACACAAAGAGAGAGAGAGAGAGAGAGAGAGAGAGAGAGAGAGAGATAATGATGGGGAGAAAGAGAGTGTTAGGGAGGAAGCAAGAGAAATAGAGAGAGGGTGTTGGGGGACAGAGAGAGTGAGAGATAGAGAGAGAAGGAGAAACAGTGAGAGACAAAGAGAGGGAAAATGTGTGCGTGTGTTATTAGAGAGAGATGGAGAAAGAGAGTTAGGGGGAGAGATAGCGTCTATATGCGTGTGTTGGGGAGAGCAAGAGATTGTTGGGGAGGGATAGAGAGAGATGGAAAGAAGGTGTTAGGGAGAGAAAGAGATGGAGTGTCTATGTGCATTGGGAACAAAGAGAGAGGAAGAGAGAGAGAAGTTTTAGAAAGTGGGTGAAAGGGAGAAAGAGAGAGTGTCAAGTTCAATTTCTGCCATTATGCCATACCCTTTTTCTCAGTTTTAGAGAGTAGTGTGTGTAAGAGGGAGAGAGACAAAGAGAGATGTTGGAAAGAGAAAGAGAGAGAGAGAGTGAGTAAGAGAGTTTTGAGTAGGGGTGAGAGAGTTAGAGAGAGATGTTGATAGGGAGAAAGGGAAAGAGAGAGAGAGAGATTGTTGGGAAGTTAGAGAGAGACAGGGAGAGAGGTAAAGAGAGAGAAGTTTAGAGTGAGAGATAGGCATGTTGGAGAAGGAGAGAGAGAGGAAAGTTTTAGAGGCAAGAAAGACTTGTTAGACACAGAGAGAGATTGAGAAAGCTAGAAAGAGAGAGAAGGAGAGGGGGAGAGAGAGACAAAGAGGGAGAGAAAGCTAGAGAGAGAGGCAAAGAAATTTTAGACAAAAAGACATAGAAAGAGATAGAAGTTTTAGAGATAAAGTGAGAGAGGTCTTAAACACTGAGAGACAGATAGGGAGAAAGATAGTGTTTGGGAAGGGAGAGAAACAGAGAGAGAGAAAGAAATTTCAAACACACAAAGAGAGAAAGAGGAGAGAGAGTATCTACATTGGGAGGAGAAGGAGAGAAGGTGAGAGCACGAGAGAGAATGAAAGAGAGTCTGTGTTGGGTAGAAAGGTCGAGGGAGAGAAGTTTCAAAGAAAGAGACATGTGTTGGATAGAGAGTGACAAAGAGAGAGGGAAGTGTTAGAGAGAGAGAGAGATGTGTTGGACAGAAAGGGAGCAACAAGAGGGAGTGTGTGTTAGGGGAGAGAGAGATCACAAGAGAGAGGGAATGAATGAGAGTGTGTTGGGGAGAGAGGGAAAGAGAGAGAAAGATAGAGTGTTAAGTCCAATTTCTTTCATTACCATACCTTTTTTCTTAATTTTAGAGAGTGAGAGAGAGAGATGTTGTGGAGAGAGAGAGTGAGTATGAGAGAAATTTTTGTTAGAGATGATAATAAAAGCATAGCAGATACAGCTGATCCAATTCAAATTCCAAGTGGTTTAGTTATAAGAGCTAGAGCTAAAAGGTTCAAGGAGGCTTTCAATGGATTGATGCAGAGCATTTGGGGTAAGGATCATTTTTTTGAGGCCCAAATAATTAGACTCAAGTGCAGATCAAGGATGGATTTTGTTGATCCAAGTGGTGGAGTAATTTCAGCCTTTTTCTAAAGCCCATACACTTAGAAGGACTAATTTCAGCCTTTTACTAAGGCCCATACACTTGGAAGGATTACTTTCAGCTCAAGTATGTGAAATCATTCGGCAATTACAGGCCATAACTAGCAAGATTCACATGGATTTGAGAGATTTTAGGAGATCAATTTGGCTGATTATTACCCAATAATTTGGGATAACTTTCCTTTTTTACGGGATTTGGTCACCCTTTTAGAATATATTTTCAGCAATTACTTTCATTGGGCTGATTTTTTGGCTGTTTATTCTCGTGTAAAGGTTGACATACCATAATTTTAGGAATTTCCTTTCTTTTGCTATTTTTTCCTTTTTCAAACTGTAATAACTCAGCCTATATATATGTATACCAAGGCTGAGAAGTTTAGATTAGTTTTCTAGATAAAAATTGAGAGTTTTTCTCTTTAGTTCTTTAAAGAACTTTCTGAACTTATCAAGAACTTGGTCTTGTGACTTTCATCTCACTTATCAAATGGTTCACCATCCTATTTGTGGTGTCTCCACATACCAAGGCTCGTGTTTTATTATAAATGTTAGGTCAAGGTTTCCACCTACAAAAATCTGATCATAGAACGGTCTTGAACATTAATTTTATTGACGGGTCTCGTTATTCTTGGTAGGGTTCACATCATTTTGGTATCAGAGCACCAGTTCTAGGCTCAGGTTTTGCCTATCCAATTTTAGTTTTGCAACCAATATTCTTTGTTTTCTTTTATTTAGATTCCAACTTTAGTTGATACATATTCAAAAAAAAAAAGAAAGAAAAGAAAAGCTGCAAAGAAAAAGAAAACATAGTATTTAGCAAAAAGAAAGAAGAACAAGTCAGAAACAGCCAAAAACTCCACTTTCTAGTATTCTTAACCTCTTTTTAGTGATTTTATTGATTCTCTTGATTCCATACTCTTCCTTGAACCATTGATAAGCTTGTGATTGAATTGTTGTTGGAAAAGTTCTTGTTCTTGTTTGGATAAGTTTGAAAAGAATTAAAAGAGAAAATTATGAGGGAAAAAGGGAAGAGTGGTAAGAGTAATAGAGGAAAAAAGCCAAATTTGTTGCGTGAAAACATGGGTAATGAGAGAATTGTATTTGAGTGAAAAACACATGAGGGAAATTATTTGTGAGGTCCTTTATTTTCTACATTCTTTTTGCAGCAAAAACATGTCAAATAACACAAGCAAAGGCATTCCCACAAGTTCATCTAATCCAAAGTTGCTCATGGATGCATTAATGGGAGAGATGAGAAGAGTGTTAAGAACAAAAATGGAGCAGGTTCATGAACAATTGGATAGGATAGAGAATGAATGCATGAGGGAGCCACAAAATGTACAGAATGTGCATAGGAGGGAAAGAGTTCAATCAAAGGAAGTAAAGGTTGAAGACAAAGAGTATTATGGGGCTGGTTTTGATGAGGAAGATGATTAAGATTTAGTTAATTATAGGAGATATGGTAGACGGGGTAGAGAACTTAGGAACTAGGAAGATAATAACTTTGGTAGTATTAAGATAAAGGTTTTATCATTTTAAGGTAGGTCTGATCCACAAGCCTATCTTGAATAGGAGAAGAAAATGGCATTTATTTTTATTGTCATAACTATTCCGAAGCAAAAAAGGTAAAATTAGCAGCCATTGAGTTCTCTGATTATGCCATTGTTTGGTGGGATTAATTGATGCTAAATAGGAGGTAGAATGGAGAATGGCCAGTGGAAACTTGGGAAGAGATGAAAATGATGATGAGAAAGCAATTTGTTCCAAGTTATTACTACTACGAGTTATACAAGAAGTTGCAAGGTCTTCGGCAAGGAAACTGGAGTGTTGAGGATTGCTATAAGGAGATGGAGATTGCAATGATTCGGGCTAATGTTGAGGAAGATCATGAAGCTACAATGGTTAGTTTTTTGCATGGATTAAATCAGGAAATACAAGATAGAGTAGAGATGTAGCATTACATGGAATTAGAGGATATGGTGCACATGGCTATTAAAGTGGAACAACAACTCAAGAGGGGGCATAGCTCATGTGCAACCATACAAAGAAGGAGGACAAGCCTCAAGCATTCCCAACACCCAAACATAAATCTAAGCATAAAACTGAAAACACCAGCCATGTTTCTCAAGGTAAAATTGATTCACCCACTACTTGAAATTGTACATTAAGTGCTTTAAGTGTTAAGGCAAGGAGCATATAGCAAGCCAATGTTTGAACAAAAGGATTATGGTGATGCGAGACAATAGTGAAGCTGGGACTGAGACTGAAGAAGACATTGAATCTATGCCACCATTGGAGGATGCAAATGAAGAATATGCTACCGAAGGAGAATTATTAGTGGCAAGAAAGGCCCTAAGTGTGTAGGCCAAAGAAGATGAAGAGGTACAACAAGAAAACATTTTTCACACTTGGTGTAACATCCAAAGCAAGGTATGTAGTGTGATTATTGATGTAAGAAGTTGTCCTAACATTGCTAGCACAACTATGGTTGAAAAATTAGGGTAACCACAATGAAACACCCTAAACCGCACAAGTTACAATGGCTCAATGGTCACTTTTTACATTAGAAAGTATTAGGATGATGTTTTGTGCAATGTAGTTCTGTGCAAGTGGGGCATTTGCTATTAGGCTGACCGTGGCAATTTGATTAGCAAGTTAAGCATGATGGCTACACAATCAAGTACTGACTCATGTTTAAGCAAAGAATGATCACTCTAGCTCCTATGATGCCAAGATAGGTTTATGAGGACCAAGTGAGGCTACAAAGAGAGAGTGAACAAGAAAGGAGTGAAAGAAGAGAGAAAAATAAATTGAGTGAAAATTTGAGAGAGGAAACAGGAGAGGACGAGAAAACTGAGAGAGAAGAAAAGAGAGCTGATTCGACCATTGAGACAAAAAAAGAGATAACTCAAGAGCTTTTGATGTGAGCACAAGCATGGATGGCAAGAGAAGAGGAGCAGTGGATGAGCTAACATTACCTCAAGGACCAATTACAAGATTGAGGGCCAAAAAGTTCAAGGAATCACTTCAAACTTATATGGGCAGAATGTTAGAAGGAATGGAAGCTCAAGATGCAATGAAGGCCAATGGAGCTTCACCTAATCAAATTGGGCTGAATTTGCAAAATTGGTCCAATCTATGTTTAATTCATATTCCCAGTTAATAGATTAGTTTTTGGGCAGTTTACTACTTGCAATTTCGTTTGGGCTTGTATTTCTTATTGGGAGGCCCATGTTTAAGGCCTAACCTAATAGTCTAGGTTATTGAACTTGTGAGGGTATAAATACCCTAGTGTATGGACGAGTTTCAGCAGAATGAATGAAAAACAGATTTGTTTTGGAGTTTTATACTCTTGTTCAAGGCTTGGCCTGAATCTCTATTGCATCAAGAATTGAACTTCATCAAGGTATTTACATCCTAGTGAATTTCTGTTCTTGATTCCTCAATCAACCGATTATTTGTGTTTGCATTTGCATTAGTCATTTGGGGGTTCAATAGGTTGGGAGTTCTCCATCTGTTCTTGTTCTCCATCAATTGTGTGTTTGAGGTTTCTAGATCTTGAATATCCATGGGGTTCCGCATCATTTGGTATCAGAGCTAGATTAGGGTGAATTCTTATTTATCCTAGGTTATAGTTTGCTGTTTTCTTTTGTGCACTGTTCACAGGTTCCTATTCACACTGCGCTTGAGTTCTTTATATTTTCTGCAGTTGAAACTGCTGTATGTAGTTTCCTACTAAAACTGCAACTCTTAGTTGCAGTTTCCATATGAAACTATAACTCTTGGTTGCAGTTTCCATCTGAAACTGTAACTCTTTTTTTTTTTTTTTAGAATTTGGGTCACACCCAAAAACATAACATCTAGGTATAGAAGTGCATGTTGCAGCTGGCTTGATTGTTTGGGATTTGATTTTGATCTTTTTTTTTTTGTTCATATTTTGGTGTTATTTGCTGTTTATCCTATATTTAAAAAAAAAAAAAAGAGTTGGGACGCTGCTTAAAAAAAAAAACAAAAAGGAACAAAATTGAAAAGAGTCGCAGCTAGAACAAGAAAAGCACCACAGAATTGTCTAATTAGGTTGGCAGCAAGTTCTTTGAACCTGTACACCTTTTTGGGTAGAATTCAGGGTATGATTGAATTCAAGTCTGAACACACTTTGGGTTTTGGAGATTAATTAGCAAAGTCAAAGAAGTATAAGCACAATTTGTGGGATTAGCATCATTCTGGGAAACCTACTTAATTTCTTTCCTTTTTGTCTTTATGTCTTTTTCCGTCCAAATTGATCTTTCCATTAAGGAAACATCAATTTCTGCATTTATGCATTAATTTCGTCCTTTTTCTTTCAAATCTTAGTTGCTATTTTTGGTTACGCTTGCTTTTGCTTCCATATACATCATAATTAACAATTTGATTCTTGTTAATTGGAGATCAGTATTTTGGCAGCAAACTCTTCATATCTTGCATGCTCATTTCAATTTATTCTGGTATATTTGCTTCTAGTTTTGTACCTGTCTTCCTTGTTAAGTGTTTTCATTACCATCCTAGTATTTTGGTTTGAGGATTAATTCTGAAGTGCAATTCAGAACAACAAGCTTGAGTGGTAAAAGGCTTGAGTGTGTGAGCTTAAAGAGGGCAAAAGCCAACAATTTTGTGAAACACGAGTGGAGTGCCATCTTTTGAGTGAAACACGTGAGGGAGTGTATTGTGAGACTGTCTTACTAACATTTCTTGCAGGTTCATAAAATGAGTAATCCTTCAACAAGGAGGGAGGGTAAAGAGCCCTCAGATGAAGAAGTTAACATGACTCCAGACATGAAATTGATATATAGAGCCTTTACTAGTCAATTTCAAAAGTTGAATAGTAGGCTAGATGAGTTAGATGAATGGAAGAGGGAGTTGTCAGAAAGCTTCCCAAGAAATGGTAGGCGAATTAATGATAGGAATAGGCATCAAAATGAGTTTAATCAAGAGCTGTTTGAAGATGAATTTGAAGAGAGGAGTTCAACTCGAAATAGAAGGGGTTAAATAAGAATAGACAATAGGAGGGATAGTAATCTAAATGCTATCAAGATGCATATACCTCCATTTAAGGGTAGAAATGATGCTGAAGTGTACTTGGAGTGGGAGAGAAAAATGGATTTGATATTTGCTTGCCACAACTATTCCGAAGAGAAGAAGGTGAGGTTGCTGTAGTAGAATTCTCAGATTATGCCTTAGTTTGGTGGGATGAATTAGTGAAGTCTAGGAGAAGAAATGGTGAATATCCTATTAAGAATTGGGATGAGATGAAGAGAGTAATGAAGAAGTAATTTGTGCCTTCTTATTACTATAGAGAGTTTCACCAAAAGTTGCATAAGCTTACTCAAGGGTCAAAATCAGTGGAAGATTACCACAAGGAGATGGAGATGCTCTTGATTAAAGCTAACATTGAGGAGGATAGGGATGTGACAATGGCTAGGTTTATAGGAGGTCTGAACAAGGAGATAGCTGATGTAGTGGAGTTACATCACTACGTTGAGATGGAGGACCTAGTTAACATGGCCATGAAGGTGGAGAGATACCAAAAACAAAGGGGAGCAGCCAAGTCATTTTCAAATTCCAGCAGCAAATGGAGTTCAAAATGGAACAAATATGATGAGAAGAAGAAGAAGAAAGCCACTGATTCCAAGGAAAAGGGGCTGGATCCAAACAAAAACAAGGAGAAGAATACTTCAACTCAAAAGGGTACTTCTGATTCCTTCTCAAAAACCTCTAAACATAGAGATATAAAATGTTTTAAGTGTCAAGGTCGTGGTCATTATGCATCTGATTGTCCTAATAGAAAGACCATGTACATTAAAGGTGATGAGATTGTTTCTGAATCTAAAAATGATTATGATGGGAATGGTAGTGAGAGTAGCATGCCATCTTTAGAGGATTGTTCTGATGTTGAATATGCTGCTCATGGTGAATCTCTTGTTGCTAGGCATGCATTGAATCTGAATGTTAAAGAAGACAGCTTAGAACAAAGAGAAAATATATTTCACACTAGATGTTTAGTTGGTGGTAAAGTTTGTAGCATGATTATTGATGGGGGTACTTGTGCTAATGTAGCTAGCACCACTTTGGTGGATAAATTGGGGCTGAAATGTATTAAACACTCTACTCCTTATAGGCTACAATGGTTGAATGATAGTGGAGAAGTGAAAGTTACTAGGCAAGTTGTGGTAGCTTTTACTATTGGGAAGTATAGTAATGAAGCTGTGTGTGATGTAGTACCCATGCATGCTGGTCATTTATTGTTGGGGAGACCTTGGCAATTTGATAGGCGTGTGATGCATGATGGGTATAGAAATAGATATTCCTTTCAGCATGATGGCAAGAAAATCACTCTGGCACCTTTATCACCTAAAGAAGCTTACCATGATCAAGTTAAGCTTCAACAATCAGCTTGTGGGAGTTCAGGTAGTGAGGTGAAAAAGAATAATGAGAGAAAAGAGGCCATGAGAGAAAAGAATAAAGAAAAAGGCCCAATGTTGAGTGACTACACAAGTGAGGAAAAGAAAGTGAGATGTGCAGAAGAGAATAAGTTAGTGAGTGATAAAAAGAAAAAGAGTGAACAGAAAGGAAAAGAGAGGAGTGAAGAAGTTAAGAAACAACCATGTTTCTATGCAAAAGAGAGAGATTTAAAGAGTGCATACTTAGGCAAGAGAGCTTTGATTTTGATTCGGTTTAAGGAAACTTTGTTTACTGAAATTGACCTTAACCCCAAATTGCCTAGTGTGTTTGTGACTTTATTGCAGGAATTCAGTGATGTCTTTCCTGAGGAGATACCCCATGGGTTAACACCTAAAAGAGGAATTGAGCATCAGATTGATTTTGTACCTGGAGCACAAATTCCCAACCGACCAGCTTATCGAAGCAATCTGGAGGAAACAAAAGAGTTGCAAAGGCAAGTAGATGAGTTGTTGGCAAAAGGGTATATAAGAGAAAGCATGAGTCCTTGTGCTGTACCAGTTCTTTTGGTACCCAAGAAAGATGGAACTTGGAGAATGTGCGTGGATTGTAGGGCAGTCAACAAAATCACTATAAAGTATCACCATCCTATCCGTAGGTTAGATGATATGCTAGATGAATTGCATGGTGCATGTGTATTCACTAAAATTGATTTAAAAAGTGGCTATCATCAAATTAGGATGAAAGAAGGAGATGAGTGGAAAACTGCATTTAAGACTGAATATGGATTGTATGAGTGGTTAGTAATGCCATTTGGGTTAACTAATGCACCTAGTACTTTCATGCGCTTAATGAATTATGTCTTGCGTGAGTTTCTTGGCAAATTCGTGGTTGTATATTTTGATGACATTTTGATTTATAGCAAATGCATAGATGATCATGTCTTGCAAGCTAGGACTGTTTTGGATGTGCTTAGGAAGAATAACTTGTATGCAAACCTTAAGAAGTGTTCTTTTTGCATGGATAAAGTTGTCTTCTTAGGTTTTGTGGTGAGTTCTAAGGGAGTTGAGGTTGACTCTGAAAAAGTGAAGGCTATTCAAGATTGGCCAACACCTAAGTCTGTTAGTGAGGTAAGAAGTTTCCATGGTTTGGCAAGTTTTTATAGGCGATTTGTTAAAGATTTCTCTACTATTGCTGCACCACTAAATGAAGTTGTTAAAAAGAATATGGGGTTCAAATGGGGTAAAGAACAAGAAGAAGCATTTAACACTTTAAAGGAAAAGTTATGTACTGCACCTGTTTTAAGCTTGCTTGATTTTTCTAAAACTTTTGAAATTGAATGTGATGCTTCTGGGGTTGGTATAGGAGCTGTTTTGATGCAGGAAAACCAACCCATAGCATATTTCAGCGAAAAGTTGAGTGGACCTATTTTGAACTACTCCACTTATGATAAGGAGTTCTATGCTTTGGTGAGAGCTCTTGAAGTGTGGGAACATTATTTGCTGCCTAAGGAGTTTGTCATACATAGTGATCACCAATCACTCAAGTACTTAAAGGGACAAGGCAAGCTGAGCAAGAGGCATGCAAGGTGGGTAGAGTATCCTGAAATATTCCCATATGTGATCAAGTACAAGCAAGGGAAAGATAATGTTGTTGCTGATGCACTATCACGGAGGTATGCTTTGATTTCTATGCTTAGCTCCAAATTACTTGGTTTTGAACATTTGAAAGAGTTGTATGCCAATGATTCTGATTTTGGTGATGTGTATCAAGCTTGTGAACATGCTGCACATAACAAGTTCTATAGGCATGAGGGATTTCTTTTTAGGAATAAACAATTATGCATTCCTACATGTTCTATTAGAGAGTTGCTTGTGAGGGAATCACATAGTGGAGGATTAATGGGGCATTTTGGTGTGCAAAAGACTTTACATATGCGTAGTGAACATTTTTATTGGCCAAAAATGAGAAAAGATGTTGAAAAAGTTTGTTCCAAGTGTATTACATGCAAACAAGCTAAGTCTAAGTTGATGCCTCATGGTTTGTATACACCCTTGCCTGTGCCTAATGAACCTTGGACAGACATATCCATGGACTTTGTTTTGGGTTTACCTGGGACTAGGAAGGGTAGGGATAGCATATTTGTTGTTGTGGATAGATTTAGTAAGATGGCTCATTTCATTGCTTGCCATAAGACTAATGATGCAACAAATATTGCTGACCTTTTCTTTAGGGAAGTGGTTCGGCTTCATGGTGTGCCAAGAACCATTGTTTCAGATAGATATGTTAGGTTCCTAAGTCACTTTTGGAGAGTGTTGTGGGGAAGGTTAGGTACTAAACTTTTGTTTTCTACATGTCACCCACAAACTGATGGACAAACTGAAGTAGTGAATAGGACTTTAGGAACCTTGTTGCGTTCTATCGTTGGTAAGAATTTGAAAACTTGGGAGGATTGTTTGCCATTTATTGAGTTTGCATATAATCGTGCTATACATTCTTCCACAGGTTTTTCACCATTTGAAATTGTGTATGGTTTTAATCCATTGACTATGTTAGATTTAATGCCTTTGCCTTTGAGTGAAATTGCTAGCTTAGATGGAAAGAAAAAGGCAGAAATGGTTAAAACAATACATGAGAAAGCACGTGAGCAGATTGAGAAGAAAAACCGCATGTATGCACAATGGGCCAATAAGGGTAGAAAGCAAGTTATCTTTGAACCCGGAGATTGGGTTTGGTTACACATGTGAAAGGAGCGATTTCCACAGCAAAGGAAGTCAAAGCTTGATGCAAGGGGCGATGGACCATTCCAAGTCTTGGAGCACATCAATGATAATGCATACAAGATAGACTTGCCAGGTGAGTATAATGTAAGTGCCACTTTCAATGTTTCTGACCTATCTCTTTTTGAACTTGATTCATATTCGAGGACGAATCCTTTTGAGGAGGGAGGGAATGATGTGAGCACAAGCATGGATGGCAAGAGAAGAGGGGCAGTGGATGAGCTAACATTACCTCAAGGAACAATTACAAGATTGAGGGCCAAAAAGTTCAAGGAATCACTTCAAACTTATATGGGCAGAATGTTAGAAGGAATGGAAGCTCAAGATGCAATGAATGCCAATGGAGCTTCACCTAATCAAATTGGGCTGAATTTGCAAAATTGGTCCAATCTATGTTTAATTCATATTCCCAGTTAATAGATTAGTTTTTGGGCAATTTACTACTTGCAATTTTGTTTGGGCTTGTATTTCTTATTGGGAGGCCCATGTTTAAGGCCTAACCTAATAGTCTAGGTTATTGAACTTGTGGGGGTATAAATACCCTAGTGTATGGACGAGTTTCAGCAGAATGAATGAAAAACAGATTTGTTTTGGAGTTTTATACTCTTGTTCAAGGCTTGGCATGAATCTCTATTGCATCAAGAATTGAACTTCATCAAGGTATTTACATCCTAGTGAATTTCTGTTCTTGATTCCTCAATCAACCGATTATTTGCGTTTCCATTTGCATTAGTCATTTGGGGGTTCAATAGGTTGGGAGTTCTCCATCTATTCTTGTTCTCCATCAATTGTGTGTTTGGGGTTTCTGGATCTTGAATATCCATGGGGTTCCGCATCTGCTTTTATGCAAGAACAAGTGAAGTGAAAAGATTGAAGGGTTATATTGATCATCAAGCTACCCTACTATTTGTGCAAGTGGTGCATGGGGTTCATCCAACACCACTCATCTTATCTGAAACAATGTGCTCATTGTGCTGTCTTCGAGAAAAGGGAGAAGGGTACTTTGCTGGTTGTGCTCAACTCTTAACTATCTGGGCCTTTAGCCACCTACCAACAATGAGCAGTTTAGGTTATCCTGCTATAAGTCTCTCTCATGACTTTAACACTAGAAGAAACACTCTTTCTGAGTTTGCCAACCCATAGTGGCCTAAAGAGAGACTTGTGATTAGCCAATGGATGGAAGCTTTATCCAAGCTGAAGGGAGTTAGATGGAAGGTACCTTGGTTGCCTATTGTCCCTACCCTGTATCAATGTGGTAATAATGTTGGAGTTCCCCTTGTTGGTCCTCGAGGAATAATTGAATATGCACCTACCATGGTGAAAAGATAGATGGGTGGCATGCAATTCATTCCTGCAACTCATGGATTGGGTCTCTTAGATGCTTGTTATGGAGAAAATTCTAATACTACTAGTGTGAGAGAGGCCTGAGTTGCATGGCAAAATGCTAGGTATATTGAGCCCTTGATGAGCGCAAAAAGAGTTACTATGGAAGGATATCTTCACTGACATAGAATTAGAGGCCAGTGTTTTGCACCGTTAATAGTTCACACACTTGCACTTCCTAAGCTAGGTGAAGAGGTTGCCCAAGTCCCTACAATGTTTGAAGTCATAGAAAAGCAAGCCTATCAGCAGTTGTAAGCCCAGTACAAAGAAATGTGCAGGGACTTCAAAAATAGAGGTAGAATGCAAAGGCAAAGAACAGCAACTATTAATCCAAGATATTAATAGGAGGAAGGAGGTGGAACGAGAAGAGGCAGGTCAATACAAGAAAATGTTTAAGAATTTCGAGAGCAAGCTAGAGAAGGCCACCAAAAAGCAAAAGACTACTGAACAAGATCTGAGGGAAGCATGTGATTCTCTAGGATTTGAAGTGTTGGCACTTAAAAAGGAGAACCAAGAGCTGCAACAGGCCCAAATTATGCATGTACAAGCCATCTAAACCTTGAAGAGGGAAAAAGAGAAAATGGTTGGCTGTATTCAGTGTAATCAATCTCGATATGAAGAAAAAATTCAAGATTTAAAGAGGCAACTAGATAATTATGAAGAAATGCAACAAAAAATGCAAGCTCTTGAAAAAGCAAATGTGCATCTCTGCAATACTTTAGTGCTCCACGAAGAAGGATTAAGGAGAGAAATGATACACAATATGGCCGAACTAGACCCGTCATTAGGAAAGGTAGAGTCATCCTAGCACAAGATCACTTCAAGAGGATGGCTCATGAACTTTTGACCAACAATGGAGGATAGCACAAGAGGCTAGAATTAGAGCCCAAATGATAGCGGAGCATGACATGCCCCCTAGACCTATCAGAGATTTTCTTTGGATTTGTACAAAGACCTTGATATGTTAGGAAGCTTTGAGTAGTCGAGCATCTTTTGTAAAACTTAAAAAGTTTGAGTCTTGCGTACTTAAAAGGACCCCATGGATGTTTGTTATGCTTAAAATTGCTTTTGATAAATGTAATGGTTATTTTATGATTTTTATTGTTCACACTTCCACCATTTCATTACTTACTCATTTACATTAGCATCACACGTTTCATCCTTCATTCAGTAACATGTTTTATTCTTTAGAGGTTTCATAAAAAGCAAAAAAAAAAAAGAAAAATGTTGCTTTCTTCTTTGTACATATCTTTCACGTAGTCTTATGGCAAAAGAGTTATCCTTAACTCTTGATGCACGACCCCATGTATAACTCATTAGAAGCATCATATGCATTCTCATGTGTTCAAAAAAAAGAGAAAAGGAAAATTGTAGCCTTTCCTTTTGTATATATTTTGGTAGTCTCATGGCATCTATTAATGGTTTTGGCCAAGATTTTGGTAATGATTGTGTATAGGTACCCTTTTGAATTCAGTAAGACATCTTGCATGATGAATGTATTGTATTTCATTTCATTCCTCCCCCTTTTATATCATTTGTTTGTCTAATGTTATGAGTGACGATGAATGGCAAACACTTAAGAATGGCGTACTATCACCAGAATGAACTAGGGGCAATCAGGGTTAGAATATCTTTTCATGTTTGCCTGAGAGCAATAATTTGTTGATTAGTTGTCTTAATTTCATCCTATTCAGATTCATTTTGCCAATGACAAAATTGGATTGCCTTAGAAAAAACTCAATTCTCTTAGATGATAGAATAGATCAAGTAATATAAGCAGTGGCGAAGGTGTGATATCTTATAGCATATAAGAATGCTATGAGAAAACAAGCATCCTAGAACTTGTTTGAATCTCCCTTGAGACAATTCGTTAGACACTACAATAGCTAGAGAAGTGATCTAGGCCATCTTTGAACTATTTGGGCCTTTTAAGCTAACCTTAAAGTGAAATATCCATAGTCACCCATTTGAGCCTTAAAGGATAGCACGAGCACTATCAAATGTTCTTTTCTTTGACCCTCAGTCACCTTGACCTCTCAACAAAAAAAAATATATATATATATATATAATGATGATTCTTACCCTAAAGGAGAGTCAAAAGAGCAACAAAGTTATTGGTTGAGAGAGAATGCTATAAGGAATAACTTGGCAATGCTTTTCCATTTGGTCAAAGCCTTAGCTATGAAAAGGCAAAAATAAAAAGGAATCTTCAAAAATCAAAACGAACTAAAAAAGAAAAAGAAGTAAGCCCAAAACAAAAAGATGGGCAGAAGAAAGTAGATTTTTCCTTGTTTTAGTAAGATTCCCAAATTGTTGAAAATGAAAAGGCAAATACAAGGCTTTGTATCTTTCACTCTCCATCAGACCTCTATCCATTTCTTTCGAGCTATTGCTTAAGCCTTACATTACAAGCTAAATGAAGTCCTAGTGATCCAACTAATGTGGTGAAATAACAAATGTGGAGAGGGACATGCAAACAAGCTTATGGGATACTTGTGAGTGCAAACACTTATCATGTGGGCAAACACTTAAGTGTGAACAATTACATGAGAGTACAAACCCTTGAGAGTGGTTTAATTAGTGAGTGGCTTAACAAAGAATTCTTGATTCTAGAGAATTGAGTAGTTTTGGTCTAGCATATGCATTCCTTTGAGGCATTTTAATAATAAGGAGATAATGAACTAAGAAATCTTTTCAGCATTTCTTTGTTCAAAGGTAATCAAAACAAAATGGGGGCAACAATCAGGGAAGTGAACCCAGAGTATAAAAATGTTCCAAAGCACCAACTAGGGCAATTACCTACAGAATGAACCCAAAGTTAGAAAAAACCTTCCATTGCTTGGGGATTACCAAGCTTAAACCAAAGCAAGAATTAGGAGAGTGATACCAAATCCAAAATATCCTTGAAAAAGCTGAGAGGGCCAAAATGAGGATTTAGAGAGAAGCTTCTCAAAAGAAAAGAGAGGAGTTTATAAAAGAGTGAGGAAGAATTTTCGTATGCTAATATCAAAAGGTACTGCTTCTATGGGATTTGACATTCTAAGTCACTCATAACTCGGGCAATAAACCTCTTGCATTGTGGCTTTAGCATCTATATTCATTTTTGTGTATCAAGCAAGTCATCTAAGGTCAAGTCTTTTATATGTCAAGCATGTTCGCATGTTAAGCATACTATTCACAGGTCAAACCTTTCATATGTTAAGCACATTTGCATATCAAACATACTATTTCAGGATAAGCCTTTCATGTGGTAAGCACATTTGCATTCCAAACATGCCATCTTTAGGTCAATCAATTTGCATGTCAACTTTTAGCCTATTAAACATGCCCTTTTAGGTAAAAACCTTTTACATAAGCAATTTACATGCCAAGCATGTCATTTCTGGTTAAGCCTTTCACATCTCATTAAAAATCAAACCTTCTGCATGTCAAGCATGCCATTCAAGAGTAAGTCTTTCACATGTCAAATGTGTTTTCATGCCAAGCATGCCATTTTAGGTCAACCTTACCATTTATGCTGGAGTTCGGCCTCGTTTGATTTAACCTTACCATTTGTGCTAGAGTCGGGTCTTGTTTGAATCAACCTTACTATTTGTGCCAGAGTTGGGCCTTGTTTGACTTAACCCTACTATTTGTACCAAAGTCGGGCCTCATTTGATTCAGCCCTCATTTGACTCACCTTACCATTTGCACTGGAGTTGGGCCTTATTTGACTCACCCTTACCATTTGCTTCGGAGTCGGGCCTCATTTGACTCACCCTTATCATTTGTGCTAGAGTTAGGCCTCATTTGACTTAACCTTACTATTTATGCTAGAGTTAGGCCTCGTTTGACTCACCCTTATCATTTGTACCAGAGTCGAGCCTCATTTGACTCAACCATATCATTTGTACCAGAGTTGGTTCTCGTTTGACTCACCTTAATATTTGTGCCAGTGGTGGGCTTTATTTGACTCAATCTTATCATTTGTGCTGGAGTTAAGCCTCATTTGACTCAACCTTATCATTTGTGCTAGAGTCAGGACTCATTTGACTCAACCTTACCATTTGTACTAGAGTTAGGACTCGTTTGACTCACCCTTATCATTTGTGCTAGAGTCGGATCTTGTTTGACTCAACTTTACCATTTGTACTAGAGTCAGGTTTCATTTGACTCATCCTTATCATTTGCATCAGACTCGGGCCTTGTTTGACTCACCCTTAATATTTGTGTCGGAGTCGAGCCTTATTTGACTCAACCATATCATCTGTGCTAGAGTTGGGCTTCATTTGACTCACCTTATCATTTGTGTTGGAATCGGGCCTCGTTTGACTCAACCTTATCTTTTGTACTAGAGTCGGGCCTTATTTGACTTAACCCTATCATTTGTACTAGAGTTGGGCCTCGTTTGACTTAACCCTTATCATTTGTGCTGGAATCAAGCTTCATTTGATTTAACCCAATATTGTTTCGAATGAAATCATGTCTCCTACCTTTGCTTACTTTCTAATTCCTAGAAATATAAGCAAAGAGGGGCAACTATAGACACATATTTTGTCTGGAACCCTAAACTAAGTTGTGTTGGATTTTTAAACAAAATAAACTATAAAAGACAATAAAAAAGTAAATATAAGTAAAAGCCAAAAAAAAAGAGAGAGAAAGAAGAAAAGAAAAAAAATAAAAAATAAAAACAAAAAAAAGGAAAAAATAAGAAAGAAATAAAAAATTTAATATAATATAATAATATAATAATGATAAAAATTATTAAAATAAAAATGTATGCAAAGGAGGAGTTAAAAGAACCAACTACCCCTTTTATGCTCATTCCCCTTCAAGCTGGCCACCCTTTGCAAGAAGCCCTCTTTTTCTTTGAGGCTGGTTCCCCTTAGGCTTCTCCTTAGGATCGAACAAGAGAGGGGTTCCATGAGTAGGCCATAGTTCTCCACCGCCTTCATCAATTTTTAGCAATTGTTGTGCCATAAAGGGGAGCATGGCCTAGTAGGAGGAAAAGATAACCACTTGCATAAGTGATGGAACATATGCCGCCACTCTACAAGCTATGCTAGCTGCCACAGCAACAAGGACAGCAGAGACAAACTACTGCAACTTGCAGAATAGAGGCTGAGCCTTCATGCCATAGTAAGGCAATAGTAGCAAGGACATGTAGAGCCACAACACACTAGCAGGGTGATGGCTTGCAGCATGACCGTGAAAGGCTGCCATCTCCTGCATGGCTGAACTAAGATTTTAGATTGGTGGTGACTCCTTGCTTTCTTTAAAACATATTTGTGTAAATAAACTTGATGATTGATGTTGATAAACTTGATTATTTTTCTCTTGCATGCGTCGTGCAGACGTTGCAACAAAAGTTTGTTTTAATTTGAGAGAGAGAGTGAGAGAAGTTCGAAAGAGAACTCAAGATAGAGAGAGAAAAAAGTTTTAGATAGACTGAAAGAGAGAGAAAAGGAAGTTTCAGAGAGAGAATGAATGAGAGAAGTTTAATGGAGAGAGTGAGTGAGAGAAGTTCTAGAGAGACCAATAGAGAGAGATGAGAGAAGTTTCAAAGAGAGAGAGAGAGAAAGAGAGAAGGGAGGTTTTAGACAGAGCAGGAGAGAGAAATTTCAGAGAAACTAAAAGAAAGAGACAGAAAAGTTTCAAAAAAAGTGTGAGAGAAAGAGAGAAGTTTCATAGAGTGAAAGAGTGAAAAAGAAGTTTGAGAGAGAGAGAGAGAGAGAGTAGTTTAAGAGAGAAAAAGAGAGAGAAAGAGAGAAAAACACAGGGAGAGCAGTTTCATCAAGAGTAAGAGAGAGAAGGGGAGAGAGAGAGGGAGGGAGAGGGAGAGAGAAAGTGAAAGCAAGAGAGAGAAGATTTAGGGAGAATGATAGCGAGGGAGAGAGAGAAGTTTTAAAGAGAGCATTAGAGAGTGTTAGAATTCTCAAGAACTTCAGAAAGAAAGAAAGCTCAAGAACTTTTAGACAAGAAAGTTCAGGAAAGGAAACTGTGATTCAATCTTATTATTCAACAAATGATGTAGCTGAGATTACAATTTATAGGCTAGGACTTAATTATTGAATTACACTAATGTCCTTAACTAATAAACTGCAACCAAGATCAGACTAACAGATTACTAACAGAACAAAGACTAGACCTAATAGATTACTAGCAAACTTCATGTGACAAGCCTGCAGTTGCTAGTATTAGTTGCTGAACTAAACCCTTTTCTCTAACATCCCACCTTAAGATCAGTAGCATGACTTGGAAGAGGAAGGACACTGAGCTTGTCTCTAAGTTGAGGTTGCCTTGGTGAAGATATCTACTGTTTGATCAAGGGATGGAATATGATAGACTTCAATTTCTTTATTATTGACCTTTTCATGAACAAAATAGAGATCTAGTTTAATATGTTTAGTCTTTGAATGAAGGACAGGATTTGCTGATAAACTAACTGTGCTCATATTGTCACAGTATATTCTAGGAACTTTTGGTAATTGAATGCTGAGTTCTTTGAGTAAAGACTGCAGCCAAGCTAAGCAGACTTCTATATTCTGCTTAAGTACTTGATCTAGACACTATTGTTTGCTTTTTAGATGACCAGGAAATGAGATTGGAACCAAGATATACACAGAAACCTGAGGTACTACACCTATCATCAATGTCTAATGCCCAATCAGCATCAAAAAAGGCAATGAGATCAGGAGCAGATGATCTTTAGAGAACTAGAGCATGACATATGGTGCCTACAAGATACCTCAATATTCGTTTAACCAACTTCCAATGTACATCTGTAGGATAGTGCATAAATTGACAAGCTTTGTTTACACTATATGATAATTCTGGTCTAGTAATGATAATATATAGTAATGTTCCCACAAGTGATCTATATGCAACTTGATCAGAGATAAGAGAACCACTACTAGCCAAGATATTTGGTGTTGAGGCCATAGGAAAAGGCATAGATTTGGCACCTTGCATACCAGCTCTAGTGAGAAGATCCTTAATGTATTTGGATTGAGATAGGTATATTGCACCAGCAAAACTGTAAGTAACTTCAATACCTAAGAAGTATTTAAGTTTCCTGAGATCCTTTAATGAAAACTTTGCTTTTAGTTGATTAATCAAGTTCTGAATCAAAGTTGGTGAAGATCCAGTAATCAAAATATCATCCACATAGACTAAAACATAGAGAGAATGATGGGAGGTAACCTGAAGAAACAAGGAAGAGTCACATTTTGCCTTGCTAAAACCAAAATCAAGTAAAGCTTCAAACAATTTTTGAAACCATGCACAAGGAGCTTGCTTAAGGCCATAGAGAGCCTTATGAAGCTTGCAAACTTGAGATGAGTCAGCTGATTCATATCCAGGAGGCTACAACATGTACACGTCTTTAATGAAAACTTTGCTTTTAGTTGATTAATCAAGTTCTGAATCAAAGTTGGTGAAGATCCAGTAATCAAAATATCATCCACATAGACTAAAACATAGAGAGAATGATGGGAGGTAACCTGAAGAAACAAGGAAGAGTCACATTTTGCCTTGCTAAAACCAAAATCAAGTAAAGCTTCAAACAATTTTTGAAACCATGCACAAGGAGCTTGCTTAAGGCCATAGAGAGCCTTATGAAGCTTGCAAACTTGAGATGAGTCAGCTGATTCATATCCAGGAGGCTACAACATGTACACGTCTTTAATGAAAACTTTGCTTTTAGTTGATTAATCAAGTTCTGAATCAAAGTTGGTGAAGATCCAGTAATCAAAATATCATCCACATAGACTAAAACATAGAGAGAATGATGGGAGGTAACCTGAAGAAACAAGGAAGAGTCACATTTTGCCTTGCTAAAACCAAAATCAAGTAAAGCTTCAAACAATTTTTGAAACCATGCACAAGGAGCTTGCTTAAGGCCATAGAGAGCCTTATGAAGCTTGCAAACTTGAGATGAGTCAGCTGATTCATATCCAGGAGGCTACAACATGTACACGTCTTTAATGAAAACTTTGCTTTTAGTTGATTAATCAAGTTCTGAATCAAAGTTGGTGAAGATCCAGTAATCAAAATATCATCCACATAGACTAAAACATAGAGAGAATGATGGGAGGTAACCTGAAGAAACAAGGAAGAGTCACATTTTGCCTTGCTAAAACCAAAATCAAGTAAAGCTTCAAACAATTTTTGAAACCATGCACAAGGAGCTTGCTTAAGGCCATAGAGAGCCTTATGAAGCTTGCAAACTTGAGATGAGTCAGCTGATTCATATCCAGGAGGCTACAACATGTACACGTCTTTAATGAAAACTTTGCTTTTAGTTGATTAATCAAGTTCTGAATCAAAGTTGGTGAAGATCCAGTAATCAAAATATCATCCACATAGACTAAAACATAGAGAGAATGATGGGAGGTAACCTGAAGAAACAAGGAAGAGTCACATTTTGCCTTGCTAAAACCAAAATCAAGTAAAGCTTCAAACAATTTTTGAAACCATGCACAAGGAGCTTGCTTAAGGCCATAGAGAGCCTTATGAAGCTTGCAAACTTGAGATGAGTCAGCTGATTCATATCCAGGAGGCTACAACATGTACACGTCTTTAATGAAAACTTTGCTTTTAGTTGATTAATCAAGTTCTGAATCAAAGTTGGTGAAGATCCAGTAATCAAAATATCATCCACATAGACTAAAACATAGAGAGAATGATGGGAGGTAACCTGAAGAAACAAGGAAGAGTCACATTTTGCCTTGCTAAAACCAAAATCAAGTAAAGCTTCAAACAATTTTTGAAACCATGCACAAGGAGCTTGCTTAAGGCCATAGAGAGCCTTATGAAGCTTGCAAACTTGAGATGAGTCAGCTGATTCATATCCAGGAGGCTACAACATGTACACGTCTTTAATGAAAACTTTGCTTTTAGTTGATTAATCAAGTTCTGAATCAAAGTTGGTGAAGATCCAGTAATCAAAATATCATCCACATAGACTAAAACATAGAGAGAATGATGGGAGGTAACCTGAAGAAACAAGGAAGAGTCACATTTTGCCTTGCTAAAACCAAAATCAAGTAAAGCTTCAAACAATTTTTGAAACCATGCACAAGGAGCTTGCTTAAGGCCATAGAGAGCCTTATGAAGCTTGCAAACTTGAGATGAGTCAGCTGATTCATATCCAGGAGGCTACAACATGTACACGTCTTTAATGAAAACTTTGCTTTTAGTTGATTAATCAAGTTCTGAATCAAAGTTGGTGAAGATCCAGTAATCAAAATATCATCCACATAGACTAAAACATAGAGAGAATGATGGGAGGTAACCTGAAGAAACAAGGAAGAGTCACATTTTGCCTTGCTAAAACCAAAATCAAGTAAAGCTTCAAACAATTTTTGAAACCATGCACAAGGAGCTTGCTTAAGGCCATAGAGAGCCTTATGAAGCTTGCAAACTTGAGATGAGTCAGCTGATTCATATCCAGGAGGCTACAACATGTACACGTCTTTAATGAAAACTTTGCTTTTAGTTGATTAATCAAGTTCTGAATCAAAGTTGGTGAAGATCCAGTAATCAAAATATCATCCACATAGACTAAAACATAGAGAGAATGATGGGAGGTAACCTGAAGAAACAAGGAAGAGTCACATTTTGCCTTGCTAAAACCAAAATCAAGTAAAGCTTCAAACAATTTTTGAAACCATGCACAAGGAGCTTGCTTAAGGCCATAGAGAGCCTTATGAAGCTTGCAAACTTGAGATGAGTCAGCTGATTCATATCCAGGAGGCTACAACATGTACACGTCTTTAATGAAAACTTTGCTTTTAGTTGATTAATCAAGTTCTGAATCAAAGTTGGTGAAGATCCAGTAATCAAAATATCATCCACATAGACTAAAACATAGAGAGAATGATGGGAGGTAACCTGAAGAAACAAGGAAGAGTCACATTTTGCCTTGCTAAAACCAAAATCAAGTAAAGCTTCAAACAATTTTTGAAACCATGCACAAGGAGCTTGCTTAAGGCCATAGAGAGCCTTATGAAGCTTGCAAACTTGAGATGAGTCAGCTGATTCATATCCAGGAGGCTACAACATGTACACGTCTTTAATGAAAACTTTGCTTTTAGTTGATTAATCAAGTTCTGAATCAAAGTTGGTGAAGATCCAGTAATCAAAATATCATCCACATAGACTAAAACATAGAGAGAATGATGGGAGGTAACCTGAAGAAACAAGGAAGAGTCACATTTTGCCTTGCTAAAACCAAAATCAAGTAAAGCTTCAAACAATTTTTGAAACCATGCACAAGGAGCTTGCTTAAGGCCATAGAGAGCCTTATGAAGCTTGCAAACTTGAGATGAGTCAGCTGATTCATATCCAGGAGGCTACAACATGTACACGTCTTTAATGAAAACTTTGCTTTTAGTTGATTAATCAAGTTCTGAATCAAAGTTGGTGAAGATCCAGTAATCAAAATATCATCCACATAGACTAAAACATAGAGAGAATGATGGGAGGTAACCTGAAGAAACAAGGAAGAGTCACATTTTGCCTTGCTAAAACCAAAATCAAGTAAAGCTTCAAACAATTTTTGAAACCATGCACAAGGAGCTTGCTTAAGGCCATAGAGAGCCTTATGAAGCTTGCAAACTTGAGATGAGTCAGCTAATTCATATCCAGGAGGCTACAACATGTACACGTCTTCATTCAAATCACCATTTAAAAAGGCATTATTAACATCTATTTGATGGATTTTCCACCCTTTTGATAAGGCCAAAGTAAGGAGAACCTAAATTGTGACTGGTTTTACCACTGAACTGAAAACCTCATGGAAATCAACTCCTACCTCTTGATTATACCCTTTGGCAACTAGTCTTGCTGTATATTTGTTGACAGTACGATCTGGATTTTCTTTAACTTTAAACACCCATTTGCACCCTATAGGTCTCCTATTTTTGGGCAAAGTTTCTAAACTCCATGTCTTGTTGCTCATGAGCATTGCATAGTCAAGATCCATGGCACGCTTCTATTCTGGTATATTAAGAGCTTCTTCAACAGTCTGAGGCTCTCTAGAAACTATAAGTACTATTGGTTCAGGTCCCCTTGCTTTGCTACGAGTCACCATTGAGTGGTTGTTTGATTTGAGTGCCCTTGCTTTGCTACGAGTCACCATTGAGTGGACATTTTGAAATGGACGTTAAGGAACTTCAAAATCTGCAGAAGAGCGTGAAACATGTTGCAAAGAATCCATAATATTGGTATTATTAGCAAGTGCACATAAGTTATTTGTTTGTCCGGCAAATGCATTGGTATTCTGAGTATGTCTTGCATTAGTTAATGTAGAGAATGATAGAACAGGAGGTATGGCTGAAGATGGAGAAATAGAATGTGATTTGTTATTGGAAAATGACTGCTGTGAGGAACCCTTGCTATTCTTGAATGGAAAATTACTTTCATCAAATATGATATATCTAGATATAATTATTTTCCCATCTGGATGCAAACACTTGTATCCTTTGTGTACTGGACTATAACCAAGAAAAGTGCATTCAATGGATCTGAATTGGAATTTGGGATTATTATAGGGCTTTAGGTTAGGATAGGCTGCACACCCAAAGACTTTAAGAAAAGAATAATCAGGTTTGATTTTGTATAAGATTTGAAATGGAGTAGAACCATTTAAGACTGGTGTGGGTAGTCTATTAATGAGATACATAGCTGTGCTAAAGGCCTCAGTCCAAAATGAACTAGGTAAAGATGATTGGTAAAGCAAGGCTAGTCCAGTCTCAGTTATATGTCTGTGTTTTCTTTCTCCAAGTCCATTTTGTTCATGTGTACAAGGACATGAAACATGATGAACTATTCCTTTGTCTTTCAAATATTTAGTGAAAGCTCTAAATTCTCCTCCCCAATCAGTTTGTAAGGCAAGGATTTTGTGGTTGGTTTGAAGTTCTACTTGTTTCTTGAAATGAATAAAGGTCTATAATGCATCAGACTTACTTTTAAGAAAGTAAATCCATGTGTAGCGGGTAAAAGTATCCACAAAATGTATGCAATATCTGTGACCTTCTTTTGATAGCACTAGTGCTGGTCCCCACAAATCAGAATGGATTAGTTGAAGAGGTTTTGAGTATTCTATTTGAGAAGAGACAGATGAACAAAAAAAAAGTTCTTTATTTGGTATTCTGATGTTACAAGAAGTGAGTACACTCTTGACAGTTTGTACAGAGGCATAGCCCAATCTAACATGCCATTTGTCTAACTCAGAACAAGAATTTAACAATGAAAAAGTATGGGAACTATGTACAACAGGTGAAGAAACATTTGGTGACTGAGTTGCTGACACTTTTGTAGTGGTATATGGTTCCCTTTGAATATGAAATTAATCCAAGACATACAAGCCTTTTCTAACAGTCCCCTTCAAAAGTATTTGATGAGTATCTTGAGATTTAACATAACAAGTGTCAGGATGGAACTCAAAATAGACATAATTGTCTTTTGCAAACTGAGAAACACTCACAAGATTTTTGGTAATATTTGGAACATGAAGAAGTGAGTTTAGGTAAAGATTTTGATTAGAAAGGCAAGACCTAATCTGAGAATTACCAATGTTTTTAATGAACAAACTGAGCCATTACCAATGTGCACTTTCTCCTTTCCATTATATGGAGTCTTCTGCACAATGTTAGAGGCATCCACTGTTACATGATTAGTGGCTCAGAATCAGGATACCATTCTTACTCATTGTCATTACTGCTACTGTTCGAAGTGAGCATTGCATAGGGTGTGTTTCTGATACTGCTATTGACTGTCTTGCTAAAGTGGCTCAAAACTTGAGCTGGTCCTTGATAACTTTCATCAAATCTGTGATAACAATTCCAGGACTGATGTCCATATCTCCCACATAATTGGCATTGAATGTTGCTTTTATCGAAAAACCTTCCATTCCTACCAGCAAACTACCTTTTGTTATAACCTCCTCTGCCTTTGAAAAAATTTCCTCTGCCTCCAAACCTCCCTCTATTTGCATACTGACTAGGGAAACCTTGATGACCATTTCTGTTTACATTGTGACTCTGAGGGTGTGTAATAAGATTCACTCTCATAGTCTGATGATAAAAGCATAGTGGAAACAGCTGATCCAATTCAAATTCCAAGTAGTCCAGTTACAAGAGCTAGAGCTAAAAGGTTCAAGGAGGCTTTCAATGGACTGATGCAGAGCATTTGGGTTGAGGAGTGCTTTTTAAGGCCCAAATACTTAGACTCAAGTGCAGACCATGGGTGGATTTCGTTGGTCCAAGTGGTGGAGTAATTTCAGCCTTGTTTCTAAAGCCCATACACTTGGAAGGATCAATTTTAGCCTTTTTATTGAAGCCCATACACTTGGAGGGATTACTTTCAGCTCAAGCATGTGGATTTGAGAGAATCAAGGAGATTAGATTTGGCTGATTATTACCCAGCGAATTTGGGATAACTTTCCTTTTTTATGGGATTTGGTCAGCCTTTTGGAATATATCTTCAGCAATTATTGCATTGGGCTGATTATATGGCTAATTATTCTCTTGTAAAGGCTGACATGCCATAATTATAGGGATTACCTTCCTTTTGCTATTTGTTTCCTTTTTCAAATTGTAATAACTCAGCCTATATATATGTATACCAAGGCTGAGAAGTGCAGTTGAGTTTTCTACATAAAAGTTGAGAGTTTTCTCTTTGGTTCTTTGAAGAACTTTCTGAACTTATCAAGAACTTGTTCTTGTGGCGTTCATCCGACTTATCAAACGGATTACCATCCCGTTTGTGGCGTCTACACATACCAAGGTTCGTGTTTTCTTATAAACATCGGGTCGAGGTTTCCACCTACAAAATCTGATTGTAGAACGGTCTTGGGAATCAATTTCGTTGACGGGTCTCGTTATTCTTGGCGGGGTTCGCATCATTTTGGTATCAGAGCACGGTTCTAGTCTCAGGTTTTGCCTATCCAATTTTAGTTTTTGCAGCCAATATTCTTTGTTTTCTTTTTGTTTAGATTCCAACTTCAGTTGATACATATTCCAAAAAAAGAAAGAAAGAAAGAAAAGAAAAGCTTCAGCAAAAAAAAAAAAAAAAGAAAGAAAGAAAAGAGAGCTTCAGCAAAAAAAAAAAAAAAAAGCTGCGAAAAAAAAAAAAAGTAGTATTCAGCAAAAAGAAAGAAGAACAAGTCAGAAACTGCCCAAAAAAACTCCCCTTTTAGTGATTTTATTGATTCCCTTGATTCCATACTCTTCCTTGAATCATTGACAAGCTTGTGATTGAATTGTTGCTGGTACAGGTTCTTGTTCTTGTTTGGATAAGTTTGAAAAGAACTGAAAGAGAAAATTATGAGTGGAAAAAGGCAAGAGTGGTAAGAGCAATAAACGGAAAAAGCCAAGTTTGTTGTGTGAAAACACGAGTGTTGAGAAAATTGTATTTGAGCAAAAAAAATACATGAGGGAAATAATTTGTGAGGTCTTTTATTTGCTAACATTTTTTTTGCAGCAAAAACATGTCAGACAAAGCCATTCCCACAAGTTCTTCAGGAGGGGTTGATCCAAAGCTACTTATGGATGCATTAATGGGAGAGATGAGAAGAGTGTTAAGAGCAGAAATGGAGCAAGTTCATGAATGGTTGGATAAGGTAGAGAATGAACGCATGAGGCAACCACAAAATGTACAGAATGTGCATAGGAGGGAAAGAGTTCAGAAAAGGGAAGTAAGGGTTGAAGATGAAGAGTATTATGGAGCTGGTTTTGATGAGGAAGATGATCAGAATTCCATTGTTAACAATAGGAGATATGGTGGATGGGGTAGAGGAGTTAGGAACCGAGAAGATAATAACTTGGGTGGCATAAAGATGAAGGTTCCATCATTTCAAGGTAGGTCTGATCCGGAAGCCTATCTTGAATGGGAGAAGAAGATGGAGTTTATTTTTGATTGCCACAACTATTCTGAAGCAAAGAAGGTAAAATTGGCAGCCATTGAGTTCTCTGATTATGCCATTGTTTGGTGGGATCAAATGGTGTTAAATAGGAGGCGAAATGGAGAACGGCCAGTGGAAACTTGGGAGGAGATGAAGATGATGATGAGAAAGCGGTTTGTCCCAAGTCATTACTACCGTGAGTTATACAAGAAGTTGCAAGGTTTGCGGCAAGGAAACCAGAGTGTTGAGGATTACTATAAGGAGATGGAGATTGCAATGATCCGGGCTAATGTTGAGGAAGATCGTGAAGCTACAATGGCTAGGTTCTTGCATGGATTAAATCAAGAAATACAAGATAGAGTGGAGATGCAACATTATGTGGAATTAGAGGATATGGTGCACATGGCTATCAAAGTGGAGCAACAACTCAAGAGGAGGGGTAGCTCACATGCAGCCCAAAACTCAAGTTCTACTTCTTGGAAACCAAGATATACAAAGAAGGAGGACAAGCCTCAAGCATTCCCAACACCCAAACACAAATCTGAGCATAAAACTGAAAACTCCAGCCATGTTTCTCAAGGTAAAATTGAATCATCCACTACTCGAAATCGTGATATTAAGTGCTTTAAATGTCAAGGTAGGGGACATATAGCAAGCCAATGTCCAAACAAAAGGATTATGGTGATGCGAGACAATGGAGAAGTTGAGACTGAATGCGAAGAAGACACCCAATCTATGCCACCATTAGAAGATGCAGATGATGAAGAATATGCTGCTGAAGGAGAATTGCTAGTGGCAAGAAGAGCCCTAAGTGTGCAGGCCAAAGAAGAAGAAGAAGTGCAGCGAGAAAACATTTTTCACACTCGGTGCAACGTCAAAAACAAGGTATGTAGTGTAATTATTGATGGAGGAAGTTGTACTAATGTTGCTAGCTCAACTATGGTTGAAAAATTAGGGCTACCCACAATGAAACATCCTAAACCATACAAGTTGCAATGGCTCAATGATAGTGGCGAATTAAGGGTGAATAAACAGGTGCTGGTCTCTTTTCGCATTGGAAAGTATGAGGATGAAGTTTTATGCGATGTAGTTCCAATGCAAGCAGGACATTTGCTATTAGGCCGGCCATGGCAATTTGATCGGCAAGTAAAGCATGATGGCTACACAAACAAGTACTCATTTGTGTTTAAGCAAAAAACGATCACTCTAGCTCCTATGACACCAAGACAAGTTTATGAAGATCAAGTGAGGCTACAAAAAGAGAGTGAACAAAAACGGAGTGAAGAAAGAGAGAAAAATAAATTGAGTGAAAGTTTGAGAGAGCAAACAGGAGAGGACAAGAAAATTGAGAGAGAAAAAAAGAGAGCTGATTCAACCATTGAGACAAAAAAAGAGAGAACACAAAAGAGCTTTTATGCAAGAGTGAGTGAAGTGAAAAGAGCAATGTTTTCAAATCAGCCAATGATTGTACTTGTGTACAAAGAGGCATTTTTGAACACTAATGAGATTGATCCTACTTTGCCTAGTTCTATTGTTTCTCTTTTGCAGGATTATGATGATGTCTTTCCCAAGGAGGTCCCAAATGGTTTACCCCCTATCCGAGGGATTGAGCATCAAATTGACTTCATACCTGGTGCTTCCATTCCAAACTGACCAGCTTACCGAACTAATCCTGAGGAGACAAAGGAGTTACAACAGCAGGTTAGTGAATTGATGGAAAAGGGGTATGTGAGAGAAAGCATGAGTCCATGTGCTGTTCCGGTGATTTTGGTGCCTAAGAAGGATGGGTCATGGAGAATGTGTGTTGATTGCCGAGCCATCAACAATATTACGGTAAAGTACCGCCACCCTATTCCTCGCTTAGATGATATGTTAGATGAGCTACATGGTGCTTGTGTGTTTTCAAAAATTGACTTGAAAAGTGGATATCACCAAATCAGAATGAAAGAGGGAGACGAATGGAAAACTGCTTTTAAAACAAAACATGGATTGTATGAGTGGTTAGTAATGCCATTTGGACTAACTAATGCACCAAGTACTTTCATGCGATTAATGAACCATGTTTTGCGTCCTTTTATAGGCAGGTTTGTTGTTGTGTATTTTGATGATATACTCATTTATAGCAAGAGTTTGGCTGATCATATTTTGCATTTGAAATCTGTTCTGGATGTGCTTAGAAAAGAGAAATTGTATGCTAACATGAAAAAATGCACCTTTTGCACCGATAAGCTTGTGTTTCTTGGCTATGTTGTGAGTGCACAGGGTATACAAGTTGATGAAGAGAAGGTTCATGCAATCCAAGAGTGGCCAAAACCCACAAGTGTAGGCCAAGTCCGAAGTTTCCATGGACTTGCAAGTTTTTACCGACGGTTCGTGAAAGATTTTAGTAGCATAGCTGCACCACTTACTGAAGTGATCAAGAAAGACATTGGATTCAAATGGGAGGAACAGCAAGAAGAGGCATTCAAACTACTCAAGGAAAAATTGTCTCATGCACCTTTACTTGCTTTACCTGATTTTACTAAAACATTTGAAATTGAATGTGATGCTTCAGGTATAGGAATAGGTGCTGTTCTTATGCAAGGTGGACGACCAATTGCGTATTTCAGTGAGAAGCTTAATGGGGCAACTTTAAACTACCCTACTTATGACAAGGAAATGTATGCATTGGTCCGAGCATTGGAGACATGGCAACACTACCTTTGGCCTAAAGAGTTTGTGATTCACACTGATCATGAGTCCTTGAAGCATCTGAAGGGCCAACACAAGTTGAATAGGAGGCATGCACGATGGGTTGAGTTCATTGAGACATTCCCATATGTCATCCGATATAAGCAAGGTAAGGAAAATGTTGTCGCTGATGCACTCTCTCGCAGGTATGCCTTGATTTCTACTCTTGAAGCAAAATTGCTTGGTTTTGAACACATTAAAGAATTGTATCCATTAGACCAAGATTTCTGTGAAGAGTATAGGAATTGTGAGGGCAAGGCCATGGGTAAATTCTTTAGGCATGATGATTTCTTGTTTCGTGAGAATAAGCTATGTGTGCCTAATTGCTCATTGCGAGACTTGTTAGTGAGGGAATCCCATGGAGGAGGGTTAATGGGACACTTTGGAGTTGCTAAGACATTAGCCATACTGCAAGAGCATTTCTTTTGGCCACACATGAAAAGAGATGTTGAGAGAATGTGTGGAAGATGTGTCACTTGTAGGCAAGCAAAATCCCGAGTGCAACCTCATGGACTATACACACCACTCCCCATTCCTAGTGAACCTTGGGTTGACATTTCAATGGACTTTGTGTTAGGATTGCCTAGGACAAAGCGTGGTAAAGACTCAATATTTGTGGTTGTGGATAGATTTTCTAAGATGGCACATTTTATTCCATGCCACAAAACAGATAATGCATCACACATTGCTGATTTGTTCTTTAGGGAGGTTGTAAGGTTACATGGGATGCCTAGGACAATTGTTTCAGATCGTGATACTAAGTTTTTGAGCTACTTTTGGAAGACTTTGTGGTGTAAGTTAGGGACTAAGTTATTATTTTCTACTACTTGTCATCCACAAACTGATGGTCAAACTGAAGTAGTAAATAGGACATTAACAACCTTGTTGAGGGCTATCATTAAAAAGAATATCAAAACTTGGGAAGATTGGTTACCACATGTTGAATTTGCTTATAATCGTACTGTTCATTCTGCAACAAGATTTTCACCTTTTGAAATTGTTTATGGTTTTAATCCTTTAACTCCATTGGATTTAACACCATTACCTTTGAAAGAGTGTGTTAATTTAGATGGCAAAAAGAAAGCTGAATTTGTCAAGCAGATACATGAGAAGGCAAAGTTCAACATTGAGCGTCGAACGGAGCAATATGCGAAACAAGCCAACAAGGGGCGTCATAAGCTCATTTTTGAACCTGGAGATTGGGTTTGGTTGCATATGAGGAAAGAAAGATTTCCAGCACAAAGGCATTCTAAGTTGCTTCCAAGAGGGGATGGACCATTCCAAGTTCTTGAGCGCATAAATGACAATGCATACAAGTTAGATTTGCCAGGTGAGTATAATGTTAGTGCCACTTTCAATGTTACTGATTTAACCCCCTTTGATGTAGGTGATGATTTGAGGACAAATCCTCTTCAAGAGGAGGGGAATGATGATAAAAGCATAGTGGAAACAGCTGATCCAATTCAAATTCCAAGTGGTCCAGTTACAAGAGCTAGAGCTAAAAGGTTCAAGGAGGCTTTCAATGGACTGATGCAGAGCATTTGGGTTGAGGAGTGCTTTTTAAGGCCCAAATACTTAGACTCAAGTGCAGACCATGGGTGGATTTCGTTGGTCCAAGTGGTGGAGTAATTTCAGCCTTGTTTCTAAAGCCCATACACTTGGAAGGATCAATTTTAGCCTTTTTATTGAAGCCCATACACTTGGAGGGATTACTTTCAGCTCAAGCATGTGGATTTGAGAGAATCAAGGAGATTAGATTTGGCTGATTATTACCCAGCGAATTTGGGATAACTTTCCTTTTTTATGGGATTTGGTCAGCCTTTTGGAATATATCTTCAGCAATTATTGCATTGGGCTGATTATATGGCTAATTATTCTCTTGTAAAGGCTGACATGCCATAATTATAGGGATTACCTTCCTTTTGCTATTTGTTTCCTTTTTCAAATTGTAATAACTCAGCCTATATATATGTATACCAAGGCTGAGAAGTGCAGTTGAGTTTTCTACATAAAAGTTGAGAGTTTTCTCTTTGGTTCTTTGAAGAACTTTCTGAACTTATCAAGAACTTGTTCTTGTGGCGTTTATCCGACTTATCAAACGGATTACCATCCCGTTTGTGGCGTCTACACATACCAAGGTTCGTGTTTTCTTATAAACATCGGGTCGAGGTTTCCACCTACAAAATCTGATTGTAGAACGGTCTTGGGAATCAATTTCGTTGACGGGTCTCGTTATTCTTGGCGGGGTTCGCATCATAGTCTCTACTTCTTTATGATGTTTCTCAATTCTATTTTCTTGTGCAAGCAAAATGCTTCAATTTCTTCTATTGAATATGGATCAGTTCTAGAGAGAATGGATGTAACAAAACCATCATATTTTGAGGAAAGATCATCAAGAATTACCTCTATATGATCATTGTCTATAATTACATGACCAACTAAAGCCAAAGAATCAACAAGATTCTTAATCCTTAAAAGATACTTAGTAGCTGTCATGGATCCCTTCTTCACAGTTTGTAGCTGTGACTTGAACTGCTTGATCTTTGCCTTTGTATGAGAGGCAAAGAAAGTTTCTACCTTTTCTCAAACCTGATATGAGTATTCACATCCCACCATCCTTGTAAGGATATTTTCTGACATCGTTGACAGGAGCCAAGACAGCAAGAGTTGATCTTGCTTCTTCCAAAGAACATACTGCTGACTCAAGATCCCAAGAACTCTTCCTTGCTCATCTACTGCAAATCTTGATGGCACTTCTTGACCACCACTGATGTATTTCTCTAGCTTATGTCCTCTAATGGCTGCAAGAACTTACTGCTTCCAGAGTAGATAGGAATTGCTGTCTAGTTTCATAGAAATAGAGTGGCTAAAAGAAACTTGTGAAGCATTCAGAGATGCTACAGAGAACGAATTTAAATTTTCTCCCATTGGATCAAAGCTCTGATACCATGTTAGAATTCTCAAGAACTTTAGAAAGAAAGAAAGCTCAAGAACTTTTAGACAAGAAAGTTCAGGAAAGGAAACTATGATTCAATCTTATTATTCAACAAATGATGTAGTTGAGATTACAATTTATAGGCTAGGACTTAATTATCGAATTACACTAATGTCCTTAACTAATAAACTGCAACCAAGATCAGACTAACAAATTGGTAACAGAAAAAAGACTAGGCCTAATAGATTACTAACAAACTTCATGTGACAAGCCTGCAGTTGCTAGTATTAGCTGCTGAACTAAACCCTTTTCTCTAACAGAGAGAAAGAGGGAGAGAGAGAGAGAGAGAAGTATCAGAGAAAGGAAGAGACAAAGAGAGATAGAAGTGCTAGAGCAAGAGAGAGAGTGAGTAAGAAGCATTAGAGAAAGCACACGCATGAGAGAGAGAGGAAGGGAGAGAAGTTTCAAAAAGAGAAAGAGAGAGAAGATTCAAAGAGAGTTAGAGAGAAAAAGGGAGAGAGAAGTTTTAGAGAAAGCCACAAAGAGAGAGGGAGAGAGAAGTTTTAAAGAGAGTGAGTGGTAGACAAAATTTTGCAAAGAGGGTGAGAGAGAGTGTTTGTCTATGTTGCAGAGAGATAAAGATCTTTTAGAGAGCACTTGAGAGAGAAAGAAAGAGAGAGGGAGAGAGCAAGAGAGAGAGAGAGAGAGAGAGAGAGAGAGAATTTTTAGAGAAAGACATTTTGCTAGGAGAGAAAGAGAGACAGGGAAATTTTAGAGAGAAAGAGAGTGGGTGACCAATAGAGGGAAAGAGAGAGAGAGAGAGAAGATTTAGAGAGAGGGAGATAGCAAGATAGGGAGAGAGGGAGAAAGCCAGAGAGAGAAAGAGAGAGGCAGAGGGGTAGAAAGAGAATGAGTGAGAGAGAAGTTTTGCAAAGGATGAGAAAGAGAAAAGTTTCAAACATAAGAGAGAGAGAGAGAGAGAGAGAGAGAGAGAGAGAGAGAGAGAGAGAAGTTTTAGATAGAGTGAGAGAGAGAAAGAGAGATAGAAAGAGAAGTTTTAGGGAAGCAAGAGTGAGGGAGTAAAAGAGAAGTTTGAGAGAGAGAAAGAGAGTAAGTGAGAGAGGGTGTTGTAGAGAGAGAGAGAGAAAGTGTGTCTATTAGGAAAAGAGGGAGAGAGAGGAAGAGAGAGACAAAAAAGTTTTCGAGAGTGCAAGAGAGAGAGAGAGAGATGTTTTACAAAGACCAAGAGTGAGAAAGAGAAAGAAAGAAAGGAAAATTTTAAAGAGAGAGAACTAGAGGCAAATTTCAAAGAAACCAAGAGGAAGAGAGATTGAGAGAAGTTTCAGAGAGAGATAGAGAAATTTCAATGAGAGAAATAGATAGAGAGAGACAATTTAAGGAAATAGAGAGACAGTGAGAGAGAGAAGTTTTAGAAAGAGCAACAGATAGTGAGAGAGAAAGAAGTTTTAGATACAGTGACACAAAGGCAGAGAGAGAGGGTGACAAAGAGTGAGAGAAGTTTCAAATAGAACAAGGCAGAGAGAGTGAGAGCAAGAAGTTTCATTAGAGAGTGAGAGAGAGTTCGAGAGATTGAGAGAGAGAGAGAGAGAGAGAAAAGGGTAGTTTTAGAGAGTGAGAAAGAAAGGGAGAGGGGGGAGAAGTTTCGTAAAGAGCGAGAGAAGATTCAAAGAAAGTGAGAGAGAGAGAGAGAGAGAGTAACTGAGAAAGAGTGTGAGTGTTGGTGAGAGAGGGAGCGAGACAAAACAAGAGATAGAGAGTTAGAAGTTTCAGACAAACTAAGAGAGAGAGAGAAAGAGAGCAAAGTTTTAGAGAGACTGAGAGAGAGCAAAAGACCAGGAGAAGGAGAGAGAGAGAGAGAAGATTTGTTGACAGTGAAAGAGAGAAAGAGACATAAAACTTTTAGAGAGAATGAGAGAGAGAGAGGGTGAGTGAGAGACAGTGGGAGAGAGAGCCAGAAAAATAGAGAGAAAGAGTGAAAGGGAAGTTCTAGAGAGAGAAAGATGGTAAATCAGTGAGTGCAAGAGTGAGGGGAAGAGAGTAAGAGAGAAGTTTTAGAGAGACTGAGAGAGAGATAAAGAGAAGTTTCAGAGAGAGTGAGAGAGACAGCAGTTTGAGAGAGATGAGGAAGTCAGATAAAGAGAATATTCAAAGAGGGTGGGAGATTGTGAGAGAGAGAAGTTTTAAAGAGAGTGAGAGAGAGAGACAATGAGAGAGAAAGAAGTTTCAGATAGAACAGACCCAAGAGAGAGTGAGAGTAAGAACTTTCATGGAGAGCAAGAGACAAAGAGAGTGTGTGAGTGTTGGCAGGAGAGGGAGAGAGAAAGAAAGAGAGGAAGTGAAGTCTTAGAGAGAGTTTTAGAGAGAGACAGAAAGAGAGAGAGAAAAAGAAACATTTTAGAGAGATTGAAGAGAGAGAGAGGGGGAAGTTCTAGAGAGAGAGGGGGAAGTTTCAAAGAGAGGAAGAGAGAGTGTGAGAAGTTTTACAGAGAAAGAGACAGAGTGAATAGTTTTTGAGAAGTTTCAGAAAAGCAAAAGAATAGTTTTTGAGAAGGAAAGAGAGTGACTGAGAAAGAGTAAGAAAGAAGTTTTAGAAAGAGAGAAGTTTTCTAGAGAAAGAGATAGAGTGATTTCAAAGAAAGAGAGAGAGAGAGAGAGAGGTTTAAAAGAGGGAAAGAGCATGGGTGAGAGAGGATGGGGGAGTGAGAGAGAGTGAGCAAGAAGTATTAAAGAAAGTGAGGGTAAGAGAGAGAGTAGTAAATAGAGTGTTCCAAAGAGGGAGAGAGTGCATGTGAAAGAGAGAGAGAGAGAGAACAAGAGAAGTTTCTTAGAGAGCTAGAGACAGAGAGAGAAAGAAGTTTCAAAGACACTAATAGAGAGAGAAAGGAAAGTTTCTGAAATAGAGAATGTGTGAGAGAAGTTCTATAGAGAGTGAGTGAGGGAAGTTCTACAGAGATCAAGAGAGAGATAGAGAGAAGTTTCAAAGAGAAAGAGAAAGCAAGAGAGAGAAACAGAAAAGTTTCAGAGAGAGTGAGACAAGTTTCAAAGAGTGTGAGAGAGGAGACGGTGAGAGAGAGAGAAAGGGAGAGGTCTCGGAGAGAGAGTGAGAGAGATAGAGATAGAAGTTTCATTGAGACTATGACAGAGAAGTTTCAGAGAGAGCAAGAGAGAGAGAATGAGTGAGTGACATTTTATGGAGAGAGTAACTGAGACAAGGTCTAGAGAGACTAAGAGAGACAGATAGAGAGATGTTTCAAAGAGAGAGAGAGAGAGAGAGAAGTTTCAAAAAGGATAAGAGAAAGAGATAGAGAAAAGTTTTAGAGAGAGTGAGAGAGAGAGAAGTTTCAAGGAGTGAGAGAGTGAGAAAGAGAGAGACGTTTCTTAGACAGTGAGAGAGAAAATATTCATAGAGAGCAACAGAGAGCGAGAGTGAGAGAGAGAAGTTTTAGAGAGAGAGGAAGAGAGAGGGAGAGAAGATCAGAGAAAAGAAGAGAAGGAGAGAGAGAGTGAGTAAGGAGTATCAGAACAAGTGCAAAAGAGAGAGAGGAAGAAGTCTCAAACGGAGTATATATGTGTGTTAAAGGAAGAGAGATATAGAGAAGTTTTAGAGAGAGCTAGACAGAGGCAAAGAGAAATTTTAGACAAACAGAGATAAAGAGGGATGTTTTAGAGAGCGCAAGACATAGAGAGAGAGTGGTAGATAGAGTGTTGCAAATAAGGAGATGGAGAAAGAGAGAGAAGTTTCAGAGAGAGAAAGAGAGAGAGAAGTTTTAGAGAGAGAAACTACACAAGGAAGTTTTAGAGAGTGTGTGACTGAAAGAGAGAGAGAGAGAGAGAGAGAGAGAGAAAAGTTTCAAATAGAGTGGAGAGACACAGAGAGAGGGAAAGAGAAAGCAAGAGAGAAAGAGAGTGAGTGGGAGAGAGTAGAAGTAGGGTGATAGGGAAAGAGAGAAAGGGAGAGACAGAAATAGAGATAGAGAAGTTTTGGAGAGAGAGAGTGAGGACAGGGAGGGAGAGAGAAGAGATAGGGTGACAGGCAAAGAGAGAGGGAGAAAGGGAGAGACAGAGAGAGAGATAGAGAAGTTTTGGAGAGAGAAAGAGAGTGAGAGAGAGAGAGAGAGAAGGAGAAAGAGAAGTTTCATAAAGGGTGAGAGAGAGTGTGTATATCCAGGTTGTAGGGAGATGGAAATGTTTTAGAGTGAGCTCAAGGGACAGAAATAGAAAGAGAGAGAGAGAGAAAGAGAGAGGAAGAGGGAGAAGTTTCAGAGAGAGAGACAAAGAAACAAAGAATGAGTGAGCAAGAAGTATCAGAGTAAGTGAGAGTGAGAGAGAGAGTAATACAAAGAGTGTTAGAGTGTGTGTGAGAGAGAGAGAGCAAGAGAGAGAGAAGTTTTAATGAGACTAAGAGAGAGAAAGAGAGAAAAGTTAGAGAGCAAGAGAAAAAAAGAGATGTTTCAGGTAGTGAGAGAGCGTAAAAGAAGTTTGAGAGAGACTTAGAGAGAGAGAAAAGAAGTTTAAATGAGAAAGTGAGAGAGTACTTTCAAGGAGCAAAGGAGAGTTAGTGAGAAAGAGAAGTTTCAAAGAGAATAGAGAAAGAAGTTTTAGAGAGAGGAAGACAGAGAGAAAGAGAAGTTTCAGGGAGAAAAGGAGAGTGAGTGAGAGAGAGAGGTTTCAAAGAGAAAGAGAGAGAGAAGTTTTAGAGAGAAAGAGACAAAGAGAAATTTCAGGGAGAAAAGTAGAGTGAGTGAGAGAGAGAGGTTTCAAAGAGAAAGAGAGAAGTTCATGAAAGAGTGAGATAGAAAAAAATAAAAGTCTTAGGGAGAGAAAGAGTGAGAGAGAGAGGAGAAGCTTCAATGAAAGAAAGAAATAGGGAGAGAGAAGTTTCAAAGAGGGCAAGGCAAAGAGAGAAAAGTTTTAGCGAGAGAAAGACAATGAGTGAGAGGGAGAAGTTTCAGACAGAAAGAAAGAGAAAAAGTTCAAAAGAGTGCATGACAAAGAGAGAAGCTTCCATGAGAGAGATAGAAGTAGAGAAAGACTCAGAGAAAACGAGTGAGCAAGAGAAATTTTGCAAACAAAGAGTGTAACAAAGTTAATGCGAGAAGTTCTAGAGACACATAGAGAGAGAGAGAGAGAGAGAGAGAGAGAGAAGGAAGTTTTAGAGAGTGAGAAGGTTTAGACAGATTGCAAGAGAGATAGAGAGAAGTTTCAGAGAGAGTGCAAGAGAGAGAGATGTTTCAGAGAGATTGAGGAACACAGATAAAGAGAACTTACAAAGAGGGTGGGAGACTGTGGGAGACAGAAGTTTCAAAGAGAGTGAGAGGGGGAGAGAACAGGAGGGAAAGAAGTTTCAGACAGAACAAAGCTAAGAGAGAGTAGTACTAGGAACTTTCATAGAGAGTGACAGAGAGAGAGTGTGTATGAGTATTGGTAGGAGAGGAAGAGAGAGAGAAAGAGAGGAAACAAATTCTTAGAGAGAAGTTTCAAAGAGAGAGACAAAGAGAGAGCGAGAGAGGAAGAAATAAGTTTCAAAAAGGCCGACAAAGAGAGATAGGGAGTAGTTCTAGGAAGAACAAGAGAGAGAGAGAGGGAGAAGTTTCAGAGAGAGCGAGAGAAAGGGACAAGTTTTGCATGGAGTGAAGAGGGTAAGGGAGAGAAGTTATAGAGAGAGTAGGAGAGTAGTTTTGAGAGCAAAAGAGAGTGACTATAAGTAAGTGAGAGAGAGAAGTTTTCAACACAGAGAGAGAGAGTGATTTCAAAGAAAGAGAGAGAAAAGTTTAAGAGAGAAAGAGTGTGAGTGAGAGAGAATCAGGGAGTGAGAGAGCAAGTGAGAGAGAGAATCAGTGACTGAGAAGTATCAAAGAAAGGAGAGTGAAGAAAGAGTAGTAGACAGAGGTTCTAGAGAGGGGTGAGAGAGTGTGTGTGAGAGAGATAGAGCAAGAAAAGTTTTAAAGAGAGCTAGAGACAAAGAGAGAAAGAAGTTTTAGAGATATTGAAAGAGAGAGAAAGGGCAGTTTTGGAGAGAGAGAATGTGTGAGAGAAGTTTTATGAAGAGAGTGCATGAGAGAAGTTCTAGAGAAACCAAGAGAGAGATAGAGAGAAGTTTCAAAGAGATTGAGAGAGACAGATAAAAGTTTCAAAGAAAGTGAGAGAGAAAAAGAGAAGTTTCAAGAAGTGAGAGAGCAAAAATGAAGCTTGATAGAGAGAGAGAGTAGTTTTATAGAGAAAAAGAGAGAGAGCAAGAAAGAAAGAGACAGAAAGAGAATTTTCATAAAGAGTGAGAAAGCGAGAGAGGGAGAGGGAGAGAGTAGGAGAGGGCGAGAGAGAAAGAGAGACAGAGAGAAGATTTAGAGAGCAATAGAAAGGGAGAGAGAGAAGTTTCATAGAAAGCAACAAAGAGAGAGGGAGAAGAAGAGAGAGAAATCTTAGAGAAAGGAGAGAAAGAAATAGAGAGAGTAGTGTCAGAGCTAGGGAAAGGAAGAGTGAACAAAAAGTCTCAAAGAAAGCACATGATGGAGAGAGAGAAGTTTTTGCGAGAGCAACAGAGATAGAAGGTTTAGAGAGAGGTAGAGGGATAAAGGAGAGACAAGTTTTCAAGAAATCCCCAAAAAAGAAGGGAGAGAAAAGTTTGACAGAGAAAGAGTGGCAAACAAAGTGTTGTAAAGAGGAGGGGAGAGAGAGAGAGAGAGAGTGTGTGTGTGTGTGTGTGTGTGTGCTGTAGAGAGAAAGACCTGTTTTAGAGAGACCTTGAGAGAGAGAGAAAGAGAGAAAGAGCAAGAGGGAAAGGAGGGAGAGGGAAGTTTCAAGGAGAACCTAGTTGGGTACACGACCAAGAAGATAAAAGTGTAATGGATTACACGTTAGTAAATAAAAAAGAGACTACTATTGAAGATATAGAACAAAAACTTAGGAATTGGTCTATTCCTGAACATAAAGTCAGCCAAGTATACCAAGTCGGTATTTTAGATCATATAACCCATGACTATGTTATTAAAATAGCTGAACATACCTTAGCCTTGGAAAGTCTCCAAGAAACAATTGATCTTTTAACAGTCGAATTGATAAAAGAACATAGACGAAAAGGATTTAAATTTATTCATGTCGGATTAATACAAGTAGCTATTAAGCCTTTACATAGGTTAGGAATTGATACTCCTGTTTGTATTATCCTAAGAGACTCTCGTCCTGTTAAATTTAAAGATCAATTATTATCGATAATAGAAGCTAATCTAAATGATGGTCCTGTTTTCTTTAATAATTTTGCAAATTATACAACAGATTTAAGAACCTTTGACTCTCACCATAACATTAAATTAGATGTTAAAATTCCTGAAGGAATTTGGAATGCTAATTCTTATCCTTTAGCTATAGTATATAAGTTATATTATAAAGTAATGCAAACCAATATTAAGCCAAAAGCTTTAAATGTTTCTTCTAAAACTGAAACTTTACTTTTACAAGTAAACTTAAATCATTCTAATTATGTCACTCCTAAACTGTTAAACCATGAGGAAGTTTCTCGAGGATTAGAATGGAATTTAGAAAATATCCTCACCCCAGAAAAAGAAGAACCTCCTACTCTTAATAATATCATAGAGTATAAATCAGGAAATATTACCTTAGACTTTAGACGAAGCCCGTCTATACGAGTGACCTCTAGATCAAGTTTTTCTGAACCAAGTCATCGATCAGTTGACATAGGATCTGTAGGAACTATCCCTAAATCTTTAAAACTTAAAGGAGTTCAACCTCATCCAGTTACTCCACAACCAGAATATCAAGTTGAGACTCCTTCCGCACAAGCTAATAACTCCCCTACTAGATCTGAAGTAGAAGCTTATAATCAGTTGAATATGTTACAAGTTTTTGAAATTGATAAAGAAAAACTAAGACAAACTTTTTATACCCCTGAAAATGAGGAAAAACGAAAATGGTATTTCTCCACTTTTCCACCCGAAGATCTTGTTAGGTATCGTAATGAATTTTATAATTATTTAATAAAGATTGAAGACCATATTCCTTTCTTTGACTGGTTTGAAAATAATATTTTAAACACTCTGCAAATAGATGTTTTAGAAACCTTACCTTTAAGTTGGAAAACAACCAGAGGAAAAGTTATTACAGGAAATGTCCCTCCTTTAGAAGAAATATCGTTTTTAAATCAGGATAATATCGAAATTATAGCCTCACCCTTAAAGAAAGTTTTATCTACCGGAGACGAACTTAGTTTTTCCGCCTCTAAAAGAGATGTTAAAAATATACAAGAACAATTAAATTATACCAATAAAGTAGTTCATAATATTGCTTTATCAATTGATACTCCTTTTGCTAAAATGACTCCTTCCATTAGTACTACTAAACCAGACTTGATAAAACCATTATTTAAACCTTTTAAATTTTCTAATGAAGAAATCTCTGAAATAAAATTAGGAAACTCCACTTCTAATATCTTAGCCAAAATTGATAAACGTTTAAAAAATTTAAAGCTTGCTGAAGATAAAAAACAGAAGAATGTTGTTATTAACACTTTACAAGAAGCAGCCCCTAAAATCGAAGATCAAGTCCAAAGAATACGAACAACTCGACCCTATCCCATTTCCCGAAATTATTATACTCGTCCTACCCTTCCTGATATTCAACATGAAGAATGGGATTTAGATAATCCTGCTGCTTTTGATGGTAATAGTATTATTGAATGGAATATAGATGGCCTTCCTGAACACCTTATTTTAAGAAAATTAAATTCTATGACTATGGCCTCTACTGCTTATATTAAACATGGAAATAATTCACGGCATGCCGCCCAATTACTAGTTTCTGGCTTTACTGGTATTCTAAAAGGATGGTGGGATAATATACTCCTTGAAACTGACCGTTTCACAATTTTAAATGCTATTAAAGTAGAACCCTCTACAGGACAAGAAATAGGAACTCAAGTCGTGTCTTTAATTTTAGCTATCTCCCAAAACTTTATAGGAGACCCTAAACTTTTTGAAGAAAGATCAAGTGAGATCCTACATGCTTTAAGATGCCCTAAATTATCTTATTTTAGATGGTACAAAGATAATTTCTTAGCTAAACTATTAGTTAGAACAGATGCCTCTGCCCTTTATTGGAAAGAAAAGTTTATCTCTGGTTTGCCTAGAGCCTTTGCGCAAAAAGTTAGAGATAGAATAGAACATGAAACCTTAAGCCTTAATTATATGACTTATGGCCAGATTATTTCTAATATAATTAAAACAGGTTTAGAACAGTGTAACCAACTCTCTCTAACTACCCAAATTCTTAAAGAAGATAAATCCGTCCGTAAAGAATTAGGCTACTTTTGTCAACAATATGGCCTAGAAAGAATTGATGCACCTTCTAAAAAATCTAAAAGACAGCATAAGTTTTTTAAAAAACATAAAAAACATAAAGTTTCAAATAAAAAAGAATTTTTAGATAAACCTTCTAAGAAAAAGAAATTTAAAAAATTTAATGAATCTTTAACCTGTTATAAATGTGGACGTAAAGGACATATAGCAAAAAATTGTTATGTTAAAAAGAAGATTAATGAATTATCACTTGAGGAACCTGTTAAACAACAACTAGCAGAATTACTTTTGTATAAATCTGATAGTACCACCTCTAATAGCTCAACTGATGAAGATGTAATAGAAACCTTAGAAACTTCAAGTAGTTCAGAAGATGAACCACTGCCTTGTAAAAACTGTACTAAAGATTGTACTATTAACTTATTTTATTGTAATACTTTAACAAGTGACAATAAATTTTTAATCGATCTTATCGAAAAAATAGAAGACCCTGATTTAAAATATCAATATTTTCTTAAATTAAAAAATTTAATCAAAACTGATGAATACGACGATATTACCACCCCTTCCTTTGAACCTTATGATTTAACCAAAATTCTTACCATTAATCAGCCTCAAAAGGAGCCTCTTCTAGGAATTCCTGAATTAAACCATGAAATTAAAACAATAAAAAATGAAATAAGAATGTTATATGAGAAAATATCATTACTTGAAAACACTGCTACAGAAGTCAAGGAAAATACTCCCAATACTGAATTTTTAAATAATTTAACCTTTCTACAGCAACGATAGCGTTGTAAAGTAGATCTAAGAATTGGAAAGAGTTTTCATAAAAAATTTATAGCTTTAATAGACTCAGGAGCTGATTTAAATTGTATCCAAGAAGGACTAATACCAACCCACTATTACCAACAAACCCTCCAAAACTTATACTCTGCCAGCAGCCATAGTATGAATATTAAGTATAAATTAACAAATTCCTATATTTGTAATAATGGAATATGTCTTCCTAATGAATTTTTATTAACAAAAAATATAAAAGAACAAATAATCTTAGGAACTCCCTTTTTAACCCAAATATACCCTATTCATTATGTAGGAGAAAAAGGTATAAAAACAAAAATAAAAGATGTAGAACTTTTCTTTGAATTTGTCCAGCTGTACAAGAAAAAGAACTTAAAGTATTAGAAACTCACTATTTTAACCTATTACAGCAAAAACAAAATCAAATCAGTTTTCTTAAAACAGAAATCGAATATAAATCTCTTGAAAATTTATTAAAAAAACCCCAAATTCAAGAAAAGATATCTCACTTAGAACAACAAATTAAAACAGAGATTTGTGCTCATATTCCTACTGCTTTTTGGAACAGAAAAACTCATTTAGTTTCCTTACCTTATGAAGATACTTTTGATGAATCTAAAATTCCTACGAAAGCAAGGCCTATTCAAATGAATAAAGAAATCTTAGAATATTGTAAAAAAGAGATCCAAGACTTTCTTGATAAAAATTTAATTAGACCAAGTAAATCCCCCTAGAGTTGTGCAGCTTTCTATGTTCAGAAGGCCTCTGAAATAGAACGTGGATCCCCTAGAATGGTAATAAATTATAAACCTTTAAACTCTGCTTTAAAATGGATTAGATATCCTCTCCCTAACAAAAAAGATCTTTTAGGTCGCTTATATGATGCCCTCATCTTCTCTAAATTTGATATGAAATCAGGTTTCTATCAAATTCAGTTAAAAGAAGAAGATAAATATAAAACCGCCTTTACAGTTCCATTCGGTCAATATGAATGGAATGTTATGCCTATGGGTCTTAAGAATGCTCCATCTGAATTTCAAAATATTATGAATACAATTCTTTATCCTTATTCTGACTTTATAATTGTTTATTTAGATGATGTTCTAATATATTCTAAGAATCTTGATCAGCATTTTAAGCATTTAAAAATATTTATACAAACAATTAAATATAATGGCTTAGTTGTTTCAGAGAAGAAAGTAAAATTCTTTCAAACAAAGATAAGATTTTTAGGACATGATATCCACCTAGGAACTATTACTCTTATCTCTAGAAGTCTAGAGTTTGCTGATAAGTTTCCAAATGAAATTAAAGATAAAACCCAATTACAAAGGTTTTTAGGTTGTCTGAATTATGTTTCTGATTTCATCCCTAATATTCGCACCTTATGTAAACCACTTTTCAGCCGATTAAAAAAAAATCCTCCTCCCTGGCCAAATGACATGACCCAAACTATTATTAAAGTTTGCTCTTTAGTAAAGCAGATTCCATGTCTTGGACTACCTCATCCTAATGCCTCTTTAATTATTGAATGTGACGCCTCTGAACTAGGATTTGGAGGAATCTTAAAACAATTTTTTCCTCCAGATAACAAAGAACAAGTTGTTCGTTATCATTCCAGTGCCTGGTCCTCTACTCAAAAGAATTATAGCACTATCAAAAAAGAAATTTTGGCTATAGTACTATGCATTACTAAATTCCAAGACGATTTGATTAATAAAGAATTTTTACTTCGTACTGATTGCAAAGCTGCTGAAGATGTTTTACAAAAAGATGTAAAAAACCTTGTTAGTAAACAAATTTTTGCCCGATGGCAATCTCTTTTATCTTGTTTTGATTTTAAAATTGAGCATATAAAGGGAGAGCAGAATAGTCTTCCTGACTTTCTGACTCGGGAATTCTTGCAGGAAAAAATATGAGTGATAAACAGCAGCCCTCACGGCCCTTAACAAGATCTCAGTTTGCTCTAAGCAAACCTGCTCCTGTTAAATCTAATTTATTTTCTGCAGGTACTTCTTATGCCTCTAAGTCTAATACAAGGCCGGCTTCTCCGGCAATCACCCAAACTGTTCTTTCTGAAGCAAGTCGCTTCCTCCCACTAAGACCACCATTTTCACCTATTCGCACCCCTGAATCTAATCCCTGTACATTTAAAAATAAGAGTATTCCTCTTCCTATCATAACCCTTGAACCTGAACACTTAAATTTTAAACCTTTTGAAATAGCAGCCAGATGTTTTCCCCGTGGATGGTCATGGATTCTGCATGACCTTAAGAAAAATAAAACCTACTATCAGGCTATTTTAGTGGATACAGACTCGGCCCAAATTATCCATGACTTTGACCCTAAGGATAATACCATTATTACTTACTCTTGATTTCAAATTCTAAAGGTAATCACTCCCACTGAGTGGAACCAGCATCCTTTCACAGGAAAGAAATTCTCTTTTCCCTTTGACCCACCTTATTATGACTATTTTGATTATCAACAGGCCTGGTATAATGTTTTATATGAACTCTGTCCCACTCACTCCTGGTTTCTCAGCTTTAATAACCAGCAAGCCGCTTATCCTAGTTGGTTTCTCGAATGGTTTCTTTATTTTGGTCCATTGCTTGTACAGTTTCCCCCCATAACTAAAAGGACTTATGAGCAATTTAAAAAATTGGCTACTCAGATCTCCATGCAAGAGCGTTTCTTAATGTTTTGTTCTATCACAAAAATTGGCTGGATCATGCAGACCAGATATAATATTGACCAAGTTCTCCCGGTGGGGTATCCCCAATCTCTGGTTCGAACTATTCAAACTAAATGGTGGATAAAATTTGATGAAACTCTTATTGAAGAAAGGTTTTCTTCTTGGAAGAATCTGCAAGCCGCAACCTCTTCACCAAAACCTGAACAGCCCAAAGGACTCATATCTCTGCCAGATATATCACAATTAAGTCCTGCTCAATTAAAAGAATATAAAAAGAAGTTAATGGATTTTGCTTCATCCATCGATTCTGATGAGGAGCCCTCTCAGGAAGCTGAGTCAGATCTGAGCTTTCCATCTCATCTACAAAATGAAGATGATTGCTATGGGGTCCCACTTCAGCAGACACCATAATTAGCAACGACATAATTATTAAAGTCGCAGGCACATCATGACAAGCTGTCTAAAAATCAGGAATCATTCCAGACAAAGCAACAGCTGGTAGCTGATACGACTGCGGATCTCAAAGTTTTGAAGTCCGGATTAAGATTTATTGTATTAATATTTTAAGTCCGACGTATTAAATTACATTGTAAAAAGGTTTGAAGTCCAGACTCTTCTATAAAAGGGTGTTAGTCATTCGTTCTAGACAGAGCGAATTAGAATCAGAATATATAAGTCTTGAATGCGATCTCCTTTGTAAAGCTCTCACTCTGTAAGCATTTTTCTCTAAAAGTAAATTCTGTTTAAGTATGCTCTGCACTCGCCCTCTGTGGATCTTGTGCATCAGAAAATCTTTTTAAAGCCCTTCTATTTATTTTCTTCTTTCAGTTAAATTTAATCTTATGTTTCTAATCTGTATTCCTTTATGTTTTCCATATTTAATTTGCATACCTATTAATTATTTTCCATTAGTACGAATTTCATATATACGAACTCCCAGAATTTTAAATTATTATAATTTATATAATATCCTTCGTGACAATTACAATAACCCTGTTGATCCTGTACACATATGCTCATGACAGAGTGAGAAATAGAGGGAAAGAAGTTTCAGAAGGCACGAGGGGGAGAGAGAAAGAGAAGTTTTAAAGAGAAAAAGGTAGTAAGTGAGAGGGAAGTTTCAGAGAGAAAGAGACAGAGAGAAGTTCAAGAGAGAGTGCAAGGGAGAGAGAGAGAGACAAAGAGAGAAAGAGAAGTTTTAGAAAGAGGAAGAGAGTGGATGACATAGAGAGGGAAGTTTCAGAGAGAGAAAGAAAGGGATGAAGAGAGAGAGAAGTTTAAGAGAGAGGAAATTAGACAGGGAAGTTTTAGCGAGAAAGAGTCAGAGTGAGAGAGAGGGAAAGTGAGGAAGAGAGAGAAGTTTTAGAGAGAGGGGAAGAGAGAAAGAGAGATAGAGAAGTTTTATAGAGAGAAAGAGAGTGAGTGAGAGAGAGGGAAAGTGAGGAAGAGAGAGAAGTTTTAGAGAGAGGGGAAGAGAGAAAGAGAGATAGAGAAGTTTTATAGAGAGAAAGAGAGTGAGTGAGAGAGAGGGAAAGTGAGGAAGAGAGAGAAGTTTTAGAGAGAGGGGAAGAGAGAAAGAGAGATAGAGAAGTTTTATAGAGAGAAAGAGAGTGAGTGAGAGAAGTTTCAAAGAGAGAGAGAAATAGAGAAGTTTTAGATAGAGAAAGAGGGTGAGTGAGGGAGGGAGAGAGAGTAAGAGAGAGAAATAGAGAAAGTTTTAGAGAGGGCAAGAGATGGAGAGAGACAGACAGACAGAAAGATAAGATTTAGAGAGAGAAATAGAGTGAGACAGAGAATGGGTGAGAGAGAGTGTGTATGTGTGAGTTGAAGGGAGGCAAAGAGAGAAGTTTCAAAGTGAGCTAGAGAGAGAGACAAAGAGAAATTTTAGACAGAGAGAGATAGAGGGATGCTTCAAAAAGGTCAAGACAACGAAAGAGAGAAGTTTCAAAGAAAGCACAAGAGAGACAGAGGGAGAGAAAGAGAGTGAGTGAGAGAGAGTGATAGACAGATTGTTGCAAAGACAGAGAGAGAAAGAGAGAAGTTTCACAGAAAGCAAGTGGGAGGGAGCAAGACAGAGAAAGTGGTCAATAGAGTGTTGCAGATAGGGAGCCAAAGAAAGAGAAGTTTCAGAGAGAGAGAGAGAGAGAGAGAGAGAAAGAAGTTTCAAAGAGAGAGAAAATGAAATAGGGATGTTTTAGAGAAAAAGGTTGTGAGTGAGAGAGAGAAGTTTCAGATAGAGGGGAGAGACACAAAGAGTGGTGATAGGGAGATAGGAAAAGAGAGAGGGAGAGAAGGAGAGAGAGAAAGAGAGATAGAGAAGTTTTAAAGAGAGTGTGTCTGTGTTGCAAAGAGGTAGAGATGTTTTAGAGAGAGCTTGAGAGAGGGGGAGAGAGAGGGAGAAAGGGAAGTTTCAAAGAGAGTGACAGAGTAGTTTTTGACAGAGAAAGAGTGACATAGAAAGAGAGAGAGAGAGAGAGAGAGAGAGAGAGAAGTTTTCGAGAAAGAGGGAGATTGATTTCACATAGAGAGGGGAAAGTTTTACAGGAAAGAGTGACTGAGAGAGATAAGGGAGTGAGAGAGCGAACAAGCAATAGAGAGAGGAAGCAAGAGAGAGAGAAAGAGGGAGAGAGAGAGAGAGAGAGAGAGAGAGAGAGAGTTTGTTTATGTGTTTGTGTAAGTGAGAGAGAAGTTTTAGAGAGAGCTGGAGATAGAGAGAGAAAGAAGTTTCAGAGAGACTAAAAGAGGAAGAAAGGGAAATTTCAGAGAGAGAGAATGAGAGAGAAAAGCTTAATGGAGATAGTGAGTGAGAGAAGTTCTCAAGAGACCAATAGAAGAGATAGAGAGAAGTTTCAAAGAGAGAGAGAAAGAGGGAATGAGGTTTTATAAAGAGAGGGAGAGAGAAGTTCCAGAGAGACTATGAGAGAGAGACAGAGAAAAGTTTCAAAGAGAGTGTGAGAGAAAGAGAGAAATTTCATGGACTGAAAGAGTGAAAAGGAAGTCTGAGAGAGAGAGTAGTTTTAGAGAGAAAATGAGAGAGAGAGAGAGAGAGAGAGAGAGAGAGAGAGAGAGAGAGAGAGAGAAAGACACAGAGAGAAGTTTCATCGGGACCAGGAGAGGAAGGGGGAGTGAGAGAGGGAGGGGGAGGGAAAGAGAGAGTGAGAGCAAGAGAGAAGATTTAGGATGAGAGAAGAGAAGGAAAGAGAGATATTTCAAAGAGAGCATTAGAGAGAGAGGGGGAGAGGGAGAGAAGGAAGTATCAAAGAAAGCAAGAGACAGAGAGAGATATAGAAATGTTAGAGCAAGAGGGAGAAAGTGAGCAAAATGTATCAAAGAAAGCATATGCAAGAAAGAAAGGGAAATGTCAGAGCAAGTGAAAGAGTGAGCAAGAAGTATTAGAGAAAATGCACAAGAGAGAGAGAAGTTTTAAAGAGAGAAAGAAAGAGAGAGAAGATTCAGTGATTTAAAGAGAAAAAAGGAGATAGAAGTTTTAGAGAAATCCACAAAGAGAGAAGTTTTAAAGAGAGTGAGTGGTTGACAAAGTGTTGCAAAGAGGGAGAGAGAGAGTATGTGTCTGTGTTGCAAAGAGATAAAGATGTTTTAGAGAGGGCTTGTGAAAGAGAGAGAGAGAGAGAGAGAGAGAAGTTTCAGAGAAAGAGACAATTTTTAGGGAGAGAAAGAGAAATGGGGAAGTTTTAAGAGAAAGAAGAGTTGATGAGCAACAAAGGGAAAGAGAAAGAGAGGGAGAAATTTTAGAGAGAGAGGAGAAGCAGAGAGAGAGGGATAGCGAGATAGAGAGATAGGCAAAGAGAGAGGGAGAAAGGGAGAAAGCGAGACAAAGAAAACAAGAGGCAGAGGTGTAGAGAATGCAGTGAAGTTTTAGAGAGAGAAAGAGAGTGAGTGAGAAGTTTTGCAAAGGGCAAGATAGAAAAAAGTTTCAGACAGAGAGAGAAAAGTTTCAAAGAGAGTGAGAGAGAGAAAGAGAGATAGAGAGAGAAGTTTTAGAAAGAACGAGAGTGAGAGAGTGAAAGAGAAGTTTTGGAGAGAGAAAGAGAGTGAGTGAGAGATGGTGGGAGAGTGTTGCAGAAAGAGAGAGAAAGTGTGTAAGTGTTAGGAAAAGAGGGAGAGAGAGATAGAGAGAGACAGAAAGGTTTCAAAAAGTGCAAGACAAAGAGAGAAACAGTTTTAGAAAGATTAAGAGCAAGAAATAGAGAAAAAAAGGGGAAATTTTAGAGGGAGAAAGCTAGAGACACCAAGAGAGAGAGATAGAGAGAAGTTTTAGAGAGAGAGGTAGAGAAATTTTAGTGAGAGAAATAGATAGAAAGGAGATTTAGAGAGATAGAGAGACAATGAGATGGGGAAGTTTTTGAGAGACAAATAGAGAGAAGATTCAAAAAGAGCAACAAATAGTGAGAGAGAAGTTTCAAAGAGAGAGAAAGAGTTTTAGATAGAGTGACACAAAGAGAGAGACAGAGAAGGTAACAAAGAGGAAGAGAAATGTTTCAAATAGAACAAGGCAGAGAAAATAAGAGCGAGTAGTTTCGTAGAGAGTGAGAGAGAGTCTGAGAGACTGAGAGAGATAAAGAAGTTTTAGATAGAGGGAGAAATAGAGAGAAAGGGAGAAGTTTCAGACATAGGGAGAGAGAGAAGCTTCATGGAAAGAGAGACAAATGGATGTTTCAAAGAGAGTGACAGAGAGAGATGTAGAGAAGTTTTACAGAGAGAGTAAGTGAGAGAAGTTCAAGAGAGAGAGAGAGACAGAGGAAAAAGCATGTTTTAGAGAAGAGAGATAGAAAGAAGTTTCACAGAGACAAAGAAGTTTTATAGAGAGAGATAGAGAAGGTTTCGAGAGAGAAAGAAGTTTCAAAGAGAGTACGAGAGAGAGAAAGAGATAGATAGAGAGAACTTTTATGGAGGGAGTGAGTGAGAGAAGTTTGAGAGACACAAAGAGAGAGAGAGAGAGAGAGAGAGAGAGAGAGAGAGAGAGAGAGAGAGAGAGAGAGAAGAAAAGGTAGTCTTAGAGAGTGAGAGAGAAAGGGATAGGGATGAAGAAGTTTCATAGAGAGCGAGAGAGGGTAAGAGAGAGAAAATTTAGAGAGAACAAGAGAGAGAGAGAGAGTAACTGAGAAAGAGTGTGTGAGTGTTAGTGAGAGAGAGAGGTAGACAGAGTGAGAGATAGAGAGATAAAAGTTTCAGACAAACCAAGATAGAGAGAAAGAAAGAGAGAGAGAAGTTTTAGAGAGACTGAGAGAGAGCAAGAGAGCAGGAGAGGGGGGAGAGAAGATTTGTTGAGAGTGAAAGAGAGAAAGAGACATAGAAGTTTCAAAGAGAGAGAGAGAGAGAGAAAGGGTGAGTGAGAGACAGTGGGAGAGAGAGAGCCAGAGAAAGAGAGAAAGAGTGAAAGGGAAGTTTTAGAGAGAGAGATGGTAAATTGGTGAGTGCAAGAGTGAAGGCAAGAGAGAGAGAAATAGAGAGAGAAGTTTCACACGGAGAAAGGGTGACAGAGAAAGAGAGTAAGAGAGAGAAGTTTTAGAGATAAAGTGAGAGAGAGAAAAGATCAGAGAGCGAGACAGAGACAAAGACATAGAGAGAGGCAGATATAGAAAAAGAGAGAGAAGTTTTAGAGAGACCAAGATAAACAGATAGAGAGAAATTTTAGAGAGAGAGAGAGAGAGAGGTAGAGAAAGGGAAAGGGGAGAGAGAAAGAGAAAGAAAGAGAAGATTTAGAGAGAGTGACAGAAAGGGAGAGAGAGAAGTTTCACAGAGAGTAACACAAAGAGAGAGGGAGAAGGAGAGAGAGCAGTCTCAAGGAAAGTGAGAGAGAGAGAGAAAGGAAGAGGGAGAGAGAGCCCTGTCAAAGCTAGAGAAAGGGAGAGTGAGCAAAAAGTATCAGAGAAAGCATGTGTGAGAGAGAGAGAGAGAGAGAGAGAAGTTTTAGGTAGAGGTAGAGAGACTAAGGGAGAGGGAAGTTTATGACAAAGCCAATGAAATAGAGGGAGAGAGAAGTTTCATAGAGGGAGAATGGTAGACAAAGTGTTGTAGAGAGGGAGAGAGAGTATGTATTTATGTAGCAAAAAGATAGAGATATTTTAGAGAGAGCTTGAGAGAGAGAAAGAGAAAGAGAGAGAGGGGGAGAGGGAAGTTTCAAAGAGAGCAATAGTGAGAAAGAGGGAGAGAAAGAGATATAAAAGTTTAAGATGGAGTGAGAGACAAGTTTTAGAGAGTGAGGAGAGAAAGAGAAGTTTCAAGGAGAAAAGGACAGTGGGTGAGAGAGAGAAGTTTCACAGACAAAGGTAGAGAGAGAAAAGTTCCTGAGAGAGAATTTCAAGAGAGAGTAAGAGAGCGAGGAGAAATTTCAGTGAGAGTGAGAAATAGAGGGAGAGAAGTTTCAGAGGGGGTGAGGAGGAGAGAGAGAAAGGGGGAGAGAAAGAAGAGTTTTAAAGAAAGAAAGGTAATGAGTGAGAGAGAGAAGTTTCAGAGAGAAAGAGAGAAACAAGTTAAAAAACGGAGAGTGAGAGAGAGAGAGCGAGAGAGAGAGAGATAGAGAGAGAGAGAGAGAGAGAGAGAGAGAGAGAGACAGATAGAGACAGAGAGAGAAAGAGAAGTTTTAGAAAGAGAAAGAGAGTGGATGACACACAAAGAGAGAAGTTTTAGAGAGAGTAAGAGAGGGAGGAGAGAGAGAAGTTTATGATAGAGAAAATTAGACAGAGAAGTTTTAGAGAGAAAGAGTCTGAGTGAGAGATAGGGATAAAGAGGTAGAGACAGAAGTTTTAGAGAGAGGAGAGACACAGAGAGAAAGAAAGATAGAGAGCTAAAGACATTTTAGAGAGAGAAAGAGAGTGATTGAGAGAAGTTTCAAAGAGAGAGAGAGAGAGAGAGAAAGACAAACAGAGAAGTTTTTGATAAAGAGGGTGAGTGAGGGAGAGAGAGAAATAGAGAGAAGTTTCAGAGAGGCTGAGAGATAGAGAGAGATAGACAAAGTGAAAGATAAGATTTAGAGAGAGAAATAGAGTGATGAGAGAGAGTAGGTAAGAGAGTGTGTATGCGTGTTAAAGGGACAAAGAGAGAGAAGTTTCAGAGAGCTCGCGAGAGGGGCAGGGAGAAATTTTTGACATACATAGAGAGAGAGGGATGTTTCAGAGAGGGCAAACCATGGAGAGAGAAGATTCAGAGAGAGTGCAAGACAGAGAGAAAGAGAAAGAAAAGTTTTAAGGAGAGAAAGAGAGTGAATGAGAAAGAGTGGTAGACAGTGTTGTAGAGATGGAGAGGGAAAGAGAGACCAGTTTCAGAGAAAGTGAGTGGGGCAAAGAGACAGTGGTAGACAGGGTGTTGCAATAGGTAGATGGAGAAAGAGAGAGAAGTTTTAAAGAGCACAAGAGAGAGAGGGAGAGAGAGAAAGAAGTTTCAAAGAGACAAAAAATGAGATAGGGAAGTTTTAGAGAGAAAGAGTATGGGTGAGAGAGAGAAAGAGAGAGAGAGAGAAGTTTCAGATAAAGGGGAGAGACACAAAGAGAGGTATATAAGGAGACAAGAAAAGAGAGAGTGAGAAAGGGAGATAGAGAAGTTTTAGAGAGAGAAAAAAAGTGAGAGGAGAGAAAGAGAGAGTGTGTTTGTGTTGCAGAGAGATAAAGATGTTTTAGAGAGAGCTTAAGAAAGAGAGGGAGAGAGGGAAGCTTTGGAGAGAGTGAGAGTGAGTGGGGAAGAAGTATAAGAGAAAGCAAGGTGAGGGAGAGAGTAGTAGATAGAGTGTTCCAAAGAGGGAGAGAGTGAGTGTGTGTGAGAGAGAGAGAAAGAAGTTTTAGAGTGACTAAAAGAGAGAGAAAGGGAAGTTTCAGAGAGAGAGAGAGAATAAGTGAGAGAAGTCTTATCGAAGAGTGAGTGTGAGAAGTTCTAGAGAGACCAAAAGAGAGAGATAGAGAGAAGAGAGAGAAAGAAAGGGAGGTTTTAGAGAGAGAAGTTTCAGAGAGATTAAGGAGAAAGATAGAGAAAAGATTCAGAGAGAGCGATAGAGAAGTTTTAAAGAGAGTTAGAGAAAGGGAGAGAGAATTTTCAAAGAGAGAGAGAGTGATAAATAGAGCATTGCAAAGAGGGAGAGTGGAAGAGTGTGTGTGTGTCTATGTTGACGAGAGAGGGAGAGAGAGAGAAAGAGAGAAAGGAAGCCTTAGAGAGAGCAAGACACAGAAAGAAAGAGAAAGAGAAATAAGTTTTAGAGAAATCGATAGTGAAAGATAGGGAGAAGGTCTACAGAGTGCTAGCAAGAGAAAGACAAAGAGGAAAGTTTCAGAAAGAGCAAGAGAGAGGGAGAAGTTTCACAAACATGGAGAGAGGGTGAGGGAGGGAAGTTTCAAGGAGAGTGAAAGAGTTGGTTTTAAGAGAGAAAGAGAATGACTTAGAAAGGCTGAGAGAGAAGTTTTCAAGAGAGAGAGGGAGAGTGATTCACAAAAAGAGAGGAGGAACTTTTAGAGAGAGAAAGAGTGTGAGTGAGAGAAAGTGAAAGAGCGAGCAAGCAAGAGAGAGAGAGAGAGAGAGAGAGAGAGAGAGAGAGAGAGAGAGAGAGAGAGAAATCTAAGAAATCAAGAGTGAGAGAGAGTGGAAGATAGAGTGTTTAAGAGAGGGAGAGAGAGTTTGTTTGTGTTAGAGAGAGAGAGAGAGAAAGAGAAGTTTTAGGGAAAAAATAAGTAACAGAAGTTTTATGGAGAGAATGAGTGAGAGAAGTTCTAGAGAGATCAATAGAGATAGAGAGAAGTTTCAAAGAGAAAGAGAGAAGGGAGGGTTTATAGAGAGAAAAGGTGGTATCAGAGCCTGCCGTGCTTTGGTTAGTGTAGGCCATGGATCCTGGTTCTTTGTACAATAACATACAGTCTAAAGGGATTGGGAATGATGAAGTCCCACATCAATTAGATAGAGAGGTCTTGGGCGTTATATATATGGGTTCACAAACCTTCCTTTATGAGCTAGCTTTTAAGGTGGAGTTAAGCAACTTCATATCAGAAGGAGAGAGAAGTTTCAGACAGACTAAGAGAGAGATAGAGAAAAGTTTTAGAGAGAGCTAGAGAGAAAGGGAGAAGTTTCACAATGTAAGAGACTGAAAAAAAAGTTTTAGAGAGAAAAATAAAGAGAGAGAAAGAGAGAAAGACATAGAGAGAGAAGTTTCATAGAGAGCAAGAGGGGGGGAGAGAGAGAGAAGGGAAGAAAGAGAGGGAGAGCTATGGGAGAGAGGTGAAAGGGAGATGGAGAAGTATTAGAGAAAGCAAGGGAGAAAGAGAAGTGGCAGCGTGAGTGAGAAGTTTCAGAGAAAGCATATGCAAGAGAGAGAGAGAGAGAAGTGGCAGAGCAAGAGTGTGAGAGAGTGAGCAAGAAGTATCAGAGAAAGTGTGCATGCAAGAGAAAGACAGAAAGAGAGAGAGAAGATTCAGGGAGAGTTAAAGAGAAAAAAGGAGAGAGAAGTTTTAGAGAAAGAGAGTGGTAGATAAAGTGTTTTAAAGAGGCAGAGAGAGTGTGCCTATGTTGTAAAGAGATAAAGATGTTTTAGAGAGAGCTTGAAAGAGAGAGAGAGAGAGAGAGAGCGGGGGGGAGAGAGAAGTTTCACAAAGACAAACATTTTATGAGGAGATAAAGAGAGACAAGGAAGTTTTAGAGAGAAAGAGAATGGGTGAGTAACAGAGGGAGAGCCAAGAGAAAGAAGTTATAGAGAGAGAGGAGAGACACAGAGAGGAGGTAGGGAGATAGAGAAAGAGAGAGGGAGACAGGAATAAAGTGAGAGAGAGAGAGAGAGAAGTTTTGCAAAGGGCAAGAGAGAGAGAGAAGTTTTAGACAGAAATAGAGAGAGAAAAGTTTCAGACTAAGAGAGAGAAGTATCAAAGAGAGTGAAAGAGAAAAGAGAGATAGAGAGAGAAGTTTTAGAGAGAGTCAGAGTGAGGGAGTGAAAGAGAAGTGAGTGAGAGAGGGTGGGAGAGAGAGTGCTGCAGAGAGAGAAAGTGTATAAGTGTTAGGGAAAGAGTGAGAGAGAGAAAGAGAAAGAAAGAAAGGAAAATTTTAGAGAGAAAGAACTAGAGGCATGTTTCAAAGAGACCAAGAGAGAGAGAGGGGATAGAGAGAAGTTTTAGAGAGAAACAAAGAAATTTTAGTAACAGAAATAGATTGAGAGAAGATTAAGAGAGATAGAGAGACAATGAGAGAGAGAAGTTTTAGATAGACAGAGAGAAGATTCAGAGAGAGATAGTAAATAGAGACGTTTCAGAGGGAGAAAAAAGTTTTAAGTGGAGCAACACAAAGAGAGAGAGAGAGAGAGAGGGAGACATTTCAGATAGACCAAGGCAGAGAGTGTGAGAGCAAGAAGTTTCATAAAGAGTGAGAGAGAGTCTAAGAGATAGAGAAAGGGAGAGAGAAGCTTTAGAGAGAGTGAGAGACAGAGAGAGAAAGGGAGACGTTTCAGACACAGAGAGAGAAGATTCATGGAGGGAGAGAGAGAGAGAGAGAGAGAGAGAGAGAGAGAGAGGGAAGTTTTAGAGAGAGCGAGAGAGAGAGAAAGATAGAGAGATAGAGAAATTTTGTGGAGTGAGTGGGTGGAGAAGTTCTAGAGAGACACAGAGAGAGAAAGCGAGAAAGGCATGTTTTAAAGAGAGAGAGAAGTTTCAGAGAGAGAGTGAGAGGGAGAGAAAAAGATAGATAGACAGAGAAGTTTTATGGAGACAATGAGTGAGAGAAGTTCTAGAAAGACATAGAAACAAAGAGAGTTGGGCATGTTTTAGAGAGAGACAGAAAGAAGATTTAGAGAAAGAAGTTTTAAAGAGAGAGAGAGAGAAACAAAAAAGGTTTCAAGAGAGAGTGTGAGAGGAGAGAAAGAGATAGATAGATAGAGAAGTTTTATGGAGACAGTGAGTGAGAGAAGTTCTATAGAGACGTAGAGGGAGAGAAAAAAAGAAAGGGCAGTTTAAGAGAGTGAGTGAGAAAGGGAGAGGAAGGGAGATGTTTTGTAGAGAGAGAGGGTGAGAGAGACAAGATTTAGAGAGAGCAAGAGAGTGAGAAATAGAGAGTAACTGAGAAAGAGTGTGTGAGTGTTGGTGAGAGAGGGAGGGAGACAGAGCAAGAGATAGAGAGATAGAAGTTTCAGACTGACCTGGAGAGAAAGAGAGAGGGATGTTTCAGAGAGACTGAGAGAGAGGAGAGAGCAAGAGAGGGAGAAAGAGAAGATTTGTTAAGAGTGAAAGAGAGAAAGAGACATAGAAGTTTAGAGAGAGTGAGAGAGAGAGAAAGGATGGGTTAGAGACATTGGGGGAGAGAGAGAGCCAGAGAAAGAGAGGGAAAGGGTGAAAGGGTGAAAGGGAAGTTTTAGACAGAGAGAGATGGTAGATCAGTGAGTGAGGGGAAGAGAGAGAGAAATATAGAGAGGGAAGTTTCATAGAGAGAAGGGGAGAGAGAATGATGCAAAACCCCAAGGATATTTATAATCCAGAAACACACAATTGATAGGGAACAAAAAAAGATGGAGAACTCCCAACCTATTGAACCCCCAAATAACTAATGCAAATGGAAACACAAATAATTGGTTGATTAAGAAATCAAGAACAGAAATTTCACTAGGATATAAGTACCTTGATGAAGTTCAATTCTTGATGCAATAGAGATTCAAGCCAAACCTTGAATAAAGAGTACAAAACTCCAAAACAATTTTAATTTTTTTTAATTCTATCTTCGATCCCCGTACATGTACTAGGGTATTTATACCCTCACAAGTTTAAATAACCTAGACTATTAGGTTAGGCCTTAAACTTGGGTCTCCCAACAAAAAAAAAAAACAAACCTAAATGCAAATTGCAAGTAGTGAACTGCTCAAAAACTAATCTATTAACTTGGAATGATGAATTAAACATAGGTTGGACCCATCTTGTAAATTCAGCCCAATTTGATTAGGTGAAACTCCATTGGCCTTCATTGCATCTTGAGCTTCCATTCCTTCTAACATTCTGCCCATATAAGTTTGAAGTGATTCCTTGAACTTTTTGGCCCTCAATCTTGTAATTGGTCCTTGAGGTAATGTTAGTTCATCTATTGCTCCTCTCCTCTTGCCATCCATGCTTGTGCTCACATCAGAGAAAGGGAGTGAGTGAGAGAGAGAGGTACCAGAGTGACAGAGGGACAGAGAGATAGAGAAAGGCAACTAGAGAGGAAGAGAGAGAGAACTTTTAGAGAGAATAAGAGAGATACAGAGAAGTTTTGGAAAGAGGGAAAAGTTTTAGAGAGCAAGAGATAGAGAGAGACGTTTCAGAGCAAAAGAGAGAGAGAAAGAAAAGTTTTAAAGAGAGAGTGAGAGAGTGAGAGACTGAAGTTTCAAATAGCAAGAGAGAGTCATAAAGTGAGAAGTTTCAGGGACTACAAGAAAGAGTAAGGGAGAGAAAAGTCTATGGGAGAGCAATGGAGAGACTGAAAGAGAGCAAGTAACAAATAGTGAGATAGATAGAGAAAGATAGTAAGTGGAGAGAGAGAGAAAGAGAGACAGGGAAGTTTGAGAGAGAGAGTGATTGTAAGTCAATGAGTGATGGAGTGAGGTAGAGAGAGGGAGCAATGCAGAGAGAGAAAGAGAGGGAAGTTTTAGTGAGGCAGAGAGATAAAGAGGAAAGGAAGTTTCAAAGAGAATAAGAGAGAGAGAAATTTTAAAGAAAGTGAGAGAGAGGGGGAGATAGAGCAAGAGAGAGAGAGAGAGAGAGGGAAGTTTCAAGGAGGTAGAGAGAGATAGAGAGAAAGACAGAAAGAGAAGTTTTAGATAAAGTGAGAGAGAGAGAGGGAAAGAGGGAGAGAAGTTTCAAATAGAACAAGAGAGGGAGAGAGAGAATTAGTGGGAGAGAGGATAGAGTGCTACGGAGAGGGAGAGAGAGAGAGAATATGGGTGTGTGTTAGAGAGAGACAGATAGAGAGAAGTTTCAGAGTAAGATAAAGAGGGAGTGAGAGAAGTTCCAAAGAGAGAGACGAAAGTTCTATAGGAACATTGAGAGAGAGAGAGAAAGAGAAGTTTTAGAAAGAGAGATAGAGAAGTTTTATGGACAGAGTGAATGAGAGAAGTTCTAGGGAGGCATAGAGAGAGAGAGAGAGAGAGAGAGAGAGAGAGAGAGAGAGGTAGACACAGAGAGAGAAAGAAGCTTTAAAGAGAAAGAGAGAAGAAGAGTGAGTTAGAGAGAGAGGGAAAAAAAGAGCGAAGTTTCAGAGAATGCAAGGGAGAGAGGGGGCAGAGAGAAGTTTTAAGGAGAGTAAGAGAGAGAAAGTGACAAAGAGAGAGAAGGAAGTTTTAGAGAGTGCAAGAGAGAAAGGGATGGAAAGACAAAAATTTTAGAAGACTAAGAGAGAGTAAGAGAGGGAGAGAATTATTAGACGGAGTGAGAGAGAGCATGAGAGAGAGAGAGAGTGAAGGAGAGTGCTGTGGAGAGGGAGATATAGACAGAGAAAGAGAAGTTATGGAGAAAGAGTTAGAGAGAGAGGGAAAAAGAGAGATATTTTAGAGAGAACAAAAGAGAGAGAGGGAAAAAGAGAGATATTTTAGAGAGAACAAAAGAGAGAGAGGGAAAAAGAGAGATATTTTAGAGAGAACAAAAGAGAGAGAGGGGAGAGAAGTTTCTGGGAGAGCAAGAGACAAAGAGAGATAGAAAAAGAGAAGTTTTAGATAGGCCTAAAGAGAGTAAGAAAGGGAGAGAAGTATCTGATGCGAACCCTGCCAAGAATAATGATACCCATCAACAAAATTGATCCCAAGTTTAATCTACGATCAGATTTTTTTTAGGTGGAAACCTCGACTAGATGTTTATAAGAAAACACGAACCTTGGTATGTGAAGATACCACAAACAGGATGGTGAACTATTTGATAAGTTAGATGAACACCACAAAACAAGTTCTTGATAAGTTTGGAAAGTTCTTCAAAGAACCAAAGAGAAAAACTCTCAGTTTTTTTATCCATATTAATTTACACTTGAGTCTAAGTATTTAGGCCATAAAAAATGCTTCTTAACCCAAATGCTCTGCATCAATCCATGGAAAGCCTTCTTGAACCTTTTAGCTCTAGCTTTTGTAATTGGACTACTTGGAATTTTAATTGGATCAGCCATATCCGCCATGCTTTTATCATCATTCCCCTTCTCTTGAAGAGGATTTGTCGTCAAATCATCACTTGCATCAATGGGGGTTAAATCAGCAACATTGAAAGTGGCACTAACATTATACTCACTTGGCAAATCCAACTTGTATGCATTGTCATTGATGAGCTTAAGAACTTGAAATGGTCCATCCCCTCTCAAAAGCAAGTTAGAAAGCTTTTATGCTGAAAATCTTTCTTTCATCATGTGCAACCAAACCCAATCTCCAGGATCAAAAATGAGCTTATGACACCTCTTGTTGGCTTGTTTCTCATATTGCTTCATTTGATGCTTGATATTGAACTTTGCCTTCTTATGTATATACTTGACAAATTCAGCTTTCTTTTTGCCATCTAAATTAACACACTTTCAAAGGTAATGGTGTTAAATCCATTGGAGTTAAGGGATTAAAACCATAGACAATTTCAAAAGGTGAAAATCTTGTGGCAGAATGAGTAGTATGATTATAAGCAAATTCAACAAATGGTAATCAATATTCTCAAGTTTTGATATTCTTTCTAATAATAACCCTCAACAAGGTTGTCAAAGTCTTATTTACTATAATTTGACCATCAGTTTATGGATAACAAGTAGTAGAAAATAATAACTTAGTCCCTAACTTACACCACAAAGTCTTCCAAAAGTAGTTCAAAAACTTAGCACCACGATTTGAAACAATTTTCCTAGGCATCCCATGTAATCTCACAACCTCCCTAAAGAACAAATTGGCAGTGTGTGATGCATCATCTATTTTGTGACATGGAATAAAATGTGCCATCTGAGAAAATCTATCCACAACCACAAAAATGAAGTCTCTACCATGCTTTGTCTTAGGCAAACCTAACACAAAGTCCATTGAAATGTCAACCCAAGGTTCACTAGGAATAGGAAGTGGCGTGTATAGTCCATGGGGTTGCACTTGGGATTTTGCTTGCCTACAAGTGACACATATTCCACAAATTCTCTCAACATTTCTTTTCATGTGTAGCCAAAAGAAATGGTCTTGCAAAATGGCTAGTGTCTTAGCAACTCCAAAGTGTCCCATTAACCCTCCTCCATGGGATTCCCTCACTAACAAGTCTTGCAATGAACAATTAGGCACCATAGTTTATTTTCCCGAAACAAGAAATCATCATGCCAAAAGAACTTGCCTATGGCCTTGACCTCACAATTCCTATACTCTTCACAAAAACCTTGGTCTAATGGATACAATTCTTTAATGTGTTCAAAAGCAAGCAATTTTGTATCAATCTTATCAGTGCAAAAGGTACATTTTTTCATGTTAGCATACAACTTCTCTTTTCTAAGCACCTCCAAAATAGATTTCAAATGCAAAACATGATAAGCCAAACTCTTGCTATAAATGAGTATATCATCAAAACACACAAATGGTATCACTAACCACTCATACAATCCATGTTTTGTTTTAAAAGTAGTTTTCCATTTGTCTCCCTCTTTCATTCTTATATGATGATATCCACTTTTCAAGTCAATTTTTGAAAACACACAAGCACCATGTAGCTCATCTAACATATCATCTAAGTGAGGAATAGAGTAGTGGTACTTTACCGTAATATTGTTGATGGCTTGGCAATCAACACACATTCTCCACAACCCATCCTTCTTAGGCACTAAAATCACCGGAACAGCACATGAGCTCATGCTTTCTCTCGCATACCCCTTTTCCATCAATTCACTAACCTATCATTGTAACTCCTTTGTCTCCTTAGGATTAGTTTGGTAGGCTGGTTGGTTTGGAATGGAAGCATTGGGTACAAAGTTGATTTGATGTTCAATCCCTTGGATAGGGTTAAACCATTTGGAACCTCCTTGGGAAAGACATAATCATAATCCTGCAAAATAGAAACAATAGAACTAGGCAAAGCAAGATCAATCTCATTAGTGTTTAAAAATGCCTCTTTGTACAAAAGTACAATCATTGGCTGATTTGAAAACAATGCTCTTTTCACTTCACTTGTCTTGCATAAAAGTTCTTTTGAGTTCTCTCTTTTTTTGTCTCAATGGTCGAATCAGGTACTGGTCACTTTTCGCATTGGAAAGTATGAGGATGAAGTTTTGTGTGATGTAGTTCTAATACAAGCGGGACATTTGCTATTAGGCCAACTGTGGCAATTTGATCGGCAAGTAAAGTACGATTGCTACACAAACAAGTACTCATTCATGTTTAAGCAAAGAATGATCACTCTAGCTCCTATGACACCAAGACAAGTTTATGAAGATCAAGTGAGGATACAAAAAGAGAGTGAACAAAAACAAAGTGAAGAAAGAGAGAAAAATAAATTGAGTGAAAGTTTGAGAGAACAAATAGGAGAGGACAAGAAAATTGAGAGAGGAAAAAAGAGAGCTGATTGGACCATTGAGACAAAAGAAGAGAAAACACAAAAGAGCTTTTATGCAAGAGCAAGTGAAGTGAAAAGAGCTATGTTTTCAAATCAGCCAATGATTGTACTTTTGTACAAAGAGGCATTTTTGAACACTAATGAGATTGATTTTACTTTGCCTAGTTCTATTTTTTCTCTCTTGCAGGATTATGATGATGTCTTTCCCAAGGAGGTCCCAAATGATTTACCCCCTATCTGAGAGATTGAACATCAAATCAACTTTCTACCTGGTGCTTTCATTCCAAACCGACCAGCTTACCAAACTAATCCTAGGGGAGGCAAAGGAGTTACAACAGTAGGTTAGTGAATTGATGGAAAAGGGGTATGTGAGAGAAAGCATGAGCCCATGTGCCATTCCAGTGATTTTGGTGCCTAAGAAGGATGGGTCATGGAGAATGTGTGTTGATTGCCGAGCCATCAACAATATTACAGTAAAGTACCGCCACCTTATTCCTCACTTAGATGATATGTTAGATGAGCTACATGGTGCTTGTGTGTTTTCAAAAATTGACTTGAAAAGTGGATATCATCAAATAAGAATGAAAGAGGGAGATGAATGGAAAAATGCTTTTAAAACAAAACATGGACTGTATGAGTGGTTAGTGATGTTGTTTGGACTAACTATTGCACTAAGTACTTTCATGCAATTAATGAACTATGTTTTGCATCCTTTTATAGGCAGGTTTGTTGTTGTGTATTTTGATGATATACTCATTTATAGGAAGAGTTTCGCTGATCATGTTTTGCATTTGAAATCTATTTTGGATGTGCTTAGAAAAGAGAAATTGTATGCTAACATGAAAAAGTGCACCTTTTGCACCGATAAGCTTGTGTTTCTTGGCTATGTTGTGAGCGCACAGGGTATGTAGGTTGATGAAGAGAAGGTTCATGCAATCCAAGAGTGGCCAAAACCCACAAGTCTAGGCCAAGTCTGAAGTTTCCATGGACTGCAAGTTTTTACTGATGGTTTGTAAAAGACTTTAGTAGCGTAGCTGCACCACTTACCGAAGTGATCAAGAAAGACATTGGGTTCAAATGGGAGGAAAAGCAAGAAGAGGTATTCAAACTACTCAAGGAAAAATTATCTCATGCACCTTTACTTGCTTTACCTGATTTTACTAAAATATTTGAAATTGAATGTGATGCTTCAGGTATAGGAATAGGTGCTGTTCTTATGCAAGGTGGATGACCAATTGTGTATTTCAGTGAGAACTTAATGGGGCAGCTTTAAACTACCCTACTTATGACAAGGAAATGTATGCATTGGTCCGAGCATTGGAGACATGGCAACACTACCTTTGGCCTAAAGAGTTTGTGATTCACACTGATCATGAGTCCTTGAAGCATTTGAAGGGCCAACACAAGTTGAATAGGAGGCATGCGTGATGAGTGGAGTTCATTGAAATATTCCCATATGTCATCCAATATAAGCAAGTATCGGTAATGCACTGTCTCACAGGTATGCCTTGATTTCTACTCTTGATTTAAAATTGCTTGGTTTTTAACACATTAAAGAATTGTATCCAGTAGACCAAGATTTCTGTGAAGAGTATAGTGTTGAAGTTCTCAAGAATCTTAGAAAGAAGGCGCAAGAAAGAAGAAAGAAAGAAAACTCAGAACTCCTAGATGTGAAAGTTCTGAAATGTAAATCTGATTCAAATGAATTAATCTATAAATGATGTAGCTGAGATTACAATTTATAGACTAAGACTCAATTACTGAATTACACTAGTGTCCCTAATTAATAAACTGAAGACAAGATTAATAGAACAAATCAGAACCACACGAGACTCCTACTGCACCTGCACCCACCAAGACAAGCAGCAACATCCCCCCTCAAGATCAGTGGCATGACTTGGAAGAGAAATGACACTGAGCTTGTCTCTAAGTTGAAGAAACCTTGAAGTTGAGACTACGTTGGTGAGGATATCTGCTGTTTGATCAAGAGACGGAATATGATAGACTTCAACTTCTTTATTGTTAACCTTTTCACGAACAAAATAAAGATCTAGTTCAATATGCTTAGTCTTTGAATGAAGGACCGGATTTGCTGACAAGCTGACTGTGCTCATATTGTCACAATATATTCTAGGAACTTTTGGTAGTTGAATGCTGAGTTCTTTGAGTAAAGACTGCAGCCAAGCCAATTCTGCCACTGCACTTGCAAGACTCCTATATTCAGCTTCAGTACTTGATCTAGACACTGTTGCTTGCTTTTTAGATGAGCAAGAAATGAGATTAGGGCCAAGATAAACACAAAAACCTGAGGTGCTACGCCTATCATCAATGTCTGATGCCCAATCAGCATCACAAAAGGCAGTGAGCATAAGAGCAGATGATCTTTGGAGAACTAGAGCATGACATATGGTGCCTGCTAGATACCTCAGTATTCGTTTAACCAACTTACAATGTACATCCATAGGGCAATGCATAAACTGACAAGCTTTGTTCACACTATATGATAATTCTGGTCTAGTAATGGTAATATATTGTAATGCTCCCACAAGAGATCTGTATGCAGCTTGATCAGAAATAGGAGAACCACTACTAGTTGAGATATGTGGTGTTGAGGCCATAGGAGAGGGCATAGACTTCGCACCTTGCATACCAGCTCTAGCAAGAAGATCCTTAATGTATTTGGACTGAGACAAGTATATTGCACTAGCAGAACTGTAAGTAACTTCAATACCTAAGAAGTATTTAAGTTTCCCAAGATCCTTTAATGAGAACTTTGCATTCAGTTGATCAATCAAGTGCTGAACCAAAGTTGGTGAGGATCCAGTAATCAAAATATCATCCACATAGACTAAAACATAGAGAGAATGATGAGAAGTAACCTGAAGAAACAAGGAAGAATCACATTTTGCCTTGGTAAAACCAAGATCAAGTAAAGCTTCAGACAAATTTTGAAACCATGCACGAGGAGCTTGCTTAAGGCCATAGAGAGCCTTATGAAGCTTGCAAACTTGAGATGAGTCAGCTGATTCATATCCAGGAGGCTGCAGCATGTATACATCTTCATTCAAATCACCATTTAAAAAGGCATTATTAACATCTATTTGATGGATGTTCCACCCTTTTGATAAGGCCAAAGTGAGAAGAACCCGAATTGTGACTGGTTTTACTGCTGGACTGAAAACTTCATGAAAATCAACTCCTGCCTCCTGATTATACCCTTTTGTAACTAATCTTGCTTTATATTTGTTGACAGTGCCATCTGGATTTTCTTTAACTTTAAACACCCATTTGCACCCTATAGGCCTCCTATCTTTGGGTAAAGCTTCTAAACTCCATGTCTTGTTGCTCATGAGCGCTGCATACTCAAGATCCATGGCACACTTCCATTCTGGTATATTAAGAGCTTCTTCAACAGTTTGAGGCTCTCTAGAGACAGTAAGTGCTGTTGGTACAGTTCCTCTTGCTTTGCTACTAGTCGCCATTGAGTGATTGTTTGAATTGAGTGCCCTTGCTTTGCTACGGGTCACCATTGGGTGGACATTTTGAGGCAGACGTTGAGGAACTTCAAATTCTGCAGAGGGACCTAAAACATGTTGCAAAGAATCCATAATATTGGTATTATTAGCAAGTGCACGAGTTATTTGTTTGTTCAGCAAATGCATTGATATTCTGAGTATGTCTTGCGTTTGAGAATGATAAAATAGGAGGTATGGCTGATGGTGGAGGAGAAACAAAATGTGATTTGTTACTGGAGAGTGACTGCTGTGAGGAACCCGTGCTGTTCTTAAATGGAAAACTACTTTCATCAAATATGACATCTCTAGATATAATTGTTTTCCCATCAGGATGTAGACACTTGTATCCTTTGTGTGCTGGACTATAACCAAGGAAAGTGCATTCAATGGATTTGAACTGAAACTTGGGATTATTGTAGGGCCTTAGGTTAGGATAGGCTGCACACCCAAAGACTTTAAGAGAAGAAGAATCAGGTTTGATTTTGTACAAGGTTTCAAAAGGAGTAGAACCATTTAGGACTGGTGTGGGTAGTCTATTAATGAGATACACAGCTGTGCTAAAAGCTTCAGTCCAAAATGAACTAGATAAAGATGATTGGTGAAGCAAGGCTAGTCCAGTCTCAGTTATATGTCTATGTTTCCTTTCTGCAAGCCCATTTTGTTCATGTGTATAAGGACATGAAACACGATGAACTATCCCTTGGTCTTTCAAATATTCAGTGAAAGCTCTAAACTCTCCTCCCCAATCAGTTTGTAAGGCAAGGATTTTGTGGTTGGTTTGAAGTTCTACTTGTTTCTTGAAATGAATAAAGGTCTGTAATGCATTAGACTTGCTTTTGAGGAAGTAAATCCATGTGTAACGGGTAAAGGTATCTACAAAATGTATGTAATATCTATGTCCCTCTTTTGACAGCATAGGTGCTGGTCCCAACAAATCAGAATGAATTAGTTGAAGAGGTTTTGAGTATTCTGTTTGAGAAGAGGCAAAAGGAAATTTATGTAATTTACTAATGTAGCAAGATGAACAAAAGGAAAGCTCTTTATTTGGTATTCTGATATTACAAGAAGTGAGTACATTCTTGACCGTTTGTATAGGTACCCTTTTGAATTCAGTAAGACATCTTGCATGATGAATGTATTGTATTTCATTTCATTCCTCCCCCTTTTATATCATTTGTTTGTCTAATGTTATGAGTGACGATGAATGGCAAACACTTAAGAATGGCGTACTATCACCAGAATGAACTAGGGGCAATCAGGGTTAGAATATCTTTTCATGTTTGCCTGAGAGCAATAATTTGTTGATTAGTTGTCTTAATTTCATCCTATTCAGATTCATTTTGCCAATGACAAAATTGGATTGCCTTAGAAAAAACTCAATTCTCTTAGATGATAGAATAGATCAAGTAATATAAGCAGTGGCGAAGGTGTGATATCTTATAGCATATAAGAATGCTATGAGAAAACAAGCATCCTAGAACTTGTTTGAATCTCCCTTGAGACAATTCGTTAGACACTACAATAGCTAGAGAAGTGATCTAGGCCATCTTTGAACTATTTGGGCCTTTTAAGCTAACCTTAAAGTGAAATATCCATAGTCACCCATTTGAGCCTTAAAGGATAGCACGAGCACTATCAAATGTTCTTTTCTTTGACCCTCAGTCACCTTGACCTCTCAACAAAAAAATATATATATATATATATATATATAATGATGATTCTTACCCTAAAGGAGAGTCAAAAGAGCAACAAAGTTATTGGTTGAGAGAGAATGCTATAAGGAATAACTTGGCAATGCTTTTCCATTTGGTCAAAGCCTTAGCTATGAAAAGGCAAAAATAAAAAGGAATCTTCAAAAATCAAAACGAACTAAAAAAGAAAAAGAAGTAAGCCCAAAACAAAAAGATGGGCAGAAGAAAGTAGATTTTTCCTTGTTTTAGTAAGATTCCCAAATTGTTGAAAATGAAAAGGCAAATACAAGGCTTTGTATCTTTCACTCTCCATCAGACCTCTATCCATTTCTTTCGAGCTATTGCTTAAGCCTTACATTACAAGCTAAATGAAGTCCTAGTGATCCAACTAATGTGGTGAAATAACAAATGTGGAGAGGGACATGCAAACAAGCTTATGGGATACTTGTGAGTGCAAACACTTATCATGTGGGCAAACACTTAAGTGTGAACAATTACATGAGAGTACAAACCCTTGAGAGTGGTTTAATTAGTGAGTGGCTTAACAAAGAATTCTTGATTCTAGAGAATTGAGTAGTTTTGGTCTAGCATATGCATTCCTTTGAGGCATTTTAATAATAAGGAGATAATGAACTAAGAAATCTTTTCAGCATTTCTTTGTTCAAAGGTAATCAAAACAAAATGGGGGCAACAATCAGGGAAGTGAACCCAGAGTATAAAAATGTTCCAAAGCACCAACTAGGGCAATTACCTACAGAATGAACCCAAAGTTAGAAAAAACCTTCCATTGCTTGGGGATTACCAAGCTTAAACCAAAGCAAGAATTAGGAGAGTGATACCAAATCCAAAATATCCTTGAAAAAGCTGAGAGGGCCAAAATGAGGATTTAGAGAGAAGCTTCTCAAAAGAAAAGAGAGGAGTTTATAAAAGAGTGAGGAAGAATTTTCGTATGCTAATATCAAAAGGTACTGCTTCTATGGGATTTGACATTCTAAGTCACTCATAACTCGGGCAATAAACCTCTTGCATTGTGGCTTTAGCATCTATATTCATTTTTGTGTATCAAGCAAGTCATCTAAGGTCAAGTCTTTTATATGTCAAGCATGTTCGCATGTTAAGCATACTATTCACAGGTCAAACCTTTCATATGTTAAGCACATTTGCATATCAAACATACTATTTCAGGATAAGCCTTTCATGTGGTAAGCACATTTGCATTCCAAACATGCCATCTTTAGGTCAATCAATTTGCATGTCAACTTTTAGCCTATTAAACATGCCCTTTTAGGTAAAAACCTTTTACATAAGCAATTTACATGCCAAGCATGTCATTTCTGGTTAAGCCTTTCACATCTCATTAAAAATCAAACCTTCTGCATGTCAAGCATGCCATTCAAGAGTAAGTCTTTCACATGTCAAATGTGTTTTCATGCCAAGCATGCCATTTTAGGTCAACCTTACCATTTATGCTGGAGTTCGGCCTCGTTTGATTTAACCTTACCATTTGTGCTAGAGTCGGGTCTTGTTTGAATCAACCTTACTATTTGTGCCAGAGTTGGGCCTTGTTTGACTTAACCCTACTATTTGTACCAAAGTCGGGCCTCATTTGATTCAGCCCTCATTTGACTCACCTTACCATTTGCACTGGAGTTGGGCCTTATTTGACTCACCCTTACCATTTGCTTCGGAGTCGGGCCTCATTTGACTCACCCTTATCATTTGTGCTAGAGTTAGGCCTCATTTGACTTAACCTTACTATTTATGCTAGAGTTAGGCCTCGTTTGACTCACCCTTATCATTTGTACCAGAGTCGAGCCTCATTTGACTCAACCATATCATTTGTACCAGAGTTGGTTCTCGTTTGACTCACCTTAATATTTGTGCCAGTGGTGGGCTTTATTTGACTCAATCTTATCATTTGTGCTGGAGTTAAGCCTCATTTGACTCAACCTTATCATTTGTGCTAGAGTCAGGACTCATTTGACTCAACCTTACCATTTGTACTAGAGTTAGGACTCGTTTGACTCACCCTTATCATTTGTGCTAGAGTCGGATCTTGTTTGACTCAACTTTACCATTTGTACTAGAGTCAGGTTTCATTTGACTCATCCTTATCATTTGCATCAGACTCGGGCCTTGTTTGACTCACCCTTAATATTTGTGTCGGAGTCGAGCCTTATTTGACTCAACCATATCATCTGTGCTAGAGTTGGGCTTCATTTGACTCACCTTATCATTTGTGTTGGAATCGGGCCTCGTTTGACTCAACCTTATCTTTTGTACTAGAGTCGGGCCTTATTTGACTTAACCCTATCATTTGTACTAGAGTTGGGCCTCGTTTGACTTAACCCTTATCATTTGTGCTGGAATCAAGCTTCATTTGATTTAACCCAATATTGTTTCGAATGAAATCATGTCTCCTACCTTTGCTTACTTTCTAATTCCTAGAAATATAAGCAAAGAGGGGCAACTATAGACACATATTTTGTCTGGAACCCTAAACTAAGTTGTGTTGGATTTTTAAACAAAATAAACTATAAAAGACAATAAAAAAGTAAATATAAGTAAAAGCCAAAAAAAAAGAGAGAGAAAGAAGAAAAGAAAAAAAATAAAAAATAAAAACAAAAAAAAGGAAAAAATAAGAAAGAAATAAAAAATTTAATATAATATAATAATATAATAATGATAAAAATTATTAAAATAAAAATGTATGCAAAGGAGGAGTTAAAAGAACCAACTACCCCTTTTATGCTCATTCCCCTTCAAGCTGGCCACCCTTTGCAAGAAGCCCTCTTTTTCTTTGAGGCTGGTTCCCCTTAGGCTTCTCCTTAGGATCGAACAAGAGAGGGGTTCCATGAGTAGGCCATAGTTCTCCACCGCCTTCATCAATTTTTAGCAATTGTTGTGCCATAAAGGGGAGCATGGCCTAGTAGGAGGAAAAGATAACCACTTGCATAAGTGATGGAACATATGCCACCACTCTACAAGCTATGCTAGCTGCCACAGCAACAAGGACAGCAGAGACAAACTACTGCAACTTGCAGAATAGAGGCTGAGCCTTCATGCCATAGTAAGGCAATAGTAGCAAGGACATGTAGAGCCACAACACACTAGCAGGGTGATGGCTTGCAGCATGACCGTGAAAGGCTGCCATCTCCTGCATGGCTGAACTAAGATTTTAGATTGGTGGTGACTCCTTGCTTTCTTTAAAACATATTTGTGTAAATAAACTTGATGATTGATGTTGATAAACTTGATTATTTTTCTCTTGCATGCGTCGTGCAGACGTTGCAACAAAAGTTTGTTTTAATTTGAGAGAGAGAGTGAGAGAAGTTCGAAAGAGAACTCAAGATAGAGAGAGAAAAAAGTTTTAGATAGACTGAAAGAGAGAGAAAAGGAAGTTTCAGAGAGAGAATGAATGAGAGAAGTTTAATGGAGAGAGTGAGTGAGAGAAGTTCTAGAGAGACCAATAGAGAGAGATGAGAGAAGTTTCAAAGAGAGAGAGAGAGAAAGAGAGAAGGGAGGTTTTAGACAGAGCAGGAGAGAGAAATTTCAGAGAAACTAAAAGAAAGAGACAGAAAAGTTTCAAAAAAAGTGTGAGAGAAAGAGAGAAGTTTCATAGAGTGAAAGAGTGAAAAAGAAGTTTGAGAGAGAGAGAGAGAGAGAGTAGTTTAAGAGAGAAAAAGAGAGAGAAAGAGAGAAAAACACAGGGAGAGCAGTTTCATCAAGAGTAAGAGAGAGAAGGGGAGAGAGAGAGGGAGGGAGAGGGAGAGAGAAAGTGAAAGCAAGAGAGAGAAGATTTAGGGAGAATGATAGCGAGGGAGAGAGAGAAGTTTTAAAGAGAGCATTAGAGAGTGTTAGAATTCTCAAGAACTTCAGAAAGAAAGAAAGCTCAAGAACTTTTAGACAAGAAAGTTCAGGAAAGGAAACTGTGATTCAATCTTATTATTCAACAAATGATGTAGCTGAGATTACAATTTATAGGCTAGGACTTAATTATTGAATTACACTAATGTCCTTAACTAATAAACTGCAACCAAGATCAGACTAACAGATTACTAACAGAACAAAGACTAGGCCTAACAGATTATAGCAAACTTCATGTGACAAGCCTGCAGTTGCTAGTATTAGTTGCTGAACTAAACCCTTTTCTCTAACATCCCACCTTAAGATCAGTAGCATGACTTGGAAGAGGAAGGACACTGAGCTTGTCTCTAAGTTGAGGTTGCCTTGGTGAAGATATCTACTGTTTGATCAAGGGATGGAATATGATAGACTTCAATTTCTTTATTATTGACCTTTTCATGAACAAAATAGAGATCTAGTTTAATATGTTTAGTCTTTGAATGAAGGACAGGATTTGCTGATAAACTAACTGTGCTCATATTGTCACAGTATATTCTAGGAACTTTTGGTAATTGAATGCTGAGTTCTTTGAGTAAAGACTGCAGCCAAGCTAAGCAGACTTCTATATTCTGCTTAAGTACTTGATCTAGACACTATTGTTTGCTTTTTAGATGACCAGGAAATGAGATTGGGACCAAGATATACACAGAAACCTGAGGTACTACACCTATCATCAATGTCTAATGCCCAATCAGCATCAAAAAAGGCAATGAGATCAGGAGCAGATGATCTTTAGAGAACTAGAGCATGACATATGGTGCCTACAAGATACCTCAATATTCGTTTAACCAACTTCCAATGTACATCTGTAGGATAGTGCATAAATTGACAAGCTTTGTTTACACTATATGATAATTCTGGTCTAGTAATGATAATATATAGTAATGTTCCCACAAGTGATCTATATGCAGCTTGATCAGAGATAAGAGAACCACTACTAGCCAAGATATTTGGTGTTGAGGCCATAGGAAAAGGCATAGATTTGGCACCTTGCATACCAGCTCTAGTGAGAAGATCCTTAATGTATTTGGATTGAGATAGGTATATTGCACCAGCAAAACTGTAAGTAACTTCAATACCTAAGAAGTATTTAAGTTTCCTGAGATCCTTTAATGAAAACTTTGCTTTTAGTTGATTAATCAAGTTCTGAATCAAAGTTGGTGAAGATCCAGTACTCAAAATATCATCCACATAGACTAAAACATAGAGAGAATGATGGGAGGTAACCTGAAGAAACAAGGAAGAGTCACATTTTGCCTTGCTAAAACCAAAATCAAGTAAAGCTTCAAACAATTTTTGAAACCATGCACAAGGAGCTTGCTTAAGGCCATAGAGAGCCTTATGAAGCTTGCAAACTTGAGATGAGTCAGCTGATTCATATCCAGGAGGCTACAACATGTACACGTCTTTAATGAAAACTTTGCTTTTAGTTGATTAATCAAGTTCTGAATCAAAGTTGGTGAAGATCCAGTAATCAAAATATCATCCACATAGACTAAAACATAGAGAGAATGATGGGAGGTAACCTGAAGAAACAAGGAAGAGTCACATTTTGCCTTGCTAAAACCAAAATCAAGTAAAGCTTCAAACAATTTTTGAAACCATGCACAAGGAGCTTGCTTAAGGCCATAGAGAGCCTTATGAAGCTTGCAAACTTGAGATGAGTCAGCTAATTCATATCCAGGAGGCTACAACATGTACACGTCTTCATTCAAATCACCATTTAAAAAGGCATTATTAACATCTATTTGATGGATTTTCCACCCTTTTGATAAGGCCAAAGTAAGGAGAACCTAAATTGTGACTGGTTTTACCACTGAACTGAAAACCTCATGGAAATCAACTCCTACCTCTTGATTATACCCTTTGGCAACTAGTCTTGCTGTATATTTGTTGACAGTACGATCTGGATTTTCTTTAACTTTAAACACCCATTTGCACCCTATAGGTCTCCTATTTTTGGGCAAAGTTTCTAAACTCCATGTCTTGTTGCTCATGAGCATTGCATAGTCAAGATCCATGGCACGCTTCTATTCTGGTATATTAAGAGCTTCTTCAACAGTCTGAGGCTCTCTAGAAACTATAAGTACTATTGGTTCAGGTCCCCTTGCTTTGCTACGAGTCACCATTGAGTGGTTGTTTGATTTGAGTGCCCTTGCTTTGCTACGAGTCACCATTGAGTGGACATTTTGAAATGGACGTTAAGGAACTTCAAAATCTGCAGAAGAGCGTGAAACATGTTGCAAAGAATCCATAATATTGGTATTATTAGCAAGTGCACATAAGTTATTTGTTTGTCCGGCAAATGCATTGGTATTCTGAGTATGTCTTGCATTAGTTAATGTAGAGAATGATAGAACAGGAGGTATGGCTGAAGATGGAGAAATAGAATGTGATTTGTTATTGGAAAATGACTGCTGTGAGGAACCCTTGCTATTCTTGAATGGAAAATTACTTTCATCAAATATGATATATCTAGATATAATTATTTTCCCATCTGGATGCAAACACTTGTATCCTTTGTGTACTGGACTATAACCAAGAAAAGTGCATTCAATGGATCTGAATTGGAATTTGGGATTATTATAGGGCTTTAGGTTAGGATAGGCTGCACACCCAAAGACTTTAAGAAAAGAATAATCAGGTTTGATTTTGTATAAGATTTGAAATGGAGTAGAACCATTTAAGACTGGTGTGGGTAGTCTATTAATGAGATACATAGCTGTGCTAAAGGCCTCAGTCCAAAATGAACTAGGTAAAGATGATTGGTAAAGCAAGGCTAGTCCAGTCTCAGTTATATGTCTGTGTTTTCTTTCTCCAAGTCCATTTTGTTCATGTGTACAAGGACATGAAACATGATGAACTATTCCTTTGTCTTTCAAATATTTAGTGAAAGCTCTAAATTCTCCTCCCCAATCAGTTTGTAAGGCAAGGATTTTGTGGTTGGTTTGAAGTTCTACTTGTTTCTTGAAATGAATAAAGGTCTATAATGCATCAGACTTACTTTTAAGAAAGTAAATCCATGTGTAGCGGGTAAAAGTATCCACAAAATGTATGCAATATCTGTGACCTTCTTTTGATAGCACTAGTGCTGGTCCCCACAAATCAGAATGGATTAGTTGAAGAGGTTTTGAGTATTCTATTTGAGAAGAGACAGATGAACAAAAAAAAAGTTCTTTATTTGGTATTCTGATGTTACAAGAAGTGAGTACACTCTTGACAGTTTGTACAGAGGCATAGCCCAATCTAACATGCCATTTGTCTAACTCAGAACAAGAATTTAACAATGAAAAAGTATGGGAACTATGTACAACAGGTGAAGAAACATTTGGTGACTGAGTTGCTGACACTTTTGTAGTGGTATATGGTTCCCTTTGAATATGAAATTAATCCAAGACATACAAGCCTTTTCTAACAGTCCCCTTCAAAAGTATTTGATGAGTATCTTGAGATTTAACATAACAAGTGTCAGGATGGAACTCAAAATAGACATAATTGTCTTTTGCAAACTGAGAAACACTCACAAGATTTTTGGTAATATTTGGAACATGAAGAAGTGAGTTTAGGTAAAGATTTTGATTAGAAAGGCAAGACCTAATCTGAGAATTACCAATGTTTTTAATGAACAAACTGAGCCATTACCAATGTGCACTTTCTCCTTTCCATTATATGGAGTCTTCTGCACAATGTTAGAGGCATCCACTGTTACATGATTAGTGGCTCAGAATCAGGATACCATTCTTACTCATTGTCATTACTGCTACTGTTCGAAGTGAGCATTGCATAGGGTGTGTTTCTGATACTGCTATTGACTGTCTTGCTAAAGTGGCTCAAAACTTGAGCTGGTCCTTGATAACTTTCATCAAATCTGTGATAACAATTCCAGGACTGATGTCCATATCTCCCACATAATTGGCATTGAATGTTGCTTTTATCGAAAAACCTTCCATTCCTACCAGCAAACTACCTTTTGTTATAACCTCCTCTGCCTTTGAAAAAATTTCCTCTGCCTCCAAACCTCCCTCTATTTGCATACTGACTAGGGAAACCTTGATGACCATTTCTGTTTACATTGTGACTCTGAGGGTGTGTAATAAGATTCACTCTCATAGTCTGATGATAAAAGCATAGTGGAAACAGCTGATCCAATTCAAATTCCAAGTAGTCCAGTTACAAGAGCTAGAGCTAAAAGGTTCAAGGAGGCTTTCAATGGACTGATGCAGAGCATTTGGGTTGAGGAGTGCTTTTTAAGGCCCAAATACTTAGACTCAAGTGCAGACCATGGGTGGATTTCGTTGGTCCAAGTGGTGGAGTAATTTCAGCCTTGTTTCTAAAGCCCATACACTTGGAAGGATCAATTTTAGCCTTTTTATTGAAGCCCATACACTTGGAGGGATTACTTTCAGCTCAAGCATGTGGATTTGAGAGAATCAAGGAGATTAGATTTGGCTGATTATTACCCAGCGAATTTGGGATAACTTTCCTTTTTTATGGGATTTGGTCAGCCTTTTGGAATATATCTTCAGCAATTATTGCATTGGGCTGATTATATGGCTAATTATTCTCTTGTAAAGGCTGACATGCCATAATTATAGGGATTACCTTCCTTTTGCTATTTGTTTCCTTTTTCAAATTGTAATAACTCAGCCTATATATATGTATACCAAGGCTGAGAAGTGCAGTTGAGTTTTCTACATAAAAGTTGAGAGTTTTCTCTTTGGTTCTTTGAAGAACTTTCTGAACTTATCAAGAACTTGTTCTTGTGGCGTTCATCCGACTTATCAAACGGATTACCATCCCGTTTGTGGCGTCTACACATACCAAGGTTCGTGTTTTCTTATAAACATCGGGTCGAGGTTTCCACCTACAAAATCTGATTGTAGAACGGTCTTGGGAATCAATTTCGTTGACGGGTCTCGTTATTCTTGGCGGGGTTCGCATCATTTTGGTATCAGAGCACGGTTCTAGTCTCAGGTTTTGCCTATCCAATTTTAGTTTTTGCAGCCAATATTCTTTGTTTTCTTTTTGTTTAGATTCCAACTTCAGTTGATACATATTCCAAAAAAAGAAAGAAAGAAAGAAAAGAAGAGCTTCAGCAAAAAAAAAAAAAAAAAGAAAGAAAGAAAAGAGAGCTTCAGCAAAAAAAAAAAAAAAAAAGCTGCGAAAAAAAAAAAAAGTAGTATTCAGCAAAAAGAAAGAAGAACAAGTCAGAAACTGCCCAAAAAAACTCCCCTTTTAGTGATTTTATTGATTCCCTTGATTCCATACTCTTCCTTGAATCATTGACAAGCTTGTGATTGAATTGTTGCTGGTACAGGTTCTTGTTCTTGTTTGGATAAGTTTGAAAAGAACTGAAAGAGAAAATTATGAGTGGAAAAAGGCAAGAGTGGTAAGAGCAATAAACGGAAAAAGCCAAGTTTGTTGTGTGAAAACACGAGTGTTGAGAAAATTGTATTTGAGCAAAAAAAATACATGAGGGAAATAATTTGTGAGGTCTTTTATTTGCTAACATTTTTTTTGCAGCAAAAACATGTCAGACAAAGCCATTCCCACAAGTTCTTCAGGAGGGGTTGATCCAAAGCTACTTATGGATGCATTAATGGGAGAGATGAGAAGAGTGTTAAGAGCAGAAATGGAGCAAGTTCATGAATGGTTGGATAAGGTAGAGAATGAACGCATGAGGCAACCACAAAATGTACAGAATGTGCATAGGAGGGAAAGAGTTCAGAAAAGGGAAGTAAGGGTTGAAGATGAAGAGTATTATGGAGCTGGTTTTGATGAGGAAGATGATCAGAATTCCATTGTTAACAATAGGAGATATGGTGGATGGGGTAGAGGAGTTAGGAACCGAGAAGATAATAACTTGGGTGGCATAAAGATGAAGGTTCCATCATTTCAAGGTAGGTCTGATCCAGAAGCCTATCTTGAATGGGAGAAGAAGATGGAGTTTATTTTTGATTGCCACAACTATTCTGAAGCAAAGAAGGTAAAATTGGCAGCCATTGAGTTCTCTGATTATGCCATTGTTTGGTGGGATCAAATGGTGTTAAATAGGAGGCGAAATGGAGAACGGCCAGTGGAAACTTGGGAGGAGATGAAGATGATGATGAGAAAGCGGTTTGTCCCAAGTCATTACTACCGTGAGTTATACAAGAAGTTGCAAGGTTTGCGGCAAGGAAACCAGAGTGTTGAGGATTACTATAAGGAGATGGAGATTGCAATGATCCGGGCTAATGTTGAGGAAGATCGTGAAGCTACAATGGCTAGGTTCTTGCATGGATTAAATCAAGAAATACAAGATAGAGTGGAGATGCAACATTATGTGGAATTAGAGGATATGGTGCACATGGCTATCAAAGTGGAGCAACAACTCAAGAGGAGGGGTAGCTCACATGCAGCCCAAAACTCAAGTTCTACTTCTTGGAAACCAAGATATACAAAGAAGGAGGACAAGCCTCAAGCATTCCCAACACCCAAACACAAATCTGAGCATAAAACTGAAAACTCCAGCCATGTTTCTCAAGGTAAAATTGAATCATCCACTACTCGAAATCGTGATATTAAGTGCTTTAAATGTCAAGGTAGGGGACATATAGCAAGCCAATGTCCAAACAAAAGGATTATGGTGATGCGAGACAATGGAGAAGTTGAGACTGAATGCGAAGAAGACACCCAATCTATGCCACCATTAGAAGATGCAGATGATGAAGAATATGCTGCTGAAGGAGAATTGCTAGTGGCAAGAAGAGCCCTAAGTGTGCAGGCCAAAGAAGAAGAAGAAGTGCAGCGAGAAAACATTTTTCACACTCGGTGCAACGTCAAAAACAAGGTATGTAGTGTAATTATTGATGGAGGAAGTTGTACTAATGTTGCTAGCTCAACTATGGTTGAAAAATTAGGGCTACCCACAATGAAACATCCTAAACCATACAAGTTGCAATGGCTCAATGATAGTGGCGAATTAAGGGTGAATAAACAGGTGCTGGTCTCTTTTCGCATTGGAAAGTATGAGGATGAAGTTTTATGCGATGTAGTTCCAATGCAAGCAGGACATTTGCTATTAGGCCGGCCATGGCAATTTGATCGGCAAGTAAAGCATGATGGCTACACAAACAAGTACTCATTTGTGTTTAAGCAAAAAACGATCACTCTAGCTCCTATGACACCAAGACAAGTTTATGAAGATCAAGTGAGGCTACAAAAAGAGAGTGAACAAAAACGGAGTGAAGAAAGAGAGAAAAATAAATTGAGTGAAAGTTTGAGAGAGCAAACAGGAGAGGACAAGAAAATTGAGAGAGAAAAAAAGAGAGCTGATTCAACCATTGAGACAAAAAAAGAGAGAACACAAAAGAGCTTTTATGCAAGAGTGAGTGAAGTAAAAAGAGCAATGTTTTCAAATCAGCCAATGATTGTACTTGTGTACAAAGAGGCATTTTTGAACACTAATGAGATTGATCCTACTTTGCCTAGTTCTATTGTTTCTCTTTTGCAGGATTATGATGATGTCTTTCCCAAGGAGGTCCCAAATGGTTTACCCCCTATCCGAGGGATTGAGCATCAAATTGACTTCATACCTGGTGCTTCCATTCCAAACTGACCAGCTTACCGAACTAATCCTGAGGAGACAAAGGAGTTACAACAGCAGGTTAGTGAATTGATGGAAAAGGGGTATGTGAGAGAAAGCATGAGTCCATGTGCTGTTCCGGTGATTTTGGTGCCTAAGAAGGATGGGTCATGGAGAATGTGTGTTGATTGCCGAGCCATCAACAATATTACGGTAAAGTACCGCCACCCTATTCCTCGCTTAGATGATATGTTAGATGAGCTACATGGTGCTTGTGTGTTTTTAAAAATTGACTTGAAAAGTGGATATCACCAAATCAGAATGAAAGAGGGAGACGAATGGAAAACTGCTTTTAAAACAAAACATGGATTGTATGAGTGGTTAGTAATGCCATTTGGACTAACTAATGCACCAAGTACTTTCATGCGATTAATGAACCATGTTTTGCATCCTTTTATAGGCAGGTTTGTTGTTGTGTATTTTGATGATATACTCATTTATAGCAAGAGTTTGGCTGATCATATTTTGCATTTGAAATCTGTTCTGGATGTGCTTAGAAAAGAGAAATTGTATGCTAACATGAAAAAATGCACCTTTTGCACCGATAAGCTTGTGTTTCTTGGCTATGTTGTGAGTGCACAGGGTATACAAGTTGATGAAGAGAAGGTTCATGCAATCCAAGAGTGGCCAAAACCCACAAGTGTAGGCCAAGTCCGAAGTTTCCATGGACTTGCAAGTTTTTACCGACGGTTCGTGAAAGATTTTAGTAGCATAGCTGCACCACTTACTGAAGTGATCAAGAAAGACATTGGATTCAAATGGGAGGAACAGCAAGAAGAGGCATTCAAACTACTCAAGGAAAAATTGTCTCATGCACCTTTACTTGCTTTACCTGATTTTACTAAAACATTTGAAATTGAATGTGATGCTTCAGGTATAGGAATAGGTGCTGTTCTTATGCAAGGTGGACGACCAATTGCGTATTTCAGTGAGAAGCTTAATGGGGCAACTTTAAACTACCCTACTTATGACAAGGAAATGTATGCATTGGTCCGAGCATTGGAGACATGGCAACACTACCTTTGGCCTAAAGAGTTTGTGATTCACACTGATCATGAGTCCTTGAAGCATCTGAAGGGCCAACACAAGTTGAATAGGAGGCATGCACGATGGGTTGAGTTCATTGAGACATTCCCATATGTCATCCGATATAAGCAAGGTAAGGAAAATGTTGTCGCTGATGCACTCTCTCGCAGGTATGCCTTGATTTCTACTCTTGAAGCAAAATTGCTTGGTTTTGAACACATTAAAGAATTGTATCCATTAGACCAAGATTTCTGTGAAGAGTATAGGAATTGTGAGGGCAAGGCCATGGGTAAATTCTTTAGGCATGATGATTTCTTGTTTCGTGAGAATAAGCTATGTGTGCCTAATTGCTCATTGCGAGACTTGTTAGTGAGGGAATCCCATGGAGGAGGGTTAATGGGACACTTTGGAGTTGCTAAGACATTAGCCATACTGCAAGAGCATTTCTTTTGGCCACACATGAAAAGAGATGTTGAGAGAATGTGTGGAAGATGTGTCACTTGTAGGCAAGCAAAATCCCGAGTGCAACCTCATGGACTATACACACCACTCCCCATTCCTAGTGAACCTTGGGTTGACATTTCAATGGACTTTGTGTTAGGATTGCCTAGGACAAAGCGTGGTAAAGACTCAATATTTGTGGTTGTGGATAGATTTTCTAAGATGGCACATTTTATTCCATGCCACAAAACAGATAATGCATCACACATTGCTGATTTGTTCTTTAGGGAGGTTGTAAGGTTACATGGGATGCCTAGGACAATTGTTTCAGATCGTGATACTAAGTTTTTGAGCTACTTTTGGAAGACTTTGTGGTGTAAGTTAGGGACTAAGTTATTATTTTCTACTACTTGTCATCCACAAACTGATGGTCAAACTGAAGTAGTAAATAGGACATTAACAACCTTGTTGAGGGCTATCATTAAAAAGAATATCAAAACTTGGGAAGATTGGTTACCACATGTTAAATTTGCTTATAATCGTACTGTTCATTCTGCAACAAGATTTTCACCTTTTGAAATTGTTTATGGTTTTAATCCTTTAACTCCATTGGATTTAACACCATTACCTTTGAAAGAGTGTGTTAATTTAGATGGCAAAAAGAAAGCTGAATTTGTCAAGCAGATACATGAGAAGGCAAAGTTCAACATTGAGCGTCGAACGGAGCAATATGCGAAACAAGCCAACAAGGGGCGTCATAAGCTCATTTTTGAACCTGGAGATTGGGTTTGGTTGCATATGAGGAAAGAAAGATTTCCAGCACAAAGGCATTCTAAGTTGCTTCCAAGAGGGGATGGACCATTCCAAGTTCTTGAGCGCATAAATGACAATGCATACAAGTTAGATTTGCCAGGTGAGTATAATGTTAGTGCCACTTTCAATGTTACTGATTTAACCCCCTTTGATGTAGGTGATGATTTGAGGACAAATCCTCTTCAAGAGGAGGGGAATGATGATAAAAGCATAGTGGAAACAGCTGATCCAATTCAAATTCCAAGTGGTCCAGTTACAAGAGCTAGAGCTAAAAGGTTCAAGGAGGCTTTCAATGGACTGATGCAGAGCATTTGGGTTGAGGAGTGCTTTTTAAGGCCCAAATACTTAGACTCAAGTGCAGACCATGGGTGGATTTCGTTGGTCCAAGTGGTGGAGTAATTTCAGCCTTGTTTCTAAAGCCCATACACTTGGAAGGATCAATTTTAGCCTTTTTATTGAAGCCCATACACTTGGAGGGATTACTTTCAGCTCAAGCATGTGGATTTGAGAGAATCAAGGAGATTAGATTTGGCTGATTATTACCCAGCGAATTTGGGATAACTTTCCTTTTTTATGGGATTTGGTCAGCCTTTTGGAATATATCTTCAGCAATTATTGCATTGGGCTGATTATATGGCTAATTATTCTCTTGTAAAGGCTGACATGCCATAATTATAGGGATTACCTTCCTTTTGCTATTTGTTTCCTTTTTCAAATTGTAATAACTCAGCCTATATATATGTATACCAAGGCTGAGAAGTGCAGTTGAGTTTTCTACATAAAAGTTGAGAGTTTTCTCTTTGGTTCTTTGAAGAACTTTCTGAACTTATCAAGAACTTGTTCTTGTGGCGTTTATCCGACTTATCAAACGGATTACCATCCCGTTTGTGGCGTCTACACATACCAAGGTTCGTGTTTTCTTATAAACATCGGGTCGAGGTTTCCACCTACAAAATCTGATTGTAGAACGGTCTTGGGAATCAATTTCGTTGACGGGTCTCGTTATTCTTGGCGGGGTTCGCATCATAGTCTCTACTTCTTTATGATGTTTCTCAATTCTATTTTCTTGTGCAAGCAAAATGCTTCAATTTCTTCTATTGAATATGGATCAGTTCTAGAGAGAATGGATGTAACAAAACCATCATATTTTGAGGAAAGATCATCAAGAATTACCTCTATATGATCATTGTCTATAATTACATGACCAACTAAAGCCAAAGAATCAACAAGATTCTTAATCCTTAAAAGATACTTAGTAGCTGTCATGGATCCCTTCTTCACAGTTTGTAGCTGTGACTTGAACTGCTTGATCTTTGCCTTTGTATGAGAGGCAAAGAAAGTTTCTACCTTTTCTCAAACCTGATATGAGTATTCACATCCCACCATCCTTGTAAGGATATTTTCTGACATCGTTGACAGGAGCCAAGACAGCAAGAGTTGATCTTGCTTCTTCCAAAGAACATACTGCTGACTCAAGATCCCAAGAACTCTTCCTTGCTCATCTACTGCAAATCTTGATGGCACTTCTTGACCACCACTGATGTATTTCTCTAGCTTATGTCCTCTAATGGCTGCAAGAACTTACTGCTTCCAGAGTAGATAGGAATTGCTGTCTAGTTTCATAGAAATAGAGTGGCTAAAAGAAACTTGTGAAGCATTCAGAGATGCTACAGAGAACGAATTTAAATTTTCTCCCATTGGATCAAAGCTCTGATACCATGTTAGAATTCTCAAGAACTTTAGAAAGAAAGAAAGCTCAAGAACTTTTAGACAAGAAAGTTCAGGAAAGGAAACTATGATTCAATCTTATTATTCAACAAATGATGTAGTTGAGATTACAATTTATAGGCTAGGACTTAATTATCGAATTACACTAATGTCCTTAACTAATAAACTGCAACCAAGATCAGACTAACAAATTGGTAACAGAAAAAAGACTAGGCCTAATAGATTACTAACAAACTTCATGTGACAAGCCTGCAGTTGCTAGTATTAGCTGCTGAACTAAACCCTTTTCTCTAACAGAGAGAAAGAGGGAGAGAGAGAGAGAGAGAAGTATCAGAGAAAGGAAGAGACAAAGAGAGATAGAAGTGCTAGAGCAAGAGAGAGAGTGAGTAAGAAGCATTAGAGAAAGCACACGCATGAGAGAGAGAGGAAGGGAGAGAAGTTTCAAAAAGAGAAAGAGAGAGAAGATTCAAAGAGAGTTAGAGAGAAAAAGGGAGAGAGAAGTTTTAGAGAAAGCCACAAAGAGAGAGGGAGAGAGAAGTTTTAAAGAGAGTGAGTGGTAGACAAAATTTTGCAAAGAGGGTGAGAGAGAGTGTTTGTCTATGTTGCAGAGAGATAAAGATCTTTTAGAGAGCACTTGAGAGAGAAAGAAAGAGAGAGGGAGAGAGCAAGAGAGAGAGAGAGAGAGAGAGAGAGAGAGAATTTTTAGAGAAAGACATTTTGCTAGGAGAGAAAGAGAGACAGGGAAATTTTAGAGAGAAAGAGAGTGGGTGACCAATAGAGGGAAAGAGAGAGAGAGAGAGAAGATTTAGAGAGAGGGAGATAGCAAGATAGGGAGAGAGGGAGAAAGCCAGAGAGAGAAAGAGAGAGGCAGAGGGGTAGAAAGAGAATGAGTGAGAGAGAAGTTTTGCAAAGGACGAGAAAGAGAAAAGTTTCAAACATAAAGAGAGAGAGAGAGAGAGAGAGAGAGAGAGAGAGAGAAGTTTTAGATAGAGTGAGAGAGAGAAAGAGAGATAGAAAGAGAAGTTTTAGGGAAGCAAGAGTGAGGGAGTAAAAGAGAAGTTTGAGAGAGAGAAAGAGAGTAAGTGAGAGAGGGTGTTGTAGAGAGAGAGAGAGAAAGTGTGTCTATTAGGAAAAGAGGGAGAGAGAGGAAGAGAGAGACAAAAAAGTTTTCGAGAGTGCAAGAGAGAGAGAGAGAGATGTTTTACAAAGACCAAGAGTGAGAAAGAGAAAGAAAGAAAGGAAAATTTTAAAGAGAGAGAACTAGAGGCAAATTTCAAAGAAACCAAGAGGAAGAGAGATTGAGAGAAGTTTCAGAGAGAGATAGAGAAATTTCAATGAGAGAAATAGATAGAGAGAGACAATTTAAGGAAATAGAGAGACAGTGAGAGAGAGAGAAGTTTTAGAAAGAGCAACAGATAGTGAGAGAGAAAGAAGTTTTAGATACAGTGACACAAAGGCAGAGAGAGAGGGTGACAAAGAGTGAGAGAAGTTTCAAATAGAACAAGGCAGAGAGAGTGAGAGCAAGAAGTTTCATTAGAGAGTGAGAGAGAGTTCGAGAGATTGAGAGAGAGAGAGAGAGAGAGAGAGAGAGAGAGAGAGAGAGAGAAAAGGGTAGTTTTAGAGAGTGAGAAAGAAAGGGAGAGGGGGGAGAAGTTTCGTAAAGAGCGAGAGAAGATTCAAAGAAAGTGAGAGAGAGAGAGAGAGAGAGTAACTGAGAAAGAGTGTGAGTGTTGGTGAGAGAGGGAGCGAGACAAAACAAGAGATAGAGAGTTAGAAGTTTCAGACAAACTAAGAGAGAGAGAGAAAGAGAGCAAAGTTTTAGAGAGACTGAGAGAGAGCAAAAGACCAGGAGAAGGAGAGAGAGAGAGAGAAGATTTGTTGACAGTGAAAGAGAGAAAGAGACATAAAACTTTTAGAGAGAATGAGAGAGAGAGAGGGTGAGTGAGAGACAGTGGGAGAGAGAGCCAGAAAAATAGAGAGAAAGAGTGAAAGGGAAGTTCTAGAGAGAGAAAGATGGTAAATCAGTGAGTGCAAGAGTGAGGGGAAGAGAGTAAGAGAGAAGTTTTAGAGAGACTGAGAGAGAGATAAAGAGAAGTTTCAGAGAGAGTGAGAGAGACAGCAGTTTGAGAGAGATGAGGAAGTCAGATAAAGAGAATATTCAAAGAGGGTGGGAGATTGTGAGAGAGAGAAGTTTTAAAGAGAGTGAGAGAGAGAGACAATGAGAGAGAAAGAAGTTTCAGATAGAACAGACCCAAGAGAGAGTGAGAGTAAGAACTTTCATGGAGAGCAAGAGACAAAGAGAGTGTGTGAGTGTTGGCAGGAGAGGGAGAGAGAAAGAAAGAGAGGAAGTGAAGTCTTAGAGAGAGTTTTAGAGAGAGACAGAAAGAGAGAGAGAAAAAGAAACATTTTAGAGAGATTGAAGAGAGAGAGAGGGGGAAGTTCTAGAGAGAGAGGGGGAAGTTTCAAAGAGAGGAAGAGAGAGTGTGAGAAGTTTTACAGAGAGCAAAACAGGGTGAGGGGGAGAAGTTTCAGAAAAGCAAAAGAATAGTTTTTGAGAAGGAAAGAGAGTGACTGAGAAAGAGTAAGAAAGAAGTTTTAGAAAGAGAGAAGTTTTCTAGAGAAAGAGATAGAGTGATTTCAAAGAAAGAGAGAGAGAGAGAGAGAGAGGTTTAAAAGAGGGAAAGAGCATGGGTGAGAGAGGATGGGGGAGTGAGAGAGAGTGAGCAAGAAGTATTAAAGAAAGTGAGGGTAAGAGAGAGAGTAGTAAATAGAGTGTTCCAAAGAGGGAGAGAGTGCATGTGAAAGAGAGAGAGAGAGAGAACAAGAGAAGTTTCTTAGAGAGCTAGAGACAGAGAGAGAAAGAAGTTTCAAAGACACTAATAGAGAGAGAAAGGAAAGTTTCTGAAATAGAGAATGTGTGAGAGAAGTTCTATAGAGAGTGAGTGAGGGAAGTTCTACAGAGATCAAGAGAGAGATAGAGAGAAGTTTCAAAGAGAAAGAGAAAGCAAGAGAGAGAAACAGAAAAGTTTCAGAGAGAGTGAGACAAGTTTCAAAGAGTGTGAGAGAGGAGACGGTGAGAGAGAGAGAAAGGGAGAGGTCTCGGAGAGAGAGTGAGAGAGATAGAGATAGAAGTTTCATTGAGACTATGACAGAGAAGTTTCAGAGAGAGCAAGAGAGAGAGAATGAGTGAGTGACATTTTATGGAGAGAGTAACTGAGACAAGGTCTAGAGAGACTAAGAGAGACAGATAGAGAGATGTTTCAAAGAGAGAGAGAGAGAGAGAGAGAAGTTTCAAAAAGGATAAGAGAAAGAGATAGAGAAAAGTTTTAGAGAGAGTGAGAGAGAGAGAAGTTTCAAGGAGTGAGAGAGTGAGAAAGAGAGAGACGTTTCTTAGACAGTGAGAGAGAAAATATTCATAGAGAGCAACAGAGAGCGAGAGTGAGAGAGAGAAGTTTTAGAGAGAGAGGAAGAGAGAGGGAGAGAAGATCAGAGAAAAGAAGAGAAGGAGAGAGAGAGTGAGTAAGGAGTATCAGAACAAGTGCAAAAGAGAGAGAGGAAGAAGTCTCAAACGGAGTATATATGTGTGTTAAAGGAAGAGAGATATAGAGAAGTTTTAGAGAGAGCTAGACAGAGGCAAAGAGAAATTTTAGACAAACAGAGATAAAGAGGGATGTTTTAGAGAGCGCAAGACATAGAGAGAGAGTGGTAGATAGAGTGTTGCAAATAAGGAGATGGAGAAAGAGAGAGAAGTTTCAGAGAGAGAAAGAGAGAGAGAAGTTTTAGAGAGAGAAACTACACAAGGAAGTTTTAGAGAGTGTGTGACTGAAAGAGAGAGAGAGAGAAAAGTTTCAAATAGAGTGGAGAGACACAGAGAGAGGGAAAGAGAAAGCAAGAGAGAAAGAGAGTGAGTGGGAGAGAGTAGAAGTAGGGTGATAGGGAAAGAGAGAAAGGGAGAGACAGAAATAGAGATAGAGAAGTTTTGGAGAGAGAGAGTGAGGACAGGGAGGGAGAGAGAAGAGATAGGGTGACAGGCAAAGAGAGAGGGAGAAAGGGAGAGACAGAGAGAGAGATAGAGAAGTTTTGGAGAGAGAAAGAGAGTGAGAGAGAGAGAGAGAAGGAGAAAGAGAAGTTTCATAAAGGGTGAGAGAGAGTGTGTATATCCAGGTTGTAGGGAGATGGAAATGTTTTAGAGTGAGCTCAAGGGACAGAAATAGAAAGAGAGAGAGAGAGAAAGAGAGAGGAAGAGGGAGAAGTTTCAGAGAGAGAGACAAAGAAACAAAGAATGAGTGAGCAAGAAGTATCAGAGTAAGTGAGAGTGAGAGAGAGAGTAATACAAAGAGTGTTAGAGTGTGTGTGAGAGAGAGAGAGCAAGAGAGAGAGAAGTTTTAATGAGACTAAGAGAGAGAAAGAGAGAAAAGTTAGAGAGCAAGAGAAAAAAAGAGATGTTTCAGGTAGTGAGAGAGCGTAAAAGAAGTTTGAGAGAGACTTAGAGAGAGAGAAAAGAAGTTTAAATGAGAAAGTGAGAGAGTACTTTCAAGGAGCAAAGGAGAGTTAGTGAGAAAGAGAAGTTTCAAAGAGAATAGAGAAAGAAGTTTTAGAGAGAGGAAGACAGAGAGAAAGAGAAGTTTCAGGGAGAAAAGGAGAGTGAGTGAGAGAGAGAGGTTTCAAAGAGAAAGAGAGAGAGAAGTTTTAGAGAGAAAGAGACAAAGAGAAATTTCAGGGAGAAAAGTAGAGTGAGTGAGAGAGAGAGGTTTCAAAGAGAAAGAGAGAAGTTCATGAAAGAGTGAGATAGAAAAAAATAAAAGTCTTAGGGAGAGAAAGAGTGAGAGAGAGAGGAGAAGCTTCAATGAAAGAAAGAAATAGGGAGAGAGAAGTTTCAAAGAGGGCAAGGCAAAGAGAGAAAAGTTTTAGCGAGAGAAAGACAATGAGTGAGAGGGAGAAGTTTCAGACAGAAAGAAAGAGAAAAAGTTCAAAAGAGTGCATGACAAAGAGAGAAGCTTCCATGAGAGAGATAGAAGTAGAGAAAGACTCAGAGAAAACGAGTGAGCAAGAGAAATTTTGCAAACAAAGAGTGTAACAAAGTTAATGCGAGAAGTTCTAGAGACACATAGAGAGAGAGAGAGAGAGAGAGAGAGAGAGAGAGAGAGAGAGAGAGAGAAGGAAGTTTTAGAGAGTGAGAAGGTTTAGACAGATTGCAAGAGAGATAGAGAGAAGTTTCAGAGAGAGTGCAAGAGAGAGAGATGTTTCAGAGAGATTGAGGAACACAGATAAAGAGAACTTACAGAGAGGGTGGGAGACTGTGGGAGACAGAAGTTTCAAAGAGAGTGAGAGGGGGAGAGAACAGGAGGGAAAGAAGTTTCAGACAGAACAAAGCTAAGAGAGAGTAGTACTAGGAACTTTCATAGAGAGTGACAGAGAGAGAGTGTGTATGAGTATTGGTAGGAGAGGAAGAGAGAGAGAAAGAGAGGAAACAAATTCTTAGAGAGAAGTTTCAAAGAGAGAGACAAAGAGAGAGCGAGAGAGGAAGAAATAAGTTTCAAAAAGGCCGACAAAGAGAGATAGGGAGTAGTTCTAGGAAGAACAAGAGAGAGAGAGAGGGAGAAGTTTCAGAGAGAGCGAGAGAAAGGGACAAGTTTTGCATGGAGTGAAGAGGGTAAGGGAGAGAAGTTATAGAGAGAGTAGGAGAGTAGTTTTGAGAGCAAAAGAGAGTGACTATAAGTAAGTGAGAGAGAGAAGTTTTCAACACAGAGAGAGAGAGTGATTTCAAAGAAAGAGAGAGAAAAGTTTAAGAGAGAAAGAGTGTGAGTGAGAGAGAATCAGGGAGTGAGAGAGCAAGTGAGAGAGAGAATCAGTGACTGAGAAGTATCAAAGAAAGGAGAGTGAAGAAAGAGTAGTAGACAGAGGTTCTAGAGAGGGGTGAGAGAGTGTGTGTGAGAGAGATAGAGCAAGAAAAGTTTTAAAGAGAGCTAGAGACAAAGAGAGAAAGAAGTTTTAGAGATATTGAAAGAGAGAGAAAGGGCAGTTTTGGAGAGAGAGAATGTGTGAGAGAAGTTTTATGAAGAGAGTGCATGAGAGAAGTTCTAGAGAAACCAAGAGAGAGATAGAGAGAAGTTTCAAAGAGATTGAGAGAGACAGATAAAAGTTTCAAAGAAAGTGAGAGAGAAAAAGAGAAGTTTCAAGAAGTGAGAGAGCAAAAATGAAGCTTGATAGAGAGAGAGAGTAGTTTTATAGAGAAAAAGAGAGAGAGCAAGAAAGAAAGAGACAGAAAGAGAATTTTCATAAAGAGTGAGAAAGCGAGAGAGGGAGAGGGAGAGAGCAGGAGAGGGCGAGAGAGAAAGAGAGACAGAGAGAAGATTTAGAGAGCAATAGAAAGGGAGAGAGAGAAGTTTCATAGAAAGCAACAAAGAGAGAGGGAGAAGAAGAGAGAGAAATCTTAGAGAAAGGAGAGAAAGAAATAGAGAGAGTAGTGTCAGAGCTAGGGAAAGGAAGAGTGAACAAAAAGTCTCAAAGAAAGCACATGATGGAGAGAGAGAAGTTTTTGCGAGAGCAACAGAGATAGAAGGTTTAGAGAGAGGTAGAGGGATAAAGGAGAGACAAGTTTTCAAGAAATCCCCAAAAAAGAAGGGAGAGAAAAGTTTGACAGAGAAAGAGTGGCAAACAAAGTGTTGTAAAGAGGAGGGGAGAGAGAGAGAGAGAGAGTGTGTGTGTGTGTGTGTGTGTGTGCTGTAGAGAGAAAGACCTGTTTTAGAGAGACCTTGAGAGAGAGAGAAAGAGAGAAAGAGCAAGAGGGAAAGGAGGGAGAGGGAAGTTTCAAGGAGAACCTAGTTGGGTACACGACCAAGAAGATAAAAGTGTAATGGATTACACGTTAGTAAATAAAAAAGAGACTACTATTGAAGATATAGAACAAAAACTTAGGAATTGGTCTATTCCTGAACATAAAGTCAGCCAAGTATACCAAGTCGGTATTTTAGATCATATAACCCATGACTATGTTATTAAAATAGCTGAACATACCTTAGCCTTGGAAAGTCTCCAAGAAACAATTGATCTTTTAACAGTCGAATTGATAAAAGAACATAGATGAAAAGGATTTAAATTTATTCATGTCGGATTAATACAAGTAGCTATTAAGCCTTTACATAGGTTAGGAATTGATACTCCTGTTTGTATTATCCTAAGAGACTCTCGTCCTGTTAAATTTAAAGATCAATTATTATCGATAATAGAAGCTAATCTAAATGATGGTCCTGTTTTCTTTAATAATTTTGCAAATTATACAACAGATTTAAGAACCTTTGACTCTCACCATAACATTAAATTAGATGTTAAAATTCCTGAAGGAATTTGGAATGCTAATTCTTATCCTTTAGCTATAGTATATAAGTTATATTATAAAGTAATGCAAACCAATATTAAGCCAAAAGCTTTAAATGTTTCTTCTAAAACTGAAACTTTACTTTTACAAGTAAACTTAAATCATTCTAATTATGTCACTCCTAAACTGTTAAACCATGAGGAAGTTTCTCGAGGATTAGAATGGAATTTAGAAAATATCCTCACCCCAGAAAAAGAAGAACCTCCTACTCTTAATAATATCATAGAGTATAAATCAGGAAATATTACCTTAGACTTTAGACGAAGCCCGTCTATACGAGTGACCTCTAGATCAAGTTTTTCTGAACCAAGTCATCGATCAGTTGACATAGGATCTGTAGGAACTATCCCTAAATCTTTAAAACTTAAAGGAGTTCAACCTCATCCAGTTACTCCACAACCAGAATATCAAGTTGAGACTCCTTCCGCACAAGCTAATAACTCCCCTACTAGATCTGAAGTAGAAGCTTATAATCAGTTGAATATGTTACAAGTTTTTGAAATTGATAAAGAAAAACTAAGACAAACTTTTTATACCCCTGAAAATGAGGAAAAACGAAAATGGTATTTCTCCACTTTTCCACCCGAAGATCTTGTTAGGTATCGTAATGAATTTTATAATTATTTAATAAAGATTGAAGACCATATTCCTTTCTTTGACTGGTTTGAAAATAATATTTTAAACACTCTGCAAATAGATGTTTTAGAAACCTTACCTTTAAGTTGGAAAACAACCAGAGGAAAAGTTATTACAGGAAATGTCCCTCCTTTAGAAGAAATATCGTTTTTAAATCAGGATAATATCGAAATTATAGCCTCACCCTTAAAGAAAGTTTTATCTACCGGAGACGAACTTAGTTTTTCCGCCTCTAAAAGAGATGTTAAAAATATACAAGAACAATTAAATTATACCAATAAAGTAGTTCATAATATTGCTTTATCAATTGATACTCCTTTTGCTAAAATGACTCCTTCCATTAGTACTACTAAACCAGACTTGATAAAACCATTATTTAAACCTTTTAAATTTTCTAATGAAGAAATCTCTGAAATAAAATTAGGAAACTCCACTTCTAATATCTTAGCCAAAATTGATAAACGTTTAAAAAATTTAAAGCTTGCTGAAGATAAAAAACAGAAGAATGTTGTTATTAACACTTTACAAGAAGCAGCCCCTAAAATCGAAGATCAAGTCCAAAGAATACGAACAACTCGACCCTATCCCATTTCCCGAAATTATTATACTCGTCCTACCCTTCCTGATATTCAACATGAAGAATGGGATTTAGATAATCCTGCTGCTTTTGATGGTAATAGTATTATTGAATGGAATATAGATGGCCTTCCTGAACACCTTATTTTAAGAAAATTAAATTCTATGACTATGGCCTCTACTGCTTATATTAAACATGGAAATAATTCACGGCATGCCGCCCAATTACTAGTTTCTGGCTTTACTGGTATTCTAAAAGGATGGTGGGATAATATACTCCTTGAAACTGACCGTTTCACAATTTTAAATGCTATTAAAGTAGAACCCTCTACAGGACAAGAAATAGGAACTCAAGTCGTGTCTTTAATTTTAGCTATCTCCCAAAACTTTATAGGAGACCCTAAACTTTTTGAAGAAAGATCAAGTGAGATCCTACATGCTTTAAGATGCCCTAAATTATCTTATTTTAGATGGTACAAAGATAATTTCTTAGCTAAACTATTAGTTAGAACAGATGCCTCTGCCCTTTATTGGAAAGAAAAGTTTATCTCTGGTTTGCCTAGAGCCTTTGCGCAAAAAGTTAGAGATAGAATAGAACATGAAACCTTAAGCCTTAATTATATGACTTATGGCCAGATTATTTCTAATATAATTAAAACAGGTTTAGAACAGTGTAACCAACTCTCTCTAACTACCCAAATTCTTAAAGAAGATAAATCCGTCCGTAAAGAATTAGGCTACTTTTGTCAACAATATGGCCTAGAAAGAATTGATGCACCTTCTAAAAAATCTAAAAGACAGCATAAGTTTTTTAAAAAACATAAAAAACATAAAGTTTCAAATAAAAAAGAATTTTTAGATAAACCTTCTAAGAAAAAGAAATTTAAAAAATTTAATGAATCTTTAACCTGTTATAAATGTGGACGTAAAGGACATATAGCAAAAAATTGTTATGTTAAAAAGAAGATTAATGAATTATCACTTGAGGAACCTGTTAAACAACAACTAGCAGAATTACTTTTGTATAAATCTGATAGTACCACCTCTAATAGCTCAACTGATGAAGATGTAATAGAAACCTTAGAAACTTCAAGTAGTTCAGAAGATGAACCACTGCCTTGTAAAAACTGTACTAAAGACAATCCCTGTGAAGATTGTACTATTAACTTATTTTATTGTAATACTTTAACAAGTGACAATAAATTTTTAATCGATCTTATCGAAAAAATAGAAGACCCTGATTTAAAATATCAATATTTTCTTAAATTAAAAAATTTAATCAAAACTGATGAATACGACGATATTACCACCCCTTCCTTTGAACCTTATGATTTAACCAAAATTCTTACCATTAATCAGCCTCAAAAGGAGCCTCTTCTAGGAATTCCTGAATTAAACCATGAAATTAAAACAATAAAAAATGAAATAAGAATGTTATATGAGAAAATATCATTACTTGAAAACACTGCTACAGAAGTCAAGGAAAATACTCCCAATACTGAATTTTTAAATAATTTAACCTTTCTACAGCAACGATAGCGTTGTAAAGTAGATCTAAGAATTGGAAAGAGTTTTCATAAAAAATTTATAGCTTTAATAGACTCAGGAGCTGATTTAAATTGTATCCAAGAAGGACTAATACCAACCCACTATTACCAACAAACCCTCCAAAACTTATACTCTGCCAGCAGCCATAGTATGAATATTAAGTATAAATTAACAAATTCCTATATTTGTAATAATGGAATATGTCTTCCTAATGAATTTTTATTAACAAAAAATATAAAAGAACAAATAATCTTAGGAACTCCCTTTTTAACCCAAATATACCCTATTCATTATGTAGGAGAAAAAGGTATAAAAACAAAAATAAAAGATGTAGAACTTTTCTTTGAATTTGTCCAGCTGTACAAGAAAAAGAACTTAAAGTATTAGAAACTCACTATTTTAACCTATTACAGCAAAAACAAAATCAAATCAGTTTTCTTAAAACAGAAATCGAATATAAATCTCTTGAAAATTTATTAAAAAAACCCCAAATTCAAGAAAAGATATCTCACTTAGAACAACAAATTAAAACAGAGATTTGTGCTCATATTCCTACTGCTTTTTGGAACAGAAAAACTCATTTAGTTTCCTTACCTTATGAAGATACTTTTGATGAATCTAAAATTCCTACGAAAGCAAGGCCTATTCAAATGAATAAAGAAATCTTAGAATATTGTAAAAAAGAGATCCAAGACTTTCTTGATAAAAATTTAATTAGACCAAGTAAATCCCCCTAGAGTTGTGCAGCTTTCTATGTTCAGAAGGCCTCTGAAATAGAACGTGGATCCCCTAGAATGGTAATAAATTATAAACCTTTAAACTCTGCTTTAAAATGGATTAGATATCCTCTCCCTAACAAAAAAGATCTTTTAGGTCGCTTATATGATGCCCTCATCTTCTCTAAATTTGATATGAAATCAGGTTTCTATCAAATTCAGTTAAAAGAAGAAGATAAATATAAAACCGCCTTTACAGTTCCATTCGGTCAATATGAATGGAATGTTATGCCTATGGGTCTTAAGAATGCTCCATCTGAATTTCAAAATATTATGAATACAATTCTTTATCCTTATTCTGACTTTATAATTGTTTATTTAGATGATGTTCTAATATATTCTAAGAATCTTGATCAGCATTTTAAGCATTTAAAAATATTTATACAAACAATTAAATATAATGGCTTAGTTGTTTCAGAGAAGAAAGTAAAATTCTTTCAAACAAAGATAAGATTTTTAGGACATGATATCCACCTAGGAACTATTACTCTTATCTCTAGAAGTCTAGAGTTTGCTGATAAGTTTCCAAATGAAATTAAAGATAAAACCCAATTACAAAGGTTTTTAGGTTGTCTGAATTATGTTTCTGATTTCATCCCTAATATTCGCACCTTATGTAAACCACTTTTCAGCCGATTAAAAAAAAATCCTCCTCCCTGGCCAAATGACATGACCCAAACTATTATTAAAGTTTGCTCTTTAGTAAAGCAGATTCCATGTCTTGGACTACCTCATCCTAATGCCTCTTTAATTATTGAATGTGACGCCTCTGAACTAGGATTTGGAGGAATCTTAAAACAATTTTTTCCTCCAGATAACAAAGAACAAGTTGTTCGTTATCATTCCAGTGCCTGGTCCTCTACTCAAAAGAATTATAGCACTATCAAAAAAGAAATTTTGGCTATAGTACTATGCATTACTAAATTCCAAGACGATTTGATTAATAAAGAATTTTTACTTCGTACTGATTGCAAAGCTGCTGAAGATGTTTTACAAAAAGATGTAAAAAACCTTGTTAGTAAACAAATTTTTGCCCGATGGCAATCTCTTTTATCTTGTTTTGATTTTAAAATTGAGCATATAAAGGGAGAGCAGAATAGTCTTCCTGACTTTCTGACTCGGGAATTCTTGCAGGAAAAAATATGAGTGATAAACAGCAGCCCTCACGGCCCTTAACAAGATCTCAGTTTGCTCTAAGCAAACCTGCTCCTGTTAAATCTAATTTATTTTCTGCAGGTACTTCTTATGCCTCTAAGTCTAATACAAGGCCGGCTTCTCCGGCAATCACCCAAACTGTTCTTTCTGAAGCAAGTCGCTTCCTCCCACTAAGACCACCATTTTCACCTATTCGCACCCCTGAATCTAATCCCTGTACATTTAAAAATAAGAGTATTCCTCTTCCTATCATAACCCTTGAACCTGAACACTTAAATTTTAAACCTTTTGAAATAGCAGCCAGATGTTTTCCCCGTGGATGGTCATGGATTCCGCATGACCTTAAGAAAAATAAAACCTACTATCAGGCTATTTTAGTGGATACAGACTCGGCCCAAATTATCCATGACTTTGACCCTAAGGATAATACCATTATTACTTACTCTTGATTTCAAATTCTAAAGGTAATCACTCCCACTGAGTGGAACCAGCATCCTTTCACAGGAAAGAAATTCTCTTTTCCCTTTGACCCACCTTATTATGACTATTTTGATTATCAACAGGCCTGGTATAATGTTTTATATGAACTCTGTCCCACTCACTCCTGGTTTCTCAGCTTTAATAACCAGCAAGCCGCTTATCCTAGTTGGTTTCTCGAATGGTTTCTTTATTTTGGTCCATTGCTTGTACAGTTTCCCCCCATAACTAAAAGGACTTATGAGCAATTTAAAAAATTGGCTACTCAGATCTCCATGCAAGAGCGTTTCTTAATGTTTTGTTCTATCACAAAAATTGGCTGGATCATGCAGACCAGATATAATATTGACCAAGTTCTCCCGGTGGGGTATCCCCAATCTCTGGTTCGAACTATTCAAACTAAATGGTGGATAAAATTTGATGAAACTCTTATTGAAGAAAGGTTTTCTTCTTGGAAGAATCTGCAAGCCGCAACCTCTTCACCAAAACCTGAACAGCCCAAAGGACTCATATCTCTGCCAGATATATCACAATTAAGTCCTGCTCAATTAAAAGAATATAAAAAGAAGTTAATGGATTTTGCTTCATCCATCGATTCTGATGAGGAGCCCTCTCAGGAAGCTGAGTCAGATCTGAGCTTTCCATCTCATCTGCAAAATGAAGATGATTGCTATGGGGTCCCACTTCAGCAGACACCATAATTAGCAACGACATAATTATTAAAGTCGCAGGCACATCATGACAAGCTGTCTAAAAATCAGGAATCATTCTAGACAAAGCAACAGCTGGTAGCTGATACGACTGCGGATCTCAAAGTTTTGAAGTCCGGATTAAGATTTATTGTATTAATATTTTAAGTCCGACGTATTAAATTACATTGTAAAAAGGTTTGAAGTCCAGACTCTTCTATAAAAGGGTGTTAGTCATTCGTTCTAGACAGAGCGAATTAGAATCAGAATATATAAGTCTTGAATGCGATCTCCTTTGTAAAGCTCTCACTCTGTAAGCATTTTTCTCTAAAAATAAATTCTGTTTAAGTATGCTCTGCACTCGCCCTCTGTGGATCTTGTGCATCAGAAAATCTTTTTAAAGCCCTTCTATTTATTTTCTTCTTTCAGTTAAATTTAATCTTATGTTTCTAATCTGTATTCCTTTATGTTTTCCATATTTAATTTGCATACCTATTAATTATTTTCCATTAGTACGAATTTCATATATACGAACTCCCAGAATTTTAAATTATTATAATTTATATAATATCCTTCGTGACAATTACAATAACCCTGTTGATCCTGTACACATATGCTCATGACAGAGTGAGAAATAGAGGGAAAGAAGTTTCAGAAGGCACGAGGGGGAGAGAGAAAGAGAAGTTTTAAAGAGAAAAAGGTAGTAAGTGAGAGGGAAGTTTCAGAGAGAAAGAGACAGAGAGAAGTTCAAGAGAGAGTGCAAGGGAGAGAGAGAGAGACAAAGAGAGAAAGAGAAGTTTTAGAAAGAGGAAGAGAGTGGATGACATAGAGAGGGAAGTTTCAGAGAGAGAAAGAAAGGGATGAAGAGAGAGAGAAGTTTAAGAGAGAGGAAATTAGACAGGGAAGTTTTAGCGAGAAAGAGTCAGAGTGAGAGAGAGGGAAAGTGAGGAAGAGAGAGAAGTTTTAGAGAGAGGGGAAGAGAGAAAGAGAGATAGAGAAGTTTTATAGAGAGAAAGAGAGTGAGTGAGAGAGAGGGAAAGTGAGGAAGAGAGAGAAGTTTTAGAGAGAGGGGAAGAGAGAAAGAGAGATAGAGAAGTTTTATAGAGAGAAAGAGAGTGAGTGAGAGAGAGGGAAAGTGAGGAAGAGAGAGAAGTTTTAGAGAGAGGGGAAGAGAGAAAGAGAGATAGAGAAGTTTTATAGAGAGAAAGAGAGTGAGTGAGAGAAGTTTCAAAGAGAGAGAGAAATAGAGAAGTTTTAGATAGAGAAAGAGGGTGAGTGAGGGAGGGAGAGAGAGTAAGAGAGAGAAATAGAGAAAGTTTTAGAGAGGGCAAGAGATGGAGAGAGACAGACAGACAGAAAGATAAGATTTAGAGAGAGAAATAGAGTGAGACAGAGAATGGGTGAGAGAGAGTGTGTATGTGTGAGTTGAAGGGAGGCAAAGAGAGAAGTTTCAAAGTGAGCTAGAGAGAGAGACAAAGAGAAATTTTAGACAGAGAGAGATAGAGGGATGCTTCAAAAAGGTCAAGACAACGAAAGAGAGAAGTTTCAAAGAAAGCACAAGAGAGACAGAGGGAGAGAAAGAGAGTGAGTGAGAGAGAGTGATAGACAGATTGTTGCAAAGACAGAGAGAGAAAGAGAGAAGTTTCACAGAAAGCAAGTGGGAGGGAGCAAGACAGAGAAAGTGGTCAATAGAGTGTTGCAGATAGGGAGCCAAAGAAAGAGAAGTTTCAGAGAGAGAGAGAGAGAGAGAGAGAGAAAGAAGTTTCAAAGAGAGAGAAAATGAAATAGGGATGTTTTAGAGAAAAAGGTTGTGAGTGAGAGAGAGAAGTTTCAGATAGAGGGGAGAGACACAAAGAGTGGTGATAGGGAGATAGGAAAAGAGAGAGGGAGAGAAGGAGAGAGAGAAAGAGAGATAGAGAAGTTTTAAAGAGAGTGTGTCTGTGTTGCAAAGAGGTAGAGATGTTTTAGAGAGAGCTTGAGAGAGGGGGAGAGAGAGGGAGAAAGGGAAGTTTCAAAGAGAGTGACAGAGTAGTTTTTGACAGAGAAAGAGTGACATAGAAAGAGAGAGAGAGAGAGAGAGAGAAGTTTTCGAGAAAGAGGGAGATTGATTTCACATAGAGAGGGGAAAGTTTTACAGGAAAGAGTGACTGAGAGAGATAAGGGAGTGAGAGAGCGAACAAGCAATAGAGAGAGGAAGCAAGAGAGAGAGAAAGAGGGAGAGAGAGAGAGAGAGAGAGAGAGAGAGAGAGAGTTTGTTTATGTGTTTGTGTAAGTGAGAGAGAAGTTTTAGAGAGAGCTGGAGATAGAGAGAGAAAGAAGTTTCAGAGAGACTAAAAGAGGAAGAAAGGGAAATTTCAGAGAGAGAGAATGAGAGAGAAAAGCTTAATGGAGATAGTGAGTGAGAGAAGTTCTCAAGAGACCAATAGAAGAGATAGAGAGAAGTTTCAAAGAGAGAGAGAAAGAGGGAATGAGGTTTTATAAAGAGAGGGAGAGAGAAGTTCCAGAGAGACTATGAGAGAGAGACAGAGAAAAGTTTCAAAGAGAGTGTGAGAGAAAGAGAGAAATTTCATGGACTGAAAGAGTGAAAAGGAAGTCTGAGAGAGAGAGTAGTTTTAGAGAGAAAATGAGAGAGAGAGAGAGAGAGAGAGAGAGAGAGAGAGAGAGAGAGAGAGAGAGAGAAAGACACAGAGAGAAGTTTCATCGGGACCAGGAGAGGAAGGGGGAGTGAGAGAGGGAGGGGGAGGGAAAGAGAGAGTGAGAGCAAGAGAGAAGATTTAGGATGAGAGAAGAGAAGGAAAGAGAGATATTTCAAAGAGAGCATTAGAGAGAGAGGGGGAGAGGGAGAGAAGGAAGTATCAAAGAAAGCAAGAGACAGAGAGAGATATAGAAATGTTAGAGCAAGAGGGAGAAAGTGAGCAAAATGTATCAAAGAAAGCATATGCAAGAAAGAAAGGGAAATGTCAGAGCAAGTGAAAGAGTGAGCAAGAAGTATTAGAGAAAATGCACAAGAGAGAGAGAAGTTTTAAAGAGAGAAAGAAAGAGAGAGAAGATTCAGTGATTTAAAGAGAAAAAAGGAGATAGAAGTTTTAGAGAAATCCACAAAGAGAGAAGTTTTAAAGAGAGTGAGTGGTTGACAAAGTGTTGCAAAGAGGGAGAGAGAGAGTATGTGTCTGTGTTGCAAAGAGATAAAGATGTTTTAGAGAGGGCTTGTGAAAGAGAGAGAGAGAGAGAGAGAGAGAAGTTTCAGAGAAAGAGACAATTTTTAGGGAGAGAAAGAGAAATGGGGAAGTTTTAAGAGAAAGAAGAGTTGATGAGCAACAAAGGGAAAGAGAAAGAGAGGGAGAAATTTTAGAGAGAGAGGAGAAGCAGAGAGAGAGGGATAGCGAGATAGAGAGATAGGCAAAGAGAGAGGGAGAAAGGGAGAAAGCGAGACAAAGAAAACAAGAGGCAGAGGTGTAGAGAATGCAGTGAAGTTTTAGAGAGAGAAAGAGAGTGAGTGAGAAGTTTTGCAAAGGGCAAGATAGAAAAAAGTTTCAGACAGAGAGAGAAAAGTTTCAAAGAGAGTGAGAGAGAGAAAGAGAGATAGAGAGAGAAGTTTTAGAAAGAACGAGAGTGAGAGAGTGAAAGAGAAGTTTTGGAGAGAGAAAGAGAGTGAGTGAGAGATGGTGGGAGAGTGTTGCAGAAAGAGAGAGAAAGTGTGTAAGTGTTAGGAAAAGAGGGAGAGAGAGATAGAGAGAGACAGAAAGGTTTCAAAAAGTGCAAGACAAAGAGAGAAACAGTTTTAGAAAGATTAAGAGCAAGAAATAGAGAAAAAAAGGGGAAATTTTAGAGGGAGAAAGCTAGAGACACCAAGAGAGAGAGATAGAGAGAAGTTTTAGAGAGAGAGGTAGAGAAATTTTAGTGAGAGAAATAGATAGAAAGGAGATTTAGAGAGATAGAGAGACAATGAGATGGGGAAGTTTTTGAGAGACAAATAGAGAGAAGATTCAAAAAGAGCAACAAATAGTGAGAGAGAAGTTTCAAAGAGAGAGAAAGAGTTTTAGATAGAGTGACACAAAGAGAGAGACAGAGAAGGTAACAAAGAGGAAGAGAAATGTTTCAAATAGAACAAGGCAGAGAAAATAAGAGCGAGTAGTTTCGTAGAGAGTGAGAGAGAGTCTGAGAGACTGAGAGAGATAAAGAAGTTTTAGATAGAGGGAGAAATAGAGAGAAAGGGAGAAGTTTCAGACATAGGGAGAGAGAGAAGCTTCATGGAAAGAGAGACAAATGGATGTTTCAAAGAGAGTGACAGAGAGAGATGTAGAGAAGTTTTACAGAGAGAGTAAGTGAGAGAAGTTCAAGAGAGAGAGAGAGACAGAGGAAAAAGCATGTTTTAGAGAAGAGAGATAGAAAGAAGTTTCACAGAGACAAAGAAGTTTTATAGAGAGAGATAGAGAAGGTTTCGAGAGAGAAAGAAGTTTCAAAGAGAGTACGAGAGAGAGAAAGAGATAGATAGAGAGAACTTTTATGGAGGGAGTGAGTGAGAGAAGTTTGAGAGACACAAAGAGAGAGAGAGAGAGAGAGAGAGAGAGAGAGAGAGAGAGAGAGAGAGAGAGAGAGAGAGAGAAGAAAAGGTAGTCTTAGAGAGTGAGAGAGAAAGGGATAGGGATGAAGAAGTTTCATAGAGAGCGAGAGAGGGTAAGAGAGAGAAAATTTAGAGAGAACAAGAGAGAGAGAGAGAGTAACTGAGAAAGAGTGTGTGAGTGTTAGTGAGAGAGAGAGGTAGACAGAGTGAGAGATAGAGAGATAAAAGTTTCAGACAAACCAAGATAGAGAGAAAGAAAGAGAGAGAGAAGTTTTAGAGAGACTGAGAGAGAGCAAGAGAGCAGGAGAGGGGGGAGAGAAGATTTGTTGAGAGTGAAAGAGAGAAAGAGACATAGAAGTTTCAAAGAGAGAGAGAGAGAGAGAAAGGGTGAGTGAGAGACAGTGGGAGAGAGAGAGCCAGAGAAAGAGAGAAAGAGTGAAAGGGAAGTTTTAGAGAGAGAGATGGTAAATTGGTGAGTGCAAGAGTGAAGGCAAGAGAGAGAGAAATAGAGAGAGAAGTTTCACACGGAGAAAGGGTGACAGAGAAAGAGAGTAAGAGAGAGAAGTTTTAGAGATAAAGTGAGAGAGAGAAAAGATCAGAGAGCGAGACAGAGACAAAGACATAGAGAGAGGCAGATATAGAAAAAGAGAGAGAAGTTTTAGAGAGACCAAGATAAACAGATAGAGAGAAATTTTAGAGAGAGAGAGAGAGAGAGGTAGAGAAAGGGAAAGGGGAGAGAGAAAGAGAAAGAAAGAGAAGATTTAGAGAGAGTGACAGAAAGGGAGAGAGAGAAGTTTCACAGAGAGTAACACAAAGAGAGAGGGAGAAGGAGAGAGAGCAGTCTCAAGGAAAGTGAGAGAGAGAGAGAAAGGAAGAGGGAGAGAGAGCCCTGTCAAAGCTAGAGAAAGGGAGAGTGAGCAAAAAGTATCAGAGAAAGCATGTGTGAGAGAGAGAGAGAGAGAGAGAAGTTTTAGGTAGAGGTAGAGAGACTAAGGGAGAGGGAAGTTTATGACAAAGCCAATGAAATAGAGGGAGAGAGAAGTTTCATAGAGGGAGAATGGTAGACAAAGTGTTGTAGAGAGGGAGAGAGAGTATGTATTTATGTAGCAAAAAGATAGAGATATTTTAGAGAGAGCTTGAGAGAGAGAAAGAGAAAGAGAGAGAGGGGGAGAGGGAAGTTTCAAAGAGAGCAATAGTGAGAAAGAGGGAGAGAAAGAGATATAAAAGTTTAAGATGGAGTGAGAGACAAGTTTTAGAGAGTGAGGAGAGAAAGAGAAGTTTCAAGGAGAAAAGGACAGTGGGTGAGAGAGAGAAGTTTCACAGACAAAGGTAGAGAGAGAAAAGTTCCTAAGAGAGAATTTCAAGAGAGAGTAAGAGAGCGAGGAGAAATTTCAGTGAGAGTGAGAAATAGAGGGAGAGAAGTTTCAGAGGGGGTGAGGAGGAGAGAGAGAAAGGGGGAGAGAAAGAAGAGTTTTAAAGAAAGAAAGGTAATGAGTGAGAGAGAGAAGTTTCAGAGAGAAAGAGAGAAACAAGTTAAAAAACGGAGAGTGAGAGAGAGAGAGCGAGAGAGAGAGAGATAGAGAGAGAGAGAGAGAGAGAGAGAGAGAGAGAGACAGATAGAGACAGAGAGAGAAAGAGAAGTTTTAGAAAGAGAAAGAGAGTGGATGACACACAAAGAGAGAAGTTTTAGAGAGAGTAAGAGAGGGAGGAGAGAGAGAAGTTTATGATAGAGAAAATTAGACAGAGAAGTTTTAGAGAGAAAGAGTCTGAGTGAGAGATAGGGATAAAGAGGTAGAGACAGAAGTTTTAGAGAGAGGAGAGACACAGAGAGAAAGAAAGATAGAGAGCTAAAGACATTTTAGAGAGAGAAAGAGAGTGATTGAGAGAAGTTTCAAAGAGAGAGAGAGAGAGAGAGAAAGACAAACAGAGAAGTTTTTGATAAAGAGGGTGAGTGAGGGAGAGAGAGAAATAGAGAGAAGTTTCAGAGAGGCTGAGAGATAGAGAGAGATAGACAAAGTGAAAGATAAGATTTAGAGAGAGAAATAGAGTGATGAGAGAGAGTAGGTAAGAGAGTGTGTATGCGTGTTAAAGGGACAAAGAGAGAGAAGTTTCAGAGAGCTCGCGAGAGGGGCAGGGAGAAATTTTTGACATACATAGAGAGAGAGAGGGATGTTTCAGAGAGGGCAAACCATGGAGAGAGAAGATTCAGAGAGAGTGCAAGACAGAGAGAAAGAGAAAGAAAAGTTTTAAGGAGAGAAAGAGAGTGAATGAGAAAGAGTGGTAGATAGTGTTGTAGAGATGGAGAGGGAAAGAGAGACCAGTTTCAGAGAAAGTGAGTGGGGCAAAGAGACAGTGGTAGACAGGGTGTTGCAATAGGTAGATGGAGAAAGAGAGAGAAGTTTTAAAGAGCACAAGAGAGAGAGGGAGAGAGAGAAAGAAGTTTCAAAGAGACAAAAAATGAGATAGGGAAGTTTTAGAGAGAAAGAGTATGGGTGAGAGAGAGAAAGAGAGAGAGAGAAGTTTCAGATAAAGGGGAGAGACACAAAGAGAGGTATATAAGGAGACAAGAAAAGAGAGAGTGAGAAAGGGAGATAGAGAAGTTTTAGAGAGAGAAAAAAAGTGAGAGGAGAGAAAGAGAGAGTGTGTTTGTGTTGCAGAGAGATAAAGATGTTTTAGAGAGAGCTTAAGAAAGAGAGGGAGAGAGGGAAGCTTTGGAGAGAGTGAGAGTGAGTGGGGAAGAAGTATAAGAGAAAGCAAGGTGAGGGAGAGAGTAGTAGATAGAGTGTTCCAAAGAGGGAGAGAGTGAGTGTGTGTGAGAGAGAGAGAAAGAAGTTTTAGAGTGACTAAAAGAGAGAGAAAGGGAAGTTTCAGAGAGAGAGAGAGAATAAGTGAGAGAAGTCTTATCGAAGAGTGAGTGTGAGAAGTTCTAGAGAGACCAAAAGAGAGAGATAGAGAGAAGAGAGAGAAAGAAAGGGAGGTTTTAGAGAGAGAAGTTTCAGAGAGATTAAGGAGAGAGATAGAGAAAAGATTCAGAGAGAGCGATAGAGAAGTTTTAAAGAGAGTTAGAGAAAGGGAGAGAGAATTTTCAAAGAGAGAGAGAGTGATAAATAGAGCATTGCAAAGAGGGAGAGTGGAAGAGTGTGTGTGTGTCTATGTTGACGAGAGAGGGAGAGAGAGAGAAAGAGAGAAAGGAAGCCTTAGAGAGAGCAAGACACAGAAAGAAAGAGAAAGAGAAATAAGTTTTAGAGAAATCGATAGTGAAAGATAGGGAGAAGGTCTACAGAGTGCTAGCAAGAGAAAGACAAAGAGGAAAGTTTCAGAAAGAGCAAGAGAGAGGGAGAAGTTTCACAAACATGGAGAGAGGGTGAGGGAGGGAAGTTTCAAGGAGAGTGAAAGAGTTGGTTTTAAGAGAGAAAGAGAATGACTTAGAAAGGCTGAGAGAGAAGTTTTCAAGAGAGAGAGGGAGAGTGATTCACAAAAAGAGAGGAGGAACTTTTAGAGAGAGAAAGAGTGTGAGTGAGAGAAAGTGAAAGAGCGAGCAAGCAAGAGAGAGAGAGAGAGAGAGAGAGAGAGAGAGAGAGAAATCTAAGAAATCAAGAGTGAGAGAGAGTGGAAGATAGAGTGTTTAAGAGAGGGAGAGAGAGTTTGTTTGTGTTAGAGAGAGAGAGAGAGAAAGAGAAGTTTTAGGGAAAAAATAAGTAACAGAAGTTTTATGGAGAGAATGAGTGAGAGAAGTTCTAGAGAGATCAATAGAGATAGAGAGAAGTTTCAAAGAGAAAGAGAGAAGGGAGGGTTTATAGAGAGAAAAGGTGGTATCAGAGCCTGCCGTGCTTTGGTTAGTGTAGGCCATGGATCCTGGTTCTTTGTACAATAACATACAGTCTAAAGGGATTGGGAATGATGAAGTCCTACATCAATTAGATAGAGAGGTCTTGGGCGTTATATATATGGGTTCACAAACCTTCCTTTATGAGCTAGCTTTTAAGGTGGAGTTAAGCAACTTCATATCAGAAGGAGAGAGAAGTTTCAGACAGACTAAGAGAGAGATAGAGAAAAGTTTTAGAGAGAGCTAGAGAGAAAGGGAGAAGTTTCACAATGTAAGAGACTGAAAAAAAAGTTTTAGAGAGAAAAATAAAGAGAGAGAAAGAGAGAAAGACATAGAGAGAGAAGTTTCATAGAGAGCAAGAGGGGGGGAGAGAGAGAGAAGGGAAGAAAGAGAGGGAGAGCTATGGGAGAGAGGTGAAAGGGAGATGGAGAAGTATTAGAGAAAGCAAGGGAGAAAGAGAAGTGGCAGCGTGAGTGAGAAGTTTCAGAGAAAGCATATGCAAGAGAGAGAGAGAGAGAAGTGGCAGAGCAAGAGTGTGAGAGAGTGAGCAAGAAGTATCAGAGAAAGTGTGCATGCAAGAGAAAGACAGAAAGAGAGAGAGAAGATTCAGGGAGAGTTAAAGAGAAAAAAGGAGAGAGAAGTTTTAGAGAAAGAGAGTGGTAGATAAAGTGTTTTAAAGAGGCAGAGAGAGTGTGCCTATGTTGTAAAGAGATAAAGATGTTTTAGAGAGAGCTTGAAAGAGAGAGAGAGAGAGAGAGAGCGGGGGGGAGAGAGAAGTTTCACAAAGACAAACATTTTATGAGGAGATAAAGAGAGACAAGGAAGTTTTAGAGAGAAAGAGAATGGGTGAGTAACAGAGGGAGAGCCAAGAGAAAGAAGTTATAGAGAGAGAGGAGAGACACAGAGAGGAGGTAGGGAGATAGAGAAAGAGAGAGGGAGACAGGAATAAAGTGAGAGAGAGAGAGAGAGAAGTTTTGCAAAGGGCAAGAGAGAGAGAGAAGTTTTAGACAGAAATAGAGAGAGAAAAGTTTCAGACTAAGAGAGAGAAGTATCAAAGAGAGTGAAAGAGAAAAGAGAGATAGAGAGAGAAGTTTTAGAGAGAGTCAGAGTGAGGGAGTGAAAGAGAAGTGAGTGAGAGAGGGTGGGAGAGAGAGTGCTGCAGAGAGAGAAAGTGTATAAGTGTTAGGGAAAGAGTGAGAGAGAGAAAGAGAAAGAAAGAAAGGAAAATTTTAGAGAGAAAGAACTAGAGGCATGTTTCAAAGAGACCAAGAGAGAGAGAGGGGATAGAGAGAAGTTTTAGAGAGAAACAAAGAAATTTTAGTAACAGAAATAGATTGAGAGAAGATTAAGAGAGATAGAGAGACAATGAGAGAGAGAAGTTTTAGATAGACAGAGAGAAGATTCAGAGACAGATAGTAAATAGAGACGTTTCAGAGGGAGAAAAAAGTTTTAAGTGGAGCAACACAAAGAGAGAGAGAGAGAGAGAGGGAGACATTTCAGATAGACCAAGGCAGAGAGTGTGAGAGCAAGAAGTTTCATAAAGAGTGAGAGAGAGTCTAAGAGATAGAGAAAGGGAGAGAGAAGCTTTAGAGAGAGTGAGAGACAGAGAGAGAAAGGGAGACGTTTCAGACACAGAGAGAGAAGATTCATGGAGGAGAGAGAGAGAGAGAGAGAGAGAGAGAGAGAGAGAGAGAGAGAGAGAGAGAGGGAAGTTTTAGAGAGAGCGAGAGAGAGAGAAAGATAGAGAGATAGAGAAATTTTGTGGAGTGAGTGGGTGGAGAAGTTCTAGAGAGACACGAGAGAGAAAGCGAGAAAGGCATGTTTTAAAGAGAGAGAGAAGTTTCAGAGAGAGAGTGAGAGGGAGAGAAAAAGATAGATAGACAGAGAAGTTTTATGGAGACAATGAGTGAGAGAAGTTCTAGAAAGACATAGAAACAAAGAGAGTTGGGCATGTTTTAGAGAGAGACAGAAAGAAGATTTAGAGAAAGAAGTTTTAAAGAGAGAGAGAGAGAAACAAAAAAGGTTTCAAGAGAGAGTGTGAGAGGAGAGAAAGAGATAGATAGATAGAGAAGTTTTATGGAGACAGTGAGTGAGAGAAGTTCTATAGAGACGTAGAGGGAGAGAAAAAAAGAAAGGGCAGTTTAAGAGAGTGAGTGAGAAAGGGAGAGGAAGGGAGATGTTTTGTAGAGAGAGAGGGTGAGAGAGACAAGATTTAGAGAGAGCAAGAGAGTGAGAAATAGAGAGTAACTGAGAAAGAGTGTGTGAGTGTTGGTGAGAGAGGGAGGGAGACAGAGCAAGAGATAGAGAGATAGAAGTTTCAGACTGACCTGGAGAGAAAGAGAGAGGGATGTTTCAGAGAGACTGAGAGAGAGGAGAGAGCAAGAGAGGGAGAAAGAGAAGATTTGTTAAGAGTGAAAGAGAGAAAGAGACATAGAAGTTTAGAGAGAGTGAGAGAGAGAGAAAGGATGGGTTAGAGACATTGGGGGAGAGAGAGAGCCAGAGAAAGAGAGGGAAAGGGTGAAAGGGAAGTTTTAGACAGAGAGAGATGGTAGATCAGTGAGTGAGGGGAAGAGAGAGAGAAATATAGAGAGGGAAGTTTCATAGAGAGAAGGGGAGAGAGAATGATGCAAAACCTCAAGGATATTTATAATCCAGAAACACACAATTGATAGGGAACAAAAAAAGATGGAGAACTCCCAACCTATTGAACCCCCAAATAACTAATGCAAATGGAAACACAAATAATTGGTTGATTAAGAAATCAAGAACAGAAATTTCACTAGGATATAAGTACCTTGATGAAGTTCAATTCTTGATGCAATAGAGATTCAAGCCAAACCTTGAATAAAGAGTACAAAACTCCAAAACAATTTTAATTTTTTTTAATTCTATCTTCGATCCCCGTACATGTACTAGGGTATTTATACCCTCACAAGTTTAAATAACCTAGACTATTAGGTTAGGCCTTAAACTTGGGTCTCCCAACAAAAAAAAAAAACAAACCTAAATGCAAATTGCAAGTAGTGAACTGCTCAAAAACTAATCTATTAACTTGGAATGATGAATTAAACATAGGTTGGACCCATCTTGTAAATTCAGCCCAATTTGATTAGGTGAAACTCCATTGGCCTTCATTGCATCTTGAGCTTCCATTCCTTCTAACATTCTGCCCATATAAGTTTGAAGTGATTCCTTGAACTTTTTGGCCCTCAATCTTGTAATTGGTCCTTGAGGTAATGTTAGTTCATCTATTGCTCCTCTCCTCTTGCCATCCATGCTTGTGCTCACATCAGAGAAAGGGAGTGAGTGAGAGAGAGAGGTACCAGAGTGACAGAGGGACAGAGAGATAGAGAAAGGCAACTAGAGAGGAAGAGAGAGAGAACTTTTAGAGAGAATAAGAGAGATACAGAGAAGTTTTGGAAAGAGGGAAAAGTTTTAGAGAGCAAGAGATAGAGAGAGACGTTTCAGAGCAAAAGAGAGAGAGAAAGAAAAGTTTTAAAGAGAGAGTGAGAGAGTGAGAGACTGAAGTTTCAAATAGCAAGAGAGAGTCATAAAGTGAGAAGTTTCAGGGACTACAAGAAAGAGTAAGGGAGAGAAAAGTCTATGGGAGAGCAATGGAGAGACTGAAAGAGAGCAAGTAACAAATAGTGAGATAGATAGAGAAAGATAGTAAGTGGAGAGAGAGAGAAAGAGAGACAGGGAAGTTTGAGAGAGAGAGTGATTGTAAGTCAATGAGTGATGGAGTGAGGTAGAGAGAGGGAGCAATGCAGAGAGAGAAAGAGAGGGAAGTTTTAGTGAGGCAGAGAGATAAAGAGGAAAGGAAGTTTCAAAGAGAATAAGAGAGAGAGAAATTTTAAAGAAAGTGAGAGAGAGGGGGAGATAGAGCAAGAGAGAGAGAGAGAGAGAGGGAAGTTTCAAGGAGGTAGAGAGAGATAGAGAGAAAGACAGAAAGAGAAGTTTTAGATAAAGTGAGAGAGAGAGAGGGAAAGAGGGAGAGAAGTTTCAAATAGAACAAGAGAGGGAGAGAGAGAATTAGTGGGAGAGAGGATAGAGTGCTACGGAGAGGGAGAGAGAGAGAGAATATGGGTGTGTGTTAGAGAGAGACAGATAGAGAGAAGTTTCAGAGTAAGATAAAGAGGGAGTGAGAGAAGTTCCAAAGAGAGAGACGAAAGTTCTATAGGAACATTGAGAGAGAGAGAGAAAGAGAAGTTTTAGAAAGAGAGATAGAGAAGTTTTATGGACAGAGTGAATGAGAGAAGTTCTAGGGAGGCATAGAGAGAGAGAGAGAGAGAGAGAGAGAGAGAGAGAGAGAGAGAGAGAGAGAGAGAGGTAGACACAGAGAGAGAAAGAAGCTTTAAAGAGAAAGAGAGAAGAAGAGTGAGTTAGAGAGAGAGGGAAAAAAAGAGCGAAGTTTCAGAGAATGCAAGGGAGAGAGGGGGCAGAGAGAAGTTTTAAGGAGAGTAAGAGAGAGAAAGTGACAAAGAGAGAGAAGGAAGTTTTAGAGAGTGCAAGAGAGAAAGGGATGGAAAGACAAAAATTTTAGAAGACTAAGAGAGAGTAAGAGAGGGAGAGAATTATTAGACGGAGTGAGAGAGAGCATGAGAGAGAGAGAGAGTGAAGGAGAGTGCTGTGGAGAGGGAGATATAGACAGAGAAAGAGAAGTTATGAAGAAAGAGTTAGAGAGAGAGGGAAAAAGAGAGATATTTTAGAGAGAACAAAAGAGAGAGAGGGGAGAGAAGTTTCTGGGAGAGCAAGAGACAAAGAGAGATAGAAAAAGAGAAGTTTTAGATAGGCCTAAAGAGAGTAAGAAAGGGAGAGAAGTATCTGATGCGAACCCTGCCAAGAATAATGATACCCATCAACAAAATTGATCCCAAGTTTAATCTACGATCAGATTTTTTTTAGGTGGAAACCTCGACTAGATGTTTATAAGAAAACACGAACCTTGGTATGTGAAGATACCACAAACAGGATGGTGAACTATTTGATAAGTTAGATGAACACCACAAAACAAGTTCTTGATAAGTTTGGAAAGTTCTTCAAAGAACCAAAGAGAAAAACTCTCAGTTTTTTTATCCATATTAATTTACACTTGAGTCTAAGTATTTAGGCCATAAAAAATGCTTCTTAACCCAAATGCTCTGCATCAATCCATGGAAAGCCTTCTTGAACCTTTTAGCTCTAGCTTTTGTAATTGGACTACTTGGAATTTTAATTGGATCAGCCATATCCGCCATGCTTTTATCATCATTCCCCTTCTCTTGAAGAGGATTTGTCGTCAAATCATCACTTGCATCAATGGGGGTTAAATCAGCAACATTGAAAGTGGCACTAACATTATACTCACTTGGCAAATCCAACTTGTATGCATTGTCATTGATGAGCTTAAGAACTTGAAATGGTCCATCCCCTCTCAAAAGCAAGTTAGAAAGCTTTTATGCTGAAAATCTTTCTTTCATCATGTGCAACCAAACCCAATCTCCAGGATCAAAAATGAGCTTATGACACCTCTTGTTGGCTTGTTTCTCATATTGCTTCATTTGATGCTTGATATTGAACTTTGCCTTCTTATGTATATACTTGACAAATTCAGCTTTCTTTTTGCCATCTAAATTAACACACTTTCAAAGGTAATGGTGTTAAATCCATTGGAGTTAAGGGATTAAAACCATAGACAATTTCAAAAGGTGAAAATCTTGTGGCAGAATGAGTAGTATGATTATAAGCAAATTCAACAAATGGTAATCAATATTCTCAAGTTTTGATATTCTTTCTAATAATAACCCTCAACAAGGTTGTCAAAGTCTTATTTACTATAATTTGACCATCAGTTTATGGATAACAAGTAGTAGAAAATAATAACTTAGTCCCTAACTTACACCACAAAGTCTTCCAAAAGTAGTTCAAAAACTTAGCACCACGATTTGAAACAATTTTCCTAGGCATCCCATGTAATCTCACAACCTCCCTAAAGAACAAATTGGCAGTGTGTGATGCATCATCTATTTTGTGACATGGAATAAAATGTGCCATCTGAGAAAATCTATCCACAACCACAAAAATGAAGTCTCTACCATGCTTTGTCTTAGGCAAACCTAACACAAAGTCCATTGAAATGTCAACCCAAGGTTCACTAGGAATAGGAAGTGGCGTGTATAGTCCATGGGGTTGCACTTGGGATTTTGCTTGCCTACAAGTGACACATATTCCACAAATTCTCTCAACATTTCTTTTCATGTGTAGCCAAAAGAAATGGTCTTGCAAAATGGCTAGTGTCTTAGCAACTCCAAAGTGTCCCATTAACCCTCCTCCATGGGATTCCCTCACTAACAAGTCTTGCAATGAACAATTAGGCACCATAGTTTATTTTCCCGAAACAAGAAATCATCATGCCAAAAGAACTTGCCTATGGCCTTGACCTCACAATTCCTATACTCTTCACAAAAACCTTGGTCTAATGGATACAATTCTTTAATGTGTTCAAAAGCAAGCAATTTTGTATCAATCTTATCAGTGCAAAAGGTACATTTTTTCATGTTAGCATACAACTTCTCTTTTCTAAGCACCTCCAAAATAGATTTCAAATGCAAAACATGATAAGCCAAACTCTTGCTATAAATGAGTATATCATCAAAACACACAAATGGTATCACTAACCACTCATACAATCCATGTTTTGTTTTAAAAGTAGTTTTCCATTTGTCTCCCTCTTTCATTCTTATATGATGATATCCACTTTTCAAGTCAATTTTTGAAAACACACAAGCACCATGTAGCTCATCTAACATATCATCTAAGTGAGGAATAGAGTAGTGGTACTTTACCGTAATATTGTTGATGGCTTGGCAATCAACACACATTCTCCACAACCCATCCTTCTTAGGCACTAAAATCACCGGAACAGCACATGAGCTCATGCTTTCTCTCGCATACCCCTTTTCCATCAATTCACTAACCTATCATTGTAACTCCTTTGTCTCCTTAGGATTAGTTTGGTAGGCTGGTTGGTTTGGAATGGAAGCATTGGGTACAAAGTTGATTTGATGTTCAATCCCTTGGATAGGGTTAAACCATTTGGAACCTCCTTGGGAAAGACATAATCATAATCCTGCAAAATAGAAACAATAGAACTAGGCAAAGCAAGATCAATCTCATTAGTGTTTAAAAATGCCTCTTTGTACAAAAGTACAATCATTGGCTGATTTGAAAACAATGCTCTTTTCACTTCACTTGTCTTGCATAAAAGTTCTTTTGAGTTCTCTCTTTTTTTGTCTCAATGGTCGAATCAGGTACTGGTCACTTTTCGCATTGGAAAGTATGAGGATGAAGTTTTGTGTGATGTAGTTCTAATACAAGCGGGACATTTGCTATTAGGCCAACTGTGGCAATTTGATCGGCAAGTAAAGTACGATTGCTACACAAACAAGTACTCATTCATGTTTAAGCAAAGAATGATCACTCTAGCTCCTATGACACCAAGACAAGTTTATGAAGATCAAGTGAGGATACAAAAAGAGAGTGAACAAAAACAAAGTGAAGAAAGAGAGAAAAATAAATTGAGTGAAAGTTTGAGAGAACAAATAGGAGAGGACAAGAAAATTGAGAGAGGAAAAAAGAGAGCTGATTGGACCATTGAGACAAAAGAAGAGAAAACACAAAAGAGCTTTTATGCAAGAGCAAGTGAAGTGAAAAGAGCTATGTTTTCAAATCAGCCAATGATTGTACTTTTGTACAAAGAGGCATTTTTGAACACTAATGAGATTGATTTTACTTTGCCTAGTTCTATTTTTTCTCTTTTGCAGGATTATGATGATGTCTTTCCCAAGGAGGTCCCAAATGATTTACCCCCTATCTGAGAGATTGAACATCAAATCAACTTTCTACCTGGTGCTTTCATTCCAAACCGACCAGCTTACCAAACTAATCCTAGGGGAGGCAAAGGAGTTACAACAGTAGGTTAGTGAATTGATGGAAAAGGGGTATGTGAGAGAAAGCATGAGCCCATGTGCCATTCCAGTGATTTTGGTGCCTAAGAAGGATGGGTCATGGAGAATGTGTGTTGATTGCCGAGCCATCAACAATATTACAGTAAAGTACCGCCACCTTATTCCTCACTTAGATGATATGTTAGATGAGCTACATGGTGCTTGTGTGTTTTCAAAAATTGACTTGAAAAGTGGATATCATCAAATAAGAATGAAAGAGGGAGATGAATGGAAAAATGCTTTTAAAACAAAACATGGACTGTATGAGTGGTTAGTGATGTTGTTTGGACTAACTATTGCACTAAGTACTTTCATGCAATTAATGAACTATGTTTTGCATCCTTTTATAGGCAGGTTTGTTGTTGTGTATTTTGATGATATACTCATTTATAGGAAGAGTTTCGCTGATCATGTTTTGCATTTGAAATCTATTTTGGATGTGCTTAGAAAAGAGAAATTGTATGCTAACATGAAAAAGTTCACCTTTTGCACCGATAAGCTTGTGTTTCTTGGCTATGTTGTGAGCGCACAGGGTATGTAGGTTGATGAAGAGAAGGTTCATGCAATCCAAGAGTGGCCAAAACCCACAAGTCTAGGCCAAGTCTGAAGTTTCCATGGACTGCAAGTTTTTACTGATGGTTTGTAAAAGACTTTAGTAGCGTAGCTGCACCACTTACCGAAGTGATCAAGAAAGACATTGGGTTCAAATGGGAGGAAAAGCAAGAAGAGGTATTCAAACTACTCAAGGAAAAATTATCTCATGCACCTTTACTTGCTTTACCTGATTTTACTAAAATATTTGAAATTGAATGTGATGCTTCAGGTATAGGAATAGGTGCTGTTCTTATGCAAGGTGGATGACCAATTGTGTATTTCAGTGAGAACTTAATGGGGCAGCTTTAAACTACCCTACTTATGACAAGGAAATGTATGCATTGGTCCGAGCATTGGAGACATGGCAACACTACCTTTGGCCTAAAGAGTTTGTGATTCACACTGATCATGAGTCCTTGAAGCATTTGAAGGGCCAACACAAGTTGAATAGGAGGCATGCGTGATGAGTGGAGTTCATTGAAATATTCCCATATGTCATCCAATATAAGCAAGTATCGGTAATGCACTGTCTCACAGGTATGCCTTGATTTCTACTCTTGATTTAAAATTGCTTGGTTTTTAACACATTAAAGAATTGTATCCAGTAGACCAAGATTTCTGTGAAGAGTATAGTGTTGAAGTTCTCAAGAATCTTAGAAAGAAGGCGCAAGAAAGAAGAAAGAAAGAAAACTCAGAACTCCTAGATGTGAAAGTTCTGAAATGTAAATCTGATTCAAATGAATTAATCTATAAATGATGTAGTTGAGATTACAATTTATAGACTAAGACTCAATTACTGAATTACACTAGTGTCCCTAATTAATAAACTGAAGACAAGATTAATAGAACAAATCAGAACCACACGAGACTCCTACTGCACCTGCACCCACCAAGACAAGCAGCAACATCCCCCCTCAAGATCAGTGGCATGACTTGGAAGAGGAATGACACTGAGCTTGTCTCTAAGTTGAAGAAACCTTGAAGTTGAGACTACGTTGGTGAGGATATCTGCTGTTTGATCAAGAGACGGAATATGATAGACTTCAACTTCTTTATTGTTAACCTTTTCACGAACAAAATAAAGATCTAGTTCAATATGCTTAGTCTTTGAATGAAGGACCGGATTTGCTGACAAGCTGACTGTGCTCATATTGTCACAATATATTCTAGGAACTTTTGGTAGTTGAATGCTGAGTTCTTTGAGTAAAGACTGCAGCCAAGCCAATTCTGCCACTGCACTTGCAAGACTCCTATATTCAGCTTCAGTACTTGATCTAGACACTGTTGCTTGCTTTTTAGATGAGCAAGAAATGAGATTAGGGCCAAGATAAACACAAAAACCTGAGGTGCTACGCCTATCATCAATGTCTGACGCCCAATCAGCATCACAAAAGGCAGTGAGCATAAGAGCAGATGATCTTTGGAGAACTAGAGCATGACATATGGTGCCTGCTAGATACCTCAGTATTCGTTTAACCAACTTACAATGTACATCCATAGGGCAATGCATAAACTGACAAGCTTTGTTCACACTATATGATAATTCTGGTCTAGTAATGGTAATATATTGTAATGCTCCCACAAGAGATCTGTATGCAGCTTGATCAGAAATAGGAGAACCACTACTAGTTGAGATATGTGGTGTTGAGGCCATAGGAGAGGGCATAGACTTCGCACCTTGCATACCAGCTCTAGCAAGAAGATCCTTAATGTATTTGGACTGAGACAAGTATATTGCACTAGCAGAACTGTAAGTAACTTCAATACCTAAGAAGTATTTAAGTTTCCCAAGATCCTTTAATGAGAACTTTGCATTCAGTTGATCAATCAAGTGCTGAACCAAAGTTGGTGAGGATCCAGTAATCAAAATATCATCCACATAGACTAAAACATAGAGAGAATGATGAGAAGTAACCTGAAGAAACAAGGAAGAATCACATTTTGCCTTGGTAAAACCAAGATCAAGTAAAGCTTCAGACAAATTTTGAAACCATGCACGAGGAGCTTGCTTAAGGCCATAGAGAGCCTTATGAAGCTTGCAAACTTGAGATGAGTCAGCTGATTCATATCCAGGAGGCTGCAGCATGTATACATCTTCATTCAAATCACCATTTAAAAAGGCATTATTAACATCTATTTGATGGATGTTCCACCCTTTTGATAAGGCCAAAGTGAGAAGAACCCGAATTGTGACTGGTTTTACTGCTGGACTGAAAACTTCATGAAAATCAACTCCTGCCTCCTGATTATACCCTTTTGTAACTAATCTTGCTTTATATTTGTTGACAGTGCCATCTGGATTTTCTTTAACTTTAAACACCCATTTGCACCCTATAGGCCTCCTATCTTTGGGTAAAGCTTCTAAACTCCATGTCTTGTTGCTCATGAGCGCTGCATACTCAAGATCCATGGCACACTTCCATTCTGGTATATTAAGAGCTTCTTCAACAGTTTGAGGCTCTCTAGAGACAGTAAGTGCTGTTGGTACAGTTCCTCTTGCTTTGCTACTAGTCGCCATTGAGTGATTGTTTGAATTGAGTGCCCTTGCTTTGCTACGGGTCACCATTGGGTGGACATTTTGAGGCAGACGTTGAGGAACTTCAAATTCTGCAGAGGGACCTAAAACATGTTGCAAAGAATCCATAATATTGGTATTATTAGCAAGTGCACGAGTTATTTGTTTGTTCAGCAAATGCATTGATATTCTGAGTATGTCTTGCGTTTGAGAATGATAAAATAGGAGGTATGGCTGATGGTGGAGGAGAAACAAAATGTGATTTGTTACTGGAGAGTGACTGCTGTGAGGAACCCGTGCTGTTCTTAAATGGAAAACTACTTTCATCAAATATGACATCTCTAGATATAATTGTTTTCCCATCAGGATGTAGACACTTGTATCCTTTGTGTGCTGGACTATAACCAAGGAAAGTGCATTCAATGGATTTGAACTGAAACTTGGGATTATTGTGGGCCTTAGGTTAGGATAGGCTGCACACCCAAAGACTTTAAGAGAAGAAGAATCAGGTTTGATTTTGTACAAGGTTTCAAAAGGAGTAGAACCATTTAGGACTGGTGTGGGTAGTCTATTAATGAGATACACAGCTGTGCTAAAAGCTTCAGTCCAAAATGAACTAGATAAAGATGATTGGTGAAGCAAGGCTAGTCCAGTCTCAGTTATATGTCTATGTTTCCTTTCTGCAAGCCCATTTTGTTCATGTGTATAAGGACATGAAACACGATGAACTATCCCTTGGTCTTTCAAATATTCAGTGAAAGCTCTAAACTCTCCTCCCCAATCAGTTTGTAAGGCAAGGATTTTGTGGTTGGTTTGAAGTTCTACTTGTTTCTTGAAATGAATAAAGGTCTGTAATGCATTAGACTTGCTTTTGAGGAAGTAAATCCATGTGTAACGGGTAAAGGTATCTACAAAATGTATGTAATATCTATGTCCCTCTTTTGACAGCATAGGTGCTGGTCCCAACAAATCAGAATGAATTAGTTGAAGAGGTTTTGAGTATTCTGTTTGAGAAGAGGCAAAAGGAAATTTATGTAATTTACTAATGTAGCAAGATGAACAAAAGGAAAGCTCTTTATTTGGTATTCTGATATTACAAGAAGTGAGTACATTCTTGACAGTTTGTGCAGAAGCATGGCCCAATCTAACATGCCATTTGTCTAACTCAGAACAAGAATTTAACAAAGAAGAAGTATGGGAACTATGTACAGCAGGTGAAGTAATATTTGGTGACTGAGTTGTTGACACCTTTGCATTGATATATGGTCCTTTTTCAATACGAAATTCATCAAAGACATACAAGCCTTTTCTAACAGTCCCCTTCAAAAGTATTTGATGAGTATCCTGAGATTTAACATAACAAGAGTCAGGATGGAACTCAAAATAGACATAATTGTCTTTTGCAAACTAAGAAACACTCACAAGGTTTTTGGTAATATTTGGAACATGAAGAAGTGAGTTTAGGTGAAGATTTTGATTAGAAAAGCAAGACTTAATCTGAGAATTACCAATGTTTTTAATGAACAAACCTGAGCCATTACCAATGTGCACCTTCTCCTTTCCATTACATGGAGTCTTCTGCACAATGTTAGAGGCATCCACTGTCACATGATTAGTGGCCCCAGAATCAGGATACCATTCTTGATCAATGCCATTGCTGCTGCTATTAGAAGTGAGCATTGCATAGGGTGTGTTTCTGACACTGCCACTGGTGCCATTGGCTGTCTTGCTGAAGTGGCTAGGCACTTGAGCTGGTCCTTGAAAACTTTCATCAAATCTGTGATAACAACTCCAGGACTGATGTCCAAATCTCCCACATAATTGACATTGAATGTTGCTTTTATCAGAAAACCTTCCATTCCTACCAGCAAACCGCCCATTGTTGTAACTCCCTTTGCCTCTGAAAAAGTTTCCTCTACCTCCAAACCTTCCTCTATTTGCATACTGACCAGGGAAACTTTGATAACCACTTCGGTTCACATTGTAATTCTGAGGATGTGTAGCAAGATTCACTGTCATAGCTTCTACTTCTTTATGATGCTTCTCAATTCTATTTTCTTGTGCAAGCAATAATGCTTCAATCTCTTCTACTGAATACAGATCAGTTCTAGAAAGAATGGATGTAACAAAACCATCATATTCTGAGAAAAGACCATAAAAAATTACCTCTATATGGTCACTTTCTGTAATTGCATGTCCAACTGAAGCCAAAGAATCAACAAGATTCTTGATCTTTAAAAGATAATCAGTGGCTGTCATGGATCCCTTCTTCATAGTCTGTAGCTGCACCTTGAATTGCTTGATCTTTGCCTTTGTATGAGAAGCAAAGAAAGTTTCCACCTTTTCCCAGACCTGGTACGAGTATTCACATCCCACCATTCTTGTAAGAATGTTTTCTGACATTGTTGACAGCAGCCAAGACAGCAAGAGCTGATCTTGCTTCTTCCAAAGAACATACTGCTGACTCAAGATCCCAAGAACTCTTCCTTGCTCATCTATTGCAAATCTTGATGGCACTTCTTGACCACCACTGATGTATTTCTCTAGTTCATGCCCTCTGATGGCTGCAAGAACTTGTTGTTTCTAGAGTAGATAGGAATTGCTGTCTAACTTCACAGAAATAGAATGACTAAAAGAAACTAGTGAAGCATTCAAAGATGCTAAAGAAAACATGTTCATATTCTCTCCCATTAGATCAAAGCTCTGATACCATGTTGAAGTTCTCAAGAATCTTAGAAGGAAGGTGCAAGAAAGAAGAAAGAAGAAAACTCAGAACTCCTAGATGTGAAAGTTCTGAAATGTAAATCTGATTCAAATGAATTAATCTACAAATGATGTAGCTGAGATTACAATTTATATACTAAGACTCAATTACTGAATTACACTAATGTCCCTAATTAATAAACTGAAGACAAGATTAATAGAACAAATCAGAACCACACGAGACTCCTATTGCACCTGCACCCACCAAGACAAGCAGCCTAAGCAGCGTTATCTCTAACATATAGGAATTGTGAATGTAAGGCCATGGGTAAGTTCTTTAGGCATGATGATTTCTTGTTCCGAGAGAATAAGCTATGTGTGCCTAATTGCTCATTGCGAGACTTGTTTGTGAGGGAATCCTATGTGTGCCTAATTGCTCATTGCAAGTGCATTTGTTTTGGCCACACATGAAAAGAGATGTTGAGAGAATGTGTGGAAGATGTGTCACTTGTAGGCAAGCAAAATCCCAAGTGCAATCTCATGGACTATACACACCACTTTCAATTCCTAGTAAACCTTGGGTTGACATTTCAATGGACTTTGTGTTAGGTTTGCCTAGGACAAAACATGGTAATCTTTGTGGTTGTGGATAGATTTTCTAAGATGGCACATTTTATTCCATATCACAAAATAGATGATGCATCGCACATTGCCAATTTTCCCTTAGGGAGGTTGTAAGGTTACATGGGATGCCTAGGATAATCGTTTTGGATCATGATGCTAAGTTTTTGAGCTACTTTTGGAAGACTTTGTGGTGTAAGTTAGGGACTAAGTTATTATTTTCTACTACTTGTCTCCCATAAACTGATGTTCAAACCGAAGTAGTAAATGGGACTTTGACAACCTTGTTGAGGGCTATCATTAAAAAGAATATCAAAACTTGGGAAGATTGGTTACCACATGTTGAATTTGCTTATAATCGTACTGTTCATTCTGCAACAAGATTTTCACCTTTTGAAATTGTTTATGGTTTTAATCCTTTAACTCCATTGGATTTAACACCATTACCTTTGAAAGAGTGTTAATTTAGATGGCAAAAAGAAAGCTGAATTTGTACATGAGAAGGCAAAGTTTAACATCGAGCGTCGAATGGAGCAATATGCGAAACAAGCCAACAAGGGGCGTCATAAGCTCTCTTTTGAACTTGGAGATTGGGTTTGGTTGCACGTGAGGAAAGAAAGATTTCAAGTACAAAGGCATTCTAAGTTGCTTTCGAGAGGGGATGGACCATTCCAAGTTCTTGAGTGCATAAATGACAATGCATACAAGCTAGATTTGCCAAGTGAGTATAATGTTAGTGCCACTTTCAACATTACTGATTTAACCCCTTTTGATGTAGGTGATGATTTGAGGACAAATCCTCTTCAAGAGGAGGGGAATGATAATAAAAGCATGGCAGATATGGCTGATCCAATTCAAATTCCAAGTGGTCCAATTACAAAAACTAGAGCTAAAAAAGTTCAAAGAGGCTTTCAATGGATTGATACAGAGCATTTGGGTTGAGGAGTGCTTTTTAAGGCCCAAATACTTAGACTCAAGTGTAGATCAAGGGTGGATTTCGTTGGTCCAAGTGGTGGAGTAATTTTAGCCTTTTTCTGAAGCCTATACACTTGAAAGGATTAATTTCAGCCTTTTTATTAAAGCCCATACACTTGAAAGGATTACTTTCAGCTCAAGCATGTGGATTTGAGAGGATCAAGGAGAGCAAATTTGACTAATTATTACCCAACAAATTTGGGATAACTTTCCTTTTTTATGAGATTTGGTTAGTCTTTTGGAATTTATTCAGCAATTATTGTCATTGGCTGATTATTTGGCTAATTATTCTCATGTAAGGGCTGGCATGCCATAATTCTAGGAATAACCTTCCTTTTGCTATTTGTTTCTTTTTCAAATTGTAATAACTCAGCCTATATATATGTATACCAAGGCTGAGAAGTTCATATTAGGTTCTAGATAAAAGTTGAGAGTTTTCTCTTTGGTTCTTTAAAGAACTTTCCGAACTTATCAAGAACTTATTCTTGTGGCATTTATCTGACTTATCAAATAGTTCACCATCCTGTTTGTGGCATCTCCACTAGGGGTGGGCAAAATACTGGGGCAACCCAGTTGAACCCGCCCCAAACCGAAAAAAGAGAGATTTGGGTTGGATTAAATTGGGGCAAATTAAATTTATTACAACACATTGGCTTGAAATGGAGTGTATTGGGTGGGGCTGGGGCTTTTCTCTCATTTCGTTGGGTTGCCGCGGCAACCCAACGAATTATATTTATATATTTTTTTAATTTTACCCTTACAAAACGACGTCATTTTGTAAGGGTAAATACCCTTCTCAGCTCAGCTGAGCTCTTTCAGGACCTTCACCACGTAACGTGTTGCTCACTTCCTCCTGATTTCTCCTTCAGTCCTTCGACGTCTCGACTCTCGACTCTCGACACTTCGGGTTCGAGATTTCTCCTTCGAGTCTTTGACAGTCGACGGCCCTCGCCCCCCACCTTAGGATCTCAGCTCGGCTTGCCTTCACGTCCGGCCGTCGCGAGGCACCCCTCACTCCTCGTCTCGGTCCCTCTCTCGGCTCAGCTTGGCAAGCTCACACTAAATTGCAATGATCCGCAAGTACCAAGTCCTTCTCCCTTCCCCTTCGTCTTCAACTTCAAGAGGAGTTGTTCTTTAGGCGGGACTTGGGAAGCTATGCGGCTGTAACCTCTTGGTAAGGTTTTAGGGTTTCGAATTAGGGGTAATTTTGTTTGACGAATTTTTGTTGGGCTTGCTTCTGATAGTCTTATGATTTTAGCAAATTTGTTTAGGGCTTTGAAAGCTTGTGGCACTCCAAGCAACAATTGCACCACCACGGCACCACCAAAGGTACAAGACATATATTTTCGGATCAGACACGAGGGGCAACTTATGAGTAAGTCTCAAGCCTTATGGGACTGGATTTCTGATTTGCTAACTGCAAACTACAAAATTGAAGGTTCTAGTCTCCTCGTTAAAATATGGGAGGCGCTAAAGGGAGGAAGGGTTTAGAATATTTAGATAATTAAATAATAATACTAACAAATATGGCTCCCCAGCTTAAAGCAGCATACCAGTGTAATTAAATGTGAGAAATTGAGAAGAATATGATGTGAATATTTTATTTGGAATGGCTATCATCAGATGAAATGAAGAAAAATAGAAGGAAATGAATTGTACAAAGTTGCTTTACCTTGCGAACATGTAATATAGAAAGGAGTTAGCAATTCTTTAGCAATCATGATGTTTGTTGTCGTAAACTCATCAAAGGGAGTCTTGGATGGGAATCTCTCATGCATTGTTCTGTTTCATTATTCTGCCTGGAGTAAGTGTAAGAAGAGTTAGTGTATTATCTGTTCTGTCTTTTTAATATAATCGCATACATTTATGGTTCAAATTAAAATGTGTATATATATATATATATATTATATTTCATATTCATTTTCCACCATATGTTAGTGATAGATCATATGAGGTTGATACTAAAAGAGTGCAATTACAAAAGCCTAACTTCACTCCTTACCTCACACTTAGGACATCGTATCGCATTTGGCTTTTGGATATTTACCTTCTGGAAAAACATTGACTTGCTCCACCAAAACAGTCCTCCTGTCTTCTCCATCAAACACTCAAATATTCAAACACTATTGACTCCCATTAATTTGTTTACTTTTCTTTCCCTTTCAAAGGAAACATCATAACATATAGCAGCCTGCACGTTATTGTCAATTATCTGTATGTATACCAATAATTGCAACAACACTGTGCACAGGAAAAAAACATCATCTTGCTCTAAAGTCTCACATTTACTGTGAGTTTGGTCCTTCAGTTTTAGCTTTTGTTCTTGTTTGTTTCTTTGTAGGCACCCCTTTTTTGCCTTCTTTTTCTTTATACATGAACACTACCCGCGTGCTGTCATAACTGACTTTTCTGTCATTGTTGTTTGTCTTTTATGATAAATCCAAACGAGAAACCTGCATGATTATCACTCTATAGTCTCTACGCATGATTTCATTAACAGTGTCTCTACGCATGATTTCATTAACAGTACATACTTCTGGTAATAATAAAATATGATTAAAATGAAAAAGGAAAAACCAGAAGAATATGTTAGGTTGGAATGATTCTACAGATAGTTTATATGTGAAATTGAAGACTCTTTTCTACATTAACATTCCAAATTTTTCTTTGGCTTTCTCTATTGACCGGATGATTCCTGGGAATTGGTTGGGTAAGTGTATAAATTGCAGTTTACTTTTTAATTCTATCAGCCAAAAGAGAGTGGACTTGACATTGGACTTATTTTTATTAAAGAAGTGAGAGGCCAAATGGTAGAAAAATTGGTTGCCCTCGGGGAAAGAAGCTAGTTGGCTTAGCAGGCAGATCAATATGCATTATTTGTATAATATTGGAAGAAAAAATTTAAATATTTTGAGTGTAAAATGCTATAAGTAGTGTTTAATTCGTTTATTGTTAATTTGTGTGCTTGTTACATGCTTCTTGTGTAACTACTTAGGCGATAATTCTACTTTGATTATTTTTGGACATGTGTAGTCTTGTCAAGTTGTCATTAATCAGTAGTAAATGTGTTTTCAATTCTGTTCTGGTTGGGGTGTTTATAGCTTTATTTGGTGGTAATGCTTATTCCATTAGTATGATTCTAAACCAATATTATGAAAAGTTAAATTTTGATACGCAGTTGATGTTTGGTGCTTAAAGGAGATTTTCTAGGAAATCTTATAAAAATAATATCATAAATAATATTTTTTTAATAGTACAAAGTTTTTAAATAAAATAAAAGTAACATGACTCTATTTTTGCTAAAAAAATATATAATAGTACCATTTTTTTTTTGTCTTCGCCTTCTACGCTTTCCATTTGTCCAGCAACATTGTCAACGGAATACAGGATACTATAATTACTTTTGCCTTTGCCGTTTATGCTTTCCAGTTGGCCACCTGCATTGTAGATAGGCTCTCACGTCACAACGGATTCACTTCACTACGGATCGGCCACTTCAATTAATAATCTCGAAATATGATTTCATTTCAAAAAGAATAAAATACAGACATTGTTTTATTTTTAAGATATACTGCCTGCTAAAATTTTATGTTTTCAAACGATTGTTAAATTTATAGATTTTTTTTAGGAGCATTTCATAAATTAATTTAATATCATTGTTGTGAATATTTTAAATAAATTATTTTAAATTTAATTTAAATTTTATATAAAAAATTATTTAAATTATTTTAAAAATATAATTACGAAAAGCTGTCACCGCTTTTTAATTGTAAATTTTGATTAGTATAAATCTCTGTGCTCACCAATATTGTACTGATAAAGCACTTGGATTGAATTGACTTTCCAGCAGTTGCATGTCTATTTCTTCAGAGGAAAGAGTCTTAGTTATTTGAGCTCTACATAAATATTGTACTTTTTTTAATCTAATTTAATATAATAATTGAGGTCAGAGCCTTGTGCTCACCAAAATTACACAGATGGAGCAGGGATAATTGGAAATTATGAGATTTAGAGTACTTAGGAATAGTTGGAAATCATGTATGGTAAAAGAACTCTCACAGTAAAAGAACTCAAACTGTTCAGGTAAGATAACTTTTCATCTAGTCTTATTTTAGGTTCTCTTTGTCTAGCTTAAAACTTTGACCAGCCTGGAAGATTGTTTGATTATGATTGCTTTAAAAATTTAGGGATACAAACATTTTAAATTGTAATAGGCTTCAGGAGCATATGTTTTTCGCCCAAATGGTACCTTTCCCATCAAATTTCAGGGGAAGGTGAAACTGCCTACCTTAGTATTAGAGCACTTAAATTTAATAACTAATATTCAGCAATAACTAGGAATTCAATAATTGTTGGTATTTCTGATTTTCTGTGCATACATATCCATTATGTTGTTACAATTTATGTTTAGGTTTAATTGTTCAAAATGATTTTTTTTGCTTACTGAAAATATGAAATTTTTTCATGAATGAGCAGTAAACATGGAAGGAGATACCCAACCCAATCCCCATGAAGTTGATGCTACTTTGCTTCCACACCCAAAGAAACCTAAGAGGAAGCCTGCTGCTAGTGGCTCTAGAAAGACAAGTGAATGTTGGGAACATTTCACTAGATTGCCTGAAAGTGAGGTCACCAAGCCAACAGCTGCATGTAACTATTGTGGAAAGAGGTATTTGGCAGACACGTCAAAGTATGGTACCTCAAGCATGAAGGGCCACCTTCCAAAATGCCCAAAGTACCCATATGCTTTCCTCAATGATCCTAAACAAAAGATTTTAAGTTTTAAACCCTCCAAAGATGGTTTAGGAAATACCATGACTACCCCATTTATACATGATGTTGAAGAATGTAGGAAGGCTGTGGCAGTTTTTGTGATTGTGGATGAGCAACCCTTTAAGGTGGTAGAAGGGCAGGGGTTTAAACACATGTTAAATAGGTTGGCACCTCAATTTCAAGTGCCTTCTAGGTATACAATAGCTAGGGACTATTATAAGCTATACCTAGATGAGAAGGTGAAGTTAAAGTCTTTTTTACAGTCCAATTGTGCCAAGGTGTGTTTGACTACAGATTGTTGGACATCAGTTCAAAACTTGAATTATATAACAGTGACAGCACACTTTATTGATAATGACTGGCAATTGCAAAAAAGGATTTTAAGCTTTTGTCTAATTGCTAATCATAGGGGTGAAACTATTGGAAAGCAAGTTGAATCTTGTATGAATGAGTGGGGTTTGGAAAGGGTCTTTACCATTACAGTTGATAATGCAAGCTCAAATGATGTTGCCATCTCCTATTTGAAGAAGAGGTTGAAAAAAAGCAACCTAGTGCTTGATGGGCAATTCCTTCACATGCGTTGTTGTGCCCACATTCTAAATTTAGTTGTTAATGAGGGATTGAAAGATCTACATATTTCAATTGCATCAATTCGCAATGCTGTTAGATATGTGAGGTCCTCTCCCTCTAGACTTGCTAAGTTTAAATCATGTGTGGAGCAAGAAAAAATTGAAGGTAAGGGTCTTATATGCCTAGATGTGCCTACAAGATGGAACTCCACATATCTTATGTTGGAGGGTGCTTTAAAGTTTCAAAAGGCATTTGAGAGGTTAGAGGATGATGATACCTTCTTTAAGGATTATTTTGATGAAAAAATTGAGGGTCCTCCTTCCATAAATGATTGGAACAATTGTACTGTATTTGTCAAATTTTTAAAAATTTTCTATGAAGCTACAGTTGAATTGTCTGGGTCATTATATGTGACATCTAGCAATGCATACCAACACTTGTCTATGATCCAACATGAGTTACATGCAATGTCTAATAGCCATGATCCTTTATTGAAAAGTATGGCTATCGAAATGAAGACAAAATATGATAAATATTGGGGGAATTTAGACAAGATGAATCCACTAGTGATGATTGGTACTGTGTTTGATCCAAGATATAAATTGGCTTATATTCGATGGACATTTGAGAGCCTCTTCAAAGATGATCTATTAGCCTATGAGTTCTCTTTTAAAGTTAAAGATCATATGGCTAAGTTTTATGATTGGTACTCAAATGACATAAACAAGGATAAGAAAAGTGAGAGTGGAGAAAGTGGACTTGGTGGTGGGGGTTTTTCATTATTTAGTAGTCATGATAGTCGTGGGAAGACTACTTATCAAGCTAGAACACAAGCTTTCAAGTCACATTTGAGGGTGATGAATAGCATAGAGGCAAGAAATGAACTAGAAAGATACTTGAATGAACCATGCATTGATGCAGATGATACATTTTCTATTTTGGAGTGGTGGAAGGCGAATTCCTCTCGTTATAAAGTGTTGTCTTGCTTTGCCCGTGATGTGTTGGCAATGCCTGTGTCTACCGTTGCCTCTGAATCTGCATTTTCTACTGGTGGAAGGGTTTTGGATGTGTTTAGAAGCTCATTATCACCCAGGACAGTAGAAGCTCTTATTTGTTGTCAAAATTGGTTGAAGAATACATTATTTGGTTATCAAGATAGTGAATTTTTTAATGAAATTGAGCAGTATGAAAAAATTGAATTAGGTAATTGCTTTGATTCCACATTATTAAGTTTTTAGTTGATGGTTCTTTACTTCCTTTGTATGACATGCACTAACTAAATCCTATATCATTTGTACTTTTGTAGTTATAGAGTCCCAACAAAGAGATGAAGGGGGAGTTACAAGTGTTGGTCTAGGTGAAGGAAGAGTTGGAGAAGCTAGTCCAAGTGAGGGAGGTGCAGATAGAGCTGCTGGTTCAAGTTAAATAGTTACATGAAAATTGACAATTCACCATTTTTTTTGAAGTGACCATTGGTAAATAGTGCATATGGCACCTTCTTTTTTGTTAAAAGGTGCAATGACTTTCTTTTGTGAGTAAACAAGATTCATGTAAAGGGCTTTAGAGGTTAGAACTAATTCTAAATGTATAGGTATAGTTTTTTGGCAATAGGTCACTTACAAGCAATCAAACTGTTACACACTGACTGTAGGCCACCTCCTATTTTTTTGTTATGAGGTGAAAAGTGAAAGTTTTACACTTGTAAGTATTTTGAATCTTGACACATTGTTATAAGGTGCAATGACATAATTGCTAATTAATTATGTATTATAATGAGTAGTTGTAACTATTTTCTTTAATTATCTATATTGTATTATGCTTTGGGATTACTATTTTAGTAGTATTCAGGTAATTTGGTTCAGTTTTCAAGGAGCTTGAAATCAAAGATGGAGAGGTAATTATTTGAAACTTCTACTACTGTCAATCTTATACTTTTTTTGCTTGGTTTGTTCTTGCCTCTTACTTTTCCTTAAGTGGTAACTTGTTTGTCTAATCCTTATATTTTTTTTGCCAAATAGTTATGCATTTTCTTGTATTTACTGCATCAAATCAATCAACAACAGTGTAGCGGTTATGAGCTTGTAATTTTTTGAACCTTTTCAGGTATGGAAAGCAAGGCTTAAAACCTGAAAATTCTATGTTTTAGGTTCCATTTATTAATAATTTTATTCTCTTTCTGTTAATTTTTGTGTATTCTCAGATTATTACAAACTACAAAAGTGATCAACTCCCATTGTTGTTGGATGCTTTGGAGAGAATGCATGCACATTTGATGGCAAAAAAACTTGATCTAAATTCTCCTGAGGTAAATGTTTAATATCATGTCAGTTTTGCTTTCCAGTGTATGTGCAAATACTAATGTTACTGAATTCTCTTGAAACTTTTGGGTTGTGTAGACATACATTTTAGAATCTGGTTATGATAGATTTATTACTTGTGTGATTGTATCATAATAGAAAATTTTAACCCATCCTAACCCGAACTAACCCACCCAACTAAAACCGAGCCATTCTAACCCAAATATCTTGGGTTGAAGGATTATTTTGGCTGGGGTTGGACTAACTTAATGAAAGATTGGGTTCAACCGGATTGAGAGAAATTTGCCCCACCCCAAACCGCCCCACCCAATGCCCACCCCTAATCTCCACATACCAAGGTTAGTGTTTTCTTATAAACATCAAGTCGAGGTTTTCACCTACCAAAAATTTGATCGTAGAACGGTCTTGGGAATCAATTTTGTTGATGGGCTTGTTATTCTTGGCAGGGTTCGCATCATTCTCACACTCACTCTCTCTAAAAAACTTCTCCCTTTCTCTATGTCTCTAAAGAACTCTTCTGTCTTTCTCTTTCCCTCTAAAACTTCTCTCTTGCTCTCTCTGTCTTGCTTTCTCTTAAACTTCTCTCCCTCTCTCTCTATCTCTCCAATACACTCCAACACTCTCATTCTCCCTCTCCATAACACTCTCTCTCACTCACTCTCTTTCCCTCTCTCTCTCTGCTCCCTTCTCTCTTGCTTTATTTGAAACTTCTCTATCTCTCACTCTCCTTGTGTGTCTTTCTCCATCTCTCCCTCTCTTTCTCTCCCTTCCTCTCTCTCTTGCACTCTCTCTGAACTTGTCTCTCTCCCACTCTCTTTCTATCTTGCTCTTTCCCTTTCTCTCTTGCTGTCTTTCTAAAACTTCCCTTTGTTTCTCTCTTAGTCTCTCTAAAACTTCCCTTTGTCCGAAACTTCTCTTTCCCTTTCTGTAAAATATCTCTTTCTCCCTCTTTCTCTCTCTCTCTCTCTCATTTCTTTCTTTAAAACCTTTCTCCCTCTCCCTCTCTCTCTCTAATTTTTTGACTTACTCTTTCTCTTTCCCTCCCTCTTTCTCACTCTCTCTAGCACTCACTGACTTATGATTTCTGTCTTTTTATCTCTTGTTTGTTATCTCTCTCTATCCCCTTTCTCTTACTCTCTCTCTTTCTCTCTCTAAAACTTCACTTCCTCTATGTGTCTCTCTTGCTCTCTAGAACTTTCCTCTCTCACTCTCATTCTAAAACTTCTCTTTCTCTCTCTATCTCTCTCCTGAAAACTTTTGTCCCTCTCTTGCTTTGAACCTTTCTCTATCTCCCTCTTTGAAACTTCGCATCTCTCTTCCAAACTATTTTCCTTTCTTTCCCTCTCTCAGTCTCTTTCTATCTCTCTCTTTCTTGCATTCTTTGATACTTCCCTCTATCTTGCTTTGTGTCTAAAACTTCTTTCTCTCTCTCACTCTCTCTAAAACTTCTCTCTCTTTGTTTCTCGGTTTGTCAAGAAAGTTCTCTCTCTTTCTCTTTCTCTAAAACTTCACTATCTTACCCACTTTCTCTCTCCCTCTCTCCCCCTTGTTCTAGCACCTTTGTCTTACTATCTCTCTCTCTGTTTCTCAGTTTCTCAAGAAAGTTCTCTCTCTCTCTCTCTCTCTCTCTCTCTCTCTCTCTCTCTCTAAAACTTCCATTTTTCTCTGTGTCTTTATAGAACCTCTCTCTGTCTCTCTGTCTCTCCCTTACTCTTCTTGAAAATTCTCTCTCTCTTTCTCACTTTTTCCCACTCACTCTCTTTCTCTCTCAGATGCTTCTCTTCCACTCTTTGTCTCTCTCTCCCCCCTCTCTTTGTGTCGCCTTCTCTCCCTTTCTTGTTCTTTCTTTGAAACTTCTCTCTTCTTTTCTTTCTCTATCTCTCACCCTCTCCCTCCCTTTCTCTCTCTTGCATGCTCACTCTTAAACTTCTCTCCTTCTCTATTTCTTGGTTTGATGAGAAAGTTCTTCCTAACTTCCCTTTCTCTCTCTCTCTCTCTCTCTCTCTCTCTCTCTCTCTCTCTCTCTTCTCTCTCTCTTTGTGTCTTTATAGAACCTCTTTCTTTCTCTCTATCTCTTACACTTTTTAAAACTTCTCTCTCTCGCTTTGTTTCTTCCCCACATTTTGGAACTCACTTACTATCTCTCTCTTGCTCTATCTAACACTTCTCTTTCTTCATTTCTCAATTTGTAAAGAAAGTTCTCTCTCCCTCTAAAACTTCTTTCTCTCTCAGTGTCTTTATTAAACCTCTGTCTTTCTCTCTGTTTATCTCTTACTCTCTCTGATACATCTCTCTTTCTTTCCCACTATCTTTAACTCACTGTCTTTCCCTCTTAATAACTTCTCTTTCACTCTTTCTTTCTCAACCTAAAAATTCTGTCTCTTACTCCCTCGCCCTTGCCCTTTCTCTTTCTTTCTATAAAACTTCTCCCTCTATTTTGCTTTCTGTTTCTCTACCTCTCTCTCTCTCTCCCCCCTCTCTCTTGCACATGCTCACTCTTAAACTTCTCTCCATCTATGTTTCTTGCTTTCTCAAGAAAGTTCTCTCCAACTTCCCTCTTTCTCTCTCTCTCTCTCTCTCTCTCTCTCTCTCTTCCCTTCATTATGGTACTTAGTGACTTACTATCTCTCTCTTGCTCTCTCTGAAACTTCTCTCTCTACTTTTCAACTTGTAAAGAAAGTTCTCTCTCTTTCTTTCGCTCTAAAATTTCTCTCACTCTCTCTCTGTCTCTTTATTAAACCTCTCTCTTTCTGTCTATCTTCTCTCGGTCTCTTTGAAACTTTTCTCTCTCTTTCCCACTCTCTCTCACTTAATGTCTTTCTCTATAAAAACTTCTCTTTCATTATTTCTCTCTCCCTTTCTCCCTCTCTTTCTCTCTCTCTCTCTCTCTCTCTCTCTCTCTCTCTCTCTCTTGGGTGCTCACTCTTAAACTTCTCTCCATCTCTGTTTCTTGGTTTGTCAAGAAAGTTCTCTTTAACTTCCCTTTCTCTCTCTGTGTGTCTTTATAGAACCTCTTTCTTTGTCTCTCTCTCTCTTTCCCCTCTCTCTCTGTGTCTCCCTCTCCCTCTTTTTCTATCTCACTCTGTGTCTCTATAGAACTTGTCACACTCACACTCACTCTCTCTAGAAAACTTCTCCCTCTCTTTGTCTCTTAAGAACTCTTCTCTCTGCTTCTCTCTCCCTCTAAAACTTCTCTCTTTCTCTCTCTGTCTCACTCTCCCTAAAACTTCTCTCTCTTTCTCTCTCTCCAATACACTCCTCACTCTTAGGCTTCCTCTCCACAACACTCTCTCTCACTCACTCTCTTTCCCTCCCTCTTTGTCTCCTTCTCTCTTGCTTTATCTGAAACTTCTTTATCTCTCACTCTGTTTCTCTTTCTCCATTTCTCCCTCTCTGTATCTCCCCTCCTCTCTCTCCCTCGCTCTCTTGTGTTCTCTCAGAAATTTCTCTCTCTTTTGCTCTCTTTCTATCTTGCTCTTTCCCTTTCTCTCTTGCTCTCTGTTTGAAACTTCCCTCTCTTTCTCTCTCAATCGATCTTAAACTTCCCTCCATCTGAAACTTCTCTTTCTCTCTTCTTAAAACATCCCTTTTTATCTCTCATTTTGTTTCTTTAAATCCTTCTCCCTCTCCCTCTCTCTCTCTCTCACTTTCATCTTATTTTTTCTTTATCAATTTCAAAAATATTTAACATATTTAATTAATGGAAATTAATTCCAAAGCAATCATCCTCATTTTGGAAGTGAGAGGGATAGCTAGGGTCAGATTCAACGATACCAAATTTGGGCAGGATCAGGTGGTGAAAAGTTGAATTACTAGCCTGATTGGTTAGAGTTTCGACTTGATATTCAGGTTGTGGTGTAACTGGATGAGGTTGAACTCCTTTAAGTTTTAAAGATTTTGGAATAGATCCTATATCGACGGAATGTCGACTAGGTTCAGAAGGACTTGTTCTAGAGGTTATTCTTATAGATGAGCTTCGCCTAAAGTCTAAAGTTATATTTCTTGACTTATATTCTATAATATTATTGAGAATAGGAGGTTCTTCTCTTTCTGGAGCAAGAATATTTTCGAGATTCCATTCTAATCCTCGTGAAATTTCTTCATGATTTAAAAGTTTAGGAGTAACATAATTAGAACGACTTAAATTTACTTGTAAAAATAAAGTTTCTGGTTTAGAGGAAATATTTAAAGCTTTAGGTTTAATATTTGTTCTCATTACTTTATAATATAGTTTATATACTATGGCTAGAGGATAGGAATTAGGGTTCCAAATTCCTTCAGGGATTTTAATATCTAGTTTAATATTATGGCGAGAATCAAAAGTTCTTAGATCTGCAGTATAATTTGCAAAATTATTAAAGAAAACAGGACCATCATTTAGATTAGCTTCTACTATAGATAATAGTTGGTCTTTAAATTTAATGGGTCGTGAATCTCTTAAAATGATACAAACTGGAGTATCTATTCCTAGTCTGTATAGGGGCTTTACAGCTATTTGTATTAACCCAACATGTATAAACCTAAATCCTTTACGTCGGTGTTCTTTTATTAAGTCTGTTGTTAAAAGATCTATAGTCTCTTGAAGACTTTCTAGAGCTAAGGTATGCTCAGCAATCTTAATGACATAATCATGGGTTAAATGATCTAATATACCGACTTGGTATACTTGATTTATCTTATGTTTTGGAATTGACCAATTTTTAAGTTTTTGTTCTACATCTTCAATAGTAAGTTCTTGCTTATTTACTAAAGTATAATCCATTACAGTCTTATCTTCTTAATTTTGTACCCAACTAGGTTCTCCTTCACCTAATTTATCTTTTCCTTTAAACAATCTCTTCATTATGTCTACTAAAACGAACTAAATCCTAAAGTCTATGGCTTGCACTCAACTAGTCACAATAATTAGTGAATACGTCTTACTGCCAGTCCAGGTCTTACGGCAGTTCTACTAATTCCCTAGTTCTAGTGATTGCTTTCGACTTTAGAATTTAATTAATTATAGCAGTACCAACAAACAGATAGCTTAAAAGAGAAAGATAAGGATAGGCTTTGATACCAGATTTGGGTAGGATCGGGTGGTGAAAAGGTGAGGAGAGGTGAATAGAAGAGTTGATATGTGCAGTATGAAAAATTAAAATCTTTAATAATAATAAAGGATAAACTGAAAGAAGAAAATAAATAAATAAAGAAATAAATTTCTGATGCACAGGGTCCTCGAGAGGCAAGTGCAGAGCATACTTAAAAGAACTTTTATTTAAAACAAGAGACAAAATTTTTTACAGTGGTTGAGAGCTTTACAAAGGAGTCAGTTTACAGTAATGATTTCTGATTCTAATTCGCTCTGCTTGAATGAAAGCATTCCAAGGGATTTATAAGGAGATCCAGACATCAAACTTTAATACAATTGAGTTTGATACGTCGGATTTTACAAAAGATTACAATAGAGTTTAGTGCGGAATTGAAATTTTAAGTCTGAACAAAGTCTGACAGCTAGCCAACTTTTGATAACTGAAATTCTCTTCTTATCATCAAAGGGGGACAGCTTGTCTATTAGTGAAATGCATTTTATGATAGCAGCAAACTTTAATTATGGTGTCGGCTGGAAATTAATTCCAAAGCAATCATCCTCATTTTGCAAGTGAGAGGGATAGCTAGGGTCAGATTCAACTTCTTGAGAGGGCTCCTCATCAGAATCAATGGATGAAGCCAAATCTATCAATTTCTTTTATATTCTTTAAGTTGAGCAAGACTTAATTTAGATAAGTCTGGCAAAGAGATCGGACTCTCATCCTTTGCAATGTTTAATGAAATATTAGTAGTCTGTTGGTTCTTCCAAAGAGAGAATCTTTCTACAATGAGGAATTCATCAAATTTAATCCACCACTTTGTTTGAACTGTTCTAACCAGAGACTAGGGATAGCCAGCTGATAAAACTTGATCAATATTATATCGGGTCTGCATGATCCAGCCAATTTTGGTGATAGAACAGAACATTAAAAAACGCTCCTGCATGGAGAATTTAGTTGCCAATTTTTTAAAATTCTCATAAGTTTTCTTGGTAACAGGGGGAAATTGTCCGAGCAATGGACCAAAGTATAGAAACCATTCCAAAAACCAATTGGGATAGTTGGTTTGGTGAGTATTAAAGCTGAGAAACTAAGAATGGGTAGGACAGAGTTAAAACAAAGTATTATACCAGGCTTGCTAGTAATCAAAATAGTCATAATAAGGAGGGACAAAGGTGAAGGAAAATTTTCTAGCAGTGAAGGGATGCTGATTCCACTCAGTGGGAGTGATGACTTTAAGTATTTGAAGACGCAAATAAGTGATAATAGAATTATCTTTTGGATCATAATCATGGATAATTTGCACACAGAGAGAGGGGAAAGAGAGAGAGAGAGAGACAAAGAAAGAGGTTCTATAAAGACACACGAGAGAGAAAGGGAAGTTAAAGAGAACTTTCTTGACAAACCAAGAAACAGAGATGGAGAGAAGTTTAAGAGTGAGCACCCAAGAGAGAGAGAGAGAGAGAGAGAGAGAGAGAGAAAGAGAGAAAGAGAGGGAGAAAGGGAGAGAGCAAGGGAGAGAGAAATAATGAAAGAGAAGTTTTTATAGAGAAAGACATTAAGTGAGAGAGAGTGGGAAAGAGAGAGAAAAGTTTCAAAGAGACCAAGAGAAGATAGACAAAAAGAGAGAGGTTTAATAAAGAGACAGAGAGAGAGTGAGAGAAATTTTAGAGCGAAAGAAAGAGAGAGAACTTTATTTACAAGTTGAAAAGCAGAGAGAGAAGTTTCAGAGAGAGCAAGAGAGAGATAGTAAGTCACTAAGTGCCAGAATGAGGGGAAGAGAGAGTGAGAGAGAGAGAGAGAGAAAGAGGGAAGTTAGAGAGAACTTTCTTGAGAAAGCAAGAAACATAGATGGAGAGAAGTTTAAGAGTGAGCATGTGCGACAAAGAGGGGGGAGAGAGAGAGAGGTAGAGAAACAGAGAGCGAAATAGAGGGAGAAGTTTTATAGAAAGAAAGAGAAAGGGGAAGGGCGAGGGAGTAAGAGACCGAATTTTTAGATTGAGAAAGAAAGAGTGAAAGAGAAGTTCTTAAGAGGGAAAGACAGTGAGTTAAAGATAGTGGGAAAGAAAGAGAGATGTATTAGAGAGAGTAAGAGACAAACAGAGAGAAAGAGAGAGGTTTAATAAAGACACTGAGAGAGAAAGAAGTTTTAGAGGGAGAGAGAACTTTCTTTACAAATTGAGAAATGAAGAGAGAGAAGTGTTAGATAGAGCGAGAGAGAGAGATAGTAAGTGAGTTCCAAAATGTGTAGACACATTGGAGATAGAGAGAGAGAGAGAGAGAAGTCTTAGAGAAAGAGAGAGACGTGTTGGACAGTGAGAGCAATAGAGTGAGTGTGTGCATGAGAGAGAGAGAGAGAATGAGAGAGGGAGGGAGGGAGAGAGAGATAGATGTGTTGTATCCAATTTCTTGCATTATACCCTTTTTATTAGTTTTAGAGAGTGAGTGAGAGAGAGAATGAGACAGAGAGAGAGATTGTTGGAAAGCTTGAGAGAGACAGGAAGTGACATAAAGAGAGAGAGAAGTTTTGGAGAGAGAGATAGACATGTTGGAGAAAGAGAGAGGGAAGTTTTAGAAATAGAGAGAGGCGTGTTAAACAAATAGAGTATGTGTTGGGGAGAGAGGGAGAGAATGAGAGATAGAAAGGAAGAGAATGATAGAGAGAAAGAGCATTAAGTCCAGTTTCTTCCATTATACCATACCCTTTTTCTTATTTTTAGAGAGTGAATGAGAGAGAACAACAGAGAGAGAGAGAGAGAGCAAGACAGAGAAGGAGAGACAAAGAGAGTGAGAGAGAGAAAGAGGGGGAATGAGAGAGTGAGTGTGTGGCAAGAGAGAGAGATGTGTAGCAAAGAGAGAGGGGAAGAGAGTGTGTGTTGGGGAGAGAGAGAGAGTGAAGGAAAGAGAGAAAAGTTTTAGGGAGAGAGAAAGTGTGTGTTGGGAGGAGAGAGAGAGAGAGAGAGAGAGAGAGAGAGACAAAGAAATTGAGAGAGATAGAGAAGTTTTGGAGACATAGAGAGAGAGAGAGGGAGAAGGAGAAATAGCGAGAGAAAAAGGGAAAATGTGTGCATGTATTGTAGAGAGAGAGACAGACAGAGACAGGAAGAGAGGGAAGATAGTTAGGGAAGAGACAATGTGTGTATGTTGTGGGGAGAGAAAGATTATTGGGGAGGGATAGAGAGGCATGGAAAGAAGGTCATGGGAAGAGAGGGGAGACAGAGGGAGATGAAGTGTGTGTGTGTTGGGAACAAAGAGAGAGACAAAAAGAGAGAGCTGGGAAATAGGGGAGAGAGAGTGAGAGAGAGAAATTTTAGATAGACAGAGAGATAGAGTGACAGAAGTTTTAAACAAAAAGAAGTTTTACAGAAAGAGAAGTTCTGGGAAGAGAGAAATTTTAGAGAGTAAGTGAGAGGAAGAAAGAGGGAGATAGAGAGAGTGTCAAATTCAATTTCTTCCATTATACCATACCCTTTTACTTAGTTTTAGAGAGTGAGTATCAGAGAGAAAGTGAGAAAGGTAGAAATGTGTTGAAGAGAGACAGAGAGAGAGTGTGTTGGGGAGATAGAGAGAGTGTTGAGGAGGGAGCAAGAGAGATGGAGGAGGGCAATAAGGGGAGAGGGACAGAGATTGGTTTTGAAGTTTGAGAGGGATAGCAAGAGAGGTAAAGAGAGCGATAAACACAATGGAGAAAGAAAGAGAGAGAGGAAAGTTTTAGAGATAGAGAGAGACATGTTGGACAGAGAGATCGATAGAGAGAGAGTGTGTGTTAGGGAGAAAGAGAGAAAATGTGAGAGGGAGGGAGGGAGAAAGAGATGTGTTAAGTCCAATTTCTTCCATTATACCATACCCTTTTTCTTAGTTTTAGAGAGTCATTGTTAGGAAGTTAGAGAGAAACAAGAAAAGAGATAAAGAGAGAGGGGTTTTAGAGAGAGACAAAGACAAACATGTTGGAGAAAGAGAGAAGGAAGTTTTAGAAATAGAGGCGTGTTAGACAAAGAGAGTGTGTGTGTGTTGGGGGGAGAGAGAGAACAAGAGATAGAGAGAGAGAGCAAGGGAGAGAATGATAGAGAGAAAGAGCATTAAGTCTAGTTTTTTCCATTATACCATACCCTTTTTCTTAGTTTTAGATAGTGAATGAGAGAGAGCAAGAGTAAGAAAGAGAGAGAGAGTTAGGGGAGAGAGAAAGTGTTGAGAAGGGAGCAAGAGTGATAGGGAGAGAGATAGAGAAAGAAAGAGGGATAGACAGAGAAGGAGAAGTTCAGAGACATAGAGAGTGAGTGAGAGAAATTTTTTTCAGAGAGGGATAGAAGTATTAGAGAGAAGGCAAGAGAGGTTTTAAACACAAAGAGAGAGAGAGAGAGAGAGAGAGATAATGATGGGGAGAAAGAGAGTGTTAGGGAGGAAGCAAGAGAAATAGAGAGAGGGTGTTGGGGGACAGAGAGAGTGAGAGATAGAGAGAGAAGGAGAAACAGTGAGAGACAAAGAGAGGGAAAATGTGTGCGTGTGTTATTAGAGAGAGATGGAGAAAGAGAGTTAGGGGGAGAGATAGTGTAGCGTCTATATGCGTGTGTTGGGGAGAGCAAGAGATTATTGGGGAGGGATAGAGAGAGATGGAAAGAAGGTGTTAGGGAGAGAAAGAGATGGAGTGTCCATGTGCATTGGGAACAAAGAGAGAGGAAGAGAGAGAGAAGTTTTAGAAAGTGGGTGAAAGGGAGAAAGAGAGAGTGTCAAGTTCAATTTCTGCCATTATGCCATACCCTTTTTCTCAGTTTTAGAGAGTAGTGAGTGTAAGAGAGAGAGAGACAAAGAGAGATGTTGGAAAGAGAAAGAGAGAGAGAGAGTGAGTAAGAGAGTTTTGAGTAGGGGTGAGAGAGTTAGAGAGAGATGTTGATAGGGAGAAAGGGAAAGAGAGAGAGAGAGATTGTTGGGAAGTTAGAGAGAGACAGGGAGAGAGGTAAAGAGAGAGAAGTTTAGAGTGAGAGATAGGCATGTTGGAGAAGGAGAGAGAGAGGAAAGTTTTAGAGGCAAGAAAGACTTGTTAGACACAGAGAGAGATTGAGAAAGCTAGAAAGAGAGAGAAGGAGAGGGGGAGAGAGAGACAAAGAGGGAGAGAAAGCTAGAGAGAGAGGCAGAGAAATTTTAGACAAAAAGACATAGAAAGAGATAGAAGTTTTAGAGATAAAGTGAGAGAGGTCTTAAACACTGAGAGACAGATAGGGAGAAAGATAGTGTTTGGGAAGGGAGAGAGACAGAGAGAGAGAAAGAAATTTCAAACACACAAAGAGAGAAAGAGGAGAGAGAGTATCTACATTGGGAGGAGAAGGAGAGAAGGTGAGAGCACGAGAGAGAATGAAAGAGAGTCTGTGTTGGGTAGAAAGGTAGAGGGAGAGAAGTTTCAAAGAAAGAGACATGTGTTGGATAGAGAGTGACAAAGAGAGAGGGAAGTGTTAGAGAGAGAGAGAGAGATGTGTTGGACAGAAAGGGAGCAACAAGAGGGAGTGTGTTAGGGGAGAGAGAGATCACAAGAGAGAGGGAATGAATGAGAGTGTGTTGGGGAGAGAGGGAAAGAGAGAGAAAGATAGAGTGTTAAGTCCAATTTCTTTCATTACCATACCTTTTTTCTTAATTTTAGAGAGTGAGAGAGAGAGATGTTGTGGAGAGAGAGAGTGAGTATGAGAGAAATTTTTGTTAGAGATGATAATAAAAGCATAGCAGATACAGCTGATCCAATTCAAATTCCAAGTGGTTTAGTTATAAGATCTAGAGCTAAAAGGTTCAAGGAGGCTTTCAATGGATTGATGCAGAGCATTTGGGGTAAGAATCATTTTTTTGAGGCCCAAATAATTAGACTCAAGTGCAGATCAAGGATGGATTTTGTTGATCCAAGTGGTGGAGTAATTTCAGCCTTTTTCTAAAGCCCATACACTTAGAAGGACTAATTTCAGCCTTTTACTAAGGCCCATACACTTGGAAGGATTACTTTCAGCTCAAGTATGTGAAATCATTCGGCAATTACAGGCAATAACTAGCAAGATTCACATGGATTTGAAAGATTTTAGGAGATCAATTTGGCTGATTATTACCCAATAATTTTGGGATAACTTTCCTTTTTTACGGGATTTGGTCACCCTTTTAGAATATATTTTCAGCAATTACTTTCATTGGGCTGATTTTTTGGCTGTTTATTATCATGTAAAGGTTGACATACCATAATTTTAGGAATTTCCTTTCTTTTGCTATTTTTTCCTTTTTCAAACTGTAATAACTCAGCCTATATATATGTATACCAAGGCTGAGAAGTTTAGATTAGTTTTCTAGATAAAAATTGAGAGTTTTTCTCTTTAGTTCTTTAAAGAACTTTCTGAACTTATCAAGAACTTGGTCTTGTGACTTTCATCTCACTTATCAAATGGTTCACCATCCTATTTGTGGTGTCTCCACATACCAAGGCTCGTGTTTTATTATAAATGTTAGGTCAAGGTTTCCACCTACAAAAATCTGATCATAGAACGGTCTTGAACATCAATTTTATTGACGGGTCTCGTTATTCCTGGTAGGGTTCACATCATTTTGGTATCAGAGCACCAGTTCTAGGCTCAGGTTTTGCCTATCCAATTTTAGTTTTGCAACCAATATTCTTTGTTTTCTTTTATTTAGATTCCAACTTTAGTTGATACATATTCAAAAAAAAAGAAAGAAAAGAAAAGCTGCAAAGAAAAAGAAAATGTAGTATTTAGCAAAAAGAAAGAAGAACAAGTCAGAAACAGCCAAAAACTCCACTTTCTAGTATTCTTAACCTCTTTTTAGTGATTTTATTGATTCTCTTGATTCCATACTCTTCCTTGAGCCATTGATAAGCTTGTGATTGAATTGTTGTTGGAAAAGTTCTTGTTCTTGTTTGGATAAGTTTGAAAAGAATTAAAAGAGAAAATTATGAGGGAAAAAGGGAAGAGTGGTAAGAGTAATAGAGGAAAAAAGCCAAATTTGTTGCGTGAAAACATAGGTAATGAGAGAATTGTATTTGAGTGAAAAACACGAGGGAAATTATTTGTGAGGTCCTTCATTTTCTACATTCTTTTTGCAGCAAAAACATGTCAAATAACAAAAGCAAAGGCATTCCCACAAGTTCATCGGGAGGGGTTGATCCAAAGTTGCTCATGGATGCATTAATGGGAGAGATGAGAAGAGTGTTAAGAACAAAAATGGAGCAGGTTCATGAACAATTGGATAGGATAGAGAATGAATGCATGAGGGAGCCACAAAATGTATAGAATGTGCATAGGAGGGAAAGAGTTCAATCAAAGGAAGTAAAGGTTGAAGACAAAGAGTATTATGGGGCTGGTTTTGATGAGGAAGATGATTAAGATTTAGTTAACTATAGGAGATATGGTAGACGGGGTAGAGAACTTAGGAACTAGGAAGATAATAACTTTGGTAGTATTAAGATAAAGGTTTTATCATTTTAAGGTAGGTCTGATCCACAGGCCTATCTTGAATAGGAGAAGAAAATGGCATTTATTTTTATTGTCATAACCATTCTGAAGCAAAAAAGGTAAAATTAGCAGCCATTGAGTTCTCTGATTATGCCATTGTTTGGTGGGATTAATTGATGCTAAATAGGAGGTAGAATGGAGAATGGCCAGTGGAAACTTGGGAAGAGATGAAGATGATGATGAGAAAGCAATTTGTTCCAAGTTATTACTACTACGAGTTATACAAGAAGTTGTAAGGTCTTCGGCAAGGAAACTGGAGTGTTGAGGATTGCTATAAGGAGATGGAGATTGCAATGATTCGGGCTAATGTTGAGGAAGATCATGAAGCTACAATGGTTAGTTTTTTGCATGGATTAAATCAGGAAATACAAGATAGAGTAGAGATGCAGCATTACATGGAATTAGAGGATATGGTGCACATGGCTATTAAAGTGGAACAACAACTCAAGAGGGGGCATAGCTCATGTGCAACCATACAAAGAAGGAGGACAAGCCTCAAGCATTCCCAACACCCAAACATAAATCTAAGCATAAAACTGAAAACACCAGCCATGTTTCTCAAGGATTCACCCACTACTTGAAATTGTGACATTAAGTGCTTTAAGTGTTAAGGCAAGGAGCATATAGCAAGCCAATGTTTGAACAAAAGGATTATGGTGATGCGAGACAATAGTGAAGTTGGGACTGAGACTGAAGAAGACATTGAATCTATGCCACCATTGGAGGATGCAAATGAAGAATATGCTACCGAAGGAGAATTATTAGTGGCAAGAAAGGCCCTAAGTGTGTAGGCCAAAGAAGATGAAGAGGTACAACAAGAAAACATTTTTCACACTTGGTGTAACATCCAAAGCAAGGTATGTAGTGTGATTATTGATGTAGGAAGTTGTCCTAACATTGCTAGCACAACTATGGTTGAAAAATTAGGGTAACCACAATGAAACACCCTAAACCGTACAAGTTATAATGGCTCAATGGTCACTTTTCACATTAGAAAGTATTAGGATGATGTTTTGTGCAATGTAGTTCTGTGCAAGTGGGGCATTTACTATTAGGCTGACCGTGGCAATTTGATCGACAAGTTAAGCATGATGGTTACACAATCAAGTACTGACTCATGTTTAAGCAAAGAATGATCACTCTAGCTCCTATGATGCCAAGATAGGTTTATGAAGACCAAGTGAGGCTACAAAGAGAGAGTGAACAAAAAAGGAGTGAAAGAAGAGAGAAAAATAAATTGAGTGAAAATTTGAGAGAGGAAACAGGAGAGGACGAGAAAATTGAGAGAGAAGAAAAGAGAGCTGATTCGACCATTGAGACAAAAAAAGAGATAACTCAAGAGCTTTTGATGTGAGCACAAGCATGGATGGCAAGAGAAGAGGAGCAGTGGATGAGCTAACATTACCTCAAGGACCAATTACAAGATTGAGGGCCAAAAAGTTCAAGGAATCACTTCAAACTTATATGGGCAGAATGTTAGAAGGAATGGAAGCTCAAGATGCAATGAAGGCCAATGGAGCTTCACCTAATCAAATTGGGCTGAATTTGCAAAATTGGTCCAATCTATGTTTAATTCATATTCCCAGTTAATAGATTAGTTTTTGGGCAGTTTACTACTTGCAATTTCGTTTGGGCTTGTATTTCTTATTGGGAGGCCCATGTTTAAGGCCTAACCTAATAGTCTAGGTTATTGAACTTGTGAGGGTATAAATACCCTAGTGTATGGACGAGTTTCAGCAGAATGAATGAAAAACAGATTTGTTTTGGAGTTTTATACTCTTGTTCAAGGCTTGGCCTGAATCTCTATTGCATCAAGAATTGAACTTCATCAAGGTATTTACATCCTAGTGAATTTCTATTCTTGATTCCTCAATCAACCGATTATTTGCGTTTCCATTTGCATTAGTCATTTGGGGGTTCAATAGGTTGGGAGTTCTCCATCTATTCTTGTTCTCCATCAATTATGTGTTTGGGGTTTCTGGATCTTGAATATCCATGGGGTTCCACATCATTTGGTATCAGAGCTAGATTAGGGTGAATTCTTATTTATCCTAGGTTATAGTTTGCTGTTTTCTTTTGTGCACTGTTCACAGGTTCCTATTCACACTGCGCTTGAGTTCTTTATATTTTCTGCAGTTGAAACTGCTGTATGTAGTTTTCTACTAAAACTGCAACTCTTAGTTGCAATTTTCATCTGAAACTGTAACTCTTGGTTGCAGTTTTCAACTGAAACTGTAACTCTTTTATTTTTTTTTTTAGAATTTGGGTCACACCCAAAAACATAACATCTAGGTATAGAAGTGCATGTTGCAGCTGGCTTGATTGTTTGGGATTTGATTTTGATCTTTTTTTTTTTCGTTCATATTTTCGTGTTATTTGCTGTTTATCCTATATTTAAAAAAAAAAAAAGAGTTGGGACACTGCTTAAAAAAAAAAAACGAAAAGGAACAAAATTGAAAAAAGTCGCAGCTAGAAGAAGAAAAGCACCACAGAATTGTCTAATTAGGTTGGCAGCAAGTTCTTTGAACCTGTACACCTTTTTGGGTAGAATTCAGGGTATGATTGAATTCAAGTCTGAACACACTTTGGGTTTTGGAGATTAATTAGCAAAGTCAAAGAAGTATAAGCACAATTTGTGGGATTAGCATCATTCTGGGAAACCTACTTAATTTCTTTCCTTTTTGTCTTTATGTCTTTTTTAGTCCAAATTGATCTTTCCATTAAGGAAACATCAATTTCTGCATTTATGCATTAATTTCGTCCTTTTTCTTTCAAATCTTAGTTGCTATTTTTGGTTACGCCTGCTTTTGCTTCCATATACATCATAATTAGCAATTTGATTCTTGTTAATTGGAGATCAGTATTTTGGGCAGCAAACTCTTCATATCTTGCATGCTCATTTCAATTTATTCTGGTATATTTGCTTCTAGTTTTGTACCTGTCTTCCTTGTTAAGTGTTTTCATTACCATCCTAGTATTTTGGTTTGAGGATTAATTCTGAAGTGCAATTGAGAACAACAAGCTTGAGTGGTAAAAGGCTTGAGTGTGTGAGCTTAAAGAGGGCAAAAGCCAACAATTTTGTGAAACACGAGTGGAGTGCCATCTTTTGAGTGAAACACGTGAGGGAGTGTATTGTGAGACTGTCTTACTAACATTTCTTGCAGGTTCATAAAATGAGTAATCCTTCAACAAGGAGGGAGGGTAAAGAGCCCTCAGATGAAGAAGTTAACATGACTCCAGACATGAAATTGATATATAGAGCCATTACTAGTCAATTTCAAAAGTTGAATAGTAGGCTAGATGAGTTAGATGAATGGAAGAGGGAGTTGTCAGAAAGCTTCCCAGGAAATGGTAGGCGAATTAATGATAGGAATAGGCATCAAAATGAGTTTAATCAAGAGCTGTTTGAAGATGAATTTGAAGAGAGGAGTTCAACTCGAAATAGAAGGGGTTAAATAAGAATAGACAATAGGAGGGATAGTAATCTAAATGCTATCAAGATGCATATACCTCCATTTAAGGGTAGAAATGATGCTGAAGTGTACTTGGAGTGGGAGAGAAAAATGGATTTGATATTTGCTTGCCACAACTATTCCGAAGAGAAGAAGGTGAGGTTGGCTGTAGTAGAATTCTCAGATTATGCCTTAGTTTGGTGGGATGAATTAGTGAAGTCTAGGAGAAGAAATGGTGAATATCCTATTGAGAATTGGGATGAGATGAAGAGAGTAATGAAGAAGCGATTTGTGCCTTCTTATTACTATAGAGAGTTGCACCAAAAGTTGCATAAGCTTACTCAAGGGTCAAAATCAGTGGAAGATTACCACAAGGAGATGGAGATGCTCTTGATTAAAGCTAACATTGAGGAGGATAGGGATGTGACAATGGCTAGGTTTATAGGAGGTCTGAACAAGGAGATAGCTGATGTAGTGGAGTTACATCACTACGTTGAGATGGAGGACCTAGTTAACATGGCCATGAAGGTGGAGAGATACCAAAAACAAAGGGGAGCAGCCAAGTCATTTTCGAATTCCAGCAGCAAATGGAGTTCAAAATGGAACAAATATGATGAGAAGAAGAAGAAGAAAGCCACTGATTCCAAGGAAAAGGGGCTGGATGCAAACAAAAACAAGGAGAAGAATACTTCAACTCAAAAGGATACTTCTGATTCCTTCTCAAAAACCTCTAAACATAGAGATATAAAATGTTTTAAGTATCAAGGTCGTGGTCATTATGCATCTGATTGTCCTAATAGAAAGACCATGTACATTAAAGGTGATGAGATTGTTTCTGAATCTGAAAATGATTATGATGGGAATGGTAGTGAGAGTAGCATGCCATCTTTAGAGGATTGTTCTGATGTTGAATATGCTGCTCATGGTGAATCTCTTGTTGCTAGGCATGCATTGAATCTGAATGTTAAAGAAGACAGCTTAGAACAAAGAGAAAATATATTCCACACTAGATGTTTAGTTGGTGGTAAAGTTTGTAGCATGATTATTGATGGGGGTAGTTGTGCTAATGTAGCTAGCACCACTTTGGTGGATAAATTGGGACTGAAATGTATTAAACACTCTACTCCTTATAGGCTACAATGGTTGAATGATAGTGGAGAAGTGAAAGTTACTAGGCAAGTTGTGGTAGCTTTTACTATTGGGAAGTATAGTAATGAAGCTGTGTGTGATGTAGTACCCATGCATGCTGGTCATTTATTGTTGGGGAGACCTTGGCAATTTGATAGGCGTGTGATGCATGATGGGTATAGAAATAGATATTCCTTTCAGCATGATGGCAAGAAAATCACTTGGCACCTTTATCACCTAAAGAAGCTTACCTTGATCAAGTTAAGCTTCAACAATCAGCTTGTGGGAGTTCAGGTAGTGAGGTGAAAAAGAATAATGAGAGAAAAGAGGCCATGAGAGAAAAGAATAAAGAAAAAGGCCCAATGTTGAGTGACTACACAAGTGAGGAAAAGAAAGTGAGATGTGCAGAAGAGAATAAGTTAGTGAGTGATAAAAAGAAAAAGAGTGAACAGAAAGGAAAAGAGAGGAGTGAAGAAATTAAGAAACAACCATGTTTCTATGCAAAAGAGAGAGATTTAAAGAGTGCATACTTAGGCAAGAGAGCTTTGATTTTGATTCGGTTTAAGGAAACTTTGTTTACTGAAATTGACCTTAACCCCAAATTGCCTAGTGTGTTTGTGACTTTATTGCAGGAATTCAGTGATGTCTTTCCTGAGGAGATACCCCACGGGTTACCACCTAAAAGAGGAATTGAGCATCAGATTGATTTTGTACCTGGAGCACAAATTCCCAACCGACCAGCTTATCGAAGCAATCCGGAGGAAACAAAGGAGTTGCAAAGGCAAGTAGATGAGTTGTTGGCAAAAGGGTATATAAGAGAAAGCATGAGTCCTTGTGCTGTACCAGTTCTTTTGGTACCCAAGAAAGATGGAACTTGGAGAATGTGCGTGGATTGTAGGGCAGTCAACAAAATCACTGTAAAGTATCGCCATCCTATCCGTAGGTTAGATGATATGCTAGATGAATTGCATGGTGCATGTGTATTCACTAAAATTGATTTAAAAAGTGGCTATCATCAAATTAGGATGAAAGAAGGAGATGAGTGGAAAACTGCATTTAAGACTGAATATGGATTGTATGAGTGGTTAGTAATGCCATTTGGGTTAACTAATGCACCTAGTACTTTCATGCGCTTAATGAATTATGTCTTGCGTGAGTTTCTTGGCAAATTCGTGGTTGTATATTTTGATGACATTTTGATTTACAGCAAATGCATAGATGATCATGTCTTGCAAGCTAGGACTGTTTTGGATGTGCTTAGGAAGAATAACTTGTATGCAAACCTTAAGAAGTGTTCTTTTTGCATGGATAAAGTTGTCTTCTTAGGTTTTGTGGTGAGTTCTAAGGGAGTTGAGGTTGACTCTGAAAAAGTGAAGGCTATTCAAGATTGGCCAACACCTAAGTCTGTTAGTGAGGTAAGAAGTTTCCATAGTTTGGCAAGTTTTTATAGGCGATTTGTTAAAGATTTCTCTACTATTGCTGCACCACTAAATGAAGTTGTTAAAAAGAATATGGGGTTCAAATGGGGTAAAGAACAAGAAGAAGCATTTAACACTTTAAAGGAAAAGTTATGTACTGCACCTGTTTTAAGCTTGCCTGATTTTTCTAAAACTTTTGAAATTGAATGTGATGCTTCTGGGGTTGGTATAGGAGCTGTTTTAATGCAGGAAAACCGACCCATAGCATATTTCAGTGAAAAGTTGAGTGGACCTGTTTTGAACTACTCCACTTATGATAAGGAGTTCTATGCTTTGGTGAGAGCTCTTGAAGTGTGGGAACATTATTTGCTGCCTAAGGAGTTTGTCATACATAGTGATCACCAATCACTCAAGTACTTAAAGGGACAAGGCAAGCTGAGCAAGAGGCATGCAAGGTGGGTAGAGTATCTTGAAATATTCCCATATGTGATCAAGTACAAGCAAGGGAAAGATAATGTTGTTGCTGATGCACTATCACGGAGGTATGCTTTGATTTCTATGCTTAGCTCCAAATTACTTGGTTTTGAACATTTGAAAGAGTTGTATGCCAATGATTCTGATTTTGGTGATGTGTATCAAGCTTGTGAACATGCTGCACATAACAAGTTCTATAGGCATGAGGGATTTCTTTTTAGGAATAAACAATTATGCATTCCTACATGTTCTATTAGAGAGTTGCTTGTGAGGGAATCACATAGTGGAGGATTAATGGGCCATTTTGGTGTGCAAAAGACTTTAGATATGCTTAGTGAACATTTTTATTGGCCAAAAATGAGAAAAGATGTTGAAAAAGTTTGTTCCAAGTGTATTACATGCAAACAAGCTAAGTCTAAGTTGATGCCTCATGGTTTGTATACATCCTTGGCTGTGCCTAATGAACCTTGGATAGACATATCCATGGACTTTGTTTTGGGTTTACCTAGGACTAGGAAGGGTAGGGATAGCATATTTGTTGTTGTGGATAGATTTAGTAAGATGGCTCATTTCATTGCTTGCCATAAGACTGATGATGCAACAAATATTGCTGACCTTTTCTTTAGGGAAGTGGTTCGGCTTCATGGTGTGCCAAGAACCATTGTTTCAGATAGATATGTTAAGTTCCTAAGTCACTTTTGGAGAGTGTTGTGGGGAAGGTTAGGTACTAAACTTTTGTTTTCTACTACATGTCACCCACAAACTGATGGACAAACTGAAGTAGTGAATAGGACTTTAGGAACCTTGTTGCGTTCTATCGTTGGTAAGAATTTGAAAACTTGGGAGGATTGTTTGCCATTTATTGAGTTTGCATATAATCGTGCTACACATTCTTCCACAGGTTTTTCACCATTTGAAATTGTGTATGGTTTTAATCCATTGACTATGTTAGATTTAATGCCTTTGCCTTTGAGTGAAATTGCCAGCTTAGATGGAAAGAAAAAGGCAGAAATGGTTAAAACAATACATGAGAAAGCACGTGAGCAGATTGAGAAGAAAAACCGCATGTATGCACAATGGGCCAATAAGGGTAGAAAGCAAGTTATCTTTGAACCCGGAGATTGGGTTTGGTTACACATGCGAAAGGAGAGATTTCCACAGCAAAGGAAGTCAAAGCTTGATGCAAGGGGTGATGGACCATTCCAAGTCTTGGAGCGCATCAATGATAATGCATACAAGATAGACTTGCCAGGTGAGTATAATGTAAGTGCCACTTTCAATGTTTCTGACCTATCTCTTTTTGAACTTGATTCAGATTCGAGGACGAATCCTTTTGAGGAGGGAGGGAATGATGTGAGCACAAGCATGGATGGCAAGAGAAGAGGAGCAGTGGATGAGCTAACATTACCACAAGGACCAATTACAAGATTGAGGGCCAAAAAGTTCAAGGAATCACTTCAAACTTATATGGGCAGAATGTTAGAAGGAATGGAAGCTCAAGATGCAATGAATGCCAATGGAGCTTCACCTAATCAAATTGGGCTGAATTTGCAAAATTGGTCCAATCTATGTTTAATTCATATTCCCAGTTAATAGATTAGTTTTTGGGCAATTTACTACTTGCAATTTTGTTTGGGCTTGTATTTCTTATTGGGAGGCCCATGTTTAAGGCCTAACCTAATAGTCTAGGTTATTGAACTTGTGGGGGTATAAATACCCTAGTGTATGGACGAGTTTCAGCAGAATGAATGAAAAACAGATTTGTTTTGGAGTTTTATACTCTTGTTCAAGGCTTGGCCTGAATCTCTATTGCATCAAGAATTGAACTTCATCAAGGTATTTACATCCTAGTGAATTTCTGTTCTTGATTCCTCAATCAACCGATTATTTGCGTTCCCATTTGCATTAGTCATTTGGGGGTTCAATAGGTTGGGAGTTCTCCATCTATTCTTGTTCTCCATCAATTGTGTGTTTGGGGTTTCTAGATCTTGAATATCCATGGGGTTCCGCATCTGCTTTTATGCAAGAACAAGTGAAGTGAAAAGATTGAAGGGTTATATTGATCATCAAGCTACCCTACTATTTGTGCAAGTGGTGCATGGGGTTCATCCAACACCACTCATCTTATCTGAAACAATGTGCTCATTGTGCTATCTTTGAGAAAAGGGAGAAGGGTACTTTGCTGGTTGTGCTCAACTCTTAACTATCTGGGCCTTTATCTACCTACCAACAATGAGCAGTTTAGGTTATCCTGCTATAAGTCTCTCTCATGACTTTAACACTAGAAGAAACACTCTTTCTGAGTTTGCCAACCCAAGTGGCCTAAAGAGAGACTTGTGATTAGCCAATGGATGGAAGCTTTATCCAAGCTGAAGGGAGTTAGATGGAAGGTACCTTGGTTGCCTATTGTCCCTACCCTGTATCAATGTGGTAATAATGTTGGAGTTCCCCTTGTTGGTCCTCGAGGAATAATTGAATATGCACCTACCATGGTGAAAAGATAGATGGGTGGCATGCAATTCATTCCTGCAACTCATGGATTGGGTCTCTTAGATTCTTCTTATGGAGAAAATTCTAAGACTACTAGTGTGAGAGAGGCCTGAGTTGCATGGCAAAATGCTAGGTATATTGAGCCCTTGATGAGCGCAAAAAGAGTTACTATGGAAGGATATCTTCACTGACATAGAATTAGAGGCCAGTGTTTTGCACTGTTAATAGTTCACACACTTGCACTTCCTAAGCTAGGTGAAGAGGTTGCCCAAGTCCCTACAATGTTTGAAGTCATAGAAAAGCAAGCCTATCAGCAGTTGTAAGCCCAGTACAAAGAAATGTGCAGGGACTTCAAAAATAGAGGTAGAATGCAAAGGCAAAGAACAGCAACTATTAATCCAAGATATGTAGTCAAGAAAAAGGATAGAGTTGCTTGAAAAAGATATTAATAGGAGGAAGGAGGTGGAACGGGAAGAGGCAGGTCAATACAAGAAAATGTTTAAGAATTTCGAGAGCAAGCTAGAGAAGGCCACCAAAAAGCAAAAGACTACTGAACAAGATCTGAGGGAAGCACGTGATTCTCTAGCATTTGAAGTGTTGGCACTTAAAAAGGAGAACCAAGAGCTGCAACAGGCCCAAATTATGCATGTACAAGCCATCTAAACCTTGAAGAGGGAAAAAGAGAAAATGGTTGGCTGTATTCAGTGTAATCAATCTCGATATGAAGAAAAAATTCAAGATTTAAAGAGGCAACTAGATAATTATGAAGAAATGCAACAAAAAATGCAAGCTCTTGAAAAAGCAAATGTGCATCTCTGCAATACTTTAGTGCTCCACGAAGAAGGATTAAGGAGAGAAATGATACACAATATGGCCGAACTAGATCCATCATTAGGAAAGGTAGAGTCATCCTAGAACAAGATCACTTCAAGAGGATGGCTCATGAACTTTTGACCAACAATGGAGGATAGCACAAGAGGCTAGAATTAGAGCCCAAATGATAGCGGAGCATGACATGCCCCCTAAACCTATCAGAGATTTTCTTTGGATTTGTACAAAGACCTTGATATGCTAGGAAGCTTTGAGTAGTCGAGCATCTTTTGTAAAACTTAAAAAGTTTGAGTCTTGCGTACTTAAAAGGACCCCATGGATGTTTGTTATGCTTAAAATTGCTTTTGATAAATGTAATGGTTATTTTATGATTTTTATTGTTCACACTTCCACCATTTCATTACTTACTCATTTACATTAGCATCACACGTTTCATCCTTCACTCAGTAACATGTTTTATTCTTTAGAGGTTTCATAAACCTCTTGCATTGTGGCTTTAAAATCTATATTCATTTTTGTGTATCAAGCAAGTCATCTAAGGTCAAGTCTTTTATATGTCAAGCATGTTCGCATGTTAAGCATACCATTCACAGGTCAAACCTTTCATATGTTAAGCACATTTGCATATCAAACATACTATTTCAGGATAAGCCTTTCATGTGGTAAGCACATTTGCATTCCAAACATGCCATCTTTAGGTCAATCAATTTGCATGTCAACTTTTAGCCTGTTAAACATTCCCTTTTAGGTAAAAACCTTTTACATAAGCAATTTACATGCCAAGCATGTCATTTCTGGTTAAGCCTTTCACATCTCATTAAAAATCAAACCTTCTGCATGTCAAGCATGCCATTCAAGAGTAAGTCTTTCACATGTCAAATGTGTTTTCATGCCAAGCATGCCATTTTAGGTCAACCTTACCATTTATGCTGGAGTTCGGCCTCGTTTGATTTAACCTTACCATTTGTGCTAGAGTCGGGTCTTGTTTGAATCAACCTTACTATTTGTGCCAGAGTTGGGCCTTGTTTGACTTAACCCTACTATTTGTACCAAAGTCGGGCCTCGTTTGATTCAGCCCTCATTTGACTCACCTTACCATTTGCATTGGAGTTGGGCCTTGTTTGACTCACCCTTACCATTTGCTTCAGAGTCGGGCCTTGTTTGACTCACCCTTATCATTTGTGCTAGAGTTAGGCCTCATTTGACTTAACCTTACTATTTATGCTAGAGTTAGGCCTCGTTTGACTCACCCTTATCATTTGTGCCAGAGTCGAGCCTCATTTGACTCAACCATATCATTTGTACCAGAGTTGGTTCTCGTTTGACTCACCTTACTATTTGTGCCAGTGGTGGGCTTTATTTGACTCAATCTTATCATTTGTGCTGGAGTCAAGCCTCATTTGACGCAACCTTATCATTTGTGCTAGAGTCAGGACTCATTTGACTCAACCTTACCATTTGTGCTAGAGTTAGGACTCATTTGACTCACCCTTATCATTTGTGCTAGAGTCGGGTCTTGTTTGACTCAACTTTACCATTTGTACTAGAGTCAGGTTTCATTTGACTCATCCTTATCATTTGCATCAGACTCGGGCCTTGTTTGACTCACCCTTAATATTTGTGTCGGAGTCGGGCCTTATTTGACTCAACCATATCATCTGTGCCAGAGTTGGGCTTCATTTGACTCACCTTATCATTTGTGTTGGAATTGGGCCTCGTTTGACTCAACCTTATCTTTTGTACTAGAGTCGGGCCTTATTTGACTTAACCCTATCATTTGTACCAGAGTTGGGCCTCGTTTGACTTAACCCTTATCATTTGTGCTGAAATTGGGTCTCATTTGACTCAATCTTATCATTTGTGCTGGAATCAAGCTTCATTTGATTTAACCCAATATTGTTTCGAATGAAATCATGTCTCCTACCTTTGCTTACTTTCTAATTCCTAGAAATATAAGCAAAGAGGGGCAACTATAGACACATATTTTGTCTGGAACCCTAAACTAAGTTGTGTTGGATTTTTAAACAAAATAAACTATAAAAGACAATAAAAAAGTAAATATAAGTAAAAGCCAAAAAAAAAGAGAGAGAAAGAAGAAAAGAAAAAAAATAAAAAATAAAAACAAAAAAAAGGAAAAAAAAGAAATGAGAAAAAAAAAGAAAGAAATAAAAAATTTAATATAATATAATAATATAATAATGATAAAAATTATTAAAATAAAAATGTATGCAAAGGAGGAGTTAAAAGAACCGACTACCCCTTTTATGCTCATTCCCCTTCAAGCTAGCCACCCTTTGCAAGAAGCCCTCTTTTTCTTTTAGGCTGGTTCCCCTTAGGCTTCTCCTTAGGATCGAACAAGAGAGTGGTTCCATGAGTAGGCCATAGCTCTCCACCGCCTTCATCAATTTTTAGCAATTGCTGTGCCATAAAGGGGAGCATGGCCTAGTAGGAGGAAAAGATAACCACTTGCATAAGTGATGGAACATATGCCACCACTCTACAAGCTATGCTAGCTGCCACAGCAACAAGGACAGCAGAGACAAACTACTGCAACTTGCAGAATAGAGGCCGAGCCTTCATGCCATAGTAAGGCAATAGTAGCAAGGACATGTAGAGCCACAACACACTAGCAGGGTGATGGCTTGCAGCATGACCATGAAAGGCTGCCACCTCCTGCATGGCTGAACTAAGATTTTAGATTGGTGGTGACTCCTTGCTTTCTTTAAAACATATTTGTGTAAATAAACTTGATGATTGATGTTAATAAACTTGATTATTTTTCTCTTGCATGCGTCGTGCAGACGTTGCAACAAGAGTTTGTTTTAATTTGAGAGAGAGAGTGAGAGAAGTTCGAAAGAGAACTCAAGACAGAGAGAGAAAAAAGTTTTAGATAGACTGAAAGAGAGAGAAAAGGAAGTTTCAGAGAGAGAGGGAGGGAGAGGGAGAGAGAAAGTGAAAGTAAGAGAGAGAAGATTTAGGGAGAATGTTAGCGAGGGAGAGAGAGAAGTTTTAAAGAGAGCATTAGAGAGTGTTAGAATTCTCAAGAACTTCAGAAAGAAAGAAAGCTCAAGAACTTTTAGACAAGAAAGTTCAGGAAAGGAAACTGCGATTCAATCTTATCATTCAACAAATGATGTAGCTGAGATTACAATTTATAGGCTAGGACTTAATTATTGAATTACACTAATGTCCTTAACTAATAAACTGCAACCAAGATCAGACTAACAGATTACTAACAGAACAAAGACTAGGCCTAACAGATTACTAACAAACTTCATGTGACAAGCCTGCAGTTGCTAGTATTAGTTGCTGAACTAAACCCTTTTCTCTAACATCCCACCTTAAGATCAATGGCATGACTTGGAAGAGGAAGGACACTGAGCTTGTCTCTAAGTTGAGGTTGCCTTGGTGAAGATATCTACTGTTTGATCAAGGGATGGAATATGATAGACTTCAATTTCTTTATTATTGACCTTTTCATGAACAAAATAGAGATCTAGTTTAATATGTTTAGTCTTTGAATGAAGGACAGGATTTGCTGATAAACTAACTGTGCTCATATTGTCACAGTATATTCTAGGAACTTTTGGTAATTGAATGCTGGGTTCTTTGAGTAAAGACTGCAGCCAAGCTAAGCAGACTTCTATATTCTGCTTAAGTACTTGATCGAGACACTATTGTTTGCTTTTTAGATGACCAGGAAATGAGATTGAGACCAAGATATACACAGAAACCTGAGGTACTACACCTATCATCAATGTCTAATTCCCAATCAGCATCAAGAAAGGCAATGAGATCAGGAGCAGATGATCTTTAGAGAACTAGAGCATGACATATGGTGCCTACAAGATGCCTCAGTATTCGTTTAACTAACTTCCAATGTACATCAGTAGGATAGTGCATAAATTGACAAGCTTTGTTTACACTATATGATAATTTTGGTCTAGTAATGATAATATATAGTAATGTTCCCACAAGTGATCTACATGCAGCTTGATCAGAGATAAGAAAACCACTACTAGCCAAGATATTTGGTGTTGAGGCCATAGGAAAAGGCATAGATTTGGCACCTTGCATACCAGCTCTAGTGAGAAGATCCTTAATGTATTTGGATTGAGATAGGTATATTGCACCAGCAAAACTGTAAGTAACTTCAATACCTAAGAAGTATTTAAGTTTCTTGAGATCCTTTAATGAAAACTTTGCTTTTAGTTGATTAATCAAGTTCTGAATCAAAGTTGGTGAAGATCCAATAATCAAAATATCATCCACATAGACTAAAACATAGAGAGAATGATGGGAGGTAACCTGAAGAAACAAGGAAGAGTCACATTTTGCCTTGCTAAAACCAAAATCAAGTAAAGCTTCAAACAATTTTTGAAACCATGCACAAGGAGCTTGCTTAAGGCCATAGAGAGCCTTATGAAGCTTGCAAACTTGAGATGAGTCAGCTGATTCATATCCAGGAGGCTGCAACATGTACACGTCTTCATTCAAATCACCATTTAAAAAGGCATTATTAACATCTATTTGATGGATTTTCCACCCTTTTGATAAGGCCAAAGTAAGGAGAACCTAAATTGTGACTGGTTTTACCACTGAACTGAAAACCTCATGGAAATCAACTCCTACCTCTTGATTATACCCTTTGGCAACTAGTCTTGCTGTATATTTGTTGACAGTACGATCTGGATTTTCTTTAACTTTAAACACCCATTTGCACCCTATAGGTCTCCTATTTTTGGGCAAAGTTTCTAAACTCCATGTCTTGTTGCTCATGAGCATTGCATACTCAAGATCCATGGCACGCTTCCATTCTGGTATATTAAGAGCTTCTTCAATAGTCTGAGGCTCTCTAGAAACTGTAAGTACTGTTGGTTCAGGTCCCCTTGCTTTGCTACGAGTCACCATTGAGTGGTTGTTTGATTTGAGTGCCCTTGCTTTGCTATGGGTCACCATTGAGTGGACATTTTGAAATGGACGTTAAGGAACTTCAAAATCTGCAGAAGAGCGTGAAACATGTTGCAAAGAATCCATAATATTGGTATTATTAGCAAGTGCACATAAGTTATTTGTTTGTCCAGCAAATGCATTAGTATTCTGAGTATGTCTTGCATTAGTTAATGTAGAGAATGATAGAACAGGAGGTATGGCTGAAGATGGAGAAATAGAATGTGATTTGTTATTGGAAAATGACTGCTGTGAGGAACCCTTGCTATTCTTGAATGGAAAATTACTTTCATCAAATATGATATATCTAGATATAATTATGTTCCCATTTGGATGCAAACACTTGTATCCTTTGTGTACTGGACTATAACCAAGAAAAGTGCATTCAATGGATCTGAATTGGAATTTGGGATTATTATAGGGCTTTAGGTTAGGATAGGCTACACACCCAAAGACTTTAAGAAAAGAATAATCAGGTTTGATTTTGTATAAGATTTGAAATGGAGTAGAACCATTTAAGACTGGTGTGGGTAGTCTATTAATGAGATACATAGCTGTGTTAAAGGCCTCAGTCCAAAATGAACTAGGTAAAGATGATTGGTAAAGCAAGGCTAGTCCAGTCTCAGTTATATGTCTGTGTTTTCTTTCTCCAAGTCCATTTTGTTCATGTGTACAAGGACATGAAACATGATGAACTATTCCTTTGTCTTTCAAATATTTAGTGAAAGCTCTAAATTCTCCTCCCCAATCAGTTTGTAAGGCAAGGATTTTGTGGTTGGTTTGAAGTTCTACTTGTTTCTTGAAATGAATAAAGGTCTATAATGCATCAGACTTACTTTTAAGAAAGTAAATCCATGTGTAGCAGGTAAAAGTATCCACAAAATGTATGCAATATCTGTGACCTTCTTTTGACAGCACTAGTGCTGGTCCCCACAAATCAGAATGGATTAGTTGAAGAGGTTTTGAGTATTCTGTTTGAGAAGAGACAGATGAACAAAAAAAAAGTTCTTTATTTGGTATTCTGATGTTACAAGAAGTGAGTACACTCTTGACAGTTTGTACAGAGGCATAGCCCAATCTAACATGCCATTTGTCTAACTCAGAACAAGAATTTAACAATGAAGAAGTATGGGAACTATGTACAACAGGTGAAGAAACATTTGGTGACTAAGTTGCTGACACTTTTGTAGTGGTATATGGTTCCCTTTGAATATGAAATTAATCCAAGACATACAAGCCTTTTCTAACAGTCCCCTTCAAAAGTATTTGATGAGTATCTTGAGATTTAACATAACAAGTGTCAGGATGGAACTCAAAATAGACATAATTGTCTTTTTGCAAACTGAGAAACACTCACAAGATTTTTGGTAATATTTGGAACATGAAGAAGTGAGTTTAGGTAAAGATTTTGATTAGAAAAGCAAGACCTAATCTGAGAATTACCAATGTTTTTAATGAACAAACTGAGCCATTACGAATGTGCACTTTCTCCTTTCCATTATATGGAGTCTTCTGCACAATGTTAGAGGCATCCACTGTTACATGATTAGTGGCCTCAGAATCAGGATACCATTCTTACTCATTGTCATTACTGCTACTGTTCGAAGTAAGCATTGCATAGGGTGTGTTTCTGATACTGCTATTGACTGTCTTGCTAAATTGGCTCAAAACTTGAGCTAGTCCATGATAACTTTCATCAAATCTGTGATAACAATTCCAAGACTGATGTCCATATCTCCCACATAATTGGCATTGAATGTTGCTTTTATCGGAAAACCTTCCATTCCTACCAGCAAACTACCTTTTGTTATAACCTCCTCTGCCTTTGAAAAAATTTCCTCTGCCTCCAAACCTCCCTCTATTTGCATACTGTTGAAGTTCTCAAGAATCTTAGAAGGAAGGCGCAAGAAAGAAGAAAGAAAGAAAACTCAGAACTCCTAGATGTGAAAGTTCTGAAATGTAAATCTGATTCAAATGCATTAATCTACAAATGATGTAGCTGAGATTACAATTTATAGACTAAGACTCAATGACTGAATTACACTAATGTCCCTAAGTAATAAACTGAAGACAAGATTAATAGAGTAACATTAGAACCACACAAGACTCCTACTGCACCTGCACCCACCAAGACAAGCAACCTAAGCAGCCTTATCTCTAACATCCACCCTCAAGATCAGTGGCATGACTTGGAAGAGGAATGACACTGCGCTTGTCTCTAAGTTGAAGAAACCTTGAAGTTGAGACTGCCTTGGTGAGGATATCTGCTATTTGATCAAGAGACGGAATATGCAAGACTTCAATTTGTTTATTGTTGACCTTTTCACAAACAAAATAAAGATCTAGTTCAATATGCTTAGTCTTTGAATGAAGGACCGGATTTGCTGACAAGCTGACTGTGCTCATATTGTCACAATATATTCTAGGAACTTTTGGCAGTTAAATGCTGAGTTCTTTGAGTAAAGACTACAGCCAAGCCAATTCTGCCACTGCACTTGCAAGACTCCTATATTCAGCTTCAGTACTTGATCTAGACACTGTTGCTTGCTTTTTAGATGACCAAGAAACGAGATTAGGGCCAAGATAAACACAAAAACCTGAGGTGCTATGCCTATCATCAATGTCTGAAGCCCAATCAGCATCACAAAAGGCAGTGAGCTCAAGAGCAGATGATCTTTGGAGAACTAGAGCATGACATATGGTGCCTGCTAGATACCTCAGTATTCGTTTAACCAACTTCCAATGTACATCTGTAGGGCAATGCATAAACTGACAAGCTTTGTTCACACTATATGATAATTCTGGTCTAATAATGGTAATATATTGTAATGCTCCCGCAAGAGATCTGTATGCAGCTTGATCAGAAATAGGAGAACCACTACTAGCTGAGATATGTGGTGTTGAGGCCATAGGAGAGGGCATAGACTTTGCACCTTGCATACCAGCTCTAGTAAGAAGATCCTTAATGTATTTGGACTGAGATAAGTATATTTTACCAGCAGAACTGTAAGTAACTTCAATACCTAAGAAGTATTTAAGTTTCCCAAGATCCTTTAATGAGAACTTTGCATTCAGTTGATCAATCAAGTGCTGAACCAAAGCTGGTGAGGATCCAGTAATCAAAATATCATCCACATAGACTAAAACATAGAGAGAATGATGAGAAGTAACCTGAAGAAACAAGGAAGAATCACATTTTGCCTTGGTAAAACCAAGATCAAGTAAAGCTTCAGACAATTTTTGAAACCATGCACGAGGAGCTTGCTTAAGGCCATAGAGAGCCTTATGAAGCTTGCAAACTTGAGATGAGTCAGCTGATTCATATCCAGGAGGCTGCAGCATGTATACATCTTCATTCAAATCACCATTTAAAAAGGCATTATTAACATCTATTTGATGGATGTTCCACCCTTTTGATAAGGCCAAAGTGAGAAGAACCCGAATTGTGACTGATTTTACTACTGGACTAAAAACTTCATGAAAATCAACTCCTGCCTCCTGATTATACCCTTTTGCAACTAATCTTGCTTTATATTTGTTGACAGTACCATCTGGATTTTCTTTAACTTTAAACACCCATTTGCAACCTATAGGCCTCCTACCTTTGGGTAAGCTTCTAAACTCCATGTCTTGTTGCTCATGAGCGCTGCATACTCAAGATCCATGGCACACTTCCATTCTGGTATATTAAGAGCTTCTTCAACAGTTTGAGGTTCTCTAGAGACAGTAAGTGCTGTTGGTACAGTTCCTCTTGCTTTGCTACTAGTCACCATTGAGTGATTGTTTGAATTGAGTGCCCTTGCTTTGCTACGAGTCACCATTGGATGGATATTTTGAGGCAGACATTGAGGAACTTCAAATTCTGTAGAGGGACCTAAAACATGTTGCAAAGAATCCATAATATTGGTATTATTAGCAAGTGCACATGAGTTATTTGTTTGTTCAGCAAATGCATTGGTATTCTGAGTATGTCTTGCATTAGAGAATGATAGAATAGGAGGTATGGCTGAAGGTGGAGGAGAAACAAAATGTGATTTGTTACTGGAAGGTGACTGCTGTGAGGAACCCTTGTTGTTCTTGAATGGAAAGCTACTTTCATCAAATATGACATCTCTAGATATAATTGTTTTCCCATCAGGATGCAGACACTTGTATCCTTTGTGTGCTGGACTATAACCAAGAAAGGTGCACTCAATGGATTTGAACTGAAACTTGGGATTATTGTAGGGCCTTAGGTTAGGATAGGCTACACACCCAAAGACTTTAAGAGAAGAATAATCAGGTTTGATTTTGTACAAGGTTTCAAAAGGAGTAGAACCATTTAGGACTGGTGTGGGTAGTCTATTAATGAGATACACAGCTGTGCTAAAAGCTTCAGTCCAAAATGAACTAGGTAAAGATGATTGGTGAAGCAAGGCTAGTCCAGTCTCAGTTATATGTCTATGTTTCCTTTCTGCAAGCCCATTTTGTTCATGTGTATAAGGACATGAAACATGGTGAACTATCCCTTGGTCTTTCAAATATTCAGTGAAAGCTCTAAACTCTCCTCCCCAATCAGTTTGTAAAGCAAGGATTTTGTGGTTGGTTTGAAGTTCTACTTGTTTCTTGAAATGAATAAAGGTCTGTAATGCATCAGACTTGCTTTTGAGAAAGTAAATCCATGTGTAACGGGTAAAGGTATCTACAAAATGTATGTAATATCTATGTCCCTCTCTTGACAGCATAGGTGCTGGTCCCCACAAATCAAAATGAATTAGTTGAAGAGGTTTTGAGTATTCTGTTTGAGAAGAGGCAAAAGGAAATTTATGTAATTTACTAAGGCAGCAAGATGAACAAAAGGAAAGCTCTTTATTTGGTATTCTGATGTTACAAGAAGTGAGTACATTCTTGACAGTTTGTGCAGAAGCATGGCCCAATCTAACATGCCATTTTTCTAACTCAGAACAAGAATTTAACAAAGAAGAAGTATGGGAACTATGTACAGCAGGTGAAGTAATATTTGGTGACTGAGTTGTTGACACCTTTGCATTGATATATGGTCCTTTTTCAATGCGAAATTCATCAAAGACATACAAGCCTTTTCTAACAGTCCCCTTCAAAAGTATTTGATGAGTATCCTAAGATTTAACATAACAAGAGTCAGGATGGAACTCAAAATAGATATAATTGTCTTTTGCAAACTGAGAAACACTCACAAGGTTTTTGGTAATATTTGGAACATGAAGAAGTGAGTTTAGGTGAAGATTTTGATTAGAAAAGCAAGACTTAATCTGAGAATTACCAATGTTTTTAATGAACAAACCTGAGCCATTACCAATGTGCACCTTCTCCTTTCCATTATATGAAGTCTTCTGCACAATGTTAGAGGAATCCACTGTCACATGATTAGTAGCCCCAAAATCAGGATACCATTCTTGATCAATGCCATTGCTGCTGCTGTTAGAAGTGAGCATTGCATAGGGTGTGTTTCTGACACTGCCATTGGCTGTCTTGCTGAAGTGGCTAGGCACTTGAGCTGGCCCTTGAAAACTTTCATCAAATCTGTGATAACAACTCCAGGACTGATGTCCATATCTCCCACATAATTGACATTGAATGTTGCTTTTATCAGAAAACCTTCCATTCCTACCAGCAAACTGCCCATTGTTGTAACTCCCTTTGCCTCTAAAAAAGTTTCCTCTACCTCCAAACCTTCCTCTATTTGCATACTGACCAGGGAAACTTTGATAACCACTTCGATTCACATTGTAATTCTGAGGATGTGTAGCAAGATTCACTGTCATAGCTTCTACTTCTTTATGATGCTTCTCAATTCTATTTTCTTGTGCAAGCAATAATGCTTCAATCTCTTCTACTGAATACGGATCAGTTCTAGAAAGAATGGATGTAACAAAACCATCATATTCTGAGGAAAGACCATCAAGAATTACCTCTATATGGTCACTTTCTGTAATTGCATGTCCAACTGAAGCCAAAGAATCAACAAGACTCTTGATCTTTAAAAGATAATCAGTGGCTGTCATGGATCCCTTCTTCATAGTCTGTAGTTGCGCCTTGAATTGCTTGGTCTTTGCCTTTGTATGAGAAGCAAAGAAAGTTTCCACCTTTTCCCAAACCTGGTATGAGTATTCACATCCCACCATTCTTGTAAGAATGTTTTCTGACATTGTTGACAGCAGCCAAGACAGCAAGAACTGATCTTGCTTCTTCCAAAGAACATACTACTGACTCAAGATCCCAAGAACTCTTCCTTGGTAATCTATTGCAAATCTTGCTGGCACTTCTTGACCACCACTGATGTATTTCTCTAGTTCATGCCCTCTCATGGCTGCAAGAACTTGTTGTTTCCAGAGTAGATAGGAATTGCTGTCTAATTTCACAGAAATAGAATGACTAAAAGAAACTAGTGAAGCATTCAAAGATGCTAAAGAAAATGTATTCATATTCTCTCCCATTGGATCAAAGCTCTGATACCATGTTGAAGTTCTCAAGAATCTTAGAAGGAAGGCGCAAGAAAGAAGAAAGAAAGAAAACTCAGAACTCCTAGATGTGAAAGTTCTGAAATGTAAATCTGATTCAAATGCATTAATCTACAAATGATGTAGCTGAGATTACAATTTATAGACTAAGACTCAATGACTGAATTACACTAATGTCCCTAAGTAATAAACTGAAGACAAGATTAATAGAGTAACATCAGAACCACACAAGACTCCTACTGCACTTGCACCCACCAAGACAAGCAGCCTAAGCAGCCTTATCTCTAACACATACTGACTAGGGAAACCTTGATGACCATTTCTGTTTACATTGTGACTCTCAGGGTGTGTAATAAGATTCACTCTCATAGTCTCTACTTCTTTATGATGTTTCTCAATTCTATTTTCTTGTGCAAGCAAAATGCTTCAATTTCTTCTATTGAATATGGATCAGTTCTAGAGAGAATGGATGTAACAAAACTATCATATTCTGAGGAAAGATCATCAAGAATTACCTCTATATGATCATTGTCTATAATTACATGACCAACTAAAGCCAAAGAATCAACAAGATTCTTAATCCTTAAAAGATACTCAGTAGCTGTCATGGATCCCTTCTTCACAGTTTGTAGCTGTGACTTGAACTGCTTGATCTTTGCCTTTGTATGAAAGGCAAAGAAAGTTTCTACCTTTTCCCAAACTTGATATGAGTATTCACATCCCACCATCCTTGTAAGGATATTTTCTGACATCATTGACAGGAGCCAAGACAACAAGAGCTGATCTTGCTTCTTCCAAAGAACATACTACTAACTCAAGATCCCAAGAACTCTTCCTTGCTCATCTACTGCAAATCTTGATGGCACTTCTTGACCACCACTGATGTATTTCTCTAGCTCATGTCCTCTAATGGCTGCAAGAACTTGCTGCTTCCAGAGTAGATAGGAATTGCTGTCTAGTTTCATAGAAATAGAGTGGCTAAAAGAAACTTGTGAAGCATTCAGAGATGCTACAGAGAATGAATTTAAATTTTCTCCCATTGGATCAAAGCTCTGATACCATGTTAGAATTCTCAAGAACTTCAGAAAGAAAGAAAGCTCAAGAACTTTTAGACAAGAAAGTTCAGGAAAGGAAACTGTGATTCAATCTTATTATTCAACAAATGATATAGTTGAGATTACAATTTATAGGCTAGGACTTAATTATCGAATTACACTAATGTCCTTAACTAATAAACTGCAACCAAGATCAGACTAACAAATTGCTAACAGAACAAAGACCAGGCCTAACAGATTACTAACAAACTTCATGTGACAAGCCTGCAGTTGCTAGTATTAGCTGCTGAACTAAACCCTTTTCTCTAACAGAGAGAAAGAGGGAGAGAGAGAGAGAGAGAAGTATCAGAGAAAGGAAGAGACAAAGAGAGATAGAAGTGCTAGAGCAAGAGAGAGAGTGAGTAAGAAGTATTAGAGAAAGCACACGCATGAGAGAGAGAGGAAGGGAGAGAAGTTTCAAAAAGAGAAAGAGAGAGAAGATTCAAAGAGAGTTAGAGAGAAAAAGGGAGAGAGAAGTTTTAGAGAAAGCCACAAAGAGAGAGGGAGAGAGAAGTTTTAAAGAGAGTGAGTGGTAGACAAAATTTTGCAAAGAGGGTGAGAGAGAGTGTTTGTCTATGTTGCAGAGAGATAAAGATCTTTTAGAGAGCACTTGAGAGAGAAAGAAAGAGAGAGGGAGAGAGCAAGAGAGAGAGAGAGAGAAGTTTTAGAGAAAGACATTTTGCTAGGAGAGAAAGAGAGACAGGAAAATTTTAGAGAGAAAGAGAGTGGGTGACCAATAGAGGGAAAGAGAGAGAGAGAGAGAAGATTTAGAGAGAGGGAGATAGCAAGACAGGGAGAGAGGGAGAAAGCCAGATAGAGAAAGAGAGAGGCAGCGGGGTAGAAAGAGAATGAGTGAGAGAGAAGTTTTGCAAAGGACGAGAAAGAGAAAAGTTTCAAACATAAAGAGAGAGAGAGAGAGAGAGAGAGAGAGAGAGAGAGAGAGAGAGAAGTTTTAGATAGAGTGAGAGAGAGAAAGAGAGATAGAAAGAGAAGTTTTAGGGAAGCAAGAGTGAGGGAGTAAAAGAGAAGTTTGAGAGAGGGAAAGAGAGTAAGTGAGAGAGGGTGTTGTAGAGAGAGAGAGAGAGAAAGTGTGTCTATTAGGAAAAGAGGAAGAGAGAGACAGAAAAGTTTCCGAGAGTGCAAGAGAGAGAGAGAGAGATGTTTTACAAAGACCAAGAGTGAGAAAGAGAAAGAAAGAAAGGAAAATTTTAGAGAGAACTAGAGGCAAGTTTCAAAGAAACCAAGAGGAAGAGAGATTGAGAGAAGTTTCAGAGAGAGATAGAGAAATTTCAATGAGAGAAATAGATAGAGAGAGACAATTTAAGGAAATAGAGAGACAGTGAGAGAGAGAAGTTTTAGAAAGAGCAACAGATAGTGAGAGAGAAAGAAGTTTTAGATACAGTGACACAAAGGCAAAGAAAGAGGGTGACAAAGAGTGAGAGAAGTTTCAAATAGAACAGGGCAGAGAGAGTGAGAGCAAGAAGTTTCATTAGAGAGTGAGAGAGAGTTCGAGAGATTGAGAGAGAGAGAGCGAGAGAGAGAAAAAAAAGGGTAGTTTTAGAGAGTGAGAAAGAAAGGGAGAGGGGGGAGAAGTTTCGTAAAGAGCGAGAGAAGATTCAAAGAAAGTGAGTGAGAGAGAGAGAGAGAGAGAGAGAGAGAGAGAGAGAGTAACTGAGAAAGAGTGTGAGTGTTGGTGAGAGAGGGAGCGAGACAAAACAAGAGATAGAGAGTTAGAAGTTTCAGACAAACTAAGAGAGAGAGAGAAAGAGAGCAAAGTTTTAGAGAGACTGAGAGAGAGCAAAAGACCAGGAGAAGGAGAGAGAGAGAAGATTTGTTGACAGTGAAAGAGAGAAAGAGACATAAAAGTTTTAGAGAGTGAGAGAGAGAGAGGGTGAGTGAGAGACAGTGGGAGAGAGAGCCAGAGAAATAGAGTGAAAGAGTGAAAGGGAAGTTCTAGAGAGAGAAAGATGGTAAATCAGTGAGTGCAAGAGTGAGGGGAAGAGAGTAAGAGAGAAGTTTTAGAGAGACTGAGAGAGAGATAAAGAGAAGTTTCAGAGAGAGTGAGAGAGACAGCAGTTTGAGAGAGATGAGGAAGTCAGATAAAGAGAATATTCAAAGAGGGTGGGAGATTGTGAGAGAGAGAAGTTCTAAAGAGAGTGAGAGAGAGAGACAATGAGAGAGAAAGAAGTTTCAGATAGAACAGACCCAAGAGAGAGTGAGAGTAAGAACTTTCATGGAGAGCAAGAGACAAAGAGAGTGTGTGAGTGTTGGCAGGAGAGGGAGAGAGAAAGAAAGAGAGGAAGTGAAGTCTTGGAGAGAGTTTTAGAGAGAGATAGAAAGAGAGAGAGAAAAAGAAACATTTTAGAGAGATTGAAGAGAGAGAGAGGGGGAAGTTTCAAAGAGAGGAAGAGAGAGTGTGAGAAGTTTTACAGAGAGCAAAAAAGGGTGAGGGAGAGAAGTTTCAGAAAAGCAAAAGAATAGTTTTTGAGAAGGAAAGAGAGTGACTGAGAAAGAGTAAGAAAGAAGTTTTAGAAAGAGAGAAGTTTTCTAGAGAAAGAGATAGAGTGATTTCAAAGAGAGAGAGAGAGAGGTTTAAAAGAGGGAAAGAGCATGGGTGAGAGAGGATGGGGGAGTGAGAGAGAGTGAGCAAGAAGTATTAAAGAAAGTGAGGGTAAGAGAGAGAGTAGTAAATAGAGTGTTCCAAAGAGGGAGAGAGTGTATGTGAAAGAGAGAGAGAGAGAGAGAGAGAACAAGAGAAGTTTCTGAGAGAGCTAGAGACAGAGAGAGAAAGAAGTTTCAAAGACACTAATAGAGAGAGAAAGGAAAGTTTCTGAAATAGAGAATGTGTGAGAGAAGTTCTATAGAGAGTGAGTGAGGGAAGTTCTAGAGAGATCAAGAGAGAGATAGAGAGAAGTTTCAAAGAGAAAGAGAAAGCAAGAAAGAGAAACAGAAAAGTTTCAGAGAGAGTGAGACAAGTTTCAAAGAGAGTGTGAGAGAGGAGCCAGTGAGAGAGAGAGAAAGGGAGAGGTCTCGGAGAGAGAGTGAGAGAGATAGAGATAGAAGTTTCATTGAGACTATGACAGAGAAGTTTCAGAGAGAGCAAGAGAGAGAGAATGAGTGCGTGACATTTTATGGAGAGAGTAACTGAGACAAGGTCTAGAGAGACTAAGAGAGACAGATAGAGAGATGTTTCAAAGAGAGAGAGAGAAGTTTCAAAAAGGATAAGAGAAAGAGATAGAGAAAAGTTTTAGAGAGAGTGAGAGAGAGAGAAGTTTCAAGGAGTGAGAGAGTGAGAAAGAGAGAGACGTTTCTTAGACAGTGAGAGAGAAAATATTCATAGAGAGCAACAGAGAGCGAGGGTGAGAGAGAGAAGTTTTAGAGAGAGAGGAAGAGAGAGGGAGAGAAGATCAGAGAAAAAAAGAGAAGGAGAGAGAGAGTGAGTAAGGAGTATTAGAACAAGTGCAAAAGAGAGAGAGGAAGAAGTCTCAAACAGAGTATATATGTGTGTTAAAGGAAGAGAGATATAGAGAAGTTTTAGAGAGAGCTAGACAGAGGCAAAGAGAAATTTTAGACAAACAGAGATAAAGAGGGATGTTTTAGAGAGGGCAAGACATAGAGAGAGAGTGGTACATAGAGTGTTGCAAATAAGGAGATGGAGAAAGAGAGAGAAGTTTCAGAGAGAGAAAGAGAGAGAGAAGTTTTAGAGAGAGAAACTACACAAGGAAGTTTTAGAGAGTGTGTGACTGAAAGAGAGAGAGAGAGAGAGAGAGAGAGAGAGAGAGAGAGAGAGAAAAGTTTCAAATAGAGTGGAGAGACACAGAGAGAGGGAAAGAGAAAGCAAGAGAGAAAGAGAGTGAGTGGGAGAGAGTAGAAGTAGGGTGATAGGGAAAGAGAGAGGGAGAAAGGGAGAGACAGAAACAGAGATAGAGAAGTTTTGGAGAGAGAGAGTGAGGACAGGGAGGGAGAGAGAAGAGATAGGGTGACAGGGAAAGAGAGAGGGAGAAAGGGAGAGACAGAGAGAGAGATAGAGAAGTTTTGGAGAGAGAAAGAGTGAGTGAGAGAGAGAGAGAGAAGGAGAAAGAGAAGTTTCATAAAGGGTGAGAGAGAGTGTGTATATCCAGGTTGTAGGGAGATGGAAATGTTTTAGAGTGAGCTCAAGGGACAGAAATAGAAAGAGAGAGAGAGAGAGAGAAAGAGAGAGGAAGAGGGAGAAGTTTCAGAGAGAGAGACAAAGAAACAAAGAATGAGTGAGCAAGAAGTATCAGAGTAAGTGAGAGTGAGAGAGAGAGTAATACAAAGAGTGTTAGAGTGTGTGTGAGAGAGAGAGCAAGAGAGAGAGAAGTTTTAATGAGACTAAGAGAGAGAAAGAGAGAAAAGTTAGAGAGCAAGAGAAAAAAAGAGATGTTTCAGGTAGTGAGAGAGCATAAAAGAAGTTTGAGAGAGACTTAGAGAGAGAGAAAAGAAGTTTAAATGAGAAAGTGAGAGAGTACTTTCAAGGAGAAAAGGAGAGTTAGTGAGAAAGAGAAGTTTCAAAGAGAATAGAGAAAGAAGTTTTAGAGAGAGGAAGACAGAGAGAAAGAGAAGTTCAGGGAGAAAAGGAGAGTGAGTGAGAGAGAGAGGTTTCAAAGAGAAAGAGAGAGAGAAGTTTTAGAGAGAAAGAGACAAAGAGAAATTTCAGGGAGAAAAGTAGAGTGAGTGAGAGAGAGAGGTTTCAAAGAGAAAGAGAGAAGTTCATGAAAGAGTGAGATAGAAAAAAATAAAAGTCTTAGGGAGAGAAAGAGTGAGAGAGAGAGGAGAAGCTTCAATGAAAGAAAGAAATAGGGAGAGAGAAGTTTCAAAGAGGGCAAGGCAAAGAGAGAAAAGTTTTAGCGAGAGAAAGACAATGAGTGAGAGGGAGAAGTTTCAGACAGAAAGAAAGAGAAAAAGTTCAAAAGAGTGCATGACAAAGAGAGAAGCTTCCATGAGAGAGATAGAAGTAGAGAAAGACTCAGAGAAAACGAGTGAGCAAGAGAAATTTTGCAAACAAAGAGTGTAACAAAGTTAATGCGAGAAGTTCTAGAGACACATAGAGAGAGAGAGAGCGAGAGAGAGAGAGAAGGAAGTTTTAGAGAGTGAGAAGGTTTAGACATATTGCAAGAGAGATAGAGAGAAGTTTCAGAGAGAGTGCAAGAGAGAGAGATGTTTCAGAGAGATTGAGGAACACAGATAAAGAGAACTTACAGAGAGGGTGGGAGACTGTGGGAGACAGAAGTTTCAAAGAGAGTGAGAGGGGGAGAGAATAGGAGGGAAAGAAGTTTCAGACAGAACAAAGCTAACAGAGAGTAGTAGTGGGAACTTTCATAGAGAGTGACAGAGAGAGAGTGTGTATGAGTATTGGTAGGAGAGGAAGAGAGAGAGAAAGAGAGGAAAGAAATTCTTAGAGAGAAGTTTCAAAGAGAGAGACAAAGAGAGAGCGAGAGAGGAAGAAATAAGTTTCAAAAAGGCTGACAAAGAGAGATAGGGAGTAGTTCTAGGAAGAACAAGAGAGAGAGAGAGAGGGAGAAGTTTCAGAGAAAGCGAGAGAAAGGGGCAAGTTTTGCATGGAGTGAAGAGGGTAAGGGAGAGAAGTTATAGAGAGAGTAGGAGAGTAGTTTTGAGAGCAAAAGAGAGTGACTATAAGTAAGTGAGAGAGAGAAGTTTTCAACAAAGAGAGAGAGAGAGTGATTTCAAAGAAAGAGAGAGAAAAGTTTAAGAGAGAAAGAGTGTGAGTGAGAGAGAATCAGGGAGTGAGAGAGCAAGTGAGAGAGAGAATCAGTGACTGAGAAGTATCAAAGAAAGGAGAGTGAAGAGAGAGTAGTAGACAGAGGTTCTAGAGAGGGGTGAGAGAGTGTGTGTGAGAGAGATAGAGCAAGAAAAGTTTTAAAGAGAGCTAGAGACAAAGAGAGAAAGAAGTTTTAGAGATATTGAAAGAGAGAGAAAGGGCAGTTTTGGAGAGAGAGAATGTGTGAGAGAAGTTTTATGAAGAGAGTGCATGAGAGAAGTTCTAGAGAAACCAAGAGCGAGATAGAGAGAAGTTTCAAAGAGACTGAGAGAGACAAATAAAAGTTTGAAAGAAAGCGAGAGAGAAAAAGAGAAGTTTCAAGGAGTGAGAGAGCAAAAATGAAGCTTGATAGAGAGAGAGTAGTTTTATAGAGAAAAAGAGAGAGAGCAAGAAAGAAAGAGACAGAAAGAGAATTTTCATAAAGAGTGAGAAAGCGAGAGAGGGAGAGGGAGAGAGCAGGAGAGGGCGAGAGAGAAAGAGAGACAGAGAGAAGATTTAGAGAGCAATAGAAAGGGAGAGAGAGAAGTTTCATAGAAAGCAACAAAAAGAGAGGGAGAAGAAGAGAGAGAAATCTTAGAGAAAGGAGAGAAAGAAATAGAGAGAGTAGTGTTAGAGCTAGGGAAAGGAAGAGTGAACAAAAAGTCTCAAAGAAAGCACATGATGGAGAGAGAGAAGTTTTTGCGAGAGCAACAGAGAGAGAAGGTTTAGAGAGAGGTAGAGGGATAAAGGAGAGACAAGTTTTCAAGAAATCCCCAAAAAAGAAGGGAGAGAAAAGTTTGACAGAGAAAGAGTGGCAAACAAAGTGTTGTAGAGAGGGGGGGAGAGAGAGAGAGATAGAGTGTGTGTGTGTGTGTGTGTGCTGTAGAGAGAAAGACCTGTTTTAGAGAGACCTTGAGAGAGAGAGAAAGAGAGAAAGAGAAAGAGGGAAAGGAGGGAGAGGGAAGTTTCAAAGAGAGTGAGAGAGAGAGAGAGAGAGAGAGAGAGAGAGAGAGAGAGAGAGAGAGAGAGAGAGAGAGAGAAAGAGGTATACAAGTTTAAGATAGAGTGAGAGAGAAGTTTTAGAGAGTAAGAAGTAGAGAAAGAGGAGTTTTAGGGAGAAAAGGAGAGTGAATGAGAAAGAGGAGTTTCAAAGAGAAAGAAAGAGAAGTTTTAGAGAGAGAAAGAGAGAGAAGTTTGAGAGAGAGTAAGAGTGGGAGAGAAGTTTCAATGACAGAGTGAGAAATAGAGGGAAAGAAGTTTCAGAAGGCACGAGGGGGAGAGAGAAAGAGAAGTTTTAAAGAAAAAAAGGTAGTAAGTGAGAGAGAAGTTTCAGAGAGAAAGAGACAGAGAGAAGTTCAAGAGAGAGTGCAAGGGAGAGAGAGAGACAAAGAGAGAAAGAGAAGTTTTAGATAGAGGAAGAGATGGATGACATAGAGAGGGAAGTTTCAGAGAGAGAAAGAAAGGGATGAAGAGAGAGAGAAGTTTAAGAGAGAGGAAATTAGACAGGGAAGTTTTAGCTAGAAAGAGTCAGAGTGAGAGAGAGGGAAAGTGAGGAAGAGAGAGAAGTTTTAGAGAGAGGGGAAGAGAGAAAGAGAGATAAAGAAGTTTTATAGAGAGAAAGAGAGTGAGTGAGAGAGAGGGAATGTGAGGAAGAGAGAGAAGTTTTAGAGAGAGGGGAAGAGAGAAAGAGAGATAGAGAAGTTTTATAGAGAGAAAGAGAGTGAGTGAGAGAAGTTTCAAAGAGAGAGAGAAATAGAGAAGTTTTAGATAGAGAAAGAGGGTGAGTGAGGGAGGGAGAGAGAGTAAGAGAGAGAAATAGAGAAAGTTTTAGAGAGGGCAAGAGATGGAGAGAGACAGACAGACAGAAAGATAAGATTTAGAGAGAGAAATAGAGTGAGACAGAGAATGGGTGAGAGAGAGTGTGTATGTGTGAGTTGAAGGGAGGCAAAGAGAGAAGTTTCAAAGTGAGCTAGAGAGAGAGACAAAGAGAAATTTTAGACAGAGAGAGATAGAGGGATGCTTCAAAAAGGTCAAGACAATGAAAGAGAGAAGTTTCAAAGAAAGCACAAGAGAGACAGAGGGAGAGAAAGAGAGTGAGTGAGAGAGAGTGATAGACAGATTGTTGCAAAGACAGAGAGAGAAAGAGAGAAGTTTCACAGAAAGCAAGTGGGAGGGAGCAAGACAGAGAAAGTGGTCAATAGAGTGTTGCAGATAGGGAGCCAAAGAAAGAGAAGTTTCAGAGAGAGAGAGAGAGAAAGAAGTTTCAAAGAGAGAGAAAATGAAATAGGGATGTTTTAGAGAAAAAGGTTGTGAGTGAGAGAGAGAAGTTTCAGATAGAGGGGAGAGACACAAAGAGTGGTGATAGGGAGATAGGAAAAGAGAGAGGGAGAGAAGGAGAGAGAGAAAGAGAGATAGAGAAGTTTTAAAGAGAGTGTGTCTGTGTTGCAAAGAGGTAGAGATGTTTTAGAGAGAGCTTGAGAGAGGGGGAGAGAGAGGGAGAAAGGGAAGTTTCAAAGAGAGTGACAGAGTAGTTTTTGACAGAGAAAGAGTGACATAGAAAGAGAGAGAGAGAGAGAGAGAGAGAGAGAGAGAGAGAGAGAGAGAGAGAGAGAGAAGTTTTCGAGAAAGAGGGAGATTGATTTCACATAGAGAGGGGAAAGTTTTACAGGAAAGAGTGACTGAGAGAGATAAGGGAGTGAGAGAGCGAACAAGCAATAGAGAGAGTTAGCAAGAGAGAGAGAAAGAGGGAGAGAGATAGAGAGAGAGTAGAAGTAGAGTGTTTTGGAGATGGAGAGAGAGAGAGAGAGAGAGAGAGAGAGAGAGAGTTTGTTTATGTGTTTGTGTAAGTGAGAGAGAAGTTTTAGAGAGAGCTGGAGATAGAGAGAGAAAGAAGTTTCAGAGAGACTAAAAGAGGAAGAAAGGGAAATTTCAGAGAGAGAGAATGAGAGAGAAAAGCTTAATGGAGATAGTGAGTGAGAGAAGTTCTCGAGAGACCAATAGAAGAGATAGAGAGAAGTTTCAAAGAGAGAGAGAAAGAGAGAATGAGGTTTTATAAGGAGAGGGAGAGAGAAGTTCCAGAGAGACTATGAGAGAGAGACAGAGAAAAGTTTCAAAGAGAGTGTGAGAGAAAGAGAGAAATTTCATGGACTGAAAGAGTGAAAAGGAAGTCTGAGAGAGAGAGTAGTTTTAGAGAGAAAATGAGAGAGAGAGAGAGAGAGAGAGAGAGAGAGAAAGACACAGAGAGAAGTTTCATCGGGACCAGGAGAGGAAGGGGGAGTGAGAGAGGGAGGGGGAGGGAAAGAGAGAGTGAGAGCAAGAGAGAAGATTTAGGATGAGAGAAGAGAAGGAAAGAGAGATATTTCAAAGAGAGCATTAGAGAGAGAGGGGGAGAGGGAGAGAAGGAAGTATCAAAGAAAGCAAGAGACAGAGAGAGATATAGAAATGTTAGAGCAAGAGGGAGAAAGTGAGCAAAATGTATCAAAGAAAGCATATGCAAGAAAGAAAGAGAAATGTCAGAGCAAGTGAAAGAGTGAGCAAGAAGTATTAGAGAAAATGCACAAGAGAGAGAAAAGTTTTAAAGAGAGAAAGAAAGAGAGAGAAGATTCAGTGATTTAAAGAGAAAAAAGGAGATAGAAGTTTTTGAGAAATCCACAAAGAGAGAAGTTTTAAAGAGAGTGAGTGGTTGACAAAGTGTTGCAAAGAGGGAGAGAGAGAGTATGTGTCTGTGTTGCAAAGAGATAAAGATGTTTTAGAGAGGGCTTATGAAAGAGAGAAAGAGAGAGATCAAGGGGGAGAGAGAGAGAGAGAGAGAGAGAGAAGTTTCAGAGAAAGAGACATTTTATAGGGAGAGAAAGAGAAATGGGGAAGTTTTAAGAGAAAGAAGAGTTGATGAGCAACAAAGGGAAAGAGAAAGAGAGGGAGAAATTTTAGAGAGAGAGGAGAAGTAGAGAGAGAGGGATAGCGAGATAGAGAGATAGGCAAAGAGAGAGTGAGAAAGGGAGAAAGCGAGACAAAGAAAACAAGAAGCAGAGGCGTAGAGAATGCAGTGAAGTTTTAGAGAGAGAAAGAGAGTGAGTGAGAAGTTTTGCAAAGGGCAAGATAGAAAAAAGTTTCAGACAGAGAGAGAAAAGTTTCAAAGAGAGTGAGAGAGAGAAGGAGAGATAGAGAGAGAAGTTTTAGAAAGAACAAGAGTGAGAGAGTGAAAGAGAAGTTTTGGAGAGAGAAAGAGAGTGAGTGAGAGATGGTGGGAGAGTGTTGCAGAAAGAGAGAGAAAGTGTGTAAGTGTTAGGAAAAGAGGGAGAGAGAGATAGAGAGAGACAGAAAGGTTTCAAAAAGTGCAAGACAAAGAGAGAAACAGTTTTAGAAAGATTAAGAGCAAGAAATAGAGAAAAAAAGGGGAAATTTTAGAGGGAGAAAGCTACAGACACCAAGAGAGAGAGATAGAGAGAAGTTTTAGAGAGAGAGGTAGAGAAATTTTAGTGAGAGAAATAGATAGAAAGGAGATTTAGAGAGATAGAGAGACAATGAGATGGGGAAGTTTTTGAGAGACAAATAGAGAGAAGATTCAAAAAGAGCAACAAATAGTGAGAGAGAAGTTTCAAAGAGAGAGAAAGAGTTTTAGATAGAGTGACACAAAGAGAGAGACAGAGAAGGTGACAAAGAGGAAGAGAAATGTTTCAAATAGAACAAGGCAGAGAAAGTAAGAGCGAGTAGTTTCGTAGAGAGTGAGAGAGAGTCTGAGAGACTGAGAGAGATAAAGAAGTTTGAGATAGAGGGAGAAATAGAGAGAAAGGGAGAAGTTTCAGACATAGGGAGAGAGAGAAGCTTCATGGAAAGAGAGACAAATGGATGTTTCAAAGAGAGTGACAGAGAGAGATGTAGAGAAGTTTTACAGAGAGAGTAAGTGAGAGAAGTTCAAGAGAGAGAGAGAGAGAGACAGAGGAAAAAGCATGTTTTAGAGAAGAGAGATAGAAAGAAGTTTCACAGAGACAAAGAAGTTTTATAGAGAGAGATAGAGAAGGTTTCGAGAGAGAAAGAAGTTTCAAAGAGAGTACGAGAGAGAGAAAGAGATAGACAGAGAGAACTTTTATGGAGGGAGTGAGTGAGAGAAGTTTGAGAGACACAAAGAGAGAGAGAGAGAGAGAGAGAGAGAGAGAAGAAAAGGTAGTCTTAGAGAGTGAGAGAGAAAGGGATAGGGATGAAGAAGTTTCATAGAGAGCGAGAGAGGGTAAGAGAGAGAAGATTTAGAGAGAACAAGAGAGGGTAAGAGAGAGAAGATTTAGAGAGAACAAGAGAGAGAGAGAAAGAGAGTAACTGAGAAAGAGTGTGTGAGTGTTAGTGAGAGAGAGAGGTAGACAGAGTGAGAGATAGAGAGATAAAAGTTTCAGACAAACCAAGATAGAGAGAAAGAAAAAGAGAGAGAAGTTTTAGAGAGACTGAGAGAGAGCAAGAGAGCAGGAGAGGGGGGAGAGAAGATTTGTTGAGAGTGAAAGAGAGAAAGAGACATAGAAGTTTCAAAGAGAGAGAGAGAGAGAGAGAAAGGGTGAGTGAGAGACAGTGGGAGAGAGAGAGCCAGAGAAAGAGAGAAAGAGTGAAAGGGAAGTTTTAGAGAGAGAGATGGTAAATTGGTGAGTGCAAGAGCGAAGGCAAGAGAGAGAGAAATAGAGAGAGAAGTTTCACACGGAGAAAGGGTGACAGAGAAAGAGAGTAAGAGAGAGAAGTTTTAGAGATAAAGTGAGAGAGAGAAAAGATCAGAGAGCGAGACAGAGACAAAGACATAGAGAGAGGCAGATATAGAAAAAGAGAGAGAAGTTTTAGAGAGACCAAGATAAAGAGATAGAGAGAAATTTTAGAGAGAGAGAGAGAGAGAGAGGTAGAGAAAGGGAAAGGGGAGAGAGAAAGAGAAAGAAAGAGAAGATTTAGAGAGAGTGACAGAAAGGGAGAGAGAGAAGTTTCACAGAGAGTAACACAAAGAGAGAGGGAGAAGGAGAGAGAGCAGTCTCAAGGAAAGTGAGAGAGAGAGAGAAAGGAAGAGGAGAGAGAGTCCTGTCAAAGCTAGAGAAAGGGAGAGTGAGCAAAAAGTATCAGAGAAAGCATGTGTGAGAGAGAGAGAGAGAGAGAGAAGTTTTAGGTAGAGGTAGAGAGACTAAGGGAGAGGGAAGTTTATGACAAAGCCAATGAAATAGAGGGAGAGAGAAGTTTCATAGAGGGAGAATGGTAGACAAAGTGTTGTAGAGAGGGAGAGAGAGTATGTATTTATGTAGCAAAAAGATAGAGATATTTTAGAGAGAGCTTGAGAGAGAGAAAGAGAAAGAGAGAGAGGGGGAGAGGGAAGTTTCAAAGAGAGCAATAGTGAGAAAGAGGGAGAGAAAGAGATATAAAAGTTTAAGATGGAGTGAGAGACAAGTTTTAGAGAGAGAAGAGAGAAAGAGAAGTTTCAAGGAGAAAAGGACAGTGAGTGAGAGAGAGAAGTTTCACAGACAAAGGTAGAGAGAGAAAAGTTCCTGAGAGAGAATTTCAAGAGAGAGTAAGAGAGCGAGGAGAAATTTCAGTGAGAGTGAGAAATAGAGGGAGAGAAGTTTCAGAGGGGGTGAGGAGGAGAGAGAGAAAGGGGGAGAGAAAGAGGAGTTTTAAAGAGAGAAAGGTAATGAGTGAGAGAGAGAAACAAGTTAAAAAACGGAGAGAGAGAGAGAGAGAGAGAGAGAGAGAGAGAGAGAGAGACAGATAGAGACAGAGAGAGAAAGAGAAGTTTTAGAAAGAGAAAGAGAGTGGATGGCACACAAAGAGAGAAGTTTTAGAGAGAGTAAGAGAGGGAGGAGAGAGAGAAGTTTATGATAGAGAAAATTAGACAGAGAAGTTTTAGAGAGAAACAGTCTGAGTGAGAGATAGGGATAAAGAGGTAGAGACAGAAGTTTTAGAGAGAGGAGAGACATAGAGAGAAAGAAAGATAGAGAGCTAAAGACATTTTAGAGAGAGAAAGAGAGTGATTGAGAGAAGTTTCAAAGAGAGAGAGAGAGAGAAAGACAAACAGAGAAGTTTTTGATAGAGAAAGAGGGTGAGTGAGGGAGAGAGAGAAATAGAGAGAAGTTTCAGAGAGGCTGAGAGATAGAGAGAGATAGACAAATTGAAAGATAAGATTTAGAGAGGGAAATAGAGTGATGAGAGAGAGTAGGTAAGAGAGTGTGTATGTGTGTTAAAGGGACAAAGAGAGAAGTTTCAGAGAGCTAGCGAGATGGGCAGGGAGAAATTTTTGACATACATAGAGAGAGAGAGAGGGATGTTTCAGAGAGGGCAAGCCATGGAGAGAGAAGATTCAGAGAGAGTGCAAGACAGAGAGAAAGAGAAAGAAAAGTTTTAAGGAGAGAAAGAGAGTGAATGAGAAAGAGTGGTAGACAGTGTTGTAGAGATGGAGAGGGAAAGAGAGACCAGTTTCAGAGAAAGTGAGTGGGGCAAAGAGACAGTGGTAGACAGGGTGTTGCAATAGGTAGATGGAGAAAGAGAGAGAAGTTTTAAAGAGCACAAGAGAGAGAGGGAGAGAGAGAAAGAAGTTTCAAAGAGACAAAAAATGAGATAGGGAAGTTTTAGAGAGAAAGAGTATGGGTGAGAGAGAGAAAGAGAGAGAGAGAAGTTTCAGATAAAGGGGAGAGACACAAAGAGAGGTATATAAGGAGACAAGAAAAGAGAGAGTGAGAAAGGGAGATAGAGAAGTTTTAGAGAGAGAAAAAAAGTGAGAGGAGAGAAAGAGAGAGTGTGTTTGTGTTGCAGAGAGAGAAAGATGTTTTAGAGAGAGCTTAAGAAAGAGAGGGAGAGAGGGAAGCTTTGGAGAGAGTGAGAGTGAGTGGGGAAGAAGTATCAGAGAAAGCAAGGTGAGGGAGAGAGTAGTAGATAGAGTGTTCCAAAGAGGGAGAGAGTGAGTGTGTGTGAGAGAGAGAGAAAGAAGTTTTAGAGTGACTAAAAGAGAGAGAAAGGGAAGTTTCAGAGAGAGAGAGAGAATAAGTGAGAGAAGTCTTATCGAAGAGTGAGTGTGAGAAGTTCTAGAGAGACCAAAAGAGAGAGATAGAGAGAAGAGAGAGAAAGAAAGGGAGGTTTTAGAGAGAGAAGTTTCAGAGAGATTAAGGAGAGAGATAGAGAAAAGATTCAGAGAGAGCGATAGAGAAGTTTTAAAGAGAGTTAGAGAAAGGGAGAGAGAATTTTCAAAGAGAGAGTGATAAATAGAGCATTGCAAAGAGGGAGAGTGGAAGAGTGTGTGTGTGTCTATGTTGACGAGAGAGGGAGAGAGAGAGAAAGAGAGAAAGGAAGCCTTAGAGAGAGCAAGACACAGAAAGAAAGAGAAAGAGAAATAAGTTTTAGAGAAATCGACAGTGAGAGATAGGGAGAAGGTCTACAGAGTGCTAGCGAGAGAAAGACAAAGAGGAAAGTTTCAGAAAGAGCAAGAGAGAGGGAGAAGTTTCACAAACATGGAGAGAGGGTGAGGGAGGGAAGTTTCAAGGAGAGTGAAAGAGTTGGTTTTAAGAGAGAAAGAGAATGACTTAGAAAGGCTGAGAGAGAAGTTTTCAAGAGAGAGAGGGAGAGTGATTCACAAAAAGAGAGGAGGAACTTTTAGAGAGAGAAAGAGTGTGAGTGAGAGAAAGTGAAAGAGCGAGCAAGCAAGAGAGAGAGAGAGAGAGAGAGAGAGAGAAAGAGAAATCTAAGAAATCAAGAGTGAGAGAGAGTGGAAGATAGAGTGTTTAAGAGAGGGAGAGAGAGTTTGTTTGTGTTAGAGAGAGAGAGAGAGAAAGAGAAGTTTTAGGGAAAGAATAAGTAACAGAAGTTTTATGGAGAGAATGAGTGAGAGAAGTTCTAGAGAGATCAATAGAGATAGAGAGAAGTTTCAAAGAGAAAGAGAGAAGGGAGGGTTTATAGAGAGAAAAGGTGGTATCAGAGCCTGCCGTGCTTTGGTTAGTGTAGGCCATGGATCCTGGTTCTTTGTACAATAACATACAGTCTAAAGGGATTGGGAATGATGAAGTCCCACATCAATTAGATAGAGAGGTCTTGGGCGTTATATATATGGGTTCACAAACCTTCCTTTATGAGCTAGCTTTTAAGGTGGAGTTAAGCAACTTCATATCAGAAGGAGAGAGAAGTTTCAGACAGACTAAGAGAGAGATAGAGAAGAGTTTTAGAGAGAGCTAGAGAGAAAGGGAGAAGTTTCACAATGTAAGAGACTGAATAAAAAGTTTTAGAGAGAAAAATAAAGAGAGAGAAAGAGAGAAAGACATAGAGAGAGAAGTTTCATAGAGAGCAAGAGAGGGGGAGAGAGAGAGAAGGGAAGAAAGAGAGGGAGAGCTATGGGAGAGAGGTGAAAGGGAGATAGAGAAGTATTAGAGAAAGCAAGGGAGAAAGAGAAGTGGCAGCGTGAGTGAGAAGTTTCAGAGAAAGCATATGCAAGAGAGAGAGAGAGAGAAGTGGCAGAGCAAGAGTGTGAGAGAGTGAGCAAGAAGTATCAGAGAAAGTGTGCATGCAAGAGAAAGACAGAAAGAGAGAGAGAAGATTCAGGGAGAGTTAAAGAGAAAAAAGGAGAGAAGTTTTAGAGAAAGAGAGTGGTAGATAAAGTGTTTTAAAGAGGCAGAGAGAGTGTGCCTATGTTGTAAAGAGATAAAGATGTTTTAGAGAGAGCTTGAAAGAGAGAGAGAGAGAGAGCAGGGGGGGGGAGAGAGAAGTTTCACAAAGACAAACATTTTATGAGGAGATAAAGAGAGACAAGGAAGTTTTAGAGAGAAAGAGAATGGGTGAGTAACAGAGGGAGAGCCAAGAGAAAGAAGTTTTAGAGAGAGAGGAGAGACACAGAGAGGAGGTAGGGAGATAGAGAAAGAGAGAGGGAGACAGGAATAAAGTGAGACAGAGAAAGAGATAGGCAAAGGGATAGAGAGAGATAGAGAAGTTTTAGAGAGAGAAAGAGAGTAAGTGTGAGAGAGAGAGAGAGAGAAGTTTTGCAAAGGGCAAGAGAGAGAGAGAAGCTTTAGACAGAAATCGAGAGAGAAAAGTTTCAGACTAAGAGAGAGAAGTATCAAAGAGAGTGAAAGAGAGAAAGAGAGATAGAGAGAGAAGTTTTAGAGAGAGTCAGAGTGAGGGAGTGAAAGAGAAGTGAGGGAGAGAGGGTGGGAGAGAGAGTGCTGCAGAGAGAGAAAGTGTATAAGTGTTAGGGAAAGAGTGAGAGAGAGAAAGAGAAAGAAAGAAAGGAAAATTTTAGAGAGAAAGAGCTAGAGGCATGTTTCAAAGAGACCAAGAGAGAGAGAGGGGATAGAGAGAAGTTTTAGAGAGAAACAAAGAAATTTTAGTAACAGAAATAGATTGAGAGAAGATTTAGAGAGATAGAGAGACAATGGGAGAGAGAAGTTTTAGATAGACAGAGAGAAGATTCAGAGAGAGATAGTAAATAGAGACGTTTCAGAGGAAGAACAAAGTTTTAAGTGGAGCAACACAAAGAGAGAGAGAGAGAGAGGGAGACATTTCAGATAGACCAAGGCAAAGAGTGTGAGAGCAAGAAGTTTCATAAAGAGTGAGAGAGAGTCTAAGAGATAGAGAAAGGGAGAGAGAACCTTTAGAGAGAGTGAGAGACAGAGAGAGAAAGGGAGACGTTTCAGACACAGAGAGAGAAGATTCATGGGAGAGAGAGAGAGAGAGAGAGAGAGAGAGAGAGAGAGAGAGAGAGAGGGAAGTTTGAGAGAGCGAGAGAGAGAGAAAGATAGAGAGATAGAGAAATTTTGTGGAGTGAGTGGGTGGAGAAGTTCTAGAGAGACACAGAGAGAGAAAGCGAGAAAGGCATGTTTTAAAGAGAGAGAGAAGTTTCAGAGAGAGAGAGTGAGAGGGAGAGAAAAAGATAGATAGACAGAGAAGTTTTATGGAGACAATGAGTGAGAGAAGTTCTAGAAAGACATAGAAACAAAGAGAGTTGGGCATGTTTTAGAGAGAGACAGAAAGAAGATTTAGAGAAAGAAGTTTTAAAGAGAGAGAGAGAGAAACAAAAAAGGTTTCAAGAGAGAGTGTGAGAGGAGAGAAAGAGATAGATAGATAGAGAAGTTTTATGGAGACAGTGAGTGAGAGAAGTTCTATAGAGACGTAGAGGGAGAGAAAAAAAGAAAGGGCAGTTTAAGAGAGTGAGTGAGAAAGGGAGAGGAAGGGAGATGTTTTGTAGAGAGAGAGGGTGAGAGAGACAAGATTTAGAGAGAGCAAGAGAGTGAGAAATAGAGAGTAACTGAGAAAGAGTGTGTGAGTGTTGGTGAGAGAGGGAGGGAGACAGAGCAAGAGATAGAGAGATAGAAGTTTCAGACTGACCTGGAGAGAAAGAGAGAGGGATGTTTCAGAGAGACTGAGAGAGAGGAGAGAGCAAGAGAGGGAGAAAGAGAAGATTTGTTAAGAGTGAAAGAGAGAAAGAGACATAGAAGTTTAGAGAGAGTGAGAGAGAGAGAAAGGATGGGTTAGAGAAATTGGGGGAGAGAGAGAGCCAGAGAAAGAGAGAAAGAGAGGGAAAGGGTGAAAGGGTGAAAGGGAAGTTTTAGACAGAGAGAGATGGTAGATCAGTGAGTGAGGGGAAGAGAGAGAGAAATATAGAGAGGGAAGTTTCATAGAGAGAAGGGGAGAGAGAATGATGCAAAACCCCAAGGATATTTATAATCCAGAAACCCCAAACACACAATTGATAGGGAACAAAAAAAGATGGAGAACTCCCAACCTATTGAACCCCCAAATAACTAATGCAAATGGAAACACAAATAATTGGTTGATTAAGAAATCAAGAACAGAAATTTCACTAGGATATAAGTACCTTGATGAAGTTCAATTCTTGATGCAATAGAGATTCAAGCCAAACCTTGAACAAAGAGTATAAAACTCCAAAACAATTTTAATTTTTTTTAATTCTATCTTCGATCCCCGTACATGTACTAGGGTATTTATACCCTCACAAGTTTAAATAACCTAGACTATTAGGTTAGGCCTTAAACTTGGGTCTCCCAACAAAAAAAAAAAAAACAAACCTAAATGCAAATTGCAAGTAGTGAACTGCTCAAAAACTAATCTATTAACTTGGAATGATGAATTAAACATAGGTTGGACCCATCTTGTAAATTCAGCCCAATTTGATTAGGTGAAACTCCATTGGCCTTCATTGCATCTTGAGCTTCCATTCCTTCTAACATTCTGCCCATATAAGTTTGAAGTGATTCCTTGAACTTTTTGGCCCTCAATCTTGTAATTGGTCCTTGAGGTAATGTTAGTTCATCTATTGCTCCTCTCCTCTTGCCATCCATGCTTGTGCTCACATCAGAGAAAGGGAGTGAGTGAGAGAGAGAGGTACCAGAGTGACAGAGGGACAGAGAGATAGAGAAAGGCAACTAGAGAGGAAGAGAGAGAGAACTTTTAGAGAGAATAAGAGAGATACAGAGAAGTTTTGGAAAGAGGGAAAAGTTTTAGAGAGCAAGAGATAGAGAGAGACGTTTCAGAGCAAAAGAGAGAGAGAAAGAAAAGTTTTAAAGAGAGAGTGAGAGAGTGAGAGACTGAAGTTTCAAATAGCAAGAGAGAGTCATAAAGTGAGAAGTTTCGGGGACTACAAGAAAGAGTAAGGGAGAGAAAAGTCTATGGGAGAGCAATGGAGAGACTGAAAGAGAGCAAGTAACAAATAGTGAGATAGATAGAGAAAGATAGTAAGTGGAGAGAGAGAGAAAGAGAGACAGGGAAGTTTGAGAGAGAGAGTGATTGTAAGTCAATGAGTGATGGAGTGAGGTAGAGAGAGGGAGCAATGAAGAGAGAGAAAGAGAGGGAAGTTTTAGTGAGGCAGAGAGATAAAGAGGAAAGGAAGTTTCAAAGAGAATAAGAGAGAGAGAAATTTTAAAGAAAGTGAGAGAGAGGGGGAGATAGAGCAAGAGAGAGAGAGAGAGAGAGAGAGGGAAGTTTCAAGGAGGTAGAGAGAGATAGAGAGAAAGACAGAAAGAGAAGTTTTAGATAAAGTGAGAGAGAGAGAGGGAAAGAGGGAGAGAAGTTTCAAATAGAGCAAGAGAGGGAGAGAGAGAATTAGCGGGAGAGAGGACAGAGTGCTACGGAGAGGGAGAGAGAGAGAGAGAATATGGGTGTGTGTTAGAGAGAGACAGATAGAGAGAAGTTTCAGAGTAAGATAAAGAGGGAGTAAGAGAAGTTCCAAAGAGAGAGACAAAAGTTCTATAGGAACATTGAGAGAGAGAGAGAAAGAGAAGTTTTAGAAAGAGAGATAGAGAAGTTTTATGGACAGAGTGAATGAGAGAAGAGTGAATGAGAGAAGTTCTAGGGAGGCATAGAGAGAGAGAGAGAGAGAAAGGTAGACACAGAGAGAGAAAGAAGCTTCAAAGAGAAAGAGAGAAGAAGAGTGAGTTAGAGAGAGAGGGAAAAAAAGAGCAAAGTTTCAGAGAATGCAAGGGAGAGAGGGGGCAGAGAGAAGTTGTAAGGAGAGTAAGAGAGAGAAAGTGACAAAGAGAGAGAAGGAAGTTTTAGAGAGTGCGAGAGAGAAAGGGATAGAAAGACAAAAATTTTAGAAGACTAAGAGAGAGGGAGAGAATTATTAGACGGAGTGAGAGAGAGCATGAGAGAGAGAGAGAGAGTGAAGGAGAGTGCTGTGGAGAGGGAGATATAGACAGAGAAAGAGAAGTTATGGAGAAAGAGTTAGAGAGAGAGGGAAAAAGAGAGAGATATTTTAGAGAGAGCAAAAGAGAGAGAGGGGAGAGAAGTTTCTGGGAGAGCAAGAGACAAAGAGAGATAGAAAAAGAGAAGTTTTAGATAGGCCTAAAGAGAGTAAGAAAGGGAGAGAAGTATCTGATGCGAACCCTGCCAAGAATAATGATACCCATCAACAAAATTGATCCCAAGTTTAATCTACGATCAGATTTTTTTTAGGTGGAAACCTCGACTAGATGTTTATAAGAAAACACGAACCTTGGTATGTGAAGATATCACAAACAGGATGGTGAACTATTTGATAAGTTAGATGAACACCACAAGAACAAGTTCTTGATAAGTTTGGAAAGTTCTTCAAAGAACCAAAGAGAAAAACTCTCAGTTTTTTTATCCATATTAATTTACACTTGAGTCTAAGTATTTAGGCCATAAAAAATGCTTCTTAACCCAAATGCTCTGCATCAATCCATGGAAAGCCTTCTTGAACCTTTTAGCTCTAGCTTTTGTAATTGGACCACTTGGAATTTTAATTGGATTAGCCATATCCACCATGCTTTTATCATCATTCCCCTTCTCTTGAAGAGGATTTGTCGTCAAATCATCACTTGCATCAATGGGGGTTAAATTAGCAACATTGAAAGTGGCACTAACATTATACTCACTTGGCAAATCTAACTTGTATGCATTGTCATTGATGAGCTTAAGAAGTTGAAATGGTCCATCCCCTCTCAAAAGCAACTTAGAAAGCTTTTATGCCAAAAATCTTTCTTTCATCATGTGCAGCCAAACCCAATCTCCAGGATCAAAAATGAGCTTATGACACCTCTTGTTGGCTTGTTTCTCATATTGCTTCGTTTGATGCTTGATATTGAACTTTGCCTTCTTATGTATATACTTGACAAATTCAGCTTTCTTTTTGCCATCTAAATTAACACACTTTCAAAGGTAATGGTGTTAAATCCATTGGAGTTAAGGGATTAAAACCATAGACAATTTCAAAAGGTGAAAATCTTGTGGCAGAATGAGTAGTATGATTATAAGCAAATTCAACAAGTGGTAATCAATATTCCCAAGTTTTGATATTCTTTCTAATAATAACCCTCAACAAGGTTGTCAAACTTACACCACAAAGTCTTCCAAAAGTAGTTCAAAAACTTAGCACCACGATTTGAAACAATTTTCCTAGGCATCCCATGTAATCTCACAACCTCCCTAAAGAACAAATTGGCAGTGTGTGATGCATCATCTGTTTTGTGACATGGAATAAAATGTGCCATCTTAGAAAATCTATCCACAACCACAAAAATGAAGTCTCTACCATGCTTTGTCTTAGGCAAACCTAACACAAAGTCCATTGAAATGTCAACCCAAGGTTCACTAGGAATAGGAAGTGGCGTGTATAGTCCATGGGGATGCACTTGGGATTTTGCTTGCCTACAAGTGACACATATTCCACAAATTGTCCCGACATTTCTTTTCATGTGTAGCCAAAAGAAATGGTCTTGCAAAATGGCTAGTGTCTTAGCAACTCCAAAGTGTCCCATTAACCCTCCTCCATGGGATTCCCTCACTAACAAGTCTTGCAATAAACAATTAGGCACCATAGTTTATTTTCCCGAAACAAGAAATCATCATGCCAAAAGAACTTGCCTATGGCCTTGACCTCACAATTCCTATACTCTTCACAAAAACCTTGGTCTAATGGATACAATTCTTTAATGTGTTCAAAAGCAAGCAATTTTGTATCAATCTTATCAGTGCAAAAGGTACATTTTTTCATGTTAGCATACTTCTCTTTTCTAAGCACCTCCAAAATAGATTTCAAATGCAAAACATGATAAGCCAAACTCTTGCTATAAATGAGTATATCATCAAAACACACAAATGGTATCACTAACCACTCATACAATCCATGTTTTGTTTTAAAAGTAGTTTTCCATTTGTCTCCCTCTTTCATTCTTATATGATGATATCCACTTTTCAAGTCAATTTTTGAAAACACACAAGCACCATGTAGCTCATCTAACATATCATCTAACATAACACAAGCACCATGTAGCTCATCTAAAATGCCTCTTTGTACAAAAGTACAATCATTGGCTGATTTGAAAACAATGCTCTTTTCACTTCACTTGTCTTGCATAAAAGTTCTTTTGAGTTCTCTCTTTTTTTGTCTCAATGGTCGAATCAGGTACTGGTCACTTTTCGCATTGGAAAGTATGAGGATGAAGTTTTGTGTGATGTAGTTCTAATACAAGCGGGACATTTGCTATTAGGCCAACTGTGGCAATTTGATCGGCAAGTAAAGCACGATTGCTACACAAACAAGTACTCATTCATGTTTAAGCAAAGAATGATCACTCTAGCTCCTATGACACCAAGACAAGTTTATGAAGATCAAGTGAGGATACAAAAAGAGAGTGAACAAAAACAAAGTGAAGAAAGAGAGAAAAATAAATTGAGTGAAAGTTTGAGAGAACAAATAGGAGAGGACAAGAAAATTGAGAGAGGAAAAAAGAGAGCTGATTGGACCATTGAGACAAAAGAAGAGAAAACACAAAAGAGCTTTTATGCAAGAGCAAGTGAAGTGAAAAGAGCTATGTTTTCAAATCAGCCAATGATTGTACTTTTGTACAAAGAGGTATTTTTGAACACTAATGAGATTGATTTTACTTTGCCTAGTTCTATTTTTTCTCTTTTGCAGGATTATGATGATGTCTTTCCCAAGGAGGTCCCAAATGGTTTACCCCCTATCTGAGAGATTGAACATCAAATCGACTTTCTACCCGGTGCTTCCATTCCAAACCGACCAGCTTACTAAACTAATCCTAGGGGAGGCAAAGGAGTTACAATAGTAGGTTAGTGAATTGATGGAAAAGGGGTACGTGAGAGAAAGCATGAGCCCATGTGCCATTCCAGTGATTTTGGTGCCTAAGAAGGATGGGTCATGGAGAATGTGTGTTGATTGCCGAGCCATCAACAATATTACAGTAAAGTACCACCACCTTATTCCTCACTTAGATGATATGTTAGATGAGCTACATGGTGCTTGTGTGTTTTCAAAAATTGACTTGAAAAGTGGATATCATCAAATAAGAATGAAAGAGGGAGATGAATGGAAAAATGCTTTTAAAACAAAACATGGACTGTATGAGTGGTTAGTGATGTTGTTTGGACTAACTATTGCACTAAGTACTTTCATGCAATTAATGAACTATGTTTTGCGTCCTTTTATAGGCAGGTTTGTTGTTGTGTATTTTGATGATATACTCATTTATAGCAAGAGTTTCGCTGATCATGTTTTGCATTTGAAATCTATTTTGGATGTGCTTAGAAAAGAGAAATTGTATGCTAACATGAAAAAGTGCACCTTTTGCACCGATAAGCTTGTGTTTCTTGGCTATGTTGTGAGTGCACAGGGTATGTAGGTTGATGAAGAGAAGGTTCATGCAATCCAAGAGTGGCCAAAACCCACAAGTCTAGGCCAAGTCTGAAGTTTCCATGGACTGCAAGTTTTTACTAATGGTTTGTAAAAGACTTTAGTAGCGTAGCTGCACCACTTACCGAAGTGATTAAGAAAGACATTGGGTTCAAATGGGAGGAAAAGCAAGAAGAGGTATTCAAACTACTCAAGGAAAAATTATCTCATGTACCTTTACTTGCTTTACCTGATTTTACTAAAATATTTGAAATTGAATGTGATGCTTCAGGTATAGGAATAGGTGCTGTTCTTATGCAAGGTGGACGACGAATTGTGTATTTCAGTGAGAACTTAATGGGGCAGCTTTAAACTACCCTACTTATGACAAGGAAATGTATGCATTGGTCCAAGCATTGGAGACATGGCAACACTACCTTTGGCCTAAAGAGTTTGTGATTCACACTAATCATGAGTCCTTGAAGCATTTGAAGGGCCAACACAAGTTGAATAGGAGGCATGCGCGATGAGTGGAGTTCATTGAAATATTCCCATATGTCATCCAATATAAGCAAGTATCGCTAATGCACTGTCTCACAGGTATGCCTTGATTTCTACTCTTGATTTAAAATTGCTTGGTTTTTAACACATTAAAGAATTGTATCCAGTAGACCAAGATTTCTGTGAAGAGTATAGTGTTGAAGTTCTCAAGAATCTTAGAAGGAAGGCGCAAGAAAGAAGAAAGAAAGAAAACTCAGAACTCCTAGATGTGAAAGTTCTAAAATGTAAATCTGATTCAAATGAATTAATCTATAAATGATGTAGCTGAGATTACAATTTATAGACTAAGACTCAATTACTGAATTACACTAATGTCCCTAATTAATAAACTAAAGACAAGATTAATAGAACAAATCAGAACCACATGAGACTCCTACTGCACCTGCACCCACCAAGACAAGCAGCCTAAGCAGCCTTATCTCTAACATCCCCCCTCAAGATCAGTGGCATGACTTGGAAGAGGAATGACACTGAGCTTGTCTCTAAGTTGAAGAAACCTTGAAGTTGAGACTGCCTTGGTGAGGATATCTGCTGCTTGATCAACAGACGGAATATGATAGACTTCAACTTCTTTATTGTTAACCTTTTCACGAACAAAATAAAGATCTAGTTCAATATGCTTAGTCTTTGAATGAAGGACCGGATTTGCTGACAAGCTGACTGTGCTCATATTGTCACAATATATTCTAGGAACTTTTGGTAGTTGAATGCTGAGTTCTTTGAGTAAAGACTGCAGCCAAGCCAATTCTGCCACTACACTTGCAAGACTCCTATATTCAGCTTCAGTACTTGATCTAGACACTGTTGCTTGCTTTTTAGATGACCAAGAAATGAGATTAGGGCCAAGATAAACACAAAAACCTGAGGTGCTACGCCTATCATCAATGTCTAATGCCCAATTAGCATCACAAAAGGCAGTGAGCTCAAGAGCAGATGATCTTTGGAGAACTAGAGCATGACATATGGTGCCTGCTAGATACCTCAGTATTCGTTTAACCAACTTCCAATGTACATCCGTAGGGCAATGCATAAACTGACAAGCTTTGTTCACACTATATGATAATTCTGGTCTAGTAATGGTAATATATTGTAATGCTCCCACAAGAGATCTGTATGCAGCTTAATCAGAAATAGGAGAACCACTACTAGCTGAGATATGTGGTGTTGAGGCCATAGGAGAGGGCATAGACTTCGCACCTTGCATACCAGCTCTAGCAAAAAGATCCTTAATGTATTTGGACTGAGACAAGTATATTGCACCAGCAGAACTGTAAGTAACTTCAATACCTAAGAAGTATTTAAGTTTCCCAAGATCCTTTAATGAGAACTTTGCATTCAGTTGATCAATCAAGTGCTGAACCAAAGTTGGTGAGGATCCAGTAATCAAAATATCATCCATATAGACTAAAACATAGAGAGAATGATGAGAAGTAACCTGAAGAAACAAGGAAGGATCACATTTTACCTTGGTAAAACCAAGATCAAGTAAAGCTTCAGACAATTTTTGAAACCATGCACGAGGAGCTTGCTTAAGGCCATAGAGAGCCTTATGAAGCTTGCAAACTTGAGATGAGTCAGCTGATTCATATCCAGGAGGCTGCAGCATGTATACATCTTCATTCAAATCACCATTTAAAAAGGCATTATTAACATCTATTTGATGGATGTTCCACCCTTTTGATAAGGCCAAAGTGAGAAGAACCCGAATTGTGACTGGTTTTACTACTGGACTGAAACTTCATGAAAATCAACCCCTGCCTCCTGATTATACCCTTTTGCAACTAATCTTGCTTTATATTTGTTGACAATGCCATCTGGATTTTCTTTAACTTTAAACACCCATTTGCATCCTATAGGCCTCCTATCTTTGGGTAAAGCTTCTAAACTCCATGTCTTGTTGCTCATGAGCGCTGCATACTCAAGATCCATGGCACACTTCCATTCTGGTATATTAAGAGCTTCTTCAACAGTTTGAGGCTCTCTAGAGACAGTAAGTGCTGTTGGTACAGTTCCTCTTGCTTTGCTACTAGTCACCATTGAGTGATTGTTTGAATTGAGTGCCCTTGCTTTGCTATGGGTCACCATTGGGTGGACATTTTGAGGCAGACGTTGAGGAACTTCAAATTCTGCAGAGGGACCTGAAACATGTTGCAAAGAATCCATAATATTGGATTATTAGCAAGTGCACATGAGTTATTTGTTTGTTCAGCAAATGCATTGGTATTCTGAGTATGTCTTGCGTTAGAGAATGATAAAATAGGAGGTATGGCTGATGGTGGAGGAGAAACAAAATGTGATTTGTTACTGGAGAGTGACTGCTGTGAGGAACCCTTGCTGTTCTTGAATGGAAAACTACTTTCATCAAATATGACATCTCTAGATATAATTGTTTTCCCATCAGGATGTAGACACTTATATCCTTTGTGTGCTGGACTATAACCAAGGAAAGTGCATTCAATGGATTTGAACTGAAACTTGGGATTATTGTAGGGCCTTAGGTTAGGATAGGCTGCACACCCAAAGACTTTAAGAGAAGAATAATCAGGTTTGATTTTGTACAAGGTTTCAAAAGGAGTAGAACCATTTAGGACTGGTGTGGGTAGTCTATTAATGAGATACACAGCTGTGCTAAAAGCTTCAGTCCAAAATGAACTAGGTAAAGATGATTGGTGAAGCAAGGCTAGTCCAGTCTCAGTTATATGTCTATGTTTCCTTTCTGCAAGCCCATTTTGTTCATGTGTATAAGGACATGAAACACGATGAACTATCCCTTGGTCTTTCAAATATTCAGTGAAAGCTCTAAACTCTCCTCCCCAATCAGTTTGTAAGGCAAGGATTTTGTGGTTGGTTTGAAGTTCTACTTGTTTCTTGAAATGAATAAAGATTTGTAATGCATTAGACTTGCTTTTGAGGAAGTAAATCCATGTGTAATGGATAAAGGTATCTACAAAATGTATGTAATATCTATGTCCCTCTTTTGACAGCATAGGTGCTGGTCCCCACAAATCAGAATGAATTAGTTGAAGAGGTTTTGAGTATTCTGTTTGAGAAGAGGCAAAAGGAAATTTATGTAATTTTCTAAGGCAGCAAGATGAACAAAAGGAAAGCTCTTTATTTGGTATTCTGATGTTACAAGAAGTGAGTACATTCTTGACAGTTTGTGCAGAAGCATGGCCCAATCTAACATGCCATTTGTCTAACTCAGAACAAGAATTTAACAAAGAAGAAGTATGGGAACTATGTACAGCAGGTGAAGTAATATTTGGTGACTGAGTTGTTGACACCTTTGCATTGATATATGGTCCTTTTTCAAAACGAAATTCATGAAAGACATACAAGCCTTTTCTAACAGTCCCCTTCAAAAGTATTTGATGAGTATCCTGAGATTTAACATAACAAGAGTCAGGATGGAACTCAAAATAGACATAATTGTCTTTTGCAAACTGAGAAACACTCACAAGGTTTTTGGTAATATTTGGAACATGAAGAAGTGAGTTTAGGTGAAGATTTTGATTAGAAAAGCAAGACTTAATCTGAGAATTACCAATGTTTTTAATGAACAAACCTGAGCCATTACCAATGTGCACCTTCTCCTTTCCATTATATGGAGTCTTCTGCACAATGTTAGAGGCATCCACTATCACATGATTAGTGGCCCCAGAATCAGGATACCATTCTTGATCAATGCCATTGCTGCTGCTGTTAGAAGTGAGCATTGCATAGGGTGTGTTTCTGACACTGCCATTGGCGCCATTGGCTGTCTTGCTGAAGTGGTTAGGCACTTGAGCTGGTCCTTGAAAACTTTCATCAAATCTGTGATAACAACTCCAGGACTGATGTCCAAATCTCCCACATAATTAACATTGAATGTTGCTTTTATCAGAAAACCTTCCATTCCTACCAGCAAACCGCCCATTGTTGTAACTCCCTTTGCCTCTGAAAAAGTTTCCTCTACCTCCAAACCTTCCTCTATTTGCATACTGACCAGGGAAACTTTGATAACCACTTCGGTTCACATTGTAATTCTGAGGATGTGTAGCAAGATTCACTGTCATAGCTTCTACTTCTTTATGATGCTTCTCAATTCTATTTTCTTGTGCAAGCAATAATGCTTCAATCTCTTCTACTAAATACGGATCAGTTCTAGAAAGAATGGATGTAACAAAACCATCATATTCTGAGGAAAGACCATCAAGAATTACCTCTATATGGTCACTTTCTGTAATTGCATGTCCAACTGAAGCCAAAGAATCAACAAAATTCTTGATCTTTAAAAGATAATCAGTGGCTGTCATGGATCCCTTCTTCATAGTCTGTAGCTGCGCCTTGAATTGCTTGATCTTTGCCTTTATATGAGAAGCAAAGAAAGTTTTCACCTTTTCCCAGACCTGGTACGAGTATTCACATCCCATCATTCTTGTAAGAATGTTTTCTGACATTGTTGACAGCAGCCAAGACAGCAAGAGCTGATCTTGCTTCTTCCAAAGAACATATTGCTGACTCAAGATCCCAAGAACTCTTCCTTGCTCATCTATTGCAAATCTTGATGGCACTTCTTGACCACCACTAATGTATTTCTCTAGTTCATGCCCTCTGATGGCTGCAAGAACTTGTTGTTTCCAGAGTAGATAGGAATTGCTGTCTAACTTCACAGAAATAGAATGACTAAAAGAAACTAGTGAAGCATTCAAAGATGCTAAAGAAAACATGTTCATATTCTCTCCCATTGGATCAAAGCTCTGATACCATGTTGAAGTTCTCAAGAATCTTAGAAGGAAGGCACAAGAAAGAAGAAAGAAAGAAAACTCCGAACTCCTAGATGTGAAAGTTCTGAAATGTAAATCTGATTCAAATGAATTAATCTACAAATGATGTAGCTGAGATTACATTTTATAGACTAAGACTCAATTACTGAATTACACTAGTGTCCCTAATTAATAAAATGAAGACAAGATTAATAGAACAAATCAGAACCACACGAGACTCCTACTGCACCTGCACCCACCAAGACAAGTAGCCTAAGTAGCCTTATCTCTAACATATAGGAATTGTGAATGTAAGGCCGTGGGTAAGTTCTTTAGGCATGATGATTTCTTGTTCCGAGAGAATAAGCTATGTGTGCCTAATTGCTCATTGCGAGACTTGTTTGTGAGGGAATCCCATGGAGGAGAGTTAATGGGACACTTTGGAGTTGCTAAGACACTAACCATTTTGCAAGAGCATTTCTTTTGGCCACACATGAAAAGAGATATTGAGAGAATGTGTGGAAGATGTGTCACTTGTAGGCAAGCAAAATCCCAAGTGCAATCTCATGGACTATACACACCACTTTCAATTCCTAGAAAACCTTGGGTTGACATTTCAATGGACTTTGTGTTAGGTTTACCTAGGACAAAACATGGTAATCTTTGTGGTTGTGGATAGATTTTCTAAGATGGCACATTTTATTCCATATCACAAAATAGATGATGCATCACACATTGCCGATTTGTCCTTTAGGGAGGTTGTAAGGTTACATGGGATGCCTAGGATAATCGTTTTGGATAATGATGCTAAGTTTTTTAGCTACTTTTGGAAGACTTTGTGGTGTAAGTTAGGGACTAAGTTATTATTTTCTACTACTTGTCTCCCATAAACTGATGTTCAAACCGAAGTAGTAAATGGGACTTTGACAACCTTGTTGAGGGCTATCATTAAAAAGAATATCAAAACTTGGGAAGATTGGTTACCACATGTTGAATTTGCTTATAATTGTACTGTTCATTCTGCAACAAGATTTTCACCTTTTGAAATTGTTTATGGTTTTAATCCTTTAACTCCATTGGATTTAACACCATTACCTTTGAAAGAGTGTTAATTTAGATGGCAAAAAGAAAGCTGAATTTGTACATGAGAAGGCAAAGTTTAACATCGAGCGTCAAATGGAGCAATATGCGAAACAAGCCAACAAGGGGCATCATAAGCTCTCTTTTGAACTTGGAGATTGGGTTTGGTTTGTTGGAATTCTCAAGAACCTCAGAATAAGGAATAAAGAAAGGAAGGAAGAAAGAAAGCTCAGAACTTCTAGGTGTGAAAGCTCTGAACGAAAATCTGATTCCAAAATGAATTATTCTACAAATGATGTAGATTACAATTTACAAATGATTACAATTATTCTACAAATGATGTAGATAGCAAGAGCTGATCTTGCTTCTTCCAAACAACATACTGCTGACTCAAGATCCCAAGAACTCTTCCTTGCTCATCTATTGCAAATCTTGATGGCACTTCTTGACCACCACTGATGTATTTCTCTAGTTCATGCCCTCTGATGGCTGCAAGAACTTGCTGTTTCCACAGCAGATAGGAATTGCTGTCTAACTTCACAGAAATAGAATGACTAAAAGAAACTAATGAAGCATTCAGAGATGCTAAAGAAAACGTATTCATATTCTCTCCCATTGGATCAAAGCTCTGATACCATGTTGGAATTCTCAAGAACCTCAGAATAAGGAAGAAAGAAAGGAAGAAAGAAAGAAAGCTCAGAACTTCTAGGTGTGAAAGCTCTGAACGAAAATCTGATTCCAAAATGAATTATTCTACAAATGATGTAGCTGAGATTACAATTTATAGACTAAGACTCAATTACTGAATTACACTAATGTCCCTAAGTAATTAACTGAAGATAAGACTAATAATACAAGATCAGAACCACACGCTATAGAACACTGCACCTGCACCTACCAAGACAAGCAGCCTAAGCAGCCTTATCTCTAACATGGTTGCACGTGAGGAAAGAAAGATTTCAAGTACAAAGGCATTCTAAGTTGCTTTCGAGAGGGGATGGACCATTCCATGTTCTTGAGTGCATAAATGACAATGCATACAAGCTAGATTTGCCAAGTGAGTACAATGTTAGTGCCACTTTCAACATTACTGATTTAACCCCTTTTGATGTAGGTGATGATTTGAGGACAAATCCTCTTCAAGAGGAGGGGAATGATAATAAAAGCATGGCAGATATGGCTGATCCAATTCAAATTCCAAGTGGTCCAATTACAAAAGCTAGAGCTAAAAAGGTTCGAAGAGGCTTTCAATGGATTGATACAGAGCATTTGGGTTGAGGAGTGCTTTTTAAGGCCCAAATACTTAGACTCAAGTGTAGATCAAGGGTGGATTTCGTTGGTCCAAGTGGTGGAGTAATTTTAGCCTTTTTCTGAATCCTATACACTTGAAAGAATTAATTTCAGCCTTTTTATTAAAGCCCATACACTTGAAAGGATTACTTTCAGCTCAAGCATGTGGATTTGAGAGAATCAAGGAGAGCAAATTTGACTAATTATTACCCAACAAATTTGGGATAACTTTCCTTTTTTATGAGATTTGGTTAGTCTTTTGGAATTTATTCAGCAATTATTGTCATTGGCTGATTATTTGGCTAATTATTCTCATGTAAGGGCTGGCATGCCATAATTCTAGGAATAACCTTCCTTTTGCTATTTGTTTCTTTTTCAAATTGTAATAACTCAGCCTATATATATGTATACCAAGGCTGAGAAGTTCATATTAGTTTCTAGATAAAAGTTGAGAGTTTTCTCTTTGGTTCTTTAAAGAACTTTCCGAACTTATCAAGAACTTGTTCTTGTGGCATTTATCTAACTTATCAAATAGTTCACCATCCTGTTTGTGGCATCTCCACATACCAAGGTTAGTGTTTTCTTATAAACATCAAGTCGAGGTTTTCACCTACAAAAAATTTGATCGTAGAACGGTCTTGGGAATCAATTTTGTTGATGGGCTTGTTATTCTTGGCAGGGTTTGCATCATTCTCACACTCAGTCTCTCTATAAAACTTCTCCCTTTCTCAATGTCTCTAAAGAACTGTTCTGTCTTTCTCTTTCCCTCTAAAACTTCTCTCTTGCTCTCTCTGTCTTGCTTTCTCTTAAACTTCTCTCCCTCTCTCTCTATCTCTCCAATACACTCCAACACTCTCATTCTCCCTCTCCATAACACTCTCTCTCACTCACTCTCTTTCCCTCTCTCTCTCTGCTCCCTTCTCTCTTGCTTTATTTGAAACTTCTCTATCTCCCACTCTCCTTGTGTGTCTTTCTCCATCTCTCCCACTCTTTCTCTCCCTTCCTCTCTCTCCCTCTCTCTCTTGCATTCTCTCTGAACTTGTCTCTCTCCCACTCTCTTTCTATCTTGCTCTTTCCCTTTCTCTCTTGCTCTCTTTCTAAAACTTCCCTTTGTTTCTCTCTTAGTCTCTCTAAAACTTCCCTTTGTCCGAAACTTCTCTTTCCCTTTCTGTAAAATATCTCTTTCTCCTCTTTCTCTCTCTCTCTCTCTCATTTCTTTCTTTAAAACCTTTCTCCCTCTCCCTCTCTCTCTCTAATTTTCTGACTTACTCTTTCTCTTTCCCTCCCTCTTTCTCACTCTCTCTAGCACTCACTGACTTATGATTTCTGTCTTTTTATCTCTCGTTTGCTATCTCTCTCTATCCCCTTTCTCTTACTCTCTCTCTTTCTCTCTCTAAAACTTCACTTCCTCTATGTGTCTCTCTTGCCCTCTAGAACTTTCCTCTCTCACTCTCATTCTAAAACTTCTCTTTCTCTCTCTATCTCTCTCCTGAAAACTTTTGTCCCTCTCTTGCTTTGAACCTCTCTCTATCTCCCTCTTTGAAACTTCTGCATCTCTCTTCCAAACTATTTTCCTTTCTTTCCCTCTCTCAGTCTCTTTCTATCTCTCTCTTTCTTGCATTCTTTGATACTTCCCTCTATCTTGCTTTGTGTCTAAAACTTCTTTCTCTCTCTCACTCTCTCTAAAACTTCTCTCTCTTTGTTTCTCGGTTTGTCAAGAAAGTTCTCTCTCTTTCTCTTTCTCTAAAACTTCACTATCTTGCCCACTTTCTCTCTCCCTCTCTCCCCCTTGTTCTAGCACCTTTGTCTTACTATCTCTCTCTCTGTTTCTCAGTTTCTCAAGAAAGTTCTCTCTCTCTCTCTCTCTCTCTCTCTCTCTCTTTAAAACTTCCATTTTTCTCTGTGTCTTTATAGAACCTCTCTCTGTCTCTCTGTCTCTCCCTTACTCTTCTTGAAAATTCTCTCTCTCTTTCTCACTTTTTCCCACTCACACTCTTTCTCTCTCAGATGCTTCTCTTCCACTCTTTGTCTCTCTCTCCCCCCTCTCTTTGTGTTGCCTTCTCTCCCTTTCTTGCTCTTTCTTTGAAACTTCTCTCTTCTTTTCTTTCTCTATCTCTCACCCTCTCCCTCCCTTTCTCTCTCTTGCATGCTCACTCTTAAACTTCTCTCCTTCTCTATTTCTTGGTTTGATGAGAAAGTTCTTCCTAACTTCCCTTTCTCTCTCTCTCTCTCTCTTTCTCTCTCTCTTTGTGTCTTTATAGAACCTCTTTCTTTCTCTCTATCTCTTACACTTTTTAAAACTTCTCTCTCTCGCTTTGTTTCTTCCCCACATTTTGGAACTCACTTACTATCTCTCTCTTGCTCTATCTAACACTTCTCTCTCTTCATTTCTCAATTTGTAAAGAAAGTTCTCTCTCCCTCTAAAACTTCTTTCTCTCTCAGTGTCTTTATTAAACCTCTCTCTTTCTCTCTGTTTATCTCTTACTCTCTCTGATACATCTCTCTTTCTTTCCCACTATGTTTTAACTCACTGTCTTTCCCTCTTAATAACTTCTCTTTCACTCTTTCTTTCTCAACCTAAAAATTCTATCTCTTACTCCCTCGCCCTTGCCCTTTCTCTTTCTTTCTATAAAACTTCTCCCTCTATTTCGCTTTCTGTTTCTCTACCTCTCTCTCTCTCCCCCCTCTCTCTCGCACATGCTCACTCTTAAACTTCTCTCCATCTATGTTTCTTGCTTTCTCAAGAAAGTTCTCTCTAACTTCCCTCTTTCTCTCTCTCTCTCTCTCTCTCTCTCTCTCTCTCTCTTCCCCTCATTCTGGTACTTAGTGACTTACTATCTCTCTCTTGCTCTCTCTGAAACTTCTCTCTCTGCTTTTCAACTTGTAAAGAAAGTTCTCTCTCTTTCTTTTGCTCCAAAATTTCTCTCACTCTCTCTCTGTCTCTATTAAACCTCTCTCTTTCTGTCTATCTTCTCTCGGTCTCTTTGAAACTTTTCTTTCTCTTTCCCACTCTCTCTCACTTAATGTCTTTCTCTATAAAAACTTCTCTTTCATTATTTCTCTCTCCCTTTCTCCCTCTCTTTCTCTCTCTCTCTCTCTCTCTCTCTCTCTCTCTCTCTCTTGGGTGCTCACTCTTAAACTTCTCTCCATCTCTGTTTCTTGGTTTGTCAAGAAAGTTCTCTTTAACTTCCCTTTCTCTCTCTGTGTGTCTTTATAGAACCTCTTTCTTTGTCTCTCTCTCTCTTTCCTCTCTCTCTCTGTGTCTCCCTCTCCCTCTTTTTCTATCTCACTCTGTGTCTCTATAGAACTTGTCACACTCACACTCACTCTCTCTAGAAAACTTCTCCCTCTCTTTGTCTCTTAAGAACTCTTCTCTCTACTTCTCTCTCCCTCTAAAACTTCTCTCTTTCTCTCTCTGTCTCACTCTCCCTAAAACTTCTCTCTCTTTCTCTCTCTCCAATACACTCCTCACTCTCAGGCTTCCTCTCCACAACACTCTCTCTCACTCACTCTCTTTCCCTCCCTCTTTGTCTCCTTCTCTCTTGCTTTATCTAAAACTTCTTTATCTCTCACTCTGTTTGTCTTTCTCCATTTCTCCCTCTCTGTATCTCCCCTCCTCTCTCTCCCTCGCTCTCTTGTGTTCTCTCAGAAATTTCTCTCTCTTTTGCTCTCTTTCTATCTTGCTCTTTCCCTTTCTCTCTTGCTCTCTGTTTGAAACTTCCCTCTCTTTCTCTCTCAATCGATCTTAAACTTCCCTCCATCTGAAACTTCTCTTTCTCTCTTCTTAAAACATCCCTTTTTATCTCTCATTTTGTTTCTTTAAATCCTTCTCCCTCTCCCTCTCTCTCTCTCACTTTCATCTTATTTTTTCTTTATCAATTTCAAAAATATTTAACATATTTAATTAATGGAAATTAATTCCAAAGCAATCATCCTCATTTTGGAAGTGAGAGGGATAGCTAGGGTCAGATTCAACGATGCCAAATTTGGGCAGGATCGGGTGGTGAAAAGGTGAATTACTAGCCTGATTGGTTGGAGTTTCGACTTGATATTCAGGTTGTGGTGTAACTGGATGAGGTTGAACTCCTTTAAGTTTTAAAGATTTTGGAATGGATCCTATATCGACGGAATGTCGACTAGGTTCAGAAGGACTTGTTCTAGAGGTTATTCTTATAGATGGGCTTCGCCTAAAGTCTAAAGTTATATTTCTTGACTTATATTCTATAATATTATTGAGAATAGGAGGTTCTTCCCTTTCTGGAGCAAGAATATTTTCGAGGTTCCATTCTAATCCTCGTGAAATTTCTTCATGATTTAAAAGTTTAGGAGTAACATAATTAGAACGACTTAAATTTACTTGTAAAAATAAAGTTTCTGGTTTAGAGGAAATATTTAAAGCTTTAGGTTTAATATTTGTTCTCATTACTTTATAATATAGTTTATATACTATGGCTAGAGGATAGGAATTAGGGTTCCAAATTCCTTCAGGGATTTTAATATCTAGTTTAATATTATGGCGAGAATCAAAAGTTCTTAGATCTGCAGTATAATTTGCAAAATTATTAAAGAAAACAGGACCATCATTTAGATTAGCTTCTACTATAGATAATAGTTGGTCTTTAAATTTAATGGGTCGTGAATCTCTTAAAATGATACAAACTAGAGTATCTATTCCTAGTCTGTGTAGGGGTTTTACAGCTATTTGTATTAACCCAACATGTATAAACCTAAATCCTTTACGTCGATGTTCTTTTATTAAGTCTGTTATTAAAAGATCTATAGTCTCTTGAAGACTTTCTAGAGCTAAGGTATGCTCAGCAATCTTAATGACATAATCATGGGTTAAATGATCTAATATACCGACTTGGTATACTTGATTTATCTTATGTTTTGGAATTGACCAATTTTTAAGTTTTTGTTCTACATCTTCAATAGTAAGTTCTTGCTTATTTACTAAAGTATAATCCATTACAGTCTTATCTTCTTGATTTTGTACCCAACTAGGTTCTCCTTCACCTAATTTATCTTTTCCTTTAAACAATCTCTTCATTATGTCTACTAAAATGAACTAAATCCTAAAGTCTATGGCTTGCACTCAACTAGTCACAATAATTAGTGAATATGTCTTACTGCCAGTTCAGGTCCTACGGCGGTTCTACTAATTCCCTAGTTCTAGTGATTGCTTTCGACTTTAGAATTTAATTAATTATAGCAGTACCAACAAACAGATAGCTTAAAAGAGAAAGATAAGGATAGGCTTTGATATACCAGATTTGGGTAGGATCGGGTGGTGAAAAGGTGAGGAGAGGTGAATAGAAGAGTTGATATGTGCAGTATGAAAAATTAAAATCTTTAATAATAATAAAGGATAAACTGAAAGAAGAAAATAAATAAATAAAGAAATAAATTTCTGATGCACAGGGTCCTCGAGAGGCAAGTGCAGAGCATACTTAAAAGAACTTTTATTTAAAACAAGAGACAAAATTTTTTACAGTGGTTGAGAGCTTTACAAAGGAGTCAGTTTACAGTAATGATTTCTGATTCAAATTCGCTCTGCTTGAACGAAAGCATTCCAAGGGATTTATAAGGAGATCCAGACATCAAACTTTAATACAATTGAGTTTGATACGTTGGATTTTACAAAAGATTACAATAGAGTTTAGTGCGGAATTGAAATTTTAAGTTTGAACAAAGTCTGACAGCTAGCCAACTTTTGATAACTGAAATTCTCTTCTTATCATCAAAGGGGGACAGCTTGTCTATTAGTGAAATGCCTTTTATGATAGCAGCAAACTTTAATTATGGTGTCAGCTGGAAATTAATTCCAAAGCAATCATCCTCATTTTGCAAGTGAGAGGGATAGCTAGGGTCAGATTCAACTTCTTGAGAGGGCTCCTCATCAGAATCAATGGATGAAGCCAAATCTATCAATTTCTTTTATATTCTTTAAGTTGAGCAGGACTTAATTTAGATAAGTCTGGCAAAGAGATCGGACTCTCATCCTTTGCAATGTTTAATGAAATATTAAAAGTCTGTTGGTTCTTCCGAAGAGAGAATCTTTCTACAATGAGGGATTCATCAAATTTAATCCACCACTTTGTTTGAACTGTTCTAACCAGAGACTGGGGATAGCCAGCTGGTAAAACTTGATCAATTCTGCATGATCCAGCCAATTTTGGTGATAGAACAGAACATTAAAAACACTCCTGCATGGAGAATTTAGTTGCCAATTTTTTAAAATTCTCATAAGTTTTCTTGGTAACAGGGGGAAATTGTCTGAGCAATGGACCAAAGTATAGAAACCATTCCAAAAATCAATTGGGATAGTTGGTTTGGTGAGTATTAAAGCTGAGAAACTAAGAATGGGTAGGATAGAGTTCGAACAAAGTATTATACCAGGCTTGCTGGTAATCAAAATAGTCATAATAAGGAGGGACAAAGGTGAAAGAAAATTTTTTAGCAGTGAAGGGATGCTGATTCCACTCAGTGAGAGTGATGACTTTAAGTATTTGAAGACACGAATAAGTGATAATAGAATTATCTTTTGGGTCATAATCATGGATAATTTGCACACAGAGAGAGGGGAAAGAGAGAGAGAGAGAGAAACAAAGAAAGAGGTTCTATAAAGACACACAGAGAGAGAAAGGGAAGTTAAAGAGAACTTTCTTGACAAACCAAGAAACAGAGATGGAGAGAAGTTTAAGAGTGAGCACCCAAGAGAGAGAGAGAGAGAGAGAGAGAGAGAGAGAGAGAGAGAGAGAGAGAGAAAGAGAGAAAGAGAGGGAGAAAGGGAGAAAGCAAGGGAGAGAGAAATAATGAAAGAGAAGTTTTTATAGAGAAAGACATTAAGTGAGAGAGAGTGGGAAAGAGAGAGAAAAGTTTCAAAGAGACCAAGAGAAGATAGACAAAAAGAGAGAGGTTTAATAAAGAGAGAGAGAGAGAGTGAGAGAAATTTTAGAGCGAAAGAAAGAGAGAGAACTTTATTTACAAGTTGAAAAGCAGAGAGAGAAGTTTCAGAGAGAGCAAGAGAGAGATAGTAAGTCACTAAGTGCCAGAATGAGGGGAAGAGAGAGTGAGAGAGAGAGGGAGAAAGAGGGAAGTTAGAGAGAACTTTCTTGAGAAAGCAAGAAACATAGATGGAGAGAAGTTTAAGAGTGAGAATGTGCGAGAGAGAGGGGGGAGAGAGAGAGAGGTAGAGAAACAGAGAGCGAAATAGAGGGAGAAGTTTTATAGAAAGAAAGAGAAAGGGGAAGGGCGAGGGAGTAAGAGACAGAATTTTTAGGTTGAGAAAGAAAGAGTGAAAGAAAAGTTCTTAAGAGGGAAAGACAGTGAGTTAAAGATAGTGGGAAAGAAAGAGAGAGGTTTAATAAAGACATTGAGAGAGAAAGAAGTTTTAGAGGGAGAGAGAACTTTCTTTACAAATTGAGAAATGAAGAGAGAGAAGTGTTAGATAGAGCGAGAGAGAGAGAGATAGTAAGTGAGTTCCAAAATGTGGGGAAGAAACAAAGCAAGAGAGAGAAGTTTAAAAAGTGTAAGAGATAGAGAGAAAGAAAGAGGTTCTATAAAGACACAGAGAGAGAGAGAGAGAGAGGGAAGTTAGGAAGAACTTTCTCATTAAACCAAGAAATAGAGAAGGACCTTCTCCCTCTCCCTCTCTCTCTCTCTCACTTTCTCACTTACTCTCTTTCTCTCTCTCTCTCTCTTTTCCACTCACTCTAGCACTCACTGACTTTTGATTTCTCTCTTTTTATCTCTTGCTTGCTATCTCTCTCTATCCCACTTTGTCTCACTCTCTCTCTCTCTCTTTCTCTCTCTAAAACTTCACTTCTCTATGTCTCTCTCTTGCTCTCTAGAACTTCCCTCTCTAACTCTCTCTCTCTCTCTTTCTCTTTCTCTAAAACTTCTCTTTCTTACACTCTCACTCACTCTCTGTCTCTCTCCCCCTCGTCATAGCACTCTTTGACTTTCTATCTCTCTCTATCTGAAACTTCTCTCTCTTTGTTTCTTAGTTTTTCAAGAGTGTTCTCTCTCTCTCTCTCTCTCTCTCTCTCTCTCTCTCTCTCTCTCTCTCTCTCTCTCTCTCTCTCTCTCTCTCTCTCTCTCTCTTTCTCTCTTTAAAACTTCTCTTTCTCTCTATGTATCTTTATAGGAGCTCTCTCTTTCTCTCATCTCCCCCTTACTCTCTCTGAAATTTCTCTCTCTCTTTCCCACTCTCACTCTCTCTCCCCCCTCTCTTTGTGTCCCCTTCTCTCCCTTTCTCACTCTTTCTCTGAAACTTCTCTCTTTTTTTCTCTCAATTAGGAAGAGGATATCGAATCCATTTTAGGGCAGTATTTAAAGGTTTATAGTTTATTACCATTCTAGGGGCTCCTTGTTCTAATTTAGAGGCATTCTAAACATAAATGCTGCACAGCTCCAAGGAGACTTCTGCTATAATTAATTAAGTTCTAAAGTCGAAAGCAATCACTAGAACTAGGGAATTAGTAGAACTGCCGTAAGACCTGGATTGGCAGTAAGACGTGTTCACTAATTATTGTGACTAGTTGAGTGCAAGCCATAGACTTTAGGATTTAGTTCATTTTAGTAGACATAATGAAGAGATTGTTTAAAGGAAAAGATAAATTAGGTGAAGGAGAACCTAGTTGGGTACAAAATCAAGAAGATAAGACTGAATGGATTATACTTTAGTAAATAAGCAAGAAGTTACTATTGAAGATGCAGAACAAAAACTTAAAAATTGGTCAATTCCAAAACATAAGATAAATCAAGTATACCAAGTCGGTATATTAGATCATTTAACCCATGATTATGTCATTAAGATTGCTGAGCATACCTTAGCTCTAGAAAGTCTTCAAGAGACTATAGATCTTTTAACAACAGACTTAATAAAAGAACACCGACGTAAAGGATTTAGGTTTATACATGTTGGGTTAATACAAATAGCTGTAAAGCCCCTACACAGACTAGGAATAGATACTCCAGTTTGTATCATTTTAAGAGATTCACGACCCATTAAATTTAAAGACCAGCTATTATCTATAGTGGAAGCTAATCTAAATGATGGTCCTATTTTCTTTAATAATTTTGTAAATTATACTGCAAATCTAAGAACTTTTGATTCTCACCATAATATTAAACTAGATATTAAAATCCCTGAAGGAATTTGGAACCCTAATTCCTATCCTCTAGCCATAGTATACAAACTATATTATAAAGTAATGAGAACAAATATTAAACCTAAAGCTTTAAATATTTCCTCTAAAACAGAAACTTTACTTTTACAAGTAAATTTAAATCGTTCTAATTATGTTACTCCTAAACTTTTAAATCATGAAGAAATTTCATGAGGATTAGAATGGAACCTCGAAAATATTCTTGCTCCAGAAAGAGAAGAACCTCCTATTCTCAATAATATTATAGAATATAAGTCAGGAAATATAACTTTAGACTTTAGGCAAGCCTGTCTATAAGAATAACCTCTAGAACAAGTCCTTCTAAACCTAGTCGACATTCCGTCGATATAGGATCCATTCCAAAATCTTTAAAACTTAAAGGAGTTCAACCTCATCCAGTTACACCACAACCTGAATATCAAGTCGAAACTCCAACCAATCAGGCTAGTAATTCACCTACTAGATCTGAGATGGAAGCTTATAATCAATTAAATATGTTAAATATTTTTGAAATTGATAAAAGAAAAAATAAGACAAACTTTTTATACTCCTGAAAATGATGAAAAAAGAAAATGGTATTTTTCGACCTTTTCACAAAAAGATCTAGCTAATATAAGGAAGAATTTTACAATCACTTAAGAAAGATAGAAGATCATATTCCTTTTTTTGAATGGTTTGAAACTAATATTTTAAATACCTTACAAGTAGATGTTTTAGAAACTTTACCATTAAGCTGGAAAACGACCAGAGGAAAAAACATTATAGGAAATGTTCCTCCTTTAGAAGAAATTACCTTTTTAAATCATGATGATATAGAAATCACAACTTCTCCTCTAAAGAAAATGCTTTCTTCCAGGGAAGAACTTAGTATTTCAGCCTCTAAAAGAGATATTAAAAATGTTCAAGAACAATTAAACTATGCTAATAAAGTAGTTCATAACATTGCTCTATCTGTTTCACCCAAAGAAACTCCTACTATTAGTAACTCTAAGCCAGAACTAATAAAACCATTATTTAAACCCTTTAAATTTTCTAATGAAGAAATATCTGAAATAAAATTAGGAAATTCCACTACAAATATTCTAGCTGAAATTGATAAGAAATTAAAAAACTTAAAACTTGCTGAAGATAAAAAACAAAAGAATGTTGTTATTAATACTTTACAAGAATCAGCCCCTAAAATTGAAGACCAAGTCCAACGGATCAGGACTACTCGACCTTACCCAATTTCTCGAAACTATTATACTCGTCCAACTCTTCCCGATGTACAACATGAAGAATGGGATTTTAGATAATCCTGCTGCTTTTGATGGAAATAGTATAATTGAATGGAATATAGATGGTCTCCCCGAACATCTTATTTTAGGAAAATTAAATTCTATGACCATGGCCTTTACTGCTTATATTAAACATGGAAATAATTCAAGGCATGCCGCCCAACTTCTTATTTCCGGTTTCACAAGAATTTTAAAAGGATGGTGGGATAATATACTTCTAGAAACTGATCGTTTTACTATTTTAAATGCTATAAAAGTAGAACCTTCTACAGGACAAGAAATTGAAACTCAAGTTGAGTCTTTAATTCTAGCAATCTCCTAAAACTTTATAGGAGATCCAAAACTTTTTGAGGAAAGATCAAGTGAAATATTACATGCCCTAAGATGTCCTCGATTATCTGATTTTCGATGGTATAAAGATAATTTTTTAGCTAAATTATTAGTCAGGCAAGATGCCTCTGCCCTTTATTGGAAAGAAAAATTTATCTCTGGATTACCTAGAGCCTTTGCTCAAAAGGTTAGAGATAGAATAGGACATGAAACTTTAAGCCTTAACTATATGACTTATGGACAAATAATTTCTAATATTATTAAAACAGGATTAGAATAGTGTAATCAGCTTTCATTAACCACCCAAATTCTTAAAGAAGATAAATCAGTTCGAAAAGAATTAGGATATTTTTGTCAACAGTATGGTCTAGAGAAGTTAGATGCACCTTCTAAAAAATCTAAAAAACAGCATAAGTTTTTCCAAAAAAATAAAAAATATAAAAACCCCAATAAGAAAGAATCCTTAGAAAAGCCTTTTAAGAAAAGAAAATCTAAAAAATTCAATGATTCTTTAACCTATTATAAATGTGGTCGTAAAGGACACATCGCAAAAAATTGTTATGTTAAGAAAAAAATTAATGCCTTAAATTTAGAAGAAAATGTTAAACAACAATTAGTGGAAATACTTCTTTATAAATCTAATAGCACTTCCTCTAATAGTTCCACTGATGAAGAATTAATAGAAAATTTAGATACCTCTAGTAGTTCAAATAATGATAAATTAAATTGTGAAAATTGCACCGAACAAACTCCTTGTGAAGATTGTAAAGTTGAACTTTTTTACTGTAATACTCTAAAAGTGATTCTAAATTTCTTATAGATATTATTGAAAAATTAGATAACCCTGATCCAAAATATCAATATTTTATTAAGCCAAAGAAACTAATAAAAACTGAGGAAGATGAAGATAACCCTTCTTACCCTTCTTTTGAACCATATGATTTAACTAAAATACTTACCATAAATCAACCCCAAAAGGAACCCCTTCTAGGAATTCTTGAATTAAATCATGAAATTAAACAATTAAAAAATGAAATAAAAATTTTACATCAAAAAATAGTATCTTTAGAAAATAAAGAAGAAACTGATTTTAAAGCAGAACCTTCTAATAATGAATTTTTACAAAAATTAACTTTTTTTCAGCAAAAATGGCATTGTAAAGTAGATTTAAGAATTGGAAAGAGTTTTCATAAATCTTATATTGCTTTCATAGACTCAGGAGTAGACTTAAATTGCATCCAAGAAGGATTAATACCTACTCAGTATTATCAAAAAACTCTTCAAAATCTATATTCTGCTAGTAGTCATAGCATGAATATAAAATATAAATTGACTAACTCTTATATATGTAATAATGGGATATGTCTTCCTAATGAATTCTTACAAAAAACATAAAAGAACAAATCATATTAGGAACTTCCTTTTTAGTTCAAATTTATCCTATTCATTATGTAGGAGAAAAGGGTATAAAAGCAACTGTAAACAGCATAGAACTTTTCTTTGAATTCGTACAACCTACTCAAGAAAAAGAAATCAAATTATTAGAATCTCAATATTTTAATTTACTCCAGGAAAAACAAAATCAAGTTAACTTTCTTGAAAAAGAAATTAGTTTTAAAAACTTTGAAACTTTGTTAAACTCTCCTAAAACTCAAGAAAAGATATCTCATCTAGAAAAAGAAATTAAATTAGAAATTTGTGCTGATATTCCTAATGCCTTTTGGAATCGAAAAACCCACACAGTTTCTCTCCCCTATGAAGATACTTTTGAAGAATCTAAAATTCCTACTAAAGCTAGACCTATTCAAAGGAATTCTTCAACTTTAGAACTATGTAAAAAAGAAATTCAAGAATTTCCTGATAAAAAATTAATTAGACCAAGTAAGTCTCCTTGGAGTTGTGCAGCGTTTTATGTTTAGAATGCCTCTGAATTAGAACGAGGAGCCCCTAGAATGGTAATAAACTATAAACCTTTAAATACTGCCCTAAAATGGATTCGATATCCTCTTCCTAACAAAAAAGACCATTTAGGTAGACTGTATGATGCTCTCATTTTTCCTAAATTTGACATGAAATCGGGTTTTTATCAAATAAAACTTCAAGAACAAGATAAATATAAAACTGCTTTCACAGTCCCTTTTGGACAATACAAATGGAATGTTATGCCTATGGGATTATAAAATGCTCCCTCAGAATTCCAAAATATTATGAATAAAATCTTTTATCCTTATTTTGAATTTATAATAGTTTATTTAGATGATGTTTTAGTCTATTCTAAAACTCTAGATCAGCATTTTAAACATTTAAAAATATTTGTACAAGCCATTAAATATAATGGTCTAGTTGTCTCAGAAAGAAAGCTTAAACTATTTCAAACTAAGATTAGGTTTTTAGGCCATATAATTAATCAAGGCACCATAACTCCTATTTCTAGAAGTCTAGAATTTGCTGATAAATTTCCTAATGAGATAAAAGACAAGAATCAGTTACAGAGATTCTTAAGATGCCTAAATTATGTTTGTAAACCCCTTTTCAGTAGATTAAAAAAGAATCCTCCTCCTTGGACTACTAAAATGACCCAAGCCATTATTAAAGTTCGCACTTTGATAAAGTAGATTCCTTGTCTTGGTATCCCTCATCCCGATGCCTCTTTAATAGTTGAATGTGACGCCTCTGAAAGTGGCTTTGGAGGAATCTTAAAACAGTCTTTTCCACCAAGCCCTAAAGAACAAATTATTCGTTACCATTCCAGTGCTTGGAACTCTTCTCAGAAAAACTATAGTACTATTAAAAAAGAAATTTTAGCTATTATTTTATGTATTTCAAAATTTCAAGATAATTTAATAAATAAAGAATTTTTACTTAAAACAGATTGCAAAGCTGCAAAAGATGTTTTACAAAAAGATGTTAAAAATCTTGTTAGTAAACATATATTTGCCAGATGGAAATCTATTTTATCATGTTTTGATTTCAAAATCAAACATATAAAAGGAGAGCAGAATAGTCTCCTTGATGCGAACCCCGCCAAGAATAACGAGACCCGTCAACGAAATTGATTCCCAAGACCGTTCTACAATCAAATTTTGTAGGTGGAAACCTCGACCCAATGTTTATAATAAAACACGAACCTTGGTATGTGTAGACGCCACAAACAGGATGGTAATCCGTTTGATAAGTCAGATGAACGCCACAAGAACAAGTTCTTAATAAGTTCAGAAAGTTCTTCAAAGAACCAAAGAGAAAACTCTCAACTTTTATGTAGAAAACTGAACTGCCCTTCTCAGCCTTGGTATACATATATATCGGCTGAGTTATTACAATTTGAAAAAGGAAACAAATAGCAAAAGGAAGGTAATCCCTATAATTATGGCATGTCAGCCTTTACAAGAGAATAATTAGCCATATAATCAGCCCAATGCAATAATTGCTGAAGATATAATCCAAAAGGCTGACCAAATCCCATAAAAAAAGGAAAGTTATCCCAAATTCGCTGGGTAATAATCAGCCAAATCTAATCTCCTTGATTCTCTCAAATCCACATGCTTGAGCTGAAAGTAATCCTTCCAAGTGTATGGGCTTCAATAAAAAGGCTAAAATTGATCTTTCCAAGTGTATGGGCTTTAGAAACAAGGCTGAAATTACTCCACCACTTGGACCAACGAAATCCACCCTTGGTCTGCACTTGAGTCTAAATATTTGGGCCTTAAAAGGCACTCCTCAATCCAAATGCTCTGCATCAATCCATTGAAAGCCTCCTTGAACCTTTTAGCTCTAGCTCTTGTAACCGGACCACTTGGAATTTGAATTGGATCAGCTGTTTCCACTATGCCTTTATCATCACTCCCTGACTTTCTGACTTGTGAATTTCTGCAGGGTTCAAAATGAGTGACAAACATCAGCCCTCACGGCCATTAACAAAATCTCAGTTTGCCATGCTAAGCAAACCAGATACTATTAAGACTAACATTTCTTCTGCAGATACTTCTTATGCTTCTAAGGTCAATATAAGACCAGCTACTCCAAGTATTACTCAAACCTCTCTTTTTGAAGCAAGTCGCTTTCTTCCTATAAGACCAGCATCTCCCCCTTTAAAAACCCCATCCGAACTTCACCCTTGTTCATTCAAAAATAAAAGCATTCCTATTCCTATTATGACTCTTGAACCTGAGCACTTCAAATTTAAACCTTTTGAAATAGCCTCTTAGTGCTTCCCTAGAGGATGGACATGGATTCCCCATGATCTTAAAAAATCTAAAACCTTTTATCAAGCCATTTTAATAAACACCGATTCTGTGCAAATTATCCATGATTATGACCCAAAAGATAATTCTATTATCACTTATTCGCGTCTTCAAATACTTAAAGTCATCACTCCCACTGAGTGGAATTAGCATCCCTTCACTGCTAAAAAATTTTCCTTCACCTTTGTCCCTCCTTATTATGACTACTTTGATTACCAGCAAGCCTAGTATAATACTTTGTTCGAACTCTGTCCTACCCATTCTTGGTTTCTTAGCTTTAATACTCACCAAACCAATTATCCTAATTAGTTTTTGGAATGGTTTCTATACTTTGGTCCATTGTTCGGACAATTTCCCCCTGTTACCAAGAAAACTTATGAGAATTTTAAAAAATTGGCAACTAAATTCTCCATGTAGGAGCGTTTTTTAATGTTCTGTTCTATCACCAAAATTGGCTGAATCATGCAGACCCGATATAATATTGATTAAGTTTTACTAGCTGGCTATCCCCAGTCTTTGGTTAGAATAGTTCAAACAAAGTGGTGGATTAAATTTGATGAATCCCTCATTGTAGAAAGATTCTCTCTTTGGAAGAATCAACAGACTGCTAATATTTCGTTAAACATTGCAAAGGATGAGAGTCCGATCTCTTTGCCAGACTTATCTAAATTAAGTCCTGCTCAACTTAAAGAATATAAAAAGAAATTGATAGATTTGGCTTCATCCATTGATTCTGATGAGGAGCCCTCTCAAGAAGTTGAATCTGACCCTAGCTATCCCTCTCACTTGCAAAATGAGAATGATTGCTTTGGAATTAATTTCCAGCTGACACCATAATTAAAGTTTGCTGCTATCATAAAAGGCATTTCACTAATAGACAAGCTGTCCCCCTTTGATGATAAGAAGAGAATCTCGGTTGTCAAAAGTTGGCAAGCTGTCAGACTTTGTTCGGACTTAAAATTTCAATTCCGCACCAAACTCTATTGAATCTTTTGTAAAATCCAATGTATCAAACTCAATTGTATTAAAGTTTGATGTCCGGATCTCCTTATAAATCCCTTGGAATGCTTTCGTTCAAGCAGAGCGGATTAGAATCAGAAATCATTACTGTAAACTAACTCCTTTGTAAAGCTCTCAACCACTGAAAGAAATTTTGTCTCCTGTTTTAAATAAAAGTTCTTTTAAGTATGCTCTGCACTTGCCTCTCAAGGACCCTGTGCATCAGAAATTTATTTATTTATTTTCTTCTTTCAGCTTATCCTTTATTATTATTAAAGATTTTAATTTTAAGAGTTCATACTGCACATATCAACTCTTCTATTCACCTCTCCTCACCTTTTCACCATCCTGCCCAAATAGGAAGGAGGGAGAGAGCAAGAGACAGAGAGAGAAAAAAAGAGAGAAGTTTCAGAGAAAGAGTGAGAAAGGGAGAGAAGGGGACACAAAGAGAGGGGGAGAGAGAGAGAGTGAGAGTGGGAAAGAGAGAGAGAAATTTCAGAGAGAGTAAGGGGGAGATGAGAGAAAGAGAGAGCTCCTATAAAGATACATAGAGAGAAAGAGAAGTTTTAAAGAGAGAAAGAGAGAGAGAGAGAGAGAGAGAGAGAGAGAGAGAGAGAGAGAGAGAGAGAGAGAGAGAGAGAGAGAACACTCTTGAAAAACTAAGAAACAAAGAGAGAGAAGTTTTAGATAGAGAGAGATAGAAAGTCAAAGAGTACTATGACGAGGGGAAGAGAGACAGAGAGTGAGTGAGAGTGTAAGAAAGAGAAGTTTTAGAGAAAGAGAAAGAGAGAGAGAGAGAGTTAGAGAGGGAAGTTCTAGAGAGCAAGAGAGAGACATAGAGAAGTGAAGTTTTAGAGAGAGAAAGAGAGTGAGTGAGTGAGACAAAGTGGGATAGAGAGAGATAGCAAGCAAGAGATAAGAAGAGAGAAATCAAAAGTCAGTGAGTGCTAGAGTGAGTGGAATAGAGAGAGGGAGAGAGAAAGAGAGAGAGAACTAAAAAGGGAGTTCCTAATATGATTTGTTCTTTTATGTTTTTTGTGAGTAAGAATTCATTAGGAAGACATATCCCATTATTACATATATAAGAGTTAGTCAATTTATATTTAATATTCATGCTATGACTGCTAGCAGAATACAGATTTGGAGAGTTTTTTGATAATACTGAGTAGGTATTAATCCTTCTTGGATGCAATTTAAGTCTTCTCCCTTCCTCTCTCTCTCTCACATGCTCACTCTTAAACTTCTCTCCATCTCTGTATCTTGGTTTTTCAACAAAGTTCTCTCTAACTTCCCTTTCCCTTTCTCTCTGTATGTCTTTATAGAACCCCTCTCTTTCTCTCTATCTCTCTCTTCCCCTCATTCTAGCACTCACTGACTTACTATCTCTCTCTTACTCTCTTTGAAACTTCTCTCTTTGTTTCTGAATTTGTAAAGAAAGTTCTCTCTCTCTCTAAAATTCTCTCACTCTTTCTCTGTATCTTTATTAAACCTCTCTCTTTCTCTTTGATCCTTCTCACTCTCTCTAGAGCATCTCTCTCTCTTTCCCACTCTCTCTCACTTATTGTCCTCTATAAAAGAACTCCTCTTTCACTCTTTCTCTCTCTCCCTCACTCTCTCCCTTTCTCCCTCTTTCTCTGAAACTTCTCCCTCTCTTTCTCTCTTTGTCTCTCTCTCTCTCTCCCTCCCTCTCTCTCTTGCATGCTCACTCTTAAACTTTTGTCCATCTCTGTTTCTTGGTTTGTCATGAAAGTTCTCTTTAATATCCCTTTCTCTCTCTCTCTCTCTATGTATCTTTTTAGAACCTCTCTCTTTGTCTTTCTCTCTTGGCCCCCTCTCTCTCACTCACTCTCTTTCCCCTCTCTCTCTTTGTATCTTCCTCTCCCTCTTTCTCTATGACACACTGTGTCTTTCTAGAACTTCTCACACTCACTCTCTCCATAAAACTTCTATCTCTCTCTCTCTCTCTCTCTTTTCCACTCACTCTAGCACTCACTGACTTTTGATTTCTCTCTTTTTATCTCTTGCTTGCTATCTCTCTCTATCCCACTTTGTCTTACTCTGATGTGAGTACAAGCATGGATGGCAAGAGAAGAGGAGCAGTGGATGAGCTAACATTACCTCAAGGACCAATTACAAGATTGAGGGCCAAAAAGTTCAAGGAATCACTTCAAACTTATATGGGCAGAATGTTAGAAGGAATGGAAGCTCAAGATGCAATGAAGGCCAATGGAGCTTCACCTAATCAAATTGGGCTGAATTTGCAAAATTGGTCCAATCTATGTTTAATTCATATTCCCAGTTAATAGATTAGTTTTTAGGCAGTTTACTACTTGCAATTTCGTTTGGGCTTGTATTTCTTATTGGGAGGCCCATGTTTAAGGCCTAACCTAATAGTCTAGGTTATTGAACTTGTGGGGGTATAAATACCCTAGTGTATGGACGAGTTTCAGCAGAATGAATGAAAAACAGATTTGTTTTGGAGTTTTATACTCTTGTTCAAGGCTTGGCCTGAATCTCTATTGCATCAAGAATTGAACTTCATCAAGGTATTTACATCTTAGTGAATTTCTGTTCTTGATTCCTCAATCAACCGATTATTTGCGTTTCCATTTGCATTAGTCATTTGGGGGTTCAATAGGTTGGGAGTTCTCCATCTGTTCTTGTTCTCCATCAATTGTGTGTTTGGGGTTTCTGGATCTTGAATATCCATGGAGTTCTGCATCATTTGGTATCAGAGCTAGATTAGGGTGAATTCTTATTTATCCTAGGTTATAGTTTGCTGTTTTCTTTTGTGCACTGTTCACAGGTTCCTATTCACGCTGTGTTTGAGTTCTTTATTTTTTTCTGCGGTTGAAATTGCTGTATACAGTTTCCTACTAAAACTGCAATTCTTGGTTGCAATTTCCATCTAAAACTGTAACTCTTGGTTGCAGTTTTCATCTGAAACTGTAACTCTTATTTTTTTTAGAATTTGGGTCACACCCAAAAACATAACATCTGGGTATAGAAGTGCATGTTGCAGCTGGCTTGATTGTTTGGGATTTGATTTTGATCTTTTTTTTTTTTCGTTCATATTTTGGTGTTATTTGCTGTTTATCCTATATTTAAAAAAAAAAAAAAAGAGTTGGGACACTGCTTCAAAAAAAAAAAAAAAACGATAAGGAACAAAATTGAAAAGAGTTGCAGCTAGAAGAAGAAAAGCACCACAGAATTGTCTAATTAGGTTGGCAGCAAGTTCTTTGAACCTGTGAACCTTTTTGGGCAGAATTCAGGGTATGATTGAATTCAAGTTTGAACACACTTTGGGTTTTGGAGATTAATTAGCAAAGTCAAAGAAGTATAAGCACAATTTGTGGGATTAGCATCATTCTGGGAAACCTACTTAATTTCTTTCCTTTTTGTCTGTATGTCTTTTTTCATCCAAATTGATCTTTCCATTAAGGAAACATCAATTTCTGCATTTATGCATTAATTTCGTCCTTTTTCTTTCAAATCTTAGTCGCTATTTTTGGTTATGCCTGCTTTTGCTTCCATATACACCATAATTAACAATTTGATTCTTGTTAATTGGAGATCAGTATTTTGGGCAGCAAACTCTTCATATCTTGCATGCTCATTTCAATTTATTCTGGTATATTTGCTTCTAGTTTTGTACCTGTCTTCCTTGTTAAGTGTTTTCATTACCATCCTACTATTTTGGTTTGAGGATTAATTCTGAAGTGCAATTGAGAACAACAAGCTTGAGTGGTAACAGGCTTGAGTGTGTGAGCTTAAAGAGGGCAAAAGCCAACAATTTTGTGAAACATGAGTGGAGTGCCATCTTTTGAGTGAAACACGTGAAGGAGTGTATTGTTAGACTGTCTTACTAACATTTCTTACAGGTTCATAAAATGAGTAATCCTTCAACAAGGAGGGAGGGTAAAGAGCCCTCAGATGAAGAAGTTAACATGACTCCAGACATGAAATTGATATATAGAGCCTTTACTAGTCAATTTCAAAAGTTGAATTGTAGGCTAGATGAGTTAGATGAATGGAAGAGGGAGTTGTCAGAAAGCTTCCCAGGAAATGATAGGCGAATTAATGATAGGAATAGGCATCAAAATGAGTTTAATCAAGAGCTGTTTGAAGATGAATTTGAAGAGAGGAGTTCAACTCGAAATAGAAGGGGTGAAATAAGAATAGACAATAGGAGGGATAGTAATCTAAATGCTATCAAGATGCATATACCTCCATTTAAGGGTAGAAATGATGCTGAAGTGTACTTGGAGTGGGAGAGAAAAATGGATTTGATATTTGCTTGCCACAACTATTCCGAAGAGAAGAAGGTGAGGTTGGCTGCAGTAGAATTCTCAGATTATGCCTTAGTTTGGTGGGATGAATTTCACAGTCTAGGAGAAGAAATGGTGAATATCCTATTGAGAATTGGAATGAGATGAAGAGAGTAATGAAGAAGCGATTTGTGCCTTCTTATTACTATAGAGAGTTGGACCAAAAGTTATATAAGCTTACTCAAGGGTCAAAATCAGTGGAAGATTACCACAAGGAGATGGAGATGCTCTTGATTAAAGCTAACATTGAGTAAGATAGGGATGTGACAATGGCTAGGTTTATAGGAGGTCTGAACAAGGAGATAGCTGATGTGGTGGAGTTACATCACTACATTGAGATGGAGGACCTAGTTAACATGGCCATGAAGGTGGAGAGACAACAAAAACAAAGGGGAGCAGCCAAGTCATTTTCGAATTCCAGCAGCAAATGGAGTTCAAAATGGAACAAATATGATGAGAAGAAGAAGGAGAAAGCCACTGATTCCAAGGAAAAGGGGCTGGATGCAAACAAAAACAAGGAGAAGAATACTTCAACTCAAAAGGGTACTTCTGATTCCTTCTCAAAAACCTCTAAACATAGAGATATAAAATGTTTTAAGTGTCAAGTCGTGGTCATTATGCATCTGATTGTCCTAATAGAAAGACCATGTACATGAAAGATGATGAGATTGTTTCTGAATCTGAAAATGATTATGATGGGAATGGTAGTGAGAGTAGCATGCCATCTTTAGAGGATTGTTCTGATGTTGAATATGCTGCTCATGGTGAATCTCTTGTTGCTAGGCGTGCATTGAATCTAAATGTTAAAGAAGAAAGCTTAGAACAAAGAGAAAATATATTTCACACTAGATGTTTAGTTGGTGGTAAAGTTTGTAGCATGATTATTGATGGGGGTAGTTGTGCTAATGTAGCTAGCACCACTTTGGTGGATAAATTGGGACTGAAATGTATTAAACACCCTACTCCTTATAGGCTACAATGGTTGAATGATAGTGGAGAAGTGAAAGTTACTAGGCAAGTTGTGGTAGCTTTTACTATTGGGAAGTATAGTGATGAAGCTGTGTGTGATGTAGTACCCATGCATGCTGGTCATTTATTGTTGGGGAGACCTTGGCAATTTGATAGGCATGTGATGCATGATGGGTATAGAAATAGATATTCCTTTCAGCATGATGGCAAGAAAATCACTCTGGCACCTTTATCACCTAAAGAAGCTTACCTTGATCAAGTTAAGCTTCAACAATCAGCTTGTGGGAGTTTAGGTAGTGAGGTGAAAAAGAATAATGAGAGAAAAGAGGCCATGAGAGAAAAGAATAAAGAAAAAGGCCCAATGTTGAGTGACTGCACAAGTGAGGAAAAGAAAGTGAGATGTGCAGAAGAGAATAAGTTAGTGAGTGATAAAAAGAAAAGGAGTGAACAGAAAGGAAAAGAGAGGAGTGAAGAAGTTAAGAAACAACCATGTTTCTATGCAAAAGAGAGAGATTTAAAGAGTGCATACTTGGGCAAGAGAGCTTTGATTTTGATTCAGTTTAAGGAAACTTTGTTTACTGAAATTGACCTTAACCCCAAATTGCCTAGTGTGTTTTTGACTTTATTGTAGGAATTCAGTGATGTCTTTCTTGAGGAGATACCCCACAAGTTACCACCTAAAAGAGGAATTGAGCATCAGATTGATTTTGTACCTGGAGCACAAATTCCCAACCGACCAGCTTACCGAAGCAATCCGGAGGAAACAAAGGAGTTGCAAAGGCAAGTAGATGAGTTGTTGGCAAAAGGGTATATAAGAGAAAGCATGAGTCCTTGTGCTGTACCAGTTCTTTTGGTACCCAAGAAAGATGAAACTTGGAGAATGTGCGTGGATTGTAGGGCAGTCAACAAAATCACTGTAAAGTATCGCCATCCTATCCCTAGGTTAGATGATATGCTAGATGAATTGCATGGTGCATGTGTATTCACTAAAATTGATTTAAAAAGTGGCTATCATCAAATTAGGATGAAAGAAGGACATGAGTGGAAAACTGCATTTAAGACTAAATATGGATTGTATGAGTGGTTAGTAATGCCATTTGGGTTAACTAATGCACCTAGTACTTTCATGCGCTTAATGAATTATGTCTTGCGTGAGTTTCTTGGCAAATTCGTGGTTGTATATTTTGATGACATTTTGATTTACAGCAAATGCATAGATGATCATGTCTTGCAAGCTAGGACTGTTTTGGATGTGCTTAGGAAGAATAACTTGTATGCAAACCTTAAGAAGTGTTCTTTTTGCATGGATAAAGTTGTCTTCTTAGGTTTTGTGGTGAGTTCTAAGGGAGTTGAGGTTGACTCTGAAAAAGTGAAGGCTATTCAAGATTGGCCAACACCTAAGTCTGTTAGTGAGGTAAGAAGTTTCCATGGTTTGGCAAGTTTTTATAGGCAATTTGTTAAAGATTTCTCTACTATTGCTGCACCACTAAATGAAGTTGTTAAAAAGAATATGGGGTTCAAATGGGGTAAAGAACAAGAAGAAGCATTTAACACTTTAAAGGAAAAGTTATGTACTGCACCTGTTTTAAGCTTGCCTGATTTTTCTAAAACTTTTGAAATTGAATGTGATGCTTTTGGGGTTGGTATAGGAGCTGTTTTGATGCACGAAAACCGACCCATAGCATATTTCAGCGAAAAGTTGAGTGGACCTATTTTGAACTACTCCACTTATGATAAGGAGTTCTATGCTTTGGTGAGAGCTCTTGAAGTGTGGGAACATTATTTGCTGCCTAAGGAGTTTGTCATACATAGTGATTACCAATCACTCAAGTACTTAAAGAGACAAGGCAAGCTGAGCAAGAGGCATGCAAGGTGGGTAGAGTATCTTGAAATATTCCCATATGTGATAAAGTACAAGCAAGGGAAAGATAATGTTGTTGCTGATGCACTATCACGGAGGTATGCTTTGATTTCTATGCTTAGCTCCAAATTACTTGGTTTTGAACATTTGAAAGAGTTGTATGCCAATGATTCTGATTTTGGTGATGTGTATCAAGCTTGTGAACATGCTGCACATAACAAGTTCTATAGGCATGAGGGATTTCTTTTTAGGATTAAACAATTATGCATTCCTACATGTTCTATTAGAGAGTTGCTTGTGAGGGAATCACATAGTGGAGGATTAATGGGGCATTTTGGTGTGCAAAAGACTTTAGATATGCTTAGTGAACATTTTTATTGGCCAAAAATGAGAAAAGATGTTGAAAAAGTTTGTTCCAAGTGTATTACATGCAAACAAGCTAAGTCTAAGTTGATGCCTCATGGTTTGTATACACCCTTGCCTGTGCCTAATGAACCTTAGACAGACATATCCATGGACTTTGTTTTGGGTTTACCTAGGACTAGGAAGGGTAGGGATAGCATATTTGTTGTTGTGGATAGATTTAGTAAGATGGCTCATTTCATTGCTTGCCATAAGACTGATGATGCAACAAATATTGCTGACCTTTTCTTTAGGGAAGTGGTTCGGCTTCATGGTGTGCCAAGAACCATTGTTTCAGATAGAGATGTTAAGTTTCTAAGTCACTTTTGGAGAGTGTTGTGGGGAAGGTTAGGTACTAAACTTTTGTTTTCTACTACATGTCACCCACAAACTGATGGACAAACTAAAGTAGTGAATAGGACTTTAGGAACCTTGTTGCGTTCTATCGTTGGTAAGAATTTGAAAACTTGGGAGGATTGTTTGCCATTTATTGAGTTTGCATATAATCGTGCTATACATTCTTCCACAGGTTTTTCACCATTTGAAATTGTGTATGGTTTTAATCCATTGACTATGTTAGATTTAATGCCTTTGCCTTTGAGTGAAATTGCTAGCTTAGATGGAAAGAAAAAGGCAGAAATGGTTAAAACAATACATGAGAAAGCACATGAGCAGATTGAGAAGAAAAACCGCATGTATGCACAACAGGCCAATAAGGTAGAAAGCAGGTTATCTTTGAACCCGGAGATTGGGTTTGGTTACATATGCGAAAGGAGAGATTTCCATAGCAAAGGAAGTCAAAGCTTGATGCAAGGGGCAATGGACCATTCCAAGTCTTGGAGCGCATCAATGATAATGCATACAAGATAAACTTGCCAGGTGAGTATAATGTAAGTGCCACTTTCAATGTTTCTGACCTATCTCTTTTTGAACTTGATTCAGATTCGAGGACGAATCCTTTTGAGGAGGGAGGGAATGATGTGAGCACAAGCATGGATGGCAAGAGAAGAGGAGCAGTGGATGAGCTAACATTACCTCAAGGACCAATTACAAGATTGAGGGCCAAAAAGTTCAAGGAATCACTTCAAACTTATATGGGCAGAATGTTAGAAGGAATGGAAGCTCAAGATGCAATGAAGGCCAATGGAGCTTCACCTAATCAAATTGGGCTGTATTTGCAAAATTGGTCCAATCTATGTTTAATTCATATTCCCAGTTAATAGATTAGTTTTTAGGCAGTTTACTACTTGCAATTTCGTTTGGGCTTGTATTTCTTATTGGGAGGCCCATGTTTAAGGCCTAACCTAATAGTCTAGGTTATTGAACTTGTGGGGGTATAAATACCCTAGTGTATGGACGAGTTTCAGCAGAATGAATGAAAAACAGATTTGTTTTGGAGTTTTATACTCTTGTTCAAGGCTTGGTCTGAATCTCTATTGCATCAAGAATTGGACTTCATCAAGGTATTTACATCCTAGTGAATTTTTGTTCTTGATTCCTCAATCAACCGATTATTTGCATCTCCATTTGCATTAGTCATTTGGGGGTTCAATAGGTTGGGAGTTCTCCATCTGCTCTTGTTCTCCATCAATTGTGTGTTTGGCATTTCTGGATCTTGAATATCCATGGGGTTCCGCATCACACTCACTCTCTATCTCTTTCTCTCTCTAAAACTTCACTTCTCTATGTCTCTCTCTTGCTCTCTAGAACTTCCCTCTCTAACTTTCTCTCTCTCTCTTTCTCTGTCTCTAAAACTTCTCTTTCTTACACTCTCACTCACTCTCTGTCTCTCTCCCTGTTAGAGATAAGGCTGCTTAGGCTGCTTGTCTTGGTAGCTGCAGGTGCAGTGTTCTATAGCGTGTGGTTCTGATCTTGTATTATTAGTCTTATCTTCAGTTAATTACTTAGGGACATTAGTGTAATTCAGTAATTGAGTCTTAGTCTATAAATTGTAATCTCAGCTACATCATTTGTAGAATAATTCATTTTGGAATCAGATTTTCGTTCAGAGCTTTCACACCTAGAAGTTCTGAGCTTTCTTTCTTCCTTCCTTTCTTTCTTCCTTATTCTGAGGTTCTTGAGAATTCCAACATGGTATCAGAGCTTTGATCCAATGGGAGAGAATATGAATACGTTTTCTTTAGCATCTCTGAATGCTTCATTAGTTTCTTTTAGTCATTCTATTTCTGTGAAGTTAGACAGCAATTCCTATCTTCTGTGGAAACAGCAAGTTCTTGCAGCCATCAGAGGGCATGAACTAGAGAAATACATCAGTGGTGGTCAAGAAGTGCCATCAAGATTTGCAATAGATGAGCAAGGAAGAGTTCTTGGGATCTTGAGTCAGCAGTATGTTCTTTGGAAGAAGCAAGATTAGCTCTTGCTGTCTTGGCTGCTGTCAACAATGTCAGAAAACATTCTTACAAGAATGGTTGGGTGTGAATTTTCGTACCAGGTCTGGGAAAAGGTGGAAACTTTCTTTGCTTCTCATACAAAGGCAAAGATCAAGCAATTCAAGGCGTAGCTGCAGACTATGAAGAAGGGATCCATGACAGCCACTGATTATCTTTTAAAGATCAAGAATCTTGTTGATTCTTTGGCTTCAGTTGGACATGCAATTACAGAAAGTGACCATATAGAGGTAATTCTTGATGGTCTTTCCTCAGAATATGATGGTTTTGTTACATCCATTCTTTCTAGAACTGATCCATATTCAGTTGAAGAGATTAAAGCATTATTGCTTGCACAAGAAAATAGAATTGAGAAGCATCATAAAGAAGTAGAAGCTATGACAGTGAATCTTGCTACACATCCTCAGAATTACAATGTGAACCGAAGTGGTTATCAAAGTTTCCCTGGTCAGTATGCAAATAGAGGAAAGTTTGGAGGTAGAGGAAACTTTTTCAGAGGCAAAGGGAGTTACAACAATGGGTGGTTTGCTAGTAGAAATGGAAGGTTTTCTGATAAAAGCAACATTCAATGTCAATTATGTGGGAGATATGGACATCAGTCCTGGAGTTGTTATCACAGATTTGATGAAAGTTTTCAAGGACCAGCTCAAGTGCCTAACCACTTCAGCAAGACAGCCAATGGCGCCAATGGCAGTGTTAGAAACACACCCTATGCAATGCTCACTTCTAACAGCAGCAGCAATGGCATTGATCAAGAATGGTATCCTGATTCTGGGGCCACTAATCATGTGACAGTGGATGCCTCTAACATTGTGCAGAAGACTCCATATAATGGAAAGGAGAAGGTGCATATTGGTAATGGCTCAGGTTTGTTCATTAAAAACATTGGTAATTCTCAGATTAAGTCTTGCTTTTCTAATCAAAATCTTCACCTAAACTCACTTCTTCATGTTCCAAATATTACCAAAAACCTTGTGAGTGTTTCTCAGTTTGCAAAAGACAATTATGTCTATTTTGAGTTCCATCCTGACTCTTGTTATGTTAAATCTCAAGATACTCATCAAATACTTTTGAAGGGGACTGTTAGAAAAGGCTTGTATGTCTTTGATGAATTTCGTATTGAAAAAGGACCATATATCAATGCAAAGGTGTCAACAACTCAGTCACCAAATATTACTTCACCTGCTGTACATAGTTCCCATACTTCTTCTTTGTTAAATTCTTGTTTTGAGTTAGACAAATGGCATGTTAGATTGGGCCATGCTTCTGCACAAACTGTCAAGAATGTACTCACTTCTTGTAACATCAGAATACCAAATAAAGAGCTTTCCTTTTGTTCATCTTGCTGCCTTAGTAAATTACATAAATTTCCTTTTGCCTCTTCTCAAATAGAATACTCAAAACCTCTTCAACTAATTCATTCTGATTTGTGGGGACCAGCACCTATGCTGCCAAAAGAGGGACATAGATATTACATACATTTTGTAGACACCTTTACCCGTTACACATGGATTTACTTTCTCAAAAGCAAGTATGATGCATTACAGACCTTTATTCATTTCAAGAAACAAGTAGAACTTCAAACCAACCACAAAATCCTTGCCTTACAAACTGATTGGGGAGGAGAGTTTAGAGCTTTCACTGAATATTTGAAAGACCAAGGGATAGTTCATCGTGTTTCATGTCCTTATACACATGAACAAAATGGGCTTGCAGAAAGGAAACATAAACATATAACTGAGACTAGACTAGCCTTACTTCACATATCATCTTTACCTAGTTCATTTTGGACTGAAGCTTTTAGCACAGCTGTGTATCTCATTAATAGACTACCCACACCAGTCCTAAATGGTTCTACTCCTTTTGAAACCTTGTACAAAATCAAACCTGATTATTCTTCTCTTAAAGTCTTTGGGTGTGCAGCCTATCCTAACCTAAGGCCCTACAATAATCCCAAGTTTCAGTTCAAATCCATTGAATGCACTTTCCTTGGTTATAGTCCAGCACACAAAGGATACAAGTGTCTACATCCTGATGGGAAAACAATTATATCTAGAGATGTCATATTTGATGAAAGTAGTTTTCCATTCAAGAACAGCAAGGGTTCCTCACAGCAGTCACTCTCCAGTAACAAATCACATTTTGTTTCTCCTCCACCTTCAGCCATACCTCCTATTCTATCATTCCCTAACGCAAGACATACTCAGAATACCAATGCATTTGCTGAACAAACAAATAACTCATGTGCACTTGCTAATAATACCAATATTATGGATTCTTTGCAACATGTTTCAGGTCCCTCTGCAGAATTTGAAGTTCCTCAACGTCTGCCTCAAAATGTCCACCCAATGGTGACCCGTAGCAAAGCAAGGGCACTCAATTCAAACAATCACTCAATGGTGACTAGTAGCAAAGCAAGAGGAACTGTACCAACAGCACTTACTGTCTCTAGAGAGCCTCAAACTGTTGAAGAAGCTCTTAATATACCAGAATGGAAGTGTGCAATGGATCTTGAGTATGCAGCGCTCATGAGCAACAAGACATGGAGTTTAGAAGCTTTACCCAAAGATAGGAGGCCTATAGGGTGCAAATGGGTGTTTAAAGTTAAAGAAAATCCAGATGGCACTGTCAACAAATATAAAGCAAGATTAGTTGCAAAAGGGTATAATCAGGAGGCAAGATTAGTTGCAAAAGTTCTCACTTTGGCCTTATCAAAAGGGTGGAACATACATCAAATAGATGTTAATAATGCCTTTTTAAATGGTGATTTGAATGAAGATGTATACATGATGCAGCCTCCTGGATATGAATCAGCTGACTCATCTCAAGTTTGCAAGCTTCATAAGTCTCTCTATGGCCTTAAGCAAACTCCTCGTGCATGGTTTCAAAAATTGTCTGAAGCTTTACTTGATCTTGGTTTTACCAAGGCAAAATGTGATTCTTCCTTGTTTCTTCAGGTTACTTCTCATCATTCTCTCTATGTTTTAGTCTATGTGGATGATATTTTGATTACTGGATCCTCACCAACTTTGGTTCAGCACTTGATTGATCAACTGAATGCAAAGTTCTCATTAAAGGATCTTGGGAAACTTAAATACTTCTTAGGTATTGAAGTTACTTACAGTTCTGCTGGTGCAATATACTTATCTCAGTCCAAATACATTAAGGATCTTCTTGCTAGAGCTGGTATGCAAGGTGCAAAGTCTATGCCCTCTCCTATGGCCTCAACACCACATATCTCAGCTAGTAGTGGCTCTCCTATTTCTAATCAAGCTGCATACAGATCTCTTGTGGGAGCATTACAATATATTACCATTACTAGACCAGAATTATCATATAGTGTGAACAAAGCTTGTCAGTTTATGCATTGCCCTACGGATGTACATTGGAAGTTGGTTAAACGAATACTGAGGTATCTAGCAGGCACCATATGTCTTGCTCTAGTTCTCCAAAGATCATCTGCTTTGAGCTCACTGCCTTTTGTGATGCTGATTGGGCGTCAGACATTGATGATAGGCGCAGCACCTCAGGTTTTTATGTTTATCTTGGCCCTAATCTCGTTTATTGGTCATCTAAAAGGCAAGCAACAGTGTCTAGATCAAGTACTGAAGCTGAATATAGGAGTCTTGCAAGTGCAGTGGCAGAATTGGCTTGGCTGCAGTCTTTATTCAAAGAACTCAGCATTCAACTACCAAAAGTTCCTAGAATATATTGTGACAATATGAGCACAGTCAGCTTGTCAGCAAATCCGGTCCTTCATTCAAAGACTAAGCATATTGAACTAGATCTTTATTTTGTTCGTGAAAAGGTTAACAATAAAGAAATTGACGTCTATCATATTCCGTCTCTTGATCAAACAGCAGATATTCTCACCAAGGTAGTCTCAACTTCAAGGTTTCTTCAACTTAGAGACAAGCTCAGTGTCATTCCTCTTCCAAGTCATGCCACTGATCTTGAGGGGGGATGTTAGAGATAAGGCTACTTAGGCTGCTTGTCTTGGTAGCTGCAGGTGCAGTGTTCTATAGCGTGTGGTTCTGATCTTGTATTATTAGTCTTATCTTCAGTTAATTACTTAGGGACATTAGTGTAATTCAGTAATTGAGTCTTAGTGTATAAATTGTAATCTCAGCTACATCATTTGTAGAATAATTCATTTTGGAATCAGATTTTCGTTCAGAGCTTTCACACCTAGAAGTTCTGAGCTTTCTTTCTTTCTTCCTTTCTTTCTTCCTTATTCTAAGGTTCTTGAGAATTCCAACACTCCCCCTCGTCATAGCACTCTTTGACTTTCTATCTCTCTATATCTGAAACTTCTCTCTCTCTGTTTCTTAGTTTTTCAAGAGTGTTCTCTCTCTCTCTCTCTCTCTCTCTCTCTCTTTCTCTCTTTAAAACTTCTCTTTCTCTCTATGTATCTTTATAGGAGCTCTCTCTTTCTCTCATCTCCCCCTTACTCTCTCTAAAATTTCTCTCTCTTTCCCACTCTCACTCTCTCTCTCCCCCTCTCTTTGTGTCCCATTCTCTCCCTTTCTCACTCTTTCTCTGAAACTTCTCTCTTTTTCTCTCTCTCTGTCTCTTGCTCTCTCCCTCCTTCCCTCTCTGTTGCATGCTCACTCTTAAACTTCTCTCCTTCTTTGCTTCTTGCTTTGTCAAGAAAGTTCTCCCTAACTTTCCCCTCTCTCTCTCTCTCTCTTTCTGTGTATCATTATAGAACCTCTCTCTTTCTCTCTATCTCTCTCCCACACTCTCTAAAACTTCTCTCTCTTACACTCTCACTCACTCTCTTTCTCTCTCCCACTTGTCATAGCACTTTTTGACTTTCTATCTCCTGCCCTATTTGACACTTCTCTCTCTCTATTTCTTAGTTTTTCAAGAGTGTTCTCTCTCTCTCTCTCTCTCTCTCTCTAAAACTTACCCTTCTCTCTATGTGTCTTGATAGAAGCTCTCTCTTTCTCTTTGTCTCTCCCTTACTCTCTCTGAAATTTCTCTCTCTCTTTCCCACTCTCTCTCTCTTCCCCTCTCTTTGTGTCCCCTTCTCTCCCTTTCTCACTCTTTCTCTGAAACTTCTCTCTTTTTTTCTCTCTCTGTCTCTTGCTCTCTCCCTTCTTCTCTTGTGCTTGCATGCTCACTCTTAAACTTCTCTCCTTCTCTACTTCTTGCTTTGTCAAGAAAGTTCTCCCTAGCTTCCCTCTCTCTCTCTCTCTCTCTCTCTCTCTCTCTCTCTGTCTTTATAGAACCTCTCTCTTTCTCTCTATCTCTCTCTCACACTCTCTAAAACTTCTCTCTCTTGCTCTGTTTCTCCTCCTCATTCTAGCACTCACTTACTCACTCTATCTAAACCTTCTCTCTCTTCGTTTCTCAATTTGTGAAGAAAGTTCTCTCTCTCTTTCTCTCTCTCTCTAAAACTTTCCTTTCTCTCTCAGTGTCTTTATTAAACCTCTCCCTTTCTCTCTGTCTCTCTCTCACTCTCTCGATACATCTCTCTCTCTTTCCCACTATCTCTAACTCACTGTCTTTCCCTCTCAAGAACTTCTCTTTTACTCTTTCTTTCTCAACCTAAAAATTCTGTCTCTTTCTCCCTCGCTCTCTCCCTTTCTCTTTCTTTCTCTAAAACTTCTCCCTCTCTTTCTCTCTCTGCCTCTCCTTCTCTCCCTCCCTCTCCCTCTCTCACATGCTCACTCTTAAACTTCTCTCCATCTCTGTATCTTGGTTTTTCAACAAAGTTCTCTCTAACTTCCCTTTCTCTTTCTCTCTGTATGTCTTCATAGAACCCCTCTCTTTCTCTCTGTCTCTCTCACTCTCTCTCTTCCCCTCATTCTGGCACTCACTGACTTACTATCTCTCTCTTACTCTCTTTGAAACTTCTCTCTTTGTTTCTGAATTTGTAAAGAAAGTTCTCTCTCTCTCTCTCTCTCTCTCTCTAAAATTCTCTCACTCTTTCTCTGTATCTTTATTAAACCTCTCTCTTTCTCTTTGATCCTTCTCACTCTCTCAAGAGCATTTCTCTCTCTTTCCCCCTCTCTCTCACTTATTGTCCTTCTCTATAAAAAAACTCCTCTTTCACTCTTTCTCTCTCTCCCTCACTCTCTCCCTTTCTCCCTCTTTCTCTGAAACTTCTCCCTCTCTTTCTCTCTTTGTCTCTCTCTCTCTCTCCCTCCCTCTCTCTCTTGCATGCTCACTCTTAAACTTTTGCCCATCTCTGTTTCTTGGTTTGTCATGAAAGTTCTCTTTAACATCCCTTTCTCTCTCTCTATGTATCTTTTTAGAACCTCTCTCTTTGTCTTTCTCTCTTGGCCCCCTCTCTTTTTACAATCTCTCTCTTTCTCTCTCACTTTCTATCTCTCTCTCTATCCTAGTTTTGCTTACTTGCTCTCTCTCTCTCTCTCTTGCTCTCTCTGAAACTTCTCTTTCTCTATCCCACTCTCTCACTTTCTGAAACTTCCCTCTCTCTCTCTCACTCTCTCTTTAAAACTTCTCTCTCTTTCTCTATCACTCTCATGAAAACTTCTGTCTCTCTCTTTCTCTCTCTGAACCTCTGTCTGCCTCTCTAAAACTTCTCACTTCCAAACTTTTCTCTATCTCTCACTCTTCCTTTCTCACTCTCTTTCTATCTCTCCCTTTCTTGCATTCTCTAATGCTTTGCTCTATCTCTCTCTCTCTCTCTCTCTCTCTCTCTCTCTCTCTCTCTCTCTATCTAAAACTTATCTTTTTCTCTTTTGCTCTCTCTGAAATGTCTCTCTCTTTGCTTCTTGGTTTGTCAAGACAGTTCTCTCCCTCTCTAACTCTCTCTCTTTCTCCTTTTCTAAAACTTCTCTCTCTCACTTTCTCACTCACTCTCTTTCTCTCTTGCTCTCTCTCTCACCTTCTTTCCTGCTTTGCCTGAAACTTCTCTCTCTATTTCTCGATTTGTCAAGAAAGTTCTCTGTCTCCTCCCTCTTTCTCTCTCTCTAAAACTTCCCTTTCACTCTGTGTGTCTTTATAGAACCTCTCTCTTTGTCTCTATATCTCTCCCATTCTCTATAAAACTTCTCCCTTTCTCTTTCCCACTCTCTCACAATCACTCTCTTTGTCTCTCAAAAACTTCTCTTTCACTCTCTCTCTTTCTCTCGGTCCCTTTCTCTATGTCTCCCTCTCTCACTTTCTCACTCTTTCTCTGAAACTTCTCTCTTTTTTTCTCTCTCTGCACCCTTGTCTCTCTCTCCCTGCCTCTAAACTTCTCACCATCTCTGTTTCTCGGTTTGTCCAGAAAGTTCTCTCTTGCTTCCATTTCTCTTTGTGTCTTTATCAAACCTCTCTCTTTCTCTCTATCTGTCTTTTGCTCTCTTTGAAACTTCTTTCCCCCACACTCTCACTCACTTTCGCTCTCTCTCTCTCTCTCTCCCTCTCATTCTAGCACTCGCTGACTTATTATCTCTCCTGCTCTTTCTGAAACTTCTGTCTCTATTTCTCAATTTTAAAGAAAGTTCTCTCTCTCTCTCTCTCTCTCTCTCTCTTTCTCTCTGTGTGTAAAGAAAGCACTCTCTCTCCTTTACTCTCTTTCTCTTCCTTTCTCTCCCCTTCTCTCTTGCTCAATCTGAAACTTCTCTCCCTCTCTCACTCTTCTCTTGGTCTATATGAAACTTCTCTTTCTCCATCTCTCTGTCTCTCTCTCCCTCTATCTCTCCTTCTCTTTCTCTCCCCACCTCTCTCTCCCTCTCTCTCTTGCATTCTCTCTGAAACTTCTCTCTCTCCCACTCTTTTTCTATCTTGCTCTTTCCCTTTCTCTTTTGTTCTCTCTCTGAAACTTTCTTCTCCTTCTCCCACTCAGTCTCTTTGAAACTTCTCTCTCTCTCTCTCTCTCTCTCTCTCTCTCTCTCTCTCTCTCTCTCTCTCGCTCTCTCGCATTCTCTCTAAAACTTCTCTCTCTCCCACTCTCTTTCTATCTTGCTCTTTCCTTTTCTCTCTTGTTCTCTCTATTAAACTTCCCTTTCCCTCTCTCTCTCTCGGTATCTTTGAAACTTCTCTCTCCCTTTCTCTCCATCGGAAACTCCTTTTTCTCTCTCTCTAAAACATCCCTTTCTCTCTCTGTGTCTTTGATGTAAGCACAAGCATGGATGGCAAGAGGAGAGGAGCAGTAGATGAGCTAACATTGCCTCAAGGACCAATTACAAGATTGAGGGCCAAAAAGTTCAAGGAATCGCTTCAAACTTACATGGGTAGAATATTAGAAGGAATGGAAGCTCAAGATGCAATGAAGGCCAGAGAGAAATGGTGAGTGAGAAATTTTTGTCAAAGGCAGAGAGAGATAGAAGTATTAGAGAGAAGGCAAGAGAAGTTTTAAACATAGAGAGAGAGAGAGAGAGAGAGAGAGAGTGAGAGATGTTGGATAGAGAGATAAAGGGTGTGAGAGAGAGACAAAGAGACCAAGAGACCAAGAGAGAGAGAGATAATGATGGGGAGAGAGTGTTAGGAATGGAGCAAGAGTGATAGAGAGAGTAGTTGAGGGGAGAGATGCAAGAGATAGAGAGAAGGGGAGAGAGAGGGAGTTGGGGAGGAAGCAAGAGAGAAAGAGAGAGGGTGTTGGGGAGCGAGAGATGGTGCATGTTGGCAAGAGAGAGAGAGACAGATAGAGAAGTTTTAGAGAGAAACTGAGGGAATAGTTTTAGAGAGAGAGGCTTGGCAAGTGAGAGAGAGATAGATAGAGAAGTTTTAGAGACTAAGTGAGAGGGAGATAGAGAGTGTCAAATTTTTTTTCCATTATACCATACTCTTTTTCTTAGTTTTAGAGAGTGAGTGTGAGAGAGAAAGTGAGAAGGGTAGAAACATGCTGGAGAGAGAAAAAGAGAGAGAATGTGTTGGGGAGCTAGAGAGAGAGTGTTGAGGAGTGGGTGAGAAAGATAGAGAGAGGGTGATAGGGGGAGAGGGACAGAGATTGTTGGGGAGTTAGAGAGAGATAGGAAGAGAGGTAAAGAGAGAGAAGTTTCAGAAAGGGAGAGAGAGATGGACACGTTGGAGAGAGAGAGAGAGAGAGAGAGAGAGGGAAGTTTTAGAGATAGAGAGAGACATGTTGGACAGAGAGAGTGATAGAGAGAGAGTGTGTGTGTTAGGGAGAGAGAGAGAGAGAGAATGAGAAAGGGAGGGAAGGAAGGGGAGAGAGATGTGTTGAGCCCAATTCCTTCCATTATACACTTTTTCTTAGTTTTAGAGAATGAGTGAAAGAGAGAAAGAGATAGAGAGAGACATTGTTGGGAAGTTAGAGAGAGGCAGGAATAGAGATAAAGAGAAAGAAGTTTTAGAGTAAGAGATAGACATGTTGGAGAAAGAGAAAGGGAAGTTTTAGAAATAGAGAGAGGCGTGTTAGACAAAGAGAGTGTGTTCGAGAGAGAGGGAGAGAACAAGAGATAGAGAGAGAGCAAGGGAGAGAATGACAGATAGAAAGAGCGTTAAGTCTAGTTTCTTCCATTATACCATATGTAGACACCAAATTTCATCTGAAACCTTAAACTAAGTCGTGTTAGATTTTTAAACAAAATAAATAATAAAAGACAATAAAAAAGTAAATATAAGTAAAGCTAAAAAATAAAAGAATAAAAGGAAAGAAGAAAAGAAAAAATAAAAGGAGAAAAGAGAAAAAATAAAAATAAAATTTTAACTAATATAATAATATAATAATAAAAATTATTAAAATAAAAAATGTATGCAAGGGAGGAGTTCAATTCTTTTGCAAAGAAGCAACTCCCCCTTTTATGCTCCTTCCCCTCTCATGCTCAAGCCGGCCTCCCTTTGCAAGAGCCCATCTTTTCTTTGAGGCCGGTTTCCCTTAGGCTTCTCCTTAGGATCAAACAAGATAGTGTTTCCATGAGTGGGCTGTAGCTCTCCACCACCATCACCAACACGGCTTCCACCAGCTGCTGCAACTCACCATTACGCCAACTAGGAAAGCCAACCATAACCATGAAAGGCTACCACCTCCTTCATGGCTGAACCAGGTGCAGCATGTCACCTCCTTTCAGCAGCAACACAGCACCACCCTCCCTTAAAGCTCACCTCAGTTGCCATCATGAAGAGCCGCTACATAGAGGAGCCATGATAGCTGTTGCTGAGTTGTCCACGGGTTACTAGCTGTTTTGGCAGCAATATGCAGAAAGCTTACACACACAGCCGAAGAGTGGAGCAAGATGGCAGCACACAGCATGAAACATGGTGGGCACCGAAAATGTGCAGAACAGACAGCAGAAAGGGTAGCAGGGAGTGATGCCAACTTGGAAGAGGGGCGGTGACCCTTTAGTGCAAGCAAACCGGCCCGTAGCTCAGCTATAAAAGGAGAGTTCCTCCTCCAACTGAAGGGACTCCATATGGAAATTCCATCACCATCAAAGAGCTATCAGGACCTAGAGTCTCCAAGCATCAGAGAGTTTCTTCCATCCGAAAGCACTTGAAGAAGTCATTCCCCTGTTCCAAAATCGAAAAATAGAGTGCACACGAACCGAATTCCTTCTCCCACCTAGGATCCTCAAGAAGCTCAGGTATTGCACTAAAAGGAGAGCGTGAAGCCTCTGCACAATAAGCCAGAGAGCAGAGAGGGATAAACATCTGAAAATCACTGCACGGAAGGACAAGGAGGAGAGGTCGCACTGAGGACTGGAGGTATGCTCTGCTCCCTATTTTGGTTTGCTTTGGTTCTGTATTTTCATGGGTGGGATTGAGTTTGGATCCTCTTGGCTTTTGTGTGACTGTTGGCTCTTGATGAGCTGTATCTATAACTCATCCTTGCTTCGGCTCTGCTTGCTGTGCACAAGATGTTGAGTTATGGCATGCATGGACTGTAGGTTGGCTGGAGGAGTTCCAGCCGTGTTTGTTGTGCACATGTTGCTGAGTTTTGCCATGTTTTGTCCTTGTTTTGGCATGAATAGAAGCTGAAATCGGTTTGCAAATACCACTTTTCAGTGCATGTCACTGTGCACAGTTTGCAAATTGGCTCAATTCATGTGACATTGAGTCAACACATTGGTTTGACTCGCCAAACTAGGATAATCACACTTAGTTGACTCGCTGAGTTGAGAGGCTTAGATAAACATAATTTTGTTGAAATTTCTGCATATTAAGATGCTTTGTTGCATGATGTTTTGGCACCCCTATGATTTTGTTTCTCTGTCTATGCATGATATCACACATTCCACACTCAAATTTGATACATGAAATAATAAAGAAGCAAGGCAAGGGAAAATAAAATGAGCATGAAAGCTTTCCTTTTAAATATGCTCCTTTTTGCAAAATAATTTTTCTTTTAGAGTTTGTTAGAGATAAGGCTGCTTAGGCTGCTTGTCTTGATGGATGCAGGTGCAGTGGTCTACAAGGAGTCTCGTGTGGTTTTGATCTTGTATTATTAATCTTGTCTTCAGTTTATTACTTAGGGACATTAGTGTAATTCAGTAATTGAGTCTTAGTCTATAAATTGTAATCTCAGCTACATCATTTGTAGATTAATTCATTTGAATCAGATTTACATTTCAGAACTTTCACATCTAGGAGTTCTGAGTTTTCTTTCTTTCTTCTTTCTTGCGCCTTCCTTCTAAGATTCTTGAGAACTTCAACATGGTATCAGAGCTTTGATCCAATGGGAGAGAATATGAACACATTTTCTTTAGCATCTTTGAATGCTTCAGTAGTTTCTTTTAGTCATTCTATTTCTGTGAAGTTAGATAGTAATTCCTATCTACTCTGGAAACAACAAGTTCTTGTAGCCATCAGAGGGCATGAACTAGAGAAATACATCAGTGGTGGTCAAGAAGTGCCATCAAGATTTGCAATAGATGAGCAAGGAAGAGTTCTTGGGATCTTGAGTCAGCAGTATGTTCTTTGGAAGAAGCAAGATCAGCTCTTGCTGTCTTGGCTGTGTCAACAATGTCAGAAAACATTCTTACAAGAATGGTGGGATGTGAATACTCATACCAGGTCTGGGAAAAGGTGGAAACTTTCTTTGCTTCTCATACAAAGGCAAAGATCAAGCAATTCAAGGCGCAGCTACAGACTATGAAGAAGGGATCCATGACAGCCACTGATTATCTTTTAAAGATCAAGAATCTTGTTGATTCTTTGGCTTCAGTTGGACATGCAATTACAGAAAGTGACCATATAGAGGTAATTCTTGATGGTCTTTCCTCAGAATATGATGGTTTTGTTACATCCATTCTTTCTAGAACTGATCCGTATTCAGTAGAAGCGATTGAAGCATTATTGCTTGCACAAGAAAATAGAATTGAGAAGCATCATAAAGAAGTAGAAGCTATGACAGTGAATCTTGCTACACATCCTCAGAATTACAATGTGAACCGAAGTGTTTATCAAAGTTTCCTTGGTCAGTATGCAAATAGAGGAAGGTTTGGAGGTAGAGGAAACTTTTTCAGAGGCAAAGGGAGTTACAACAATGGGCAATTTGCTGGTAGGAATGGAAGGTTTTCTGATAAAAACAACATTCAATGTCAATTATGTGGGAGATTTGGACATCAGTCCTGGAGTTGTTATCACAGATTTGATGAAAGTTTTCAAGGACCAGCTCAAGTGCCTAGCCACTTCAGCAAGACAGCCAATGGCGCCAATGGCAGTGTCAGAAACACACCCTATGCAATGCTCACTTCTAACAGTAGCAGCAATGGCATTGATCAAGAATGGCATCCTGATTCTGGGGCCACTAATCATGTGACAGTGGATTCCTCTAACATTGTGCAAAAGACTCCATATAATGGAAAGGAGAAGGTGCACATTGGTAATGGCTCAGGTTTGTTCATTAAAAACATTGGTAATTCTCAGATTAAGTCTTGCTTTTCTAATCAAAATCTTCACCTAAACTCACTTCTGCATGTTCCAAATATTACCAAAAATCTTGTGAGTGTTTCTCAGTTTGCAAAAGACAATTATGTCTATTTTGAGTTCCATCCTGACTCTTGTTATGTTCAATCTTAGGATACTCATCAAATACTTTTGAAGGGGGCAGTTAGAAAAGGCTTGTATGTCTTTGATGAATTTCGTATTGAAAAAGGACCATATATCAATGCAAAGATGTCAACAACTCAGTCACCAAATATTACTTCACCTGCTATACATAGTTCCCATACTTCTTCTTTGTTAAATTCTTGTTCTGAGTTAGACAAATGGCATGTTAGATTGAGCCATGCTTCTGCACAAACTGTCAAGAATGTACTCACTTCTTGTAACATCAGAATACCAAATAAAGAGCTTTCTTTTTGTTCATCTTGCTGCCTTAGTAAATTACATAAATTTCCTTTTGCCTCTTCTCAAACAGAATACTCAAAACCTCTTCAACTAATTCATTCTGATTTGTGGGGACCAGCACCTATGCTGTCAAAAGAGGGACATAGATATTACATACATTTTGTAGATACCTTTACCCGTTACACATGGATTTACTTTCTCAAAAGCAAGTATGATGCATTACAGACCTTTATTCATTTCAAGAAACAAGTAGAACTTCAAACCAACCACAAAATCCTTGCCTTACAAACTGATTGGGGAGGAGAGTTTAGAGCTTTCACTGAATATTTGAAAGACCAAGGGATAGTTCATCGTGTTTCATGTCCTTATACACATGAACAAAATGGGCTTGCAAAAAGGAAACATAGACATATAACTGAGACTGGACTAGCCTTGCTTCACCAATCATCTCTACCTAGTTCATTTTGGACTGAAGCTTTTAGCACAGCTGTGTATCTCATTAATAGACTACCCACACCAGTCCTAAATGGTTCTACTCCTTTTGAAACCTTGTACAAAATCAAACCTGATTATTCTTCTCTTGAAGTCTTTGGGTGTGCAGCCTATCCTAACCTAAGGCCCTACAATAATCCCAAGTTTCAGTTCAAATCCATTGAATGCACTTTCCTTGGTTATAGTCCAGCACACAAAGGATACAAGTGTCTACATCCTGATGGGAAAACAATTATATCTAGAGATGTCATATTTGATGAAAGTAGTTTTCCATTCAAGAAAAGCAAGGGTTCCTCACAGCAGTCACTCTCCAGTAACAAATCACATTTTGTTTCTCCTCCACCTTCAGCCATACCTCCTATTCTATCATTCTCTAACGTAAGACATACTCAGAATACCAATGCATTTGCTGAACAAACAAATAACTCATGTGCACTTGCTAATAATACCAATATTATGGATTCTTTGCAACATGTTTTAGGTCCCTCTGCAGAATTTGAAGTTCCTCAATGTCTGCCTCAAAATGTCCACCCAATGGTGACCCGTAGTAAAGCAAGGGCACTCAATTCAAACAATCACTCAATGGTGACTAGTAGCAAAGCAAGAGGAACTGTACCAACAGCACTTACTGTCTCTAGAGAGCCTTAAACTGTTGAAGAAGCTCTTAATATACCAGAATGGAAGTGTGCCATGGATCTTGAGCATGCAGCGCTCATGAGCAACAAGACATGGAGTTTAGAAGCTTTACCCAAAGATAGGAGGCCTATAGGGTGCAAATGGGTGTTTAAAGTTAAAGAAAATCCAGATGGCACTGTCAACAAATATAAAGCAAGATTAGTTGCAAAAGGGTATAATCAGGAGGTAAGAGTTGATTTTCATGAAGTTTTCAGTCCAGTAGTAAAACTAGTCACAATTCGGGTTCTTCTCACTTTGGCCTTATCAAAAGGGTGGAACATCCATCAAATAGATGTTAATAATGCTTTTTTAAATGGTGATTTGAATGAAGATGTATACATGCTGTAGCCTCCTGGATATGAATCAGCTGACTCATCTCAAGTTTGCAAGCTTCATAAGGCTCTCTATAGCCTTAAGCAAGCTCCTCGTGCATGGTTTCAAAAATTGTCTAAAGCTTTACTTGATCTTGGTTTTACCAAGGCAAAATGTGATTCTTCCTTGTTTCTTCAGGTTACTTCTCATCATTCTCTCTATGTTTTAGTCTATGTGAATGATATTTTGATTATTGGATCCTCACCAACTTTGGTTCAGCACTTGATTGATCAACTGAATGCAAAGTTCTCATTAAAGGATCTTGGGAAACTTAAATACTTCTTAGGTATTGAAGTTACTTACAGTTCTGCTGGTGCAATATATTTATCTCAGTCCAAATACATTAAGGATCTTCTTGCTAGAGCTGGTATGCAAGGTGCAAAGTCTATGCCCTCTCCTATGGCCTCAACACCACATATCTCAGCTAGTAATGGTTCTCCTATTTCTGATCAAGCTACATACAGATCTCTTGTGAGAGCATTACAATATATTACCATCACTAGACCAGAATTATCATATAGTGTGAACAAAGCTAGTCAGTTTATGCATTGCCCTACGGATGTACATTGGAAGTTGGTTAAACGAATATTGAGGTAGCTAGCAGGCACCATATGTCATGCTCTAGTTCTCCAAAGTGTTGAAGTTCTCAAGAATCTTAGAAGGAAGGCGCAAGAAAGAAGAAAGAAAGAAAACTTAGAACTCCTAGATGTGAAAGTTCTGAAATGTAAATCTGATTCAAAATGAATTAATCTACAAATGATGTAGCTGAGATTACAATTTATAGACTAAGACTCAATTACTGAATTACACTAATGTCGCTAACTAATAAACTGAAGACAAGATTAATAAGCAAGATCAGAACCCCACGTGACTCCTAAGCACTGCACCTGCACACTACACCAAGACAAGCAGCCTACGCAGCCTTATCTCTAACATCCCCCCTCAAGATCAGTGGCATGACTTGGAAGAGGAATGACACTGAGCTTGTCTCTAAGTTGAAGAAACCTTGAAGTTGAGACTGCCTTGGTGAGGATATCTGCTGTTTGATCAAGAGACGGAATATGATAGACTTCAATTTCTTTATTGTTAACCTTTTCACGAACAAAATGAAGATCTAGTTCAATATGCTTAGTCTTTGAATGAAGAACCGGATTTGCTGACAAGCTGACTGTGCTCATATTGTCACAATATATTCTAGGAACTTTTGGTAGTTGAATGCTGAGTTCTTTGAGTAAAGACTGCAGCCAAGACAATTCTGCCACTGCACTTGCAAGACTCCTATATTCAGCTTCAGTACTTGATTTAGACACTGTTGCTTGCTTTTTAGATGACCAAGAAACGAGATTAGGGACAAGATAAACACAAAAACCTGAGGTGCTGCGCCTATCATCAATGTCTGACGCCCAATCAGCATCACAAAAGGCAGTGAGCTCAAGAGCAGATGATCTTTGGAGAACTAGAGCATGACATATGGTGCCTGCTAGATACCTCAGTATTCGTTTAACCAACTTCCAATGTACATCCATAGGGCAATGCATAAACTGACAAGCTTTGTTCACACTATATGATAATTCTGGTCTAGTGATGGTAATATATTGTAATGCTCCCACAAGAGATCTGTATGCAGCTTGATCAGAAATAGGAGAACCACTACTAGCTGAGATATGTGGTGTTGAGGCCATAGGAGAGGGCATAGACTTCGCACCTTGCATACCAGCTCTAGCAAGAAGATCCTTAATGTATTTGGACTGAGATAAGTATATTGCACCAGCAGAACTGTAAGTAACTTCAATACCTAAGAAGTATTTAAGTTTCCCAAGATCCTTTAATGAGAACTTTGCATTCAGTTGATCAATCAAGTGCTGAACCAAAGTTGGTGAGGATCCAGTAATCAAAATATCATCCACATAGACTAAAACATAGAGAGAATGATGAGAAGTAACCTGAAGAAACAAGGAAGAATCACATTTTGCCTTGGTAAAACCAAGATCAAGTAAAGCTTCAGACAATTTTTGAAACCATGCACGAGGAGCTTGCTTAAGGCCATAGAGAGCCTTATGAAGCTTGCAAACTTGAGATGAGTCAGCTGAATCATATCCAGGAGGCTGCAGCATGTATACATCTTCATTCAAATCACCATTTAAAAAGGCATTATTAACATCTATTTGATGGATGTTCCACCCTTTTGATAAGGCCAAAGTGAGAAGAACCCGAATTGTGACTGGTTTTACTACTGGACTGAAAACTTCATAAAAATCAACTCCTGCCTCCTGATTATACCCTTTTGCAACTAATCTTGCTTTATATTTGTTGACAGTGCCATCTGGATTTTCTTTAACTTTAAACACCCATTTGCACCCTATAGGCCTCCTATCTTTGGGTAAAGCTTCTAAACTCCATGTCTTGTTGCCCATGAGCGCTGCATACTCAAGATCCATGGCACACTTCCATTCTGGTATATTAAGAGCTTCTTCAACAGTTTGAGGCTCTCTAGAGACAGTAAGTGCTGTTGGTACAGTTCCTCTTGCTTTGCTACTAGTCACCATTGAGTGATTGTTTGAATTGAGTGCCCTTGCTTTGCTACGGGTCACCATTGGGTGGACATTTTGAGGCAGACGTTGAGGAACTTCAAATTCTGCAGAGGGACCTGAAACATGTTGCAAAGAATCCATAATATTGGTATTATTAGCAAGTGCACATGAGTTATTTGTTTGTTCAGCAAATGCATTGGTATTCTGAGTATGTCTTACGTTAGAGAATGATAGAATAGGAGGTATGGCTGAAGGTGGAGGAGAAACAAAATGTGATTTGTTACTGGAGAGTGACTGCTGTGAGGAACCCTTGCTGTTCTTGAATGGAAAACTACTTTCATCAAATATGACATCCCTAGATATAATTGTTTTCCCATCAGGATGTAGACACTTGTATCCTTTGTGTGCTGGACTATAACCAAGGAAAGTGCATTCAATGGATTTGAACTGAAACTTGGGATTATTGTTGGGACTTAGGTTAGGATAGGCTGCACACCCAAAGACTTTAAGAGAAGAATAATTAGGTTTGATTTTGTACAAGGTTTCAAAAGGAGTAGAACCATTTAGGACTGGTGTGGGTAGTCTATTAATGAGATACACAGCTGTGCTAAAAGCTTCAGTCCAAAATGAACTAGGTAGAGATGATTGGTGAAGCAAGGCTAGTCCAGTCTTAGTTATATGTCTATGTTTCCTTTCTGCAAGCCCATTTTGTTCATGTGTATAAGGACATGAAACACGATGAACTATCCCTTGGTCTTTCAAATATTCAGTGAAAGCTCTAAACTCTCCTCCCCAATCAGTTTGTAAGGCAAGGATTTTGTGGTTGGTTTGAAGTTCTACTTGTTTCTTGAAATGAATAAAGGTCTGTAATGCATCAGACTTGCTTTTGAGAAAGTAAATCCATGTGTAATGGGTAAAGGTATCTACAAAATGTATGTAATATCTATGTCCCTCTTTTGACAGCATAGGTGCTGGTCCCCACAAATCAGAATGAATTAGTTGAAGAGGTTTTGAGTATTCTGTTTGAGAAGAGGCAAAAGGAAATTTATGTAATTTACTAAGGCAGCAAGATGAACAAAAGGAAAGCTCTTTATTTGGTATTCTGATGTTACAAGAAGTGAGTACATTCTTGACAGTTTGTGCATAAGCATGGCCCAATCTAACATGCCATTTGTCTAACTCAGAACAAGAATTTAACAAAGAAGAAGTATGGGAACTATGTACAGCAGGTGAAGTAATATTTGGTGACTGAGTTGTTGACACCTTTACATTGATCTATGGTCCTTTTTCAATACGAAATTCATCAAAGACATACAAGCCTTTTCTAACAGTCCCCTTCAAAAGTATTTGATGAGTATCCTGAGATTTAACATAACAAGAGTCAGGATGGAACTCAAAATAGACATAATTGTCTTTTGCAAACTGAGAAACACTCACAAGGTTTTTGGTAATATTTGGAACATGAAGAAGTGAGTTTAGGTGAAGATTTTGATTAGAAAAGCAATACTTAATCTGAGAATTACCAATGTTTTTAATGAACAAACCTGAGCCATTACCAATGTGCACCTTCTCCTTTCCATTATATGGAGTCTTCTGCACAATGTTAGAGGCATCCACTGTCACATGATTAGTGGCCCCAGAATCAGGATACCATTCTTGATCAATGCCATTGCTGCTGCTGTTAGAAGTGAGCATTGCATAGGGTGTGTTTCTGACACTGCCATTGGCGCCATTGGCTGTCTTGCTGAAGTGGCTAGGCACTTAAGCTGGTCCTTGAAAACTTTCATCAAATCTGTGATAACAACTCCAGGACTGATGTCCAAATCTCCCACATAATTGACATTGAATGTTGCTTTTATCAGAAAACCTTCCATTCCTACCAGCAAACCGCCCATTGTTGTAACTCCCTTTGCCTCTGAAAAAGTTTCCTCTACCTCCAAACCTTCCTCTATTTGCATACTGACCAGGAAATCTTTGATAACCACTTCGGTTCACATTGTAATTCTGAGGATGTGTAGCAAGATTCACTGTCATAGCTTCTACTTCTTTATGATGCTTCTCAATTCTATTTTCTTGTGCAAGCAATAATGCTTCAATCTCTTCTACTGAATACTGATCAGTTTTAGAAAGAATGGATGTAACAAAACCATCATATTCTGAGGAAAGACCATCAAGAATTACCTCTATATGGTCACTTTCTGTAATTGCATGTCCAACTGAAGCCAAAGAATCAACAAGATTCTTGATCTTTAAAAGATAATCAGTGGCTGTCATGGATCCCTTCTTCATAGTCTGTAGCTGCGCCTTGAATTGCTTGATCTTTGCCTTTTTGTATGAGAAGCAAAGAAAGTTTCCACCTTTTCCCAGACCTGGTACGAGTATTCACATCCCACCATTCTTGTAAGAATGTTTTCTGACATTGTTGACAGCAGCCAAGACAGCAAGAGCTGATCTTGCTTCTTCCAAAGAACATACTGCTGACTCAAGAATCCAAGAACTCTTCCTTGCTCATCTATTGCAAATCTTGATGGCACTTCTTGACCACCACTAATGTATTTCTCTAGTTCATGCCCTCTGATGGCTGCAAGAACTTGTTGTTTCCAGAGTAGATAAGAATTGCTGTCTAATTTCACAGAAATAGAATGACTAAAAGAAACTAGTGAAGCATTCAAAGATGCTAAAGAAAACGTGTTCATATTCTCTCCCATTGGATCAAAGCTCTGATACCATGTTGAAGTTCTCAAGAATCTTAGAAGGAAGGCGCAAGAAAGAAGAAAGAAAGAAAACTCAGAACTCCTAGATGTGAAAGTTCTAAAATGTAAATCTGATTCAAAATGAATTAATCTACAAATGATGTAGCTGAGATTACAATTTATAGACTAAGACTCAATTACTGAATTACACTAATGTCCCTAACTAATAAACTGAAGACAAGATTAATAAGCAAGATCAGAACCCCATGTGACTCCTAAGCACTGCACCTGCACACTGCACCAAGACAAGCAGCCTAAGCAGCCTTATCTCTAACACAAAGATCATCTGGTCTTGAGCTCACTGCCTTTTGTGATGCTGATTGGGCATCAGACATTGATGATAGGCGCAGCACCTCAGGTTTTTGTGTTTATCTTGGCCCTAATCTCGTTTCTTGGTCATCTAAAAAGCAAGCAACAGTGTCTAGATCAAGTACTGAAGCTGAATATAGGAGTCTTGCAAGTGCAGTGGCAGAATTGGCTTGGCTGCAGTCTTTACTCAAAGAACTCAGCATTCAACTACCAAAAGTTCCTAGAATATATTGTGACAATATGAGCACAGTCAGCTTGTCATCAAATCCGGTCCTTCATTCAAAGACTAAGCATATTGAACTAGATCTTTATTTTGTTCGTGAAAAGGTTAACAATAAAGAAATTGAAGTCTATCATATTCCATCTCTTGATCAAACAGCAGATATCCTCACCAAGGCAGTCTCAACTTCAAGGTTTCTTCAACTTGAGACAAGCTCAGTGTCATTCCTCTTCCAAGTCATGCCACTGATCTTGAGGGGGGATGTTAGAGATAAGGCTGCTTAGGCTACTTGTCTTGATGGATGCAGGTGCAGTGGTCTACAAGGAGTCTTGTGTGGTTCTGATCTTGTATTATTAATCTTTTCTTCAGTTTATTACTTAGGGACATTAGTGTAATTCAGTAATTGAGTCTTAGTCTATAAATTGTAATCTCAGCTACATCATTTGTAGATTAATTCATTTGAATCAGATTTACATTTCAGAACTTTCATATCTAGGAGTTCTGAGTTTTCTTTCTTTCTTCTTTCTTGCGCCTTCCTTCTAAGATTCTTGAGAACTTCAACAGAGTTGTAGAAATAAAAGTGAAGGCATTTATTTTTACAACTTGTATAGGCTTCACTTGAAGAGGAATGGCCTATTTTTATCTTTTACTAAAGGAATCTAAATAAGCTTTCTAGGAAAAATTACAAGAAACTAAGGCGAAGGCATTTTTTCTTGTAACTTGATTAGACTCTCAACTGAAGAGGAACTAGTCTATATCTATATTTCTTAAAAAAGCTTATTGGTACAAATTTCTAAAATCAATTTTCTTACCAAAATTAATACTTTCTCTACTTCTACTGAAGGAAGTCATGGGAAATAAAGGCATATGCATTTATCCCTATGAACTTAAAATAAGGTCCCACTTGAAGAGGAGGAGTCTATCAATTTTCCAAGGAGTTTGCAATAAAAATTAACTACTCAATTTTCTTTAATAAGGAAGCATAGACAACATTCGTGACAATTACAAGTGACATAAAATTAACATGGTACCAAAAGGGCATTGTAGGGTGCTAACACCTTCCTTATATGTAATTAACCCCGGAACCCATTTTAACAAAATGCAGACCATTCTTTTTAAGGTGTCTGATCTCACCAAGATTCAGATCAGTGGCGACTCCCAACTTTCTTGTTAAACCCCTTCTTAAACCCCATTTTACAAATAATCTCATCCACCTTTTCCCATTAAAGACATTTGTGTAAAATAAAGAAAAACTTGCGTTGCGCTGATGTCTCGACACCATACCCTTTTCTTAGTTTTAGAGAGTGAGTGATAAACAAAGAGAGTTGGGGGAGAGAGAAAGTGGCGAGAAAGGAGCAAGAGTGTTAGGGAGAGAGATAGAGAAAGAGAGATAGAGAAACATGTTGGATAGAGAGATAGAAGGAGAAAGGGTGACAAAGAGAGAGAGAGAGAGATTATGATGGGGACAAAGACAGTGTTAGGGAGGTAGCAAGACAGATAGAGAGAGTGAGGGAGAGAGAGTGAGAGACAGAGAGAGAAGGAGAAACAGCAAGAGAAAGAGAGAGGGAAAATGTGTGCATGTGTTGATTAGACAGAGATGGGGAGAGAGAGAGTTGGGGGAGAGACAGAGTCTCTGTGTGCATGTGTTAGGGGAGAGAGACAGATTGTTGGGGAGGGGTAGAGAGAGATGGAAAAAAGGTGTTAGGGAGAGAGAGAGAGAGAAATGGGGTGTTTGTGTGCATTGTAGACAAAGAGAGAGGAAGAGAGACAGAGAGTTAGAGAGTAGGGGGAGAGAGAGTGAGTGAGAGAGAAGTTTTAGACAAATATAGACATAGAGTGACAAAAGCTTTAAACAAAGAGAAGATCTAGAGAGAGAAGTTGTAGAAAGTGGGTGAGAGGGAGAAAGAGAGTATCAAGTTCAATTTCTTCCATTATGCCATACCCTGTTTCTTAGTTTTAGAGAGTAAGTGTGTGTGTGTGTGTGTGTGTGTGAGAGAGAGAGAGAGAGAGAGAGAGAGAGAGAGAGAGAGAGAGAGAGAGAGAGAGAGAGGAAGAGAGAGAGGAAGAGAGAGGAAGAAAGGGTTTGTGTTGGGAAACACAGAGAGAGTGCTGAGGAGGGGTGAGAGAAATTTTAAACAAACAGAGAGAGTGAGACTGGCAAAGAGCAAAAAGTTTTAGAGAGTAAGAGAAGTTTTAAAGAGAGAGAGAAGTTCTGGAAAGAGAGTTGTTCTACAGGAAGAAAGAGAGTAAGAGAGAGAGAAAGAGAAAGAGAAGATTTAGAGAGAAAAATAGACAAAGAGAGAGAAGTTTTAGAGAGTGAGCCAAGGAGGAAAAGAGATAGGGTTGGAGGGAGAGAGTGAGAGAGAGAACTTTTAGTGAGTGAGTGAGAAGGAGAAAGAGAGTGATATAGAGTGTCAAGTTAATTTCTTCCATTATGTCATAACCTTTCTCTTAGTTTTAGAGAGTGAGTGAGAGACAGAGAGAGAAAGAGAAAGAGGAAGAGAGAGTTTGTGTTAGGGAGAGAAAGAAAGAGAATATGTTGGGGAGATAGAGAGAGTGTTGAGGAGGGAGCGAGAAAGATATAGAGAGAGAGGTTTTAAACACAGAGAGAGATAGACATGTTGAAAAGTGAGAGAAAGAGTAAGAGAGATAAAGTATGTGTCAGGTGGATAGAGAGATAGGGAGAGAGAGTATATGTTTTGGGAAGAGAGAGACAAAAAGTGGGAGAGAGAGGTTAAAGAAAGTGCCAGTCTTGGGAAGAGGGAGAGAGAAGGTTAGAGCACAAGAGAGAATGAGAGAGTTTGTGTTGGGTAGAGAGAGAGGGAGGGAAGTTTCAAAGAGAGAGAGACATGTTGGACAGAGAGAGTGATAGAGGGAGAGGGAATTGTTAGAGAAAGAGAGAGAGATGTGTTGGACAAAGAGGAAGCCACAAGAGAGAGAGTGTGGTAGGGGAGAGATAGAGATCACAAGAGAGAGGGGGGACGGAGGGAATGAGAGAGTATGTTGGGAAGAGAGGGGGAGACAAAGAAAGGTAGAGTGTTAAGTCCAATTTCTTCCACTATACCATACCTTTTTTCTCAATTTTAGAGAGCGGGAGAGAGACATGTTTGCAAGAGAGAGACTGAGTGAGAGAGAAATTTGTGTTGGAGAGATAGAGAAAAAACAATTAAAGAGAAGGTAAGAGAAGTTTTAAATAGAGAGAGAGGTAGAGAGACATGTTGGATAGAGAGATAGAAGGAGAGAAAGACCTACAAAGAGTGACAGAGAGAGGGAGAGGGAAAGAGAGCAAGAGAGAGGGAGAGACAAAGAGAGCAAGAGAGGGGGGGAATGTGTGCAAGTGCCGGGGGGGAGAGAGAAGGATTGTTGGGGAGGGGCAAAGAGAGATAGATAGTTTGTTTGGAAGGCAGAGGGAGAGAGACACAGAGGAGAGAGATAGAGAGAGAGAGAATTAGGGAGCAGGGGGGGAGAGAGATTGAGAGAGAAATTTTAGACAAATAGAGAGATAGAGTGACAAAAGGTTTAAAATAAGAGAAGTTCTAAATAGAGAAGTTTTGGAGAGAGGCATGTTGGATAGAAAGAGAGTGTGTGCAGGGACAGAGAGCAATGGTGTGTATCTTGGGGGGAGATAGTTGCACAGAGAGAGAGAAGGCGGATTTAGTGAGAGAGAAAGAGACATGATTGAGAGAGAGAGAGAGAGTGCTATGAAGATATAAAGTGCATATGTGTGTGTGTGTGTGTTAGGAAGAGAGAGAGAGACTGAGAGAGGGAGAGAGCATGACAAAGATGGAGAGAGACAGAGAGCAAGAAAGAGGGAAAGTGTGTTGGACAGAGTGATAGAGGGGGAGAGAGGGAGAGGAAGAGAGAGCTTGTGCCAAGGAGACAAAGAAAGAGTGTTGAGGAGGGAAAGAGATAGAATAAGTGGGTGTTCGGGGGAGAGGGAGGGACAGAGGGAGAGAAAGAGAGGGAGAGAGGGAGGGAGAGAGAGAGAGAGAGGAGGTTTTAGAGACAGAGAGAGACATGTTGGACAGAGAGAGAGCAATAGAGAGTGTGTGTTGGAGAGAGAGTACTGAGGTGGGAGTAAGAGTGATAGGGTGAGAGATAGAGGAAGAGAGAGGGAGATAGAGAAATTTTAGAAAGAGAAGGAGAAGTTTCAGAAACACAGAGAGAGTGAGTGACAAATTTTTGTCAGAGACAGTGATATAATGATGGGCAGAGAGAGAGTGTTAGGGAAGGAGAAGGAGAGATAGAGGGATGGTGTTTGGGGGAGAGATACCAAGAGACAGAGGGAAGGAGACAGAGAAAGTGAGGGAGAAAGGGAGTTAGGCAGGAAACAAGAGAGATAAAGAGAGGGTGTTAGGTAGAAAGACATATTGTGTGTTGGCAAGAGAGAGAGAGACAGACACAGAAGTTTTAGAGAGAGAGGCAGATAGAGAATGTGTCTATGTGAATGTGTTGGGGAGAGAGAAAGATTGTTGGGGAGAGATAGAGAGATATGGAAAAAGGGTGTTGGGAAGAGGGAGAGGGAGAGAAGGAGAGTAGGGGAGATAGAGTAAGTGAGTGAGAGAGAAATTTTAGACAAAGAGATATGGAGTGATAGAAGTATTAAATAGACAGAAGATTTAGAGAGAGAAGTTTTAGAGGGTGGCTGGGACGGAGAAAAGATAGAGAGAGTGTCAAGTTCAATTTCTTCCATTACACCATACCCTTTTTCTTAGTTTTAGAGAGTAAGTGTGTGTGTGAGAGAGAAAAGACGTAATGGGGGAAGAGAGAGGAAGAGAGAGTTTGTGTCGGGGAGGCAGAGAAAGTGTTGAGAAGGGACAAGAGAGATAGAGAGAGGGTGACAAGGGGAGAGGGAGAGAGAGAGATTGTTGGGAACTTAGAGAAAGAGAGGGAGAGAGGTAAAGTAAGAGAAAGACATGTTGGAGAAGGGAGAAAGGGAAGTTTTAGAGATGAGAAAGACTTGTTGGATAGAGAGGGAGAGGAAGAGAGTTTGTATTGCAGAGAGAGAATGATGAAGTCCCACATTAGTTAAGCAGAGAGGTCTTGGTTGTATATATTTGGGTTTGCAAACATGCCCTTACAAGCTAGCTTTTGAGGTGGAGTTAGGTGGGTTCATATCATATGGTATCAAACCTTGCCCTGCTCTAATCTGTGTAGGTCATGGATCTTGATTCTCTATATGAGGACATACAGTCTAAAGGGGTCAAGAATGATGAAGTCCTACATCGATTAGATGGAGAGGTCTTGGGTGTTATATATATGAGATCACAAACCTACCCTTATGAGCTAGCTTTTGAGGTAGAGTTAGGTGGGTTCATATTAGAGAATGTGTTGGGGAGACACAAAGAGTGTTGAGGGAGTGAGAGAGATAGATTGAGTGGGTGTTAAGGGGGGAGAGAGAGAGAGAGAGAGAGAGAGAGAGAGAGAGAGAGACTATTGGGAAGTTAGAGTGAGACAAGGAGAGAGGTAAAGAGAGAGAGAAGATTTAGAGGGTGAGAGATAGATACAGTGGATAAAGAGAGAAGAAAAGCTTTAGAGATAAAGAGGGATGTGTTGGGTAGAGAGAGCAATAGAGAGAGAGTGTGTGTGTGGGGGAAGAGAGAGAATGAGAGACATAGAGAAAGAGTCGGAGAGAGAAAAGTTTTAAAGAGAGAGACTTAGAGAGAGCAAAGTTTCAGAGTGAGAGAGTTGTTTCAGAGGGAGAAAGAGAGTAAGTGAGAGAGAAAGAGAAGATTTAGAGAGAGAAAGAGACAAAGGGAGAGAAGTTTTAGAGAGTGAGTGAGAGGGAGAAAGAGAGAGAGAGAGAGATGGAGAGAGTTTCAAGTTCAATTTCTTCCATTCAGGCATACCCTTTTATTTAGTTTTTGAGACTGAGTAAGAGAGATAGAGAGAGAGGAGAGATAAAGAGAGTAAGAGAGAGTTGGTGTTGGGGAGAGAAAGAAAGAGTATTGAGGAGGGAAAGAGAGATTGTTTGGAGGTTAGAGAGAGATAGGGAGAGAGGTAAAGAGTGAGAGAAGTTTTAGAGAATGTAGGACAGATATGTTAGATAAAGAGGGAGAGGCAAGTTTTAGAGACAAAGAGAGACATGTTGGACAGTGAGAGGTGATAGAGAGAGAGTGTGTTGGGGTAGTGCAGAGAGAACAAGAGAGTCAGACAGAAAGAACAGAAGAGTGAGAGGGAGAGAGAGAGACATTTTAAAGAGAGAGAAATTCTATAGAGAGTGTTATTTTAGAGGGAGAAGGAGAGTAAGTGAGAGAGAAAGAGGGAAACAGAGGGAGAGAAATAGAAGATTTAGAGATAAAGAGAGACAGAGAGCGAAGTTTTAAAGAGTAAGCAGAGGAGGGAAAGAGAGAAGGGTGGGGAGAGAGAAGTTTTAGAGAGTGAGTGAGTGGGAGAAAGAGAGAAATAGAGAGACTGTTGAGTTCAATTTCTTCCATTATGCCATATCCTTTTTCTTAGTTTGAGAGAGTGAGTGAGAGACAGCAAGGGAAGATAGAGGGAGAGACGTGTTCAAGAGAGAATGATAGAGAGAGAGAGACTAGGAGAGAGAAAACTTTTAGAGAGGCAGCAAGAGGGAGAAAGAGAGTGGGAGAAGTTTTAAAGAGAGAGGGACAAAGAGAGAGAAAAGTTTTGGAGGGAGAAAGATAGTAAGTGAGAGAGAAAGAGAAGATTTATAGAGAGAGAAGTTTTAAAGTGCGAGCCAAAGAGTGAATGAGAGAGGGGTGGAGAGAGAAGTTTTAAAGAGTGAGTGAGAGGGAGAAAGAGAGAGTGTCAAGTTCAATTTCTTCCATTTTGCCATACCCATTTCTTAGTTTTAGAGAGCAAGAGAGAGAGAGATAGACTAAGACACAGAGAGAGAATGCATTGGGGAGACAAAAGAGAGAGTTGAAGAGGAACAAGAGAGATAGAGGGTGTTAGCAAAAGGAGAGAGAGAGAGAAGTTTTTCAAAGAGAGATGAATATGTTGGAGAAAGAAAGAGGAAAGTTTGAGAGAGAGAGAGACATGTTGGATAGGAATAGAGTGATAGATTGTGTGTTGGAGAGAAAGAGAATGTAAGAGAGAGAGAGAGAGTGTGTGTTAAGACCAATTTGTTCCATTATACAATACACATTTTGTTAGTTTTAGAGAGTGTGTGAGAGAGAGAGACATGTTGGACAAAGAGTGAGAGAGAGTGTGTTGAGGAGTGAGCAAGAAGGATAGGGAGAGAGATAGAGAAATAGAGAAGGAGGGAGAGAGAAGTTTTAGAGAGAGAAGGGAAAATTTTAGAGACACAGAGAGAGAGAGTGAGAGAGAAATTTTAACTGATGAGAGAGAGATGGAAGTATGAGAGAAAAGCCATGAGAAGTTTTTGTTGAAGTTCTCAAGACTCTTGAAGGAAGGCGCAAGAAAGAAGAAAGAAAGAAAACTTCAGAACTCCAAGATGTGAAAGTTTTGAAATGTAAATCTGATTCAAATGAATTAATCTACAAATGATGTAGCTGAGATTACAATTTATAGACTAAGACTCAATGACTGAATTACACTAATGTCCCTAAGTAATAAACTGAAGACAAGATTAATAGAGTAACATCAGAACCACACGAGACTCTTCCTGCACCTGCACTCACCAAAGCAGCCTAAGCAGCCTTATCTCTAACATCCCCCCTCAAGCTCAGTGGCATGACTTGGAAGAGGAATGACATTGAGCTTGTCTCTAAGTTGAAGAAACCTTGAAGTTGAGACTGCTTTGGTGAGGATATCTGCTGTTTGATCAAGAGATGGAATATGATAGACTTCAATTTCTTTATTGTTGACCTTTTCACGAACAAAATAAAGATCTAGTTCAATATGCTTAGTCTTTGAATGAAGGACCGGATTTGCTGACAAGCTGACTGTGCTCATATTGTCACAATATATTCTAGGAGCTTTTGGTAGTTGAATGCTGAGTTCTTTGAGTAAAGACTGCAGCCAAGCCAATTCTGCCACTGCACTTGCAAGACTCCTATATTCAGCTTCAGTACTTAATCTAGACACTATTGCTTGCTTTTTAGATGACCAAGAAACGAGATTAGGGCCAAGATAAACACAAAAACCTGAGGTCCTGCGCCTATCATCAATATCTGACGCCCAATTTGCATCACAAAAGGCAGTGAGCTCAAGAGCTGATGATCTTTGGAGAGCTAGAGCATGACATATGGTGCCTGCAAGATACCTCAGTATTCGTTTAACCAACTTCCAATGTACATCTGTAGGGCAATGCATAAATTGACAAGCTTTGTTCACACTATATGATAATTCTGGTCTAGTAATGGTAATATATTGTAATGCTCCCACAAGTGATCTGTATGCAGCTTGATCAGAAATAGGAGAACCACTACTAGCTGAGATATGTGGTGTTGAGGCCATAGGAGAGGGCATAGACTTTGCACCTTGCATACCAGCCCTAGTAAGAAGATCCTTAATGTATTTGGACTGAGATAAGTATATTGCACCAGCAGAACTGTAAGTAACTTTAATACCTAAGAAGTATTTTAGTTTCCCAAGATCCTTTAATGAGAACTTTGCATTCAGTTGATCAATCAAGTGCTGAACCAAAGTTGGTGAAGATCCAGTAATCAAAATATCATCCACATAGACTAAAACATAGAGAGAATGATGAGAAGTAACCTGAAGAAACAAGGAAGAATCACATTTTGCCTTGGTAAAGCTAAGATCAAGTAAAGCTTCAGACAATTTTTGAAACCATGCACGAGGAGCTTGCTTAAGGCCATAGAGAGCCTTATGAAGCTTGCAAACTTGAGATGAGTCAGCTGATTCATACCCAGGAGGTTGCAGCATGTATACATCTTCATTCAAATCACCATTTAAAAAGGCATTATTAACATCTATTTGATGGATGTTCCACCCTTTTGATAAGGCCAAAGTGAGAAGAACTCGAATTGTGACTGGCTTTACTACTGGACTGAAAACTTCATGAAAATCAACTCCTGCCTCTTGATTATACCCTTTTGCAACTAATCTTGCTTTATATTTGTTGACAGTGCCATCTGGATTTTCTTTAACTTTAAACACCCATTTACACCCTATAGGCCTCCTACCTTTGGGTAGAGCTTCTAAACTCCATGTCTTGTTGCTCATGAGCGCTGCATACTCAAGATCCATGGCACACTTCCATTTTGGTATGTTAAGAGCTTCTTCAACAGTTTGAGGCTCTCTAGAGACAGTAAGCACTGTTGGTGCAGTTCCTCTTGCTTTGCTACTGGTCACCATTGAGTGATTGTTTGAATTGAGTGCCTTTGCTTTGCTACGGGTCATCATTGGGTGGACATTTTGAGGCACACGTTGAGGAACTTCAAATTCTGCAGAGGTACCTGAAACATGCTGCAAAGAATCCACAACATTGGTATTATTAGCAAGTGCACATGAGTTATTTGTTTTTTCAGTAAATGCATTGGTATTCTGAGAATGTCTTGCATTAGAGAATGATAGAATAGGAGATATGGCTGAAGGTGGAGGAGGAACAAAATGGGATTTGTTACTGGAAGGTGACTGCTGTGAGGAACCCTTGCTGTTCTTGAATGGAAAACTACTTTCATCAAATATGACATCTCTAGATATAATTGTTTTCCCATCAAGATGCAAACACTTGTATCCTTTGTGTGCTGGACTATAACCAAGAAAGGTGCACTCAATGGATTTGAACTGAAACTTGGGATTATTGTAGGGCCTTAGGTTAGGATAGGCTGCACACCCAAAGACTTTGAGACAAGAATAATCAGGTTTGATTTTGTACAAGGTTTCAAAAGGAGTAGAACCATTTAGGACTGGTGTGGGCAGTCTATTAATGAGATACACAGCTGTGCTAAAAGCTTCAGTCCAAAATGAACTAGGTAAAGATGACTGGTGAAGCAAGGCTAGTCCAGTCTCAGTTATATGTCTATGTTTCCTTTCTGCAAGCCCATTTTGTTCATGTGTATAAGGGCATGAAACACGGTGAACTATCCCTTGGTCTTTCAAATATTCAGTGAAAGCTCTAAACTCTCCTCCCCAATCAGTTTGTAAGGCAAGGATTTTGTGGTTGGTTTGAAGTTCTACTTGTTTCTTGAAATGAATAAAGGTCTGTAATGCATCAGACTTGCTTTTGAGAAAGTAAACCCATGTGTAACGGGTAAAGGTATCTACAAAATGTATGTAATATCTATGTCCCTCTCTTGACAGCATAGGTGCTGGTCCCCACAGATCAGAATGAATTAGTTGAAGAGGTTTTGAGTATTCTGTTTGAGAAGAGGCAAAAGGAAATTTATGTAATTTACTAAGGCAGCAAGATGAACAAAAGGAAAGCTCTTTATTTGGTATTCTGATGTTACAAGAAGTGAGTACATTCTTGACAGTTTGTGCAGAAGCATGGCCCAATCTAACATGCCATTTGTCTAACTCAGAACAAGAATTTAACAAAGAAGAAGTATGGGAACTATGTACAGCAGGTGAGGTAATATTTGGTGACTGAGTTGTTGACACCTTTGCATTGATACATGGTCCTTTTTCAATGCGAAATTCATCAAAGACATACAAGCCTTTTTTAACAGTCCCCTTCAAAAGTATTTGATGAGTATCTTGAGATTTAACATAACAAGAGTCAGGATGGAACTCGAAATAGACATAATTGTCTTTTGCAAACTGAGAAACACTCACAAGGTTTTTGGTAATATTTGGAACATGAAGAAGTGAGTTTAGGTGAAGATTTTCATTAGAAAAGCAAGACTTAATCTAAGAATTACCAATGTTTTTAATGAACAAACCTGAGCCATTACCAATGTGCACCTTCTCCTTTCCATTATATGGAGTCTTCTGCACAATGTTAGAGGCATCCACTGTCACATGATTAGTGGCTCCAGAATCAGGATACCATTCTTGATCAATGCCATTGCTGCTGCTGTTAGAAGTGAGCATTGCATAGGGTGTGTTTCTGACATTGCCATTTGCGCCATTGGCTGTCTTGCTGAAGTGGCTAGGCACTTGAGTTGGTCCTTGAAAACTCTCATCAAATCTGTGATAACAACTCCAGGACTGATGTCCAAATCTCCCACATAATTGACATTGAATGTTGCTTTTATCAGAAAACCTTCCATTCCTACCAGCAAACCGCCCATTGTTGTAACTCCCTTTGCCTCTGAAAAAGTTTCCTCTACCTCCAAACCTTCCTCTATTTGCATACTGACCAGGAAATCTTTGATAACCACTTCGGTTCACATTGTAATTCTGAGGATGTGTAGCAAGATTCACTGTCATAGCTTCTACTTCTTTATGATGCTTCTCAATTCTATTTTCTTGTGCAAGCAATAATGCTTCAATCTCTTCTACTGAATACTGATCAGTTCTAGAAAGAATGGATGTAACAAAACCATCATATTCTGAGGAAAGACCATCAAGAATTACCTCTATATGGTCACTTTCTGTAATTGCATGTCCAACTGAAGCCAAAGAATCAACAAGATTCTTGATCTTTAAAAGATAATCAGTGGCTGTCATGGATCCCTTCTTCATGGTCTGTAGCTGCGCCTTGAATTGCTTGATCTTTGCCTTTGTATGAGAAGCAAAGAAAGTTTCCACCTTCTCCCAGACCTGGTACGAAAATTCACACCCTACCATTCTTGTAAGAATGTTTTCTGACATTGTTAACAGCAGCCAAGACAGCAAGAGCTGATCTTGCTTCTTCCAAAGAACATACTGCTGACTCAAGATTCCAAGAACTCTTCCTTGCTCATCTATTGCAAATCTTGATGGCACTTCTTGACCACCACTAATGTATTTCTCTAGTTCATGCCCTCTAATGGCTGCAAGAACTTGTTGTTTCCACAGCAGATAGGAATTGCTGTCTAATTTCACAGAAATTGAATGACTAAAAGAAACTAGTGAAGCATTCAAAGATGCTAAAGAAAACGTATCATATTCTCTCCCATTGGATCAAAGCTCTGATACCATGTTGAAGTTCTCAAGACTCTTGAAGGAAGGCGCAAGAAAGAAGAAAGAAAGAAAACTTCAGAACTCCAAGATGTGAAAGTTCTGAAATGTAAATCTGATTCAAATGAATTAATCTACAAATGATGTAGCTGAGATTACAATTTATAGACTAAGACTCAATGACTGAATTACACTAATGTCCCTAAGTAATAAACTGAAGACAAGATTAATAGAGTAACATCAGAACCACACGAGACTCTTACTGCACCTGCACTCACCAAAGCAGCCTAAGCAGCCTTATCTCTAACAGTTTTGAACTCAAAGAGAGAGAGAAAGAGAGAGAGCAAAACAGAGAGTAAGAGAGGGAAGGAGGGGGAATGAGAAAGTGAGTGTGTTGGGATGAGAGAGAGAGAGACTGTTGGGAAGTTGAGAGAGACCAGGATAAAGGTAAAGAGAGAGAGAAGTTTTTCATGGAGAGACAGAAATGTTGGAGAAAAAAAGAGAGGGATGTCTTAGAGACAGAGAGAGACGTTGATGTGAGCACAAGCATGGATGGCAAGAGAAGAGGAGTAGTGGATGAGCTAACATTACATCAAGGACCAATTACAAGATTGAGGGCCAAAAAGTTCAAGGAATCACTTCAAACTTATATGGGCAGAATGAATGAAAAAACAGATTTGTTTTGGAGTTTTATACTCTTGTTCAAGGCTTGGCCTGAATCTCTATTGGATCAAGAATTGAACTTCATCAAGGTATTTACATCCTAGTGAATTTCTGTTCTTGACTCCTCAATCAACCGATTATTTGCGTTTCCATTTGCATTAGTCATTTGGGGGTTCAATAGGTTGGGAGTTCTCCATCTGTTCTTGTTCTCCATCAATTGTGTGTTTGGGGTTTCTGGATCTTGAATATCCATGGGGTTCCGCATCATTTGGTATCAAAGCCAGGTTAGGGTGAATTCTTATTTATCCTAGGTTATAGTTTGCTATTTTCTTTTGCGCACTGTTCATGGGTTCCTATTCACACTGCGCTTGAGTTCTTTATATTTTCTGCAGTTGAAACTGCTGTATACAGTTTCTTACTAAAATTGTAATTCTTGGTTACAATTTCCATCTGAAACTGTAACTCTTAGTTGCAGTTTCTATCTGAAACTATAACTCTTTTATTTTATTTTATTTATTTTTTTTTTTAGAATTTGGGTCACACCCAAAAATATAACATCTGGGTATAGAAGTGCATGTTGCAGCTGGCTTGATTGTTTGGGATTTGATTTTGATCTTTTTTTTTTCGTTCATATTTTGGTGTTATTTGCTGTTTATCTTATATTTTTTAAAAAAAAAAAAAAAGAGTTGGGACGCTGCTTAAAAAAAAATGAAAAGGAACAAAATTGAAAAGAGTTGCAGCTAGAAGAAGAAAAGCATCACAGAATTGTCTAATTAGGTTGGCAGCAAGTTCTTTGAACCTATACACCTTTTTGGGCAGAATTCAGGGTATGATTGAATTCAAGTCTGAACACACTTTGGGTTTTGGAGATTAATTAGCAAAGTCAAAGAAGTATAAGCACAATTTGTGGGATTAGCATCATTCTGGGAAACCTACTTAATTTCTTTCCTTGTTGTCTTTATGTCTTTTTTCGTCCAAATTGATCTTTCCATTAAGGAAACATCAATTTCTGCATTTATGCATTAATTTCGTCCTTTTCTTTCAAATCTTAGTTGCTATTTTTGGTTACGCCTGCTTTTGCTTCCATATACACCATAATTAACAATTTGATTCTTGTTAATTGGAGATCAGTATTTAGGGCAGCAAACTCTTCATATCTTGCATGCTCATTTCAATTTATTCTGGTATATTTGCTTCTAGTTTTGTACCTGTCTTCCTTGTTAAGTGTTTTCATTACCATCCTAGTATTTTGGTTTGAGGATTAATTCTGAAGTGCAATTGAGAACAACAAGCTTGAGTGGTAAAAGGCTTGAGTGTGTGAGCTTAAAGAGGGCAAAAGCCAACAATTTTGTGTAACACGAGTGGAGTGCCATCTTTTGAGTGAAACACGTGAGGGAGTGTATTGTGAGACTGTCTTACTAACATTTCTTGTAGGTTCATAAAATGAGTAATCCTTCAACAAGGAGGGAGGGTAAAGAGCCCTCAGATGAAGAAGTTAACATGACTCCAGACATGAAATTGATATATAGAGCCTTTACTAGTCAATTTCAAAAGTTGAATAGTAGGCTAGATGAGTTAGATGAATGGAAGAGGGAGTTGTCAGAAAGCTTCCCAGGAAATGGTAGGCGAATTAATGATAGGAATAGGCATCAAAATGAGTTTAATCAAGAGCTATTTGAAGATGAATTTGAAGAGAGGAGTTCAAATCGAAATAGAAGGGGTGAAATAAGAATAGACAATAGGAGGGATAGCAATCTAAATGCTATCAAGATGCATATACCTCCATTTAAGGGTAGAAATGATGCGGAACCCCATGGATATTCAAGATCCAGAAACCCCAAACACACAATTGATGGAGAACAAGAACAGATGGAGAACTCCCAACCTATTGAACCCCCAAATGACTAATGCAAATGGAAACGCAAATAATCGGTTGATTGAGGAGTCAAGAACAGAAATTCACTAGGATGTAAATACCTTAATGAAGTTCAATTCTTGATGCAATAGAGATTCAGTCCAAGCCTTGAACAAGAGTATAAAACTCCAAAACAAATATGTTTTTTCAATCATTCTGCCCATATAAGTTTGAAGTGATTCCTTGAACTTTTTGGCCCTCAATCTTGTAATTGGTCCTTGAGGTAATGTTGTTAGAGATAAGGTTGCTTAGACTGCTTGTCTTGGTGCAGTGTGCAGGTGCAGTGCTTAGGAGTCACGTGGGTTCTGATCTTGATTATTAATCTTGTCTTCAGTTTATTAGTTAGGGACATTAGTGTAATTTAGTAATTGAGTCTTAGTCTATAAATTGTAATCTCAGCTACATCATTTGTAGATTAATTCATGTTGAATCATATTTACATTTCAGAACTTTCACATCTAGGAGTTCTGAGTTTTCTTTCTTTCTTCTTTCTTGCGCCTTCCTTCTAAGATTCTTGAGAACTTCAACATGGTATCAGAGCTTTGATCCAATGGGAGAGAATATGAACACGTTTTCTTTAGCATCTTTGAATGCTTCACTAGTTTCTTTTAGTCATTCTATTTCTGTGAAGTTAGACAGCAATTCCTATCTACTCTGGAAACAACAAGTTCTTGCAGCCATCAGAGGGCATGAACTAGAGAAATACATCAGTGGTGGTCAAGAAGTGCCATCAAGATTTGCAATAGATGAGCAAGGAAGAGTTCTTGGGATCTTGAGTCAGCAGTATGTTCTTTGGAAGAAGCAAGATCAGCTCTTGCTGTCTTGGCTGCTGTCAACAATGTCAGAAAACATTCTTACAACAATGGTGGGATGTGAATACTCGTACCAGGTCTGGGAAAAGGTGGAAACTTTCTTTGCTTCTCATACAAAGGCAAAGATCAAGCAATTCAAGGCGCAGCTACAGACTATGAAGAAGGGATCCATGACAGCCACTGATTATCTTTTAAAGATCAAGAATCTTGTTGATTCTTTGGCTTCAGTTGGACATGCAATTACAGAAAGTGACCATATAGAGGTAAGTCTTGATAGTCTTTCCTCAGAATATGATGGTTTTGTTACATCCATTCTTTCTAGAACTGATCCGTATTCAGTAGAAGAGATTGAAGCATTATTGCTTGCACAAGAAAATAGAATTGAGAAGCATCATAAAGAAGTAGAAGCTATGACAGTGAATCTTGCTACACATCCTCAGAATTACAATGTGAACCAAAGTGGTTATCAAAGTTTCCCTGGTCAGTATGCAAATAAAGGAAGGTTTGGAGGTAGAGGAAATTTTTTCAGAGGCAAAGGGAGTTACAACAATGGGCGGTTTGCTGGTAGGAATGGAAGGTTTTCTGATAAAAGCAACATTCAATGTCAATTATGTGGGAGATTTAGACATTAGTCCTAGAGTTGTTATCACAGATTTGATGAAAGTTTTCAAGGACCAGCTCAAGTGCCTAGCCACTTCAGTAAGACAGCCAATGGCAGTGTTAGAAACACACCCTATGCAATGCTCACTTCTAATAGCAGCAGCAATGGCATTGATCAAGAATGGTATCCTGATTCTGGGGCCACTAATCATGTGACAGTGGATGCCTCTAACATTGTGCAGAAGACTCCATATAATGGAAAGGAGAAGGTGCACATTGGTAATGGCTCAGGTTTGTTCATTAAAAACATTGGTAATTCTCAAATTAAGTCTTGCTTTTCTAATCAAAATCTTCACCTAAACTCACTTCTTCATGATCCAAATATTACCAAAAACCTTGTGAGTGTTTCTCAGTTTGCAAAAGACAATTATGTCTATTTTGAGTTCCATCCTGACTCTTGTTATGTTAAATCTCAGGATACTCATCAAATACTTTTGAAGGGGACTGTTAGAAAAGGCTTGTATGTCTTTGATGAATTTCGTATTGAAAAAGGACCATATATCAATGCAAAGGTGTCAACAACTCAGTCACCAAATATTACTTCACTTGCTGTACATAGTTCCCATACTTCTTCTTTGTTAAATTCTTGTTCTGAGTTAGACAAATGGCATGTTAGATTAGGCCATGCTTCTGCACAAACTGTCAAGAATGTACTCACTTCTTGTAACATCAGAATACCAAATAAAGAGCTTTCCTTTTGTTCATCTTGCTGCCTTAGTAAATTACATAAATTTCCTTTTGCCTCTTCTCAAACAGAATACTCAAAACCTCTTCAACTAATTCATTCTGATTTGTGGGGACCAGCACCTATGCTGTCAAAAGAGGGACATAGATATTAAATACATTTTGTAGATACCTTTACCCGTTACATATGGATTTACTTTCTCAAAAGCAAGTCTGATGCATTACAGACCTTTATTCATTTCAAGAAACAAGTAGAACCTCAAACCAACCACAAAATCCTTGCCTTACAAACTGATTGGGGAGGAGAGTTTAGAGCTTTCACTGAATATTTGAAAGACCAAGGGATAGTTCATCGTGTTTCATGTCCTTATACACATGAACAAAATGGGCTTGTAGAAAGGAAACATAGACATATAACTGAGACTGGACTAGCCTTGCTTCACCAATCATCTCTACCTAGTTCATTTTGGACTGAAGCTTTTAGCACAGCTGTGTATCTCATTAATAGACTACCCACACCAGTCCTAAATGGTTCTACTCCTTTTGAAACCTTGTACAAAATCAAACCTGATTATTCTTCTCTCAAAGTCTTTGGGTGTGCAGCCTATCCTAACCTAAGGCCCTACAATAATCCCAAGTTTCAGTTCAAATCCATTGAATGCACTTTCCTTGGTTATAGTCCAGCACACAAAGGATACAAGTGTCTACATCCTGATGGGAAAACAATTATATCTAGAGATGTCATATTTGATGAAAGTAGTTTTCCATTCAAGAACAGCAAGGGTTCCTCACAGCAGTCACTCTCCAGTAACAAATCACATTTTGTTTCTCCTCCACCTTCAGCCATACCTCCTATTCTATCATTCTCTAACGCAAGACATACTCAGAATACCAATGCATTTGCTGAACAAACAAATAACTCATGTGCACTTGCTAATAATACCAATATTATGGATTCTTTGCAACATGTTTCAGGTCCCTCTGTAGAATTTGAAGTTCCTCAACGTCTGCCTCAAAATGTCCACCCAATGGTGACCCGTAGCAAAGCAAAGGCACTCAATTCAAACAATCACTCAATGGTGACTAGTAGCAAAGCAAGAGGAACTGTACCAACAGCACTTACTGTCTCTAGAGAGCCTCAAACTATTGAAGAAGCTCTTAATATACCAGAATGGAAGTATGCCATGGATCTTGAGTATGCAGCGCTCATGAGCAACAAGACATGGAGTTTAGAAGCTTTACCCAAAGATAGGAGGCCTATAGGGTGCAAATGGGTGTTGAAAGTTAAAGAAAATCCAGATGGCACTATCAACAAATATAAAGCAAGATTAGCTGCAAAAGGGTATAATCAGGAGGCAGGAGTTGATTTTCATGAAGTTTTCAGTCCAGTAGTAAAACCAGTCACAATTCGGGTTCTTCTCACTTTGGCCTTATCAAAAGGGTGGAACATCCATCAAATAGATGTTAATAATGCCTTTTTAAATGGTGATTTGAATGAAGATGTATACATGCTGCAGCCTCCTGGATATGAATCAGCTGACTCATCTCAAGTTTGCAAGCTTCATAAGGCTCTCTATGGCCTTAAGCAAGCTCCTCGTGCATGGTTTAAAAAATTGTCTGAAGCTTTACTTGATCTTGGTTTTACCAAGGCAAAATGTGATTCTTCCTTGTTTCTTCAGGTTACTTCTCATCATTCACTCTATGTTTTAGTCTATGTGGATGATATTTTGATTACTGGATCCTCACCAACTTTGGTTCAGCACTTGATTGATCAACTGAATGCAAAGTTCTCATTAAAGGATCTTGGGAAACTTAAATACTTCTTAGGTATTGAAGTTACTTACAGTTCTGCTGGTGCAATATACTTATCTCAGTCCAAATACATTAAGGATCTTCTTGCTAGAGTTGGTATGCAAGGTGCGAAGTCTATGCCCTCTCCTATGGCCTCAACACCACATATCTCAGCTAGTAGTGGTTCTCCTATTTCTGATCAAGCTGCATACAGATCTCTTGTGGGAGCATTACAATATATTACCATTACTAGACCAGAATTATCATATAGTGTGAACAAAGCTTGTCAGTTTATGCATTGCCCTACGGATGTACATTGGAAGTTGGTTAAACGAATACTGAGATATCTAGTAGGCACCATATGTCATGCTCTAGTTCTCCAAAGATCATCTGCTCTTGAGCTCACTGCCTTTTGTGATGCTGATTGGGCGTCAGACATTGATGATAGGCATAGCACCTCAGGTTTTTGTGTTTATCTTGGCCCTAATCTCGTTTCTTGGTCATCTAAAAAGCAAGCAACAGTGTCTAGATCAAGTACTGAAGCAGAATATAGGAGTCTTGCAAGTGCAGTGGCAGAATTGGCTTGGCTGCAGTCTTTACTCAAAGAACTCAGCATTCAACTACCAAAAGTTCCTAGAATATATTGTGACAATATGAGCACAGTCAGCTTGTCAGCAAATCCGGTCCTTCATTCAAAGACTAAGCATATTGAACTAGATCTTTATTTTGTTCGTGAAAAGGTTAACAATAAAGAAATTGAAGTCTATCATATTCCATCTCTTGATCAAACAGCAGATATCCTCACCAAGGCAGTCTCAACTTCAAGGTTTCTTCAACTTAGAGACAAGCTCAGTGTCATTCCTCTTCCAAGTCATGCCACTGATCTTGAGGGGGGATGTTAGAGATAAGGCTGCTTGGCTGCTTGTCTTGGTGCAGTGTGCAGGTGCAGTGCTTAGGAGTCACGTGGGTTCTGATCTTGATTATTAATTTTGTCTTCAGTTTATTAGTTAGGGACATTAGTGTAATTCAGTAATTGAGTCTTAGTCTATAAATTGTAATCTCAGCTACATCATTTGTAGATTAATTCATTTTGAACCAGATTTACATTTCAGAACTTTCACATCTAGGAGTTCTGAGTTTTCTTTCTTTCTTCTTTCTTGCGCCTTCCTTCTAAGATTCTTGAGAACTTCAACAAATGTTAGCTCATCCACTGCTCCTCTTCTCTTGCCATCCATGCTTGTGCTCACATCATTCAATCTATTTTTTTTCATTCATTCTGCTGAAACTCGTCCATACACTAGGGTATTTATACCCCCACAAGTTCAATAACCTAGACTATTAGGTTAGGCCTTAAACATGGGCCTCCCAATAAGAAATACAAGCCCAAACGAAATTGCAAGTAGTAAACTGCCCAAAAATTGATCTATTAACTGGGAATATGAATTAAACATAGATTGGACCAATTTTGCAAATTCAACCCAATTTGATTAGGTGAAGCTCCATTGGCCTTCACTGCATCTTGAGCTTCCATTCCTTCTAACATTCTGCCCATATAAGTTTGAAGTGATTCCTTGAACTTTTTGGCTCTCAATCTTGTAATTGGTCCTTGAGGTAATGTTAGCTCATCCACTGCTCCTCTTCTCTTGCCATCCATGTGTAACCAAACCCAATCTCCGGGTTCAAAGATAACCTGCTTTCTACCCTTATTGGCCCATTGTGCATGCATGCCGTTTTTCTTCTCATTCTGCCCATATAAGTTTGAAGTGATTCCTTGAACTTTTTGGCTCTCAATCTTGTAATTGGTCCTTGAGGTAATGTTAGCTCATCCACTGCTCCTCTTCTCTTGCCATCCATGTGTAACCAAACCCAATCTCCGGGTTCAAAGATAACCTGCTTTCTACCCTTATTGGCCCATTGTGCATGCATGCCGTTTTTCTTCTCAATCTGCTCACATGCTTTCTCATGTATTGTTTTAACCATTTCTGCCTTTTTCTTTCCATCTAAGCTAGCAATTTCACTCAAAGGCAAAGGCATTAAATCTAACACAGTCAATGGATTAAAACCATACACAATTTCAAATGGTGAAAAACCTGTGGAAAAATGTAGAGCACGATTATATGCAAACTCAATAAATGGCAAACAATCCTCCCTAGTTTTCAAATTCTTACCAACGATAGAACGCAACAAGGTTCCTAAAGTCCTATTCACTACTTTAGTTTGTCCATCAGTTTGTGGGTGACATAGTAGAAAACAAAAGTTTAGTACCTAACCTTCCCCACAACACTCTCCAAAAGTGACTTAGGAACTTAACATCTCTATCTGAAACAATGGTTCTTGGCACACCATGAAGCCGAACCATTTCCCTAAAGAAAAGGTCAGCAATATTTGTTGCATCATCAGTCTTATGGCAAGTAATGGAATGAGCCATCTTACTAAATCTATCCACAACAACAAATATGCTATCCCTACCCTTCCTAGTCCTAGGTAAACCCAAAACAAAGTCCATAGATATGTCTGTCCAAGGTTCATTAGGCACAGGCAAGGGTGTATACAAACCATGAGGCATCAACTTAGACTTAGCTTGTTTGCATGTAATACACTTGGAACAAACTTTTTCAACATCTTTTCTCATTTTTGGCCAATAAAAATGTTCACTAAGCATATCTAAAGTCTTTTGCACACCAAAATGCCCCATTAATCCTCCACTATGTGATTCCCTCACAAGCAACTCTCTAATAGAACATGTAGGAATGCATAATTATTTATTCCTAAAAAGAAATCCATCATGCCTATAGAACTTGTTATGTGCAGCATGTTCACAAGCTTGATACACATCACCAAAATCAAAATCATTGGCATACAACTCTTTCAAATGTTCAAAACCAATTAATTTGGAGCTAAGCATAGAAATCAAAGCACACCTCCGTGATAGTGCATCAGCAACAACATTATCTTTCCCTTGCTTGTACTTGATCACATATGGGAATATTTCAAGATACTCCACCCACCTTGCATGCCTCTTGCTCAGTTTGCCTTGTCCCTTTAAGTACTTGAGTGATTGGTGATCACTATGTATGACAAACTCCTTAGGCAGCAAATAATGTTCCCACACTTCAAGAGCTCTCACCAAAGCATAGAACTCCTTATCATAAGTGGAGTAGTTCAAAATAGGTCCACTCAACTTTTCGCTGAAATATGCTATGGGTCGGTTTTCCTGCATCAAAACAGCTCCTATACCAACCCCAGAAGCATCACATTCAATTTCAAAAGTTTTAGAAAAATCAGGCAAGCATAAAACAGGTGCAATACATAACTTTTCCTTTAAAGTGTTAAATGCTTCTTCCTGTTCTTTACCCCATTTGAACCCCACATTCCTTTTAACAACTTCATTTAGTGGTGCAGCAATAGTAGAGAAATCTTTGACAAATCGCCTATAAAAACTTGCCAAACCATGGAAACTTCTTACCTCACTAACAGACTTAGGTGTTGGCCAATCTTGAATAGCCTTCACTTTTTCAGAGTCAACCTCAACTCCCTTGGAACTTGTTAGAGATAAGGCTGCTTAGGCTGCTTTGGTTAGTGCAGGTGCAGCAAGAGTCTCGTGTGGTTCTGATGTTACTCTATTAATCTTGTCTTCACTTTATTGCTAGGGACATTAGTGTAATTCAGTCATTGAGTCTTAGTCTATAAATTGTAATCTCAGCTACATCATTTGTAGATTAATTCATTTGGATCAGATTTACATTTCAGAACTTTCACATCTTGGAGTTCTGAAGTTTTCTTTCTTTCTTCTTTCTTGCACCTTCCTTCAAGAGTCTTGAGAACTTCAACATGGTATCAGAGCTTTGATCCAATGGGAGAGAATATGAATACGTTTTCTTTAGCATCTTTGAATGCTTCACTAGTTTCTTTTAGTCATTCAATTTCTGTGAAATTAGACAGCAATTCCTATCTGCTGTGGAAACAAGTTCTTGCAGCCATCAGAGGGCATGAACTAGAGAAATACATCAGTGGTGGTCAAGAAGTGCCATCAAGATTTGCAATAGATGAGCAAGGAAGAGTTCTTGGAATCTTGAGTCAGCAGTATGTTCTTTGGAAGAAGCAAGATCAGCTCTTGCTGTCTTGGCTGCTGTCAACAATGTCAGAAAACATTCTTACAAGAATGGTAGGGTGTGAATTTTCGTACCAAGTCTGGGAGAAGGTGGAAACTTTCTTTGCTTCTCATACAAAGGCAAAGATCAAGCAATTCAAGGCGCAGCTGTAGACCATGAAGAAGGGATCCATGACAGCTACTGATTATCTTTTAAAGATCAAGAATCTTGTTAATTCTTTGGCTTCAGTTGGACATGCAATTACAGAAAGTGACCGTATAGAGGTAATTCTTGATGGTCTTTCCTCAGAATATGATGGTTTTGTTACATCCATTCTTTCTAGAACTGATCCGTATTCAGTTGAAGAGATTGAAGCATTATTGCTTGCACAAGAAAATAAAATTGAGAAGCATCATAAAGAAGTAGAAGCTATGACAGTGAATCTTGCTACATATCCTCAGAATTACAATGTGAACAGAACTGGTTATCAAAGTTTCCCTGGTCAGTATGCAAATAGAGGAAGGTTTGGAGGTAGAGGAAACTTTTTCAGAGGCAAAGGGAGTTACAACAATGGGAGGTTTTCTGGTAGAAATGGAAGGTTTTCTGATAAAAGCAACATTCAATGTCAATTATGTGGGAGATATGGACATCAGTCTTAGAGTTGTTATCACAGATTTGATGAGAGTTTTCAAGGACCAGCTCAAGTTCCTAGCCACTTCAGCAAGACAGCCAATGGCGCCAATGGCAATGTCAGAAACACACCCTATGCAATGCTTACTTCTAACAGCAGCAGCAATGGCATTGATCAAGAATGGTATCCTGATTCTGGGGCCACTAATCATGTGACAGTGGATGCCTCTAACATTGTGCAGAAGACTCCATATAATGGAAAGGAGAAGGTGCACATTGGTAATGGCTCAGGTTTGTTCATTAAAAACATTGGTAATTCTCAGATTAAGTCTTGCTTTTCTAATCAAAATCTTCACCTAAACTCACTTCTTCACGTTCCAAATATTACCAAAAACCTTGTGAGTGTTTCTCAGTTTGCAAAAGACAATTATGTCTATTTTGAGTTCCATCCTGACTCTTGTTATGTTAAATCTCAGGATACTCATCAAATACTTTTGAAGGGGACTGTTAGAAAAGGCTTGTATGTCTTTGATGAATTTCGCATTGAAAAAGGACCATGTATCAATGCAAAGGTGTCAACAACTCAGTCACCAAATATTACTTCACCTGCTGTACATAGTTCCCATACTTCTTCTTTGTTAAATTCTTGTTCTGAGTTAGACAAATGGCATGTTAGATTGGGCCATGCTTTTGCACAAACTGTCAAGAATGTACTCACTTCTTGTAACATCAGAATACCAAATAAAGAGCTTTCCTTTTGTTCATCTTGCTGCCTTAGTAAATTACATAAATTTCCTTTTGCCTCTTCTCAAACAGAATACTCAAAACCTCTTCAACTAATTCATTCTGATCTGTGGGGACCAGCACCTATGCTGTCAAGAGAGGGACATAGATATTACATACATTTTGTAGATACCTTTACCCGTTACACATGGATTTACTTTCTCAAAAGCAAGTCTGATGCATTACAGACCTTTATTCATTTCAAGAAACAAGTAGAACTTCAAACCAACCACAAAATCCTTGCCTTACAAACTGATTGGGGAGGAGAGTTTAGAGCTTTCACTGAATATTTGAAAGACCAAGGGATAGTTCACCGTGTTTCATGCCCTTATACACATGAACAAAATGGGCTTGCAGAAAGGAAACATAGACATATAACTGAGACTGGACTAGCCTTGCTTCACCAATCATCTTTACCTAGTTCATTTTGGACTGAAGCTTTTAGCACAGCTGTGTATCTCATTAATAGACTACCCACACCAGTCCTAAATGGTTCTACTCCTTTTGAAACCTTGTACAAAATCAAACCTGATTATTCTTCTCTCAAAGTCTTTGGGTGTGCAGCCTATCCTAACCTAAGGCCCTACAATAATCCCAAGTTTCAGTTTAAATCCATTGAGTGCACCTTTCTTGGTTATAGTCCAGCACACAAAGGATACAAGTGTTTGCATCCTGATGGGAAAACAATTATATCTAGAGATGTCATATTTGATGAAAGTAGTTTTCCATTCAAGAACAGCAAGGGTTCCTCACAGTAGTCACCTTCCAGTAACAAATCCCATTTTGTTCCTCCTCCATCTTCAGCCATACCTCCTATTCTATCATTCTCTAATGCAAGACATTCTCAGAATACCAATGCATTTGCTGAACAAACAAATAACTCATGTGCACTTGCTAATAATACCAATGTTGTGGATTCTTTGCAGCATGTTTCAGGTACCTCTGCAGAATTTGAAGTTCCTCAACGTGTGCCTCAAAATGTCCACCCAATGATGACCCGTAGCAAAGCAAAGGCACTCAATTCAAACAATCACTCAATGGTGACTAGTAGCAAAGCAAGAGGAACTGCACCAACAGTGCTTACTGTCTCTAGAGAGCCTCAAACTGTTGAAGAAGCTCTTAACATACCAGAATGGAAGTGTGCCATGGATCTTGAGTATGCAGCGCTCATGAGCAACAAGACATGGAGTTTAGAAGCTCTACCCAAAGGTAGGAGGCCTATAGGGTGTAAATGGGTGTTTAAAGTTAAAGAAAATCCAGATGGCACTGTCAACAAATATAAAGCAAGATTAGTTGCAAAAGGGTATAATCAAGAGGCAGGAGTTGATTTTCATGAAGTTTTCAGTCCAGTAGTAAAGCCAGTCACAATTCGAGTTCTTCTCACTTTGGCCTTATCAAAAGGGTGGAACATCCATCAAATAGATGTTAATAATGCCTTTTTAAATGGTGATTTGAATGAAGATGTATACATGCTGCAGCCTCCTGGGTATGAATCAGCTGACTCATCTCAAGTTTGCAAGCTTCATAAGGCTCTCTATGGCCTTAAGCAAGCTCCTCGTGCATGGTTTCAAAAATTGTCTGAAGCTTTACTTGATCTTGGCTTTACCAAGGCAAAATGTGATTCTTCCTTGTTTCTTCAGGTTACTTCTCATCATTCTCTCTATGTTTTAGTCTGTGGATGATATTTTGATTACTGGATCTTCACCAACTTTGGTTCAGCACTTGATTGATCAACTGAATGCAAAGTTCTCATTAAAGGATCTTGGGAAACTTAAATACTTCTTAGGTATTGAAGTTACTTACAGTTCTGCTGGTGCAATATACTTATCTCAGTCCAAATACATTAAGGATCTTCTTACTAGGGCTGGTATGCAAGGTGCAAAGTCTATGCCCTCTCCTATGGCCTCAACACCACATATCTCAGCTAGTAGTGGTTCTCCTATTTCTGATCAAGCTGCATACAGATCACTTGTGGGAGCATTACAATATATTACCATTACTAGACCAGAATTATCATATAGTGTGAACAAAGCTTGTCAATTTATGCATTGCCCTACAGATGTACATTGGAAGTTGGTTAAACGAATACTGAGGTATCTTGCAGGCACCATATGTCATGCTCTAGTTCTCCAAAGATCATCAGCTCTTGAGCTCACTGCCTTTTGTGATGCTGATTGGGCGTCAGATATTGATGATAGGCGCAGCACCTCAGGTTTTTGTGTTTATCTTGGCCCTAATCTCGTTTCTTGGTCATCTAAAAAGCAAGCAACAGTGTCTAGATCAAGTACTGAAGCTGAATATAGGAGTCTTGCAAGTGCAGTGGCAGAATTGGCTTGGCTGCAGTCTTTACTCAAAGAACTCAGCATTCAACTACCAAAAGCTCCTAGAATATATTGTGACAATATGAGCACAGTCAGCTTGTCAGCAAATCTGGTCCTTCATTCAAAGACTAAGCATATTGAACTAGATCTTTATTTTGTTCGTGAAAAGGTCAACAATAAAGAAATTGAAGTCTATCATATTCTGTCTCTTGATCAAACAGCAGATTTCCTCACCAAGGCAGTCTCAACTTCAAGGTTTCTTCAACTTAGAGACAAGCTCAGTGTCATTCCTCTTCCAAGTCATGCCACTGAGCTTGAGGGGGGATGTTAGAGATAAGGCTGCTTAGGCTGCTTTGGTGAGTGCAGGTGCAGCAAGAGTCTCGTGTGGTTCTGATGTTACTCTATTAATCTTGTCGTCACTTTATTACTTAGGGACATTAGTGTAATTCAGTCATTGAGTCTTAGTCTATAAATTGTAATCTCAGCTACATCATTTGTAGATTAATTCATTTGAATCAGATTTACATTTCAGAACTTTCACATCTTGGAGTTCTGAAGTTTTCTTTCTTTCTTCTTTCTTGCGCCTTCCTTCAAGAGTCTTGAGAACTTCAACAGAACTCACCACAAAACCTAAGAAGACAACTTTATCCATGCAAAAAGAACACTTCTTAAGGTTTGCATACAAGTTATTCTTCCTAAGCACATCCAAAACTGCCCTAACTTGCAAGACATGATCATCTATGCATTTGCTGTAAATCAAAATGTCATCAAAATATACAACCACGAATTTGCCAAGAAACTCACACAAGACATAATTCATTAAGCGCATGAAAGTACTAGGTGCATTAGATAACCCAAATGGCATTACTAACCACTCATACAATCCATATTTAGTCTTAAATGTAGTTTTTCACTCATCTCCTTCTTTCATCCTAATTTGATGATAACCACTTTTTAAATCAACTTTAGTGAATACACATGCACCATGCAATTCATCTAGCATATCATCTAACCTAGGGATAGGATGGCGATACTTTATAGTGATTTTGTTGACTGCCCTACAATCCACACACATTCTCCAAGTTCCATCTTTCTTGGGTACCAAAAGAACTGGTACAGCACAAGGACTCATGCTCTCTCTTATATACCCTTTTGCCAACAACTCATCTACTTGCCTTTGCAACACCTTTGTCTCCTCCGGATTGCTTCGGTAAGCTGGTCAGTCGGGAATTTGTGCTCTAGGTACAAAATCAATCTGATGCTCAATTCCTCTTTTAGGTGGTGTAACCCGTGGGGTATCTCCTCAGGAAAGACATCACTGAATTCCTGCAGTAAAGTCACAAACACACTAGGCAATTTGGGGTTAGGGTCAATTTCAGTAAACAAAGTTTCCTTAAACCAAATCAAAATCAAAGCTCTCTTGCCTAAGTATGCACTCTTTAAATCTCTCTCTTTTGCATAGAAACATGGTTGTTTCTTAACTTCTTCACTCCTCTCTTTTCCTTTCTGTTCACTGTTTTTCTTTTTATCACTCACTAACTTATTCTCTTCTGCACATCTCACTTTCTTTTCCTCACTTGTGCAGTCACTCAATATTGAGCCTTTTTCTTTATTCTTTTCTCTCATTATTCTTTTTCACCTCACTACCTGAACTCCCACAAGCTGATTGTTGAAGCTTAACTTGGTCAAGGTAAGCTTCTTTAGGTGATAAAGGTGCCAGAGTGATTTTCTTACCATCATGCTGAAAGGAATATCAATTTCTATACCCATCATGCATCACACGCCTATCAAATTACCAAGGTCTCCCCAACAATAAATGACCAGCATGCATGGGTACTACATCACACACAGCTTCATCACTGTACTTCCCAATAGTAAAAGCTACCACAACTTGCCTAGTAACTTTTATTTCTCTACTATCATTCAACCATTGTAGCCTATAAGGAGTAGCGTGTTTAATACATTTCAGCCCCAATTTATCCACCAAAGTGGTGCTAGCCACATTAGCACAACTACCCCCATCAATAATCATGCTACAAACTTTACCACCAACTAAACATCTAGTGTGAAATATATATTCTCTTTGTTCTAAGCTTTCTTCTTTAACATTCAGATTCAATGCATGCCTAGCAACAAGAGATTCACCATGAGCAGCATATTCAACATCAGAACAATCCTCTAAAGATGGCATGCTACTCTCACTACCATTCCCATCATAATCATTTTCAGATTCAGAAACAATCTCATCACCTTTAATGTACATGGTCTTTCTATTAGGACAATCAGATGCATAATGACCATGACCTTGACACTTAAAACATTTTATATCTCTATGTTTAGAAGTTTTTGAGAAGGAATTAGAAGTACCCTTTTGAGTTGAAGTATTCTTCTCCTTGTTTTTGTTTGCATCCAGCCCCTTTTCCTTGGCATCAGTGGCTTTCTCCTTCTTCTTCTCATCATATTTGTTCCACTTTGAACTCCATTTGCTGAGGACAAAATTGATGGAGAACAAGAACAGATGGAGAACTCCCAACCTATTGAACCCCCAAATGACTAATGCAAATGGAAATGCAAATAATCAGTTGATTAAGGAATCAAGAACAGAAATTCACTAGGATGTAAATACCTTGATGAAGTTCAATTCTTGATGCAATAGAGATTCAGGCCAAGCCTTGAACAAGAGTATAAAACTCCAAAACAAATCTGTTTTTCATTCATTCTGCTGAAACTCGTCCATACACTAGGGTATTTCTACCCCCACAAGTTCAATAACCTAGAATTTAGGTTAGGCCTTAAACATGGGCCTCCCAATAAGAAATAGAAGCCCAAACGAAATTGCAAGTATTAAACTGCCCAAAAACTAATCTATTAACTGGGAATATGAATTAAACATAGATTGGACCAATTTTGCAAATTCAGCCCAATTTGATTAGGTGAAGCTCCATTGGCCTTCATTGCATCTTGAGCTTCCATTCCTTCTAACATTCTGCCCATATAAGTTTGAAGTGATTCCTTGAACTTTTTGGCCCTCAATCTTGTAATTGGTCCTTGAGGTAATGTTAGCTCAACCACTGCTCCTCTTCTCTTGCCATCCATGCTTGTGCTCACATCATTCCCTCCCTCCTCAAAAGGATTCGTCCTCGAATCTGAATCAAGTTCAAAAAGAAATAGGTCAGAAACATTGAAAGTGGCACTTACATTATACTCACCTGGCAAGTCTATCTTGTATGCATTATCATTGATGCGCTCCAAGACTTGGAATGGTCCATCGCCCCTTGCATCAAGCTTTGACTTCCTTTGCTGTGGAAATCTCTCCTTTTGCATGTGTAACCAAACCCAATCTCCGGGTTCAAAGATAACCTGCTTTCTACCCTTATTGACCCGTTGTACATACATGCGGTGTTTCTTCTCAATCTGCTCACGTGCTTTCTCATGTATTGTTTTAACCATTTCTGCCTTTTTCTTTCCATCTAAGCTAGCAATTTCACTCAAAGGCAAAGGCATTAAATCTAACACAGTCAATGGATTAAAACCATACACAATTTCAAATGGTGAAAAACCTGTGGAAGAATGTATAGCACGATTATATGCAAACTCAATAAATGCGAAACAATCCTCCCAAGTTTTCAAATTCTTACCAACGATAGAACGCAACAAGGTTCCTAAATTCCTATTCACTACTTCAGTTTGTCCATCAGTATGTGGGTGACATGTAGTAGAAAACAAAAGTTTAGTACCTAACCTTCCCCACAACACTCTCCAAAAGTGACTTAAGAACTTAACATCTCTATCTGAAACAATGGTTCTTGGCACACCATGAAGCCCAACCACTTCCCTAAAGAAAAGGTCAACAATATTTGTTGCATCATCAGTCTTATGGCAAGCAATGAAATGAGCCATCTTACTAAATCTATCCACAACAACAAATATGCTATCCCTACCCTTCCTAGTCCTAGGTAAACCCAAAACAAAGTCCATAGATATGTCTGTCCAAGGTTCATTAGGCACAGGCAAGGGTGTATACAAACCATGAGGCATCAACTTAGACTTAGCTTGTTTGCATGTAATACACTTGGAACAAACTTTTTCAACATCTTTTCTCATTTTTGGCCAATAAAAATGTTCACTAAGCATATCTAAAGTCTTTTGCACACCAAAATGCCCCATTAATCCTCCACTATGTGATTCCCTCACAAGCAACTTTCTAATAGAACATGTAGGAATGCATAATTGTTTATTCCTAAAAAGAAATCCCTCATGCCTATAGAACTTGTTATGTGCAGCATGTTCACAAGCTTGATACACATCACCAAAATCAGAATCATTGGCATACAACTCTTTCAAATGTTCAAAACCAAGTAGTTTGGAGCTAAGCATAGAAATCAAAGCATACCTCCGTGATAGTGCATCAGCAACAACATTATCTTTCCCTTGCTTGTACTTGATCACATATGGGAATATTTCAAGATACTCTACCCACCTTGCATGCCTCTTGCTCAGCTTGCCTTGTCCCTTTAAGTACTTGAGTGATTGGTGATCACTATGTATGACAAACTCCTTAGGCAGCAAATAATGTTCCCACACTTCAAGAGCTCTCACCAAAGCATAGAACTCCTTATCATAAGTGGAGCAGTTCAAAATAGGTCCACTCAACTTTTCGCTGAAATATGCTATGGGTCAGTTTTTCTGCATCAAAACAGCTCCTATACCAACCCCAAAAGCATCACATTCAATTTCAAAAGTTTTAGAAAAATCAGGCAAGCTTAAAACAGGTGCAGTACATAACTTTTCCTTTAAAGTGTTAAATGCTTCTTCTTGTTCTCTACCCCATTTCAACCCCATATTCTTTTTAACAACTTCATTTAGTGGTGCAGCAATAGTAGAGAAATCTTTAACAAATCGCCTATAAAAACTTGCCAAACCATGGAAACTTCTTACCTCACTAACAGACTTAGGTGTTGGCCAATCTTGAATAGCCTCCACTTTTTCAGAGTCAACCTCAACTCCCTTAGAACTCACCACAAAACCTAAGAAGACAACTTTATCCATGCAAAAAGAACACTTCTTAAGGTTTGCATACAAGTTATTCTTCCTAAGCACATCCAAAACTGCCCTAACTTGCAAGACATGGTCATCTATGCATTTGCTGTAAATCAAAATGTCATCAAAATATACAACCACGAATTTGCCAAGAAACTCACACAAGACATAATTCATTAAGCGCATGAAAGTACTAGGTGCATTAGATAACCCAAATGGCATTACTAACCACTCATACAATCCATATTTAGTCTTAAATGCAGTTTTTCACTCATCTCCTTCTTTCATCCTAATTTGATGATAGCCACTTTTTAAATCAACTTTAGTGAATACACATGCACCATGCAATTCATCTAGCATATCATCTAACCTAGGGATAGGATGGCGATACTTTACAGTGATTTTGTTGACTGCCCTACAATCCACATACATTCTCCAAGTTCCATCTTTCTTGGGTACCAAAAGAACTGGTACAGCACAAGGACTCATGCTTTCTCTTATATACCCTTTTGCCAACAACTCATCTACTTGCCTTTGCAACTCCTTTGTCTCCTCCGGATTGCTTCGGTAAGTTGGTCGGTTGAGAATTTGTGCTCCAGGTACAAAATCAATCTAATGCTCAATTCCTCTTTTAGGTGGTAACCCGTGGGGAGGAAGAGAGAGATAGAGAAAAGTTATTGGGGAGAGAGAGAGTTTGTGTGTTGAGAGGAGAGAGATAAGACAGAGACAAAGAGATTAAGACAAATAGAGAAGTTTCAGAGAGAGACTCTTAGAGATAGAGAAAGAGGGAAAATGTGTACATATGTTGGGGTGAGAGAGATGAAGAGACAAAGAGAGGGAGAGTGAGCTGGGGAGAGAAAGAGTGTGTGTGGGGAAAGGGGAGAGAGAAAGATTTTTGCAGAGCAATAGAGAGAGATGGAAAAAGGGTCTTGGGAGGCAGAGAAGGAGTTCTCTATGTGTGTGTGTTGGGAATAGAGAGGGGGATAGAAAGAGAGCTTGGGAGTCGGGGCAAGAGTGAGTGAGAGAGAAATTTTAAACAGACAAAGAGATAGAGTGATAGAAGTTTTAAACAGAGAGAAATTTTGAAGAGAGAGAAAGAGAGAGAGATTTTAGAGAGTAAGTTAGAGGGAGAATGAGGGAGATAGAGGTGTGTCAAGTTCAATTTCTTTCATTATACCATACCTTTTTCTTAGTTTTAGAGAGATTGAGAAAGTGTTGGAGAAAGAGAGAGAATGTATTGGGGAGATAGAGAGATAATGTTGAGGAGGGAGCAAGAGAGATAGAAAGAGGGTGATAGGGGGAAAGGGTGAGAGACAGAGAGAGAGATTGCTAGGAAGTTAGAGAGAGATAGGTAAAGAGAGAGAAGTTTTAGAGAGTGAGACAAACATGATGGAGAAACAGAGAGGGAAGTTTTAGAGACAGAGAGAGTGTCTGTTGGGGAGAGAGAGGGAGAACAAGGGAGGGAGGGAGAGAGAGATAGAAAGAGATATGTATTAAGTCCTATTTCTTCCATTATACCAGACCCTTTTTCTTAGTTTGAGAGAGAGAGGGAGATTGTTGGGAAGTTAGAGAGAGACAAGGAGAGAGGTAAGGAGAGAAAGAAGTTTTAGAGAGAGAGACAAACATGTTGGAGAAAATGAGAGGGAAGTTTTAGAGACATAGAGAGATGTATTAGACAAAGAAAGAGTGTGTGCTGGGAAGAATGAGAAAGAGAGAGAGAAGGAGTGTCAAGTTCAGTTTCTTCCATTATCCCATACTGTTTTTCTTAGTTTTAGAGAGAGAGAGAAAGTGTTGAGGAGGGAACAAGAGTGATAGGGAAAGAGATCGAGAAAGAGAGAAGTTTTAGAGCGAGAAGAAGAAGATTTAGAGACAGAGAGAGTGAGTGAGAAATTTTTGTCAGAGACAGAATTTTTGTATTAAGAAAAGGCAATAGAAGTTTCAAACACAGAGAGAGAGAGAGTGGGAGAGAGAGAGAGAGAGAGAGAGATAATGATGGAGAGAGAGAGAGAGATTGGGAGGGAGCAAGAGAGATAGAAAGAGGTTGTTGGTGGGAGGGAGAGAGCAAGAGACAAAGAGAAAGAGAGAGAAAGAGTGGGAGTTGGGGAGGAAGCGAGAGAGATAAAGAGAGGGTGTTAGGCAGGGAAAGATAGTGTGTGTTAGCAAGAGAGAGAGACAGATAGAGGAGTTTTAGAGAGAGACTAAGAGAGAAGTTTTAGAGAAAGAGGCAGAGAGAGAAATTGTCTTTGTGAGAGTGTTGGGGGGAGAGAGAAAGATTGTTGGGGAGGAATAGGGAGAGATGGAAAGAGGGTGCTAGGGAGAGAAAGAGAGAGAGAGAGAGAGAGTGAGTGAAAGAGAAATTTTAGACAGACAAAGAGTGACAAAAGTTTTGAACAAATAGAAGATTGACAGAGAAGTTTTTGAGAGTGGCTGAGACAGAGAAAAAGAGAGATATAGTGAGTGTCAAGTTCAATTTCTTCCATTATACCATACCCTTTTTCTTAGTGTTAGCGAGTGAATGTGGTAGAGAGAGAGAGGCGGAGAGACATATTGTGTAGACAGATAGAGCAGAAGAGAGAGTTTGTGTTAGGGAGACAAAGAGAGTGTTGAGGAGGGAGCAGCAGAGATAGAGAGAGGCTGATGGGGAGAAGAGGAGAGAGAGAGAGAGATTGTTGGGAAATTCAAGAGAGACAGGGGGAGAGGTAAAGAGAGAGAGAGAGAGAGATAGACATGCTACAGAAGGGGAGAGAGGGAAGTTTTAGATATGAGAGAGACTTGGATAAAGAGAGATCAATAGAGAGAGAGAGAGAGAGAGAGAGAGAAATCAGGAGAGAAAGCTAGAGAGTGGGAGAGAGAGAAGGAGGAAAGAATGTGTGTGTTGGGAAGAGAAAGAGAGACGGAGGGAGCACGATAGAGACAGAGAGCAAGAAAGAGGGACTATGTGTTGGATAGATAGATAGAGGAGGAGAAAGGGAAAGGAAGAGAGAGCTTGTGTTGGGGAGACAAAGAGAGAGTGTTGAGGAGGGTGTAAGAGAGATAGAGTAAATGGGTGTTAGGTGAAGAAGGGGAGCAAAGAAGAGAGAGAGACAAAGAGACAGAGAGAGAGAGAGAGATTGTTGGGAAGTTAGAGAGAGACAAGGAGAGGGGTAAAGAGAGAGAAAGCAATGTTTTTGAGAGTGAAAGACAAATATGTTGGATAAAGAGAGAGGAGGAAGTTTTAGAGAGAAAGACATGTTGGATAGAGAGAGTGTGTGTCAGAGAGAAAATGCATGCACCCACATGAGCAAGAGAGAGGGGGAATGAGGGAATAAAAGAGAAAATGACAGAGAGAGTGAGAGACATATGGGATAGAGAAAAGTTTTAGAGAGAGTGAGAGGGAGAGACACTAGGAGAGAGAAAAGTTTGAGAGAGAGTGAGAGAAAGAGAAGTTTTAGAGAGCAAGACAGGAAGGGAAAGAGATTGAGAGAGTGAGAGAAAAGTTTTAGAGAGTAAGCAATAGTAAGAAAGAGAGAGATAGAGAGAGTGTCAAGTTCAATTTCTTTCATTATGCCATACCCTTTTTCTTAGTTCTAGAGAGAGAGTATGTATTGTGTGTGAGAGAGAGAGAGAGAGTAAAAGAGAGTTTGTGATGGAGGGAGAGAGAGAGAGAGAGAGAGAATGTGTTGGGGAGACAAAGAGAGAGTGTTAAGGAGGGAGCTAGATAGACAAAGACAGAGGGTTTTAGGGTAGGAGGTGATATGAACCCACCTAACTCCACCTCAAATGCTAGCTTGTAATGATGAAGTCCCACATTGGTTAGGCAGAGAAGTCTTGAGTGTTATATATATGAGTTCGCAAACCTCCTCTTACAAGCTAACTTTTGAGGTGGAGTTAGGTGGGGTCATATCATTTTAGTATCAGAGCACTGATTCTAGTCTCAGGTTTTGCCTATCCAATTTTAGTTTTACAGCCAATATTCTATGTTTTTTTTTTGTTTAGATTCCAACTTCAGTTGATACATATTCAAAAAAAAGAAAGAAAGAAAAGAAGAGTTTCAAAAAAGAAAAGAAAAGCTGCGAAAAAAAAAGAAAAAAAAACGTGGTATTCAGCAAAAAGAAAGAAGAACAAGTCAGAAACTGCCAAAAAAAAACCCCCTTTTAGTGATTTTATTGATTCCCTTGATTCCATACTCTTCCTTGAACCATTGATAAGCTTGTGATTGAATTATTGCTGGAACAGGTTCTTGTTCTTGCTTGGATAAGTTTAAAAAGAATTGAAAGAGAAAATTATGAGTGAAATAAGGCAAGAGTGGTAAGACCAATAAAGGGAAAAAGCCAAATTTGTTGTGTGACAACACAGTATTGAGAGAATTGTATTTGAGCGAAGAAAAATACATGAGGGAAATAATTTGTGAGGACTTTTATTTTTCTAACATCTTTTTTGCAGCAAAAACATGTCAGACAAAGCCATTCCCACAAGTTCTTTAGGAGGGGTTGATCCAAAGCTACTTATGGATGCACTAATGGGAGAGATGAGAAGAGTGTTAAGAGCAGAAATGGAGCAAGTTCGTGGACGGTTAGATAAGGTAGAGAATGAATGTATGAGGCAACCACAAAATGTACAGAATGTGTGTAGGAGGGAAAGAGTTCAACCAAGGGAAGTAAGGGTTGAAGATGAAGAGTATTATGGAGTTGGTTTTGATGAGGAAGATGATCAGGATTCCAATGTTAACAATAGGAGACATGGTGAATGGGGTAGAGGAGTTAGGAACTGAGAAGACAATAACTTGGGTAGTATAAAGATGAAGGTTCCATCATTTCAAGGTAGGTCTGATCTGGAAGCCTATCTTGAATGGGAGAAAAAGATGGAGTTTATTTTTGATTGCCACAACTATTCTGAAGCAAAGAAGGTAAAAGTGGTAGCCATTGAGTTCTCTGATTATGCCATTGTTTGGTGGGATCAATTGGTGTTAAATAGGAGGCAGAATGGAGAACTACCAATGGAAACTTGGGAGGAGATGAAGATGATGATGAGAAAGCAGTTTGTCCCAAGTCATTACTACCGTGAGTTATACAAGAAGTTGCAAGGTCTTCAGCAAGGAAACCAGATTGAGGATTACTATAAGGAGATGGAGATTGCAATGATCCAAGCTAATGTTGAGGAAGATTGCAAAGCTACAATGGCTAAGTTTTTGCTGGATTAAATCAGGAAATACAAGATAGAGTGGAGATGCAACATTATGTGGAATTAGAGGATATGGTGCACATGGCTATCAAAGTGAAGCAACAACTCAAAAGGCGGGGTAGCTCACGTGCAGCCCAAAACTCAAGTTCTACTTCTTGGAAACCAAGATATACGAAGAAGGAGGACAAGCCTCAAGCATTCCCAACACCCAAACACAAATCTGAGCATAAAACTGAGAACTCCAGCCATGTTTCTCAAGGTAAAATTGAATCACCCACTACTCAAAATTGTGATATTAAGTGCTTTAAGTGTCAAGGTAGGGGACATATAGCAAGCCAATGTCCAAACAAAAGGATTATGGTGATGCGAGATAATGGAGAAGTTGAGACTGAAAGTGAAGAAGACACCAAATCTATGCCACCATTAGAAGATACGGATGATGAAGAATATGCTGCTGAAGGAGAATTGCCAGTGGCAAGAAGAGCCCTAAGTGTGCAGCCCAAAGAAGAAGAAGTGCAGCGAGAAAACTTTTTTCACACTTGGTGCAACGTCAAAAACAAGGTATGTAGTGTGATTATTGATGGAGGAAGTTGTACTAATGTTGCTAGCACAACTATGGTTGAAAAATTAGGGCTACCCACAATGAAACACCCTAAGCCATACAAGTTGCAATGGCTCAATGATAGTGATGAAGTAAGGGTGAATAGATAGGTATTGGTCGCTTTTCGCATTGGAAAGTATGAGGATGAAGTTTTGTGTGATGTAGTTCTGATGCAAGCGGGACATTTGCTATTAGTCTGACCTTGGCAATTTGATTGGCAAGTTAAGCATGATGGCTACACAAACAAGTACTCATTCATGTTTAAGCAAAGAATGATCACTCCAGCTCCTATGACACCAAGACAAGTTTATGAAGATCAAGTGAGGCTAAAAAAAGAGAGTATACAAAAACAAAGTGAAGAAAGAGAGAAAAATAAATTGAGTGAAAGTTTGAGAGAGCAAACAGGAGAGGACAAGAAAATTGAGAGAGAAAAAAAGAGAGCTGAATCAACCATTGAGACAAAAAAAGAGAAAACACAAAAGAGCTTTTATGCAAGAGCAAGTGAAGTGAAAAGAGCAATGTTTTCAAATCAGCCAATGATTGTACTTTTGTACAAAGAGGCATTTTTGAACACTAGTGAGATTGATCCTACTTTGCCTAGTTCTATTATTTCTCTTTTACAGGATTATGATGATATCTTTCCTAAGGAGGTCCCAAATGGTTTACCCCCTATCCGAGGGATTGAGCATCAAATTGACTTCATACCTGGTGCTTCCATTCCAAACTGACCAGCTTACTGAACTAATCCCGAGGAGACAAAGGAGTTACAACGACAGGTTAGTGAATTGATGGAAAAGGGGTATGTGAGAGAAAGCATGAGCCCATGTGCCGTTCCGGTGATTTTGGTGCCTAAGAAGGATGAGTCATGGAGAATGTGTATTGATTGCCGAGCCATCAACAATATTACGATAAAGTACCGCCACCCTATTCCTCGCTTAGATGATATGTTAGATGAGCTACATGGTGCTTGTGTGTTTTTGAAAATTGACTTGAAAAGTGGATATCATCAAATAAGAATGAAAGAGGGAGATGAATGGAAAACTGCTTTTAAAACAAAACATGGATTGTATGAGTGGTTAGTGATCCCGTTTGGACTAACTAATGCACCAAGTACTTTCATGCGATTAATGAACCATGTTTTGCATCCTTTTATAGGCAGGTTTGTTGTTGTGTATTTTGATGATATACTCATTTATAGCAAGAGTTTGGCTGATCATATTTTGCATTTAAAATCTGTTTTGAATGCGCTTAGAAAAGAGAAATTGTGTGCTAACATTGAAAAGTGCACCTTTTGCACCAATAAGCTTGTGTTTCTTGGCTATGTTGTGAGTGCATAGGGTATATAGGTTGATGAAGAGAAGGTTCGTGCAATTGAAGAGTGGCCAAAACCCACAAGTGTAGGCCAAGTCCGAAGTTTCCATGGATTTGCAAGTTTTTACCTACGGTTCGTGAAAGACTTTAGTAGCATAGCTGCACCACTTACTGAAGTGATCAAGAAAGACATTGGGTTCAAATGGGAGGAAAAGCAAGAGGAAGCATTCAAACTACTCAAGGAAAAATTGTCTCATGCACCTTTACTTGCTTTACCTGATTTTACTAAAACATTTGAAATTGAATGTGATGCTTTAGGTATAGGAATAGGTGCTGTTCTTATGCAAGGTGGATGACCAATTGCATATTTCAATGAGAAGCTTAATGGGGCAGCTTTAAACTACCCTACTTATGACAGGGAAATGTATGCATTGGTCCGAGCATTGGAGACATGGTAACACTACCTTTGGCCTAAAGAGTTTGTGATTCACACTGATCATGAGTCCTTGAAGCATCTGAAGGGCCAACATAAGTTGAATAGGAGGCATGTGCGATGGGTGGAGTTCATTGAGACATTCTCATATGTCATCCGATATAAGCAAGGTAAGGAAAACGTCATCAATGATGCACTCTCTCGCAAGTATGCGTTGATTTCTACTCTTGATGCAAAATTACTTGGTTTTGAACACATTAAAGAATTGTATCCATTAGACCAAAATGATGCGAACCCCGCCAAGAATAACTAGACCCGTCAATGAAATTGATTCCTAAGACCGTTCTACAATCAGATTTTGTAGGTGGAAACCTCAACCCAATGTTTATAAGAAAACATGAACCTTGGTATGTGTAGACACCACAAACAGGATGGTAATCCGTTTGATAAGTCAGATGAATGCACAAGAACAAGTTCTTGAAAAGTTTGGAAAGTTCTTCAAAGAACCAAAGAGAAAACTCTTAACTTTTATGTAGAAAACTGATCTCTTTCTTCATTCCGTTTTGTTCACTCTCTTTTTGTAGCCTCACTTGATCTTCATAAACTTGTCTTGGTGTCATAGGAGCTAGAGTGATCGTTTTTTTGCTTAAACACAAATGAGTACTTGTTTGTATAGCCATCATGCTTAACTTGCCAATCAAATTGCCAAGGTCGGCCTAATAGCAAATGTCCCGCTTGCATCGGAACTACGTCACACAAAACTTCATCCTCATACTTTCCAATGTGAAAAGCGACTAATACTTGTTTATTCACCCTTACTTCACCACTATCATTGAGCCATTGCAACTTGTATGGTTTAGGGTGTTTCATTGTAGGTAGCCCTAATTTTTCAACCATAGTTAAGCTAGCAACATTAGTACAACTTCCTTCATCAATAATCACACTACATACCTTGTTTTTGATGTTGCACCAAGTGTGAAAAATGTTTTCTCACTGCACTTCTTCTTCTTCTTTAGCCTGCACACTTAGGGCTCTTCTTGCCACTAGCAATTCTCCTTTAGCAGCATATTCTTCATCATCTACATCTTTTAATGGTGGCATAGATTTGGTGTCTTCTTCGCTTTCAGTCTCGACTTCTCCATTGTCTCGTATCACCATAATCCTTTTGTTTGGACATTGGCTTGCTATATGTCCCCTACCTTGACACTTAAAGCACTTAATATCACGATTTCGAGTAGTGGATGATTCAATTTTACCTTGAGAAACATGGCTGGAGTTCTCAGTTTTATGCTCAGATTTGTGTTTGGGTGTTGGGAATGCTTGAGGCTTATCCTCCTTCTTTGTATATCTCGGTTTCCAAGAAGCAGAACTTGAGTTTTGGGTTGCACGTGAGCTACCCCCCTCTTGAGTTGTTGCTCTACTTTGATAGCCATGTGCACCATATCCTTTAATTCCACATAATGTTGCATCTCCACTCTATCTTGTATTTCCTGATTTAATCCATGCAAAAACCTAGCCATTGCAGCTTCGCAATCTTCCTCAACATTAGCTCGGATCATTGCAATTTCCATCTTCTTATAATAATCCTCAACACTCTGGTTTCCTTGCCGAAGACCTTGCAACTTCTTGTATAACTCACGATAGTAATGACTTGGGACAAACCACTTTCTCATCATCATCTTCATCTCCTCCTAAGTTTCCACTAGCCGTTCTCCATTCCGCCTCCTATTTAACACCAATTGATCCCACCAAACAATGGCATAATCAGATAACTCAATGGTTGCCAATTTTACCTTCTTTGCTTCAGAATAGTTGCTGCAATCAAAAATAAACTCCATCTTCTTCTCCCATTCAAGATAGGCTTCCGGATCATACCTACCTTGAAATGATGGAACCTTTATCTTTATCTACCGAAGTTATTATCTTCTCGGTTCCTAACTCCTCTACCCCATCCACCATATCTCCTATTGTAACAATGGAATCCTGATCATCTTCCTCATGAAAACCAGCTCCATAATACTCTTCATCTTCAACCCTTACTTCCCTTGGTTGAACTCTTTCCCTCCTATGCACATTCTATACATTTTGTGGTTGCCTCATGCATTCATTCTCTACCTTATCCAACCGTTCTTGAACTTGCTCCATTTCTACTCTTAACACTATTCTCATCTCTCCCATTAATGCATCCATAAGTAGCTTTGGATCAACCCCTTCTGAAGAACTTGTGGGAATGGCTTTGTCTAACATGATTTTGCTGCAAAAGAAAATGTTAGAAAATAAAAGACCTCACAAATTATTTCCCTCATGTATTTTTTTTTGCTCAAATACAATTCTCTCAACACTCGTGTTTTCACACAACAAATTTGGCTTTTTCCCTTTATTGCTCTTACCACTCTTGCCTTTTTCCACTCATAATTTTCTCTTTCAGTTCTTTTCAAACTTATCCAAACAACAACAAGAACCTGTTCCAGCAACAATACAATCACAAGCTTATCAATAGTTTAAGGAAGAGTATGGAATCAAGGGAATCAATAAAATCACTAAAAGGGGAGTTTTTTTGACAGTTTCTGACTTTTTCTTTCTTTTTGCTGAATACCACTTTTTTTTTTCTTTTTTTTCGCAGCTTTTCTTTTCTTTTTTGAAGCTCTTCTTTTCTTTCTTTTTTTTTTTCTGAAGCTCTTCTTTTCTTTCTTCTTTTTTTTTTTTTTGAATATGTATCAACTGAAGTTGGAATCTAAACAAAAGAAAGCATAGAATATTGGCTGTAAAACTAAAATTGGATAGGCAAAACCTGAGACTAGAACCTAGCTCTGATACCATATGATATGAACCCACCTTACTCCACCTCAAAAGCTAGCTTGTAAGGGGAGGTTTGCAAACTCATATATATAACACCCAAGACCTCTCTGCCTAACCAATGTGGGACTTCATCATTCCCAACCCCTTTAGACTGTACGTCCTCATATAGAGAACCAGGATCCATGGCCCACACAACCAGAGCAGGGTAGTCTCTGATACCAGGAGGGAGAGACAGAGAGAGGGATAGAGAGATTGTTGGGACGTTAGAGAGAGACAAGGAGAGAGGTAAAGAGGGAGAGAAGTTTTAAAGAGTGAGAGACAAACATGTTGAATAAAGGGAGAGAGACAAAGAGAGAGAGAGAGAGAGTAATAGAGAGAGAGAAGGAGAGACAAAGAGAGTGAGAGAGTGAGCATGTTGGGAGAGAGAGAGAGAGAAATGTGTAGGAAAGAGTATAAAGAGAGTGTTGCAGAGAGATAGTGTGCATGTTAGAGAGAAAGAGACAAAATTTTTAGGGAGAGAGAGAAAGAGAGAGAGAGGCTATTGGAGAGAGCATGTGTTGGGAGAAGAGAGAGAGAGACAAAGATAAAACAGATCAAAATAGATAAAGAAGTTTTAGAAAGAGACTAACAGGGAAGTTTAGAGATAGAGAGAGATGGAGAAATAGTGAGACAAAGAGGGCAAATGTGTGCATGTTTATGGGAGAAGAAGACAGAGAGAGAAAGAGAGGGAGAGAGAGTGTGTGATAGGGTGAGAGAGAAAGGTTGTTGGGAAGGGATAGGGAGGGATGGAAAGAAGGTCTTGGAGAGAGAGAGAGAGAGAGAGTGTGTGTGTGTGTGTGTTGGGAGCAAAGTGAGAGACAGAGATAGAGAATTGGGGAATGGGGGACAGAGAGTGAGTGAGAGAGGGAAATATTAGCAGACAGAGTGATAGAAGTTTTAAACAAAGAGAAGTTTTGGATAGAGAGAGGAATTTTATAAAGAAAGTGAGAGGGGGAAAGAGGCAGATAAAGAGAGTGTCAAGTTCAATTTCTTCCATTATATCATACTCTTTTTCTTAGTTTTAGAGAATGAGTGTGAGAGAGAAAGTGAGAAAGGGAGAGACATGTTGGAGAGAGAAAGAGAGAAAGAATGTGTTAGGGAGATAGAGAGAGTGTTGAGGAGGGAGCAAGAGAGATAGAGAGAGAGGGTGATAGGGGGAGAGGGGGAGAGGGACAGAGAGAGAGACAAAGATTGTTAAGAAGTTAGAGAAAGATCAGAAAAGAGGTAAAGAGAGAGAGACAGACACATTGGAGAAAGAAAAAAAGGGAAGTTTTAGATATAGAGACATATTGGACAGAGAGAGAGCGATAAAGAGAGTGTGTTGGGGAGAGAGAGAATGAGAGAAGGAGGGAGGGAGAGTGAGATGTGTTAAGTCCAGTTTCTACCATTATACCATACCCTTTTCTTAGTTTTATAAAGCAAGTAAGTGATGGAGAGAGACAGAGGCAGAGAGAGATTGTTGGGAAGTTAGAGAGAGACAGGTAGAGAGGTAAAGAGAGAGAGAGAAGTTTTAGAGAGAGGGAGACAAACATGTTGGAGAAATAGAGAGGGAAGTTCTAGAGACAGAGAGAAACATGTTAGACTGAGAGAGAGTGCATGTGTTGAGGAGAGATAGAGGACAAGATAGAGAGAGAGAGCAAGGGAGAGAATGAGAGAGAAAAAGAGTGTTAAGTCTAGTTTTTTCCATTATACCATACCCTTTTTCTTAGTTTTAGAGAGTGAGGGAGAAAGTTAGAGGGAGAGAGAAAGTGTTAAGAAAGGAGCAGGAGAGATAAGGAGAGATAGATAAAGAGACAGGAAGAGAGATAGAAGGAGAAGTTTCAGAGACAGAGAGAGTGAGTGAGAGAAATTTTACTCAGAGATAGGCTGATAGAAGTATTAGAGAGATGGCAAGAGCAACAAAGAGACTAAGAGAGAGAGAATGATGGGGGGAGAGAGAGAGTGTTTGGTAGGGAGCAAGAGAGATAGAGAGAGGTTGCTGGGGAGAAAGAGGTAGTGTGTGTTGGCAAGAGAGAGAGAGAGACAGGTAGAGAAGTTTTAGAGAGAGAGAGAGAGGCAGACAGAGAGAATGTGTCTGTGTGAGTGTGTTGGAGAGAGAGAAAGATTGTTAGGGAGGGATAGAGAGAGATGCAAAGAGGGTGTTGGGGAGAGAGAGAGGGAGAGAGCAAGAGTAGGGGAGTGGGGGAGGGAGAGTGAGTGAGTGAGAGAAAAATTTTGGGCAGAGAGACATAGAATGACAAGTTTTAAGTAGACAGAAGATTTAGGGAGAGAAGTTTTAGAGAGTGCTTGGGAGGGAGAAAAAGAGAGATAGAGTGTCGAGTTCAATTTCTGCCATTATACCATACCCCTTTTCTTAGTTTTAGAGAGTGAGTGCGTGGGAGTGAGAGAGACAGAGAGACATGTTGGGGGAAGAGAGAGTTTGTGTTAGGGAGACAAAGAGAGTGTTGACAAGGGAGAAAGAGAGATAAAGAGGGAGGGTGATAGAGGGAGAGGGAAATTATTGGGAACTTAGAGAGACAGGGAAAGAGGTAAAGAAAAAGAGAAGTTTAAAAAGAGAGAGAGAAAAACATGTTGGAGAAGGGGAGAGAAGGAAGTTTCAAAGATGAGACTTGTTGGAGAGAGAGAAAGCAATAAAGAGAGAGCAGGAGAGAGAGACAGAGAGCAAGAGAGAGGAACAGTTTGTTGGTTAGAAAGATAGAGGGGGAGAGATGGAGAAAAAGAGAGAGGTTGTATTGCAGAGAGAGAATGTGTTGGGGAGACAAAGAGAGTGTTGAGGAGGGAGTGAGAGAGAGAGATTGAGTGGTCTTAGGAGGAGAGGGAGAGAGAGAGAGAGAGAGAGACTATTGGGAAGTTAGAGAGAGACAGGGAGAGAGGCAAAGAGAGAGAGAAGATTTAGAGAGCGAAAGACAGATACATTGGATAAAGAGAGAGAGGGAAGTTATAGAGACAAAGACGGATGTGTTGGATAGAGAGAGAGTGTGTTGGGGAGAGAGAGACTTAGAGAGTGTGAAGTTTTGGAGAGAGAGAGTTGTTTCAGAGGGAGAAAGAGAGTAAGTGAGAGAGAAAGAGAGATAAGGAGAGAGAAGTTTTAGAGACACAGACAAGGAGGGAAAGAGAGAGATGGTTAGAGACAGTAAGAGAGCGAGAAGTTTTAAAGAGTGAGTGAGAGGGAGAAAGAGAGAGAGATAGAGAGAGTATCAAGTTCAATTTCTTCCATTATGCCACATCCTTTTATTTAGTTTTTAGAGAGTGAGAGTGAGAGAGAGGAGAGAGAGAGTTTGTGTTGGGGGGAGAGAGAGAAAGTGTTGGGGAGACAAAGAGAGACTATTGAGGAGGGAGTGAGAGAGATAGAGAGAAGGAGAGAGAGATTGTTGTGAATTACAGAGAGACAGGAAGAGAGATAAAGAGTGAGAGAAGTTTTAAAGAGTGAAAGATAGATATGTTGGATAAAAAGAGAGAGGGAAGTTTTAGTGACAGAGAGTGACATGTTGGGACAGTGAGAGTGTGATAGAGAGAGTGTATGTGTTGTGGGGAGAGAGAACAAGAGAGCAAGACAGAGAGAATAGGAGAGTGAGCGGGAGAGAGAGTGTGTGAGAGACAGAGAGACTGGGAGAGAAAGTTTTAGGGAGCCATTGAAAGAGAGAGAGGGTGAGAGATGTTTTAAAGTGAGAGACAGAGAGAGAAATTTTATACAGGGAGTTGTTTTAGAGGGAAAAGAAGAGTAAGTGGAGAGAAAGAGGGAAAGAGAGGGAGAGAAAGAGAAGATTCAAAGAAATAGAGAGAGAAGTTTTAGAAGCAAGACAAGGAGGGAAAGAGAGAGGGATGGCAAGAGAGAAGTTTTAGAGAGTGAGTGAGAGGGAGAAAGAGAGATATGGAGAGAGTGTTGAGTTCAATTTCTTCCATTATGCCATATCCTTTTTCTTTGTTTTCAAGAGTAAGTGGGAGAGAGTGAGGGAGAGATAAAGGGAGAGACATGATCGAGAGAGAACAAGAGAGATTGAAAGTGAGATAGAGAAAGTGAGAGAGAGACTGGGAGAGAGAAAAGTTTTAGAGAGATAGTGAGAGGGAGAAAGAGAGTGAGAAAAGTTTTAAAGAGAGAGAAGAGTAAGTGAGAGAGAATAGGGACAGAAAGAGAAGTTTTAGAGAGAAAGCCAAAGAGGGAAAGAGAGAGAGGTGTGGAGAAAGAGTGAGAGAAAGAGAAGTTTTAAAGAGTGAGTGAGAGGAAGAAAGAGAGAGACAGAGAGAGTGTCAAGTTTAATTTCTTCCATTGCACCATACCCTTTTTCATAGTTTTAGAGAGTGAAAGAGAGACAGAGATAGAGACAGAGAGAGAGAGAGAGAGAGGAAGAGAGAGTTTGTGTTGGGGAAAGAGAGAGAGAATGCATTGGGGAGACAAAGAGGGAGAGTTGAAGAGGGAGTGAGAGAGATAGATAGAGGGTGTTAGCAGGAGGGAAGAGAGAGAGGGAGTGAGGTAAGAAGAGAGAGAAGTTCTTTGGAGAGAGAAAGTTATGTCAGTGAAAGAAAGAGGGAAGTTTTAGAGAGAGAGAGAGGGACATGTTGATGAAGATAGAGTGATAGAGTGTGTGTGTATGTGTGTGTGTTGGGGAGAAATAGAATGTAAGAGAAAAAGAGTGTGTGTGAAGACCATTTCTTCCATTATACAATACCCTTTTTCTTAGTTTTAGAGAGTGAGACACACAGAGAGAGACAATGTATATCTTGGGGGGAGAGAGAGAGAAGGAGGATTTAGTGAGAGAGAGTGAGACGTGTTTGAGAGAGAGAGGGCACTGGGAAGATGTATAGAGAGAGTGTGTATGTGTGTGTGTTGGGAAGAGAGATGAAGAGACAGAGAGAGAGAAGGAGAGAGAACAACAGAGATGGAGAGAGACAGAGAGCAAGAAAGAGGGACAGTGTGTTGGAAGAGTATAGAGGGGAGAGAGGGAGAGGAAGAGAGAGCTTGTGTTGGGGAGACAAAGAGAGAGTGTTGAGGAGAGAGTGAGAGAGAGAGTGAATGGGTGTTAGGGGCGGAAAGAGAGAGAGAGAGAGAGAGAGAAATTTTTAGAGACAGAGAGACATGTTGGACAAAGAGAGAGCAATAGAGTGATAAGGAGAGGGATAGAGAAAGAGAGAAATGTTAGAGAGCAAGAGTAGTGAGGTGGGAGTGAGAGTGAGAGTGATAAGGAGAGGGATAGAGAAAGAGAGAGAGAGAGAGAGAGGGAAATTTTAGAGAGAGAAGGAGAAATTTCAGAGACAGAGAGAGAGTGAGTGATAAATTCTTGTTAGAGACAGTGAGAGATAGAAGTGTTAGAGAGAAGGCAAGAGAAGTTTCAAACACAAAGGGAGAGAGAGAGGGACCTATTGGATAGAGATAGAGGGAGTGAGAGAGCAACCAAGAGACTAAGAGAGAGAGAAAGATATAATGATCGGGAGAGAGATTTAAGGAGAGAGTGTGTTGAAGTAGAATTATTGGTGGCAAGAAGAGCCCTAAGTGTGCAGGCCAAAGAAGATGAAGAGGTACACCCTAAACTATACAAGTTGCAATGGCTCAATGATAGTGGCGAAGTGAGGGTGAATAAATAGGTGCTGGTCACTTTTTGCATTGGAAAGTATTAGGATGAAGTTTTGTATGATGTAGTTCTGATGCAAGTGGGGCATTTGCTGTTAGGCCAACTATGGCAATTTGATCAGCAAGTTAAGCATGATGGCTACACAAACAAGAACTCATTCTTGTTTAAGCAAAGAACGATCACTCTAGCTCCTATGATACCAAGACAAGTTTATGAAGACCAAGTGAGGCTACAAGAAGAGAGTGAACAAAAAAGGAGTGAAGAAAGAGAGAAAAAGAAATTGAGTGAAAATTTGAGAGGGCAAACAGGAGAGGTTAAGAAAATTGAGAGAGAAAAAAAGAGGGCTGATTCAGCCATTGAGACTAAAAAAGAGAGAACACAAAAGAGTTTTAATGCAAGAGTGAATGAAGTGAATAGAGCATTGTTTTCAAATTAGCCAATGATTATGCTTTTGTACAAAGAGACATTTTTGAACACTAACAAGATTGACCTTACTTTGCCTAGTTCAATTGTTTCTCTTTTGCAGAACTATGATGTCTTTCCTGAGGAGGTCCCAAATGGTTTACCGCCTATCCGAGGGATTGAGTATCAAATTGACTTCGTACTTGGTGCTTCCATTATCCCATACCCTTTCTCTTAGTTTTAGAGAGAGTGTGAGAGAGAAAGTAAGAAAAGGAGAGATGTGTTAGAAAGGGAAAGAGAGAGATGGAGAATGTGCTGGGGAGATAGAGAAAGTGTAGAGGAGGAAGCGAGAGAGATGAGAAGGTGATAGAGGGAGAGGGATAGATATTGTTGGGAAGTTAGAGTGAGATAGGTGGATAGGTAAAGAGAGAGAGAAGTTTTAGAGGGAGAGGCAAATATGTTGGAAAGAGAGGGAAGTTTTAGAGATAGGGAAAGACATGTTGGACAGAGATGGTGCGATAGAGTGTGTTATGGAGAACAAGAGAGTGTGTGTTAGGACCAGTTTCTTCCATTATATGATATCCTTTTTCTTAGTTTTAGAGAGTGAGTGAGAGAAAGAGACATGTTGGACAGAGGGATTGAGAGAGTGTGTCTGTGTTGGGGAGGGAGCAAGATAGAAGGAGAAAGGGAGAGGGAGGGAGCAGAAGTTTTAGAGAGAGTATGAGAGAGAGAAATTTCGTCAAAGGGACAGATAGAAGTATGAGAGGGAAGCCAAGAAAAGTTTTGAACACAAAGAGAGAGAGAGAAAGAGAGAGAGAGAGCGAGAGAGCAAGACCAAGAAGGAGAGACAAAGAGAGTGAGAGAGAGAAAGAGGGGGAATGAGAGAGTGAGTGTGTGGCAGGAGAAAGAGATGTAGGAAAGAGAGGGACTGAGAGAAAGTGTGTTGGGGAGAAAGAGAAAAGGAAAGAGAGAAAACGTTTTGGGGAGAGACAGAGATAGGGAGAGAGAGAGAGAGAGACAAAGACAAAGAGATTGAGATAGATAGAGAAGTTTTAGAAAGAGTCTAAGGGAGAAGTTTTAGAGACACAGAGAAAGAGAGAGGGAGAAGAAGAAATAGTGAGAGAAAGAGGGAAAATGTGTGCATGTGTTTGAGAGAGAGAGATCGAGAGAAGAAGAGAGGGAGAGAGAGTTGTGGGAGAGTAAGTGTGTGTATGTTTAGGGGAGAGAAAAATTGTTGGGGAGGGATAGAGAGGGTTGGAAAGAAGATCATGGGAAGAGGAAGAGAGGGAGATGAAGTGTGTGTGTGTTGGAACAAAGAGAGAGACAGAGAGAGAGTTGGGGAATGGGGGGGGGAGAGAGTGAGTGAAAGAGAAATTTTAGACAAATAGAGAGATCAAGTGACAGAAGTTTTAAACAAAGAGAAGTTTTAGAGAGAGTAAAGTTTTGGAGAGAGAGAGAGAGAGAGAAATTTTAGAGAGTAAGTGAGAGGGAGAAACAGGGAGATAGAGAGAGTGCCAAATTCAATTTCTTCTATTATACCATACCCTTTCTCTTAGTTTTAGAGAGCAAGTGTGAGAGAGAAAGTGAGAAAAGGAGAGACATGTTGGAGAGAGAGAGAGAGAATATGTTGGGGAGATAGAGAGAGAGTGTTGAGGAGAGGGCAAGAGAGCTATAGAGAGGATGATAGGGGGAGAGGGGCAAAGATTGTTGGGAAGTTAGAGAGTGATAGGGAGAGACCTAAAGAGAGAGAAGTTTCAGAGAGGGAGAGAGATAGACACATTGGAGACAGAGAGAGAGGGAAGTCTTAGAGAAAGAGAGAGACATGTTGGACAGCAAGAGCAATAGATTGAGTGTATGTTGGGGAGAGAGAGAGAGAGAGAGAGAGAGAGAGAGAGAGAGAGAGAGAGAGAGAGAGAGAGAGAGAGAGAGGGAGGGAGGGAGGGAGAGATGTGTCACATCCAATTTCTTGCATTATGCCCTTTTTCTTAGTTTTAGAGAGTGAGTGAGAGAGAGAACGAGACAGAGAGAGACATTGTTAGGAAGCTAGAGAGAGAAAGGAAGTGAGATAAAGAGAGAGAGAAGTTTTAAAGAGAAAAACAAACATGTTGGAGAAAGAGAGAGGGAAGTTTTAGAAACAGAGAGATGTGTGTTAAACGAAGAGAGTGTGTGTTGGGGAGAGAGGGAGAGAATGAGAGATAGAGAAAGAGAGCAAGGGAGGGAATGAGAGATAGAGAGAAAGAGCATTAAGTCTAGTTTCTTCCATTATACCATACCCTTTTTCTTAGTTTTAGAGAGTGAATGAGAGAGAGCAAGAGAAAGGGAGAGAGAGAAAGAGACATAGAGAGAGGGAGAGAGAGAGAGAGAGAGACAAAGACAAAGAGATTGAGATAGATAGAGAAGTTTTAGAAAGAGACTGAGAGAGAAGTTTTAGAAACATAGAGAGAGAGAGAGGGAGAAGGAAAATAGTGAGAGAAAGAGTGAAAATGTGTACATGCATTGCAAAGAGAGAGAGACAAAGAGAGAAAGAGAGGGAAGAGAGTTGGGGGAGAGATAGTGCGTGTATGTTGTGGGGAGAGAAAGATCATTGGGGAGGTGATGCGAACCCTGCCAAGAATAACAAAACCCGTCAATGAAATTGATCCTCAAGACTATTCAACGATTAGATTTTTTTGTAAGTGGAAACCTCGACCCGATGTTTATAAGAAAACACGAACCTTGGTATGTTTTGATGCCACAAACGGGATGGTGAACCATTTGATAAGTTGGATGAACACCACAAGAACAAGTTCTTAATAAGTTTGGAAAGTTCTTTAAAGAACTAAAGAGAAAACTCTCAACTTTTATCTAGAAAACTGGTCTAAACTTCTCAGCATTTGTATACATATATATAGGCTGAGTTATTACAATTTAAAAAAGGAAACAAATAGCAAAAGGAAGGTAATCCTTATAATCATGGCATGCTAGCCTTTACATGAGAATAATTAGCCAAATAATCAGCTAATGCAATAATTGCTAAAAATATATTCCAAAAGGTTGATCAAATCCTATAAAAAAAGGAAAGTTATCCCAAATTCGCTGGGTAATAATCAGCCAAATCTAATCTCCTTGATTCTCTCAAATCCACATGCTTGAGCTGAAAGTAATCCTTCCAAGTGTATGGTCTTAAATAAAAAGGCTAAAATTAATCCTTTCAAGTGTATGGGCTTTAGAAAAAGGCTGAAATTACCCCACCACTTGAATCAACGAAATCCACCCTTGGTCTGCACTTGAGTATAAGTATTTGGGCTTTAAAAAGCACTCCTCAACCCAAATACTCTGCATCAATCCATTGAAAACCTCCTTGAACCTTTTAGCTCTAGCTCTTGTAATTGGACCACTTGGAATTTGAATTGGATTAGCTGTATTTGCCATGCTTTTATCATCATTCCCCTCCTCTTGAAAAGGATTTGTCCTCAAATCATCAGCCTGCTTATATCAAATGACATATGGCAATGTCTCAATGAACTCCACACATCACGCATGCCTCCTATTCAACTTATGTTGGCCCTTCAAATGCTTCAAGGACTCATGATCAGTGTGAATTACTGTTAGAGATAAGGCTACTTGTCTTGGTGGGTGTAGGTGCAGTGCTTAAGGAGGAGTCTCGTGTGGTTCTGATCTTGCTCTATTAATCTTGTCTTAAGTTTATTACTTAGGGACATTAGTGTAATTCAGTAATTGAGTCTTAGTCTATAAATTGTAATCTCAGCTACATCATTTGTAGATTAATTCATTTGAATCAGATTTACATTTCAGAACTTTCACATCTAGGAGTTCTGAGCTTTCTTTCTTTCTTCTTCTTGCGCCTTCCTTCTAAGATTCTTGAGAACTTCAACATGGTATCAGAGCTTTGATCCAATGGGAGAGAATATGCATACGTTTTCTTTAGCATCTTTGAATGCTTCACTAGTTTCTTTTAGTCATTCTATTTATGTGAAATTAGACAGTAATTCCTATCTACTCTAGAAACAACAAGTTCTTGCAGCCATCAGAGGGCATGAACTAGAGAAATACATCAGTGGTGGTCAAGAAGTGCCATCAAGATTTGCAATAGATGACCAAGGAAGAGTTCTTGGGATCTTGAGTCAGCAGTATGTTCTTTGGAAGAAGTAAGATCAGCTCTTGCTGTCTTGGCTGCTATCAACAATGTCAGAAAACATTCTTACAAGAATGGTGGGATGTGAATACTCGTACCAGGTCTGGGAAAAGGTGAAAACTTTCTTTGCTTCTCATACAAAGGCAAAGATCAAGCAATTCAAGGCGCAGCTATAGACTATGAAGAAGGGATCCATGACAGCCACTGATTATCTTTTAAAGATCAAGAATCTTGTTGATTCTTTGGCTTCAGTTGGACATGCAATTACAGAAAGTGACCATATAGAGGTAATTCTTGATGGTCTTTCCTCAGAATATGATGGTTTTGTTACATCCATTCTTTCTAGAACTGATTCGTATTCAGTAGAAGAGATTAAAGCATTATTGCTTGCACAAGAAAATAGAATTGAGAAGCATCATAAAGAAGTAGAAGCTATGACAGTGAATCTTGCTACACATCCTCAGAATTACAATGTGAACCGAAGTGGTTATCAAAGTTTCCATGGTCAATATGCAAATAGAGGAAGGTTTGGAGGTAGAGGAAACTTTTTCAGAGGCAAAGGGAGTTACAACAATGGGCAGTTTGCTGGTAGGAATGGAAGGTTTTCTGATAAAAGCAACATTCAATGTCAATTATGTGGGAGATATGGACATCAGTCCTGGAGTTGTTATCACAGATTTGATGAAAGTTTTCAAGGACCAGCTCAAGTGCCTAGCCACTTCAGCAAGACAGCCAATGGCAGTATCAGAAACACACCTTATGCATTGCTCACTTCTAACAGCAGTAGCAATGGCATTGATCAAGAATGGTATCCTGATTCTGGGGCCACTAATCATGTGACAGTGGATGCCTCTAACATTGTGCAGAAGACTCCATATAATGGAAAGGAGAAGGTGCACATTGGTAATGGCTCAGGTTTGTTCATTAAAAACATTGGTAATTCTCAGATTAAGTCTTGCTTTTCTAATCAAAATCTTTACCTAAACTCACTTCTTCATGTTCCAAATATTACCAAAAATCTTGTGAGTGTCTCTCAGTTTGCAAAAGACAATTATGTCTATTTTGAGTTCCATGTGACTCTTGTTATGTTAAATCTCAGGATACTCATCAAATACTTTTGAAGGGGACTGTTAGAAAAGGCTTGTATATCTTTGATCAGTTTCATATTGAAAAGGAACCGTATGCCACTGTAAAAGTGTCAACTCAGTCACCAAATGTTACTTCACCTGCTGTACATAGTTCTCATACTTCTTCTTTGTTAAATTCTTGCTCTGAGTTAGACAAATGGCATGTTAGATTGGGCCATGCTTCTGTACAAACTGTCAAGAGTGTACTCACTTCTTCTAATATCAGAATACCAAATAAAGAGCTTTCTTTTTGTTCATCTTGCTGCCTTAGTAAATTACATAAATTTCCTTTTGCCTCTTCTCAAACAGAATACTCAAAACCTCTTCAACTAATTCATTCTGATTTGTGGGGACCAGCACCTATGCTGTCAAAAGAGGGACACAGATATTACATACATTTTGTAGATACCTTCACCCGTTACACATGGATTTACTTCCTCAAAAGCAAGTCTGATGCATTGCAAACCTTTATTCATTTCAAGAAACAAGTAGAACTTCAAACCAACCACAAAATCCTTGCCTTACAAACTGATTGGGGAGGAGAATTTAGAGCTTTCACTGAATATTTGAAAGATCAAGGGATAGTTCATCGTGTTTCATGTCCTTATACACATGAACAAAATGGGCTTGCAGAAAGGAAACATAGGCATATAACTGAGACTAGACTAGCCTTGCTTCACCAATCATCTTTACCTAGTTCATTTTGGACTGAAGCTTTTAGCACAGCTGTGTATCTCATTAATAGACTACCCACACCAGTTTTAAATGGTTCTACTCCTTTTCAAACCTTATACAAAATCAAACCTGATTATTCTTCTCTTAAAGTCTTCGGGTGTGCAGCCTATCCTAACCTAAGGCCCTACAATAATCCCAAGTTTCAGTTTAAATCCATTGAGTGCACCTTCTTGGTTATAGTCCAGCACACAAAGGATACAAGTGTCTGCATCCTGATGGGAAAACAATTATATCTAGAGATGTCATATTTGATGAAAGTAGCTTTCCATTCAAGAACAGCAAGGGTTCCTCACAGCAGTCACCTTCCAGTAACAAATCACATTTTGTTTCTCCTCCACCTTCAGCCATACCTCCTATTCTATCATTCTCTAATGCAAGACATACTCAGAATACCAATGCATTTGCTGAACAAACAAATAACTCATGTGCACTTGCTAATAATACCAATATTATGGATTCTTTGCAACATGTTTCAGGTCCCTCTGCAGAGTTTGAAGTTCCTCAACGTCTGCCTCAAAATGTCCACCCAATGATGACCCGTAGCAAAGCAAGGGCACTCAATTCAAACAATCACTCAATGGTGACTAGTAGCAAAGCAAGAGGAACTGTACCAACAGCACTTACTGTCTCTAGAGAGCCTCAAACTGTTGAAGAAGCTCTTAATATACCAGAATGAAAGTGTGCCATGGATCTTGAGTATGCAGTGCTCATGAGCAACAAGACATGGAGTTTAGAAGCTTTACCCAAAGATAGGAGGCCTATAGGGTGCAAATGGGTGTTTAAAGTTAAAGAAAATCTAGATGGCACTGTCAACAAATATAAAGCAAGATTAGTTGTAAAAGGGTATAATTAGGAGGCAGGAGTTGATTTTCATGAAGTTTTCAGTCCAGTAGTAAAACCAGTCACAATTCGGGTTCTTCTTACTTTGGCCTTATCAAAAGGGTGGAACATCCATCAAATAGATGTTAATAATGCCTTTTTAAATGGTGATTTGAATGAAGATGCACTCCTGGATATGAATCAACTGACTCATCTCAAGTTTGCAAGCTTCATAAGGCTCTCTATGGCCTTAAGCAAGCTCCTCATGCATGGTTTCAAAAATTGTCTGAAGCTTTACTTGATCTTGGTTTTACCAAGGCAAAATGTGATTCTTCCTTGTTTCTTCAGGTTACTTCTCATCATTCTCTCTATGTTTTAGTCTATGTGGATGATATTTTGATTATTGGATCCTCACCAACTTTGGTTCAGCACTTGATTGATCAACTGAATGCAAAGTTCTCATTAAAGGATCTTGGGAAACTTAAATACTTCTTAGGTATTGAAGTTACTTATAGTTCTGCTGGTGCAATATACTTATCTCAGTCCAAATACATTAAGGATCTTCTTGCTAGAGCTGGTATGCAAGGTGCGAAGTCTATGCCCTCTCCTATGGCCTCAACACCACATATCTCAGCTAGTAGTGGTTCTCCTATTTCTGATCAAGCTGCATACAGATCTCTTGTGGGAACATTACAATATATTACCATTACTAGACCAGAATTATCATATAGTGTGGACAAAGCTTGTCAGTTTATGCATTGCCCTACGGATGTACATTGGAAGTTTTTGTGTTTATCTTGGCCCTAATCTCGTTTCTTGGTCATCTAAAAAGCAAGCAACAGTGTCTAGATCAAGTACTGAAGCTGAATATAAGAGTCTTGCAAGTGCAGTGGCAGAATTGGCTTGGCTGCAGTCTTTACTCAAAGAACTCAGCATTCAACTACCAAAAGTTCCTAGAATATATTGTGACAATATGAGCACAGTCAGCTTGTCAGCAAATCCGGTCCTTCATTCAAAGACTAAGCATATAGAACTAGATCTTTATTTTGTTCGTGAAAAGGTTAACAATAAAGAAATTGAAGTCTATCATATTCCGTCTCTTGATCAAACAGCAGATATCCTCACCAAGGCAGTCTCAACTTCAAGGTTTCTTCAACTTAGAGACAAGCTCAGTATCATTCCTCTTCCAAGTCATGCCACTGATCTTGAGGGGGGATGTTAGAGATAAGGCTACTTGTCTTGGTGGGTGCAGGTGCATTGCTTAAGGAGGAGTCTCGTGTGGTTCTCATCTTGCTCTATTAATCTTGTCTTCAGTTTATTACTTAGGGACATTAGTATAATTCAGTAATTGAGTCTTAGTCTATAAATTGTAATCTCAGCTACATCATTTGTAGATTAATTCATTTGAATCAGATTTACATTTCAGAACTTTCACATCTAGGAGTTCTGAGCTTTCTTTCTTTCTTCTTCTTGCGCCTTCCTTCTAAGATTTTTGAGAACTTCAACAGAGAGAAAGGGAGGGAGGTTTCAGGCAGAGTAAGAAAGAAAGAGAAAGAGAAGTTTTAGAGAGAGAATAAGAAAGAGTAAGAGAGAGTCGTAGATAAAGTGATGCAAACAGACTGAGAGAAAGTGAGTGAAGTTTCATAGAACTGGTTGTGAGTCTCATAATATTACATAGATAGGAGTATCTATTCATTCCTAGCCTATGAAAAGGTTTAATTTCTACCTGTATTATCTTTTTCAGTTTAAGAAAATATTTATACTTTGGGTCAGTATCTTCAATTTTATCAATTATATCTATTAATAGAAGCTAATCTTAATGATGATTCTATTTTCTTTAATAATTTTACTAATTATATTACTGATCTAAAAACCTTTGATACTAATCATAATATTAAACTAGATATTAGAATTCCTAAAGGTATCTGGAATCCTAATGCATATCCTTTAGCTATTGTTTATAAAATTTACTATAAAGTAATGAGAACTAATATTAAGCCAAAAGATTTAAATGTTTCTTCTAGGTCTGAAACTCTTTTATTACAAATAAATCTTAATCAATCTAATTATGTTACTTCTAAACTTTTAAATCATGAAGAAATCTCTAGAGGACTAGAATGGAATTTAGAAAACATCTTAACCCTGAAAAAGAAAATTCTCCTACCCTAAGTAAGATAATAGAATATAAATCAGGATATATAGCACTCGATTTTAGAAGAAGTCCTTCGGTAAGAATAACATCCAGAAACAGTCCTACAGAACCAAGTCGTCATTTGATCGATATTGGATCAACCTCTTTTCCCAAATCTTTAAAATTAAAAGGAATTAAACCTCATCCAATCACACCTCAACCAGAATATCAAGTAGAAACTCCACCTACTAATCAGGCTAGTAATTCTCCTACTAGATCTGAAATAGAATCTTATAATCAATTAAATATGCTTTCTATTTTTGAAATAAATAAAGAAAAATAAGATAGAGTTTTTATACCCCTGAGAATGATGAAAAAAGAAAATGGTATTTTTCAACTTTTTCTCAACAGAATCTTATTAAATACAGAGAAGATTTTTATAATCATTTATTACAACTTTAAGAGCATATTCCTTTCTGTAAATGGTTTAAAAATAATATTTTAAATACTTTAAACATAGAAATTTTAGAAAGTTTGCCTCAAAGTTGGAACACTGCCCGAGGAAAAAATATTATAGGAAGTGTTCCTCCTCTAGAAGAAATAATATTTCTTAATCAAGATAACATAGAAATAACTACTTCCCCTTTAAAGAAAATGCTTTCCTTAGGAGAAGAATTAAGTATCTCAACATCTAAAAAAGACATAAAGAATGTACAAGAACAACTAAACTATACTAATAAATTAGTCCATAATATAGCTCTATCTATAAATCATAATGAAAATCCATCCATCTCTAGTTCTAAGCCAGAATTAGAAAAACCAATATCTGAAATAAAATTAGTAAACTCCTCTAATAATATATTAGCTGAAATCGATAAAAAATTAAAAGCCCTTAAAATAACTGAAGATAAAAAAACAAAAAATTGTTGTTATAAATATCTTAGAAAAGCTTGAAGAATTAGACAAAATTCAAAGAATAAGAACTAATAGACCCTATCCTATATCTCATAATTATTATAATAGACCAACCCTTCCAGATATTCAGCATGAAGAATGGGATCTTGATAATCCTACTGCTTTTGATGGCAATAGTATAATTGATTGGAATATAGATGGCCTTACTGAAATTTAATACTTAGAAAATTAAACTCAATGACAATGGCCTCCATTGCTTACATCAAGCATGGTAATAATAGTCGTCATGCAGCCCAACTCCTTATTTTCGGATTTACTAGAACTCTAAAAGGCTGGTGGGATAATATATTAACTGAAACTGATCATTTTACTATTTTGACTGCTATAAAAATAGAGCCTACTACTAGTCAAGAAATAGGAACTCAAGTAGAGTCTTTAATTTTAGCAATCTCTCAAAACTTCATAGGAGATCCTAAACTATTTGAAGAAAGATCTAGTGAAATCTTACATGCGCTAAGATGTCCACGATTATCTGACTTTAGATGGTATAAAGATAATTTTCTAGCAAAACTATTAGTCAGGCAAGATGCCTCTGCCCTTTATTGGAAAGAAAAATTTATTTCTAATCTACCAAGAGCCTTCGCAAAAAAGGTTAGAGATAGTCTAGAACATGAAGCTTTAAGTCTAGCTAATATGACTTATGGTCAAATCATCTCTAATATTATTAAAATAGGATTAGAACAGTGTAATCAACTATCATTAACAACTCAGATCCTCATAGAAGACAAATCAGTCTGAAAAGAATTAAGATATTTTTGCCAATAATATGGTTTAGAAAAGATAGAAGCTCCTTCTAAAAAATCTAAAAAACAAAAGAAATTTCTTAAAAAATATAACAGACATAAAAAGACTAGTCTACCAGAAATTAGAGAAAAACCCCCTCAAAACCTAAAACGAAAAATAAAAAATTTTAGTAAAGCCTTAACTTGTTATACATGTGGAAGAAAAGGTCATATTGCAAGAAATTGTTATGTTAAAAAGAAAATAAATGAATTAAGCCTAGACGACCTTGTAAAAGAACTATTAGCAAAAATCCTATTTTAGAAAACTGATAATACAGATAGTAGTTTAGAAGACTCCAGTCCCTCAGAAAGTGACGCTTTAATAGAAAACATAGAAACCTCTAACAATAGTGAAATTGATTGTAAAAATTCTAATCCTAAAAATCCTTACGAAAATTGTAAAATAGAATTATTTTATTGTAATACTCTATCAAATGACTCAAAATTTTTAATAGATATAATTGATAAAATTGAAGATACTGACCTAAAGTATAAATATTTTCTTAAACTAAAAAAGATAATAAAAACTGATGAAAGTGAAATAGAAGCCTCCCCTTCCTTTGAACCTTATGATCTAACTAAAATCTTAAACATAGCTCAAGAACAAGAAAAGTTTCTAGGAATTCCTGAACTAAATAGAGAAGTAAAAATCCTAAAAAATGAAGTTAAAACTTTGAAAGAAAAAAATTAGATTATTAGAAGCCAATGATGAACTTGAATCTTTGGCTAATGAGATTAAAACTTCTATAGATAGTCAAGAATTTCCTAAAGATGAAACTTTCCTTCAAAAAATAAATCTTTTACACCAAAAATGGAGATCTAAAGTTGATTTAAGAATAGGACAGTTTTCATAAGATCTTTATTGCCTTAATAGACTCGAGAGCCGATTTAAATTGTATACAAGAAGGATTAATACCTACTCAATATTATGAAAAAATTCTTCAAAATTTATATTCAGCTAGTAGTCATAGTATGCATATTAATTATAAATTAACAAATTCTTATATTTGTAATAATGGGATATGCCTCCCTAATGAGTTCTTACTTACTAAAAATATTAAGGAACAAATAATATTAGAAACTCCTTTTTTAGTCCAAATATATCCTATTCACCATATTGGTGAAACAAGAATAAGAACTTTCATAAATAATGTTAAACTTTTCTTTGAATTCATAAATCCTAAGAAAGAAAAGAAAATCAATATAATCCAAGAAAATTAATATTTTAATCTTCTTCAGCAAAAACAAAACCAAATAGGTTTTCTTAAAAAAGAAATTGATTTTAAAAGAATTGAGCAACAGCTTCTTTCTCCACAAATTCAAGAAAGAATTTCTCTCTTAAGCAAACAAATAGAAACTGAAATTTGTGCGGATATCCCTAATGCTTTTTGGAATAAAAAAACTCATCATTTCTCTACCCTATGAAACTAATTTTGATGAAACAAAAATTCCTACTAAAGCTTGACCCATTCAAATGAATAAAGAAACTTTAGAATTCTATAAGAAAAAAATTCAAGATTTTTTTGACAAAAAACTAATAAGACCCAGTAGATCTCCCTGGAGTTGTGCAGCCTTTTATGTTCAAAAAGCTTCTAAATTAGAATGAGGAGCTTCTAGAATAGTAATTAATTATAAACCCTTAAATTCTGCCTTAAAATGGATTAGGTATCCTCTTCCAAACAAAAAAGATTTTTTAGGAAGATTATATGATGCTTTAATATTTTCTAAATTTGATATGAAATCTGGATTTTATCAAATTAAACTTAAAGAAGAAAATAAGTATAAAACTACTCTCACCGTACCTTTTAGTCAATATGAATGGAATGTAATACTTATGGGATTAAAAAATGCTCCTTCTGAATTTCAAAAAATTATGAATGAAATATTTCACCCTTATATTGATTTTGTTATAGTTTATCTAGATGATGTTCTAATTTATTCTAAAACTTTAAACCAGCATTTTAAGCATTTAAAAACTTTTATTCATGCAATAAAACAAAATGGTTTAGTAGTGTTAGCCAAAAAGATAAAATTATTCCAAATTAAGAATTGATTTCTAGGACATAATATTTATCTAGGAACTATTACTCCAATCAATAGAAGCTTAGAATTTTCCACTAGATTCCCAACTGAGATAAAAGATAAACAACAGCTTCAACACTTTATTGGATGTCTCAATTATGTTTTTGACTTTATTCCTAATATTTGTATTATCTATAAACCCCTTTTGGAAAGGCTCAAAAAGAATCCTCCTCCTTATTCCACAGAAATGACCCAAGCCATTATTAAAGTTCAATCTTTAGTAAAGTAAATTCCTTGTCTCGGAATTCCCCATCCCAATGCTTCTTTAATAGTTGAGTGTGATGCCTCTGATATTCATTTTGGAGGAATCTTAAAACAGTTTTCCCCATTAGATTCCAAAGAACAAATTGTTTGTTATTATTCGGGTACTTGGAATTCCTCTCAGAAAATTATAGTACTATTGAAAAAGAAATTTTAGCAATTGTTTTATGTATTTCTAAATTTCAAGATGATTTAATAAATAAAGAATTTCTTCTAAAAACTAATTGTAAAGCAGTAAAAGATATTTTACAAAAAGATGTTAAAAACCTTGTTTCTAAACAAATTTTTGCCTGTTGGCCATCAATCCTATCTTGTTTTGATTTTAAAATAGAACATATTAAAGGAGAGCACAATAGCCTTCCCGACTTCTTAACTAGAGAATTTTTGCAAGGATCAAAATAAGTGATAAACCACCCTCATAGCCACTAACTAACGCTCAGTTTGCCATGACAGGCAAACCAGATATTAAGACTAATATTTCTGCTACAGGGACCTCATATGCTTCTAAACTCCATCAATCAAATTTAAGACTAGCCTCTCCGGCTATTACCCAAACCTCTTTAAAGAAAGTCGCTTCCTTCCTTTAAGATCACCTTCTCCTTCACCAAAATCACCTTCTCCTACTGCTGAAACTCAGCCCTGCCCCTTTAAAAACAAAAATATTACTTTACCAATAATTACTCTTGAACCTGAGCACTTAAACCTTAATCCTTCCAAAGTTGCTTCTCAAGTCTTTCCCATAGGATGGACTTGGATTCCTCAAAATATCAAGAAAAATAAAATCTTTTATCAAGCCATCCTCGTTGATACTGATTCAGCCCAAATCATTCATCATTATGATCCTAAAATTAATACTATTATAACCTATTCCCAGCTTCAAATTCTTAAAGTCGTTTCACTTTCACAGTGGAATCAACATCCTTTCACCGCTAAGAAATTTTCATTCACCTTTGATCCTCCCTATTATGATTATTATGACTACCAGCAAGCCTGGTATAATACCCTGTTTGAACTTTATCCCTCTCATTCCAAGTTTTTAAGCTTTAATACTAGCCAAACCTCTTACCCTAATTGATTTTTGGAATCGTTTCTTTATTTTGGTCCATTACTGGGACAATTTCCCCCAAAGACCAAGCAGACTTATGAAATGTTCAAAAAGACTGCCATAAAATTTTCCATGCAGGAAAGATTCCTTTTGTTTTGTGCAGTCACAAAAATTGGATGGATCATGCAGACCAGATTTAATATTGATCAAGTATTGCCGACTGGCTACTCCCAATCTTTAGTACGAGTAATACAGACTAAATGGTGGCCTAAATTTGATGAAAATCTAATAATAAAATGATTCACCCAGTGGAAGAATCAGCAAATAGCTAGTCCTTTGACAAAGCCTGTGAAGGATAAGCTCCCAATTATTTCTGATTTTCCTGACATATCAACTCTGAGCCCTACTCAATTAAAAGAATATAAAAGGAAGTTATTGGATTTAGCCTTATCTATTAATTCTGAAGAGAAGCTCTCTCAAGAAGCTGAGTCAGACCCCAGCTATCCATCCCATCTACAAAATGAGGATGATTGCTTTGGAATAAATTTTCAACCAACTCTGTAGTTGGCCGACAAAAGTAATGCTACTTTTAGTATTAAGATGTGCTGTCTTATCTACTTTCAGAATTCAAAAGAATATTTTGAAATCTGCACTATAGACATATCATTTAATATTGTAAAAGAGTTTGGAGTCCGAACTCTTCTATAAATTCTCCCTTTCCCTCTTGTAAAAGCGGAGCAAAGAAAAACAGAGTCTGAAAAAGAGAGAATATTCTAACCTTCCAAATCATCTTCCTTTAAAGCTATCACTGTAAAGCTCACCACTACTCTGTAAGCTCTCTTATAATTTTATAGAAATTTTAAGTATGCTCTGCACTTGCCTCACATGAGGATCTTGTGCAACAGAAATTAATATTTTATTATTTATGTTTTTAATTTGCATACCTTTAAATTTTCCATTTTTAATTTGTATTCCAATTTATTATTTTTCATTAAATAGAATTTCTTACATAAAAGAACCCACTATAGTTGATTATTATCTCTTATATTGACAAAAGGGACAGAGAGAGAAGATTTGGAGAGAAAGAGAAGTGTTGGGAAAATAGAGAGTTTTAGACACCGAGAGTGATAGAGAGATGGAAGTTTTATAGGGAAGGAGAGAGAAGTTTTAGACCAAAAGAGAAGATATAGAGAGAGAGGATGAGAGAGAGAGAAGCAGGTGAGAGAAGTTTTAAGAGAGACAAAGAAAGAGAGTGAGTGAGAGAGAGTGATAGAGACAAGGTGAGAGAACGAAAAAGAGATAGAGGTTTTGGAGAAAGTGGATGAGAGAAGTTTTAACCATAAAGAGAAAGATAGAAAGGGAAGCTTAAGAGAGAGAAATTAGTTTCAGAGAGAGAAAAAGAGTAAGAGAGAGAGAGGAAGAGAATTTTTAGAGAGAGTGAGAGGGAGTGAAGTGTTGGATAGAGTGTCAAAAAGAGAGAAGATTTAGAGAGAGTGAGAGAGAGGGAAGTTTGAGAGAGAGAGAACTTTTAGATAGATAGAGAGAGAAAGACAGAGAAGTTTTAAAGAGAAAAAGTGAGAGAAACGGGGAGAGAACATGTGAGAGAAATTTTAGATAGATAGACAGAGAAAAAACAAAGAGACAATATGTGTGTGTATTCCAGAGATAGAGAATGTGTTAGGGAGGGAGAGAAAGAGGTCAAGAGAAAGGGTGTTGGGAAAAGAAGGATAGAGAGAGAGGGAAGTTTTCGAGAGTTAGAGACACATTTTAGATAGATGGAGAGAAACAGAGAGATAGAGAGAGAGAGAGAGAGGGAGAGAGAAGTTTCTAAGAGAGCAAGCAAGTGAAAGAGAGAGACATTTCAATGAGAGTAGAAGAGAAAGAGCAAGAACTTTCAAGGAAAGGAGGTGACAAAGAGAGAGAAGTTTCGGAGTAAGCAAGAGAGAGAGAGCATGAACTTTGAAGGAATGCAAGAGAGATAAAGAGAGAGAAGCTTTAGAGAGACTGAGACAAAGAGAAAGAAAGAGAGAGAGAGAGAGATAGAGAGAGAGAGAAGTTTTAGAGTAAGAGAGAGAATGTTCAGAGAAAGCAAGAGACAATGACAAAGAGAGGGAAGTTTCAGAGAGATTATGACAGGGAGAAAGAGGAAGAGTGAGAAAGAGAGAGGTTTTTCTTGGACACCAAGAGAGAGCAAGAGAGAGAGAGAGATAAGTTTTAGAGAGTGATAGACAGAGAGAGAAGTTTCAAAGAATGTGAGAGAGAGAAAGAGAGAGCGAGAGGGACAAGTTTTGTGAAGAGAGTGACTTCAAAAAGTTCTAGAGAGACACTGAGAAAGAGAGAGAGAGGGAGAAAAAGAAGTTTAAAACATGGAAAAAGAGAGAAATTTTAGAGAGACCAAGAGAGAGGAAGTTTTAGAGAGAGAGAGATAGAGAAATTTTAGATAGACCAAGAGAGAAAGGGAGGGAGGTTTCAGGCAGAGTAAGAGAGAAAGAGCAAGAGAAGTTTTAGAGAGAGAATGAGAATGAGTAAGAGAGAGTGGTAGATAAAGTGATGCAAACAGACCAAGAGAAAGTGAGTGAAGTTTCACAGAAAGAGCGAGAGAGAGAGAGTGAAGTGTTATTGAGAGAATAAGTTAGAGAAGTTTTAGAGAGACTAAGAGAGAGAGGTTTTGCAGAGAATGAGGGATGGTGAGAGAGAGGACTTTCTGAGAGAGTAAAGAGAAAAAGATAAAAAAAAAAAAAGAAAAAGAGAGAAAGAAAGCAGTTTCAAAGAGAGAGAGAAAAGTGCTAGAGAGAGCAAGAGACATAGACAAAGAGAAAAGTCTTAGAGAGAAGTTTAAGGGGGAGAGAGAGAAGAAAGTGTTAGAAAGAAGTTTAAGGGGGAGAAAGGGGTAAAAAGAGAGTGTAAATATTGGAGAGAGAGGTAGAAAGAGAGAGAAAAAGAGAAAGGGAAGCCTTAGAAAGAAGTTTTAGAGAGAGAGAAATAAGTTTCAGAGAGACCGACAGAGAGAGACAAGGAGAAGTTCTAGAGAGAGTGAGAGAGAGAGGCAGTGAGACAAGGAAAGTTTAAGAGAGAGGGAGAAGTTTCACAAAGAGCAAGAGAGGTTAAGAGGGAGAAGTTTCAAAGAGAGTGAAAGAGAAGTTTGACATAGAGAGAAGGAGTAGTTTTAGATTGAGAAAGAGAGTGAATGAGAAATAGTGAGTGAGAGAAGTTTTCACAAGAAAGAGGGAGAGTGGTTTCAGAGAGACAGATACAAAGAGGGAGAGAGAGAGGGAGAGAGAGAGAGAGACACATACACACACACACACACAAAGAGAGTGACAAAGAGTGAGAGAGAGGGAAGTTTTAGATAAAGAGGGAGAGAAAGGGATGATTTAGAGAGAGAGAAGTTTCTAAAGAAAACAAGAGAAAGAAAGGGGGAGAGAGATAGATAGATAGATAGACAGACATAGAGAGACTGAAAGCAACAAGTTTCATAGAGAGCAAGAGAGAGACACATTAAGAGACTAAGATAGAAAGAAAAGGAAGTTTCAGAGAGAGTGAGAGAGGGAGAAGTTTCGCAGAGGGTGAGAGAGAGAGATAACTTTCAGAGAGAATGAGAGAGAGAGAGAGAACTTTTAGAGAGAGGGAGTAGTTTTGGAGAGAGAAAGAGTGTGAGTAAGAAAGAATAGGAGAGAGAGTGTCTATTAAATACAGAGAGAGGGAGGGAAAGAGAGAGAATTTCACAGAGAGAGAGAAAGAAAAGATTTTAAGAAAGAAATAAAGAGATGGAAAGGGAGAGAAGTGTCAGAGAGAGAAAGAAGTTTTAGCGAGTGATGATAAAGGCATAGTGGAAACAGCTGATCCAATTCAAATTCCAAGTGGTCCAGTTACAAGAGCTAGAGCTAAAAGGTTCAAGGAGGCTTTCAATGGATTGATGCAGAGCATTTGGATTGAGGAGTGCCTTTTAAGGCCCAAATACTTAGACTCAAGTGCAGACCAAGGGTGGATTTCGTTGGTCCAAGTGGTGGAGTAATTTCAGCCTTGTTTCTAAAGCCCATACACTTGGAAGGATCAATTTTAGCCTTTTTATTGAAGCCCATACACTTGGAAGGATTACTTTCAGCTCAAGCATGTGGATTTGAGAGAATCAAGGAGATTAGATTTGGCTGATTATTACCCAGCGAATTTGGGATAACTTTCCTTTTTTTATGGGATTTGGTCAGCCTTTTGGATTATATCTTCAGCAATTATTGCATTGGGCTGATTATATGGCTAATTATTCTCTTGTAAAGGCTGACATGCCATAATTATAGGGATTACCTTCCTTTTGCTATTTGTTTCCTTTTTCAAATTGTAATAACTCAGCCTATATATATGTATACCAAGGCTGAGAAGTGCAGTTCAGTTTTCTACATAAAAGTTGAGAGTTTTCTCTTTGGTTCTTTGAAGAACTTTCTGAACTTATCAAGAACTTGTTCTTGTGGCGTTCATCCGACTTATCAAACGGTTCACCATCCCGTTTGTGGCGTCTAGACATACCAAGGTTCGTGTTTTATTATAAACATCGGGTCAAGGTTTCCACCTACAAAATCTGATTGTAGAACGGTCTTGGGAATCAATTTCGTTGACGGGTCTCGTTATTCTTGGCGGGGTTCGCATCATTTTGGTATCAGAGCACAGTTCTAGTCTCAGGTTTTGCCTATCCAATTTTAGTTTTTGCAGCCAATATTCTTTGTTTTCTTTTGTTTAGATTCCAACTTCAGTTGATACATATTCAAAAAAAAAAAGGGGAAATTACACATAACCCCCTTACACTATACCTCATGTGCAAAAAATACCTTACACTATCAATTTCACCAAATAACACCTGACACTTTACATTTGTTCAAATAGAACCCATCCGTTAAATAATTAACAGACTCCTGTTAAGTCAGTTAAAACAACGTGCCACAGTAAAAAAACTTGCTTTGTCAATTGCAAGAAACTTTTTGATTCCTTCCACAAGTTTCAGAATACGCTCACGAGCAAAATATCTTGCAATTAGAAAAGCAACACTAGCTGCCACCTGAAATGCTAAAGATGTTAGACTCAAGAGAAACATACATTCAGAATCAGTTAATTAGAATTAGATTTCCAACAGTAACAACCAATTCTAAAAGATTGTCATGTTGATCTTGCGCACCAAATTTTAGACATGTTGAACATCAGCATCTTCATGCATACCAACATGTCTGTCAATATTTTTTAAATTTTTATTTAGAAAGGAAAAATTTTGAAGGGAAAATTTTGAAAATGATTGGATTTTATATTCTTACAAATAATAATAGCCAGCAAATTCCCCTCTCGCAAAAAGAGAATTATAGCAAATTTCCCCAATTTAAGCGCAACTTTATCACTAATTAGTTACAACCGGAGACACCATTAACGATTAAACCTCAAATAGGCTTTGAGTCACCAAAATTTCAATCGAAGCCATTGAGATAACAAGAATCCATTTGAAATTAATGGAAAATTGGATAGGGCAGTAAACAAAGATTAATATCACACAAATTTACCTTTAATGAAGGTGGAGAGCTGACTCAAGAAGGAGTTTATCTGGTCTTTATAGATATAACCGACTATGGCAAAACCCCCAACAAGACCCACCAACAATACACCGGTCAAAAGGGAACCCTTCAAGGCAATACCATCCTCCAACCCCACTTCACCTTCATTCTTGTCGCCACCACCCTTGTCATCAGTCTTGGGGTTAAATAGCCACTTTATGCCAGATGGAGCAATGTCTGGAGTACAGTTCTTCCTCACTTGCTCCTTCTTGGTTTGTCTCAGTGAAGAGCATGGAGTAAGGAAGTGAGAGCGTTTACTGGGTCTGCAACTAAAGAGGAAAGAAGAAGGGGGAGAGTAGCGGAGGTGGTAGCTACTGTGAAGAGAAGAGGAGAGGCATGGGTGAATGAAGACCTGTAAGATGAAACTAATGGTGCAGGATGAGAGTCAAAAGAAGTGGCTCCATCCTCGTGAGACTGCCATGGGTGAATGAAGACCGACGAGTTCAGCTTTTATCTTTATTACGGCACGTCATTTTAACTGACTTAACGAGAATCTGTTAATTGTTTAACGGATGGGTTCTATTTGAACAAATGTAAAGTGTCAGGTGTTATTTGGTGAAATTGATAGTGTAAGATATTTTTTGCACATGAGGTATAGTGTAAGGGGGTTATGTGTAATTTTCCCAAAAAAAAAAGAAAGAAAGAAAAGAAGAGCTTCAGCAAAAAAAAAAAAAAAAAAAAAAAAAAGCTGCGAAAAAAAAAAAAGTAGTATTCAGCAAAAAGAAAGAAGAACAAGTCAGAAACTGCCAAAAAAAACTCCCCTCTTAGTGATTTTATTGATTCCCTTGATTCCATACTCTTCCTTGAATCATTGATAAGCTTGTGATTGAATTGTTGCTGGTACAAGTTCTTGTTCTTGTTTGGATAAGTTTGAAAAGAATTGAAAGAGAAAATTATGAGTGGAAAAAGGCAAGAGTGGTAAGGACAATAAAGGGAAAAAGCCAAATTTATTGTGTGAAAACATGAGTGTTGAGAGAATTGTATTTGAGCAAAAAAATACGTGAGGGAAATAATTTGTGAGGTCTTTTATTTTCTAACATTTTTTTTGCAGCAAAAACATGTCAGACAAAGCCATTCCCACAAGTTCTTCAAGAGGGGTTGATCCAAAGCTACTTATGGATGCATTAATGGGAGAGATGAGAAGAGTGTTAAGAGCAGAAATGGAGCAAGTTCATGAACGGTTGGATAAGGTAGAGAATGAACGCATGAGGCAACCACAAAATGTATAGAATGTGCATAGGAGGGAAAGAGTTCAGCCAAGGGAAGTAAGGGATGAAGATGAAGAGTATTATGGAGCTGGTTTTGATGAGGAAGATGATCAGAATTCCATTGTTAACAATAGGAGATATGGTGGATGGGGTAGAGGAGTTAGGAATCGAGAAGATAATAACTTGGGTAGCATAAAGATGAAGGTTCCATCATTTCAAGGTAGGTCTGATCCGGAAGCCTATCTTGAATGGGAGAAGAAGATGGAGTTTATTTTTGATTGCCACAACTATTCTGAAGCAAAGAAGGTAAAATTGGCAGCCATTGAGTTTTCTGATTATGCCATTGTTTGGTGGGATCAAATGGTGTTAAATAGGAGGCGAAATGGAAAACGGCCAGTGGAAACTTGGGAGGAGATGAAGATGATGATGAGAAAGCGGTTTGTCCCAAGTCATTACTACCGTGAGTTATACAAGAAGTTGCAAGGTTTGCAACAAGGAAACCAGAGTGTTGAGGATTACTATAAGGAGATGGAGATTGCAATGATCCGGGCTAATGTTGAGGAAGATCATGAAGCTACAATGGCTAGGTTCTTGCATGGATTAAATCAAGAAATACAAGATAGAGTGGAGATGCAACATTATGTGGAATTAGAGGATATGGTGCACATGGCTATCAAAGTGGAGCAACAACTCAAGAGGAGGGGTAGCTCACATGCAGCCCAAAACTCAAGTTCTACTTCTTGGAAACCAAGATATACAAAGAAGGAGGACAAGCCTCAAGCATTCTCAACACCCAAACACAAATCTGAGCATAAAATTGAGAACTCCAGCCATGTTTCTCAAGGTAAAATTGAATCATCCACTACTCGAAATCGTGATATTAAGTGCTTTAAATGTCAAGGTAGGGGACATATAGCAAGCCAATGTCCAAACAAAAGGATTATGGTGATGCGAGACAATGGAGAAGTTGAGACTGAAAGCGAAGAAGACACCCAATCTATGCCACCATTAGAAGATGCGGATGATGTAGAATATGCTGCTGAAGGATAATTGCTAGTGGCAAGAAGAGCCCTAAGCGTGCAGGCCAAAGAAGAAGAAGAAGTGCAGCAAGAAAACATTTTTCACACTCGGTGCAACGTCAAAAACAAGATATGTAGTGTAATTATTGATGGAGGAAGTTGTACTAATGTTGCTAGCTCAACTATGGTTGAAAAATTAGGGCTACCCACAATGAAACATCCTAAACCATACAAGTGGCAATGGCTCAATGATAGTGGCGAATTAAGGGTGAATAAACAGGTGCTGGTCTCTTTTTGCATTGGAAAGTATGAGGATGAAGTTTTATGCGATGTAGTTCCAATGCAAGCAAGACATTTGCTATTAGGCCGACCATGGCAATTTGATCGGCAAGTAAAGCATGATGGCTACACAAACAAGTACTCATTTGTGTTTGAGCAAAAAACGATCACTCTAGCTCCTATGACACCAAGACAAGTTTATGAAGATCAAGTGAGGCTACAAAAAGAGAGTGAACAAAAACGGAGTGACGAAAGAGAGAAAAATAAATTGAGTGAAAGTTTGAGAGAGCAAACAGGAGAGGACAAGAAAATTGAGAGAGAAAAAAAGAGAGCTGATTCAACCATTGAGACAAAAAAAGAGAAAACACAAAAGAGCTTTTATGCAAGAGCAAGTGAAGTGAAAAGAGCAATGTTTTCAAATCAGCCAATGATTGTACTTGTGTACAAAGAGGCATTTTTGAACACTAATGAGATTGATCCTACTTTGCCTAGTTCTATTGTTTCTCTTTTGCAGGATTATGATGATGTCTTTCCCAAGGAGGTCCCAAATGGTTTACCCCCTATCCGAGGGATTGAGCATCAAATTGACTTCATACCCTATGCTTCCATTCCAAACCGACCAGCTTACCGAACTAATCCCGAGGAGACAAAGGAGTTACAACAGCAGGTTAGTGAATTGATGGAAAAGGGGTATGTGAGAGAAAGCATGAGTCCATGTGCTGTTCCGGTGATTTTGGTGCCTAAGAAGGATGGGTCATGGAGAATGTGTGTTGATTGCCAAGCCATCAACAATATTATGGTAAAGTACCGCCACCCTATTCCTCGCTTAGATGATATGTTAGATGAGCTACATGGTGCTTGTGTGTTTTCAAAAATTGACTTGAAAAGTGGATATCATCAAACCAGAATGAAAGAGGGAGACGAATGGAAAACTGCTTTTAAAACAAAACATGGATTGTATGAGTGGTTAGTAATGCCATTTGGACTAACTAATGCACCAAGTACTTTCATGCAATTAATGAACCGTGTTTTGCGTCCTTTTATAGGCAGGTTTGTTATTGTGTATTTTGATGATATACTCATAGCAAGAGTTTGGCTGATCATATTTTGCATTTGAAATCTGTTCTGGATGTGCTTAGAAAAGAGAAATTGTATGCTAACATGAAAAAGTGCACCTTTTGCACCGATAAGCTTGTGTTTCTTGGCTATGTTGTGAGTGCACAGGGTATACAAGTTGATGAAGAGAAGGTTCGTGCAATCCAAGAGTGGCCAAAACCCACAAGTGTAGGCCAAGTCCGAAGTTTCCATGGACTTGCAAGTTTTTACCGACAGTTCATGAAAGACTTTAGTAGCATAGCTGCACCACTTATTGAAGTGATCAAGAAAGACATTGGGTTCAAATGGGAGGAAAAGCAAGAAGAGGCATTCAAACTACTCAAGGAAAAATTGTCTCATGCACCTTTACTTGCATTACCTGATTTTACTAAAACATTTGAAATTGAATGTGATGCTTTAGGTATAGGAATAGGTGCTGTTCTTATGCAAGGTGGACGACCAATTGCGTATTTTAGTGAGAAGCTTAATGGGGTAACTTTAAACTACCTTACTTATGACAAGGAAATGTATGCATTGGTCCGAGCATTGGAGACATGGCAACACTACCTTTGGCCTAAAGAGTTTGTGATTCACACTGATCATGAGTCCTTGAAGCATCTGAAGGGCCAACACAAGTTGAATAGGAGGCATGCACGATGGGTAGAGTTCATTGAGACATTCTCATATGTCATCCGATATAAGCAAGGTAAGGAAAATGTCGTTGCTGATGCACTCTCTCACAGGTATGCCTTGATTTCTACTCTTGAAGCAAAATTGCTTGGTTTTGAACACATTAAAGAATTGTATCCATTAGACCAAGATTTCTATGAAGAGTATAGGAATTGTGAGGGCAAGGCCATGGGTAAGTTCTTTAAGCATGATGATTTCTTGTTTCGAGAGAATAAGCTATGTGTGCCTAATTGCTCATTGCGAGACTTGTTAGTGAGGGAATCCCATGGAGGAGGGTTAATGGGACACTTTGGAGTTGCTAAGACATTAGCCATACTGCAAGAGCATTTCTTTTGGCCACACTTGTAAGCAAGCGAAATCCCGAGTGCAACCTCATGGACTATACACACCACTTCCCATTCGTAATGAACCTTGGGTTGACATTTCAATGGACTTTGTGTTAGGTTTGCCTAGGACAAAGCATGGTAAAGACTCAATCTTTGTGGTTGTGGATAGATTTTCTAAGATGGCACATTTTATTCCATGTCACAAAACAGATAATGCATCACACATTGCTGATTTGTTCTTTAGGGAGGTTGTAAGGTTACATGGGATGCCTAGGACAATTGTTTCGGATCATGATACTAAGTTTTTGAGCTACTTTTGGAAGACTTTGTGGTGTAAGTTAGGGACTAAGTTATTATTTTCTGCTACTTGTCATCCACAAACTGATGGTCAAACTGAAGTAGTAAATAGGACTTTAACAACCTTGTTGAGGGCTATCATTAAAAAGAATATCAAAACTTGGGAAGATTGGTTACCACATGTTGAATTTGCTTATAATCGTACTGTTCATTCTGCAACAAGATTTTCACCTTTTGAAATTGTTTATGGTTTTAATCCTTTAACTCCATTGGATTTAACACCATTACCTTTGAAAGAATGTGTTAATTTAGATGGCAAAAAGAAAGCTGAATTTGTCAAGCAGATACATGAGAAGGCAAAGTTCAACATTGAGCGTCGAACGGAGCAATATGCGAAACAAGCCAACAAGGGGTGTCATAAGCTCATTTTTTAACCTGGAGATTGGGTTTGGCTGCATATGAGGAAAGAAAGATTTCCAGCACAAAGGCATTCTAAGTTGCTTCCAAGAGGGGATGGACCATTCCAAGTTCTTGAGCACATAAATGACAATGCATACAAGCTAGATTTGCCAGGTGAGTATAATGTTAGTGCCACTTTCAATGTTACTGATTTAACCCCCTTTGATGTAGGTGATGATTTGAGGACAAATCCTCTTCAAGAGGAGGGGAATGATGATAAAGGCATAGTGGAAACAGCTGATCCAATTCAAATTCCAAGTGGTCCAGTTACAAGAGCTAGAGCTAAAAGGTTCAAGGAGGCTTTCAATGGATTGATGCAGAGCATTTGCGTTAAGGAGTGCCTTTTAAGGCCCAAATACTTGACTCAAGTGCAGACCAAGGGTGGATTTCGTTGGTCCAAGTGGTGGAGTAATTTCAGCCTTGTTTCTAAAGCCCATACACTTGGAAGGATCAATTTTAGCCTTTTTATTGAAGCCCATACACTTGGAAGGATTACTTTCAGCTCAAGCATGTGGATTTGAGAGAATCAAGGAGATTAGATTTGGCTGATTATTACCCAGCGAATTTGGGATAACTTTCCTTTTTTTATGGGATTTGGTCAGCCTTTTGGATTATATCTTCAGCAATTATTGCATTGGGCTGATTATATGGCTAATTATTCTCTTGTAAAGGCTGACATGCCATAATTATAGGAATTACCTTCCTTTTGCTATTTGTTTCCTTTTTCAAATTGTAATGACTCAGCCTATATATATGTATACCAAGGCTGAGAAGTGCAGTTCAGTTTTCTACATAAAAGTTGAGAGTTTTCTCTTTGGTTCTTTGAAGAACTTTCTGAACTTATCAAGAACTTGTTCTTGTGGCGTTCATCCGACTTATCAAACGGTTCACCATCCCGTTTGGGGCGTCTAGACATACCAAGGTTCGTGTTTTATTATAAACATTGGGTCGAGGTTTCCACCTACAAAATCTGATTGTAGAATGGTCTTGGGAATCAATTTCATTGACGGGTCTCGTTATTCTTGGCAGGGTTCGCATCAACGAGAGAAAGCAAAGTTTCAAAGAGAGTGAGATAGAGATAGAGTGAGAATGAAAACTTTCTTAACAAACTGAGAAAATGAGATAGAGAGGAGTTTAAGAGTGAGCACAAGACATAAAGAGAGAGAGGGAGAAGTTTTAAAGAGTGATATAGAGAGAGTGAGTGAGAGAGAGTAGCAAACAGAGTGCCACGGAGAGGGAGTGAGAGAAAGAGTATGGGGAGACAAAGAGACAGAGAGAAGTTCTAGAGAGAGAGAAAGAGAGAGAGAAGTTTTAGAGAGTGCAAGAAATGTAGTTTTAGAGAGAGAGAGTAAGTGAGAGAGATAGAAAAGTTTCAGAAAGATAGAGTAAAGAGTAAGAGAAGTTTCAGTGAGAGAGAGAAAGCAAATGAGAGAATTCCACAAAGAGTGAAAGAGAGTGACAAAGAAAAGTAATAAAGGGTGTAAGAGTGAGAGAGAGAGAGAAAGAGCAATTTTAAAGAGCAAAGAGAGTGAGTAAGATAGAGTGGGAGAGAGAGTGTGTCAATGTTAGCAAGAGAGGGAAAGAGAGACTAAACAAGAGAGAGAGAAGTTTTAGAGAAAGTTAGAGACAAAGATAGAGAGAGAAAGAAGTTTCAATGAGATCGAGAGATAGAGAGAGGAAAGGGGAGAGAGAGAGAGAGAAAGAAGTTTTAGTGAGAGCAAGAGAGAGAAAGTGAGAGAGAATGAGAGTAGTAAGTTTCAAAGAAAGTGATAGAGAGAGAGAGAGAGAGAAGTTTCAAGTATAGATAGAGAGAGAAGTTAAGAGGGATGTTTAAGGAGAGCGAAAGTAGTTTCACATAGAGAAAGAGATGTTTTAGAAATAGAGGAAAAGAGAGAGAGAAATTTTAGAGAATATGAGAGAGAGAGAGAGAGTGTTGAAGTTCTCAAGAATCTTAGAAGGAAGGCGCAAGAAAGAAGAAAGAAAGAAAGCTCAGAACTCCTAGATGTGAAAGTTCTGAAATGTAAATCTGATTCAAATGAATTAATCTACAAATGATGTAGCTGAGATTACAATTTATAGACTAAGACTCAATTACTGAATTACACTAATGTCCCTAAGTAATAAACTAAAGACAAGACTAATAGAGCAAGATCAGAACCACACGAGACTCCTTAAGCACTGCACCTGCACCCACCAAGACAAGCAGCCTAAGCAGCCTTATCTCTAACATCCCCCCTCAAGATCAGTGGCATGACTTGGAAGAGGAATGACACTGAGCTTGTCTCTAAGTTGAAGAAACCTTGAAGTTGAGACTGCCTTGGTGAGGATATCTGCTGTTTGATCAAGAGACAGAATATGATAGACTTCAATTTCTTTATTGTTAACCTTTTCACGAACAAAATAAAGATCTAGTTCAATATGCTTAGTCTTTGAATGAAGGACCTGATTTGCTGACAAGCTGACTGTGCTCATATTGTCACAATATATTCTAGGAACTTTTGGTAGTTGAATGCTGAGTTCTTTGAGTAAAGACTGCAGCCAAGCCAATTCTGCCACTGCACTTGCAAGACTCCTATATTCAGCTTCAGTACTTGATCTAGACACTGTTGCTTGCTTTTTAGATGACCAAGAAATGAGATCAGGGCCAAGATAAACACAAAAACCTGAAGTGCTGTGCCTATCATCAATGTCTGACGCCCAATCAGCATCACAAAAGGCAGTGAACTCAAGAGCAGATGATCTTTGGAGAACTAGAGCATGACATATGGTGCCTGCTAGATACCTCAGTATTTGTTTAACCAACTTCCAATGTACATCTGTAGGGCAATGCATAAACTGACAAGCTTTGTTCACACTATATGATAATTCTAGTCTAGTAATGGTAATATATTGTAATGCTCCCACAAGAGATCTATATGCAACTTGATCAGAAATAGGAGCACTACTACTAGCTGAGATATGTGGTGTTGAGGCCATAGGAGAGGGCATAGACTTCGTACCTTGCATACCAGCTCTAGTAAGAAGATCCTTAATGTATTTGGACTGAGATAAGTATATTGCACCAGCAGAACTGTAAGTAACTTCAATACCTAAGAAGTATTTAAGTTTCCCAAGATCCTTTAATGAGAACTTTGCATTCAGTTGATCAATCAAGTGCTGAATCAAAGTTGGTGAGGATCCAGTAATCAAAATATCATCCACATAGACTAAAACATAGAGAGAATGATGAGAAATAACCTGAAGAAACAAGGAAGAATCACATTTTGCCTTGGTAAAACCAAGATCAAGTAAAGCTTTAGACAATTTTTGAAACCATGCACGAGGAGCTTGCTTAAGGCCATAGAGAGCCTTATGAAGCTTGCAAACTTGAGATGAGTCAGCTGATTCATATCTAGAAGGCTGCAGCATGTATACATCTTCATTCAAATCACCATTTAAAAAGGCATTATTAACATCTATTTGATGGATGTTCCACCCTTTTGATAAGGCCAAAGTAAGAAGAACCCGAATTGTGACTGGTTTTACTACTGGACTAAAAACTTCATGAAAATCGACTCCTGCCTCCTGATTATACCCTTTTGCAACTAATCTTGCTTTATATTTGTTGACAGTGCCATCTGGATTTTCTTTAACTTTAAACACCCATTTGCACCCTATAGGCCTCCTATCTTTGGGTAAAGCTTCTAAACTCCATGTCTTGTTGCTCATGAGCGCTGCATACTCAAGATCATGGCACACTTCCATTCTGGTATGTTAAGATCTTCTTCAACAGTTTGAGGCTCTCTAGAGAGAGTAAGTGCTGTTGGTACAGTTCCTCTTGCTTTGCTACTAGTCACCATTGAGTGATTGTTTGAATTGAGTGCCCTTGCTTTGCTACGGGTCACCATTGGGGGGACATTTTGAGGCAGACGTTGAGGAACTTCAAATTTGAAGTTCCTCAACGTCTGCAGAGGGACCTGAAACGTGTTGCAAAGAATCCATAATATTGGTATTATTAGCAAGTGCACATGAGTTATTTGTTTGTTCAGCAAATGCATTGGTATTCTGAGTATGTCTTGCATTAGAGAATGATAGAATAGGAGGTATGGTTGAAGGTGGAGGAGAAACAAAATGTGATTTGTTACTGGAAGGTGACTGTTGTGAGGAACCCTTGCTGTTCTTGAATGGAAAGCTACTTTCATCAAATATGACATCTCTAGATATAATTGTTTTCCCATCAGGATGCAGACACTTTTATCCTTTGTGTGCTAGACTATAACCAAGAAAGGTGCACTCAATGGATTTGAACTGAAACTCAGGATTATTGTAGAGCCTTAGGTTAGGATAGGCTGCACACCCAAAGACTTTAAGAGAAGAATAATCAGGTTTGATTTTGTATAAGGTTTGAAAAGGAGTAGAACCATTTAAAACTGGTGTGGGTAGTCTATTAATGAGATACACAGCTGTGCTAAAAGCTTCAGTCCAAAATTAACTAGGTAAAGATGATTGGTGAAGCAAGGCTAGTCCAGTCTCAGTTATATGCCTATGTTTCCTTTCTGCAAGCCCATTTTGTTCATGTGTATAAGGACATGAAACACGATGAACTATCCCTTGGTCTTTCAAATATTCAGTGAAAGCTCTAAATTCTCCTCCCCAATCAGTTTGTAAGGCAAGGATTTTGTGGTTGGTTTGAAGTTCTACTTTTTTCTTGAAATGAATAAAGGTCTGTAATGCATCAGACTTGCTTTTGAGGAAGTAAATCCATGTGTAACGGGTGAAGGTATCTACAAAATGTATGTAATATCTGTGTCCCTCTCTTGACAGCATAGGTGCTGGTCCCCACAAATCAGAATGAATTAGTTGAAGAGGTTTTGAGTATTCTGTTTGAGAAGAGGCAAAAGGAAATTTATGTAATTTACTAAGGCAGCAAGATGAACAAAAAGAAAGCTCTTTATTTGGTATTCTGATATTACAAGAAGTGAGTACACTCTTGATAGTTTGTACAGAAGCATGGCCCAATCTAACATGCCATTTGTCTAACTCAAAACAAGAATTTAACAAAGAAGAAGTATGAGAACTATGTACAGCAGGTGAAGTAACATTTGGTGACTGAGTTGACACTTTTACAGTGGCATACGGTTCCTTTTCAATATGAAACTGATCAAAGACATATAAGCCTTTTCTAACAGTCCCCTTCAAAAGTATTTGATGAGTATCCTGAGATTTAACATAACAAGAGTCAGGATGGAACTCAAAATAGACATAATTGTCTTTTGCAAACTGAGAAACACTCACAAGATTTTTGGTAATATTTGGAACATGAAGAAGTGAGTTTAGGTAAAGATTTTGATTAGAAAAGCAAGACTTAATCTGAGAATTACCAATGTTTTTAATGAACAAACCTGAGCCATTACCAATGTGCACCTTCTCCTTTCCATTATATGGAGTCTTCTGCACAATGTTAGAGGCATCCACTGTAACATGATTAGTGGCCCCAGAATCAGGATACCATTCTTGATCAATGCCATTGCTACTGCTATTAGAAGTGAGCATTGCATAGGGTGTGTTTCTGACACTACCATTGGCACCATTGGCTGTCTTGCTGAAGTGGCTAGGCACTTGAGCTGGTCCTTGAAAACTTTCATCAAATCTGTGATAACAACTCCAGGACTGATGTCCATATCTCCCACATAATTGACATTGAATGTTGCTTTTATCAAAAAACCTTCCATTCCTACCAGCAAACCGCCCATTGTTGTAACTCCCTTTGCCTTTGAAAAAGTTTCCTCTACCTCCAAACCTTCCTCTATTTGCATACTGACCAGGGAAACTTTGATAACCACTTCGGTTCACATTGTAATTCTGAGGGTGTGTAGCAAGATTCACTGTCATAGCTTCTACTTCTTTATGATGCTTCTCAATTCTATTTTCTTGTGCAAGCAATAATGCTTCAATCTCTTCTACTGAATACGGATCAGTTCTAGAAAGAATGGATGTAACAAAACCATCATATTCTGAGGAAAGACCATCAAGAATTACCTCTATATGGTCACTTTCTATAATTGCATGTCCAACTGAAGCCAAAGAATCAACAAGATTCTTGATCTTTAAAAGATAATCAGTGGCTGTCATGGATCCCTTCTTCATAGTCTGTAGCTGCGCCTTGAATTGCTTGATCTTTGCCTTTGTATGAGAGGCAAAGAAAGTTTCCACCTTTTCCCAGACCTGGTACGAGTATTCACATCCCACCATTCTTGTAAGAATGTTTTCTAACATTGTTGACAGCAGCCAAGACAGCAAGAGCTGATCTTGCTTCTTCCAAAGAACATACTGCTGACTCAAGATCTCAAGAACTCTTCCTTGCTCATCTATTACAAATCTTGATGGCACTTCTTGACCACCACTGATGTATTTCTCTAGTTCATGCCCCCTGATGGCTGCAAGAACTTGTTGTTTCCAGAGTAGATAGGAATTGCTGTAATTTCACAGAAATAGAATGACTAAAAGAAACTAGTGAAGCATTCAAAGATGCTAAAGAAAACGTATTCATATTCTCTCCCATTGGATCAAGGCTCTGATACCATGTTGAAGTTCTCAAGAATCTTAGAAGGAAGGCGCAAGAAAGAAGAAAGAAAGAAAGCTCAGAACTCCTAGATGTGAAAGTTTTGAAATGTAAATCTGATTCAAATGAATTAATCTACAAATGATGTAGCTGAGATTACAATTTATAGACTAAGACTCAATTACTGAATTACACTAATGTCCCTAAGTAATAAACTAAAGACAAGACTAATAGAGCAAGATCAGAACCACACGAGACTCCTTAAGCACTGCAGCTGCACCCACCAAGACAAGCAGCCTAAGCAGCCTTATCTCTAACAGAGAGAGAGAGAGAGAGAGAGAGAAAGGGATAGGGAAAGAGAGGGAGGAAGAAGTTTGATAGAAAGTGAGAGAGGGAAAGAAGTTTCAAAGGGGGAGAGAGAGAAAGCGAGAGCATGTAGCAGCAGAAATAGAGACAGAGAGAAAGAGAGAAAGAGTTGGTTTAGAGAGAGAAAAATTTCAGAGAGACCAAGAGAGGGAGAGAGGGAACTTTTAGAGAGAGCAAGAGAGAGAAATGCTTTAGAGAGATCAGGAGAGAAGATTCAGAGAGAGCAAGAAAGAGAGAGAGATAGAGACAGAGAGAAGTTTTTGAGACACAGAGAGAGTAGTAAGAGAAATTTGGGTGAGTGTGAGAAAGAGGGGAAGAGAGATAGATAAGTTTAAGAAAGGGTGAGCTAAGAGAGAGAAGTTTTTGAAAGAGTGTGAGTGAGAGAAGGGGAAAGAGAGAGAGAGAATATTTGGAGAGTGCTAGATAGATAGAGAGAGAGACATTTTCAAAGAGAGAAAGAAAGGGAATTTTGGAGAGAGAGCGCATGGGAGGGAGTGTGGTTCAGGGATAGAGAGAGACACACACACAGAATAAGAGAGAAGTTTTAGGGAGAGAAGGAGAGTTAGTAAAAGAGAGAAACTTTAGAGAAAATGAATGAAAGAAGCTTAAAAAAGACCAAGATAAAGAAAGAGAAAAGGGAGAGAAGTTTCTAAGAGACCAAGAGAGAGAGAAAGTGAGAGAGAGCGAGAGAAGTTTTAGAAAGAAAGAGAGACATAGCTAGAGAAGTTTCACAATAGTTTGAGAGGTGACGAAGAGAAGTTTCAGAAAGAGCCAAAGTGAGAGAGAGAAGGCGAGTGAGTGACAAAGTGTGGGAGAGAGTGTTAAAGGGAGAGAGAGTGTGTGAGTCTTGGTGAGAGAGGAAGAAAGAGACAATGCAAGAGCAAGTGAGAGAAGTTTCCAACAAACAGAGATAGAGAGAGAAGTTTTAGGGAGAGCAAGAGACAGAGATAGAAAGCGAAACTTCAGAGAGTGGAAGTGACAAAGACAAATATAGAGAAATTTTAGAGAGAATGAGAAAGAGACAAAGAGAGAAAGAAAGAAGTTTCAAAGACAGTGAGAGATAGAGAGAAATAAGTTTTAGAGAGAGCGAGAGAAGTTTTTGGGAGAGCTAGAAAGAGAAGTTTCAGAGAGACTGAGGGAGAGGGAGAGAAAGACCAAGAAAGAGAGAGAGAAGTTTTAGAGAGTGAGACTGATAGAGAGAGAGAAAGAAGTTTCAATGAAATCAAGAGAGAGAGAGAGAGAGAAGTTCCAAAGTGAAAGAGAGAGAGTTATTTCAGAGGGAGAAAGAGAGTAAGTGAGAGAGGTAGAGTAGATTTAGAGAGAAAGAGAGACAACGAGAAGTTTTAGAGAGTAAGACAAGGAAGAAAAGATAGAGAGTTGGAGAGAGAGAGTGAGGGAGAGATGATATGAACCCACCTAACTCCACCTCAAAAGCTAGCTTGTAAGGGGAGGTTTACGAACTCATATATATAACACCCAAGACCTCCCTACCTAACCAATGTGACACTTCATCATTTCCGACCCCTTTAGACTGTACGTCCTCGTACAGAGAACTAGGATCCATGGTCCACACCAACCAGAGTAGAGTAGGCTCTGATACCATATGATATGAACCCACCTAACTCCACCTCAAAAGCTAGCTTGTAAGGGGAGGTTTGCGAACTCATATATATAACACCCAAGACCTCCCTACCTAACCAATGTGGGACTTCATCAAGAGAAGTTTTAGAGAGTGAGAGAGAGAGAGAGAGAGAGAGAGAGAGAGAGAGAGAGAGAGAGATAGAGAGAGTTTCAAGTTCAATTTCTTCCATTAAGCCATACCCTTTTATTTAGTTTTTGAGACTGAGTGAGAAAGATAGAGAGAGAGGAGAGAGAGACAGAGAGTAAGAGAGAGTTCGTGTTGGGGAGAGAAAGAAAGAGTATTGAGGAGGGACCAAGAGAGACAGAGAGAGGGAGAGAGAGATTGTTTGGAGGTTAGAGAGAGACAGGGAGAGAGGTAAAGAGTGAGAGAAGTTTCAGAGAGTGTAAGACAGATATGTTAGATAAAGAGGGAGAGGAAAGTTTTAGAGATAGAGAGAGACATGTTGGATAGTGAGAGGTGATAGAGAGAGTGTGTTGAGGGGGGGGGAGAGAGAACAAGAGAGTCAGACAAAGAGAATGTATTGGGGAGACAGAGAGACAGTGTTGAGGAGGGAGCAAGAGAGATAGAGAGAGGGTGATAGGGGAAGAGGGAGAGAGACAGAGAGAGAGATTGCTAGGAACTTAGAGAGAGATAGGTAAAGAGAGAGAGACAAACATGATGGAGAAACAAAAAGGGAAGTTTTAGAGACAAAGAGAGAGTGTCTGTTGGGGAGAGAGAGGGAGAACAAGGGAGGGAGGGAGAGAGAGATAGAAAGAGATATGTATTAAGTCCTATTTCTTCCATTATACCAATCCCTTTTTCTTAGTTTAAGAGAGAGAGAGAGAGAGAGAGAGAGAGATTGTTGGGAAGTTTGAGAGAGACAGGGAGAGAGGTAAGGAGAGACAGAAGTTTTAGAGAGAGAGACAAACATGTTGGAGAAAATGAGAGGGAAGTTTTAGAGAGACAGGGAGATGTGTTAGACAAAGAAAGAGTGCGTGTTGGGAAGAGAGAGAGAGAGAGAGAGAGAGAGATGGAGTGTTAAGTTCAATTTCTTCCATTATACCATACTGTTTTTCTTAGTTTTAGAGAGAGAGAGAGAGAGGGTTGAGGAGGGAACAAGAGTGATAGGAAAAGAGATCAAGAAAGAGAGAGGGACAGAGAATTTTTAGAGTGAGAAGTAGAAGATTCAGAGATAGAGAGTGAGTGAGAAATTTTTGTCAGACTGAATTTTTGTATTAAGAGAAGGCAATAGAAGTTTCAAACACAGAGAAAGAGAGAGAGAGAGAGAGAGAGAGAGAGAGAGAGAGAGAGAGAGTGATAGGGAGGGAGCAAGAGAGATAGAAAGAGGTTGTTGGCGGGAGGGAGAGAGCAAGAGACAAAGAGAAAGAGAGAGAGAGAGTGGGAGTTGGGGAGGAAGCGAGAGAGATAGAGAGAGGGTGTTAGGGAGGGAAAGATAGTGTGTTAGCAAGAGAGAGAGAGACAGATTTAGAGAGAGACTAAGAGAGAAGTTTTAGAGAGAGAGGCAGAGAGAGAAATTGTCTTTGTGAGAGTGTTGGGGGGAGAGAGAAAGATTGTTGGGGAGGAATAGGGAGAGATAGAAAGAGGGTGTTCAGGAGAGAAAGGGAGAGAGAGAGTGAGTGAAAGAGAAATTTTAGACAGACAAAGAGTGACAAAAGTTTTGAACAAATAGAAGATTGACAAAGAGAAGTTTTGAGATTGGCCGAGACAGAGAAAAAGAGAGATATAGTGACTGTCAAGTTCAATTTCTTCCATTATACCATACCCTTTCTCTTAGTGTTAGAGAGTGAGTGTGGGAGAGAGAGAGAGAGACGGAGAGACATATTGGGTAGACAGAGAGAGCAGAAGAGAGAGTTTGTGTTGGGGAGACAAAGAGAGTGTTGAGGAGGGAGCAGCAGAGATAGAGAGAGGCTAATGGAGAGAGGAAGAGAGAGAGAGAGAGATTGTTGGGAAATTAGAGAGAGACAGGGGGAGAGGTAAAGAGAGAGAGAGATAGACATACTACAGAAGGGGAGAGAGGGAAGTTTTAGAGACAAGAGAGACTTGTTGGATAAAGAGAGATCAATAGAGAGAGACAAAGCGGGAGAGAAAGCTAGAGAGTGGGAGAGAGAGAAGGGGGAAAGAAAGTGTGTGTTGGGAAGAGAGAGAGAGATGGAGAGAGCACAACAGAGACAGAGAGACAGAGAGCAAGAAAGAGGGACTATGTGTTGGATAGATAGATAGAGGAGGAGAGAGGGAGAGCAAGAGAGGGCTTGTGTTGGGGAGACAAAGAGAGAGTATTGAGGAGGGTGTAAGAGAGATAGAGTAATTGGGTGTTAGGTGGAGAAGAGGAGCAAAGGAGAGAGAGAGACAGATTGTTGGGAAGTTAGAGAGAGACAGGGAGTGAGGTAAAGAGAGAGAAAGCAATGTTTTTGAGAGTGAAAGACAAATATGTTGGATAGAGAGAGGGGGAACTATTAGAGAGAGAGACATGTTGGATAGAGAGAGTGTGTGTTGGGGGGAGAGAGAATGCATGCACCTGCACAAGCAAGAGAGAGGGGGAATGAGGGAATATGAGAGAAAATGAGAGAGAGAGTGAGAGACATATGTGATAGAGAAAAGTTTTAAAGAAAGTAAGAGGAAGAGACACTGGGAGAGAGAAAAGTTTGAGAGAGAGTGAGAGAAAGAGAAGTTTTAGAGAGCAAGACAGGAAGGGAAAGAGATTGGTGAGAGTGAGAGAAAAGTTTTAGAGAGTAAGCAATAGTAAGAAAGAGAAAGATAGAGAGAGTGTCAAGTTCAATTTCTTCCATTATGCCATACCCTTTTTCTTAGTTCTAGAGAGAGAGGGTGTGTGTGTGTGTGTGTGTGTGTGTGAGAGAGAGAGAGAGAGAGAGAGAGAGAGAGAGAGTAAAAGAGAGTTTGTGATGGCGGGAGAGAGAGAGAGAGAGAGAATGTGTTGGGGAGACAAAGAGAGAGTGTTGAGGAGGGAGTGAGATGGACAAAGACAGAGGGTGTTAAGGTATGAGGGAGAGACAGAGAGAGGGACAGAGAGATTGTTGGGAAGTTAGAGAGAGAAAGGGAGAGAGGTAAAGAGGGAGAGAAGTTTTAAAGAGTAAGAGACAAACATGTTGAATAAAGGGAGAGAGGGAAGTTTCAAAGACAGAGGGAGATGTGTTGGACAGTGAGAGCATGATATAGACAGAATGTGTGTTTCAGGGAAAGAGAGAGAGAACAAGAGAGTGAGAGAGAGAGATAGGGAGAGACAAAAAGAACGAGAGTGAGGGAGAGAGAGTGTGCAAGTGAGAGAACTGGGAGACAGAAAGATTCAAAGAGTCATTGAAAGAAAGAGAGAGACTAGAGATGTTTTAATGTGGGAAAAATAAAGAGAGAGAGAAGTTTTAGAGGGAAAAGGAAAGTAAGTGAGAGAGAAAGAGGGAAAGAGAGGGGAAGAAAGAGAAGATTTAGAGAAAAAGAGAGACAGAGCAGAGAGGGAGACAAGGAGGGAAAGAGTGAGAGGGGTAGAGAGAGAGAAAAGTTTTAAAGAGTAAGAGAGAGGGAGGAAGAGAGATAGAGAGAATGTCAAGTTCAATTTCTTACATTATGCCATGTCCTTTTTCTTAGTTTTAGAGAGTGAGTGAGGGACAGAGGGAGAGACGTGTTGGAGACAGAACAAGAGAGAGTGAGAGTGAGACAGAGAGGGTGAGAGAGGCTGGGAGAAAGAAAAGTTTTAGAAAGAGACTGAGAGGGAGAAAGAGAGTAAGTGAGATAGAAAGAGAGAGAGAGAGGGAAAGAGAAGATTTAGAGAGAGAGAAAAGTTTTAGAGACGAGCCAAAGAGGGAAAGAAAGGGGTGGAGAGAGAGTGAGAGAGAGAAGTTTAAGAGAGTGAGTGGGAGGGAGAAAGTGAGTGACAGAGAGAGTGTCAAATTCAATTTCTTCCATTATGCCATACCCTTTTTCTTAGTTTTAGAGAGTGAGAGAGAGAGAAAAAGAGGAAAAGAGAGTTTGTGTTGGGGAGAGAGAAAGAATGGGTTGGGGAGACAAAGAAAGAGGGTTGAGGAGGGAGCAAGAGAGATAGAGAGAGGATGTTAGGGGAGAGGGGGAGAGAGAGAGATTGTTGGGAAGTTAGAGAGAAACTGGGACAGAGTTAAAGAGAGAGAGAAGCTTTTCAGAGAAAGACAGATATGTTGGAGAAAGAGAGAGAGGAAAGTTTTAGAGACAAAGAGAGACATGTTGGATAGAGATAGAATGATGGAGTGTGTGTGTGTTGGGGAAACAGAGAATGTAAGAGAGAGTGTGTCTATGTTGGTGAGAGAGAGTGTGTAGAGGAGGGAACGAAAGAGACAAGGAGAGATAGAAAAAGAGAGGGGGAGTGAGAGAGCAGTTTTAGAGAGAGAAGGGAAAATTTCAGGGACACAGAGAGAGTGAGTGAGAGAAATCTTTATCAATGAGAGAAACATAGAAGAAGAGAATTTTGAACACAAAGAGAGAAAGAGAGAGAGAGAAAGCACAGGATAGAGAAAGAGAAGGAGAGAGGAAAAGAGGGGGAATGAGAGTGTGAGTTTGTTGGGGAGAGAGAGATGTTGGAAAAAGAGAAAGGGGGAGAGATAAAGAGAGTGCTGCAAAGAGAGAGTGTGCATTGGGGAGAGAGACTGTTTGGGAGGGAAAGACAGAGAAAGAAGGAGTGAGAGAAAAACTTTAGGGACAGACACAGAGCGAGAAGGAGAGGATGCTGGGGAGGGAGCAAGAGAGAGGAGGCTGTTGGAAAGAGATAGACTCTGTGTGTGTGTGTTGGGAGGGGAGAGAGAGAGAGACAGGCAGAGAGATTGAGACAGATAGAGAAGTTAGAGACTCAGAGAGAGAGAGAGAGAGAAAGAGGGAAAATGTGTACATATGTTGGGGAGAGAGAGATGGAAAGAGAATGAGAGGGAGAGTGAGTTGGGGAGAGAAAGAGTGTGTGTGTGTTGGGGGCAGAGAGAATGAATTTTGGGCCACAATAGATAGAGATGGAAAGAGGGTCCTGGAGAGAGAGAGAAGGAGTGTTTGTGTTGGGAACAAGGAAGGTGGCAGAGAGAGCTGGGGAGTGGGGGAGTGAGAGAGAAATTTTAGACAAACAAAGAAATAGAGTGATAGAAGTTTTAAACAAAGAGAAGTTTTGGAGAAAGAGAGAGTGAGGTAGAGTGAGAGAGAGAGAGAGAGAGAATTTTAGAGAGTAAGTGAGAGGGAGATAGAGTGTGAGAAAGGGAAAGACATGTTTGAGAGAGAAAGAAAGAGAGAATGTTGGGGGAGACAGGGAGAGAGTGTTGAGAAGGGAGCGAGATAGAGAGAGGGAGAGAGAAATAGAGATTCTTGGGAATTAGAAAGAGACAAGGAGAGAGGTAAAGAGAGAGAAACATGTTGGAGAAAGAGAGAGGGAAGTTTTAGAGACAGAGGGACACTTGTTGGGCAGAGAGAGAGTGTGTCCAGGAGAACAAGGAAGGGAGGGAGAAAGAGAGAGAAAGGGAGAGAGGTACAAAGAGAGAGAAGTTTTAGAGAAAAACAGACATGTTGGAGAAAGAGAGAGGGAAGTTTTAGAGAGAGAAAAAGAAAGTCTATTAAGTACAGTTTCTTCCATTATACAATACCCTTTTTCTTAGTTTTAGAGAGAGTGAGAGTGTATTGAAGGGGGAGTGAGAGTGATAGGGAGAGAGGGAGAGAGAGAGAGAGAGAGTGATGCAGAACCCCATGGATATTTATGATCCAGAAACCCCAAACACACAAATTGATAGAGAACAAGAAAAGATGGAGAACTCCCAACCTATTGAACCCCCAAATGACTGATGCAAATGGAAACGCAAATAATCGGTTGATTGAGGAATCAAGAATAGAAGTTCACTAGGATGTAATTACCTTGATGAAGTTCAATTCTTGATTCAATAGAGATTCAAGCCAAGCATATAAAACTCCAAAAACAATTCTGTTTTTCATTCATTCTGCTGAAACTCGTCCATACACTAGGGTATTTATACCCCCACAAGTTCAATAACCTATACTATTAGGTTAGGCCTTAAACTTGGGCCTCCCAATAAGAAATACAAGCCCAAAGTAGTAAACTGCCCAAAAACTAATCTATTAACTTGGAATATGAATTAAACATAGATTGGACCAATTTTGCAAATTCAGCCCAATTTGATTAGGTGAAGCTCCATTAGCCTTCATTGCATCTTGAGCTTCCATTCCTTCTAACATTCTGCCCATATAAGTTTGAAGTGATTCCTTGAACTTTTTGGCCCTCAATGTTGTAATTAGTCCTTGAGGTAATGTTAGCTCATCCACTGCTCCTCTTCTCTTGCCATCCATGCTTGTGCTCACATCATTCCCTCCCTCCTCAAAAGGATTTGTCCTCGAATCTGAATCAAATTCAAAAAGAGATAGGTAAGAAACATTGAAAGTGGCACTTACATTATACTCACCTAGCAAGTCTATCTTGTATGCATTATCATTGATGCACTCCAAGACTTGGAATGGTCCATCGCCCCTTGCATCAAGCTTTGACTTCCTTTGCTGTGGAAACCTCTCCTTTTGCATGTGTAACCAAACCCAATCTCCTAGCTCAAAATCAATCTGATGCTCAATTCCTCTTTTAGGTGGCAACCCGTGGGGTATCTCCTCAGGAAAGACATCACTGAATTTCTGCAATAAAGTCACAAACACATTAGGCAATTTGCGGTTAAGGTCAATTTCAGTAAACAAAGTCTCCTTAAACCGAATCAAAATAAAAGCTCTCTTGCGTAAGTATGCACTCTTTAAATCTCTCTCTTCTGCATAGAAACATGGTTGTTTCTTAACTTCTTCACTCCTCTCTTTTCCTTTCTGTTCACTCTTTTTCTTTTTATCACTCACTAGCTTAGTCTCTTCTACACATCTCACTTTCTTTTCTCACTAGTGCAGTCACTCAACATTGGGCCTTTTTCTTTATTCTTTTCTCTCATGGCCTCTTTTCTCTCATTATTCTTTTTCATTTCACTACTTGAACTCCCACAAGCTGATTGTTGAAGCTTAACTTGATTAAGGTAAGCTTCTTTAGGTGATAAAGGTGCCAGAGTGATTTTCTTGCCATCATGCTCAAAGGAATATCTATTTCTATACCCATCATGCATCACATGCCTATCAAACTGCCAAGGTCTCCCCAACAATAAATGACCAGCATGCATGGGTACTACATCACACACAGCTTCATCACTGTACTTCCCAATAGTAAAAGCTACCACAACTTGCCTTGTAACTTTCATTTCTCCACTATCATTCAACCATTGTAGCCTATAAGGAGTAGGGTGTTTAACACATTTCAGCCCCAATTTATCCACCAAAGTGGTGCTAGCCACATTAGCACAACTCCCCCCATCAATAATCATGCTACAAACTTTACCACCAACTAAACATCTAGTGTGAAATATATTTTCTCTTTGTTCTAAGCTTTCTTCTTTAACATTCAGATTCAATGCACGGCTAGCAACAAGAGATTCACCATGAGCAGCATATTCAACATCCCCATCAATATCAGAACAATCCTTTAAAGATGGCATGCTACTCTCACTACCATTCCCATCACAATCATAATCATTTTCAGATTCAGAAACAATCTCATCACCTCTAATGTACATGGTCTTTCTATTAGGACAATCAGATGCATAATGACCACGACCTTGACACTTAAAACATTTTATATCTCTATGTTTAGAGGTTTTTGAGAAGGAATCAGAAGTACCCTTTTGAGTTGAAGTACTCTTCTCCTTGTTTTTGTTTGTATCCAGCCCCTTTTCCTTGGAATCAGTGGCTTTCTCCTTCTTCTTCTCATCATATTTGTTCCATTTTGAACTCCATTTGCTGCTGGAATTCGAAAATGACTTGGCTGCTCCCCTTTGTTTTTGTTGTCTCTCCACCTTCATGGCCATGTTAACTAGGTCCTCCATCTCAACGTAGTGATGTAACTCCACTACATCAGCTATCTCCTTGTTCAGACCTCCTATAAACCTAGCCATTGTCACATCCCTATCCTCCTCAATGTTAGCTTTAATCAAGAGCATCTCCATCTCCTTGTGGTAATCTTCCACTGATTTTGACCCTTGAGTAAGCTTGTGCAACTTCTGGTGCAACTCTCTATAGTAGTAAGAAGGCACAAATCGCTTCTTCATTACTCTCTTCATCTCATCCCAACTCTCAATAGGATATTCACCAGTTCTCCTCCTAGACTTCAGTAATTCATCCCACCAAACTAAAGCATAATCTGAAAATTCTACTGCAGCCAACCTCACCTTCTTCTCTTCGGAATAGTTGTGGCAAGCAAATATCAAATCCATTTTTCTCTCCCACTCCAAGTACACTTCAGCATCATTTCTACCCTTAAATGGAGGTATATGCATCTTGATAGCATTTAGATTACTATCCCTCCTATTGTCTATTCTTGTTTCACCCCTTCTATTTCAAGCTGAACTCCTCTTTTCAAATTCATCTTCAAACAGCTCTTGATTAGACTCATTTTGATGCCTATTCCTATCATTAGTTCGCCTACCATTTCTTGGGAAGCTTTCTGACAACTCCCTCTTCCATTCATCTAACTCATCTAGCCTACTATTCAACTTTTGAAATTGACTAGTAAAGGCTCTATATATCAATTTCATGTCTGGAGTCATGCTAACTTCTTCATCTGAGGGCTCTTTACCCTCCCTTCTTGTTGAAGGTTTACTCATTTTATGAACCTGTAAGAAATGTTAGTAAAACAGCCTCACAATACACTCCCTCACGTGTTTCACTCAAAAGATGGCACTCCACTCATGTTTCACACAATTGTTGGCTTTTGCCCTCTTTAAGCTCACACACTCAAGCCTTTTACCACTCAAGCTTGTTGTCCTCAATTGCACTTCAGAATTAATCCTCAAACCAAAATACTCGCAATCAGCAAATTAATACTAGGATGGTAATGAAAACACTTAACAAGGAAGACAGGTACAAAACTAGAAGCAAATATACCAGAATAAATTGAAATGAGCATGCAAGATATGAAGAATTTGCTGCCCAAAATATACTGATCTCTAATTAACAAGAATCAAATTGTTAATTATGGTGTATATGGAAGCAAAAGTAGGAGTAACCAAAAATAGCAACTGAGATTTGAAAGAAAAAGACGAAATTAATGCATAAATGCAGAAATTGATGTTTCCTTAATGGAAAGATCAATTTGGACGAAAAAAGACATAAAGACAAAAGGAAAGAAATTAAGTAGGTTTCCTAGAATGATGCTAATCCCACAAATTGTGCTTATACTTCTTTGACTTTGCTAATTAATCTCCAAAACCCAAAGTGTGTTTAGACTTGAATTCAATCATACCCTGAATTCTGCCCAAAAAGGTGTACAGGTTCAAAGAACTTGCGGCCAACCTAATTAGACAATTCTGTGGTGCTTTTCTTTTTCTAGCCACAACTCTTTTCAATTTTGTTCCTTTTCATTTTTTTTTTAAGCAGCGTCGCAACCTTTTTTTTTTTTTTTAAATATAGGATAAACAGCAAATAACACCAAAATATGAACGAACAAAAAGATCAAAATCAAATACCAAACAATCAAGCCAGCTGCAACATGCACTTCTATACCCAGATCTGTTTCTAAATAATAGAAGGCAGAGCAGAAAAGAAGAAAACAGCAAACTATAACCTAGGATAAATAAGAATTCACCCTAACCTGGCTCTGATGCCAAATGATGCAGAACCCCATGGATATTTATGATCCAGAAACCCCAAACACACAAATTGATAGAGAACAAGAAAAGATGGAGAACTCCCAACCTATTGAACCCCCAAATGACTGATGCAAATGTAAACGCAAATAATCAGTTGATTGAGGAATCAAGAACAGAAGTTCACTAGGATGTAATGACCTTGATGAAGTTCAATTCTTGATGCAATAGAGATTCAAGCCAAGCCTTGAACAAGAGTATAAAACTCCAAAAACAATTCTGTTTTTCATTCATTCTGCTGAAACTCGTCCATACACTAGGGTATTTATACCCCCACAAGTTCAATAACCTAGACTATTAGGTTAGGCCTTAAACTTGGGCCTCCCAATAAGAAATACAAGCCCAAACGAAATTGCAAGTAGTAAACTGCCCAAAAACTAATCTATTAACTTGGAATATGAATTAAACATAGATTGGACCATTTTTGTAAATTCAGCCCAATTTGATTAGGTGAAGCTCCATTGGCCTTCATTGCATCTTGAGCTTCCATTCCTTCTAACATTCTGCCCATATAAGTTTGAAGTGATTCCTTGAACTTTTTGGCCCTCAATCTTGTAATTGGTCCTTGAGGTAATGTTAGCTCATCCACTGCTCCTCTTCTCTTGCCATCCATGCTTGTGCTCACATCACAGAGAGAGGGAGAGAGAGAGAGAGAGGCATGTTGGATAAAGAGATAGCGGGAGTGAGAGAGTGGCAAAGAGACTAAGAGAGAGAGATATAATGATGAGAGAGAGGGAGTGTTAGGGAGAGAGAAAGAGAGATAGAGAGAGCATGTTGGGGGAGAGAGAGCAAGAGATAGAGAGAAGGGGGTAGAGAGAGTTAGAGAAACAGAGAGAGGGAGTTAAGGAGGAAGCAAGAAAGAGAGAGAGTGTGTTGGGGAGAGAGCGAGATAGTTTGTTGGCAAGAGAGAGAGAGAAAGATAGAGAAGCTTTAGAAAGAGTCAGAGAGAGAATGTGACTATGTGAGTGTGTTAGGGAGAGAGAGGAAGATTGTTGGGGAGGGATAGAGAGAGATGGAAAGAGGGTGTTGAGGGGAGAGAGAGGCAGACAGAGTAGGTGAGTTGGGGGAGAGAGAGTTAGTGAGAAAGAAATTTTAGACAGACAGAGACATAGAGTGACAAAAGTTTTAAGCAAACAAAAGTTTAGAGAGAGACATTTTAGAGAGTGGCTGAGAGGGAGAAAAAGAGAGATAGAGAGAGTGTCAAGTTCAATTTTTCCCATTATGCCATACCTTTTTTCTTAGTTTTAGAGAGTGAGTGTGTGGGAGGGAGGGAGGTAGAGTGAGAGAGAACAAAAGAGAGAGTTTGTGTTGGTTAGATGGAGAGAGTGTTGAGAAGGGAGCGAGAGACATGGAGAGAAGGTGATAGAGGGAGAGAGAGATTGTTGGAAAGTTAGAGAGAGACAGGGAGAGAGGTAAAGAGAGAGATAAGTTTTAGAGAGAGATAAACATGTTGGAGAAGGGGAGAGAGGGAAGTTTTGAAAATGAGGGAGACTTGGGACAGAGAAAGAGCAATACAGAGAGAGAAAGAGAGAGAGAAGGGGCAGAGAGAGAGGGTGTTTCGAAGAGAGAGCGAGAGAGGGAGAGAAATTTTCAATAGAGAGAGAGACATGTTGAAAAGAGAGAGAAAGAGTGAGAGGTGTAGATTGTGTGTCAGGTAGAGAGAGAGAGATGGAGTGTGAGAGAGACTGTAGGGGTGAGGGAGTGGGACTGGGAGAGAGAGAGAGAGAGACAATGACAGAGACAAAGAGAGAGTGTGAGAGAGACATGGTGGTAAGAGAGAGCAAGAGGGAGAGAGTGTGTGTTGGAGAGAGTATTGGAGAGGGAGAGAGAGGGAGAGAAAAGTTTTAGATAATGAGAAAGTCAAAAGTTTGAGAATGAATGTGAGGGAACTTTTAAGCAGAGAGAAGTTTTAGGAAGGGAAGGAGAGTGAGAGAGAGAGAGAGACAGAGGCAAAAACAGAGAGAGATGTGTTGGAAACAGAGAGAAAGAGGAGACAAGTGTGTGTTGGGGAGAGAGAGGAAGAGCAAGAAAGAGTGTTGGGGGAAGGAGACACGTTGGACAGAGAAAGAGGGGGAGAGAGAGTGACAAAGAGAGAGAGAAGTTAGAGAGGGAGAGAGACAAAGACAAGGACAAATAGAGAGTGAGAGAGAGACATGTTAGCAAGAAAGAGAAAGAGGGAGAGAGATTGTGTGTTGGAGAGAGAGTGAGAGAGAGAAATTTTAGAAAGTAAGTGAGAGGGAGATAGAGGTGTGTCAAGTTCAATTTCTTCCATTATACCATATCCTTTTTATTAGTTTTAGATAGCAAAAGTGCAAGGAGAGTGAGAAAGGGAGAGATGTGTTAGAGAGAGAAAGAAAGAGAGAATGTGTTGGACAAAGAGGTGGGGAAAGAGAGAGAAAGAATGCCTTGGGGAGGCAGAGTGTTAAGGAGGGAGCAAGAGAGATATAGAGACGGTGTTAGGGGGAGAGGGAGAGAGACAAAGACAAAGATTACTAAGAAGTTAGAGAGAGAAAGGGAGAGAGGTAAAAAGAGAGTTTTAGAGAGAGAGAGAAATATTTTGGAGAAAAAGAGAGAGGGAAGTTTTAGAGGCAAAGAAAGACATGCTGGATAGAGAGAGAGAGTGGTAGAGAGACAGCGTGTATTGGGGAGAGAGAGGGAGAGAGAGATGGAGAGACATATTTATTAAGTCCAATTTCTTCTATTATACCATACCCTTTTTCTTAGTTTTAAAGAGTGAGAGAGAGAGAGATGGTTGGGAAGTTAGAGAGAGAGAGGGAGAGAGGTAAAAACAGAGAAACTTTAGAGAGACAGATAGATAGACATGTTGGAGAAAGAGAGAGAGAGAATTTTTAGAGACAGAGAGAGATGTGTTAGATAGTGAATGAGTGTGTGTGTGTGTTGGAGAGAGAGAGAGAGAAGGAGTGTTAAGTCCAGTTTCTTCCATTATAGCATACCATTTTTCTTAGTTTTAGAGAGAGAAAGTCTTGAGGATGGAACAAGAGTGACAGGGAGAGAGAAAGAGCAAGAGAGAAGAAAGAAAAGTTTTAAGAGAGAAGGAGAAGTTTCAGAGATAGAGAGAGAGTGGGTAAGAAATTTTTATCAGAGACAAAGAGACATAGAAGTATTAGAGAGAAGGCAAGAGAAATTTTAAACACAAAGAGAGAAAGATAGAGAGAGAGATGTTTGACTGAGAGATAGAGGGAGCAAAAAAATGACAAAGAAACTAAGAGAGAGAGAGAGAGAGTGTGTTAGGGAGGGAACAAGAGAGAGAGAGAGGTTGTTGGGGGGAGAGAGAGAGCAAGAAACAAAGAGAAGGAGAGAGAGAAGGAGTTGGGGAGGAAGTGCGAGAAACAGAGAGAGAGAGTTGGGGAGATAAAGATAGTGTGTGTTGGCAAGAGAGAGAGAGACAGATAGAGAAGTTTTAGAGAGAGAGGCAGAGAGAGAATGTGTCTGTGTGAGAGAAAGAGAGAGAAAAAGACTGTTAGGGAGGGATAGGGAGAGATGGAAAGAGGGTATTAGGGAGAAGGAGGGAGAGAGAGTGAGTGAGAGAGAAATTTTAGATAGATAGAGACATAGAATGACAAAAGTTTTAAGCCTACAGAAGATTCATGGAGAGAAGTTTTGGAGAGTGGCTAGGATGGAAAAAAGAGAGATACAGTGAGGTCATGTTCAATTTCTTCCATTATATCATACCCTCTTTCTTAGTGTTAGAAAGTGAGTGTGTGGGAAGAGAGAGATAGAGAGACATGTTGAGGGGAGAGAGCAGAAGAGAGGAGTTTGTGTTGGGGAGACAAAGGGACTGTAGAGGGGGAGCAAGAGAGATAGAGAGAGAGAGGCTGATGGGGAGAGGGAGAGAGAGAGAGAGAGTGTGTGTGTGTGTTGGGAGAAGAGGGAGAGAGAAGGAGAGAGAACAACAGAGATGGAGACAGACACAGAGCAAGAAATAGGGACAGTGTGTTGGACAAAGTGATAGGAGGGGAGAGAGGGAGAGAAAGAGAGAGCTTGTTTTGGGGAGGAGAATGTGTTGGGGACACAAAGAGTGTTGAGGAGGGAGTGAGAGAGACAAAGTGAGTGGTGTTAGGTGGAGAGGGGGAGAAAGGGAGAGAGAGAGAGAGATGTTTTGGAGAATGAGAGACAAATATGTTGGATAAAGAGAGTGGGGAAGTTTGTGAGAGAGTGAGCGAGACATGTTGGATAGAGAGAGACTGTGTTGGGGAGAGCGAGAGAATGCATGCACTTACATGAGAGAGAGGGGGAATGAGAGAATGAGAGAGAGACTAAGACAGATATAGGAGAGAGAAAAGTTTTAGAGAGAGTGAGAGAAGTTTTAAAGAGAGAGAGTGAGAGAGAGAGACTGGGATAGAGAAAAGTTTGAGAGAGAATGAGAGAAGTTTTAAAGAGACAAACAAAGAGAAGGAGAAGTTTTGGAGAGAGAGAGTTGTTCTAGAGGGAGGAAGAGAGAAAGTGAGAGAGAAAGAGGGATACAAAAAGAAGATTTAGAGAGAAAAAGACAAAGAGAGAAGTTTTAGAGAGTGAGACAAGGAGGGAAAGAGAGAGAGAGAAGGTTGGAGAGAGTGAGGTAGAGAAGTGTTAGAGAATGAGTGATAGGGAGAAAGAGAAAGATAAAGAGAGTGTCAAGGTCAATTTCTTCCCTTGTGCCATATCCTTTTTCTTAGTTCTAGAGAGAGAGAGAGAGAGAGAGAGAGAGAGAGAGAGAGAATGCATTGGGGAGTCAAAGAGAGAGTGTTAAGGAGGGAGAGAGATAGACAAAGGGAGAGGGTGTTAGGGTAAGAGGGAAAGAGAGATCAGAGAGAAGGATGGAGAGATTGTTTAGAACTTAAAGAGAGACAGGGAGAGAGGTAAAGGGAGAGAAGTTTTAAAGAGTGAGACACAAATATGTTGAATAAAGAAAGAGAGGAAAGTTTTAGAGACAGAGAGACATGTTGGATAGTGAGAGCATGATATAGAGAGATTGTGTGTGTTGCAGAGAGAGAGAGAACAAGAGAGTGAGGGGGAGAGAGAAAGTTTTCAAGAGCCATTGAAAGATAGAGAGGGACTAAGAGATGTTTTAATGAGAGAGAGACAAAAAGAGAGAGAGTTGTTTTAAAGGGAAAAGGACAGTAACTGAGAGAGAAAGAGGGAAAGAGAGGGGGAGAAAGAGAAGATTTATAGAAAAGAGAGACAAAGAAAGAGAGGTTTTGGAGAGAGAGACAAGGAGGGGAAGAGAGAGAAGGTGGAGAGAGAGAAGTTTTAAAGGGTGAGTGAGAAGGAGAAAGAGAGAGATAGCCTGTCATGTTCAATTTCTTCCATTATGCCATATCCTTTTTCTTAGTTTTAGCGAGTGAGTGAGAGACAGCAAGAGAGAGAGGGAGAGACTATTGGAGATAGAATAATGGAGAGTAAGAGAGAGGGAGAAAGAGAAGATTTAGAGAGAGAGAGAGGAAGAGAGAGAAGTTTTAGAGAGCAAGCCAAAGAAGGAAAGAAAGAGGGGTGGAGAGAGAGAGTAAGAAGTTTTAGAGTGAGTGAGAGGGGGAAAGAGAGAGATAGAGAGAGTGTCAAGTTCAACTCCTTCCATTATGCCATACCCTTTCTTTTAGTTTCAGACTGTTGAAGTTCTCAAGAATCTTAGAAGGAAGGCGCAAGAAAGAAGAAAGAAAGAAAACTCAGAACTCCTAGATGTGAAAGTTCTGAAATGTAAATCTGATTCAAATGAATTAATCTACAAATGATGTAGCTGAGATTACAATTTATAGACTAAGACTCAATTACTGAATTACACTAATGTCCCTAAGTAATAAACTGAAGACAAGATTAATAGAGCAAAATCAGAACCACACGAGACTCCTACTGCACCTGCACCCACCAAGACAAGCAGCCTAAGCAGCCTTATCTCTAACATCCCCCCTCAAGATCAGTGGCATGACTTGGAAGAGGAATGACACTGAGCTTGTCTCTAAGTTGAAGAAACCTTGAAGTTGAGACTGCCTTGGTGAGGATATCTGCTGTTTGATCAAGAGACGGAATATGATAGACTTCAATTTCTTTATTGTTAACCTTTTCACGAACAAAATAAAGATCTAGTTCAATATGCTTAGTCTTTGAATGAAGGACCGGATTTGCTGACAAGCTGACTGTGCTCATATTGTCACAATATATTCTAGGAACTTTTGGTAGTTGAATGCTGAGTTCTTTGAGTAAAGACTGCAGCCAAGCCAATTCTGCCACTGCACTTGCAAGACTCCTATATTCTGCTTCAGTACTTGATCTAGACACTGTTGCTTGCTTTTTAGATGACCAAGAAACGAGATTAGGGCCAAGATAAATACAAAAACCTGAGGTGCTGCGCCTATCATCAATGTCTGACACCCAATCCGCATCACAAAAGGCAGTGAGCTCAAGAGTAGATGATCTTTGGAGAACTAGAGCATGACATATGGTGCCTGCTAGATACCTCAGTATTTGTTTAACCAACTTCCAATGTACATCCGTAGGGCAATGCATAAACTGACAAGCTTTGTCCACACTATATGATAATTCTGGTCTAGTAATGGTAATATATTGTAATGCTCCCACAAGAGATCTGTATGCAGCTTGATCATAAATAGGAGAACCACTACTAGCTGAGATATGTGGTGTTGAGACCATAGGAGAGGGCATAGACTTCACACCTTGCATACCAGCTCTAGCAAGAAGATCCTTAATGTATTTGGACTGAGATAAGTATATTGCACCAGCAGAACTGTAAGTAACTTCAATACCTAAGAAGTATTTAAGTTTCCCAAGATCCTTTAATGAGAACTTTGCATTCAGTTGATCAATCAAGTGCTGAACCAAAGTTGGTGAGGATCCAGTAATCAAAATATCATCCACATAGACTAAAACATAGAGAGAATGATGAGAAGTAACCTGAAGAAACAAGGAAGAATCACATTTTGCCTTGGTAAAACCAAGATCAAGTAAAGCTTCAGACAATTTTTGAAACCATGCACGAGGAGCTTGCTTAAGGCCATAGAGAGCCTTATGAAGCTTGCAAACTTGAGATGAGTCAGCTGATTCATATCCGGGAGGCTGCAGCATGTATACATCTTCATTCAAATCACCATTTAAAAAGGCATTATTAACATCTATTTGATGGATGTTCCACCCTTTTGATAAGGCCAAAGTGAGAAGAACCCGAATTGTGACTAGTTTTACTACTGGACTGAAAACTTCATGAAAATCAACTCCTGCCTCCTGATTATACCCTTTTGCAACTAATCTTGCTTTATATTTGTTGACAATGCCATCTGGATTTTCTTTAACTTTAAACACCCATTTGCACCCTATAGGCCTCCTATCTTTGGGTAAAGCTTCTAAACTCCATGTCTTGTTGCTCATGAGCGCTGCATACTCAAGATCCATGGCACACTTCCATTCTGGTATATTAAGAGCTTCTTCAACAGTTTGAGGCTCTCTAAAGATAGTAAGTGCTATTGGTACAGTTCCTCTTACTTTGCTACTAGTCACCATTGAGTGATTATTTGAATTGAGTGCCCTTGCTTTGCTACGGGTCACCATTGGGTGGACATTTTGAGGCAGACATTGAGGAACTTCAAATTCTGCAGAGGGACCTGAAACATGTTGCAAAGAATCCATAATATTCGTATTATTAGCAAGTGCACATGAGTTATTTGTTTGTTCAGCAAATGCATTGGTATTCTGAGTATGTCTTGCGTTAGAGAATGATAGAATAGGAGGTATGGCTGAAGGTGGAGGAGAAACAAAATGTGATTTGTTACTGGAGAGTGACTGCTGTGAGGAACCCTTGCTGGTCTTGAATGGAAAACTACTTTCATCAAATATGACATCTCTAGATATAATTGTTTTCCCATCAGGATGTAGACACTTGTATCCTTTGTATGCTGGACTATAACCAAGGAAAGTGCATTCAATGGATTTGAACTGAAACTTGGGATTATTGTAGGGCCTTAGGTTAGGATAGGCTACACACCCAAAGACTTTAAGAGAAGAATAATCAGGTTTGATTTTGTACAAGGTTTCAAAAGGAGTAGAACCATTTAGGACTGGTGTGGGTAGTCTATTAATGAGATACACAGCTGTGCTAAAAGCTTCAGTCTAGGTAAAGATGATTGGTGAAGCAAGGCTAGTCCAGTCTCAGTTATATGTCTATGTTTCCTTTCTGCAAGCCATTTTGTTCATGTGTATAAGGACATGAAACACGATGAACTATCCCTTGGTCTTTCAAATATTCAGTGAAAGCTCTAAACTCTCCTCCCCAATCAGTTTGTAAGGCAAGGATTTTGTGGTTGGTTTGAAGTTCTACTTGTTTCTTGAAATGAATAAAGGTCTGTAATGCATCAGACTTGCTTTTGAGAAAGTAAATCCATGTGTAACGGGTAAAGGTATCTACAAAATGTATGTAATATCTATGTCCCTCTTTTGACAGCATAGGTGCTGGTCCCCACAAATCAGAATGAATTAGTTGAAGAGGTTTTGAGTTTTCTGTTTGAGAAGAGGCAAAAGGAAATTTATGTAACTTACTAAGGCAACAAGATGAACAAAAGGAAAGCTCTTTATTTGGTATTCTAATGTTACAAGAAGTGAGTACATTCTTGATAGTTTGTGCAGAAGCATGTCCCAATCTAACATGCCATTTGTCTAACTCAGAATAAGAATTTAACAAAGAAGAAGTATGGGAACTATGTACAGCAGGTGAAGTAATATTTGGTGACTGAGTTGTTGACACCTTTGCATTGATATATGGTCCTTTTTCAATACAAAATTCATCAAAGACATACAAGCCTTTTCTAACAGTCCCCTTCAAAAGTATTTGATGAGTATCTTGAGATTTAACATAACAAGAGTCAGGATGGAACTCAAAATAGACATAATTGTCTTTTGCAAACTGAGAAACACTCACAAGGTTTTTGGTAATATTTGGAACATGAAGAAGTGAGTTTAGGTGAAGATTTTGATTAGAAAAGCAAGACTTAATCTGAGAATTACCAATGTTTTTAATGAACAAACCTGAGCCATTACCAATGTGCACCTTCTCCTTTCCATTATATGGAGTCTTCTGCACAATGTTAGAGGCATCCACTATCACATGATTAGTGGCCCCAGAATCAAGATACCATTCTGGATCAATGCCATTGCTGCTGCTGTTAGAAGTGAGCATTGCATAGGGTGTGTTTCTGACACTGCCATTGGCACCATTGGCTGTCTTGCTGAAGTGGCTAGGCACTTGAGCTGGTCCTTGAAAACTTTCATCAAATCTGTGATAACAACTCCAGGACTGATGTCCAAATCTCCCACATAATTGACATTGAATGTTGCTTTTATCAGAGAACCTTCCATTCCTACCAGCAAACCGCCCATTGTTGTAACTCCCTTTGCCTCTGAAAAAGTTTCCTCTACCTCCAAACCTTCCTCTATTTGCATACTGACCAGGGAAACTTTGATAACCACTTCGGTTCACATTGTAATTCTGAGGATGTGTAGCAAGATTCACTGTCATAGCTTCTACTTCTTTATGATGCTTCTCAATTCTATTTTCTTGTGCAAGCAATAATGCTTCAATCTCTTTTACTGAATACGGATCAGTTCTAGAAAGAATGGATGTAACAAAACCATCATATTCTGAGGAAAGACCATCAAGAATTACCTCTATATGGTCACTTTCTGTAATTGCATGTCCAACTGAAGCCAAAGAATCAACAAGATTCTTGATCTTTAAAAGATAATCAGTGGCTGTCATGGATCCCTTCTTCATAGTCTGTAGCTGCGCCTTGAATTGCTTGATCTTTACCTTTGTATGAGAAGCAAAGAAAGTTTCCACCTTTTCCCAGACCTGGTACGAGTATTCACATCCCACCATTCTTGTAAGAATGTTTTCTGACATTGTTGATAGCAGCCAAGACAGCAAGAGCTGATCTTGCTTCTTCCAAAGAACATACTACTGACTCAAGATCCCAAGAACTCTTCCTTGCTCATCTATTGCAAATGTTGATGGCACTTCTTGACCACCACTGATGTATTTCTCTAGTTCATGCCCTCTGATGGCTGCAAGAACTTGTTGTTTCCAGAGTAGATAGGAATTGCTGTCTAACTTCACAGAAATAGAATGACTAAAAGAAACTAGTGAAGCATTCAAAGATGCTAAAGAAAACGTGTTCATATTCTCTCCCATTGGATCAAAGCTCTGATACCATGTTGAAATTCTCAAGAATCTTAGAAGGAAGGCGCAAGAAAGAAGAAAGAAAGAAAACTCAGAACTCCTAGATGTGAAAGTTCTGAAATGTAAATCTGATTCAAATGAATTAATCTACAAATGATGTAGCTGAGATTACAATTTATAGACTAAGACTCAATTACTGAATTACACTAATGTCCCTAAGTAATAAACTGAAGACAAGATTAATAGAGCAAAATCAGAACCACACGAGACTCCTACTGCACCTGCACCCACCAAGACAAGCAGCCTAAGCAGCCTTATCTCTAACACAGACACAGAGAGAGAGAGAGAGGAGGAGGAGAGGGTTTGGGTTGGGGGGAGAGAGAGGAAGAGAGAGTTTGTGTTGGGAGACAAAGAGAGAGTTCAGGAGGGAGTGAGAGAGACAGAGAGAGGGTGTTAGGGTGAGAGAGAGAGAGATTGTTAGGAAGTTAGAGAGAGACAGATATGTTGGAGAAAGAGAGAGAGGGAAGCTTTAGAGACAGAGAGAGACACATTGGACAGAGACAAAATGATGGATTGTGTTGGGGAGCGAGAGAATTGAGAGAGAGAGAGAGAGAGAGAGTGTGTGTGTGTGTGTGTGTTAAGGCCAATTTCTTCCATTATACCATACCCTTTTTCTTAATTTTAGAGAGAGTGTGTCTGTGTTGGTGAGATAGAGTGTTGAGGAGGGAGCGAGAGAGACGAGGAGAGAGATAGAGTAAGAGAGAGGGAGGAAGACAAGTTTTTAAGAGAGAAGAGGAAGTTTCAAAGACACACAAAGAGAGTGAGTGAGGGAGAAATTTTCGTCAATGAGAGAAACATAGAAGAGCAAGAGAAGTTTTGAACACAAATAGAGAGAGCGAGAGAGAGAGAGAGAGAGAGAGAGAGAGAGAGAATGATGGGGAGAGAGAGAGCATTAGGGAGGGAGAGACAGAGAGAGAGATGGAGAGAGCAGAAGAGAGAGTTTGCATTGGGGAAACAGAGAGAGTATTGAGGAGGAAGTGAGAGAGATAGAGAGAGATGGTGATAGGGGGAAGAGAGAGAGATTGTTGGGAAGTTAGAGAGCAACAAAAAGAGTGGTAAAGAGGGAGAGAAATTTTAAAGAGAGATAGACATGTTGGAGAAGGGGAGAGAGGGAAGTTGATGATAAAAGTATGGTGGATACAGCTGATCCAATTCAAATTCCAAGTGGTCCAATTACAAGAGCTAGAGCTAAAAGGTTCAAGGAGGCTTTCAATGGATTGATGCAGAGCATTTGGATGAGGAGTGCTTTTTAAGGCCCAAATACTTAGACTCAAGTGCAGATCAAAGGTGGATTTCGTTGGTCCAAGTGGAGTAATTTCAGCCTTTTTCTGAAGCCCATACACATGGAAAGATTAATTTCAGCCTTTTTTTATAGAAGCTCATACACTTGGAAGGATTACTTTCAGCTCAAGCATGTGGATTTGAGAGAATTAAGGAGATTAGATTTGCCTAATTATTACCCAGCGAATTTGGGATAACTTTCCTTTTTTTATGGGATTTGGTCAGCTTTTGGAATATATCTTCAACAATTATTGCATTGGGCTAATTATTTGGCTAATTATTCTCTTGTAAAGGCTGGGATGCCATAATTATAGGAATTACCTTCCTTTTGCTATTTGTTTCCTTTTTCAAATTGTAATAACTCAGCCTATATATATGTATATCAAGGCTGAGAAGTGCAGATCAGTTTTCTACATAAAAGTTGAGAGTTTTCTCTTTAGTTCTTTGAAGAACTTTCTGAACTTATCAAGAACTTGTTTTTGTGGCATCCATCCGACTTATCAAACGGATTACCATCCCGTTTGTGGCGTCTACACATACAAAGGTTCGTGTTTTCTTATAAACATCGGATCGAGGTTTCTACCTACAAAATTTGATTGTAGAATGGTCTTGGGAATCAATTTTGTTGATGGGTCTCATTATTCTTGGCAGGGTTCGCATCATTTTGGTATAAGAGCACGGTTCTAGTCTCAGGTTTTGCCTATCCAATTTTAGTTTTGCAGCCAATATTCTTTGTTTTCTTTTGTTTAGATTCCAACTTCAGTTGATACTTATTCAAAAAAAAAAAAAAAGAAAGAAAAGAAGAGCTTCAGAAAAAAGAAAAGAAAAGAAGAGCTTCCAAAAAAAAAAAGAAAAGAAAAGCGGCGAAAAAAAAGAGAAAAGAAAAAAGAAACATGGTATTCAGCAAAAAGAAAGAAGAACAAGTAAGAAACTGCCAAAAACTCCCCTTTTAGTGATTTTATTGATTCCCTTGATTCCATACTCTTCCTTGAACCATTGATAAGCTTGTAATTGAATTGTTGCTGGAAAAGGTTCTTGTTCTTATTTGGATAAGTTTGAAAAGAACTGAAAGAGAAAATTATGAGTGGAAAAAGGCAAGAGTGGTAAGAGCAATAAAGGGAAAAAGCCAAATTTATTGTGTGAAAACACAAATGTTGGGAGAATTGTATTTGAGCAAAAAACCACGTGAGGGAAATAATTTGTGAGGTCTTTTATTTTCTAACATTTTTTTTGCAGCAAAAACATGTCAGACAAAGCCATTCCCACAAGTTCTTCAGGAGGAGTTGATCCAAAGCTACTTATGGATGCAATAATGGGAGAGATGAGAAGAGTGTTAAGAGCAGAAATGGAGCAAGTTCATGAATGGTTGGATAAGGTAGAGAATGAACGCATCAGGCAGCCAAAAAATGTATAGAATGTGCATAGGAGTGAAAGAGTTCAACCAAGAGAAGTAAGGGTTGAAGATGAAGAGTATTATGGAGCTGATTTTGATGAGGAAGATGATCAGAATTCCATTGTTAACAATAGGAGATATGGTGGATGGGGTAGAGGAGCTAGGAACTGAGAAGATAATAACTTGGGTAGCATAAAGATGAAGGTTCCATCATTTCAAGGTAGGTCTGATCCGGAAGCCTATCTTGAATGGGAGAAGAAGATGGAGTTTATTTTTGATTGCCACAACTATTCTGAAGCAAAGAAGGTAAAATTGGCAGCCATTGAGTTATCTGATTATGCCATTATTTAGTGGGATCAATTGGTATTAAATAGGAGGCGAAATGGAGAATGGCCAGTGGAAACTTGGGAGGAGATGAAGATGATGATGAGAAAGCGGTTTGTCCCAAGTCATTACTATCGTGAGTTATACAAGAAGTTGCAAGGTCTTCGGCAAGGAAACCAGAGTGTTGAGGACTATTATAAGGAGATGGAAATTACAATGATCTGAGCTAATGTTGAGGAAGATCGTGAAGCTACAATGGCTAGGTTTTTGCATGGATTAAATTAGGAAATACAAGATAGAGTAGAGATGCAACATTATGTGGAATTAGAGGATATGGTGCACATGGCCATCAAAGTGGAGCAACAACTCAAGAGGGGGGCTAGCTCACGTGCAGCCCAAAACTCAGGTTCTACTTCTTGGAAACCAAGATATACAAAGAACGAGGACAAGCTTCAAGCATTCCCAACACCCAAACACAAATCTGAGCATAAAACTGAGAACTCCAGCCACGTTTCTCAAGGTAAAATTGAATCATCCACTACTCGAAATCGTGATATTAAGTGCTTTAAGTGTCAAGGAAGGGGACATATAGCAAGCCAATGTCCAAACAAAAAGATTATGGTGATTCGAGATAATGGAGAAGCTGAGATTGAAAGCGAAGAAGACACTGAATCTATGCCACCATTGGAAGAAGCAGATGATGAAGAATATGCTGCTGAAGGAGAATTGCTAGTGGCAAGAAGAGCTCTAAGTGTGCAAGCCAAAGAAGAAGAAGAAGTGCAGTGAGAAAACATTTTTTACACTCGGTGCAACATCAAAAACAAGGTATGTAGTGTGATTATTGATGAAGGTAGTTGTACTAATGTTGCTAGCTCAACTATGGTTGAAAAATTAGGGCTACCCACAATGAAACATCCTAAACCATACAAGTTGCAATGGCTCAATGATAGTGGCGAATTAAGGGTGAATAAACAGGTATTGGTCTCTTTTCGCATTGGAAAGTATGAGGATGAATTTTGTGCGATGTAGTTCCGATGCAAGCGGGACATTTACTATTAGGCTGACCTTGGCAACTTGATCGGCAAGTTAAGCATGATGGCTACTCGAACAAGTACTCATTCATGTTTAAACAAAGAAAGATCACTCTAGCTCCTATGACACCAAGACAAGTTTATGAAGATCAAGTGAGGCTACAAAAAGAGAGTGTACACAAACGGAGTGAAGAAAGAGAAAAAAATAAATTGAGTGAAAGTTTGAGAGAGCAAACAGGAGAGGACAAGAAAATTGAGAGAGAAAAAAAGAGAGCTGATTTGACCATTGAGACAAAAAAAGAGAAAACACAAAAGAGCTTTTATGCAAGAGCAAGTGAAGTGAAAAGAGCAATGTTTTCAAATCAGCCAATGATTGTACTAGTGTACAAAGAGGCATTTTTGAATACTAATGAGATTGATCCTACTTTGCCTAGTTCTATTGTTTCTTTTTTGCAGGACTATGATGATGTCTTTCCCAAGGAGGTCTCAAATGGTTTACCCCCTATCCGAGGGATTGAGCATCAAGTCGACTTCATACCCGGTGCTTCCATTCCAAACCGACCAGCTTACTGAACTAATCCCAAGGAGACAAAGGAGTTACGACAACAGGTTAGTGAATTGATGGAAAACGGGTATGTGAGAGAAAGCATGAGCCCATGTGCTGTTCCGGTGATTTTGGTGCCTAAGAATGATGGGTCATGGAGAATGTGTGTTGATTGCCGAGCCATCAACAATATTACGGTAAAGTACCGCCACCCTATTCCTCGCTTAGATGATATGTTAGATGAGCTACATGGTGCTTGTGTGTTTTCAAAAATTGACTTGAAAAGTGGATATCATCAAATAAGAATGAAAGAGGGAGACGAATGGAAAACTGCTTTTAAAACAAAACATGGATTGTATGAATGGTTAGTGATGCCATTTGGACTAACTAATGCACCAAGTACTTTCATGCAATTAATGAACCATGTTTTGCATCCTTTTATAGGCAGGTTTGTTGTTGTGTATTTTGATGATATACTCATTTATAGCAAGAGTTTGGCTGATCATATTTTGCATTTGAAATCTGTTTTGGATGTGGTTAGAAAAGAGAAATTGTATGCTAACATGAAAAAGTGCACCTTTTGCACCGATAAGCTTGTGTTTATTGGCTATGTTGTGAGTGCACAGGGTATACAGGTTGATGAAGAGAAGGTTCATGCAATCCAAGAGTGGCCAAAACCCACAAGTGTAGGCCAAGTCCAAAGTTTCCATGGACTTGCAAGTTTTTACCGACGGTTCATGAAAGACTTCAGTAACATAGCTGCACCACTTACTGAAGTAATCAAGAAAGACATTGGGTTCAAATGGGAGGAAAAGCAAGAAGAAGCATTGAAACTACTCAAGGAAAAATTGTCTCATGCACCTTTACTTGCTTTACCTAATTTTACTAAAACATTTGAAATTGAATGTGATGCTTCAGGTATAGGAATAGGTGCTGTTCTTATGCAAGGTGGATGACCAATTGCGTATTTCAGTGAGAAGCTTAATGGGGCAGCTTTAAACTACCCTACTTATGACAAGGAAATGTATGCATTGGTCCGAGCATTGGAGACATGGCAACACTACCTTTGGCCTAAAGAGTTTGTAATTTACACTGATCATGAGTCCTTGAAGCATCTGAAGGGCCAACATAAGTTGAATAGGAGGCATGCGCAATGGGTGGAGTTCATTGAGACATTCCCATATGTCATCCGATATAAGCAAGGTAAAGAAAATGTAGTCGCTGATGCACTCTCTCACAGTTACGCCTTGATTTCTACTCTTGATGCAAAATTACTTGGTTTTGAGCACATTAAAGAATTGTATCCATTAGACCAAGATTTCTGTGAAGAGTATAGGAATTGTGAAGGCAAGGCCATGGGTAAGTTCTTTAGGCATGATGATTTCTTGTTTCGAGAGAATAAGCTATGTGTGCCTAATTGCTCATTATGAGACTTGTTAGTGAGGTAATCCCATGGAGGAGGGTTAATGGGACACTTTGGAGTTGCTAAGACATTAGCCATATTGCAAGAGCATTTCTTTTGGCCACACATGAAAAGAGATGTTGAGAGAATGTGTGGAAGATGTGTCACTTGTAGGCAAGCAAAATCCCAAGTGCAACCTCATGGACTATAGACACCACTTCCCATTCTAGTGAGCCTTGGGTTGACATTTCAATGGACTTTGTGTTAGGATTGCCTAGGACAAAGCATGGTAAAGACTCCATCTTTGTGGTTGTGGATAGATTTTCTAAGATGGCACATTTTATTCCATGCCACAAAATAGATGATGATGTGAGCACAAGCATGGATGGCAAGAGGAGAGGAGTAGCAGATGAGCTAACATTACCTCAAGGACCAATTACAAGATTAAGGGCCAAAAAGTTCAAGGAATCACTTCAAACTTATATGGGCAGAATGTTAGAAGGAATGGAAGCTCAAGATGCAATGAAGGCCAATGGAGCTTCACCTAATCAAATTGGGTTGAATTTACAAAATGGGTCCAATCTATGTTTAATTCATATTCCAAGTTAATAGATTAGTTTTTGGGCAGTTTACTACTTGCAATTTCGTTTGGGCTTGTATTTCTTATTGGGAGGCCCAAGTTTAAGGCCTAACCTAATAGTCTAGGTTATTAAACTTGTGGGGGTATAAATACCCTAGTGTATGGACGAGTTTGAGGAGAATGAATGAAAAACAGAATTGTTTTTGGAGTTTTATACTCTTGTTCAAGGCTTGACTTGAATCTTTATTGCATCAAGAATTGAACTTCATCAAGGTAATTACATCCTAGTGAACCTCTGTTCTTGATTCCTCAATCAACCAATTATTTGCGTTTCCATTTGCATCAGTCATTTGGGGGTTCAATAGGTTGGAAGTTCTCCATCTATTCTTGTTCTCTATCAATTTGTGTGTTTGGGGTTTCTGGATCATAAATATCCATGGGGTTCTGCATCATTCGGTATCAGAGCTAGATTAGGGTGAATTCTTATTTATCCTAGGTTATAGTTTGCTGTTTTTTTCTTTTCTACTCTGCCTTCCATCAATTAGAACCAGATCTAGGTATAGAAGTGCATGTTGCAGCTGGCTTGATTGTTTGGGATTTTATTTTGATCTTTTTTTCGTTCATATTTTGGTGTTATTTGCTGTTTATCCTATATTTAAAAAAGAAAGTTGGGATGCTGCTTAAAAGAAAGAAAAAAAAAACAAAAAGGAACAAAATTGAAAAGAGTTGGGGCTAGAAGAAGAAAAGCACCACAGAATTGTCTAATTAGGTTGGCAGCAAGTTCTTTGAACCTGTACACCTTTTTGGGCAGAATTCAGGGTATGATTGAATTCAAGTCTGAACACACTTTGGGTTTTGGAGAATAATTAGCAAAGTCAAAGAAGTATAAGCACAATTTGTGGGATTAGCATCATTCTAGGAAACTTACTTAATTTCTTTCCTTTTTGTCTTTATGTCTTTTTTCGTCCAAATTGATCTTTCCATTAAGGAAACATCAATTTCTGCATTTATGCATTAATTTTGTCTTTTTCCTTCAAATGTCAGTTGCTATTTTTGGTTACTCCTGCTTTTGCTTACATATACACCATAATTAACAATTTGATTCTTGTTAATTGGAGATCAGTATTTTGGGCAGTAAACTCTTCACATCTTGCATGCTCATTTCAATTTATTCTGGTATATTTGCTTCTAGTTTTGTACCTGTCTTCCTTGTTAAGTGTTTTCATTACCATCCTAGTATTAATTTGCTGTTTGTGAGTATTTTGGTTTAAGGATTAATTCTGAAGTGCAATTGAGAACAACAAGCTTGAGTGGTAAAAGGCTTGAGTGTATGAGCTTAAAGAGGGCAAAAGCCAACAATTGTGTGAAACATGAGTGGAGTGCCATCTTTTGAGTGAAACACGTGAGGGAGTGTATTGTGAGGCTGTTTTACTAACATTTCTTGCAGGTTCATAAAATGAGTAATCAGTCAACAAGGAGGGAGGGTAAAGAGCCCTCAGATGAAGAAGTTAACATGACTCTAGACATCAAATTGATATATAGAGCCTTTAATAGTCAATTTCAAAAGTTGAATAGTAGGCTAGATGAGTTAGATGAATGGAAGAGTGAGTTGTCAGAAAGCTTCCCAGGAAATGGTAGGCAAACTAATGATAGGAATAGGCATCAAAATGAGTTTGATCAGGGGCTGTTTGAAGATGAATTTGAAGAGAGGAGTTCAGCTCAAAATAGAAGGGGTGAAATAAGAATAGACAATAGGAGGGATAGTAATCTAAATGCTATCAAGATGCATATACCTCCATTTAAGGGTAGAAATGATGCTGAAGTGTACTTGGAGTGGGAGAGAAAAATGGATTTGATATTTGCTTGCCACAACTATTCCGAAGAGAAGAAGGTGAGGTTGGCTGCAGTAGAATTTTCAGATTATGCCTTAGTTTGGTGGGATGAATTAGTGAAGTCTAGGAGGATAAATGGTGAATATCCTATTGAGAATTGGGATGAGATGAAGAGAGTAATGAAGAAACGATTTGTGCCTTCTTATTACTATAGAGAGTTGCACCAAAAGTTGCATAAGCTTACTCAAGGGTCAAAATCAGTGGAAGATTACCACAAGGAGATGGAGATGCTCTTGATTAAAGCTAACATTGAGGAGGATAGGGATGTGACAAAGGCTAGGTTTATAGGAGGTCTGAACAAGGAGATAGCTGATGTAGTGGAGTTACATCACTACGTTGAGATGGAGGACCTAGTTAACATGGCCATGAAAGTGGAGAGACAACAAAAATGGAGGGGAGCAGCCAAGTCATTTTCGAATTCCAGTAGCAAATGGAGTTCAAAATGGAACAAATATGATGAGAAGAAGAAGGAGAAAGCCACTGATTCCGAGGAAAAGGGGCTGGATGCAAACAAAAACAAGGAGAAGAGTACTTCAACTCAAAAGGGTACTTTTGATTCCTTCTCAAAAACCTCTAAACATAGAGATATAAAATGTTTTAAGTGTCAAGGTCATGGTCATTATGCATCTGATTGTCCTAATAGAAAGACCATGTACATTAAAGGTGATGAGATTGTTTCTAAATCTGAAAATGATTATGATGGGAATGGTAGTGAGAGTAGCATGCCATCTTTAGAGGATTGTTCTGATGTTGAATATGCTGCTCATGGTGAATCTCTTGTTGCTAGGTGTGCATTGAATCTGAATGTTAAAGAAGAAAGCTTAGAACAAAGAGAAAATATATTTCACACTAGATGTTTAGTTGGTGGTAAAGTTTGTAGCATGATTATTGATGGGGGTACTAATGTGGCTAGCACCACTTTGGTGGATAAATTGGGGCTGAAATGTATTAAACAGCCAACTCCTTATAGGCTACAATGTTTGAATGATAGTAGAGAAGTGAAAGTTACTAGGCAAGTTGTGGTAGCTTTTACTATTGGGAAGTACAGTGATGAAGCTGTGTGTGATGTAGTACCCATGCATGCTGGTCATTTATTGTTGGGGACACCTTGGCAATTTGATAGGTGTGTGATGCATGATTGGTATAGAAACAGATATTCCTTTCAGCATGATGGCAAGAAAATCACTTTGGCACCTTTATCACCTAAAGAAGCTTACCTTGATCAAGTTAAGCTTCAACAATCAGCTTGTGGGAGTTCAGGTAGTGAGGTGAAAAAGAATAATGAGAGAAAAGAGGCTATGAGAGAAAAGAATAGAGAAAAAGGCCCAATGTTAAGTGACTGCACAAGTGAGGAAAAGAAAGTGAGATGTGCAGAAGAGAATAAACTAGTGAGTGACAAAAAGAAAAAGAGTGAAAAGAAAGGAAAAGAGAGGAGTGAAGAAGTTAAGAAACAACCATGTTTCTATGCAAAAGAGAGAGATATAAAGAGTGCATACTTACGCAAGAGAGCTTTTATTTTGATTCGGTTTAAGGAAACTTTGTTTACTGAAATTGACCTTAACCCCAAGTTGCCTAGTGTGTTTGTGACTTTACTGCAGGAATTCAGTGATGTCTTTCCTGAGGAGATACCCCACGGGTTGCCACCTAAAAGAGGAATTAAGTATCAGATTGATTTTGAACTAGGAGATTGGGTTTGGTTACACAGGCGAAAGGAGAGGTTTCAACAGCAAAGGAAGTCAAAGCTTGATGCAAGGGGTGATGGACCATTCCAAATTCGGGGACGAATCCTTTTGAGGAGGGAGGGAATGATGTGAGCACAAGCATGGATGGCAAGAGGAGAGGAGTAGCAGATGAGCTAACATTACCTCAAGGACTAATTACAAGATTAAGGGCCAAAAAGTTCAAGGAATCACTTCAAACTTATATGGGTAGAATGTTAGAAGGAATGGAAGCTCAAGATTCAATGAAGGCCAATGGAGCTTCACCTAATCAAATTGGGTTGAATTTACAAAATGGGTCCAATCTATGTTTAATTCATATTCCAAGTTAATAGATTAGTTTTTGGGCAGTTTACTACTTGCAATTTCGTTTGGGCTTGTATTTCTTATTGGGAGGCCCAAGTTTAAGGCCTAACCTAATAGTCTAGGTTATTAAACTTGTGGGGGTATAAGTACCCTAGTGTATGGACGAGTTTGAGGAGAATGAATGAAAAACAGAATTGTTTTTGGAGTTTTATACTCTTGTTCAAGGCTTGGCTTGAATCTTTATTGCATCAAGAATTGAACTTTGTTGGAATTCTCAAGAACCTCAGAATAAGGAAGAAAGAAAGAAAGCTTAGAACTTCTAGGTGTGAAAGCTCTGAACGAAAATCTGATTCCAAAATGAATTATTCTACAAATGATGTAGCTGAGATTACAATTTATAGACTAAGACTCAATTACTGAATTACACTAATGTCCCTAAGTAATTAACTGAAGATAAGACTAATAATACAAGATCAGAACCACACGCTATAGAACACTGCACCTGCACCTACCAAGACAAGCAGCCTAAGCAGCCTTATCTCTAACATCCCCCCTCAAGATCAGTGGCATGACTTGGAAGAGGAATGACACTGAGCTTGTCTCTAAGTTGAAGAAACCTTGAAGTTGAGACTGCCTTGGTGAGAATATCTACTGTTTGATCAAGAGACGGAATATGATAGACTTCAATTTCTTTATTGTTAACCTTTTCACGATCAAAATAAAGATCTAGTTCAATATGCTTAGTCTTTGAATGAAGGACCGGATTTGCTAACAAGCTGACTGTGCTCATATTGTCACAATATATTCTAGGAACTTTTGGTAGTTGAATGCTGAGTTCTTTGAGTAAAGACTGCAGCCAAGCCAATTCTGCCACTGCACTTGCAAGACTCCTATATTCAGCTTCAGTACTTGATCTAGACACTGTTGCTTGCTTTTTAGATGACCAAGAAACGAGATTAGGGCCAAGATAAACACAAAAACCTGAGGTGCTGTGCCTATCATCAATGTCTGATGCCCAATCAGCATCACAAAAGGCAGTGAGCTCAAGAGCAGATGATCTTTGGAGAACTAGAGCATGACATATGGTGCTTGCTAGATACCTCAGTATTCGTTTAACCAACTTCCAATGTACATCCATAGGGCAATGCATAAACTGACAAGCTTTGTTCACACTATATGATAATTCTGGTCTAGTAATGGTAATATATTGTAATGCTCCCACAAGAGATCTGTATGCAGCTTGATCAAAAATAGGAGGGCCACTACTAGCTGAGACATGTGGTGTTGAGGCCATAGGAGAGGGCATAGACTTTGCACCTTGCATACCAGCTCTAGCAAGAAGATCCTTAATGTATTTGGACTGAGATAAGTATATTGCACCAGCAGAACTGTAAGTAACTTCAATACCTAAGAAGTATTTAAGTTTCCCAAGATCCTTTAATGAGAACTTTGCATTCAGTTGATCAATCAAGTGCTGAACCAAAGTTGGTGAGGATCCAGTAATCAAAATATCATCCACATAGACTAAAACATAGAGAGAATGATGAGAAGTAACCTGAAGAAACAAGGAAGAATCACATTTTGCCTTGGTAAAACCAAGATCAAGTAAAGCTTCAGACAATTTTTGAAACCATGCACGAGAAGCTTGCTTAAGGCCATAGAGAGCCTTATGAAGCTTGTAAACTTGAGATGAGTCAGTTGATTCATATCCAGGAGGCTGCAGCATGTATACATCTTCATTCAAATCACCATTTAAAAAGGCATTATTAACATCTATTTGATGTATGTTCCACCCTTTTGATAAGGCCAAAGTGAGAAGAACCCGAATTGTGACTGGTTTTACTACTAGACTGAAAACTTCATGAAAATCAACTCCTGCCTCCTGATTATACCCTTTTGCAACTAATCTTGCTTTATATTTGTTGACAGTGCCATCTGGATTTTCTTTAACTTTAAACACCCATTTGCACCCTATAGGCCTCCTATCTTTGGGTAAAGCTTCTAAACTCCATGTCTTGTTGCTCATGAGCGCTGCATACTCAAGATCCATTGCACACTTCCATTCTGGTATATTAAGAGCTTCTTCAACAGTTTGAGGCTCTCTAGAGACAGTAAGTGCTGTTGGTACAGTTCCTCTTGCTTTGCTACTAGTCACCATTGAGTGATTGTTTGAATTGAGTGCCCTTGCTTTGCTACGGGTCACCATTGGGTGGACATTTTGAGGCAGACGTTGAGGAACTTCAAATTCTGCAGAGGGACCTGAAACATGTTGCAAAGAATCCATAATATTGGTATTATTAGCAAGTGCACATGAGTTATTTGTTTGTTCAGCAAATGCATTGGTATTCTGAGTATGTCTTGCGTTAGGGAATGATAGAATAGGAGGTATGGCTGAAAGTGGAGGAGAAACAAAATGTGATTTGTTACTGGAGAGTGACTGCTGTGAGGAACCCTTGCTGTTCTTGAATGGAAAACTACTTTCATCAAATATGACATCTCTAGATATAATTGTTTTCCCATCAGGATGTAGACACTTGTATCCTTTGTGTGCTGGACTATAACCAAGGAAAGTGGATTCAATGGATTTGAACTGAAACTTGGGATTATTGTAGGGCCTTAGGTTAGGATAGGCTGCACACCCAAAGACTTTAAGAGAAGAATAATCAGGTTTGATTTTGTACAAGGTTTCAAAAGGAGTAGAACCATTTAGGACTGGTGTGGGTAGTCTATTAATGAGATACACAGCTGTGCTAAAAGCTTTAGTCCAAAATGAACTAGGTAAAGATGATTGGTGAAGCAAGGCTAGTCCAGTCTCAGTTATATGTCTATGTTTCCTTTCTGCAAGCCCATTTTGTTCATGTGTATAAGGACATGAAACACGATGAACTATCCCTTGGTCTTTCAAATATTCAGTGAAAGCTCTAAACTCTCCTTCCCAATCAGTTTGTAAGGCAAGGATTTTGTGGTTGGTTTGAAGTTTTACTTGTTTCTTGAAATGAATAAAGGTCTGTAATGCATCAGACTTGCTTTTGAGAAAGTAAATCCATGTGTAATGGGTGAAGGTGTCTACAAAATGTATGTAATATCTATGTCCCTCTTTTGACAGCATAGGTGCTGGTCCCCACAAATCAGAATGAATTAGTTGAAGAGGTTTTGAGTATTCTGTTTGAGAAGAGGCAAAAGGAAATTTATGTAATTTACTAAGGCAGCAAGATGAACAAAAGGAAAGCTCTTTATTTGGTATTCTCATGTTACAGGAAGTGAGTACATTCTGGACAGTTTGTGCAGAAGCATGGCCCAATCTAACATGCCATTTGTCTAACTCAAAACAAGAATTTAACAAAGAAGAAGTATGGGAACTATGTACAGCAGGTGAAGTAATATTTGGTGACTGAGTTGTTGACACCTTTGCATTGATATATGGTCCTTTTTCAATACAAAATTCATCAAAGACATACAAGCCTTTTCTAACAGTCCCCTTCAAAAGTATTTGATGAGTATCCTGAGATTTAACATAACAAGAGTCAGGATGGAACTCAAAATAGACATAATTGTCTTTTGCAAACTGAGAAACACTCACAAGGTTTTTGGTAATATTTGGAACATGAAGAAGTGAGTTTAGGTGAAGATTTTGATTAGAAAAGCAAGACTTAATCTGAGAATTACTAATGTTTTTAATGAACAAACCTGAGCCATTACCAATGTGCACCTTCTCCTTTCCATTATATGGAGTCTTCTGCACAATGTTAGAGGCATCCACTGTCACATGATTAGTGGCCCCAGAATCAGGATACCATTCTTGATCAATGCCATTGCTGCTGCTGTTAGAAGTGAGCATTGCATAGGCTGTGTTTCTGACACTGCCATTGGTGCCATTGGCTGTCTTGCTGAAGTGGTTAGGCACTTGAGCTGGTCCTTGAAAACTTTCATCAAATCTGCGATAACAACTCCAGGACTAATGTCCATATCTCCCACATAATTGACATTGAATGTTGCTTTTATCAGAAAACCTTCCATTTCTACCAGCAAACCGCCCATTGTTGTAACTCCCTTTGCCTCTGAAAAAGTTTCCTCTACCTCCAAACCTTCCTCTATTTGCATACTGACCAGGGAAACTTTGATAACCACTTCGGTTCACATTGTAACTCTAAGGATGTGTAGCAAGATTCACTGTCATAGCTTCTACTTCTTTATGATGCTTCTCAATTCTATTTTCTTGTGCAAGCAATAATGCTTCAATCTCTTCAACTGAATACGGATCAGTTCTAGAAAGAATGGATGTAACAAAACCATCATATTCTGAGGAAAGATCATCAAGAATTACCTCTATATGGTCACTTTTTGTAATTGCATGTCCAACTGAGGCCAAAGAATCAACAAGATTCTTGATCTTTAAAAGATAATTAGTGGCTGTCATGGATCCCTTCTTCATAGTCTGCAGCTGTGCCTTGAATTGCTTAATCTTTGCCTTTGTATAAGAAGCAAAGAAAGTTTCCACCTTTTCCCAGACCTGGTACGAAAATTCACACCCAACCATTCTTGTAAGAATGTTTTCTGACATTGTTGACAGCAGCCAAGACAGCAAGAGCTGATCTTGCTTCTTCCAAAGAACATACTGCTGACTCAAGATCCCAAGAACTCTTCCTTGCTCATCTATTGCAAATCTTGATGGCACTTCTTGACCACCACTGATGTATTTCTCTAGTTCATGCCCTCTGATGGCTGCAAGAACTTGCTGTTTCCACAGCAGATAGGAATTGCTGTCTAACTTCACAGAAATAGAATGACTAAAAGAAACTAATGAAGCATTCAGAGATGCTAAAGAAAACGTATTCATATTCTCTCCCATTGGATCAATGCTCTGATACCATGTTGGAATTCTCAAGAACCTCAGAATAAGGAAGAAAGAAAGGAAGAAAGAAAGAAAGCTCAGAACTTCTAGGTGTGAAAGCTCTGAACGAAAATCTGATTCCAAAATGAATTATTCTACAAATGATGTAGCTGAGATTACAATTTATAGACTAAGACTCAATTACTGAATTACACTAATGTCCCTAAGTAATTAACTGAAGATAAGACTAATAATACAAGATCAGAACCACACACTATAGAACACTGCACCTGCACCTACCAAGACAAGCAGCCTAAGCAGCCTTATCTCTAACAAACTTCATCAAGGTAATTACATCCTAGTGAACTTCTGTTCTTGATTCCTCAATCAACCAATTATTTGCGTTTCCATTTGCATCAGTCATTTGGGGGTTCAATAGGTTGGAAGTTCCCATCTATTCTTGTTCTCTATCAATTTGTGTGTTTGGGGTTTCTGGATCATAAATATCCATGGGGTTTCGCATCAGATGATGCATCACACATTGCTGATTTGTTCTTTAGGGAGGTTGTAAGGTTACATGGGATGCCTAGGACAATTGTTTCAGATCGTGATGCTAAGTTTTTGAGCTACTTTTGGAAGACTTTGTGGTGTAAGTGAAAGACTAAGTTATTATTTTCTACTACTTGTCATCCACAAACTGATGGTCAAACCAAAGTAGTAAATAGGACTTTAACAACCTTGTTGAGGGCTATCATTAAAAAGAATATCAAAACTTGGGAAGATTAGTTACCACATGTTGAATTTGCTTATAATCGTACTATTCATTCTGCAACAAGATTTTCACCTTTTGAAATTGTTTATGGTTTTAATCCTTTAACTCCATTGGATTTAACACCATTACCTTTGAAAGAGTGTGTTAATTTAGATGGCAAAAAGAAAGCTGAATTTGTCAAGCAGATACATGAGAAGGCAAAGTTTAACATTGAGCATCGAACGGAGCAATATGCAAAACAAGCCAACAAGGGGCGTCATAAGCTCATTTTTGAACCTGGAGATTGGGTTTGGTTGCACATGAGGAAAGAAAAATTTTCAACACAAAGGCGTTCTAAGTTGCTTCCAAGAGGGGATGGACCATTCCAAGTTCTTGAGCGCATAAATGACAATGCATACAAGCTAGATTTGCCAGGTGAGTATAATGTTAGTGCCACTTTCAATGTTACTGATTTAACCCCCTTTGATGTAGGTGATGATTTGAGGACAAATCCTCTTCAAGAGGAGGGGAATGATGATAAAAGCATGGTGGATACAGCTGATCCAATTCAAATTCCAAGTGGTCCAATTGCAAGAGCTAGAGCTAAAAGGTTCAAGGAGGCTTTCAATGGATTGATGCAGAGCATTTGGGTTGAGGAGTGCTTTTTAAGGCCCAAATACTTAGACTCAAGTGCAGATCAAAGGTGGATTTCGTTGGTCCAAGTGGTGGAGTAATTTCAGCCTTTTTCTGAAGCCCATACACTTGGAAAGATTAATTTCAGCCTTTTTTATTGAAGCCCATACACTTGGAAGGATTACTTTCAGCTCAAGCATGTGGATTTGAGAAAATCAAGGAGATTAGATTTGCCTAATTATTACCCAGCGAATTTGGGATAACTTTCCTTTTTTATGGGATTTGGTCAGCCTTTTGGAATATATCTTCAACAATTATAGCATTGGGCTGATTATTTGGCTAATTATTCTCTTGTAAAGGCTGGGATACCATAATTATAGGGATTACCTTCCTTTTGCTATTTGTTTCCTTTTTCAAATTGTAATAACTCAGCCTATATATATGTATATCAAGGCTGAGAAGTACAGATCAGTTTTCTACATAAAAGTTGAGAGTTTTCTCTTTGGTTCTTTGAAGAACTTTCCGAACTTATCAAGAACTTGTTCTTGTGGCATTCATCCGACTTATCAAACGGATTACGATCCCGTTTGTGGCATCTACACATATCAAAGTTCATGTTTTCTTATAAACATTGGGTCGAGGTTTCCACCTACAAAATCTGATTGTAGAACGGTCTTGGGAATCAATTTTGTTGACGGGTCTCATTATTCTTGGCAGGGTTTGCATCAGAAGTTTTGAAGACAAGAGAGACTTGTTGGACAGAGAAAGAGAGAGGGAAAGTAGGAGAGAAATCTAGAGAGAAGAGGGAGAGTGAGTGTGTGTTGGGGAGGGAGAGAGAGGGTGTTTGGAAGAGAGAGTGAGAGGGGGAGAGAAATTTTAGATAGAAAGACACAAAAAGAGACAGAAGTTCTTTCTACAAAGCAAGAGAAGTTTTAAACACAAAGAGAGATGTGTTGAAAAGAGAGAGAAAGAGGGAGAGAGAGATTATTAGGGAGGGAGGGAGGGGGAAGGGCAGAGAGAGAGACACACACACAAAGACAGAGACAATGAGAGAGTGAGAGAGAGACATGTTGGTAAGAGAGAGAAAGAGGGAGAGATAATGTGCTGGGGAGGGAGAGAGAGGGAGAGAGAAATTTTAGACAGATAGTGAGAGAGAGTCAAAAGTTTGAGAGAGAATGCAAGAGAACTTTTAAGTAGAGAGAGAAGTTTTAGGAAGGGAGGGGAGTGAGAGAAAGATAGAGAGAAGGACAGAGAGAGACATGTTAGAAACAGATGGAGGAGACAAAGTGTGTGTTGGAGAGAGAGAGGGGGAGCAAGAGAGAGTGTTGGGGGGAGAGAGACACATTGGACAGAGAAAGAGAGGGGGTGAGAGTGATAGAGACAGAGAGAGAAGTTAGAGAGGGAGAGAGGTAAAGGCAGCGACCAAGAGAGAGTGAGAGAGAGACATGTTGGTAAAAGAAAGAAAGAGGGAGAGAGATTGTGTGTTGGTGAAAGAGAGTGAGAGAGAGAGAAATTTTAGAGAGTAAGTGAGAGGGAGAAAGAGGGAGATAGAGTTATGTCAAGTTCAATTTCTTCCATATACCACACCCTTTTTCTTAGTTTTAGAGAGCAAGAAAGAGAGTGTTGAGGAGTTAGCAAGAGAGATAGAGAGAGGGTGATAGATGGAAAGGGAGAGAGACAGAGACATAGATTGCTAGGAAGTTAGAGAGAGAGAGAGGGAGAGAGGTAAAGAGAGAGAAGTTTTGAGAGAGAGAGACACAAACACATTGGACAAAGAGAGAGAGGGAGGTTTTAGAGATAGAGAGACATGTTGGCCAAAAAGAGAAAGAGGGAAGTCTTAGAAAGAGTGTGTTGGGGGAAGAGAGACATGTTGGGCAGAGAAAGAGAGGGAGAGAGAGAGATGTGCTGTATAGAGTGAGAGTCACAGACACAGAGAGAAGTTAGACAGAGAGACAGAGAAGAAGAGAGAGAGTGAAGTCTGTCAGGGAGGGAGAGGGGGTGTTGGCAAAAGAGAGAGAGATAGAGAAAGAGACATGTGGGAAAGAGAGGGAAAGAGAGAGAGAGAAAGTGATGTGTCAAACAAAGAGAGAGGGAGATATATGTACATACATAGAGATAGAGAGACACATAGAGAGAGATGTGCTAGTCACAGAGAGAGAGAGAGAGAGAGAGTGTGTGTGTGTGTGTGTGTGTTGGGTGGAGAGAGAGAAAAACAATATGTTGGGCAGAGAAAGTGTGTTGGGAGGGAGAGAGACAGAGAATATGTGTTGGGAGGAGAGAGAGAGGTTGTGGGGAAGATAAAGAGAGTGTGTGTTGGAAGACATGTGTTGGTGAGTGAGAGAGTTGGGGGAAAAGAGTGTGTGATAGGGTGAGAGTCGGGGGAGAAAGGGCAATTTTCATTAGAGAAAGACAAAAGTATTAGAGAGATGGCAAGAGAAGTTTTAAACATAGAGAGAGAGAGACCAAGAGATTGAGGAAGAGAGAGAGAGCAATACAGAATGATGGAGAGAACAGGGAAGAGAGAGAAGGAGAGAGAGTGAGAGAGGAAGGGAGAGGCACAGAAAGAGAAATAGACTCTTGCTGGAAAGATAGAGTGTATATGGGATGTAGACACCTAATTTTGTCCGAGTCCAAAACAAAAAAGAAAAAAAGGCAAACCAACCAAAAGGGTCAAAGACAAAATAAACCCAACCAAAAGGCTCAAGGCAAACCAAAGCCAAAATAAACCCAACCAAAAGACCCAAGGCAAACTAAAGCAAAAATAAACCCAATCAAAATCCCAAAGTAAACCAAAACTGAAATAAGCACAAGAATGAAAACCAAAAATTAGGAAATAGAATAAAAAATTGAATGAATGATTGAAAGACAAAGAAGGTAGGAAAATGATGAATAAAAGACAAAGTAGATAAGAAAATGATAAAGAAGGAAAGAAAATTATGAGTAAAAGACAAAGAAGGAAAGAAAATGATGAATAAAAGACAAAAGAAAATAAGAAAATGATGAAGAAAGTAAGAAAATAATGAATAAAAGACAAAGAAGATAAGAAAATGATGAATAAAAGACAAAGAAGATAAGATGATAAGGAGAATCTAAAAAGACTAGGTGGGAAGATAAGAATTGAAAAAAAAATTAAACAAAAAGAGAAAAGTCTACAATTATACCACTATAAATAGCTAATATCAATCTCCCTTGAAGCACAGTAATCACCCATCGTTGGCATATGGTCATTACCTTTCACTTTCCACAAACTTCATCCTCTTCCAAAAAAAAGGCCTACCTGAATCTCTCCACTAATTCCACACCCAACACTCTCCCTCATTTTGTAAGGGTTGATCACCTCTCTATTGCATTCTATCCCTGTTCATTCAAGAGGAACTCAAAAGTGTATACTCAACTTTGATCCTTCTCCTAGCCTGTACTTTGAAAAGCACCAGCAACCTTAAGTCATTCCAACTCCGTCACCCATGTTCTTGGTATCTTCAATCAGTCAAGTTGGCTTTTAACTAGTGCAAGAAACTCAACACTGTTCACAATTCCTATACACCCAGTGGTTCCAAACGAAAGCCATCCTGCACCTTTACACCGAAACCATCACATTGCTGTCGAGCGTCCATCTCCCACTGTATCATTTTTGCCTCTTATGATGCCACCATCTAAAACCGAGCATAGCCATACCAACTTTTGTCCGAAACCAAAATTCTATCTCCAGGCTGACGAAGCTGCAAACATTGCATGCGATCATCGTGAAAATTCTAGGAGCAGATGTTTGCCCAAGAAGTCACACCCTGCCACCAGCATTAGTGAAACTCCCCTCCAGCATAGCATCTCGAGAGGTCTTGTCATCAAGCTACATCTCTGTTTCACCACCAGGCTACAACTTCTCCTTGGCTGGACATCTAGGCACGGGGACTAAACTCGACAAAGCCACAGTTGGCTTCTGGCATTGACCTAAATCTCCCCATCACCCCTTAGAGTTCACCGTTGAAGGGCACACATGTGCTGCAGAAGTGTTGCCGATTTTGTTACTGTAGTGGTTTGTTTTAGTGTTTCCTTTTGTTTCACATTGGAAGCATCCTCCTTCACAAAGAACCCAGAACTCCTCAGATTGTGTCATGATTCAGTACCCAAAAGAACTACATTTCCTCTTATCCATGAGAAAGCACTCTCACCTCAAGCGGAGACCACGGTCTTCTCCTCCTTACGGAATCTTTTCTTGCATTGGAAGGATCAGCAACCTTGACTAGAATGCACTTCTGCTCATTGTGCTGTCATTGATCAGAAAAGTTTCACATTTCTGATGCTTCGTTGCTGCAGTGTTCTGTCTCAGGGTGTTTCACCATCACACCACTGCTGTAACCCAGCCAAGTATCCCATTGAAGGAGCTTAATTCAGTGGCACCCCAACTAGATTCCGGCATCAATCAAAAGTTCTGCTCAGGTCAGCCAAACATCCTAAGGTGCCTCCATTGTCGCTGGTAAAAGGCATGTTTGCTGTCTACCGAAGAAGTTGCGTTTGCCGTCCTGTGTCGCTGAACCTGGCCTTTGAATGGTAAGGCTATAGTTTATGAAACTTGCATGTTGCCAAATATATTTTTAGTCTTTTTTATTTTATTTTAATTTTATGTGTTAGTTTTAAAATTTATGTTGAATTGAAAGTATGTTAGAGAAGGGTGATAGGGTGTTTATCTAAAAAATAGTTGGGTGCCACCCTCCTTGTGAATTTTGCATTTTTAGGGAATATAAAAATAAACTAAGTTATGTTCTTGTAAATAAAAAATAAATGATCATTTAGATGATACAAACCCCAGCCTGAAAATTTTATTTAAATTATTCAAAAGAAAGGCCTAAACTGGAATAGATGAGGAATTTTCAAAAAAATTATCTTTTAAAACCTCGGCTTGGAATAGGAAGGGGATCTTTATCAAGTTATTATAAAACCCTAATCTGGAATGGAAAAGGGACTCTTATGTAATTATTTTTTTAAAAAAAAATTCCAAACTGGAATGGAAAGGATATTTCTCCAAATCATTTTTTTCCAATCTAAATTAGAAAGGGGATTTTCATAAAATAATTTTTGAAACCCCGTGTTGGAATAAAAAGGGGACTATCATAAAATGATTATTTAAATATTCCAACCCAGAATGGATAGGAATTATTTTCAAAAATATTTATTTAAAACTAATGTAAATCAAATCAAGTAAATTAATTAGATCATTTTTTATACCAAAAGAGTGTTTAAGGTACTAATATCTTCCTTAAAATGTAACTAACCCTGAACCCATTCTCTAAAAATATAGACCATTTTTAATTAGATATCCGATCTCACCTTTAGACAATGTAGGTCGGTGGCGACTTCACAAAACAAAATAAAAATTTTCAGGGGTGACAGCTTGGCGACTCCACTGGTGATAATTAGAAGAGGGTTAGGCCAATTAAAAAATGATCTTATTAATTTTTTGATTGATTTGTTAGTCTAAATTTGTACATATTTATTTATTTATAAATATGTGTGCTTGGTAACTCTTTTTGATTGAGATATGTTTCCTCATATACACATTTACTCTCACCACATACTAGAACAAAGGAGAGGTCATGACTCCTGTGCCTTATGCTCGGGTCATATAGGATACCTTATAGGTTAGAGGGATGTAGTAAGGTTAGCCTTTGAAGGACCTTTGGTCTCTGTATGGGCACTCAAAATACTCCACTCAGGTTAATCCTCTCAAGGATAATTTGGAAACTCGATATAAGAAACATAGAACCTCCCCTCCACTTTTAATAGTCATAGAATTACCCCTTGTAAGAAATAGTTTTGACCTAGGCACATTGGGAACGTCCTATTAATTGCTAAAATTATCATATTCATGCATGATTGCATTTCTTTTTAAAAGAATAAAAATGCACTTTGGAAATCATAGGGTATTAGAACATTCGTCTTTGTTTGACATTTCATCCTTTTTGCAATTGAAGCATAGGATTTTCAAAATTAATTTTATGGCTACTTTATCTACTGGGACTATTGTTACCACTCAAGATCAAGCCAGGGAATCCCATGAGGGGCTTCATAGAAAATTTGGAGATTGTATGACTCATGATTCGGCCCCAAATCCTCCAGAAATAAGGAAGATTATTTTCAAATAGCATGACTTATCAAGACTCAAGCAATTCTGGAAAGACACCATAGATAAAGCAGCTTTTTCAACAAAGTTTGGCCACTTAGGTCATTTATTCATACCGGTTGATGAGCCTCTACTCAAAGCTTTGCTCTTTTTCTGGGATTTTGAATACAGAGTATTCTCTTTTGGGAATATGGACTTAACCCCTACTATAAAAGAATATGGAGCTATCCTAAAAGTACAACCAAATTTGGTATGGAGGGCATATTTTTATAACCTCAAGGCTGCTATTAGTAGACAATTAGCAAGATTAACAGGGGACAAGGTTACTGCTTTCGATAAGATTATTTGTAACAAAGGGGGAAGGCAATGCCTTCCCATTGATTTTCTCCTATCAGCTGTGGAAAACCATATCAATACTAAGAAAAGCTTTGACATGCTCGCCCTAGCTATATATGGCATGCTTCTTTATCCAAGGATGGAAGGTTACATTGATAGTCAAGTGGTGCTTTTGTTCTCCGAAATAAAGCCTGGAGTTCATCTAATTCCACCTATTCTAGTAGAAACCTTTTGCACACTATGTCATATGAGGAAGAAAGGGAAAGGAGGTTTCTTTGCATGTACTTGGTTGCTAACAATATGGGCATTCAGTCATCTCCCGCACATGAGCAATTTAGGATATCCACTTATGAAGCTGACTCAAGACTACAATACGACAAGGAATACCCTATATGAATTTTCTGAGCTCTCATGGCCCAAGGATAGACCTACTCAGAATCAATGGGTTCAAGCAGTGGCAGATATAAGAGAAGTGAAATGGAAAGCCTCTTGGATGCTAGTAATCTCCACACTTTATAGTTGTGGTAATAAGGCATGGGTTCCTCTCATTGGCCCATGGGGAGTAATAGGATATTCTCCTTCTATGGTCAAAAGACAAGTTGGCAGTAAACAATACATTCTGGCAACATTTGGGCTACATTCTCTGGATGTGACTTATGCTGATGATCCCACTAATATGAAGATTAGGGAAGCAAAATACTCTTGGAAGAGTATTCACTTCATAGAAGGCATAGGAGGCAATAAGGTTGCAACTACTAAGGAATACTCCACACGATACAGTAAGAAAAGAAAGGGTTTTGTACCTCTGATGATGGTTGCTCCCATCAAAAAGACTAAGAACTTGCATGTTGAAATCTCACACTCCCAACCTGAGCCAAAGACCATAGAAAAACAAACTTATTTAAAGTTGCAAGAAGAATATGAGCAATTGCAAGCAAGCTTCCAAAACCAAGGAGTAGAATGGAAGGACAAACAAAAATGGTTGATGGCTCAGAATAAGCAGTACGCTACAAGGATAGAATCTTTGGAAAGAAAAATTATTGCAGATAAAAAAAGAGGACGAAGAAGGGACTGTATGGTATAAAAAGAAATATAGGAACCTCAAAAGCTAGTTAGAAAGGGCAACAAAGAGACACAAGCAAGTTGAGCAAGACTTGGATGATGTTTGAGACGTCTTGAGGGGAGATAACCAACAACTAAAAAATGAGGTCTCAGAAATAAAAAGGGAAAATTGAGCCCTTGCAATGGAGGTGATTAGGCTTCAAAAAGAAAACAAGGAGCTAAGAAGTGCCTAGGCCAATCACCTTCAACACATTCATAAATTAGAAAACATGAAGGCCCAATTAACCAGCTACATCAGGGATGATAAAAGTCGACATGAGATAGAGGTGCAAAGTCTTCTCAATCAGCTAAAAGATTTCCCATGCATACAAAGATGAATGCAAATCTCTAAAGCTGAGTACTTAAGGCCTGAAGAAATGATGGTACAGATGGAACAAGCACATCAAGAGGAGATGCGGCAATTGGTTGTCATGCTTGATGCAAATTATTACAAAACAGAACTAATGATAGAAATTTGTATGAAAAGATCACCTGGGCACTGTACATGGAGAGAATCGGGATAACTGAAAGAGCTAGATAGTAGATAGATGAGATTGAAAGAACAATAATGCCAGAGGGTCAAATTGAGAATCTTTATTGGGCCCTACATGCAAATCTAAAAAATTTGGGGAAACCTCCTAGGTTGAACCCTAATAGGAAGCAAGGCCCAGTAGATGAAAAGTTTTAGAGAGAGAGAAAGAGGGAAAGGGAGGTTTTTGAGAGAGAGAAAAAGAGAAGTTTTAGAGAGACTAGAAAGAGAAAGAAAAGTTTCAGAGAGAGTGAGAGAGAAAGCAAGAAGTTTCATGGAGTCAGAAAGCAAAAAAGAAGTTTGAAGAGAGAGAGTAGTTTTAGAGAAAGAGAGAGAGAGAGAGTGAGATGGAGAGCAAGAGGGGAGAGAGGGAGAAGGGGTGAGCAAAGGGGGAGAGAGAGAGCGAGCAAGAAAGACAAAGCAAAAGAGAGAGAGGGACACCAAGAGGGAGAGGTAGAGAAGTTTCAAAGAGAGCAATAAAGAGAGAGAGGGGGATAGGGAGAGATAGAAATATTAGAGAAAGCAAAAGAGAGAGAGAAATGTTTTAGAGAGGGAGAGAGAGAAGTTCTAGAGAGAGCATAAGAGAGCGGAAGAAAAAAGTTTCAGTGAGAGTGAGAGACAAATAGAGAGAGAAGTTTCAAAGAGGGCAAGATAGAGAGAGAGAGAGAGAGAGAGAGAGAAACAAAAAGAGATTGTTAGCAGAGAGAGAAAGGGATAGAGTGAGCAAGCAATAGAGAGTGAGAGCAAGAAGTTTTATAGAGAGTGGGAAAGAGAGAGTGTGTGAGTGCTTTCACAGAGGGAGAAAGAGAGAAGGAGAGAAACATAACCCTTAGAGAGAACTTTTAGAGAGAGAGAAATAAGTTTCAGAGAGACCAACACAAAGAGAGAAAGAGAAAAGTTTGAGAAAGAGCAAGAGAGAGAGGAAGTTTTAGAGGGAGGAAGGGAGAGAGAGAGAGAGAGGGAGAAGTTTCCCAGAGAGTGAGGGAGAGTGAGCAAGAGCAGTTTTAGAGAGAGCCAAAAGTAGTTTTTGACAGATAAGGAGAGTGTCCGAGAAAGAGAGAAGTTTAAGAGAGAGCAAGAGACAAGAGAGAGAGACATTTCAAAGAGACCGAAAGAGAGAAAAAGGAAAGTTTTAGAGAGAGAGAGAGTGAGAATGAGTAAGAGAAGTTTTAGAGAGACCTAGAGAGAGATAAAGAGAAGTTTCAAAGAAAAGGTGAGAGAGAAAGTAAGCTTTTTGAGAGAGATAAAGAGAAGTTTCAAAGAAAGGGAGAGAGAGAGAGAGAGATGTTTCAGAGAAACCAAGAAAGAGGGATAGAGAAAAATTTCAGAGAGAGTGAGAGAGAAAGAGAGAAGTTTCAAGGAGTCAGAGAGCAAAAAAGACATTTGAGAGAAAGAGAGAGAGTAGTTTTAAAGAGAAAAAGAAAGAAAGCAAGAGAGAAAGAGGCAGATAGAGAGAGAGAGAGAAGTTTCATAGAGAGGGAGAGAAGGAGATAGAGAGAGGGAGGGAGAGAGGGGAAGAGAGACACAGAGAGGGTGGGAGAGAGATAACGAGTGAGAGACAAAGAGAGTAAGGGGGAGAGAGTGAGAGAGGCAGATTGAGAGACAAGGAGAGGGGGGAGAGAGGACTTTAAAAGAGACAGAGAGATGGGAGAAGTTTGTGAGAGACAAACAGGGAGACAAAGGGAAGTATTAGAGAGAGGAAGAAGTTTCAAGCAAAGCAAGACATAGGGAGAGAGTGAGGGAGAAGAAGGGAAAGACAGAGAGGAAGGTTTTGTGTGGAAAGTGGGTGAGAGAAGTTCTAAAGAGGCATAAAGAAAGGGAGAGAAAGAATGAGGGAGATATAAAGAGAGAGAAGGGGAGAGTGAAAGATGTTTCAGAGGGAGCAAGAGTGATATGAACCCACCTAACTCCACCTCAAAAGCTAGCTTGTAAGGGGAGGTTTGCGAACCCATATATATAACACCCAAGACCTCCCTACCTAACCAATGTGGGACTTCATCATTCTCGACCCCTTTAGACTGTACATCCTCGTACAGAGAACCAGGATCCATGGCCCACACCGACCAGAGTAGAGTAGGCTCTGATACCATATGATATGAACCCACCTAACTCCACCTCAAAAGCTAGCTTGTAAGGGGAGGTTTATGAACCCATATATATAACACCCAAGACCTCCCTTCCTAACCAATGTGGGACTTCATCAAAGAGGGAGAGAGAGAGATAGACAGAGAAGTTTTAGGGAGGGAGTAGTTTTAGAAAGAGAAAGAGTGCAAGTAAGCTAGAGTAGGAAAGAGAGTGTTTTTGTGTTAAAGAAAGAGAAAGAGATAGAGAGAGAAGTTTCAAATAGACCAAGAGAGGGAGTGAAAGAGGGAGAGAAGTTTCAGATAGAACAAGAGAGGGAGAGAGAGAGAGAGAGAGTCAATGAGAAAGAATGGTAGATGGAATGCCATAAAGAGGGAGAGAGAGTGTGGGTGTATGTTAGAGCAAGAGAGAGAGAAGATCTTAAGAGTGTGAGAAAGATAGGGAGATAGTGAGAAGTTTTAGAAAGAGTGTATTGTAGAGAAAGAAGTTTTAGAGAGAGCTACAAACAGAGAGAGACAAAAGTTTTAGAGAGAGAGATAGAGAATGAAAGAGAGAGAGAAATGGAAGATTCAGAGATAGTGAGATATACATTCTAGAGAGGGTGACAGAGAAGATTCACAGAGAGAGATAGAGAGTGAGTGAGAGAGTGAAACTTCAGAAAAAGAGATAGAGAGAGAAGTTTCAGAGAGGGGCGAGAGCAAGAGTGATAAAAGAGCAATTTCAGATAATCCAAGAGAGAGAGAGAGTAACAAAAGATTTAGGGAGACAAAGAGAGTGAGTGAGAGAGAGTTGGTGAGAGAGAGAGTGTGTTAAGGAGAGAGAGAGAGATAGAGAGAGAAGTTTTAAAGAGAGGAAGAGGGAAATTTTAAAGCAGGCAAGAGAGAGAGAGTATATGTAAAAGAGAGAGAGAGAATGATAGAAGTTTCAAAGAGAGAAAGAGAGAGATAGAGGAGGGAAGTTTAATGGACAGCAAGAGAGATAGAGAGAAATTTCAAAGAGAACAAGAGAAAGAGTGAGAAGTATCAAAGAAAGCGAGAGTGAGAGAGAGTGGTAGATAAATAGTTCTAGAGAGGCAGAGAGAGAAGTTTGAAAGAGAGTGACAGACAAGGAGAGAGAGAAGTTTCAGAGAGAGCTAGGCGTAGAGAAAGAAAGAAGTTTCATAATGACTGAGAGAGAGAAAAGGATGTTTTAGAGAGAGAAGTTTCGTAGAGGGCAAGAAAGAGACAAAGAAAGAAAGAAAGAATGAGACAAAGAGAGGGACATAGAGAGAGTAAGTGAGTGAGAGAAGGTTTGCAATTAAAGAGTGTGAAAGAGTCATTGCAAGAAGTTCTAGAGAGAGGGGGAAAGAAAGTGAGAAATCAAAGTTTTAGAGAGAGAGCAAGAGAGAAGTTTTAGAGAGACTAAGAGAGATATAGAGAGAAGTTTCAGATAAAGTGAGAGAAAGAGAGTGAGAGAGAAAAGTTTGAGATGAAGGAAGACAAATAAAGAGAAGTTTTAGAGTGGGCAGGAGACTATGAGAGAGAGAAGTTTCAAAGAAAGTGAGAGAAAGAGTGAGAGAGAAAGAAGTTTTAGACAGAATAAGGGCAAGAGAAAGTGAGAGCAAGAAAGAGAGTGTGTGAGTGTTGGCTGGACAGGGAGGGAGAGAGAAAGAGAGAAAGGGAAGACATGGAGAGAAGTTTTAGAGAAAAAGAGAGAAATAAATTTTAGATAGACCAACAGAGAGAGAGAAGAAGAAGTTCTAAAGTGAGAGAGAAAGAGAGAGAAGGGAAATTTTTGAGAGAGTGGGAGAGGGTGAGAGAGAAGTTTCAGAGTGAGAAGTTTTCAAGAGAGAGAGAAGCATAAGGGAGAGTGAGAGAGAGAGAGAGAGAAGTTTTAGACAAACAAAGAGTATAAGTGAAAATGGGAGAGAGAGAGTGTGTGTATTAAAGAAAGGGAGGGAAAGGGGCAAAGCGAGCAAGCAAAAGATAGTGAAAGCAAGAAGTTTCATAGGGAGCAAGAGAGAGAGTGTGTGAGTGTTGGTAGGAGAGAGAGAGAGAGAGAAAAAGAGAGAAAGGGAAGCATTAGAGACACAAAATGAGAGGGAGAGCGAAATAAGTTTCGAAGAGACCAACAAAGAGAGACTGGGAGAAGCTCCAGAGAGAGCAAGAGAGAGGGGGTAAGTTTCAAAGGGTACAGGAGAGAGAGAAAAAGGGAGAAGTTTTGTAGAGAGCGAGAGAGAGTGAGGGAGAGCAATTTAAGAGAGGGTGAGAAAGTTTTTGAGAGAGCAAGAGAGTGACTGAGAAAGAGTGAGAGAGAAAACTTTTCAAGAGAGAGAGGGAGTGATTTCAAAGAGAGAGAGAGAGAGCAAGAGAAGTTTAAGAGGAAGCTAGATACAGAGAGAGAAAAAAGTTTGAAAGAGACTGAAAGAGAGAGAAAGTGAAGTTTTAGAGAGTGAGAGACATTTTATGAAGAGAGCGCGTGAGAGAAGTTCTAGAGAGAGAAAGAGAGAGTAATGGAGAGAAGTTTGAAAGAGAGAGAAAGATAGAGGGAATGGGAGGTTTTAGAGAGAGAGAAAGGGAGAAGTTTTAGAGAGACAGAGAGAGAGAAAAGGTTCAGAGAAAGTAAAAGAGAAAGAGAGAAGTTTAAGGAGTCAGAGAGCAAAAAAGAAGTTTGAAGAAAGAGAGCAGTTTTAGAGAGGAAAAGTGACAGAGAGAGAAGTTTAATAGAGAGGGAGAGGGGGAGAGGGGGAGAGAGATAACAAGAGAGCAAGACATAAAGGGGAAACAAGATGGAGAGAGAGAGAGAGAGAGAGAGAGAGAGAAAGAGAGGGACATAGAGAGGGAGAGGGAGAGAAGCTTCAGAGAGAGCAACAAAGAGGGAGAGGGGGAGAGGTAGAAATATTAAAGAAAGCAAGAGAGAGAGAGAGAGAGAAATGGAGAGAGTAGTTCTAGATAGAGTGAGAGAGAGAGAGGAAGAAAAAAGTTTTAGTGAGAATGAGACACATAGAGAAACAAGTTTCAAAAAGGGCAAGAGAGAGAGAATGAAGTTTTAGATAGAATGAGGCCAAGAGAGAGTGTGTGAGTGTTAGTGGAGAGGGAGGGAGAGAGAGAAAGAGTGAAAGGAAAGCTGTGGAAAGGAGTTTTAGAGAAAGAGAGAGAAATAATTTTTAGAGAGACCAATAGAGAGAGATAGGGAGAGGTTCTAGAGAGAGAAAAGGGAAATTTTTGAGAGACTAGGAGAGGTTTTGTAGATAGTGAGAGAAGGTGAGAGAGAGAAGTTTTCACCTCAAAAGTTAGCTCATAAGGGAAGGTTTGCGAACCTATATACATAACACCCAAGACCTTTCTACCTAACTGATGTGGGACTTCATCATTCCCAACCCGTTTAGATTATATGTCCTTGTACAGAGAATTAAGATCCATGGCACACACCAACCAGAGTAGGATATGATATGAACTTGCCTACCTCCACCTCAAAAGCTAGCTCGTAAAGGAAGGTTTGCAAACCCATATATATAACACCCAAGACCTTTCTGCCTAACCAATGTGGGACTTCATCATTCCCAACCCCTTTAGACTATACATTCTCATATAAAGAACTAGGATCCATGGCCCACACAGACCAGAGCAAGGTAGGCTCTGATACCATATGAACCTGCCTAACTCCACCTTAAAAGCTAGTTCATAAGGGGAAGGTTTGCAAACCCATATATATAACACCTAAGATCTCTCTGCCTAACCAATGTGGGACTTCATCATACAGAGAAGTTTTAGAGAGGCAAAAAGAGGGAGAGAGAAATAAGTTTCAAAGAGACCAATAGAGAGAGAATGGGAGAAGTTCTAAAGGGAGCAGGAAAGGGGCAAAGTTTCAAAGGGTGCAAGAAAGAGATAGAGAAGGAGAAGTTTTGCAGAGAGCAAGAGAGAGTGAGGGAGAGCAATTTAAGAGAGGATGAGAAAATAGTTTTTTAGAGAGCAAGAGAGTGACTGAGAAAGAGTGAGAGAGAGAAGTTTAAAAGAGAGCGAGCAAGAGTGATTTCATAGAGAGAGAGAAAGAGCAAGAGAAGTTTAAGAGGGAGCTAGAGACAAGATATGTTAGAGATAAGGCTGCAGGCTGCTTGTCTTGGTGAGTTCAGGTGCAGTGCTTAAGGAGTCACGTGGTTCTGATCTTGCTCTATTAGTCTTGTCTTCAGCTTATTACTTAGGGACATTAGTGTAATTCAGTAATTGAGTCTTAGTCTATAAATTGTAATCTCAACTACATCATTTGTAGATTAATTCATTGAATCAGATTTACATTTTAGAGCTTTCACATCTTGGAGTTCTGAGCTTTCTTTCTTTCTTGTGTCTTTCTTCTAAGGTTCTTGAGAACTTCAACATGGTATCAGAGCTTTGATCCAATGGGAGAGAATATGAATACATTTTCTTTAGCATCTTTGAATGCTTCACTAGTTTCTTTTAGTCATTCTATTTCTGTGAAATTAGACAGCAATTCCTATCTACTCTGGAAACAGCAAGTTCTTGCAGCCATCAGAGGGCATGAACTAGAGAAATACATCAGTGGTGGTCAAGAAGTGCCATCAAGATTTGTAGTAGATGAGCAAGGAAGAGTTCTTGGGATCTTGAGTCAGTAGTATGTTCTTTGGAAGAAGCAAGATCAGCTCTTGCTGTCTTGGCTGCTGTCAACAATGTCAGAAAACATTCTTACAAGAATGGTGGGATGTGAATACTCGTACCAGGTCTGGGAAAAGGTGGAAACTTTCTTTGCCTCTCATACAAAGGCAAAGATCAAGCAATTCCAGGTGCAGCTACAGACTATGAAGAAGGGATCCATGACAGCTACTGATTATCTTTTAAAGATCAAGAATCTTGTTGATTCTTTGGCTTCAATTGGTCATGCAATTACAGAAAGTAACCATATAGAGGTAATTCTTGATGGTCTTTCCTTAGAATATGATGGTTTTGTTACATCCATTCTCTCTAGAACTGATCCGTATTCAGTAGAAGAAATTGAAGCATTATTGCTTGCACAAGAAAATAAAATTGAGAAGCATCATAAAGAAGTAGAGGCTATGACAGTGAATCTTGCTACACATCCTTAGAATTTCAATGTGAACCAAAGTGGTCATCAAAGTTTCCTTGGTCAGTATGCAAATAGAGGAAGGTTTGGAGGTAGAGGAAATTTTTTCGGAGGCAAAGGGAGTTACAACAATGGGCGGTTTGCTGGTAGGAATGGAAGGTTTTCTGATAAAAGTAACATTCAATGTCAATTATGTGGGAGATATGGACATCAGTCCTGGAATTGTTATCATAGATTTCAAGAAAGTTTTCAAGGACTAGCTCAAGGGTCTAACTACTTCAGCAAGATAGCCAATGGCGCCAGTGGCAGTGTTAGAAACACACCCTATGCAATGCTCACTTCTAGCAGTAGCAATAATGGCATTGATCAAGAATGGTATCCTGATTCTGGGGCCACTAATCATGTGACAGTGGATGCCTCTAACATTGTGCAGAAGACTCCATATAATGGAAAGGAGAAGGTGCACGTTGGTAATGGCTCAGGTTTGTTCATTAAAAACATTGGTAATTCTCAGATTAAGTCTTGCTTTTCTAATCAAAATCTTTACCTAAACTCACTTCTTCATGTTCCAAATATTAATAAAAATCTTGTGAGTGTTTCTCAGTTTGCAAAAGACAATTATGTCTATTTTGAGTTCCATCCTAACTCTTGTTATGTTAAATCTCAGGATACTCATCAAATACTTTTGAAGGGGACTATTAGAAAAGGCTTGTATGTCTTTGATCAGTTTCATATTGAAAAGGAACCGTATACCACTGTAAAAGTGTCAACTCAGTCACCAAATGTTACTTCACCTACTGTACATAGTTCCCATGCTTCTTCTTTGTTAAATTATTGTTCTGAGTTAGACAAATGGCATGTTAGATTGGGCCATGCTTCTGTACAAACTGTCAAGAGTGTACTCACTTCTTGTAACATCAGAATACCAAATAAAGAGCTTTCCTTTTGTTCATCTTGTTGTCTTAGTAAAATAAATAAATTTCCTTTTGCCTCTTCTCAAACGGAATACTCAAAACCTCTTCAACTAATTCATTCTGATTTGTGGGGACCAGCACCAGTGCTGTCAAAAGAAGGACATAGGTATTACATACATTTTGTGGATACCTTTACCCGCTACACATGGATTTACTTTCTTAAAAGCAAGTCTGATGCATTACAGACCTTTATTCATTTCAAGAAACAAGTAGAATTTCAAACCAACCACAAAATCCTTGCCTTACAAACTGATTGGGGAGGAGAATTTAGAGCTTTCACTGAATATTTGAAAGACCAAGGGATAGTTCATTGTGTTTCATGCCCTTATACACATGAACAAAATGGGCTTGCAGAAAGGAAACATAGACATATAACTGAGACTGGACTAGCCTTGTTTCACCAATCATCTTTACCTAGTTCATTTTGGACTGAAGCCTTTAGCACAGCTGTGTATCTCATTAATAGACTACCCACACCAGTTTTAAATGGTTCTACTCCTTTTCAAACCTTATACAAAATCAAACCAGATTATTCTTCTCTTAAAGTCTTTGGGTGTGCAGCCTATCCTAACCTAAGGCCCTACAATAATCCCAAGTTTCAGTTCAAATCCATTGAATGCACCTTTCTTGGTTATAGTCCAGCACACAAAGGATACAAGTGTCTGCATCCTGATGGGAAAACCATTATATCTAGAGATGTCATATTTGATGAAAGTAGTTTTCCATTCAAGAACAGCAAGGGTTCCTCACAGCAGTCACCTTCCAGTAACAAATCACATTTTGTTTCTCCTCCACCTTCAGCCATACCTCCTATTCTATCATTCTCTAATGCAAGACATACTCAGAATACCAATGCATTTACTGAACAAACAAATAACTCATGTGCACTTGCTAATAATACCAATATTATGGATTCTTTGCAACATGTTTCAGGTCCCTCTGCAGAATTTGAAGTTCCTCAACGTCTGTCTCAAAATGTCCACCCAATGGTGACCCGTAGCAAAGCAAGGGCACTCAATTCAAACAATCACTCAATGGTGACTAGTAGCAAAGCAAGAGGAACTGTACCAACAGCACTTACTGTCTCTAGAGAGCCTCAAACTGTTGAAGAAGCTCTTAATATACCAGAATGGAAGTGTGCCATGATCTTGAGTATGCAGCGCTCATGAGCAACAAGACATGGAGTTTAGAAGCTTTACCCAAAGATAGGAGGCCTATAGGGTGCAAATGGGTGTTTAAAGTTAAAGAAAATCCAGATGGCACTGTCAACAAATATAAAGCAAGATTAGTTGCAAAAGGGTATAATCAGGAGGCAGGAGTTGATTTTCATGAAGTTTTCAGTCCAGTAGTAAAACCAGTCACAATTCAGGTTCTTCTTACTTTGGCCTTATCAAAAGGGTGGAACATCCATCAAATAGATGTTAATAATGCCTTTTTAAATGGTGATTTGAATGAAGATGTATACATGCTGCAGCCTCCTGGATATGAATCAGCTGACTCATCTCAAGTTTGCAAGCTTCATAAGGCTCTCTATGGCCTTAAGCAAGCTCCTCGTGCATGGTTTCAAAAATTGTCTGAAGCTTTACTTGATCTTGGTTTTACCAAGGCAAAATGTGATTCTTCCTTGTTTCTTCAGGTTACTTCTCATCATTCTCTCTATGTTTTAGTCTATGTGGATGATATTTTGATTACTGGATCTTCACCAACTTTGATTCAGCACTTGATTGATCAACTGAATGCAAAGTTCTCATTAAAGGATCTTGGGAAACTTAAATACTTCTTAGGTATTGAAGTTACTTACAGTTCTGCTAGTGCAATATACTTATCTCAGTCCAAATACATTAAGGATCTTCTTACTAGAGCTGGTATGCAAGGTGCCAAGTCTATGCCCTCTCCTATGGCCTCAACACCACATATCTCAGCTAGTAGTGGTTCTCCAATTTCTGATCAAGCTGCATACAGATCACTTATGGGAGCATTACAATATATTACCATTACTAGACCAGAATTATCATATAGTGTGAACAAAGCTTGTCAATTTATGCATTGCCCTACAGATGTACATTGGAAGTTGGTTAAACGAATACTGAGGTATCTAGCAGGCACCATATGTCATGCTCTAGTTTTCCAAAGATCATCTGCTCTTGAGTTCACTGCCTTTTGTGATGCTGATTGGGTATCAGACATTGATGATAGGCATAGCACCTCAGGTTTTTGTGTTTATCTTGGCCCTAATCTCGTTTCTTGGTCATCTAAAAAGCAAGCAACAGTGTCTAGATCAAGTACTGAAGCAGAATATAGGAGTCTTGCAAGTGCAGTGGCAGAATTGGCTTGGCTGCAGTCTTTACTCAAAGAACTCAGCATTCAACTACCAAAAGTTCCTAGAATATATTGTGACAATATGAGCACAGTCAGCTTGTCAGCAAATCCGGTCCTTCATTCAAAGACTAAGCATAATGAACTAGATCTTTATTTTGTTCGTGAAAAGGTCAACAATAAAGAAATTGAAGTCTATCATATTCCGTCCCTTGATCAAACAGCAGATATCTTCACCAAGGTAGTCTCAACTTCAAGGTTTCTTCAACTTAGAGACAAGCTCGGTGTCATTCCTCTTCCAAGTCTTGCCACTGATCTTGAGGGGGGATGTTAGAGATAAGGCTGCAGGCTGCTTGTCTTGGTGGGTGCAGGTGCAGTGCTTAAGGAGTCACGTGGTTCTGATCTTGCTCTATTAGTCTTGTCTTCAGCTTATTACTTAGGGACATTAGTGTAATTCAGTAATTGAGTCTTAGTCTATAAATTGTAGTCTCAACTACATCATTTGTAGATTAATTCATTGAATCAGATTTACATTTCAGAGCTTTCACATCTAGGAGTTTTGAGCTTTCTTTCTTTCTTGCGTCTTTCTTCTAAGGTTCTTGAGAACTTTAACAAGATAAAAGTTTCAAATAGACTGAAAATGGGAGAAAGGGAAGTTTTAGAGAGAGAGAATGAGTGAGAGATGTTTTATGTAGAACGAGTGAGAGAAGTTCTATAGAGCCAAAGAGAGAGTAATTGAGAGAAGTTTTAATGAGAGTGAGAAAGAGGGAAAGGGAGGTTTTAGAGAGACTAAGTGAGAGATAGAGAGAGAGAGAGAGAGAGAGAGAGAGAGAGAGAGAGAGAGAGAAGTTTGAAGGAGTCAGAGAGCAAAAAAGAAGTTTGAAGAGAGAGAGTAGTTTTAGAGAGAAAAAGAAAGAGAGAAAGAGATGGAGAGAGAAGTTTCATAGAGAGGGAGAGAGAGGAAGAAGGAGAGAGAGGGGGTAAGAGAGAGCTAGAGAGCGAGAGAGAAAGAGAGAGCAAGACAGGGAGACAGAGGGAGGGAGAGAAAAAGAGAAAGGGACATAAAGAGGGAGAGGGAGAGAAGTTTTAAAGAGAGGAACAAAGAGAGAGAGGGGGAGAGGGAGAGATACAAATATTAGAGAAAACAAAAGAGAGAGAGAGAAGTTTCAGAGAGAGCATGAGAGAGAAGAAGAAAGAAGCTTTAGTGAGAGTGAGAGACAAATAGAGAGACGTTTCAAAGAGGACAAGAGAGAGAGACACAGACAAACAAAAAAAGATTATTAGCAGAGAGAGTGAGGAATAGAACGAGCAAGCGAGAGAGAGTGAGAGCAAGAAGTTTCATAACGAGCAAGAAAGAGAGTGTGTGAGTGTTGTCAGAGAGGGGAAAAGAGAGAAAGAGAGAAATAGAAGCTTAGAGAGAAGTTTTAGAGAGAGAGAGGGAGGGAAATAAGTTTAGAGAGGCTAGCAGTGAAAGATAGGGAGAAGTTCTAGAGAGCACAAGAGAGAGAGGCAAGTTTTAAAGAGAGTAAAGGAGAGAGAGGGAGGAGGAAGTTTCACAGAGAGTGAAAGAGGGTGAGGGAGAGCAGTTTTAGAGAGAGCAAGAGAGTAGGTTTTGAGACAGAAAGAGAGTGACTAAGAAAGAGTGAAAGAGAGATGTTTAAGAGAGAGTGAGAAAGAGAGAGGGAGAGAGAGACAGAAGTTTCAGGGAGAGCTAGAGACAAAGAGAGAAAGAACCTTGAAAGAGACTGATAGAGAGAGAAAGGAAAGTTTTAGAGAGAGAGAATAAGTGAGAGAAGTTCTAGAGAGACCAAGAGAGAGATAGAGAGAAGTTTCAAAGAAAGATAGAGAGAAACAGAGAAAGTGACCTTTTAGACACAGAAAGAGACATGTTTCAGAGAGACCGAGAAAGAGGGATGGAAAAAAGTTTTAGAGAGAGAAAGAGAGAAAGAGGTAAGTTTTAGGGAGTTAGAGGGCAAAAAAGAGGTTGAAAGAAAGAAAGAGTGATGCGGAACCCCATGGATATTCAAGATCCAGAAACCCCAAACACACAATTGATGGAGAACAAGAACAGATGGAGAACTCCCAACCTATTGAACCCCCAAATGACTAATGCAAATGGAAACGCAAATAATCGGTTAATTGAGGAATCAAGAACAGAAATTCACTAGGATGTAAATACCTTGATGAAGTTCAATTCTTGATGCAATAGAGATTCAGGCCAAGCCTTGAACAAGAGTATAAAACTCCAAAACAAATCTGTTTTTCATTCATTCTACTGAAACTCATCCATACACTAGGGTATTTATACCCCCACAAGTTCAATAACCTAGACTATTAGGTTAGGCCTTAAACATGGGCCTCCCAATAAGAAATACAAGCCCAAACGAAATTGCAAGTAGTAAACTGCCCAAAAACTAATCTATTAACTGGGAATATGAATTAAACATAGATTGGACCAATTTTGCAAATTCAGCCCAATTTGATTAGGTAAAGCTCCATTGGCCTTCATTGCATCTAGAGCTTCCATTCCTTCTAACATTCTGTCCATATAAGTTTGAAGTGATTCCTTGAACTTTTTGGCCCTCAATCTTGTAATTGGTCCTTGAGGTAATGTTAGCTCATCCACTGCTCCTCTTCTCTTGCCATCCATGCTTGTGCTCACATCATTCCCTCCCTCCTCAAAAGGATTCGTCCTCGAATCTGAATCAAGTTCAAAAAGAGATAGGTCAGAAACATTGAAAGTGGCACTCACATTATACTCACCTGGCAAGTCTATCTTGTATGCATTGTCATTGATGCGCTCCAAGACTTGGAATGGTCCATCGCCCCTTGCATCAAGCTTTGACTTCCTTTGTTGTGGAAATCTCTCCTTTCGCATGTGTAACCAAACCCAATCTCCGGGTTCAAAGATAACCTGCTTTCTACCCTTATTGGCCCGTTGTGCATACATGCGGTTTTTCTTCTCAATCTGCTCACGTGCTTTCTCATGTATTGTTTTAACCATTTCTGCCTTTTTCTTTCCATCTAAGCTAGCAATTTCACTCAAAGGCAAAGGCATTAAATCTAACACAGTCAATGGATTAAAACCATACACAATTTCAAATGGTGAAAAACCTGTGGAAGAATGTATAGCACGATTATATGCAAACTCAATAAATGGCAAACAATCCTCCCAAGTTTTCAAATTCTTACCAATGATAGAACGCAACAAGGTTCCTAAAGTCCTATTCACTACTTCAGTTTGTCCATTAATTTGTGGGTGACATGTAGTAGAAAACAAAAGTTTAGTACCTAACCTTCCCCACAACACTCTCCAAAAGTGACTTAGGAACTTAACATCTCTATCTGAAACAATGGTTCTTGGCACACCATGAAGCCGAACCACTTCCCTAAAGAAAAGGTCAGCAATATTTGTTCCATCATCAGTCTTATGGCAAGCAATGAAATGAGCCATCTTACTAAATCTATCCACAACAACAAATATGCTATCCCTACCCTTCCTAGTCCTAGGTAAACCCAAAACAAAGTCCATAGATATGTCTGTCCAAGGTTCATTAGGCACAGGCAAGGGTGTATACAAACCATGAGGCATCAACTTAGACTTAGCTTGTTTGCATGTAATACACTTGGAACAAACCTTTTCAACATCTTTTCTCATTTTTGGCCAATAAAAATGTTCACTAAGCATATCTAAAGTCTTTTGCACACCAAAATGCCCCATTAATCCTCCACTATGTGATTCCCTCACAAGCAACTCTCTAATAGAAGATGTAGGAATGCATACTTGTTTATTCCTAAAAAGAAATCCCTCATGCCTATAGAACTTGTTATGTGCAGCATGTTCACAAGCTTGATACACATCACCAAAATCAGAATCATTGGCATACAACTCTTTCAAATGTTCAAAACCAAGTAATTTGGAGCTAAGCATAGAAATCAAAGCATACCTCCATGATAGTGCATCAGCAACAACATTATCTTTCCCTTGCTTGTACTTGATCACATATGGGAATATTTCAAGATACTCTACCCACCTTGCATGCCTCTTGCTCAGCTTGCCTTATCCCTTTAAGTACTTGAGTGATTGGTGATGTATGACAAACTCCTTAGGCAGCAAATAATGTTCCCACACTTCAAGAGCTCTCACCAAAGCATAGAACTCCTTATCATAAGTGGAGTAGTTCAAAACAGGTCCACTCAACTTTTCGCTGAAATATGCTATGGGTCGGTTTTCCTGCATCAAAACAGCTCCTATACCAACCCCAGAAGCATCACATTCAATTTCAAAAGTTTTAGAAAAATCAGGCAAGCTTAAAACAGGTGCAGTACATAACTTTTCCTTTAAAGTGTTAAATGCTTCTTCTTGTTCTTTACCCCATTTGAACCCCATATTCTTTTTAACAACTTCATTTAGTGGTGCAGCAATAGTAGAGAAATCTTTAACAAATCGCCTATAAAAACTTGCCAAACCATGGAAACTTCTTACCTCACTAACAGACTTAGGTGTTGGCCAATCTTGAATAGCCTTCACTTTTTCAGAGTCAACCTCAACTCCCTTAAAACTCACCACAAAACCTAAGAAGACAACTTTATACATGCAAAAAGAACACTTCTTAAGGTTTGCATACAAGCTATTCTTCCTAAACACATCCAAAACAGTCCTAACTTGCAAGACATGATCATCTATGCATTTGCTATAAATCAAAATGTCATCAAAATATACAACCACGAATTTGCCAAGAAACTCACGCAAGACATAATTCATTAAGCGCATGAAATTACTAGGTGCATTAGTTAACCCAAATGGCATTACTAACCACTCATACAATCCATATTTAGTCTTAAATGTAGTTTTCCACTCATCTCCTTCTTTCATCCTAATTTGATGATAGCCACTTTTTAAATCAATTTTAGTGAATACACATGCACCATGCAATTCATCTAGCATATCATCTAACCTAGGGATAGGATGGCGATACTTTACAGTGATTTTGTTGACTGCCCTACAATCCACGCACATTCTCCAAGTTCCATCTTTCTTGCGTACCAAAAGAACTGGTACAGCACAAGGACTCATGCTTTCTCTTATATACCCTTTTGCCAACAACTCATCTACTTGCCTTTGCAACTCCTTTGTTTCCTCCGGATTGCTTCGGTAAGCTGGTCAGTTGGGAATTTGTGCTCCAGGTACAAAATCAATCTGATGCTCAATTCCTCTTTTAGGTGGTAACCCGTGGGGTATCTCCTCAGGAAAGACATCACTGAATTCCTACAATAAAGTCACAAACACACTAGGCAATTTGGGGTTAAGGTCAATTTCAGTAAAAAATGTTTCCTTAAACCGAATCAAAATCAAAGCTCTCTTGCCTAAGTATGCACTCTTTAAATCTCTCTCTTTTGCATAGAAACATGGTTGTTTCTTAACTTCTTCACTCCTCTCTTTTCCTTTCTGTTCACTCTTTTTCTTTTTATCACTCACTAACTTATTCTCTTCTGCACATCTCACTTTCTTTTCCTCACTTGTGCAGTCACTCAACATTGGGCCTTTTTCTTTATTCTTTTCTCTCATGGCCTCTTTTCTCTCATTATTCTTTTTCACCTCACTACCTGAACTCCCACAAGCTGATTGTTGAAGCTTAACTTGATCAAGGTAAGCTTCTTTAGGTGATAAAGGTGCCAAAGTGATTTTCTTGCCATCATGCTAAAAGGAATATCTATTTCTATACCCATCATGCATCACAACTTGCCTAGTAACTTTCACTTCTCCACTATCATTCAACCATTGTAGCCTATAAGGAGTAGGGTGTTTAATACATTTCAGCCCCAATTTATCCACCAAAGTGGTGCTAGCTACATTAGCACAACTACCCCATCAATAATCATGCTACAAACTTTACCACCAACTAAACATCTAGTGTGAAATATATTTTCTCTTTGTTCTAAGCTTTCTTCTTTAACATTCAGATTCAATGCACGCCTAGCAACAAGAGATTCACCATGAGCAGCATATTCAACATCAGAACAATCCTCTAAAGATGGCATGCTACTCTCACTACCATTCCCATCATAATCATTTTCAGATTCAGAAACAATCTCATCACCTTTAATGTACATGGTCTTTCTATTAGGACAATCAGATGCATAATGGCCACGACCTTGACACTTAAAACATTTTATATCTCTATGTTTAGAGGTTTTTGAGAAGGAATCAGAAGTACCCTTTTGAGTTGAAGTATTCTTCTCCTTGTTTTTGTTTGCATCCAGCCCCTTTTCCTTGGAATCAGTGGCTTTCTCCTTCTTCTTCTCATCATATTTGTTCCATTTTGAACTCCATTTGCTGCTGGAATTCGAAAATGACTTGGCTGCTCTCCTTTGTTTTTGTTGTCTCTCCACCTTCATGGCCATGTTAACTAGGTCCTCCATCTCAACGTAGTGATGTAACTCCACTACATCAGCTATCTCCTTGTTCAGACCTCCTATAAACCTAGCCATTGTCACATCCCTATTCTCCTCAATGTTAGCTTTAATCAAGAGCATCTCCATCTCCTTGTGGTAATCTTCCACTGATTTTGACCCTTGAGTAAGCTTATGCAACTTTTGGTGCAACTCTCTATAGTAATAAGAAGGTACAAATCGCTTCTTCATTACTCTCTTCATCTCATCCCAATTCTCAATAGGATATTCACCATTTCTTCTCCTAGACTTCACTAATTCATCCCACCAAACTAAGGCATAATCTGAGAATTCTACTGCAGCAACCTCACCTTCTTCTCTTCGGAATAGTTGTGGCAAGCAAATATCAAATTCATTTTTCTCTCCCACTCCAAGTACACTTCAGCATCATTTCTACCCTTAAATGGAGGTATATGCATCTTGATAGCATTTAGATTACTATCCCTCCTATTGTCTATTCTTATTTCACCCCTTCTATTTTGAGTTGAACTCCTCTCTTCAAATTCATCTTCAAACAGCTCTTGATTAAACTCATTTTGATGCCTATTCCTATCATTAATTTGCCTACCATTTCCTGGGAAGCTTTCTGAGAACTCCCTCTTCCATTCATCTAACTCATCTAGCCTACTATTCAACTTTTGAAATTGACTATTAAAGGCTCTATATATCAATTTCATGTCTGGAGTCATGTTAACTTCTTCATCTGAGGGCTCTTTACCCTCCCTCTTTGTTGAAGGATTACTCATTTTATGAACCTGTAAGAGATGTTAGTAAGACAGTCTCACAATACACTCTCTCACGTGTTTCACTCAAAAGATGGCACTCCACTCGTGTTTCACAAAATTGTTGGCTTTTGCCCTCTTTAAGCTTACACACTCAAGCCTTTTACCACTCAAGCTTGTTGTTCTCAATTGCACTTCAGAATTAATCCTCAAACCAAAATACTAGGATGGTAATGAAAACACTTAACAAGGAAGAAAGGTACAAAACTAGAAGCAAATATACCAGAATAAATTGAAATGAGCATGCAAGATATGAAGAGTTTGCTGCCCAAAATACTGATCTCCAATTAACAAGAATCAAATTGTTAATTATGGTGTATATGGAAGCAAAAGCAGGCATAACCAAAAATAGCAACTAAGATTTGAAAGAAAAAGGACGAAATTGATGCATGAATGCAGAAATTGATGTTTCCTTAATGGAAAGATCAATTTGGACGAAAAAAAGACATAAAGACAAAAAGGAAAGAAATTAAGTAGGTTTCCCAGAATGATACTAATCCCACAAATTGTGCTTATACTTCTTTGACTTTGCTAATTAATCTCCAAAACCCAAAGTGTGTTCAGACTTGAATTCAATCATACCCTGAATTCTGCCCAAAAAGGTGTACAGGTTCAAAGAACTTGCTGCCAACCTAATTAGAAAGTTCTGTGGTGCTTTTCTTCTTCTAGCTGCGACTCTTTTCAATTTTGTCCCTTTTCGTTTTTTTTTTTAAACAGCATCCCAACTCTTTTTTTTTTTTAAAAAAAATATAGGATAAACAGCAAATAACACCAAAATATGAACGAAAAAAAAAAAGATCAAAATCAAATCCCAAACAATCAAGCCAGCTGCAACATGCACTTCTATACCCAGATGTTATGTTTTTGGGTGTGAACCAAATTCTAAAAAAAAAATAAAAGAGTTACAGTTTCAGATGGAAACTACAACCAAGAGTTACAGTTTCAGATAGAAACTGCAACCAAGAGTTGCAGTTTTAGTAGGAAACTGTATACAGCAGTTTCAACTGCAGAAAATATAAAGAACTCAAGCACAGTGTGAATAGGAACCCGTGAACAGTGCGCAAAAGAAAACAGCAAACTATAACCTAGGATAAATAAGAATTCACCCTAATCTAACTCTGATACCAAATGATACCAAACCCCATGGATATTCAAGATCCAGAAACCCCAAACACACAATTGATGGAGAACAAGAACAGATGGAGAACTCCCAACCTATTGAACCCCCAAATGACTAATGCAAATGGAAACGCAAATAATCGGTTGATTGAGAAATCAAGAATAGAAATTCACTAGGATGTAAATACCTTGATGAAGTTCAATTCTTGATGCAATAGAGATTCAGGCCAAGCCTTGAACAAGAGTATAAACTCCAAAACAAATCTGTTTTTCATTCATTCTGCTGAAACTCATCCATACACTAGGGTATTTATGCCCCCACAAGTTCAATAACCTAGACTATGAGGTTAGGCCTTAAACATGGGCCTCCCAATAAGAAATACAAGCACAAACGAAATTGCAAGTAGTAAACTGCCCAAAAACTAATCTATTAACTGGGAATATGAATTAAACATAGATTGGACCAATTTTGCAAATTCAGCCCAATTTGATTAGGTGAAGCTCCATTCGCCTTCATTGCATCTAGAGCTTCCATTCCTTCTAACATTCTGCCCATATAAGTTTGAAGTGATTCCTTGAACTTTTTGGCCCTCAATCTTGTAATTGGTCTTTGAGGTAATGTTAGCTCATCCATTGCTCCTCTTCTCTTGCCATCCATGCTTGTGCTCACATCAAAGAGTAGATAGAGAGTAATTTTAGAGAGAAAAAGAGAGAGAGAGAGTAGGAGAGAAAGAGACTGATGGAGAGAGAAGTTTCATAGAGTGACATAGAGAGAGGGAGAGAGAGTGTGAGAGAGAGAAAGAAAGTGAAGGAAGGAGACATAGAGAGGGTAGGAGAGAGAGTTGCAGAGAGAGAGAGAGCAAGTGAAAGATAAAGAGAGTGAGGGAGAGAGAGAGAATGAGAGACAATGAGGGAGAGTAAGAGAGAGTGGAAGAGGGAGAAGGAGAGAAAAGTTTTAGAGAGACAAAAAGATAGGGGAAGTTTGTGAGAGATAGACAGGGAGACAAAGGGAAGTTGTAGAGAGAGGGAGAAGTTTCAAAGAAAGCACAACACAGGTAGAGAAAGAGAGGGAGAAGAAGGGAAAGAGTGAGAGAAGTTCTAAAGAGACACAAAGAGCGAGAGAAAGAATGATGGAGACACAAAGAGAGAGAAGAGGAGAGAGAGATGTTTAAGAGGGAGCAAGAGAGAGAGAGAAGTTTTAGAGAGGGAGTAGTTTCAAAAACAGAAAGAGAGTAAGTAAGCTAGAGTAGGAGAGAGAGTGTGTTTGTGTTAGAGAGAGAGAGATAGAGAGAACGAGAGTCAATGAGAGAGAATGGTAGACAAAGTGCTACAAAGAGGGAGAGAGAGTGTCAGTGTATGTTAGAGAAAGAGAGAGAGAGAAGTTCTTGAGAGTGTGAGAAAGATAGAGAGATGGTGGGAAGTTTCAGAAAGAAAGTGTTTGTATTATAGGGAGAGAAGTTTTGAAGTGAACTGCAAAGAAAGAGAGACAAAAGTTTTAGAGAGAGAGAGAGATAGAGAAAGAAAGAGAAAGAGATGAAAGTTTCAAAGAGAGAGAGAAATGGAAGATTCAGAGATAGTGAAATAGAGATATAAGTTCTATAGAGGGTGGGAGAGAAGATTCATAGAGAAAGAAGTTTTAGGGAGAGAAAGAGAGAAAGAAACGTTTTAAGTAGAGAGAGAGAGTGAGTGAGAGAGTGAAACTTTAGAAAAAGAGATAGGATGAAGTTTCAGAGAGGGCGAGAGCAAGAGAGAGAAAAGCAATAGAAGATATAGGGAGACAAAGAGAGTGAGTGAGGGAGAGCATGTGTTAAGGAGAGAGAGATGGGAGAGAGAAGTTTTAAAGAGAGGGAGAAGGAAATTTTAGAGTGGGCAAGAGAGAGAGAGAGAGATAGATGTTTCAGAGAGAGCTAGTGATGATAAAAGCATAGTGGAAACAGCTGATCCAATTCAAATTCTGAGTGGTCCAGTTACAAGAGCTAGAGCTAAAAGATTCAAGGAGGCTTTCAATGGATTGATGCAGAGCATTTGGGTTGAGGAGTGCTTTTTAAGGCCTAAATACTTAGACTCAAGTACAGACCAAGGGTGGATTTCATTGGTCCAAGTGGTGGAGTAATTTCAGCCTTTTTCTAAAGCCCATACACTTGGAAGGATTACTTTTAGCTCAAGCATGTGGATTTAAGAGAATCAAGGAGATTAGATTTGGCTGATTATTACTCAGCGAATTTGGGATCACTTTCCTTTTTTTGTGGGATTTGGTCAGCCTTTTGGAGTATCTTTTCAGCAATTATTGTATTGGGCTGATTATTTGGCTAATTATTCTCTTGTAAAGGCTGGCATGCCATAATTATAGGGATTACCTTCCTTTTTGCTATTTGTTTCCTTTTTCAAATTATAATAACTCAGCCTATATATATGTATACCAAGGCTGAGAAGTTCAGATCAGTTTTCTATATAAAAGTTGAGAGTTTTCTCTTTGGTTCTTTGAAGAACTTTCCGAACTTATCAAAAACTTGTTCTTGTGGCATTCATCCGACTTATCAAATGGATTACCATCCCGTTTGTGGTGTCTACACATACCAAGGTTTGTGTTTTCTTATAAACATTGGGTCGAGGTTTCCACCTACAAAATCTGATTGCAGAACGGTCTTGGGAATCAATTTCGTTGACAGGTCTCATTGTTCTTGGTGGGGTTCACATCATTTTGGTATCAGAGCACAGTTCTAGTCTCAGGTTTTGCCTATCCAATTTTAGTTTTGCAGTCAATATTCTATGTTTTCTTTTGTTTAGATTTCAACTTCAGTTGATACATATTTAAAAAAAAAAAAGAAGAAAGAAAAGAAGAGCTTTAGAAAAAAAAAAAGAAAGAAAAGAAGAGCTTCAAAAAAGAAAAGAAAAGAAAAGAAAAGCTGCAAAAAAAAAGAAAAAAAAATGTGGTATTCAACAAAAAGAAAGAAGAACAAGTCAGAAACTGCCAAAAAACTCTCCTTTTAGTGATTTTATTGATTCCCTTGATTCCATACTCTTCCTTGAACCATTGATAAGCTTGTCAATTGAATTGTTGCTGGAACAGGTTCTTGTTCTTGTTTGGATAAGTTTGAAAAGAACTAAAAGAGAAAATTATGAGTGGAAAAAGGCAAGAGTGGTAAGAGCAATAAAGGGAAAAAGCCAAATTTGTTGTGTGAAAACATGAGTGCTGAGAGAATTGTATTTGAGCAAAAAAAACTATGTGAGGGAAATAATTTGTGAGGACTTTTATTTTTCTAATTTCTTTTTGCAGCAAAAACATATCAGACAAAGCTATTCCCACAAGTTCTTCAGGAGGGGTTGATCCAAACCTACTTATGAATGCATTAATGGGAGAGATGAGAAGATTGTTAAGAGCAGAAATGGAGCAAGTTCATGAACAGTTGGACAAGGTAGAGAATGAATGCATGAGGCAACCACAAAATGTACAGAATGTGCATAGGAGGGAAAGAGTTCAACCAAGGGAAGTAAGGGTTGAAGATGAAGAGTATTATGGAGCTAGTTTTGATGAGGAAGATGATCAGGATTCCATTGTTAACAATAGGAGATATGGTGGATGGGGTAGAAGAGTTAGGAACTGAGAAGATAATAACTTGGGTAGTGTAAAGATGAAGGTTCCTCATTTCAAGGTAGGTCTGATCCAGAAGCCTATCTTGAATGGGAGAAGAAGATGGAGTTTATTTTTGATTGCCACAACTATTCTGAAGCAAAGAAGGTAAAATTGGCAGCCATTGAGTTCTTTGATTATGCCATTGTTTGGTGGGATCAATTGGTGTTAAATAGGAGGCGGAATGGAGAACGGCCAGTGGAAACTTGGGAGGAGATGAAGAAGATGATGAGAAAGCAGTTTGTCCCAAGTCATTACTACCGTGAGTTATACAAGAAGTTGCAAGGTCTTCGGCAAGGAAACCAGAGTGTTGAGGATTAATATAAGGAGATGGAGATTGCAATGATCTAAGCTAATGTTGAGGAAGATTGCGAAGCTACAATGGCTAGGTTTTTGCATGGATTAAATTAGGAAATACCAGATAGAGTGGAGATGCAACATTATGTGGAATTAGAGGAAATGGTGCACATGGCTATCAAAGTGGAGCAACAACTCAAGAGGGGATGTAGCTCACGTGCAGCCCAAAACTCAGGTTCTACTTCTTGGAAACCGAGATATACAAAGAAGGAGGATAAGCCTCAAGCATTCCCAACACCCAAACACAAATTTGAGAATAAAATTGAGAACTCCAGCCATGTTTCTCAAGGTAAAATTGAATCATCCAATACTCGAAATCGTGATATTAAGGGCTTTAAGTGTCAAGGTAGGGGACATATAGCAAGCCAGTGTCCAAACAAAAGGATTATGGTGATGCAAGACAATGGAGAAGTTGAGACTGAAAGCGAAGAAGACACCGAATCTATGCCACCATTAGAAGATGCGGATTATGAAGAATATGCTGCTGAAGGAGAATTGCTAGTGGCAAGAAGAGTCCTAAGTGTGCAGGCCAAAGAAGAAGAAGAAGTGCAGCGAGAAAACATTTTTCACACTCGGTGCAACGTCAAAAATAAGGTCTGTAGTGTGATTATTGATGGAGGTAGTTGTACTAATGTTGTTAGCTTAACTATGGTTAAAGAATTAGGGCTACCTACAATGAAACACCCTAAACCATACAAGTTGCAATGGCTCAATGATAGTGGAAAAGTAAGGGTGAATAAACAAGTATTGGTCGCTTTTTGCATTGGAAAGTATGAGGATGAAGTTTTGTGCGATGTAGTTCCGATGCAAGTAGGACATTTGCTATTAGGCCAACCTTGGCAATTTGATCGGCAAGTTAAGCATGATGGCTATACAAACAAGTACTCATTTGTGTTTAAGCAAAAAATGATCAATCTAGTCCTATGACACCAAAACAAGTTTATGAAGATCAAGTGAGGCTACAAAAAGAGAGTAAACAAAAATGGAATGAAGAAAGAGATAAAAATAAATTGAGTGAAAGTTTGACAGAGCAAACAGGAGAGGACAAGAAAATTGAGAGAGAAAAAAAGAGAGCTGATTTGACCATTGAGACAAAAAAAGAGAAAACACAAAAGAGCTTTTATGCAAGAGCAAGTGAAGTGAAAAGAGTAATGTTGTCAAATCAGCCAATGATTGTACTTTTGTACAAAGAGGCATTTTTGAACACTAATGAGATTGATCCTACTTTGCCTAGTTCTATTGTTTCTCTTTTGCAGGATTATGATGATGTCTTTCCCAAGGAGGTCCCAAATGGTTTACCTCCTATCCGAGGGATTGAGTATCAAATTGACTTCATACCCGGTGCTTCTATTCCAAACCAACCAGCTTACCAAACTAATCTGAGGAGACAAAGGAGTTATAATGGCAGGTTAGTGAATTGATGGAAAAGGGGTATGTGAGAGAAAGTATGAGCCCATGTGCCATTCTGGTGATTTTGGTGCCTAAGAAGGATGGGTCCTAGAGAATGTGTGTTGATTGTCAAGCCATCAACAATATTATGGTAAAGTACCGCCACCCCATTCCTCGCTTAGATGATATGTTAGATGAGCTACATGATGCTTGTGTGTTTTGCAAAATTGACTTGAAAAGTGGATATCATCAAATAAGAATGAAAGAGGGAGACGAATGGAAAACTGCTTTTAAAACAAAACATGGATTGTATGAGTGGTTAGTGATGCCATTTGGACTAACTAATGCACCAAGTACTTTCATGCAATTAATGAACCATGTTTTGCGTCCTTTTATAGGAAGGTTTGTTGTTGTGTATTTTGATGATATACTCATTTATAGCAAGAGTTTGGCTGATCATATTTTGCATTTAAAATCTATTTGGAATGTGTTTAGAAAAGAGAAATTGTATGCTAACATGAAAAAGTGCACCTTTTGCACCGATAAGCTTGTGTTTCTTGGCTATGTTGTGAGTGCACAGGGTACACAGGTTGATGAAGAGAAGGTTCGTGCAATCCAAAATTGGCCAAAACCCACAAGTGTAGGCTAAGTCTGAAGTTTCCATGGACTTGCAAGTTTTCACTGACGATTTGTGAAAGACTTTAGTAGCATAGCTGCACCACTTATTGAAGTGATCAAGAAAGACATTGGGTTCAAATGGGAGGAAAAGCAAGAAGAAGCATTCAAACTACTCAAAGAAAAATTGTCTCATGCACCTTTACTTGCTTTACCTAATTTTACTAAAACATTTGAAATTGAATGTGATGCTTCAGGTATAGGAATAGGTGCTGTTCTTATGTAAGGTGGACGACCACTTACGTATTTCAGTGAGAAGCTTAATGGGGCAGCTTTAAACTACCCTACTTATGACAAGGAAATGTATGCATTGGTCCGAGCATTGGAGACATGGCAACACTACCTTTGGCCTAAAGAGTTTGTGATTCACACTAATCATGAGTCCTTGAAGCATCTGAAGGGCCAACATAAGTTGAATAGGAGGCATGCGCGATGGGTGGAGTTCATTGAGACATTCCCATATGTCATCCAATATAAGCAAGGTAAGGAAAATGTCATCACCGATGCACTCTCTCACAGATATGCCTTGATTTCTACTCTTGAAGTAAAATTTCTTGGTTTTGAGCACATTAAAGAATTGTATCCATTAGACCAAGATTTCTGTGAAGAGTATAGGAATTGTGAGGGCAAGGCCATGGGTAAATTCTTTAGGCATGATGATTTCTTGTTTCGAGAGAATAAGCTGTGTTCCTAATTGCTCATTGCGAGACTTGTTAGTGAGGGAATCCCGTGGAGGAGAGTTAATGGGACACTTTGGAGTCGTTAAGACATTAACCATACTGCAAGAGCATTTCTTTTGGCCACACATGAAAAGAGATGTTGAGAGAATGTGTGGAAGATGTGTCACTTGTAGGCAAGCAAAATCCCGAGTGCAACCTCATGGACTATACACACCACTTCCCATTCCTAGTGAACCTTGGGTTGGCATTTCAATAGACTTTGTGTTAGGTTTGCCTAGGACAAAGCGTGGTAAAGACTCAATCTTTGTGGTTGTGGATAGATTTTCTAAGATGGCACATTTTGTTCCATGTCACAAAACAGATGATGCATCACACATTGCTGATTTGTTCTTTAGGGAGGTTGTAAGGTTACATGGGATTCCTAGGACAATTGTTTCGGATCGTGATGCTAAGTTTTTGAGCTACTTGTGAAAGACTTTGTGATGTAAGTTAGGGACTAAGTTATTATTTTCTACTACTTGTCATCCACAAACTGATGGTCAAACCTGTTAGAGAAAAGGGTGCAGTTTAGCATATGTTAGGGAATCACGTGGTTCTGGTGCTGATAGCAATCTATTAGTCTTGGTTTCAGTTTATTAGTTAGGGACATTAGTGTAATTCAGTAATTGAGTCATAGCCTATAAATTGTAATCTCAGCTACATCATTTGTAGAATAATTGATTGAATCACAATTTCTTTCAGAGCTTTCACATTTAGAAGTTTTGAGCTTTCTTCCTTTCTTCTAAAGTTCTTAAGAATTCCAATATGGTATCAGAGCCTTGATCCAATGGGAGAGAATATGAATTTGTTCTCACTAGCATCTCTGAATGCTTCATTAGTTTCTTTTAGCCACTCTATTTCTATGAAATTAGACAGCAATTCCTATCTACTCTGAAAATAGCAAGTTCTTGCAACCATCAGAGAGCATGAACTAGAGAAATACATTAGTGGTGATTAAGAAGTGCCATCAAGATTTGCAGTAGATGAGCAAGGAAGAGTTCTTGGGATCTTGAGTCAGCAGTATGTTCTTTAGAAGAAGCAAGATCAGCTCTTGCTGTCTTGGCTCCTGTCAACAATGACAGAAAGTATTCTTACAAGAATGGTGGGATGTGAATACTCACACCAGGTCTGGGAAAAGGTAGAAACTTTCTTTGGCTCTCATACAAAGGCAAAGATCAAGCAATTCAAGGTGCAGCTATAGACTATGAAGAAGGTATCCATGACAGCTATTGAGTATCTTTTAAAGATCAAGAATCTTGTTGATTCTTTGGCTTCAGTTGGTCATGTAATTACAGAAAATGACTATATAGAGGTAATTCTTGATGGTCTTTCCTCAGAATATGATGGTTTTGTTACATCCATTCTTTCCGGAATTGATCCGTATTTAGTAGAAGAAATTGAAGCATTATTGCTTGCACAAGAAAATAGAATTGAGAAACATCATAAAGAAGTAGAGGCTATGACAGTGAATCTTACTACACATCCTCAGAATTACAATGTAAACTGAAGTGGTCATCAAGGTTTCCCTAGTCAGTATGCAAATAAAGGAAGGTTTGGAGGTAGAGGAAATTTTTTCAGAGGCAGAGGAAGTTATAACAATGGGCGGTTTGCTGGTAGAAATGGAAGGTTTTCTGATAAAAGCAACATTCAATGTCAATTATGTGGGAGATATGAACATCAGTCCTGGAATTGTTATCACAGATTTGATGAAAGTTTTCAAGGACCAGCTCAAGTGTCTAGCCACTTCAGCAAGACAGCCAATGGCAGTATCAGAAACACACCCTATGCAATGCTCACTTCTAACAATAGCAGTAATGGCAATGATCAAGAATGGTATCCTAATTTTGGGGCCACTAATCATGTGCCAGTGGATGCCTCTAACATTGTGCAGAAGACTCCATATAATGGAAAGGAGAAGGTGCACATTGGTAATGGCTCAGGTTTGTTCATTAAAAAAATTGGTAATTCTCAGATTAAGTCTTGCTTTTCTAATCAAAATCTTTACCTAAACTCACTTCTTCATGTTCCAAATATTACCAAAAATCTTGTGAGTGTTTCTCAGTTTGCAAAAGACAATTATGTCTATTTTGAGTTCCATCCTGACTCTTGTTATGTTAAATCTCAGGATACTCATCAAATACTTTTGAAGGGGACTGTTAGAAAAGACTTGTATGTCTTTGATCAATTTCATATTGAAAAGGAACCATATACTACTACAAAAGTGTCAGCAACTCAGTCACCAAATGTTACTTCACCTGTTGTACATAGTTCCCATACTTCTTCTTTGTTAAATACTTGTTCTGAGTTAGACAAATGGCATGTTAGATTGGGCCATGCCTCTGTACAAACTGTCAAGAGTGTACTCACTTCTTGTAACATCAGAATACCAAATAAAGAGCGTTCCTTTTGTTCATCCTATTGTCTTAGTAAAACACATAAATTTCCTTTTGCCTCTTCTCAAGCAGAATACTCAAAACCTCTTCAACTAATTAATTCTGATTTGTGGGGACCAGCACTAGTGCTGTCAAGAGAAGGACACAGATATTACATACATTTTGTGGATACTTTTACCCGCTACACATGGATTTACTTTCTTAAAAGCAAGTCTGATGCATTACAGACCTTTATTCATTTCAAGATGTTGAAGTTCTCAAGAATCTTAGAAGGAAGGAGCAAGAAAGAAGAAAGAAAGAAAACTCAGAACTCCTAGATGTGAAAGTTTTGAAATGTAAATCTGATTCAAATGAATTAATCTACAAATGATGTAGCTGAGATTACAATTTATAGACTAAGACTCAATTACTGAATTACACTAATGTCCCTAACTAATAAACTGAAGACAAGATTAATAAGCAAGATCAGAACCCCACGTGACTCCTTAAGCACTGCACCTGCACACTGCACCAAGACAAGCAGCCTAAGCAGCCTTATCTCTAACATCCCCCCTCAAGATCAGTGGCATCACTTGGAAGAGGAATGACACTGAGCTTGTCTCTAAGTTGAAGAAACCTTGAAGTTGAGATTGCCTTGGTGAGGATATCTGCTGTTTGATCAAGAGACAGAATATGATAGACTTCAATTTCTTTATTGTTAACCTTTTCACGAACAAAATAAAGATCTAGTTCAATATGCTTAGTCTTTGAATGAAGAACCGGATTTGCTGACAAGCTAACTGTGCTCATATTGTCACAATATATTCTAGGAACTTTTGGTAGTTGAATGCTGAGTTCTTTGAGTAAAGACTGCAGCCAAGCCAATTCTGCCACTGCACTTGTAAGACTCCTATATTCAGCTTCAGTACTTGATCTAGACACTGTTGTTTGCTTTTTAGATGACCAAGAAACGAGATTAGGGCCAAGATAAACACAAAAACCTGAGGTGCTGCGCCTATCATCAATGTCTGATGCCCAATCAGCATCACAAAAGGCAGTGAGCTCAAGAGCAGATGATCTTTGGAGAACTAGAGCATGACATATGGTGCCTGCTAGATACCTCAGTATTCGTTTAACCAACTTCCAATGTACATCCGTAGGGCAATGCATAAATTGACAAGCTTTGTTCACACTATATGATAATTCTGGTCTAGTAATGGTAATATATTGTAATGCTCCCACAAGAGATCTGTATGCAGCTTGATCAGAAATAGGAGAACCACTACTAGCTGAGATATGTGGTGTTGAGGCCATAGGAGAGGGCATAGAATTGGCACCTTGCATACCAGCTCTAGCAAGAAGATCCTTAATGTATTTGGACTGAGATAGGTATATTGCACCAGCAGAATTGTAAGTAACTTCAATACCTAAGAAGTATTTAAGTTTCCCAAGATCCTTTAATGAGAACTTTGCATTCAGTTGATCAATCAAGTGCTGAACCAAAGTTGGTGAGCATCTAGTAATCAAAATATCATCCACATAGACTAAAACATAGAGAGAATGATGAGAAGTAACCTGAAGAAACAAGGAAGAATCACATTTTGCCTTGGTAGATCAAGTAAAGCTTCAGACAATTTTTGAAACCATGCACGAGGAGCTTGCTTAAGGCCATAGAGAGCCTTATGAAGCTTGCAAACTTGAGATGAGTCAGCTGATTCATATCCAAGAGGTTGCAGCATGTATACATCTTCATTCAAATCACCATTTAAAAAGGCATTATTAACATCTATTTGATGGATGTTCCACCCTTTTGATAAGGCCAAAGTGAGAAGAACCCGAATTGTGACTGGTTTTACTACTGGACTGAAAACTTCATGAAAATCAACTCCTGCCTCTTGATTATACGCTTTTGTAACTAATCTTGCTTTATATTTGTTGACAGTGCCATCTGGATTTTCTTTAACTTTAAACACCCATTTGCACCCTATAGGCCTCCTATCTTTGGGTAAAGCTTCTAAACTCCATGTCTTGTTGCTCATGAGCACTGCATACTCAAGATCCATGGCACACTTCCATTCTGGTATATTAAGAGCTTCTTCAACAGTTTGAGGCTCTCTAGAGACAGTAAGTGCTGTTGGTACGGTTCCTCTTGCTTTGCTACTAGTCACCATTGAGTGATTGTTTGAATTGAGTGCCCTTGCTTTGCTACGGGTCACCATTGGGTGGACATTTTGAGGCAGACGTTGAGGAACTTCAAATTCTGCAGAGTGACCTGAAACATGTTGCAAAGAATCCATAATATTGGTATTATTAGCAAGTGCACATGAGTTATTTGTTTGTTCAGCAAATGCATTGGTATTCTGAGTATGTCTTGCATTAAAGAATGATAGAATAGGAGGTATGGCTGAAGGTGGAGGAGAAACAAAATGTGATTTGTTACTGGAGAGTGACTGCTTTGAGGAACCCTTGCTGTTCTTGAATGAAAAACTACTTTCATCAAATATGACATCTCTAGATATAATTGTTTTCCCATCAGGATGTAGACACTTGTATCCTTTGTGTGCTGGACTATAACCAAGGAAAGTGCATTCAATGGATTTGAACTGAAACTTGGGATTATTATAGGGCCTTAGGTTAGGATAGGCTGCACACCCAAAGACTTTAAGAGAAGAATAATCAGGTTTGATTTTGTACAAGGTTTCAAAAGGAGTAGAACCATTTAGGACTGGTGTGGGTAGTCTATTAATGAGATACACAGCTGTGCTAAAAGCTTCAGTCCAAAATGAACTAGGTAAAGATGATTGGTGAAGCAAGGCTAGTCCAGTCTCAGTTATATGTCTATGTTTCCTTTCTGCAAGCCCATTTTGTTCATGTGTATAAGGACATGAAACACGATGAACTATCCCTTGGTCTTTCAAATATTCAGTGAAAGCTCTAAACTCTCCTCCCCAATCAGTTTGTAAGGCAAGGATTTTGTGGTTGGTTTGAAGTTCTACTTGTTTCTTGAAATGAATAAAGGTCTGTAATGCATCAGACTTGCTTTTGAGAAAGTAAATCCATGTGTAACGGGTGAAGGTATCTACAAAATATATGTAATATCTATGTCCCTCTTTTGACAGCATAGGTGCTGGTCCCCACAAATCAGAATGAATTAGTTGAAGAGGTTTTGAGTATTCTGTTTGAGAAGAGGCAAAAGGAAATTTATGTAATTTACTAAGGCAGCAAGATGAACAAAAGGAAAGCTCTTTTTTTGGTATTCTGATGTTACAAGAAGTGAGTACATTCTTGACAGTTTGTGCAGAAGCATGGCCCAATCTAACATGCCATTTGTCTAACTCAGAACAAGAATTTAACAAAGACGAAGTATGGGAACTATGTATAGCAGGTGAAGTAATATTTGGTGACTGAGTTGTTGACACCTTTGCATTGATATATGGTCCTTTTTCAATACGAAATTCATCAAAGACATACAAGCCTTTTCTAACAGTCCCCTTCAAAAGTATTTGATGAGTATCCTGAGATTTAACATAACAAGAGTCAGGATGGAACTCAAAATAGACATAATTGTCTTTTGCAAATTGAGAAACACTCACAAGGTTTTTGGTAATATTTGGAACATGAAGAAGTGAGTTTAGGTGAAGATTTTGATTAGAAAAGCAAGACTTAATCTGAGAATTACCAATGTTTTTAATGAACAAACCTGAGCCATTACCAATGTGCACCTTCTCCTTTCCATTATATAGAGTCTTCTACACAATGTTAGAGGCATCCACTGTCACATGATTAGTGGCCCCAGAATCAGGATACCATTCTTGATCAATGCCATTGCTGCTGCTGTTAGAAGTGAGCATTGCATAGGGTGTGTTTCTGACACTGCCATTGGCGCCATTGGCTGTCTTGCTGAAGTGGCTAGGCACTTGAGCTGGTCATTGAAAACTTTCATCAAATCTGTGATAACAACTCCAAGACTGATGTCTAAATCTCCCACATAATTGACATTGAATGTTGCTTTTATCAGAAAACCTTCCATTCCTACTAGCAAACCGCCCATTGTTGTAACTCCCTTTGCCTCTGAAAAAGTTTCCTCTACCTCCAAACCTTCCTCTATTTGCATATTGACCAAGGAAACTTTGATAACCACTTCGGTTCACATTGTAATTCTGAGGATGTGTAGCAAGATTCACTGTCATAGCTTCTACTTCTTTATGATGCTTCTCAATTCTATTTTCTTGTGCAAGCAATAATGCTTCAATCTCTTCTACTGAATACGGATCAGTTCTAGAAAGAATGGATGTAACAAAACCATCATATTCTGTGGAAAGACCATCAAGAATTACCTCTATATGGTCACTTTCTGTAATTGCATGTCCAACTAAAGCCAAAGAATCAACAAGATTCTTGATCTTTAAAAGATAATCAGTGGCTGCCATGGATCCCTTCTTCATAGTCTGTAGCTGCGCCTTGAATTGCTTGATCTTTGCCTTTGTATGAGAAGCAAAGAAAGTTTCCACCTTTTCCCAGACCTGGTACGAGTATTCACATCCCACCATTCTTGTAAGAATGTTTTCTGACATTGTTGATAGCAGCCAAGACAGCAAGAGCTGATCTTGCTTCTTCCAAAGAACTTACTACTGACTCAAGATCCCAAGAACTCTTCCTTGCTCATCTATTGCAAATCTTGATGGCACTTCTTGACTACCACTGATGTATTTCTCTAGTTCATGCCCTCGGATGGCTGCAAGAACTTGTTGTTTCCAGAGTACATAGGATTGCTGTCTAACTTCACAGAAATAGAATGACTAAAAGAAACTAGTGAAGCATTCAAAGATGCTAAAGAAAACGTGTTCATATTCTCTCCCATTGGATCAAAGCTCTGATACCATGTTGAAGTTCTCAAGAATCTTAGAAGGAAGGCGCAAGAAAGAAGAAAGAAAGAAAACTCAGAACTCCTAGATGTGAAAGTTCTGAAATGTAAATCTGATTCAAATGAATTAATCTACAAATGATGTAGCTGAGATTACAATTTATAGACTAAGACTCAATTACTGAATTACACTAATGTCCCTAACTAATAAACTGAAGACAAGATTAATAAGCAAGATCAGAACCCCATGTGACTCCTTAAGCACTGCACCTGCACACTGCACCAAGACAAGCAGCCTAAGCAGCCTTATCTCTAACACAAGAAACAAGTAGAACTTCAAACCAACCACAAAATCCTTACCTTACAAACTGATTGGGGAGGAGAATTTAAAGCTTTCACTGAATATTTGAAAGACCAAGGAATAGTTCATCGTGTTTCATGTCCTTATACACACACATGAACAAAATGGGCTTGCAGAAAGGAAACACAGACATATAACTGAGACTGGACTAGCCTTGCTTCACCAATCATCTTTACCTAGTTCATTTTGGATTGAAGCCTTTAGCACAGCTGTGTATCTCATTAATAGACTATCCACACCAGTCTTAAATGGTTCTACTCCTTTTCAAACCTTATACAAAATCAAACCTGATTATTCTTCTCTTAAATTCTTTGGGTGTGCAGCCTATCCTAACCTAAGGCCCTACAATAATCCCAAGTTTTAATTCAAATCCATTGAATGCACCTTTCTTGGTTATAGTCCAGCACACAAAGGATACAAGTGTCTGCATCCTGATGGGAAAACAATTATATCTAGAGATGTTACATTTGATGAAAGTAGTTTTCCATTCAAGAACAGCAAGGGTTCCTCACAGCAATCACTTTCCAGTAACAAATCACATTCTGTTTCTCCTCCACCTTCAGCCATACCTCCTATTCTATCATTCTCTACATTAACCAATGCAAGACATACTCAGAGTACCAATGTATTTGCTGAACAAACAAATAACTTATGTGCGCTTACTAATAATACCAATATTATGGATTCTTTGCAACATGTTTCAGGTCCCTCTGTAGAATTTGAAGTTCCTTAACATCCATTTCAAAATGTCCACTCAATGGTGACCCGTAGCAAAGCAAGGGCACTCAAATCAAACAACCACTCAATGGTGACTCATAGCAAAGCAAGGGGAACTGTACCAACAGTGCTTACTGTTTCTAGAGAGCCTCAAACTGTTGAAAAAGCTCTTAATATACCAGAATGGAAGTGTGCCATGGACTTGAGTATGCAGCGCTCATGAGCAACAAGACATGGAGTTTAGAAGCTTTACCCAAAGATAGGAGGCCTATAGGGTGTAAATGGGTGTTTAAAGTTAAAGAAAATCCAGATGGTACTATCAACAAAATTCGGTCCAGTAGTAATCAGGAGGTAGGAGTTGATTTTCATGAAGTTTTCAGTCCAATAGTAAAACTAGTCACAATTCGGGTTCTTCTTACTTTGGCCTTATCAAAAGGGTGGAACATTCATCAAATAGATGTTAATAATGCCTTTTTAAATGGTGATTTGAATGAAGATGTATACATGCTGCAGCCTCCTGGATATGAACCAGCTTACTCATCTCAAGTTTGCAAGCTTCATAAGGCTCTCTATGGCCTTAAGCAAGCTCCTCATGCATGGTTTCAAAAATTGTCTGAAGCTTTACTTTATCTTGGTTTTACCAAGGCAAAATGTGATTCTTCCTTTTTTCTTCAGGTTACTTCCCATCATTCTTTCTATGTTTTAGTCATGTGGATGATATTTTGATTACTGGATCTTCACCAACTTTGATTCAACACTTGATTGATCAACTAAATGCAAAGTTCTCATTAAAGGATCTTGGGAAACTTAAATACTTCTTAGGTATTGAAGTTACTTACAGTTCTGCTGGTGCAATATACCTATCTCAGTCCAAATACATTAAGGATCTTCTTACTAGAGCTGGTATGCAAGGTGTGAAGTCTATGCCTTCTCCTATGGCCTCAACACCAAATATCTCAGCTAGTAGTGGTTCTCCTATTTCTGATCAAGCTGCATACAGATCACTTGTGGGAGCATTACAATATATTACCATTACTAGACCAGAATTATCATATAGTGTAAACAAAGCTTGTCAATTTATACATTGCCCTACAGATGTACATTGGAAGTTGGTTAAACAAATACTGAGGTTTCTAGTAGGCACCATGTCATGCTCTAGTTCTCAAAAGATCATTTGCTCTTGAGCTCACTGCCTTTTGTGATGCTAATTGGGCATCAGACATTGATGATAGGCGTAGCACCTCAGGTTTTTGTGTTTATCTTGGCCCTAATCTCATTTCTTGGTCATCTAAAAAGCAAGCAACAGTGTCTAGATCAAGTATTGAAGCAGAATATAGAAGTCTTGCAAGTGCAATGGTAAAATTGACTTGGCTGCAGTCTTTACTCAGAGAACTCAGCATTCAATTACCAAAAGTTCCTAGAATATATTGTGACAATATGAGCACAGTCAGCTTATCAGTAAATCCAGTCCTTCATTCAAAGACTAAACATATTGAACTAGATCTTTATTTTGTTCGTGAAAAGGTCAACAATAAAGAAATTGAAGTCTATCATATTCTGTCCCTTGATCAAACAGCAGATATCTTCACCAAGGCAGTCTCAACTTCAAGGTTCCTTCAACTTAGAGACAAGCTCAGTGTCATTCCTTTTCCAAGTCATGCCACTGATCTTGAGGGGGGATGTTAGAGAAAAGGGTGCAGTTCAGCATGTGTTAGGGAGTCACGTGGTTCTGGTGCTGATAGCAATCTATTAGTCTTGGTTTCAGTTTATTAGTTAGGGATATTAGTGTAATTCAGTAATTGAGTCCTGGCCTATAAATTGTAATCTCAGCTACATCATTTGTAGAATAATTGATTGAATCACAATTTCTTTCAGAGCTTTCACATTTACAAGTTCTGAGCTTTCTTTCTTTCTTCCTTTCTTTTGAAGTTCTTGAGAATTCCAACAAAACTGAAGTAGTAAATAGGACTTTGACAACCTTATTGAGGGCTATCATTAAAAAGAATATCAAAACTTGGAAAGATTGGTTACCACATGTTGAATTTGCTTATAATTGTACTGTTCATTCTGCAACAAGATTTTCACCTTTTGAAATTGTTTATGGTTTTAATCCTTTAACTCCATTGGATTTAACACCATTACCTTTAAAGAGTATGTTAATTTAGATGGCAAAAAGAAAGCCAAATTTGTCAAGCAGATACATGAGAAGGCAAAGTTCAACATTGAGTGTCGAACGGAGCAATATGCGAAACAAGCCAACAAGGGGCGTCATAAGCTCATTTTTGAACCTGGAGATTGGGTTTGGCTGCATATGAGGAAAGAAAGATTTCCAGCACAAAGGCATTCTAAGTTGCTTCCAAGAGGGGATGGACCATTCCAAGTTCTTGAGCACATAAATGACAATGCATACAAGATAGATTTGCCAGGTGAGTATAATGTTAGTGCCACTTTCAATGTTACTGATTTAACCCCCTTTGATGTAGGTGATAATTTGAGGACAAATCCTCTTCAAGAGGAGGGAAATGATGATAAAAGCATAGCTGAAACAACTGATCCAATTCAAATTCCGAGTGGTCCAGTTACAAGAGCTAGAGCTAAAAGATTCAAGGAGGCTTTCAATGGATTGATGTAGAGCATTTGGGTTGAGGAGTGCTTTTTAAGGCCCAAATACTTAGACTCAAGTGCAGACCAAGGGTGGATTTCGTTGGTCCAAGTGGTGGAGTAATTTCAGCCTTTTTCTAAAGCCCATACACTTAGAAGGATTAATTTTAGCCTTTTTATTGAAGCCCATACACTTGGAAGGATTACTTTCAGTTCAAGCATGTGGATTTGAGAGAATCAAGGAGATTAGATTTGGCTGCTTATTACCCAGCGAATTTGGGATCACTTTCCCTTTTTTATGGGATTTGGTCAGCCTTTTGGAGTATCTTTTCAGCAATTATTGCATTGGGCTGATTATTTGGCTAATTATTCTCTTGTAAAGGCTGGCATGCCATAATTATAGGGATTACCTTCCTTTTTGCTATTTGTTTCCTTTTTCAAATTGTAATAACTCAGCCTATATATATGTATACCAAGGCTGAGAAGTTCAGATCAGTTTTCTACATAAAAGTTGAGAGTTTTCTTTTGGTTCTTTGAAGAACTTTCTGAACTTATCAAGAACTTGTTCTTCTGGCGTTCATCCGACTTATCAAAAGGATTACCATCCCGTTTGTGGCATCTACATATATCAAGGTTCGTGTTTTCTTATAAACATCGGGTCGAGGTTTCCACTTACAAAATCTGATTGTAGAACGGTCTTGGGAGTCAATTTCATTGATGGGTCTCGTTATTCTTGGCGGGGTTCGCATCAGCTAGAGAGAGAGAAAGAGAGAGATAGAGGAGAGAAGTTCTACAGAGAGTTAGAGTGGGAAAAGGGAAATTTTTGAGAGAGAGAGGGTGAGAGAGAGAAGTTTCAGAAAAAGAAAGAAGTTTTAAGGAGTCAGAGCACGAAAAGAAGTTTGAAGAGACAAACAGTAGTTTTAGAGAGAAAGAGAGAGAGAGAGAGAGTAAAATAAGTTTAGAGAGACCAGCAGTCATAGACAAGGAGAAGTTCTACAGAGCACAAGAGAGAGAGGCAAGTTTTAAAGGGAGCAAGGGAGAGAGAGGGAGGGAGAAGTTTCATAAAGAGTGAGAGAGGGTGAGGGAGAGTAGTTTTAGAGAGAGCAAGAGATTAGTTTTTGAGAGAGAAAGAGAGTGACTAAGAAAGAGTGAAAGAGAGAAGTTTAAGTGAGAGTGAGAAAGAGAGAGAAAGAGAGAAGTTTAAGAGAGACCTAGAGATAAAGAGGAAAGAAGTTTCAAAGAGACCAAAAGAGAGAGAAAGGGAAGTTTTAGAGAAAGAGAGAATGAGTGAGAGAACTTCTTGAGAAACCAAGAGAGAGATAGAGAGAAGCTTCAAAGAAAGAGAAAGAGAGAAAGTGAGCTTTTAGAGAGAGAAAGAGAGATGCTTCAGAGAGACCGAGAAAGAGGGATGAAGAAAAATTTCAGAGGGAGCAAGAGAGAAAGAGAGAAGTTTCGGGGCTTAGAGAGCAAAAAAGAAGTTTGAGAGAAAGAGAGGGTAGTTAGAGAGTAATATTGGAGAGAAAAAAAGAAAGTAACAGCAAGAGAGAGAGAAGTTTCATAGAGAGGGAAAGAGAGAGAGAGAGAGAGAGAGAGAGAAAGAAAGAGAGGGAGAGAGAGACACAAAGTGGGAGAGAGATAGAAGTTTTAGTGAGAGCAACAAACAGAGAGAGGTAGATATAATAAAGAAACACAGAAAGAGAAGTTTTAGAGAGAGAAAGAGAGTGAGTGGAGACAGAAGTCCCAGAGAGAGAAAGAGAGAGAAGTTTTAGGGAGAAAGAAAGAGAGAGAGTGCATGTGAGTGAGCAAGTAGTATCAAAAGAAGTGAGAGTGAGACCAAAGAGGGAGAAAGAGTGTGTGAGAGAGAGAGAGCGAGAGAAGTTTTAAAAAGAGATAGAGACAAAGGGAGAAAGAAGTTTCAAGTAGACCAAAAGAGAGAAAAAGGGAAGCTTAAGAGAAAAAGAGAGAGAATGAGTGAGAGAAGTTTTATGTAGAGAGTCAATGAGAGAAGTTCTAGAGAGACCAAGAGATTGATAGAGAGAAATTTCATAGAGAGAAAGAGAGGAAGGGAGGTTTTAGAGAGAGAGATAGAGAGAGCACGAATGAGAGAGGACGAGGGAAAGAGATATACAAATTCAGAGAGAGTGCAAGAGAAGTTTTAGAGGGAGAGAATAATCACAAAGAGAAAGAAAGAGAGAAAGACAAGCATTAGCAAGAGAAAGAGAGGGAGAAAGATGTTCTAGAGAGAGCGAGAGAAAGAAGAGAACTTTTAGCAAGGGAAAGAAATAGAGAGAGAAGTTTCAAAGAGGGTGGGAGAGAGAGAAAGAGAAGTTTTAGAGAATGAAAGATAGTTAGTGAGAGAGAGAAGTTTAAGAGGGAAAGAGAGAAAGAAGTCCTAGAGAGAGATAGAAAAACAGAAAGAGAAGTTTTAGAAAGAGAAAGAGAGTGGATGAGAGAGAGAATTTTTAGGGAGAAAGAGAGAGGGAGAAATTTCAAAGAGAGTGAGTGAGAGAGAGAAGTTTTAGAGAGGGTGAGAGATTGAGAGAGAGAAAGAGTGAGTGGGAGAGAGAGTTTCAAAGAGAAAGATTGGGAGAGAGTGAAGGAAAGAGAGAAAGAGAAGTTTTATAGAGAGAGAGAGAGTCAGTGAGAGAGAGAAGTTTTGGGGGGAGAGAGAGAAATAGAGAGAAGTTTTAGAGAGGGTGAGAGATAATGATAGAGAAAGACAGATAGACAGACACAAAGAGAAGTTTTAGAGAGAGAAACAGAGTGATTGAGAGAGTGGGATAAAGTGTATGTGTTTTTTAAAGGAAGAGAAAGGGAAAGAGAAGTTTTGGAGAGAGCTAGAGAGAGAGGTAGAGAGAAATTTTAGACCAATAAAGAGAAGGATAGTTCAAAGAGGGCAAGACACAAAGAGAGAGTGAGAAGTTTCAAAGAGAGCAAGAGAGGGAGAGGGAGAAAGGGAAGGAGAGAAAGAGAATGAGTGAGAGAGAGTGGTGGACACAGCATTACAGAGATAGAGAGAGAGAGAAATTTTAGAGAGAGCTAGATAGAGTGTGTGTGTGATAGAGGGAGAGAGAAGAAAGTTTCAGAGAGAGCAAGAGAGAGACAGGGACAAGGAGAGAGAGATAGAGAGTGGTAGACATAGTGTTGCAGATAGGGAAATGAAGAAAGAGAGAGAAGTTTCAAAGAACAATAGAGAGAGGGAGAGAGAGCAATTTTAGAGAGAGAAAGAGAGATAGGGAAGTTTTAGAGAGAGAGTGTGAGTGAGAGAGAAGTTTTAGAGAGAAAGGAGAGACAAAGAGAGGGAGAAAGGGAGAGAGAGAAAGAAAGATAGAGAAGTTTTAGAGAGTGAAAGAGAGTGAGCAAGAGAGAGGGAGAAAGAAGTTTCACAAAAGGCAAAAGAGAGAAGTTTCAAGGAGACCGAGTGAGAGAGAGAGAAAGAGAGGAGAGAAGGAGAGGAAGGGAAAGAAGTTAGAGAGAGAGAGTGTGTGTGAAAGAATGAGCAAGAGAAGTTCTAAAGAGATGAAGAGGGAGAGAGAAGTTTTGAGAGACATAGACAAAGAGCTAGAGAGAAGTTTGAAAGAGAGCAAGAGAGAAATAGAGAAGTTTCAAGGAGTGAGAGAGCAAAAAAAAAGTTTAGAGAGGGAAAGTTGTGAGTGAGACAGAATGGTGGAGTGAGAGAGTGAGTGAGAAAGGGACCAAGAGAGAGAGAAAGAAAGAGAGAGTGAGAGTGAGAGAGAGTAGTAGATAGAGTGTTCCAGAGAGGGAGAGAGTGAGAGAAGTTTTCGAGAGAGTTAAAGGTAGGGAGAGAAGCTTCAGAGAGACCAAAAGATGTTAGAGATAAGGCTGCTTAGGCTGCTTGTCTTGATGGGTGCAGGTGCAGTGGTCTATAACGAGTCTCGTGTGGTTCTGATCTTGTATTATTAATCTTGTCTTCAGTTTATTACTTAGGGACATTAGTGTAATTCAGTAATTGAGTCTTAGTCTATAAATTGTAATCTCAGCTACATCATTTGTAGATTAATTCATTTGAATCAGATTTACATTTCAGAACTTTCACATCTAGGAGTTCTGAGTTTTCTTTCTTTCTTCTTTCTTGCGCCTTCCTTCTAAGATTCTTGAGAACTTCAACATGGTATCAGAGCTTTGATCCAATGGGAGAGAATATGAACACGTTTTCTTTAGCATCTTTGAATGCTTCACTAGTTTCTTTTAGCCATTCTATTTCTGTGAAGTTAGATAGCAATTCCTATCTACTCTGGAAACAACAAGTTCTTGCAGCCATCAGAGGGCATGAACTAGAGAAATACATCAGTGGTGGTCAAGAAGTGCCATCAAGATTTGCAATAGATGAGTAAGGAAGACTTCTTGGGATCTTGAGTCAGCAGTATGTTCTTTGGAAGAAGCAAGATCAGCTCTTGCTGTCTTGGCTGCTGTCAACAATGTCAGAAAACATTCTTACAAGAACGGTGGGATGTGAATACTCATACCAGGTCTAGGAAAAGGTGGAAACTTTCTTTGCTTCTCATACAAAGGCAAAGATCAAGCAATTCAAGGCGCAGCTACAGACTATGAAGAAGGGATCCATGACAGCCACTGATTATCTTTTAAAGATCAAGAATCTTGTTAATTCTTTGGCTTTAGTTGGACATGCAATTACAGAAAGTGACCATATAGAGGTAATTCTTGATGGTCTTTCCTCAGAATATGATGGTTTTGTTACATCCATTCTTTCTAGAACTGATCCGTATTCAGTAGAAGAGATTGAAGCATTATTGCTTGCACAAGAAAATAGAATTGAGAAGCATCATAAAGAAGTAGAAGCTATGACAGTGAATCTTGCTACACATCCTCAGAATTACAATGTGAACCGAAGTGGTTATCAAAGTTTCCCTGGTCAGTATGCAAATAGAGGAAGGTTTGGAGGTAGAGGAAACTTTTTCAGAGGCAAAGGGAGTTACAACAATGGGTGGTTTGCTGGTAGGAATGGAAGGTTTTCTGATAAAAACAACATTCAATGTCAATTATGTGGGAGATTTGGACATCAGTCCTGGAGTTGTTATCACAGATTTGATGAAAGTTTTCAAGGACCAGCTCAAGTGCCTAGCCACTTCAGCAAGACAGCCAATGGCGCCAATGGCAGTGTCAGAAACACACCCTATGCAATGCTCACTTCTAACAGTAGCAGCGATGGCATTGATCAAGAATGGTATCCTGATTTTGGGGCCACTAATCATGTGATAGTGGATGCCTCTAACATTGTGCAGAAGACTCCATATAATGGAAAGGAGAAGGTGCACATTGGTAATGGCTCAGGTTTGTTCATTAAAAACATTGGTAATTCTCAGATTAAGTCTTGCTTTTCTAATCAAAATCTTCACCTAAACTCACTTCTTCATGTTCCAAATATTACCAAAAACCTTGTGAGTGTTTCTCAGTTTGCAAAAGACAATTATGTCTATTTTGAGTTCCATCTTGACTCTTTTATGTTAAATCTCAGGATACTCATCAAATACTTTTGAAGGGGACTGTTAGAAAAGGCTTGTATGTCTTTGATGAATTTCGTATTGAAAAAGGACATATATCAATGCAAAGATGTCAACAACTCAGTCACCAAATATTACTTCACCTGCTGTACATAGTTCCCATACTTCTTCTTTGTTAAATTCTTGTTCTGAGTTAGACAAATGGCATGTTAGATTGGGCCATGCTTCTGCACAAACTGTCAAGAATGTACTCACTTCTTGTAACATCAGAATACCAAATAAAGAGCTTTCCTTTTGTTTATCTTGCTGCCTTAGTAAATTACATAAATTTCCTTTTGCCTCTTCTCAAACAGAATATTCAAAACCTCTTCAACTAATTCATTCTGATTTGTGGGGACCAGCACCTATGCTGTCAAAAGAGGGACATAGATATTACATACATTTTGTAGATACCTTTACCCGTTACACATGGATTTACTTTCTCAAAAGCAAGTCTGATGCATTACAGAACTTTATTCATTTCAAGAAACAAGTAGAACTTCAAACCAACCACAAAATCCTTGCCTTACAAACTGATTGGGGAGGAGAGTTTAGAGCTTTCACTGAATATTTGAAAGACCAAGGGATAGTTCATCGTGTTTCATGTCCTTATACACATGAACAAAATGGGCTTGCAGAAAGGAAACATAGACATATAACTGAGACTGGACTAGCCTTGCTTCACCAATCATCTTTACCTAGTTCATTTTGGACTGAAGCTTTTAGCACAGCTGTGTATCTCATTAATAGACTACCCACACCAGTCCTAAATGGTTCTACTCCTTTTGAAACCTTGTACAAAATCAAACCTGATTATTCTTCTCTTAAAGTCTTTGGGTGTGCAGCCTATCCTAACCTAAGGCCCTACAATAATCCCAAGTTTCAGTTCAAATCCATTGAATGCACTTTCCTTGGTTATAGTCCAGCACACAAAGGATACAAGTGTCTACATCTTGATGGGAAAACAATTATATCTAGAGATGTCATATTTGATGAAAGTAGTTTTCCATTCAAGAACAGCAAGGGTTCCTCACAGCAGTCACTCTCCAGTAACAAATCACATTTTGTTTCTCCTCCACCTTCAGCCATACCTCCTATTCTATCATTCTCTAACGCAAGACGTACTCAGAATACCAATGCATTTGCTGAACAAACAAATAACTCATGTGCACTTGCTAATAATACCAATATTATGGATTCTTTGCAACATGTTTCAGGTCACTCTGCAGAATTTGAAGTTCCTCAATGTCTGCCTCAAAATGTCCACCCAATGGTGACCCGTAGCAAAGCAAGGGCACTCAATTCAAACAATCACTCAATGGTGACTAGTAGCAAAGCAAGAGGAACTGTACCAACTGCACTTACTGTCTCTAGAGAGCCTCAAATTGTTGAAGAAGCTCTTAATATACCAGAATGGAAGTGTGCCATGGATCTTGAGTATGCAGTGCTCATGAGCAACAAGACATGGAGTTTAGAAGCTTTACCCAAAGATAGGAGGCCTATAGGGTGCAAATGGGTGTTTAAAGTTAAAGAAAATCCAGATGGTACTGTCAACAAATATAAAGCAAGATTAGTTGCAAAAGGGTGTAATCAGGAGGCAGGAGTTGATTTTCATGAAGTTTTCAGTCCAGTAGTAAAACTAGTCACAATTCGGGTTCTTCTCACTTTGGCCTTATCAAAAGGGTGGAACATCCATCAAATAGATGTTAATAATGCTTTTTTAAATGGTGATTTGAATGAAGATGTATACATGCTGCAGCCTCCTGGATATGAATCAGCTGACTCATCTCAAGTTTGCAAGCTTCATAAGGCTCTCTATGGCCTTAAGCAAGCTCCTCGTGTATGGTTTCAAAAATTGTCTAAAGCTTTACTTGATCTTGGTTTTACCAAGGCAAAATGTGATTCTTCCTTGTTTCTTCAGGTTACTTCTCATCATTCTCTCTATGTTTTAGTCTATGTGGATGATATTTTGATTACTGGATCCTCACCAACTTTGGTTCAGCACTTGATTGATCAACTGAATGCAAAGTTCTCATTAAAGGATCTTGGGAAACTTAAATACTTCTTAGGTATTGAAGTTACAGCTCTGCTGGTGCAATATACTTATCTCAGTCCAAATACATTAAGGATCTTCTTGTTAGAGCTGGTATGCAAGGTGCAAAGTCTATGCCCTCTCCTATGGCCTCAACACCACATATCTCAGCTAGTAGTGGTCCTCCTATTTCTAATTAAGCTGCATACAGATCTCTTGTGGGGGCATTACAATATATTACCATTACTAGACCAGAATTATCATAAAGTGTGAACAAAGCTTGTCAGTTTATGCATTGCCCTACGGATGTACATTGGAAGTTGGTTAAACGAATACTGAGGTATCTAACAGGCACCATATGTCATGCTCTAGTTCTCCAAAGATCATCTGCTCTTGAGCTCACTGCCTTTTGTGATGCTGATTGGGCGTCAGACATTGATGATAGGCACAGTACCTCAGGTTTTTGTGTTTATTTTGGCCCTAATCTCGTTTCTTGGTCATCTAAAAAGCAAGCAACAGTGTCTAGATCAAGTACTGAAGCTGAATATAGGAGTCTTGCAAGTGCAGTGGCAGAATTGGCTTGGCTGCAGTCTTTACTCAAAGAACTCAGCATTCAACTACCAAAAGTTCCTAGAATATATTGTGACAATATGAGCACAGTCAGCTTGTCAGCAAATCCGGTCCTTCATTCAAAGACTAAGCATATTGAACTAGATCTTTATTTTGTTCGTGAAAAGGTTAACAATAAAGAAATTGAAGTCTATCATATTCCGTCTCTTGATCAAACAGCGGATATCCTCACTAAGGCAGTCTCAACTTCAAGGTTTCTTCAACTTAGAGACAAGCTCAGTGTCATTCCTCTTCCAAGTCATGCCACTGATCTTGAGGGGGATGTTAGAGATAAGGCTGCTTAGGCTGCTTGTCTTGATGGGTGCAGGTGCAGTGGTCTATAACGAGTCTCATGTGGTTCTAATCTTGTATTATTAATCTTGTCTTCAGTTTATTACTTAGGGACATTGTGTAATTCAGTAATTAAGTCTTAGTCTATAAATTGTAATCTTAGCTACATCATTTGTAGATTAATTCATTTGAATCAGATTTACATTTCAAAACTTTCACATCTAGGAGTTCTGAGTTTTCTTTCTTTCTTCTTTCTTGCGCCTTCCTTCTAAGATTCTTGAGAACTTCAACAAAAGAGAGAAAGTTAAGTTTCAGAGAAAAGAGAGTGAGTGAGAGAAGTTCTAGAGTGACTAAAAGAGAGAGAGATAAAGAGAAGTTTCAAAGAGAGAGAGACAAAGAAAGAGAGATTTTAGAGAGAGAGAGAAGTTTCAGAGAGAATAAGAGAGAGAGAGAGAGATCGAGAAAAGTTTCAGAGAGAACAAGAGAGAAAGAAAGAAGTTTTAGGGATTAAGAAAGAGAAAAAGAAGTTTGAGAGAGAGATAGAGTAGCTTCAGAGAGAAAAAAAGAGAGGGAAAGAGAGATAAAGAAGTTCATAGAGAACAAGAGAAAGCAAAAGGAAGAGAGAGGGAGAGGGGGGAGAGAAAGGGATAGAGGGAAGTTTTAGAGAGAGCAAGAATGAGAAAGTGAGAGGGGGGAGAGAAAGGGATAGAGGGAAGTTTTAGAGAGAGCAAGAATGAGAATGTAAGAGGGAAAGGGATATAAAAGTTCTAGAAAGAGGGAGAGAAGTTCTAGAGAGAGAATGAGAGAAAGAGAAATTTCTGGGAGAAAAGACATTGAGAGAGAGAACTTTTAGAGAGAGAAAGATAGTAAGTGAGAGAAAGGAGAAGCTGCAGTGAGAGAGAGAAGTTTTAGAGAAGGCAAGAGAGGGAAAGAGAAGTTTTAGAGAAGGCAAGAGAGGGAAAGAGAAGTTTTAGAGAGTGAAAGACAGTGAGTGAGAGAGAGAAGTTTTAGAGAGAAGAAAGAGAGTGTATGAGTGAGCAAGAAGTATCAAAGAAAGTGAGAGTAAGAGAGAGATAGTAGTAGACAGAGTGTTCCAAAGAGGGAGAGAGAAAGAGTGTGTATGAGAGAGAGAGTGATAAAAGTTTTAGATAGAGCTAGAGACATGTAGAGAAAGAAGCTTCAAAGAGAAAAGAGAGAGAAGGGGAAGTTTAAGAGAAAAAGAGAGAGAGTGAGTGAGAAGTTTTACAGAGAGAGTCAATGAGAGAAGTTCTAGAGAGACCAAGGGAGAGAGAGATAGAGAGAAGTTTCAAGGAGAGAAAGAAGGAGAAAGAGAGAAAGGGAGGCTTTAGAGAGAGAGAAGTTTCAGAGAGACTATGAGAGAGAGAGACAAAGAAAAGTTTCTAAGAGATTGAGAGAGAAAAAGAGGAGTTTCAGCAAGTGAGAGAGCAAAAAAGAAGTTTGAGAGAGAGATAGAGTAGTTTTACAAAGAAAAAGAAAGAGTAAGAGAAAGAGACAGAGAGAGAAGTTTCATGGAGAGCCACAGAGAGAGAGAAAGGAAAAGGAAAAGAGATAGGGAGAGGGAGGGGGAGGGAGAGAGAGAGAGAGTAGAGAAAAGTTTTAGAGAGAGCAAGAATGAGAAAGGGGGAGGGAAAGAGATATAAAAGTTCTAGAGAGAGTTAGAGGGAAGTAGAGAAAAAGAAGTTTCTAGGAGATAAGGACAGTGAGAGAGAAGATGGAGAGAGAGAGAAAGAGAGGGAGAGAGAAGTTCCAGAGAGAGCAAGAGAGAGAGAGAGAGAGAGAGAGAGAGAGAGGAAGTTTCAGTGTGAGTGAAAGAGAGAGAAACAAAGAGAGAAGTTTCAGAGAAGGAAAGGGAGAGGGAGAAGTTCCACAAAGAGGAAGATAGAAAGAGAAGTTTTAGAAAAAGAAAGAGAGTGGATGATAGAATGAAGTTTCAGAGCAAAAGAAAAAGAGACAGAGAGAGAAATTCTAGAGTGAGAAAGCGTAGTTTATGTGTGAGAGAGAGAGAAATAGAGGGAAATAAGTTTCAGAGAGGACTAGAGATAGACAGAGAAAGAGAGTGAGTAGGAGAGAGAAGTTTCATTGAGAAAGACAAAGATGGAGAAGTTCAAGAGAGAGCGAGAGAGAGAGAGAGGGAAAGAGAGAAATAGAAGTTTTATGAGAGAATGAGAGTCGGTAAGAGAGAAAAGTTTTAGTGTGTGTGAGAGAGAGAAGTTTTAGAGAGTGTAAGAGACAAAGACAAAGAGAGAGATAGAAAGACAATAATTGTGAGAAAGAAAGATAGAGAAGTTTTAGAGAGAGAAAAAGAGTGAGTAAGAAAGAGAGAAAAGTTTCACAAAGGCAAGAAAGAGAAGTTTGAAAGAGACCGTGAGAGAGAGAAAGAGAGATAGAAGGAGACAAAGAGAGAGGCAGAGTAGAAGAGAGACAAAGAGAGATATAGAAGTTTTAGAGATAGAAAGAGAGTGAGTGACGAAGGGAGAGAGAGGGACAGAGAGAAATAAAGAAGTTTCAGGGAGTGAGAGAGTAAAAAAGAAGTTCGAGAGAGAGAGAGAGTAATTTAAGAGAGAGAGAGAAAAAGAGACAGAGAGAAGCATCATAAAGAGCAAGAGAGAGACAAAGAAAGGGAGAGAAATTTAGGAGAAAAGTTTAAGAGAGAGCAACATGGAGGGAGGGAGAGGGAGAGAGAAGTATTAGAGAAAGCAAGAGAGATAAAAAGAGAGGGAGAGAAAGATAGTGAGGAATAAGCATCAGAAAAAGCACGAGAGAGAAGGAAAGAAGTTTTAGATATAGTTGGAGAGAGAGAACAGTTTCAGAGAGAGCCAAAGAGAGGGAGAGAAAAGTTTCAAAGACAGCTAGAGAGAGAGGGAGAGAGATGTTTTAGAGAGGGGGAGTGAGAGAGTGTGTGTCTGTGTTGGCAGGAGAGGCAGAAAGAGAGAAAGAAGGAAAGGGAAGCCTTAGAGAGAAGTTTTGAAGGGAGAGAGAGAGAGAAATAAGTTTCAAAGAGACTGACAAAGAAAGACAGGGAGAAGTTCTAGAGATAGCAAGAGAGAGAGAGGGAGAGGGAGAGAAGTTTCAGAGAGAGCATGAGAGTAATTTTTGAGAGAGAAAAGGAGTGATTGAGAAAGAGTGAGAGAGAGAAGTTTCAGAAGAGTGAGGGAAGTTTTCAAGAGAGAGGGAGAGTGATTTCAAAGGGAGAGAGAGAGAAGGTTTATAGAGAGAAAGATGTGAGTGAGAAAGTGTGGGAGAGTGAAACAAGTGAGCGAGCAAGTGAGAGAAAGAGAGAGAAGTTTCAGAGAAAGTGAGAATGAGAGAGAAAGTAATAAATAGAGTCTTCTGGAGAGGGAGAGAGAGAGTGTGTGTGAGAGAGAATGATCAAACGATGTTTAAGAGAGAGCTAGAGACAGAGAGAAAGAAGCTTTAGAGAGACCAAACAAGAGAGAAAGGGAAGTTTAAGAGAAAAGGAGAGAGAATGAGTTAGAGAAGTTTTATGCAGAGAGTGAGCAATAGAAGTTCTAGAGAGACCAAGAGAGAGAGATAAACAGAAGTTTCAAAGAGAGAGAGAGAGAGAGAGAGAGAGAGAGAGAGAGAGAGAGACAGAGACAGAGAAAAGTTTCGAAGAGAGTGAGAGAGAAAGAGAGAAGTTTCAAGGAGTAAGAAAGCAAAAAAGACGCTTTTAGAGAGAGAGAGAGAGAGAGAGACAAAGTAGTTTTGAAGAGAAAAAGAGAGAGTGACAGAGAAAGAGAAGTATACAGAGAAGTTTCATAGAGAACAAAAGCAAGAAGATATAGAGAGAGTGACTAAGAGGGAGAGAGAAGTGTCAGAGTGAGAGAGAGAAAGTGAGTAAGAATTATCAGAGAAAGCACAAAAGAGAGAAAGAAGTTTCAAAGAGAGCCATGTGACAAAGGGAGAGAGAAGTTTTAGATAAAGCCATAGAGAGGCAGAGAGAGAGAAGTTTTAGAGAGAGAGTGGGGGATAAAGTGTTACAAAGAGGGGGAGAGAGTGTGAGAGTGTTTGCATTGCAGAGAACAAGTGATGTTTAAGAAAGAACTTGAGAGAGAGAGAGGGATATTGGAAGTTTTCAAAGAGAGCAAGAATGAGAGAGGGAGAGAGAAAGAGCTATAAAAACTCCAAGGAGAGTGAGAGAGAAGTTTTAGAGAGAGAGAAAGAAGTTTTTGGGAGAAAAGGAGAGTGAGAGAGAGAAAAGTTTTAGAGAGACAAGGGGAGAGAAAGGAAAAGAAGAAAGAGAAGTTTTAGAGAGAGAAAGAGAGTGAGAGAAAGAGTAACAGAGAGTAGTAGACAGAGCATTACTGAGATGGAGAGAGAGAGAGAGAGAGAGAGAGAGAGAGAGAGAGAGAAGTTTTAGAGTTAGACATAGAGTGTGTGATGGAGGGAGAGAGAAGGAAGTTTTATAGAGAGCTATAAAGAGGAAATAGAGAGAAGTTTCAAAGAGAACTAGACTGAGTGTGTATGTGATGGAGTGAGAGAGTAAAGTTTTAGAGAGAGCGAGAGGGAAAGAGAGAGATAGAGTGGTAGACAAATTTTTGTAGATAGGGAGACATAGAAAGAGAGAGAGAGAAGTTTTAGAGAGAGCAACAGAGAAGGGGAGAGAGATAGAAGTTTTAAAAAGAGCAATAGAGAAGGGGAGAGAGAGAAGTTTTGGAGATAGAAAGAGAGATAGGGAAGTTTTAGAGAGAAAGAGTGTGGGTGAGAGAGAGGGAAGGAAAGAGAAACAAAGAGAGAAGTTTCAGAGAGAAAGGAGACACAGAGAGGGAGACAGGGAGAAAGGAAAAGAGAAAGGGAGAGAGGAATAAAGAGAAAGAAAGATAGTGAAGTTTTAGAGAGAAAAAGGGAGTGAATGAGAGAGAGAGGAAGAGAGAGAAAGGGAGACAAAGAAGTTTTAGAGAAAGAAAGAGAGTGAGTGAGAAAGGGAGAGAAAGAGGGAGAGAGAGAAATTTTATGGAGAGAGTGAGTAAGAGAAGTTCTAAAGAGACCAAGAGAAAGAGGTAAAGAGAAGTCTTAGAGAGAGAGAGAGAGAGAGAGAGAAGTTTCAGAGAGATTGAGAGAGAGGTAGGGAGAAGTTTGAAACAGAGCAAGAGAGAAATAAAAAAGTCTCCAGTAGCCAAAGATTGAAAAAGAAGTTTGAGAGAGACAGTGGTTTTAGTGAGAAGGAGAGAGAGAGAAAGAGACAGAGAAGGATAGAGAGATGATTTAGAGTGCGCTATAGAGGGAGAGAGAGAAGTATCTGAGAGAGCAACATAGAGAGAGAGAGAGAGAGAGAGAGAGAGAGAGAGAGAGCTAGAAGCATCAGAGAAAGCAAGAGACAGAGAGAAGATTCAGAGAAAGGGAGAGAGAATTTTAGGGAGTGGAAGAGAAAGGGAAAGAGTGGTAGACAGAGTGTTGCAGAGAGGGAGAGAGAGTGTGTGCCTGTGTTGGCAGGAGAGGAAGAAAGAGAGAAAAAGGGAAAGGGAACCCTTAGAGAGAAGTTTTAGAGAGAGAAACAGAAAGAGAGAGAGAGAGAAATAAGTTTTAGAGAGATTGATAAGAGAGACAAAGAAAAGTTCTAGACACAGCAAAAGAGTGATGTTTTAGAGAGAGCAAGAGGGAGAGAGGGAGAAGTTTTTAGAGAGAAGGTGAGGGATAGAAGTTTTAGAGAGAGCGAGAAAGAAGTTTCTGAGAGAGAAAGAAAGTAATTGGGAAAGAGTGAGAGCGAGAAGTTTTGGAGAGAGTGCAACAGACGATTTCAAGAGAGAGGGAGAGTGATTTCAAAGAGAGAGAGAGAAGTTTTAGAGAGAGAAAGATGTGAGTGAGAGAGAATCAGGGAGTGAGAGAGAGTGTGAAAGCAAGCAAGCCAGCAATAGATGGAAAGAGAGCAAGCAAGAAGTATCAGAGAAAGTGAGAGTGAGAGAGGAAGTAGTAAACAGAGTGCTCCAAAGAGGGAGAGATAGAGAGAGTATGTGCAAGAGAAAGAAAGCAAGAGGTGTTTCAAAGGGAGCCAAAGACAGAGAGAAAGCAGTTTCAGAGAGATTGAAAGAGAGAGAAAGGGAAGTTTAAGAGAAAAAGAGGGAGACTGAGTGAGAAAAGTTTGATGGAGAGAGTCAATGAGAGAACTTCTAGAGAGACCAAGAGAGAGAGAGAAGTTTCAGAGAGTCTAAGAGAGAGAGACAAAGAAAAGTTTCAGAGAGAACGAGAGAGAAGGAGACAAGTTTCAGGGAGTGAGAGAGCAAACAGAAGTTTGAGAGAGAGACAGAGTAGTTTTAGAGAGAATAAGAGAAAGAGAGAAAGAGACACAGAGAGAGAAGTTTCATAGAGAGCAAGAGAGAAAGGGAGGGGGAGAAGGAGAGAAGATTTAGTGAGAACAATAGAGAGAGGGAGAGAGAGAAGTATAAGAGAAACAAAGAAGGAAAGGGAGAAAGGGAGAGAGGGAAAAGTGTCAGAGTGAGGGAGAGTGAGTGAGCAGGAAGTATCAAAGAAAGCATAAAAGAGAGGGAGAGAAGTTTCAAATAGAGCCAGAGAGACAAAGGGGGAGAGAAATTTTAGAGAATGCCACAAAGAGGCAGGGAGAGAGAAGTTTTAGAGAGAGTGGTAGACAAAGTGTTGCATAGAGGGAGAGAGAGAGGGATAGAGGAAGTTTTTAAAGAGAGTAAGAACAAATGAAGGAGAGAGAAAGGGAGGAAGAGATATAAAAGTTCTAGAGAAAGTGAGAGAGAAGTTTTAGAGGGAGAGAAAGAGAGAAAGAGAATTTTCTAGGGAAAAAGGAGAGTGAGAGAGAGAGAAGCTTCAGAGATACAGGAGGAGAAAGAGAGAAAGACTGAAAGAGAAGTTTTAAAGAAAGAAAGAGAGTGAGTGATAGAAAAAAGAGAGAGAAGTTCCAAAGAAAGCAAGAGAGAGAATGGGGAAGTTTCAGTGAGAGAGAGAAACAGAGAGAGAAGTTTCAAACAGGTGAGAGAGAGAGAGAGAGAGAGAAGTTCTAGAGAGTGAAAGACAGTAAGTGAGGCAGCAGAGTTTAAGAGAGAAAGAGAGAGGGAGAAAAGTTCCAAAGAGAGAGATTTCAGAGAGAGTGAGAGAGAGGCAATGAGAGAGAGAGAGTGAATGAGAGCGAGAGAAGTTTTAAAGAGAAAGAGACAGAGGTAATGAAGTTCCAGAGAGAACAAGAGAGATAGAAAGAGAGAGACAAGTTTCATAGAGAGAAAGAGAGTTAGTGTGAGAGAGAAGTTTCAAAGAGAGAGAGAGAGATAGAGAACTTTTAGAGACAAATAGAGCAAGTGAGAGAGAGTGTGTACATATGCACTAAAGGGAGAGAGAGAAAGATATAGAAATTTTATAGAGAGAAGGAGAGTGAGAGAGAGGGAGAGAAATTTTGCAAAGGGCAAGTGAGAGAAGTGTCAAAGAGAGCAAGAAAGAGTAAGAGAGGGTGAGAGAGAGATAGAAAGAGACAAAGAGCAAGGGAGAGTGAAAGAGAGATAGAGAAATTTTAGAGACTAAAAGAGAGTGAGCAAGGGAGGGAGAAAATGGTAGAGAGAGAAAGAGAGAAAGAGTGAGAGAAGTTTTACAGAGAGAATGAGACAAGAGAAGTTGTAAAGAGGCCAAGAGAGAGATAGAGAGAAGATTCAGAGAGAGGGAGAGAGAGATAGAGAGACAAGTTGATAAAAAGTGAGAGAGACAAAACATTTAGAGAGAGCAACAAGGAGAGAAGTTTCAGAGAGAGCAACACAAAGAGAGGGACAAAGAGGGGGAGAGAGAGATAATTATCAGAGAAAGTGAGAGACAGTGAACAAGAACTATCAGAGAAAGCACAAGAGAGAGAGAGAAATTTTAGAGAGAGATATGGAGATAGAGGGAAAGAGAAGTTTTAGAGAGCGTAACAGAGAGAGGGAGAAAGATGTTTTAGAGAAAACAGGAGAGAGAAGTTTCAGAGAGAGAGTGGTAGAGAAAGTGTTGTAGAGAGGGAGAGAGAGTATGTGTGTCTATGTTGGCAGGAGAGGTAGAGAGAGAAAGAAAAAGAGAAAGGAACCCTCAAAGAGAAGTTTTCAAGAGAGAGAGAGAGATAAAGAGAGAAATAAGTTTTACAAAGATTAGCAAGGTGAGGTAGGGAGAGAAGTTTTAGAGAGAAAGAGAAGTTTTCAAAAGAAAGAAGGAAAGTGATTTCAAAGAAGGAAAGAGAGTTTTAGAGAGAAAAGTAGTGTGAGTGAGAAAGAGTGAGAGCAAGTGAGGGAGCGAGAGAGAGAGTGAGAAAGAATGAGTGAGAAGTATCAGAGAAAGTAAGAGTGTGAGAGAGTAGTAGATACAGTGTTTTGAAGAGGGAGAGAGAGATTGTGTGTAAGAGAGAGAGAGTGAGAGAAGCTTTGGAGAGGCTAGAGACAAAGCGAGAAACTAGTTTTATGGAGAGAGTGAGTGAAAGAAGTTATAAAGAGACCAACAAAGAGAGACAAACAGAAGTTTCAAAGAGAGAGAGAAAGAGAGGTTTTGGAGAGAGAGAGAGATATAAAAGTTTCAAAGAGAGCAAGACAGAAAGAGAAAAGTTTGTAGAGAGAGAAAGACAGAAAAGACAGAGAGACATCTCATAGAGAGTGAGAGAGAGAGGGAGAGGGAGAGGGACATAGAAAGAGAGAAATTCAAAGAGAGCAATAAAGAAGGAGAGAAAGGAGTTTCATAGGGAGAGAGAGAAGTTTTAGAGAGTGCTAGAGAGACAAAGGGAGAGAAAAGTTTTAGAGAAAGCCACAGAGAGAGAGGAAGAGAGAAGATTCAGAGAGAGATAGTGATAGACAAAGTGTTGCAGAGAGGGAGAGAAAGTGTGTGTTTGTGTTGCAGAGAGATAGAGATGTTTTAAAGAGAACTTGAGAAAGAGAGGGAGAGAGGGAGAGGGAGAGAAGTGTTAGGGAGAGAGTGAGCAAGAAGAATCAAAGACAGCATGAGGGGGAAGAGAAAGAGAAGTTTCAGAGAAAGTTAGAGAGAGATAGAAAAGTTTTAGATAGAGCTAGAGAAACAAAGGGAGAGAGAAGTTTAGAGGAAGCCACAAAGAGAGAAGAAGAGAGAAGTTTTAGAGAGAGGGAGTGGTAGACAGACTATTGCAAAGAGGGAAAGAGAGAGAGAGAGAGGAAGGGTGGGAGGGATGTTTGAGAGAGAATAAGAAAGAGAGAGGGAGAAAGAGAGAAGTTGTAGAAAGAGACATTTTAGGTAGAGAGAAAGAGAGATAGTGATGTTTTAAGAGAGAAAGAGAGTGAGTGAGTATAAAGGAAAACAGAGATAGAGGAAAAGAAGTTTTAGAGAGAGGGACAGAGGGAGACTAGAGACAAAAAAAGAGAGGGAGAGAATGAAAGAGAGACAAAGAAGTTTTAGAGAGAAAAAGAGAGAGGGAGGGAGGGAGAGAGAGAAAAGGAGATAGAAAACTTATAGAGAGAGAAAGAGTGAGTTAAAGGGAGAGGGAGAGGGAGAAGTTTCACAAAGGGTGAGAGAGGGAAGTTCTGATGAGAGCAAGAGAGGAAGGGAGAGAAATTTTAGCACAGAGAGAGAGAAGTTTTAGAGAGAGTAAGAGAGAGAAAGAGGTAGAGAGAGAGCAAGAGAAGTTTTAGAGCAAGTGGGAGTGAGAGAGAAAGAGAAGTTGTAGAGAGAGAAAGAGCATGAGTGAGAGTGTTGCAGAGAGAGAGAGTGTGAGTGTTGGGAAAGAAGGAGGTATAGACAGAATGAGAGAAAGAAGTTCTAGATAGTACGAGAGAGAGAGAGAAGTTTTAAAAAAAGAAAGAGAAGTTTCAAAAAGACCAAAAGTGAGGAAGAGTAAAAAAGAAAGGGAAATTTAGAGAGAGACCAAGAGACAATGACAAAGAAAAGTTTCAGAGAGAGCAAGAGATAGTGAGAGACAAGTTTTAGAGAGAAAGAAATTTTAGATAGAGCTACACAGAGAGAGAGAGAAAGAGAGAGAGAATGTTAGAGAGAGCTACAGAGAGAGAGAGAGAGAGAAAGAGAGAGAGAATGTTAGAGAGAGCGCAAGAGACAAAGAGAGAAAGGGAAAAGTTTCAGACATAGAGAAACAGAGGGGTAAGTTTCAGTCAAAGTAAGAGAGAGAAAGGTATGTTTTAGAGAGAGATAGAAAGAAGTTTCAAAGAGAGTGTGAGAGAAAAGTTTCAAAAAGAGAGAGGAAGCAAGAGATAGAAAGAGAAGTTTCAGAGAAAAGGGAAGCAAGAGAGAGAGAAAGGGAAGTGAGACCAGGCAATGGGAGTGAGAGCAATAAGTTTCATCGAAAGTGAGAGAGTGACAAAGAGAGAGAGAAGTTTCACAGACAGTGAGAAAGAGAAGTTTTAGAGAGAGGTTGAAATTTTATAGTGGGCAAGAGGGAGGGAGAGAAAGAGAGAAAGAGAACAAGTGAGACAGAGCAGTAGATAAAGTGTTGTGGTGAGGGACAAAGAGAGAGTGATAGAGCAAGGGAGAGAGAGAGTAGTTTTATAGAGAGTGGAGAGAGAGAAAGAGAAGTTTTAGAGGGAGAAAACTTTTAGAGAGATTGAGAAAGAGGGATAGAGACAAGTTTCAGAGAGAGATATAAAGAACTTTTAGAGAGATGAAGGGAGATAGATAGAGAAAAATTTTAGAGAGAATGGGAGATAGTGAGATTGAGAAGTGTTAGAGAAAAGGGTGTAGTTCAGCCTGTGTTAGGGCGTCGTGGTTTTGGTGCTGTTAGCAATCTATTAGTCTTGGTTGCAGTTTATTAGTTAAGGACATTAGTGTAATTCAGTAATTGAGTCCTAGCCTATAAATTGTAATCTCAGCTACATCATTTGTAGAATAATTGATTAAATAAGATTTTCGTTTCAGAGCTTTCACATCTAGAAGTTCTGAGCTTTCTTTCTTTCTTTCTTTCTTCTGAGGTTCTTGAGAATTTCAACATGGTATTAAAGCTTTGATCCAATGGGAGAGAATATGAATATATTTTCTTTAGCATCTCTGAATGCTTCACTAGTTTCTTTTAGTCATTCTATTTCTGTGAAATTAGACAGCAATTCCTATCTACTCTAGAAACAGCAAGTTCTTGTAGCCATCAGAGGGCATGAACTAGAGAAATACATCAGTGGTGGTCAAGAAGTGCCATCAAGATTTGCAGTAGATGAGCAAGGAAGAGTTCTTGGGATCTTGAGTCAGCAGTATGTTCTTTGGAAGAAGCAAGATCAGCTCTTGTTGTCTTGGCTTCTGTCAACAATGTCAGAAAGTATTCTTACAAGAATGGTGGGATGTGAATACTCGTACCAAGTCTGGGAAAAGGTGGAAACTTTCTTTGCCTCTCATACAAAGGCAAAGATCAAGCAATTCAAGGTGCAGCTACAGACTATGAAGAAGGGATCCATGACAGCTACTAAGTATCTTTTAAAGATCAAGAATCTTGTTGATTCTTTGGCTTCAGTTGGTCATGTAATTACAGAAAGTGACCATATAGAGGTAATTCTTGATGGTCTTTACTCAGAATATGATGGTTTTGTTACATCCATTCTCTCTAGAACTGATTCATATTCAGTAGAAGAAATTGAAGGATTATTGCTTGCACAAGAAAATGGAATTGAGAAGCATCATAAAGAAGTAGAGGTTATGACAGTGAATCTTGCTACACATCCTCAGAATTACAATGTAAACCAAAGTGGTCATCAAGGTTTCCTTGGTCAGTATGCAAATAGAGGAAGGTTTGGAGGTAGAGGAAATTTTTTCAGAGGCAGAGGAAGTTATAACAATGGGCGGTTTGCTGGTAGGAATGGAAGGTTTTCTAATAAAAGCAACATTCAATGTCAATTATGTGGGAGATATGGACATCAGTCCTGGAATTGTTATCACAGATTTGATGAAAGTTTTCAAGGACTAACTCAAGTGTCTAGCCACTTCAGCAAGACAGCCAATGGCAGTGTCAGAAACACACCCTATGCAATGCTCACTTCTAATAGTAGCAGTAATGGCATTGATCAAGAATGGTATCCTGATTTTGGGGCCACTAATCATGTGACAGTGGATGCCTCTAACATTGTGCAGAAGACTCCATATAATGGAAAGGAGAAGGTGCACATTGGTAATGGCTCAGGTTTGTTCATTAAAAACATTGGTACTTCTCAGATTAAGTCTTGCTTTTCTAATCAAAATCTTTACCTAAACTCACTTCTTCATGTTCCAAATATTATCAAAAATCTTGTGAGTGTTTCTCAGTTTGCAAAAGACAATTATGTCTATTTTGAGTTCCATCCTGACTCTTATTATGTTAAATCTCAGGATACTCATCAAATACTTTTGAAGGGGACTGTTAGAAAAGGCTTGTATGTCTTTGATCAATTTCATATTGAAAAGGAACCGTATACCACTGCAAAAGTGTCAACAACTCAGTCACCAAATGTTACTTCACCTGCTGTACATAGTTCCCATACTTCTTCTTTGTTAAATTCTTGTTCTAAGTTAGACAAATGGCATGCTAGATTGGGCCATGCTTCTATACAAACTGTCAAGAGTGTACTCACTTCTTGTAACATCAGAATACCAAATAAAGAGCTTTCCTTTTGTTCATCTTGTTGTCTTAGTAAAATACATAAATTTCCTTTTGCCTCTTCTCAAACAGAATACTCAAAACCTCTTCAACTAATTCATTCTGATTTGTGGGGACCAGCACCAGTGCTGTCAAAAGAAGGACATATGTATTACATACATTTTGTGGATACTTTTACCCACTACACATGGATTTACTTTCTTAAAAGCAAGTCTGATGCATTACAGACCTTTATTCATTTCAGGAAACAAGTAGAACTTCAAACCAACCACAAAATCCTTGCCTTACAAACTGATTGGGGAGGAGAATTTAGAGCTTTCACTGAATATTTGCAAGACCAAGGAATAGTTCATCGTGTTTCATGTCCTTATACACATGAACAAAATGGGCTTGCAGAAAGGAAACATAGACATATAACTGAGACTAGACTAGCCTTGCTTCACCAATCATCTTTACCTAGTTCATTTTGGACTGAAGCCTTTAGCACAGTTGTGTATCTCATTAATAGACTACCCACACTAGTCTTAAATGGTTCTACTCCTTTTCAAACCTTATACAAAATCAAACCTGATTACTCTTTTCTTAAAGTCTTTGATGTGCAGCCTATCCTAACCTAAGGCCCTACAATAATCCCAAGTTTCAGTTCAAATCCATTGAATGCACCTTTCTTGGTTATAGTCCAGCACACAAAGGATACAAGTGTCTGCATCCTGATGGGAAAACAATTATATCTTTCCATTCAAGAACAGCAAGGGTTCCTCACAGCAGTCACTTTCTAGTAACAAATCACATTTTGTTTCTCCTCTAGCTTCAGCCATACCTCCTATTCGATCATTCTCTAATGCAAGACATACTCAGAGTACCAATGCATTTACTGAACAAACAAATAACTTGTGTGCACTTGCTAATAATACCAATATTATGGATTCTTTGCAACATGTTTCAGGTCCCTCTGCAGAATTTGAAGTTCCTCAATATCCGTCTCAAAATGTCCACCCAATGGTGACCCGTAGCAAAGCAAGGGCACTCAAATCAAACAATCACTCAATGGTGACTAGTAGCAAAGCAAGAGGAACTGTACCAATAGTACTTACTGTTTCTAGAGAGCCTCAAACTGTTGAAGAAGCTCTTAATATACCAGAATGGAAGTGTGCAATGGATCTTGAGTATGAAGCACTCATGAGCAACAAGACATGGAGTTTAGAAGCTTTACCCAAAGATAGGAGGTCTATAGGGTGCAAATGGGTGTTTAAAGTTAAAGAAAATCCATATGGAACTGTCAACAAATATAAAGCAAGATTAGTTGCCAAAGGGTATAATCAAGAGGCAGGAGTTGATTTTCATGAAGTTTTCAGTCCAGTAGTAAAACCAGTCACAATTCGGGTTCTTCTTACTTTGGCCTTATCAAAAGGATGGAACATTCATCAAATAGATGTTAATAATGCCTTTTTAAATGGTGATTTGAATGAAGATGTATACATGCTGCAGCCTCTTGGATATGAATCAGTTGACTCATCTCAAGTTTGCAAGCTTCATAAGGCTCTCTATGGCCTTAAGCAAGCTCCTCGTGCATGGTTTCAAAAATTGTCTGAAGCTTTACTTGATCTTGGTTTTACCAAGGCAAAATGTGATTCTTCCTTGTTTCTTCAGGTTACTTCCCATCATTCTCTCTATGTTTTAGTCTATGTGGATGATATTTTGATTACTGGATCTTCACCAACTTTGATCAGCACTTGATTGATCAACTAAATGCAAAATTCTCATTAAAGGATCTTGGGAAACTTAAATACTTCTTAGGTATTGAAGTTACTTACAGTTCTGCTGGTGCAATATACCTATCTCAGTCCAAATACATTAAGGATCTTCTTACTAGAGCTGGTATGCAAGGTGTGAAGTCTATGCCTTCTCCTGTGGCCTCAACACCAAATATCTCGGCTAGTAGTGGTTCTCCTATTTCTGATCAAGCTGCATACAGATCACTTGTGGGAGCATTACAATATATTACCATTACTAGACCAGAATTATCATATAGTGTAAACAAAGCTTGTTAATTTATACATTGCCCTACAAATGTACATTGGAAGTTGGTTAAACGAATACTGAGGTTTCTAGCAGGCACCATATGTCATGCTCTAGTTCTCCAAAGATGATCTGCTCCTAGGTCACTGCCTTTTGTGATGCTGATTGGGCATCAGACATTGATGATAGGCATAGCACCTCAGGTTTTTGTGTTTATCTTGGCCCTAATCTCATTTCTTGGTCATCTAAAAAGCAAGTAACAGTGTCTAGATCAAGTACTGAAGCACAATATAGAAGTCTTGCAAGTGCAGTGGCAGAATTGACTTGGCTGCAGTCTTTATTCAAAGAACTTAGCATTCAACTACCAAAAGTTCCTAGAATATACTGTGACAATATGAGCACAGTCAATTTATTAGCAAATCCGGTCCTTCATTTGAAGACTAAACATATTGAACTAGATCTTTATTTTGTTAGAGAAAAGGTGAACAATAAAGAAATTGAAGTCTATCATATTCCATCCTTTGATCAAATAGCAGATATCTTCACCAAGGCAGTCTCAACTTCAAGGTTCATTCATCTTAGAGACAAGCTCAGTGTCATTCCTCTTCCAAGTCATGCCACTGATCTTGAGGGGGGATGTTAGAGAAAAGGGTGTAGTTCAGCCTGTGTTAGGGAGTCACGTGGTTCTGGTGCTGTTAGCAATCTATTAGTCTTTGTTGCAGTTTATTAGTTAGGGACATTAGTGTAATTCAGTAATTGAGTCCTAGCCTATAAATTGTAATCTCAGCTACATCATTTGTAGAATAATTGATTGAATAAGATTTTCGTGTCAGAGCTTTCACATCTAGAAGTTCTGAGTTTTCTTTCTTTCTTTCTTTCTTCTGAGGTTCTTGAGAATTTCAACAAGAAGTGCCAAAGAGAGAAAAGTTTTAGATAGAGCAAGAGAGAGTGTGAAAGAGAGTGAGAGAGGGAAAGAAGTTTCAGACAGAATGAGGCAGAGAGAAAGTGAGACTGAAAAAATTCATAGAGAGCAATAGAGAAAGAAAGAGAGAAAGGGAGGAAGGGAAGTCTTATAGTGAAGTTCTAGGGAGAGAGAGAGAGAGAAATAAATTTTAAAGAGAGGGACAAATAGAGACAAGGAGAAGTTCTTGAGAGAGTGAGAGAGAGGTAGAGAAAGAGAGAAAAGGCAAGAAATAAGTTTCAAAGAGACTGATAGAAAGACATGGGGAGAAGTTCTAGAAAGAGTGAGAGAGGGAAAGAGAAAGAGAATGGAGACAAAGATGCATAGAGAGAAAGAAGTTTCAGAGAGAGTTTAAAATGTGTAAAGGCAGAAAGAGAAAGAAGTTTCAAAGAAACTAAGAAGAGGAAAAGGGAAGCTTTGGAGGGAGAAAAGTTTAGAGAGGGTGAGGACACAGAGAGAGAGAGACTGTGACAGGGAAAGACAGAGGAGTTCTACATGATAAAGAGAGGAAGAAAGGGAAGTTTTAGAGAGAGAACTTTCAAAGAGACCAAGATAGAGGGATGGAGAGAAGTTTTAGAGAGGCTAGAGAGAGGGAGAGAGAGAAAGAAGTTTCACATAGGGTGAGGAAAGAGATAGAGATAGAGACAGAGACAGAGACAAAGACAAAGACAGACAGAAAGAAAGAGAGATAGTATGTGAGTGAGAGATGTGTTATGGAGAGAGAGTGAGAGAGTTAGTAAGAGAATTTATAGGGAGACAGTGGGAGAGAAAGAGTGAAAGAGAAGTTTCAAACAGAAAGAGAGAGAGATTAAGAGATTGAGAGAGTACTTTTAGAGAAACCGAGAGAGAGATAAAGAGAAGTTTCAAAGAGAGCAAAAGTAGTGAGAGAGAAGTTTTAGACAGAGCTAAAGAGAAACAATGACAGAGAAAGAAGTTTTAGACAGAATGTGACAGAGAGAGTGAGATCAAGAAAATTCATAGAGAGAGAGAGAGAGAGAGAGAGTATGTGTGAGTTCTTGTGAGTGATGTAGAGAGAGAGAAAGGGAAGTCTTAGGGAGAAGCTTTAGAGAGGGATAGAGAGGAAAGTTTTAGAGAAAGAAAGAGATAAGAGAGAAGTTTCAGAGAAAGCAAGTGAATGGGGGAGAGAGAGAGAGTGGAGAGAGAGTAAGAGTGATAAGTTTCATAGAGAGAGATAAAATGAGAAAAGTTTCAAAAAAAGAGAGAAGTTTTAGAGAAAGCAAGAGCAAGACAGAGTGAGGTAGAAACAGAGTGACATAGAGAGAGTGAGAGCTAAAGTTTCATAGAGAGCAAGAGAGATTGCAGAGGGAATGAGAGAGAGGGAACAAGAGAAGTTTTAGGAAGACAAAGAGAGTGAGTGAAAGAGAGTGGGTGACAGAGAGAGTGTGGGTCAAGGGGGAAGAGAGAGCAAACAAGAGATAGAGAGAGATAGAGAGAGAGAAGTTTTATAGAGAGGGAGAGAGAAATTTCAGAGCAGGCAAGAGAGAAAGAGAAAGAGAGTGAGAGAGTGTAGTAGACAGATTGTTGTGGAGCGGGAGAGATAGTGTGTGTTGGAGAGAGAGAAAAAAGTTTCAGAGAGAGCTAGAGAGAGATAGAGGGTGAATTTTAAGAAAGAGAGAGTGACAAGTATAAAAGAAAGTGAGAGAAAGTCATAGAGTGTTTTAGAGAGGGAAGGGGAAAGAGTGAGAAGTTTTAGAGAGAGCAGGAGAGATAGAGAAAGAACTTTTAGAGAGATCAACAAAGAGGGATGGAGAGAAGTTCCATAGGGAGCTAGAGAGAGGGGGAGAGAGAGAGAGAGAGAAAGAAGTTTCACAGAGGTCAAAGAGAGAGAGAGAGAGACAGAGACAGAGAGATCATGAGTGAGAGAAGTGTTACAAGGAGAGAGAGTGAGAGAAGTTCTAGGGAGACAGAAAGAGAGAAAGGGAAGCTTTAGAGAGAGAGGAAAGTTTTAGAGAGACAGAGAGAGATATAGAAGTTTCAAAGAGAGCAAGTGAGAGAGAGAAGTTTTAGAGAGAGTGAAAGCAATGAGAGAGAGAAGTTTTAAATAGAACTAGAAAGAGAGAGCGAGAGAAAAGGAGCTTTTAGATGGAATGAGGAGAGAGAGTAAAACTGAGAAAATTCATAGAGAGCAAGAGAGAGAGTGTGTGTGTGTGTGTGTGAGGGCTGTGAGAGAGAGAGAAAGAGAGAAAGGGAAGTCTTAGAGAGAAATTTTAGGGAGAGAGAAAGAAGTTTTAGAGAGACTGATAGAGACAGACAAGGAGAAGTTCTTGAGAGAGCAAGAGAGAGACAGAAAAATACAAACAGAGAGAGAGAGAGAGAGAAATAAGTTTTAGAGAGATTGACAAAGAGACACAACAAGAAGTTCTAGAGAGAGCGAAACAAAAAAGGAATGAGAGAGAGACAGAGGCAAAGGCAAAGACAAAGATAGAGGGAAGTTCCAAAGAGAGCAAGAGAGAAAGAGGACTAAAAGTTTCATAAATGGTAAGAGAGAGAAGTTTCAAAGAGAGTGAGAGAAAGAGAATAAAAGAGAGTGAAAGAGAAGTGTGTGAGAGAGACAGATAGTAACAGAAAGAGAAAGTGAAGTTTTAGAGAGAGTGAGAGATAGAGAGAGAAGTTTCAGAGAAACCAAGAGTGAGTGAGGAAGACAAAGAGCCAGAAAAAGAAGTTTCAAAGTGAGAGAGAGAGAGAGAGAGAGAGAGAGAGAGAGAAGTTTCAAAAAGAGAGAGAAAAGTTTTAGAGAAAGTGAGAGCAAGTTGGAGAAAGCGAGACCAAGGGAGTGATAGCAACAAGTTGCATAGACTGCAAGAGAGAGAGAAGTTTTAGAGAGACTAAAATATGTTGGAATTCTCAAGAACCTCAGAATAAGGAAGAAAGAAAGGAAGAAAGAAAGAAAGCTCAGAACTTCTAGGTGTGAAAGCTCTGAACGAAAATCTGATTCCAAAATGAATTATTCTACAAATGATGTAGCTGAGATTACAATTTATAGACTAAGACTCAATTATGAATTACACTAATGTCCCTAAGTAATTAACTGAAGATAAGACTAATAATACAAGATCAGAACCACACGCTATAGAACACTGCACCTGCACCTACCAAGACAAGCAGCCTAAGCAGCCTTATCTCTAACATCCCCCCTCAAGATCAGTGGCATGACTTGGAAGAGGAATGACACTGAGCTTGTCTCTAAGTTGAAGAAACCTTGAAGTTGAGACTGCCTTGGTGAGAATATCTGCTGTTTGATCAAGAGACGGAATATGATAGACTTCAATTTCTTTATTGTTAACCTTTTCATGAACAAAATAAAGATCTAGTTCAATATGCTTAGTCTTTGAATGAAGGACCGGATTTGCTGACAAGCTAACTGTGCTCATATTGGCACAATATATTCTAGGAACTTTTGGTAGTTGAATGCTGAGTTCTTTGAGTAAAGACTGCAGCCAAGCCAATTCTGCCACTGCACTTGCAAGACTCCTATATTCAGCTTTAGTACTTGATCTAGACACTGTTGCTTGCTTTTTAGATGACCAAGAAACGAGATTAGGGCCAAGATAAACACAAAAACTTGAGGTGCTGCGCCTATCATCAATGTCTGACGCCCAATCAGCATCACAAAAGGCAGTGAGCTCAAGAGCAGATGATCTTTGGAGAACTAGAGCATGACATATGGTGCCTGCTAGATACCTCAGTATTCGTTTAACCAACTTCCAATGTACATCCGTAGGGCAATGCATAAACTGACAAGCTTTGTTCACACTATATGATAATTCTGGTCTAGTAATGGTAATATATTGTAATGCTCCCACAAGAGATCTATATGCAGCTTGATCAGAAATAGGAGAGCCACTACTAGCTGAGATATGTGGTGTTGAGGCCATAGGAGAGGGCATAGACTTTGCACCTTGCATACCAGCTCTAGCAAGAAGATCCTTAATGTATTTGGACTGAGATAAGTATATTGCACTAGCAGAACTGTAAGTAACTTCAATACCTAAGAAGTATTTAAGTTTCCCAAGATCCTTTAATGAGAACTTTGCATTCAGTTGATCAATCAAGTGCTGAACCAAAGTTGGTGAGGATCCAGTAATCAAAATATCATCCACATAGACTAAAACATAGAGAGAATGATGAGAAGTAACTGAAGAAACAAGGAAGAATCACATTTTGCCTTGGTAAAACCAAGATCAAGTAAAGCTTCAGACAATTTTTGAAACCATGCACGAGGAGCTTGCTTAAGGCCATAGAGAGCCTTATGAAGCTTGCAAACTTGAGATGAGTCAGCTGATTCATATCCAGGAGGCTGCAGCAGGTATACATCTTCATTCAAATCACAATTTAAAAAGGCATTATTAACATCTATTTGATGTATGTTCCACCCTTTTGATAAGGCCAAAGTGAGAAGAACCCGAATTGTGACTGGTTTTACTACTGGACTGAAAACTTCATGAAAATCAACTCCTGCCTCCTGATTATACCCTTTTGCAACTAATCTTGCTTTATATTTGTTGACAGTGCCATCTGGATTTTCTTTAACTTTAAACACCCATTTGCACCCTATAGGCCTCCTATCTTTGGGTAAAGCTTCTAAACTCCATGTCTTGTTGCTCATGAGTGCTGCATACTCAAGATCCATTGCACACTTCCATTCTGGTATATTAAGAGCTTCTTCAACAGTTTGAGGCTCTCTAGAGACAGTAAGTGCTGTTGGTACAGTTCCTCTTGCTTTGCTACTAGTCACCATTGAGTGATTGTTTGAATTGAGTGCCCTTGCTTTGCTATGGGTCACCATTGGGTGGACATTTTGAGGCAGATGTTGAGGAACTTCAAATTCTGCAGAGGGACCTGAAACATGTTGCAAAGAATCCATAATATTGGTATTATTAGCAAGTGCACATGAGTTATTTGTTTGTTCAGCAAATGCATTGGTATTCTGAGTATGTCTTGCGTTAGGGAATGATAGAATAGGAGGTATGGCTGAAGGTGGAGGAGAAACAAAATGTGATTTGTTACTGGAGAGTGACTGCTGTGAGGAACCCTTGCTGTTCTTGAATGGAAAACTACTTTCATCAAATATGACATCTCTAGATATAATTGTTTTCCCATCAGGATGTAGACACTTGTATCCTTTGTGTGCTGGACTATAACCAAGGAAAGTGCATTCAATGGATTTGAACTGAAACTTGGGATTATTGTAGGGCCTTAGGTTAGGATAGACTGCACACCCAAAGACTTTAAGAGAAGAATAATCAGGTTTGATTTTGTACAAGGTTTCAAAAGGAGTAGAACCATTTAGGACTGGTGTGGGTAGTCTATTAATGAGATACACAGCTGTGCTAAAAGCTTCAGTCCAAAATGAACTAGGTAAAGATGATTGGTGAAGCAAGGCTAGTCCAGTCTCAGTTATATGTCTATGTTTCCTTTCTGCAAGCCCATTTTGTTCATGTGTATAAGGACATAAAACACGATGAACTATCCCTTGGTCTTTCAAATATTCAGTGAAAGCTCTAAACTCTGCTCCCCAATCAGTTTGTAAGGCAAGGATTTTGTGGTTGGTTTGAAGTTCTACTTGTTTCTTGAAATGAATAAAGGTCTGTAATGCATCAGACTTGCTTTTGAGAAAGTAAATCCATGTGTAACGGGTAAAGGTGTCTACAAAATGTATGTAATATTTATGTCCCTCTTTTGACAGCATAGGTGCTGGTCCCCACAAATCAGAATGAATTAGTTGAAGAGGTTTTGAGTATTCTATTTGAGAAGAGGCAAAAGGAAATTTATGTAATTTACTAAGGCAGCAAGATGAACAAAAGGAAAGCTCTTTATTTGGTATTCTGATGTTACAAGAAGTGAGTACATTCTTGACAGTTTGTGCAGAAGCATGGCCCAATCTAACATGCCATTTGTCTAACTCAGAACAAGAATTTAACAAAGAAGAAGTATGGGAACTATGTACAGCAGGTGAAGTAATATTTGGTGACTGAGTTGTTGACACCTTTGCATTGATATATGGTCCTTTTTCAATACGAAATTCATCAAAGACATACAAGCCTTTTCTAACAGTCCCCTTCAAAAGTATTTGATGAGTATCCTGAGATTTAACATAATAAGAGTCAGGATGGAACTCAAAATAGACATAATTGTCTTTTGCAAACTGAGAAACACTCACAAGGTTTTTGGTAATATTTGGAACATGAAGAAGTGAGTTTAGGTGAAGATTTTGATTAGAAAAGCAAGACTTAATCTGAGAATTACCAATGTTTTTAATGAACAAACCTGAGCCATTACCAATGTGCACCTTCTCCTTTCCATTATATGGAGTCTTCTGCACAATGTTAGAGGCATCCACTGTTACATGATTAGTGGCCCCAGAATTAGGATACCATTCTTGATCAATGCCATTGCTGCTGCTGTTAGAAGTGAGCATTGCATAGGGTGTGTTTCTGACACTGCCATTGGCTGTCTTGCTGAAGTGGTTAGGCACTTGAGCTGGTCCTTGAAAACTTTTATCAAATCTGTGATAACAACTCCAGGACTGATGTCCATATCTCCCACATAATTGACATTGAATGTTGCTTTTATCAGAAAACCTTCCATTTCTACCAGCAAACCGCCCATTGTTGTTACTCCCTTTGCCTCTGAAAAAGTTTCCTCTACCTCCAAACCTTCCTCTATTTGCATACTGACCAGGAAAACTTTGATAACCACTTCGGTTCACATTGTAATTCTGAGGATGTGTAGCAAGATTCACTGTCATAGCTTCTACTTCTTTATGATGCTTCTCAATTCTATTTTCTTGTGCAAGCAATAATGCTTCAATCTCTTCAATTGAATACGGATAAGTTCTAGAAAGAATGGATGTAACAAAACCATCATATTCTGAGGAAAGACCATCAAGAATTACCTCTATATGGTCACTTTCTGTAATTGCATGTCCAACTGAAGCCAAAGAATCAACAAGATTCTTGATCTTTAAAAGATAATCAGTGGCTGTCATGGATCCCTTCTTCATAGTCTGCAGCTGCGCCTTGAATTGCTTGATCTTTGCCTTTGTATGAGAAGCAAAGAAAGTTTCCACCTTTTCCCAGACCTGGTACGAAAATTCACACCCAACCATTCTTGTAAGAATGTTTTCTGACATTGTTGACAGCAGCCAAGACAGCAAGAGTTGATCTTGCTTCTTCCAAAGAACATACTGCTGACTCAAGATCCCAAGAACTCTTCCTTGCTCATCTATTGCAAATCTTGATGGCACTTCTTAACCACCACTGATGTATTTCTCTAGTTCATGCCCTCTGATGGCTGCAAGAACTTGCTGTTTCCACAGCAGATAGGAATTGTTGTCTAACTTCACAGAAATAGAATGACTAAAAGAAACTAATGAAGCATTCAGAGATGCTAAAGAAAACGTATTCATATTCTCTCCCATTGGATCAAAGCTCTGATACCATGTTGGAATTCTCAAGAACCTCAGAATAAGGAAGAAAGAAAGAAAGCTCAGAACTTCTAGGTGTGAAAGCTCTGAACGAAAATCTGATTCCAAAATGAATTATTCTACAAATGATGTAGCTGAGATTACAATTTATAGACTAAGACTCAATTACTGAATTACACTAATGTCCCTAAGTAATTAACTGAAGATAAGACTAATAATACAAGATCAGAACCACACGCTATAGAACACTGCACCTGCACCTACCAAGACAAGCAGCCTAAGCAGCCTTATCTCTAACAAGATAGAAAGAAAGGGAAGTTTTAGAAAACCAAGAGTGAGTGAGAGAGACACAGAGAGAGAGAAGTTTCAAAGTGTAAGAGAGAGAAGAGAGAGAGAGAGAGAGAGAGAGAGAGAGAGAGAGAGAGAGAGAGAGAGAAGTTTTAAAAAGAGAGAGAAAAGTTTTAGAGAGAATGAGAGCAATATAGAAAGAGTGAGAGTGACAAGTTTCATAGAGTGAAAAAAAGAAATAGAAAGAAAAGTTTTAAAGAGAATAAGATAGAAAGAGAGGGAAGTTCCAAAGAGAGGGAGGGGGGAGAGAGTGCATATATGAGAGACAGAGAGATAAAGAAAAGTTGAGCAAGAGATAGAGACAGAGACACAGAGAAGTTTCAAAAAGGGAGAGAAAAGTTTCAGAAAAAGTGAGAACAAAACAAAGAGAGAGTGAGAGTGACAAGTTTCATAGAGAGCAAGGTATAGAGTTGGAGCAACAAGTTTCATAGAGAGTGAGAGAGATAAAGAGAAGTTTTAAAGAGACTTGATAGAAAGAGAGGGAAGTTTCAAAGAGAGGTAGAGAGAGAGAGAGGGTAAGACAGAGAAAGAGAAAGAGAGAGAGCGAGAGGAGAGAGAGAGAGAGAACTCTCTGACAGGTCGACAAAAGGAGATAGAGAGAAGTTTCAAAGATAGCAAGAGAGAGAAAGACAAAAGTTTAAGAGATGGAGAGGAAATTTTTAGAGTGGGCAAGAAAGATAGATAAGTTTTAAAAAGAGAAAGAGAGTGAGTGAGACAAACTAGTAGACAGAGTGTTGTGAAGAGGAAGAGAGAGTGTGTGTGATAGAGAGGGAGACAGATAGAGGTTTTTGAGATAGTGACAGACAAAGACACTGAGAGAGAAGTTTCAAAGCAAGCAAGAGAGAGAGAGTGAGAGAGACAAGTTTCAAAGAGAAGGAAAGAGTGAGAGATAGAGAGAGAAGTTTCAGAGTGAGTGAGATAGAAGTTTCAAAAAGAGAGAGAGAAGTTTCTATGAGAACACAAGCAAGAGTGAGAGAAAGGGCAGAGAGAGTGAGACAAAGAGGGAGTGAGAATGACAAGTTTCATAGAAGGTGTGGTGGATATAGCTAATCCAATTCCTATTCCAAATGGTCCAGTAACAAGAGCTAGAGCCAAAAGGTTCAAGGAGGTTTTCAATGAATTAATGCAAAACATTTCGGTTGAAGAACATTTTTTTGAAGCCCATACATTTGGAATGATTAATTTTTAGCTTAAGCATCTGGAATCATTTAGTAATACAAGCCATAATAAGCAAGATTCATATGGATTTGAGAGATTCAAGGAGATCAATTTGGCTGATTATTAAAGATCAATTTGCTTTATTTATTTTGGGATAACTTTCCTTTTTTTGTTTATGGGATTTGGTCAGCCTTTTCTATAATAACTGATTTGTTTCCTTTTAGTTATTCTAGGAAATCAAATTGTAGTAGATTTGGTCAGCCTTTTTCATAATGGCTGATTTGTTTCCTTTTCTCATTCTAGTTATCCAATTGTAATAACTCAGCCTATTAAAGGTGTATACCAAGGCTGAAAAAAAAGACAGATCAGATCAGTTTCAATTTTCTCTTTGGTTCTTTGAAGAACTTTTCAAACATAACATGAATTCCTTCTTGTTGTGTTCATTCGACTTATCAAATGGTTCACCACCCCGTTTGTGGCATCTCCATATACCAAGGTTCATGTTTTCTTATAAACAATGGGTCGAGATTTCTCACCTTCAAATCTGATCATAGAATGGTCTTGGAATCAATTTCATTGTCAGGTCTCATTATTCTTGGCAGGGTTCACATCAGTGATAGAGAGAGAGAAGTTTTAGAGAGACTGAGATAGAAAGAGAGGGAAATTTCATAGAGGGTCAGAGAAAGAAAAAGAAAGGGAGAGAAAGAGAAGTTTTAGAGAGAGAGGAAAATTTTATAGTGGCCCAGTGAGAGGGAGAGAAAGAGAGAGGGAGTAGTCAATAAAGTGTTCTTGAGAGGGAGAAAAAAAGAGTGAGAGAGAGTATGTGTGAGATGTTTTTGTGAGAGTGAGAGGGAGAGGGAGTGAGATAGAGAGAGGTAGAGAGAGAGAAAGAGAGATACAAAAAGAGAGTGTGTGTGAGTGAGAGAAGTTTAATGAAGAGAAAGAACGAGAGAAGTTCTCAAGAGACAGAGTGAGAGACAGAGAGAGAGAGAGAGAGAGAGAGAGAGGGAGTCAGAGAGGTGTTTAAGAGAGCTGAGAGAGAGATAGAGAGAAGTTTTAGAGAGACCAAGGTGTAGACACCAAATTTTGTCCGAAACCTTAAAATAAGTTGTATTGGCTTTTAGGCAAAAAAAACAATGCTAAAAGACAGTGAAAAGAAGATACAAACAAAGGCCAAAAAAGAGGAAGAAAAGAAAAAAAAAGAAATATTTTTATATTTTTTTACTAAATAAATAATAATATAATATTAATAAAATAATAATGAAGTGGCAATATGAACAGTGCATGAACAGTGAAATGTGAAGCAAAACTTGCATGAATTTGGTTCACCGACTCTCCCTCCATTTCTCTCTTCCCGGCCTCTTGCTTCTTGCTTCCTTTCTTTGAAGATAGAAGCTCATCTTTGTAATGGATGCTCCTCTTTAGGATGGAACTAAGTTGTAGTCCCATAACTAGGATTTAGTTCTCTCCACCGCTCCTCTCCTTAAAATTCACCAGCTTCAGCAGCCATCATGAAAGGCTGCTGCGAAGGGGAAGCATGATGGTTGTTGCCGTCTTGATCAAGTTTCACCAGCTGCATCACCATCAAGTTTCACCAGCTACATCACCAACACGCCAGCTGCTGTAACCATGAGAGGCTGCCACCTCCTTCTTCTGCATGTCACACATCAGTTGCATCACCAAGTACCACCGCCCCTCATTAAAAGCTTAGCAGCTTCAGCAGCTGCCATGGCCGGAAGATAGCAAGAAAACAGCAAGGCAACGGTAGATGAATGGAGCAGAGTGGCAGTTTGCTGCGTAAGAGAAGGTAGGCGCCGGAAGTATGCAGAACATCAGCCCAACACGTCATGCTTGCCATGGAAGAGTGAAGCTGCAAGCAAGGAAGGGCGGTGACCCTTGGAGGAAGGTAACCTGCACCTATCTCAGCTATAAAAGGAGGAGACACACACGGGAGCTGGATCATGAAAAAATGCACGGAAAAAGCCTTGGAAAATCAGAGCACTCCATCCATTTGAGAATTCCATCCATCCTAGAGAACATTTTTCTCAATCTGAGACTTCCTTCTTCATCCTAAACCGAAGTTCTTCAAGCATACAGCAAGCTGGAAGTGCCCCTGTCCAACAAACCAGCAAACAAAAGAGGGTAGCCACCCCACACGTTGCTGCACTTGGGGACAAGAAGGTACAGTTGCACCGAAGACTAGAGGTATGCCTTGTTCCCTACTTTGTTTGTCTCGGTTCTATATGCTCGTGAATGAGATTGGATGTTGATCCCTTTGGCTTTTGTCTGACTATTGGTTCTTGATAAGTTGTGTCCATGATTCATCTTTCTTGCTGTTTATGTGTTGCTGTTTTGGCTTGTGCAGCACCATTTTTATGGTGTGAGTATTAGCTGAATAAATCCTTGCCCTTCTTGCTGTTTGCATGCTGCTAAGTTTTGGCATGCGTATCCTTGTTTGGCGTGCATAAGGGGCTGAAATCAGTTTGCATATCATTGTTTTTGGTGTATGTCACCGTGCATGGTTCATATTGGCTGAACTAGCTTTAGACATACTTGCTGTTTAAAGTTGCTATGTACGCATATAGCTTGATTGCATGAAATAGATAGTTTGTATGAAGAAGCCCACTCTCTTTGGTTGAAAACATGGTGTTCTAGGTCTAGCATAAGTCATGGGGTGTTCTTCTACTGAGTTAACTCACTAATTCAGGTAAACACACTGAGTCAACTCGCTGAGTTAGTAAAACTCGGCCATGGCTGATTTTTTTGGAGTTTCTACTCACTAAAATACCTTGACTCATGACATTTGGGTGTATCATTGATTTTCCCTTTCTATGCATGATGCTGTATGTTCTTTGCTTAAATTTGGCAATTGGAGCAAATAAATAGGAAACAAATAAGTAAATAAAGCTAGGGAAGTGTAAGAATGAGGAAATGAATACATGCAAAAATAAAATGAGCATAAGAATGCCCCCTTTAAACACAATCCTTTTGCAAAATAATTTCTCTTTTAAAGTTGTAGAAATAAAGGCGAAGGCATTTATACAACTTGTATAGGCTTCACCTGAAGAAGAATGGCCTATTATTAAAAGAATCCATATAAGCTTTCTAGGAAAAGATACAAGAAACTAAGGCGAAGGCATTTTTTCTTGTAACTTTGATTAGACTCTCACCTGAAGAGGAATTAGTCTATATCTTTATTTCTTAAAAAGCTTATTGGTACAAGATTTCTAAAATCAATTTTCTTACTAAAATTAATACTTTCTCTACTTCTACTAAAGGAAGTCATGGGAAATAAAGGCAAATGCATTTATCCCCATGAACTTAAGATAGACTCTCACCTGAAGAGGAAGAGCCTATCAATCTTCCAAGGAGTTTGCAATAAAATCAAATATTCAATTTTCTTTAATAAGGAAGCATAGACAACATTTGTGACAATTACATATGGCATAAAATTAACATGGTACCGAAAGGGCGCTGTAGGGTGCTAACACCTTCCCTACACGTAACCAACCCCCGAACCCATTTTAAAAAAAAAATGCAGACCATTCTTTTTAAGGTGCCCGATCTCACCAAGATTTAGATCGGTGGCGACTCCCAACTTTCTTGTCAAACCCCTTCTTAAACCCCATTTTACAAATAATCTCATCCAAAATAAAACCAATACGATGTTTTTGAGTTCGCTCGCGTCTCGCGGACGTTGCGACACAAGGGAGACAAATGAAGAAAAGTTTCAAATAGAGTGAGAGACAATTACAGAGAGAAGTTTCAGAGACAGAGTGAGAATAGTTTTAGATAGAATGAGAGAGAGAGAGAGAGCGAGAAAGAAAGAATTTTTAGACAGAATAAGGCAAAGAGAGTGAGAGTGAGAATTTCCATAGAGAGTAAGAGAGAGAAAGTGTGTGTGAGTGTTAGCGAGAGAGGGAGTTGGGAAAGAGAGAAATAATTTCAAAGAGACCGACAAAGACATAGGGAGAAGTTCATGAGAGAGTGAGAGAGGGTAAGAGATAGAGAGAGAAGGAAGTTTCGGAGAGAGCAAGAGAGAGAGGGAGAAGTTTTGCAGAGAACAAGCAATGCTGAGAGAGAAAAGTTTCAAAGAGAGCAAGAGAAAGAGAAGATTGAGAGGGAGGGAGTATATTAGAGAGAAAAAGAGAGTGACTAAGAAAGAGTGAGAGAGAAGTTTTAAAGAGAGAGTTAAGTTTTCAAGATAGAGGGAGATTGGTTTCAAAGAGAGAAAGAAGTATCAAAGAGAGTGAGAGAGAGAAAAGTTTCACAAAGTGTGAGAGAGAGACACATAGAGAGAGTGAGAAAGAGAGAGAGAAAGAGAAAGGGAAGTTTCACAGAGAGAGATTGAGAGATAAAGAGAGAAATTTCATAGTAAGTGAGCATGAGAGAGAGAGAGAGAGAGATAGTGTAAGAGTGACAAGTTTCATAGAGAGTGAGAGATAGAGAGAGAAGTTTCAAAGTGGCAGAGATAGAGAAAGAAATTTTAGAGAAAGTGAGATAAAGATAGTGAGAGATACAATTTTCACAGAGAGCGAGAGATAAAGAGAGTGAACTTTCAAAGAGACTAAGACAGAAAGAGAGGGCAAGAGACAAAAATTGTGAGATAGGGGGGAGGGAGAGATAAGATTCAGAAAGAGAAAGAGAGTGAGTGAAAGAGAGAGAGAATGGTAGACAGAGTATTGTAAATAGGGAGAGAGAGTTAGAGTTTGAGGAGAAGGACAAATTTTAGAGAGCACAAGAGACATGGACAGAGAAGTTTCAAATAGACAGAGAGAGAAAGGGAGATTTCAAAGAGAGCATAAAAGAAAGGGGAGGCAGAGACAAGGAGAGAGAAAAACAAAGAGAGAAAGAGAGAAAGGGAAGTTTTAGAGAGGGAGAGAGAGAACTTTCAAAGAGATTGAGAAAGAGGGATAGAGAGAAGTTTCAAAGAGACATAGAGAGAGATAAAGAGAAGTTTCAAAGAGGGTGAGAGCTAGGGAGAGAAAAGATTCAAAGAGACCAAGAGAGAGAAGTTTTAGAGAGTGAGAAAAAGAGAGAGAAGTCTCAAAGAGAGAAAGAAAGAGACTGAGATAAAGATAGAGACAGGGAGAGAGAGAGAGAGAGAAGTTCTAGAATGACACGGAGAGAAAAATATATAAAGGGAAGCTTTAGAGAGGGATAGAGAAAACTTTCAAGGAGACCAAGAATGAGGGATAAAGAGAAGTTTCACAGAGACTTAGAGATAAAAAGTTTCAAAGAGAGAAGAGACAAAGAGAGAGAAGTTTTAGAGAGAGGGTGAGAGAAGTTTTAGGGAGAGAAAGAGAGAGTGGTAGACAAAGTGTTGTGGAGAGGGGGAAAGAGACTATGTGTGTTGGAGAGAAAGAGAGAGACATTTCAAAGAGACTAGAGAGAGAAAGAGGGTGAATTTTGAGAGAGAGTAAGAGAAAGAGAGGGCAGGAAGTATAAAAGAAAGAGTGGTAGGCAAAGTGTTCCAGTGATGGAGAGAGAGAAAGAAGTTTCAAAGAGAGCAAGAGGTAAAGAGAGAGGGAAGTTTCAGAGAGAGTTAAAGACAGTGAAAGAAAGAAACTTTAGAAAAACACAGAGAGAGAGAAAGAGAAAGGGAAGTTTCAGGGAGAGTCAGTGAGAGACAGTGAGATAGAGATAGAGACAGGGATAGGGAGAGAGAAGTTCTAAAATGACACAAAGAAAGAGAAAGAGAGAATGGAAAGTTTTAGAGAGAGATAGAGAACTTTCAGAAAGACCAAGAAAGAGAGATAGAGAAAAGATTCAAAGAGAGGGCAGTTTTACAGAGGTAGAGAGAGATAGGAACAGAGACTGAGACTGAGACAAAGAAAGAGATAGAGAGAAATTTTAGAGAGAGCAAGACAGAGTCTGATAGAGCAAGCAAGAGAGAAGTTTTAAAAAGAATGAGGGAGATAGATAGAGTGAGAGACAGTGAGAAAGAGAAGTTTCATAGAGAGCGAGCGAGAGAGAGAGAGAGAGAGAGAGAGAGAGAGAGAGAGAGAGAGAGAGAGAGAGAGAGAGAGAGAAGTTTCAAATAGAACAAGGTAAAGACAGAGTGAGAGCAACAAGTTTCATAAAGAGAAGTAGAGAGAGAGAGCATGTAAGTGCTAGCAGGAGAGGAAGAAAGAGATAGAGAGAAAAAGAGAAAGGGAAGTCTTAGAGAGAAGTTTTAAGCAGAGAGAGAAGGAGAGAGAGAAATAAGTTTCAGAGAGAGAGAGAGTGGTAGATAGAGTGTTGTAGAGAGAGAAAGAGAGATAGAGGGAGAAGCTTTAGAGAGAGCAAGAGACAGAATGAGAGAGAACTTTCAAAGAGACCAAGAGAGTGAGAAGTTTTAAAGAGAACAAGAGACAATGGAAAGAGAAATTTCAAAGAGAGCAAGAGCAAGAGAAGTTTTAGGGAGAGAAAGAGAAAGAGTGAGGGAGAGTGGTAGACAAAGTGTTGTGGAAAGGGGGAGAGAGAGTGAGAGAGAGAGAAAGAGAAAAGTTTGAGAAAGAGGAAGACAGAAATTTTAAAGTGGGCAAGAGAGGGTGAGAGAAAGAGAGAAAGATAAATTTTAGAAAGAGAAAGAGAGTGAGTGAGAGAGGGTGGTACACAGAGTGTTGTGGAAAGGGAGAGAGAGTGTGTGTGAGAGAGAGAAAGAGACAAAGATAGAGAGAGAGAGAAGTGTCAGAGAGAGTAAGAGAGAGAAAAGTTTTAGAGAGAGAAAAAACACACAGAGAGAGGGAAGTTCTAGAAAAAGTGAGAGAGAAAGGAATGTTTTAGAGAAAGGGTGCAAGAGAAAGAGATAGAGAAGTTTAAAAGAACGTGAGAGGGAGAAAGAGAGAGAGAGCGAGAGATAGAGTGAGAAGTTCCAAAGAAAGTGAGAGTAAGAAAGAGAGGAAAGAGAGAACGAGACACAGAGAGTGGGAACAACAAGTTTCATAGATAGTGAGAGATTGACAAACAGAGGAAGTGAATGAGAGAAAGATAAGTTTTAGAAAGAGAAAGAGTGAGAGAGAAAGAGAGGTAGACAGAGTGTTGTGGAGAGGGAGAATGTGTGAGAGAGAGAGAGAGAGAGAGAGAGAGCACAAGAGAGAGACAAAGGTTTCAGAGAGAGAGAGAGAGAAAGAGTGAAAGAGATGTTTGAGAGACAGAGTAGTTTTAGAGAAAGAAAGAGTGACTGAGCATGAGTGCAAGAGAGAACTTTTAGAGAGAGAGATATGTTTTCAAGAGAGAGAGGGAGACAAATTAAAAGAGAGAAAAAGAAAGAAAGAGCGAAGCATTAGAGAGAGTGAGAGAGAGAAAAGTTTCACAGAGGGTGAGAGAGAGCAAGAAAGAGAGAGAGAGAAAGGAAAGTTTCAGAGAGAAAGTGTGAGAAATAGAGAGAAGTTTTATAGAAAGCAACAAAGAGAGAGAGGAAGATGGTGGGAGAATGACAGTGATAAGTTTCATAGAGAGAGAGATAGAGAGAGAAGTTTCAAAGTGTGTGTGTGAGAGAGAGAAGCTTCAAAAAGCAAGAGAGAACTTTTAGAGAAAGTGAGAGCAAGAAAGTGGAAGGGAGAGAGAGTAAGGGAAAGAGAGTGAGAGCTACAAGTTTCATAGAGTGAGAAACACACAGAGAGAGAAGTTTTAGAGAGACAAACCTAGAAAGAGAGGGTGATAGGGCAAGAGAAAGAGGTAGAGAGAGAGTGACAGAAAACGAAAAAAGGATAGAGAGAGAGAGAGTGAAGTTTTAGAGATAGAGAAAGAGGGAAAGGGAGAGAGGAAAGTTTGACAGAGAGAGAAAGAGAGAAAGGGGGAGAGAGAAGTTTTAGAAAGAGAGAGAAGGGAAGAGAGAGAGGGAAGTTTTAGAGAACGAAAGAGGCAAATAGAAGTTTTATGGAGAGAAAGATAGCAAGAGAGTGAAATTTCAGAAAGAGAGAAAGAGAAATGCTTCAGGGAGGGTAAGAGCTAGAGAGAGAGAGAAGTTTCAAAGAGGATGAGAAAGATGAAGCCAGAGAAGTTTTAGGGAGAGAAAGAGAGAGTGTATGTGTGTGTGTGTGTTAAGGAGAGAAAGAGTGTGAGTAAGAGATAGAAAGAGAGAAGCAGTGGTAAATTTCATCGTGGGCAAGAGAAAGAGAGAAAGTTAAGTTTTAGAGACAGAAAGAGAGAGTGGTAGACAAAGTGTTATGGAAAATGGGAGAGAAAGAGCATGTTTGTGTTGGAGAGAAAGAGAGAGACATTTTAGAGAGGGCTAGAGATAGTGAGAAAGAGGGTGCATTTTAAGAGAGAGCAAGAGAGAGAGAGAGAGTGAGCTAGAAGTATAAGAAAAAATGATAGTAAGAGAGAAAGAGTGGTAGATAGAGTGTTCTAAAGATGGAGAGAGAGAGAGAAGTTTTAAAGAGAGCAAGAGATATAGAGAGAGAGAAATTTCAGAGAGAGTTAAAAGACAGGGCGAGAAAGTAGCTTTAGAGAAACACAAAGAGAGAGAAAGAGAGAGAGAGAGAGAGAGAGAGAGAGAGAGAGAGAGAGGGATGTTTTAGAGAGAATCAGTGAGAGACAGTGAGCAGAGACAGATAGAGACAGGGGCAGGGAGAGAGAGAAGTTCTAAAATGGCACACAGAGAAGAAAAGAGAGAATGGAAAGTTTTAGAGAGAGAGACAAAGAACTTTCAAAAAGACCAAGAGAGAGAAGTTTTGCAAAGGTAGAGAGAGATAAGTTAGAGACAGAGACAAAGAGAGAGATAGAGATAGAGAAAGATAGAGTCAGTGAGAAAAGTTCTAGAGAGTCACAGAGAGAGAGAGATAGAGAGAACTTTCAAAGAGAGCGAGAGTCTGATAGAGAAAGCAAAAGAGAAGTTTTAGAGAGAATAAGGGAGATAAATAGAGAGAAGTTTTAGAAAGAGTAAGAGAGAGAGAGAGAGAGAAAGAAGTTTCAAACAGAACAAGGTAGAGAGAGTGAGAGCAACAAATTCAATAGAGAGCAAGAGAGAAAGTATGAGTGCTAGCAGGAGAGGGAGAGGGAGAGAGAGAGAGAGAGAGAGAGAGAGAGAGAGAGAGAGAGAAAGAGAAAAAGGGAAAGGGCTGTCTTAAAGAGATGGTTTAAGGAGAGAGGGAAAGAGAGAGAACTGAGTTTTAGAGAGAGAGAGTGAAAGAGAGTGAGAGAGAGAGGGTGGCAGATAGAGTGTTGTAGAGAGGGAGAGAGAGATAGAGGGAGAAGCTTTGGACAGAGCAAGAGACAGAATGAGAGAAGTTTCATTGAGACTGAGAGAAAGAGAAAGTGAGGTTTCAGAGAGATAGAGATAGGGACAAGGAGAGAGAAAGAAGTTCTAGAATGACACAGAGAAAGAAAGAGAGAAAGGGAAGTTTTAGAGAGGGATAAAGAGAACTTTCAAAAAGACCCAGAAAGTGGGATAGAGAGAAGTTTCAGAGAGACTTAGAGTGAGAGAAGTTTCAAAGGGACCTAGAGACAAAGAGAGACAAGTTTCAGATAGAGCAAGAGCATGAGAAGTTCTAGGGAGAGAAAGAGAGAGAGTAGTAGGCAGAGACTGTTGAGAGGGGGACAAAGAGTGTGTGTTTTCTGAAAGAGCGAGAGAGAGAAAGAGAGAAGTTTTAGAAAGAGGGAGACAAAAATTTTAGAATCAGCAAGAGAGGGCAAGAGATAGAGAGAAAGATAAATTTTAGAAAGAGAAAGAGAGTGAGTGAGAGACAGTGGTAGACAAAGTGTTGTGGAAAGAGAGAAAGAGTGTGTGTGTGTGTGAGAGAGAGAGATAAACATAAAGGGAGAGAAGTGTCAGAGAGTGTAAGAGAGAGGGAATGATATAAACCGACCTAACTCCACCTCAAAAGCTAGCTTGTAAGGGGAGGTTTGTGAACCCATATATATAACACCCAAGACTTCTCTGCCTAACCAATATGGGACTTCATCATTCCTGACCCCTTTAGACTATACGTCCTCGTACAGAGAAACAGGATCCATGGCCCATACTAACCAGAGTAGGATAGGCTCTGATACCATATGATATGAACCCACCTAACTCCACCTCAAAAGCTAGCTTATAAGGAGAGGTTTGCGAACCTATATATATAACACCCAAGATCTCTCTACCTAACCAATGTGGGATTTCATCAGAGAAGTTTTAGAGAGAGCCAAAAACATAGAGAGAGAAAGGGAAGTTTTAGAGAAAGGATGCAATAGAAAGAGATACAGAAGTTTAAAAGAAAGTGAGAGAGTGAGAGAGAGAGAGAGAGAAAGAGCAAGAGAGAGACTTAGGTTTTAGAGAGAGCAAGAGAGGGGAGAGAAAGAAGTTTCTAAGAGACTAGCGAGAGAGAGAGACAGACAGACCAAAACACAAATAGAGATTGAGAGAAAGAAAGAGAGGTTCTAGAATCACAAAGAGAGAGAAAGAGAGAAAGGGAAGTTTTGGAGGAAAAAATTTCAGAGAGGCAGAGGAAGAGGGATAGAGACAAGTTTTAAAGAGAGCTAGAGAGAGAAAGAGAGTCAGAGGGGGAGAGAGACAGATAAACAAACTGAGAAAAAAAAAGGAGAGAGAGTGTGTAAGTTAGAAAAGTTTTATGAAGAAAAAGAACGAGAGAAGTTCTCGAGATATAAAGAGAGAGAGAGAGAGAGAGTGGGAGAGAGGTTTTAGGGAGAAAGAGAGAGAGATAGAGAGAAGTTTCAGAGGAAGTGAGACATAGTGAGAAAGAGAAGTTTTCACAGAGAGAGAGAGAGAGAAGTTTTAGATTGAGTAAGAGAAATAGAGAGTGAGAGAGAAAGAAGTTTCAGACAGAACAAGATAGAGAGAAGTTTCATAGAGAGCAAGAGAGAAAGAGTGTGTGTAAGAGTTGGTGAGAGAGGGAAACAGAGAGAGAGAGAGAGAGAGAAAGAGAGAAAGGGAAGTCCAAGAGAGAAGTTTTAGGGAAAGTGAGAGAGACAAATAACTTTTAGAGAGACCAATAGAGAGTGATAGGAGAAGTTCATAAGAGCAAGAGAGAGATAGAGAGAAAGAGAGCGATGTTTTAGAGAGAGCAAGAGAGAGGGGGAGAAGTTTCCTAGGGAACAAGAGAGGGTGAGAGAGAGAACTTTTAGAAAGAGCAAAAGAAAGAGATTGAAAGAGATGTTTGAGAGAGAGAATAGTTTTAGAGAGAAAAAGAAAGTGACTCAAAATGAGTGAGAGAGAAGTTTTAAAGAGAGTGTTATGTTTTCAAGAGAGAGAGAGAGAGCAATATAAAAGAAAGAGAGGAGAGAAAGAGAGAAGCATTGAGGGAGTGAGAGAGAGAAAATTTTCATAGAGGACAAGAGAGAGACAAATTGAGTGAGAAAGAGAGAGAGAAGGGAAAGTTTTAGAGTAAAAGCATGAGAGGCAGAGAGAAGTTTGAAAGAAAGCAACAAAGAGAAAGAGGAAGACAAAGAAAGAATAAGAGCAACAAATTTCATAGAGAGCGAGAGATAGAGAGAAAAGTTTCAAAGTGTGTGTGTGGGAGAGAGAAGTTTTGGAGAAAGTGGGAGCAAGAAATAGGGAGGGAGAGAGAAAGCAAGACGAAGAGAGCAAGAGCTACAAGTTTCAGAGAGTGAGAAACACACAGAGAGAGAAGCATTAGAGAGACTAAGCTAGAAAGAGAGGGCAACAGAGTGAGAGAGAGAGAGAGAGGTGTAGAGAGAGTGAGAGAAAAGGAAAAAGGGAGGGAGAGAGGGAAGTTTTAGAGATAGATAAAGAGAGAAAGGGGGAGAGAGAGGGAAGTTTTATAGAGAGAGAAAGAGAGAGGGGAGAGAAAGAGAAGTTTTAGAAAGAGAGAGAGGGAAGTGTTAGAAAAAGAAAGAGGGAAATAGAAGTTTTAAGGAGAGAAAGATAGTGAGAGAGTAAAATTTTAGAATGTTGAAGTTCTCAAGAATCTTCGAAGGAAGGTGCAAGAAAGAAGAAAGAAAGAAAGCTCAGAACTCCTAGATGTGAAAGTTCTGAAATGTAAATCTGATTCAAATGAATTAATCTACAAATGATGTAGCTGAGATTACAATTAATAGACTAAGACTCAATTACTGAATTACACTAATGTCCCTAAGTAATAAACTGAAGACAAGATTAATAGAGCAAGATCAGAACCACATGAGACTCCTTAAGCAGCCTAAGCAGCCTTATCTCTAACATCCCCCCTCAAGATCAGTGGCATGACTTGGAAGAGGAATGACACTGAGCTTGTCTCTAAGTTGAAGAAACCTTGAAGTTGAGACTGCCTTGGTGAGGATATCTGCTGTTTGATCAAGAGACGGAATATGATAGACTTCAATTTCTTTATTGTTAACCTTTTCACGAACAAAATAAAGGATCTAGTTCAATATGCTTAGTCTTTGAATGAAGAACCGGATTTGCTGACAAGCTGACTGTGCTCATATTGTCACAATATATTCTAGGAACTTTTTGGTAGTTGAATGCTGAGTGCTTTGAGTAAAGACTGTAGCCAAGCCAATTTTGCCACTGCACTTGCAAGACTCCTATATTCAGCTTTAGTACTTGATCTAGACACTGTTGCTTGCTTTTTAGAAGACCAAGAAACGAGATTAGGGCCAAGATAAATACAAAAACCTGAGGTGCTGCGCCTATCATCAATGTCTGACGTCCAATCAGCATCACAAAAGGCAGTGAGCTCAAGAGCAGATGATCTTTGGAGAACTAGAGCATGACATATGGTGCCTGCTAGATACCTCAGTATTCGTTTAACCAACTTCCAATGTACATCTGTAGGGCAATGCATAAACTGACAAGCTTTGTTCACATTATATGATAATTCTGGTCTAGTAATGGTAATATATTGTAATGCTCCCACAAGAGATCTGTATGCAGCTTGATTAGAAATAGGAGAACCACTACTAGCTAAGATATGTGGTGTTGAGGCCATAGGAGAGGGCATAGACTTTGCGCCTTGCATACCAGCTCTAGTAAGAAGATCCTTAATGTATTTGGACTGAGATAAGTATATTGCACTAGCAGAACTGTAAGTAACTTCAATACCTAAGAAGTATTTAAGTTTCCCAAGATCCTTTAAGGAGAACTTTGCATTCAGTTGATCAATCAAGTGCTGAATCAAAGTTAGTAAGGATCCAGTAATCAAAATATCATCCACATAGACTAAAACATAGAGAGAATGATGAGAAGTAACCTGAAGAAACAAGGAAGAATCACATTTTGCCTTGGTAAAACCAAGATCAAGTAAAGCTTTAGACAATTTTTGAAACCATGCACGAGGAACTTGCTTAAGGCCATAGAGAGCCTTATGAAGCTTGCAAACTTGAAATGAGTCAGCTGATTCATATCCAGGAGGCTGCAGCATGTATACATCTTCATTCAAATCACCATTTAAAAAGGCATTATTAACATCTATTTGATGGATGTTCCACCCTTTTGATAAGGCCAAAGTAAGAAGAACCCGAATTGTGACTGGTTTTACTACTGCACTGAAAACTTATGAAAATCAACTCCTGCCTCCTGATTATACCCTTTTGCAACTAATCTTGCTTTATATTTGTTGACAGTGCCATCTGGATTTTTTTTAACTTTAAACACCCATTTGCACCCTATAAGCCTCCTATCTTTGGGTAAAGCTTCTAAACTCCATGTCTTGTTGCTCATGAGCGCTGCATACTCAAGATCCATGGCACACTTCCATTTTGGTATATTAAGAGCTTCTTCAACAGTTTGAGGCTCTCCAAAGACAGTAAGTGCTGTTGGTATAGTTCCTCTTGCTTTGCTACTAGTCACCATTGAGTGATTGTTTGAATTGAGTGCCCTTGCTTTGCTACGGGTCACCATTGGGTGGACATTTTGAGGCAGACGGTGAGGAACTTCAAATTCTGCAGAGGGAACTGAAACATGTTGCAAAGAATCCATAATATTGGTATTATTAGCAAGTGCACATGAGTTATTTGTTTGTTCAGCAAATGCATTGGTATTCTGAGTATGTCTTGCATTAGAGAATGATAGAATAGGAGGTATGGCTGAAGGTGGAGGAGAAACAAAATGTGATTTGTTACTGGAAGGTGACTGCTGTGAGGAACCCTTGCTGTTCTTGAATGGAAAGCTACTTTCATCAAATATGACATCTCTAGATATAATTGTTTTCCCATCAGGATGCAAACACTTGTATCCTTTGTGTGCTGGACTATAACCAAGAAAGGTGCACTCAATGGATTTGAACTGAAACTTGGGATTATTGTAGGGCCTTAGGTTAGGATAGGCTGCACACCCAAAGACTTTAAGAGAAGAATAATCAAGTTTGATTTTGTATAAGGTTTGAAAAGGAGTAGAACCATTTAAAACTGGTGTGGGTAGTCTATTAATGAGATACACAGCTATGCTAAAAGCTTCAGTCCAAAATGAACTAGGTAAAGATGATTGGTGAAGCAAGGCTAGTCCAGTCTCAGTTATATGCCTATGTTTCCTTTCTACAAGCCCATTTTGTTCATGTGTATAAGGACATGAAACACGATGAACTATCCCTTGGTCTTTCAAATATTCAGTGAAAGCTCTAAATTCTCCTCCCCAATCAGTTTGTAAGGCAAGGATTTTGTGGTTGGTTTGAAGTTCTACTTGTTTCTTGAAATGAATAAAGGTCTGTAATGCATCAGACTTGCTTTTGAGGAAGTAAATCCATGTGTAACGGGTAAAGGTATCTACAAAATGTATGTAATATCTGTGTCCCTCTTTTGACAGCATAGGTGCTAGTCCCCACAAATCAGAATGAATTAGTTGAAGAGGTTTTGAGTATTTTGTTTGAGAAGAGGCAAAAGGAAATTTATGTAATTTACTAAGGCAGCAAGATGAACAAAAAGAAAGCTCTTTATTTGGTATTCTGATATTACAAGAAGTGAGTACACTCTTGACAGTTTGTACAGAAGCATGGCCCAATCTAACATGCCATTTGTCTAATTCAGAACAAGAATTTAACAAAGAAGAAGTATGGGAACTATGTACAATAGGTGAAGTAACATTTGGTGACTAAGTTGCTGACACTTTTGCAGTGGTATATGATTCCTTTTCAATATGAAATTGATCAAAGACATACAAGCCTTTTCTAACAGTCCCCTTCAAAAGTATTTGATGAGTATCCTAAGATTTAACATAGCAAGAGTCAGGATGGAACTCAAAATAGACATAATTGTCTTTTGCAAACTGAGAAACACTCACAAGATTTTCGGTAATATTTGGAACATGAAGAAGTGAGTTTAGGTAAAGATTTTGATTAGAAAAGCAAGACTTAATCTGAGAATTACCAATGTTTTTAATGAACAAACCTGAGCCATTACCAATGTGCACCTTCTCCTTTCCATTATATGGAGTCTTCTGCACAATGTTAGAGGCATCCACTGTCACATGATTAGTGGCCCCAGAATCAGGATACCATTCTTAATCAATGCCATTACTGCTGCCGTTAGAAGTGAGCATTGCATAGGGTGTGTTTCTGACACTGCCATTGGCGCCATTGGCTGTCTTGCTGAAGTGGCGCACTTGAGCTGGTCCTTGAAAACTTTCATCAAATCTGTGATAACAACTCCAGGACTGATGTCCATATCTCCCACATAATTGACATTGAATGTTGCTTTTATCAGAAAACCTTCCATTCCTATCAGCAAACTGCCCATTGTTGTAACTTCCTTTGCCTCTGAAAAAGTTTCCTCTACCTCCAAACCTTCCTCTATTTGCATACTGACCAGGGAAACTTTGATAACCACTTCGGTTCACATTGTAATTCTGAGGATATGTAGCAAGATTCACTGTCATAGCTTCTACTTCTTTATTATGCTTCTCAATTCTATTTTCTTGTGCAAGCAATAATGCTTCAATCTCTTCTACTGAATACGGATCAGTTCTAGAAAGAATGGATGTAACAAAACTATCATATTCTGTGGAAAGACCATCAAGAATTATCTCTATATGGTCACTTTCTGTAATTGTATGTCCAACTGAAGCCAAAGAATCAACAAGATTCTTGATCTTTAAAAGATAATCAGTGGCTGTCATGGATCCCTTCTTCATAGTCTGTAGCTGCACCTTGAATTGCTTGATCTTTGCCTTTGTATGAGAAGCAAAAAAAGTTTTCACCTTTTCCCAGACCTGATACGAGTATTCACATCCCACCATTCTTGTAAGAATGTTTTCTGACATTGTTGACAGCAGCCAAGACAGCAAGAGCTGATCTTGCTTCTTCCAAAGAACATACTGCTGACTCAAGATCCCAAGAACTCTTCCTTGCTCATCTATTGCAAATCTTGATGGCACTTCTTGACCACCACTGATGTATTTCTCTAGTTCATGCCCTCTGATGGCTGCAAGAACTTGTTGTTTCCAGAGTAGATAGGAATTGCTGTCTAATTTCATAGAAATAGAATGACTAAAAGAAACTAGTGAAGCATTCAAAGATGCTAAAGAAAACGTATTCATATTCTCTCCCATTGGATCAAAGCTCTGATACCATGTTGAAGTTCTCAAGAATCTTAGAAGGAAGGCGCAAGAAAAAAGAAAGAAAGAAAGCTCAGAACTCCTAGATGTGAAAGTTCTGAAATGTAAATCTGATTCAAATGAATTAATCTACAAATGATGTAGCTGAGATTACAATTTATATACTAAGACTCAATTACTGAGTTACACTAATGTCCCTAAGTAATAAACTGAAGACAAGATTAATAGAGCAAGATCAGAACCACACAAGACTCCTTAAGCAGCCTAAGCAGCCTTATCTCTAACATAGAAAGAGAGAAAGAGAAATGTTTCAAAGAGGGTGAGAGTTAGAGAGAGAGAAGTTTCAGAGAAACCAAGAGAGAGAGAGAGAGAGAGAGAGAAGTTTTAGAGAGAATGAGAGAGAGGAAGGAAGAGAATTTTTAGGGAGAGAAAGAGAGAGAGTATATGTGTGTATGTTAAGGAGTAAAAGAGAGCGAGCGAGAGATAGAAAGAGAAAAGTAGAGGTAAATTTCAGGGTGGGCAAGAAAGAGAGAGAAAGATAAGTTTTAGAGAGAGAAAGAGAGAGAGTGAGAGAGTGGTAGACAAAGCATTGTGGAGAGGGTAAGAGAAAAAGTACGTGTGTCTTGGGGAGAAAGAGAGATATTTTAGAGAGAGCTAGAGAATTTAAAGAGAGAGAGAGTGTGTGAACAAGAAGTATAAGAGAAAGTGAGAGTATGAGAGAAAAAGTGATAGATAGAGTGTTCCATAGATGGAGAGAGAGAAAGAAGTTCCAAAGAGAGCAAGAGATAGAAAGAGCGGGAAGTTTCAGAGAGAGTTAAAAGATGGCAAGAGAAAGAAACTTTAGAGAAACTAAGAAAGAGAAAGAGAAAGAGAAGTTTCAGAGAGAGTAAGTGAGAGCGAATGAGATAGAGACAAAGCTAGAAACAGGGACAGGGAGAGAGAGAAGTTCTAAAATGACATAGAGAGAGAACGAGAGAATGGAAAGTTTTAGAAGAAATAGAGAACTTTCAAAAAGACCAAGAGAGAGAGAGAAGTTGTGCAAAGGTAGAGGGAGATAGAGAAAGAGGCAAAGACAAAGAGAGAGATAGAGACAGAGAAAGATAGAGAGTCAGTGAGAGAAGTTCTAGAGAGACATACAAAGAATGAGAGACAGAAAGGGAAGCTTAGAGAGAGATAGAACGAAGTTTCAGAGAGAGCAAAAGAGAGTCTAATAGATAAAGCAAGAGAGAAGTTTTAGAGAGAATGAGGGAAATAGATAGAGAGAAGTTTTAGCGGAAATGAGGGAAATAGATAGAGAGAAGTTTGAGAGTGAAAGACTGAGAGAGAGAAGTTTTAGGAGAGCAAGAGAGATAGAAAGAAGTTTCAAACAAAACAAGGTAGAGAGAAAGTGAGAGCAACAAGTTTCATAAGAGCAAAACAGAGAGTGTAAGTGCTAGTGGGAGAGGTAGAGAGAGAGAGAGAGAAAAAGAAAGGGAAATCTTAGAGAGAAGTTGTAAGGACAGAGAGAGAGAAATAAGTTTCAGAGAGAGAGCAAAAGAGAGTGGGAGAGAGAGTAGTAGACAGAGAGTTGTAGAGAGGGAGAGAGAGAGATAGAGTGTGAGAGAGAGAAAGGGAGAAGCTTTAGAGAGAGCAAGAGACAGAATGAGAGAGAAGTTTCAAAGAGACTAAGAGAGAGAGAAAGGGAGGTTTCAGAGAGATACAGAGACAAAGACAAAGATAGGGACAGGGAGAGAGAAAGAAGTTCTAGAATGACACAAAGAGAGAAAGGGAGAAAGGGAAGTTTTAGAGTGGGATAAAGAGAACTTTCAAAGAGACTAAGAAAGAGGGATAGACAGAAGTTTCAGAGAGATTTAGAGAGGAGAGAAGTTTCAAAAAGACCAAGAGACCGAGAAGTTTTAGAGAGTGCAAGAGACAAAAAGAGAGAAGTTTCAAAGAGAGCAAGAGCAAGAGTAGTTTTTGGGAGGAAAGAGAGAGAATGAGAAAGAGTGGTAGACAGAGTGTTGTGTAGTAGGGGAGAGAGAGAGTGTGTTTTCAGAAAGAGAGAGAGACAGAAAGGGAGAAGTTTTAGAAAGAGCAAGATAGAAATTTTAGAGTGGGCAAGAGAAAGAGACAAAGATAAATTTTAGAAAGAGAGAGAGTGAGCGAGAGAGAGTGGTAGACAGAGTGTAGTGGAAAGGGAGAGAGGTAGAGAGAGAGAGAGAGAGAGAGAGAAGTTTGAGAGAGAGTGAGAGACAAAGATAGAGAGAGAGAGAGTGAGAGACAAAGATAGAGAGAGAAGTGTTAGAGAGAGCCAAAAACACAAAGAGAGAGGGAAGTTTTAAAAAGAGTGAGAGAAAAGGGAAGTTTTAGAGAAAGGGTGCAACTGACAGAGAGAGAGAGTGAGAGAGAGAGAGAAAGAGAGAGAGGAAAGAGGGAGCAAGACACAGAGAGAGTCGGAACAACAAGTTTCATAGATAGCAAGAGATTGACAAAGAGAGGGAGTCAATGAGAGAAAGATAAGTTTTAGAGTGAAAAGAGAGAGAGAGAGAGAGAGAGAGAGAGAGAAAGAACAAGAGAGAGATAGAGGTTCTGGTGTGGAACCCTATGGATATTTATGATCCAGAAACCCCAAACACACAAGTTGATAGAGAACAAGAATAGATGGAGAACTCCCAACCTATTGAACCCACAAATGACTGATGCAAATGGAAATGCAAATAATCAGTTGATTGAGAAATCAAGAACAGAAGTTCACTAGGATGTAATTACCTTGATGAAGTTCAATTCTTGATGCAATAAAGATTCAAGCCAAGCCTTGAACAAGAGTATAAAACTCCAAAACAATTCTGTTTTTCATTCATTCTGCTGAACCTCATCCATGCACTAGGGTATTTATACCCCCACAAGTTCAATAACCTAGACTATTTGGTTAGGCCTTAAACTTGGGCCTCCCAATAAAAATACAAGCCCAAACGCAAATTGCAAGTAGTAAACTGCCCAAAAACTAATCTATTAACTTGGAATAATGAATTAAACATAGGTTGATTCCATCTTGCAAATACAGCCTAATTTGATTAGGTGAAGCTCGATTGGCCTTCATTGCATCTTGAGCTTCCATTCCTTCTAACATTCTGCCCATATAAGTTTGAAGTGATTCCTTGAACTTTTTGGCCCTCAATCTTGTAATTGGTCCTTGAGGTAATGTTAGCTCATCCACTGCTCCTCTTCTCTTGCCATCCATGCTTGTGCTCACATCAGGTTCAAAGAGAGTAAGAGAGAGGGGCAAAGAGAGAAGTCTTAGAGAGACTGGAGAAAGAGAAACAAACACAGAGGCAGACACAAACAAAGATTGGGAGAAAAAAAGAGAGATTCTAGAATTGCATAAAGAGAGAAAGAGAGAAAGGAAAGTTTTGGAGAGAAAACTTTCAGAGAGAGAGAGAAACAGGAAAGGAGACAAGTTTTAGAGAGAGCTAGAGAGAGAAAGAGAGTGAGAGGGGCAGAAAGACAAACAGACAGATAGAGAGAAAAAAGAGAGAGTGTAAGTTAAAAAAGTTTTATAAAGAGAAAGAATGAGAGAAGTTCTTCAGAAATAAAGAGAAAGAAAGAGCAAGAGAGAAGTTTCAAAGAGATTGAGGGACACCAATGGAGAGAAGTTTCAGATAAAGTGAGAAACAATGAGAAAGAGAAGTTTTCACAGAAAGAGAGAGAGAAGTTTTAGATTGAGTGAGAGAAATAGAGAGTGAAAGAGAAAGATGTTTCAGACAGAATGAGGCATAGAGAGAAAAGTTTCATAGAGGGCAAGAGAGAAAGAGTGTGTGTAAGAGTTAGTGAGAGAGGGAGATAGAGAGAAAAGGAAGTCCAAGAGAAAAGTTTTAGTGAAAGTGGGAGAGAGAAATAACTTTTAGAAAGACCAATAAAGAGTGACAAGGAGAAGTTCTTAAGAGAGAGAGAGAGACAAAGACAAGGAGAGGGATGTTTTAGAGAGAGCAAGAGAGGAAGAGAGAGAGAACTTTCAGAGAGAGTGACAGAAAGAGAGTGAAAGATGTTTGAGAAAGAGAGTCATTTTAGAGAGAGAAGAGAGAAGTTTTAAAGAGAGAGTTATGTTTTCAAGAGAGAGAGAGAGAGAGAGCGATTTAAAAGAAAGAGAGGAGAGAAAGAGAGAAGCATTAGGGGGAGTGAGAGAGAGAAAAGTTTCACAAAGGACGAGAGAGAGACAAAGAAAATGAGAAAGAGAGAGAGTGAGAGAGTGAGAGAAAGGAAAGTAGAGAGAAGTTTCAAAGAAAGTGAAAAAAAGAGAGAGGAAGACAGAGAGAGAATAAGAACAACAAATTTCGTAGAGAACAAGAGATAGAGAGAGAAGTTACAAAAAGTGGGAGAGAAGTTTTAGAGAAAGTGAGAGCAAGAAAGAGGGAGGGAGAGAGAGAGCAAGACAAAAAGAGTGAGAGCTACAAGTTTCATAGTGAGAAACACATAGTGAGAGAAGTTTTAGAGAGAATACACTAGAAAGAGAGGGTGACAGGGCTCTAGAGAGAGGTAAAGAGAGAGTGAGAGAAAGGGAAAAGGGAGGGAGAGAGGGAGTTTTAGAGATAGAGAATGAGAGAAAGAGAAAGAAACAGTGAAGTTTTAGAGAGTGAGAAAGAGAGAGGGGGAGAGAGAGAAGTTTTAGAAAGAGAGAGGAAGGAAGAGAAAGAGGGAAGTTTTAGAGAAAGAAAGTGGGAAATAGAAGTTTTAAGGAGAGAAAGATAGTGAGAGAGTGAAATTTCAGAACGAGAGATCAGAGTATGCGAGAGTTATAGAGAGAGATAAGTTTCAAAGAAACCAAGAGAGAGAAAGAGAATTTTTAGAGAGAATGAGAGAGTGGAAGGAAGAGAAGTTTTATGGAGAGAAAGAGAAAGAGAGAGAGAGAGAGAGAGTGTGTGTGTGTGTGTGTTAAAGAGAGAAAGAAAGCAAGCAAGAGATAGAAAAAGAGAAGTAGAGGTAAATTTTAGAGTAGGCAAGAAAGCAAGAGAAAGAGAGAAAGATAAGTTTTAGAAAGAGAAAGAGAGAAAATAAGAGAGAGTGGTAGACAAAGTGTTATGGAGAGGGGGAGAGAAAGAGTGCATGTGTTCAAAAGAAAGAAGAGACATTTCAGAGAGAGCAAGAGAGAGAAAGAGGGTAATTTTAAGCAATAGGAAGAGAGAGATAGAGAAAGTAAGCAAGAAGTATAAGAAAGTGAGAGTAAGAGAGAAAGAATGATAGATAGAGTGTTCTGTAGATGGAGAGAGAGAAAGAAGTTTAAAAGAGAGTTAAAGACAACAACGGAAAGAAGTTTTAGAGAAACTGAGAGAGAGAAAGAGAAAGGGAAGTTTTAGAGAGAGTCAGTGAGAGACAATGAAATAGAGACAGGGACAGGAAGAGAGAGAAGTTCTAAAATGACACAGAGACAGAAAGAGAGAATGGGAAGTTTTAGGGAGAGAGACAGAGAACTTTCAAAAAGACCAAGGGAGAGAGAGAGGGAGAAGTTTTGCAAAGGTAGAGAGATATAGAGATTGAGACAAAGACAAAGAGAGAGATAGAGGTAGAGAAAGATAGAGAAAGAAAGAGTGAGAGAAGTTCTAGAGTGACACACAAAGAGTGAGAGACAAAAAGGGATGTTTTAGAGAGAGATAGAGAGAAGTTTCATAGAGAGCAAGAGAGATTCTGATAGAGAAATCAAGAGAGAAGTTTTAGAGAGAATGAGGGAGATCGACAGAGAGAAGTTTCAGAGAGAGTGAGAGAGTGAACAGAGAAGTTTCAGAGAGAGAAAGAAGTTACAAATAGAACAAGGTAGAGAGAGAGTGAGAGCAACAAGTTTCATCGAGAGCAAAAGAGAGAGTGTAAGTGCTAGTGGGAGAGGGGGCGGAGAGAAAGAGAGAGAGAAAGAAAGGGAAGTCTTAGAGAGTAGTAGACAGAGAGCTATAGAGAGGGAGAGAGAGATAGAGTGTGTGTGTGTGTGTGTGTGTGTGTGTGTGAGAGAGAGAGAGAGAGAGAGAGAGAGAGAGAGAGGGAGGGAGAAACTTTAAAGAGAGCAAGAGACTAAATGAGAGAAAGTTTTCAAAAAGACTAAGAGAGAGAGAAAGAGAGGTTTTAGAGAGAAAGAGATAGAAACAAAGACAGAGATAGGGACAGGGAGAGAGAAAGAACTTCTGGAATGACACAGAGAAAGAAAGAGAGAAAGGGAAGTTTTAGAGAGGGATAAGGAGAAGTTTCAAAGTGACTGAGAAAGAGGGATAGAGAGAAGTTTTAGAGAGACTTAGAGAGGGGAGAAGTTTCAAAGAGACCAAGAGAGTGAGAAGTTTTAGAGAGAGCAACAGACAAAGAGAGAAGCGATTCAAACCCCACCAAGAATAACGAGACCCAACAACGAAGTTGATTCCCAAGACCATTCTGTGATCATATTTTTGCAGGTGAAAACCTTAACCCAATGTTTATAAGAAAACACAAACTTTGGTATGTAGAGATGCCACAAATGGGATGGTGAACCATTTGATAAGTCTGATGAATGCCACAAGAACAAGTTCTTGATAAATTTAGAAAGTTCTTCAAAGAACCAAAGAAAAAACTAAAACTGATCTGAACTAAAAGCTGAACTGAACTTCTCAGCCTTAGTATATATATATATATATATATATATATATATATATATAGGATGAGTTATTATAATGTGAAAAAGGAAACAAATAGCAAAAGAAAGGAAATTCCTAGAATTATGGCATGCCAGCCTTTACATGAGAACAATCAGCCCAATGAAAGTAATTGCTGAAATTATATTCCAAAAGGCTGACCAAATCCCATGAAAAAGGAAAGTTATCCCAAAATTGTTGGGTAATAATCAGCCAAATTGATCTCCTTGAATCTCTCAAATCCACATGAATCTTGCAAATTATGGCCTGTAATTGCTGAATGATTCCACATGCTTGAGCTGAAAGTAATCCTTCCAAGTGTATGGGTTTTAGTAAAAAGCTAAAAGTAATCCTTCCAAGTGTATGAACTTCAGAAAAAGGCTGACATTACTCCACCACTTGGATCAATGAAATCCATCCTTGATCTGCACTTGAGTCTAAGTATTTGGGCCTAAAAAAAGGCTCTTTAACCCGAATGCTCTGTATCAATCCATTGAAAGCCTCCCTAAACCTTTGAGCTCTAGCTCTTGTAACTGGACTACTTGAAATTTGAATTGGATCAACCGTATCTGCCATGCTTTTATCATCAAGAAGTTTCAAAGATAGCAAGAGCAAGAGAAGTTTTAGGGAGACAAAGAGAGAGAATGAGAAAGAGTGGTAGACAGAAAGAGAGAGTATGTGTTTTTAGAAAGAGCAAGAAAGAGAAAGGGAGAAGTTTTAGAAAGTGGAAGATAGAAATTTTAGAATAGGCAAGAGAGGGTGAGAGAAAGAGAGAAAGAAAAATTTTAGAAAGAGAAAGTGTAGTGGAAAGGGAGAAAGAGTGTGTGTGAGATAGAGAGAGAGAAGTTTTAGAGTGAGGCAGAAGCAAGAGAGAGAGAGAGAGAGGTTTTAGAAAGAGTAACAAAGAAAAGGAAGTTTAAGAGAGAGGGTGCAAGAGAAAGAGATAGAGAAGTTTAAAAGAAAGCAAGAGAGAGAATGAGAGATAGAGAGAAGTTTCAGAGAATGTGAGAGTGAGAGAGAGAGGACAGAGAGAGTGAGACATACAGAGATTGGGAACAACAAGTTTCATAGAATGCAAGAGATCAACAAAGAGAGGGAGTGAATGAGAGAAAGATAAGTTTTAGAGAGAGAAAGAGAGTAAGTGAGAGGGAGAGCTAGACAAAGTATTGTAGGGAGGGAGAAAGAGAGAGAGAGAGACAAAGGCTTCAGAGAGAGTGAGAGAGAGACAGAGGGAGGGGAGAGAGAAGTTTCAGAGATATTGGATAGAGAGAGAAAGAGACATAGACATAGATACAAACAGTGATAGGGAGAAAGAAAGAGAGGTACTAGAATCACATAGAGAGAAAAAGAGAGAAAGGAAAGTTTTGTAGAGTAAACTTTCAAAGAGACTGATAAAGAGGGATAGGGACAAGTTTTAGAGAGAGATAGACAGAGAAAGAGAGAGTGAGAGGGGAAGAAAGACAGACAGACAGATTGAGAAAAAAAGAAAGTGTGTAAGGAAGAAAAGTTTTATGAAGAGAGAGAATGAGAGAAGTTCTTGAGAGATAAAGAGAGAGAGAGTAAGAAGAAGTTTTAAGAGAGCAAGAAGAAGTTTTAGAGTGAAAGGGAGAGAGAGAGAGAGAGAGAGAAGTTTTAGAGAGATCGAGGGACACAAATGGAGAGAAGTTTCAAAGAGTGTGAGAAACAGTGAGAAAGGGAAGTTTTCAGAGAGAGGGAGAAGTTTTATAGGGAGTGAGATAAATAAAGAGCAAGAGAGAAAGAAGTTTCAGATAGAACGAGGCAGAGAGAGAGTGAGAGCAGGTAGTTTCATAGAAAGCAAGATAGACAGTGAGTTAGTGAGAGAGGGGGAGAGAGAGAAAGAGAGAAAGGGAAGTGCAAGACAGAAGTTTTAGGGAAAGTGAGAGAAAGAAATAAGTTTTAGAGAGACCAATAGAGAGTGACAGGGAGAAGTTCTTGAGAGCAAGAGACAGAGACAAAGAGAGGGATGTGAGCAACAAAAAGAGGGAGAAGTTTCATAGAGAGCAAGAGATGTTTGGGAGAAAGAGAGTGACTGAGAATTAGTGAGAGGAGAAGTTTTAGAGGAGAGTTATGTTTTCAAGAGAGAGAAGGAGAGCGATTTCAAAGAGAGAGAGGAAAGAAAGACAGAAGCATTAGAGAGCATGAGAGAGAGAAAAGTTTCACAGAGGGTGAGAGGGAGACAGAGAGTGAGAGAAAGAGAGAGAGAAAGGAAAGTTTCAAAGAGAGAGCATGAGAGATAGAGAGAAGTTTCAAAGAAAGAGAGAAAGATAGAGAAAGAATGAGAACAACAAATTTCGTAGAGAGCGAGAGATAGAGAGAGAAGTTTCAAAGTGTGTGTGTGAGAGAGAGAAGTTTCAGAAAGCAAGAGAGAAGTTTTAGAGAAAGCGAGAGTGAGAAAGAGGGAGTGAGAGAGAGAGCAAGATGAGCTACAAGTTTCATAGAGTGAGAGATACATAAAGAGAAAAGTTTTAGAGTGACTAAGCTAGAAAGAGAGGGCAAGAGAGAGAGAGTGAGAGAAAAAGCAAAAGGGAGAAAGGGAGAGAGGGAAGTTTTAGAGATAGAGAAAGAGAGATAAGGAGAGAGAGAGAGAGGAAAGTTTTAGAGAGAGAGAGAAAGGGGGAGAAAGAGAAGTTTTAGAAAAAGAGAGAAAGGAATAAAGAGAGAGGGAAGTTTTAGAGAAAGAAAGAGGGAAATAGAAGTTTTAACAAGTGAAATGTTTCAAAGAGGGAAGAAAGAGAAATGTTTCAGAGAGGGTGAGAGCTAGAGAGAAAAGGAAGTTTCAAAGAAACCAAAAGAGAGAGAGAACTTTTAGAGAGAGTGAGAGAGAGGGAGTATGAGAAGTTTTAGGGAGAGAAAGGGAGTGTGTGTGTGTTAAAGAGAGAAAGAGAGCAACTGATAGATAGAAAGAGAGAAGTAGAGGTAAATTTTAGAGTGGACAATAGAAAGTAAAAGAGAGAAAAGTAAGTTTTAGAGAGAGGAGAGTGGTAGACAGAGTGTTATGGAGAGGGAAAGGGAGAAGTTTCAAACAGAGATTGAGAGAGAGAGAGTGCAAAGTACAAGAGAGAGCAAGAGTCTGAGAGAAAGTGGCAGATAGTGTTTCGGAGCAAGTTAGAGAGAGAAATTTCATTGAGAATGAGAGAGAGAGAGAGAGAGAAATTTCAAAGTGACTGAGCGGTAAAGAAAGATAGATAGACAGACAGAGAAAGAGAAAGGAGTGAGAAGTTTTATGATGAGAAAGAATGAGAGACATTCTTTAGAGACGAAGTGAGATAGCAGGAGAGAGATTTCAAAGAGACTGAGAGAGATAGAGAAAAGTTTTAGAGAAATCAAGGGAGAGAGAAGTTTTAGAGAGAGTGAGAAACAGTGAGAGAGAGAAGTTTTAGATAGAGTGAGAGAGGGAGAGAGAGCATGAGACAAAGAAGTTTCAGACTCGAAATGAGGTCGAGAGAGAGCAAAAAGTTTCATAGAGAGCAACAGAGGGAGTGCATGTGAGTGTTAGTGAGAGAGGAAGAGAGCTCAAGAAAGGGAAGTCATAGAGAAAAGTTTTAAGGGGGAGAGAGAGAGAGAACTTAGTTTTGGAGAGACTAACAAAGAGATACAGGGAGAAGTTCTTGAGAGAGAAAGAGACAAAGAGGCAAAGAGAGAGGGAAGTTTCATAGAGAGAGGGAGAAGTTTTGCAAAGAGCAAGAGTGGGTGAGAGAGAGAAGTTTCAAAAAGAGCAATAGAAAGAGAGTGAGAGAGAAGTTTATGAGAGAGAGTAGTTTTAAAGAGAGAAAGAGTGATGTAGACACCAAATTTTGTTTTGAACCCAAAATGACTGGTATCAGAATTTAAAAAAAATGAAAATAATAAATAATAAGCAATATTAATATAATAAAATAATTAAAAAATTGAAAAAAAGAAATGAAAATTTGGAAACATGCATGAGGGTGGTTCAGTTCTTTGGCATAACCAAACCCTCCCTCTTTTCTTTTGAGACTGGCTCCTTTGCCTTACTAAATCAGCACTCTCCCCTTAGGAAACAAACCGAGCTTTGTCTCCACCAAACCATGCACTTCCACTTGCATGAGAAGGTGATGTGAACCCCGCCAAGAATAACGAGACCCGTCAACGAAATTGATTCCCAAGACCGTTCTACAATCAGATTTTGTAGGTGGAAACCTCGACCCGATGTTTATAATAAAACACGAACCTTGGTATGTGTAGACGCCACAAACGGGATGGTGAACCGTTTGATAAGTCGGATGAACGCCACAAGAACAAGTTCTTGATAAGTTCAGAAAGTTCTTCAAAGAACCAAAGAGAAAACTCTCAACTTTTATGTAGAAAACTGAACTGCACTTCTCAGCCTTGGTATACATATATATAGGCTGAGTTATTACAATTTGAAAAAGGAAACAAATAGCAAAAGGAAGGTAATCCCTATAATTATGGCATGTCAGCCTTTACAAGAGAATAATTAGCCATATAATCAGCCCAATGCAATAATTGCTGAAGATATAATCCAAAAGGCTGACCAAATCCCATAAAAAAAGGAAAGTTATCCCAAATTCGCTGGGTAATAATCAGCCAAATCTAATCTCCTTGATTCTCTCAAATCCACATGCTTGAGCTGAAAGTAATCCTTCCAAGTGTATGGGCTTCAATAAAAAGGCTAAAATTGATCCTTCCAAGTGTATGGGCTTTAGAAACAAGGCTGAAATTACTCCACCACTTGGACCAACGAAATCCACCCTTGGTCTTCACTTGAGTCTAAGTATTTGGGCCTTAAAAGGCACTCCTCAACCCAAATGCTCTGCATCAATCCATTGAAAGCCTCCTTGAACCTTTTAGCTCTAGCTCTTGTAACTGGACCACTTGGAATTTGAATTGGATCAGCTGTTTCCACTATGCCTTTATCATCATTCCCCTCCTCTTGAAGAGGATTTGTCCTCAAATCATCACCTACATCAAAGGGGGTTAAATCAGTAACATTGAAAGTGGCACTAACATTATACTCACCTGGCAAATCTAGCTTGTATGCATTGTCATTTATGCGCTCAAGAACTTGGAATGGTCCATCCCCTCTTGGAAGCAACTTAGAATGCCTTTGTGCTGGAAATCTTTCTTTCCTCATATGCAGCCAAACCCAATCTCCAGGTTCAAAAATGAGCTTATGACGCCCCTTGTTGGCTTGTTTCGCATATTGCTCCGTTCGACGCTCAATGTTGAACTTTGCCTTCTCATGTATCTGCTTGACAAATTCAGCTTTCTTTTTGCCATCTAAATTAACACACTCTTTCAAAGGTAATGGTGTTAAATCCAATGGAGTTAAAGGATTAAAACCATAAACAATTTCAAAAGGTGAAAATCTTGTTGCAGAATGAACAGTACGATTATAAGCAAATTCAACATGTGGTAACCAATCTTCCCAAGTTTTGATATTCTTTTTAATGATAGCCCTCAACAAGGTTGTTAAAGTCCTATTTACTACTTCAGTTTGACCATCAGTTTGTGGATGACCAGTAGTAGAAAATAATAACTTAGTCCCTAACTTACACCACAAAGTCTTCCAAAAGTAGCTCAAAAACTTAGTATCACGATCCGAAACAATTGTCCTAGGCATCCCATGTAACTTTACAACCTCCCTAAAGAACAAATCAGCAATGTGTGACGCATTATCTGTTTTGTGACATGGAATAAAATGTGCCATCTTAGAAAATCTATCCACAACCACAAAGATTGAGTCTTTACCATGCTTTGTCCTAGGCAAACCTAACACAAAGTCCATTGAAATGTCAACCCAAGGTTCATTAGGAATGGGAAGTGGTGTGTATAGTCCATGAGGTTGCACTTGGGATTTCGCTTGCTTACAAGTGACACATCTTCCACACATTCTCTCAACATCTCTTTTCATGTGTGGCCAAAAGAAATGCTCTTGCAGTATGGCTAATGTCTTAGCAACTCCAAAGTGTCCCATTAACCCTCCTCCATGGGATTCCCTCACTAACAAGTCTCGCAATGAGCAATTAGGCACACATAGCTTATTCTCTCGAAACAAGAAATCATCATGCTTAAAGAACTTACCCATGGCCTTGCCCTCACAATTCCTATACTCTTCACAGAAATCTTGGTATAATGGATACAATTCTTTAATGTGTTCAAAACCAAGCAATTTTGCTTCAAGAGTAGAAATCAAGGCATACCTGCGAGAGTGCATCAGCAACGACATTTTCCTTACTGTTAGAGATAAGGCTGCTTAGGCTACTTGTCTTGGTAGGTGCAGGTGCAGTGTTCTATAGCATGTGGTTCTGATCTTGTATTATTAGTCTTATCTTCAGTTAATTACTTAGGGACATTAGTGTAATTCAGTAATTGAGTCTTAGTCTATAAATTGTAATCTCAGCTACATCATTTGTAGAATAATTCATTTTGGAATCAGATTTTCGTTCAGAGCTTTCACACCTAGAAGTTCTGAGCTTTCTTTCTTTCTTCCTTTCTTTCTTCCTTATTCTGAGGTTCTTGAGAATTCCAACATGGTATCAGAGCTTTGATCCAATGGGAGAGAATATGAATACGTTTTCTTTAGCATCTCTGAATGCTTCATTAGTTTCTTTTAGTCATTCTATTTCTGTGAAGTTAGACAGCAATTCCTATCTGCTGTGGAAACAGCAAGTTCTTGCAGCCATCAGAGGGCATGAACTAGAGAAATACATCAGTGGTGGTCAAGAAGTGCCATCAAGATTTGCAATAGATGAGCAAGGAAGAGTTCTTGGGATCTTGAGTCAGCAGTATGTTCTTTGGAAGAAGCAAGATCAGCTCTTGCTGTCTTGGCTGCTGTCAACAATGTCAGAAAACATTCTTACAAGAATGGTTGGGTGTGAATTTTCGTACCAGGTCTGGGAAAAGGTGGAAACTTTCTTTGCTTCTCATACAAAGGCAAAGATCAAGCAATTCAAGGCGCAGTTGCAGACTATGAAGAAGGGGTCCATGACAGCCACTGATTATCTTTTAAAGATCAAGAATCTTGTTGATTCTTTGGCTTCAGTTGGACATGCAATTACAGAAAGTGACCATATAGAGGTAATTCTTGATGGTCTTTCCTCAGAATATGATGGTTTTGTTACATCCATTCTTTCTAGAACTGATCCGTATTCAGTTGAAGAGATTGAAGCATTATTGCTTGCACAAGAAAATAGAATTGAGAAGCATCATAAAGAAGTAGAAGCTATGACAGTGAATCTTGCTACACATCCTCGAATTACAATGTGAACCGAAGTGGTTATCAAAGTTTCCCTGGTCAGTATGCAAATAGAGGAAGGTTTGGAGGTAGAGGAAACTTTTTCAGAGGCAAAGGGAGTTACAACAATGGGCAGTTTGCTGGTAGAAATGGAAGGTTTTCTGATAAAAGCAACATTCAATGTCAATTATGTGGGAGATATGGACATCAGTCCTGGAGTTGTTATCACAGATTTAATGAAAGTTTTCAAGGACCAGCTCAAGTGCCTAACCACTTTAGCAAGACAGCCAATGGCGCCAATGGCAGTGTCATAAACACACCCTATGCAATGCTCACTTCTAACAGCAGTAGCAATGGCATTGATCAAGAATAGTATCCTGATTCTGGGGCCACTAATCATGTGACAGTGGATGCCTCTAACATTGTGCAGAAGACTCCATATAATGGAAAGGAGAAGGTGCACATTGGTAATGGCTCAGGTTTGTTCATTAAAAACATTGGTAATTCTCAGATTAAGTCTTGCTTTTCTAATCAAAATCTTCACCTAAACTCACTTCTTCATGTTCCAAATATTACCAAAAACCTTGTGAGCGTTTCTCAGTTTGCAAAAGACAATTATGTCTATTTTGAGTTCCATCCTGACTCTTGTTATGTTAAATCTCAGGATACTCATCAAATACTTTTGAAGGGGACTGTTAGAAAAGGCTTGTATGTCTTTGATGAATTTCGTATTGAAAAAGGACCATATATCAATGCAAAGGTGTCAACAACTCAGTCACCAAATATTACTTCACCTGCTGTACATAGTTCCCATACTTCTTCTTTGTTAAATTCTTGTTCTGAGTTAGACAAATGGCATGTTAGATTGGGCCATGCTTCTGCACAAACTGTCAAGAATGTACTCACTTCTTGTAACATCAGAATACCAAATAAAGAGCTTTCCTTTTGTTCATCTTGCTGCCTTAGTAAATTACATAAATTTCCTTTTGCCTCTTCTCAAACAGAATACTCAAAACCTCTTCAACTAATTCATTATGATTTGTGGGGACCAGCACCTATGCTGTCAAAAGAGGGACATAGATATTACATACATTTTGTAGACACCTTTACCCGTTACACCTGGATTTACTTTCTCAAAAGCAAGTCTGATGCATTACAGACCTTTATTCATTTCAAGAAACAATTAGAACTTCAAACTAACCACAAAATCATTGCCTTACAAACTGATTGGGGAGGAGAGTTTAGAGCTTTCACTGAATATTTGAAAGACCAAGGGATAGTTCATCGTGTTTTATGTCCTTATACACATGAACAAAATGGGCTTGCAGAAAGGAAACATAGACATATAGTGTGAACAAAGCTTGTCAGTTTATGCATTGCCCTACGGATGTACATTGGAAGTTGGTTAAACGAATACTGAGGTATCTAGCAGGCACCATATGTCATGCTCTAGTTCTCCAAAGATCATCTGCTCTTGAGCTCACTGCCTTTTGTGATGCTGATTGGGCGTCAGACATTGATGATAGGCGCAGCACCTCAGGTTTTTGTGTTTATCTTGGCCCTAATCTCATTTCTTGGTCATCTAAAAAGCAAGCAACAGTGTCTAGATCAAGTACTGAAGCTGAATATAGGAGTCTTGCAAGTGCAGTGGCAGAATTGGCTTGGCTGCAGTCTTTACTCAAAGAACTCAGCATTCAACTACCAAAAGTTCCTAGAATATATTGTGACAATATGAGCACAGTCAGCTTGTCAGCAAATCCGGTCCTTCATTCAAAGACTAAGCATATTGGACTAGATCTTTATTTTGTTCGTGAAAAGGTTAACAATAAAGAAATTGAAGTCTATCATATTCCATCTCTTGATCAAACAGCAGATATTCTCACCAAGGCAGTCTCAACTTCAAGGTTTCTTCAACTTAAAGACAAGCTCAGTGTCATTCCTCTTCCAAGTCATGCCACTGATCTTGAGGGGGGATGTTAGAGATAAGGCTGCTTAGGCTGCTTGTCTTGGTAGGTGCAGGTGCAGTGTTCTATAGCATGTGGTTCTGATCTTGTATTATTAGTCTTATCTTCAGTTAATTACTTAGGGACATTAGTGTAATTCAGTAATTGAGTTTTAGTGTATAAATTGTAATCTCAGCTACATCATTTGTAGAATAATTCATTTTGGAATCAGATTTTCGTTCAGAGCTTTCACACCTAGAAGTTCTGAGCTTTCTTTCTTTCTTCCTTTCTTTCTTCCTTATTCTGAGGTTCTTGAGAATTCCAACACTTACCTTGCTTATATCGGATGACATATGGGAATGTCTCAATGAACTCTACCCATTGTGCATGCCTCCTATTCAACTTGTGTTGGCCCTTCAGATGCTTCAAGGACTCATGATCAGTGTGAATCACAAACTCTTTAGGCCAAAGGTAGTGTTGCCATGTCTCCAATGCTCAGACCAATGCATACATTTCCTTGTCATAAGTAGGGTAGTTAAAAGTTGCCCCAGTAAGCTTCTCACTAAAATATGCAATTGGTCGTCCACCTTGCATAAGAACAGCACCTATTCCTATACCTGAGGCATCACATTCAATTTCAAATGTTTTAGTAAAATCAGGTAAAGCAAGTAAAGGTGCATGAGACAATTTTTCCTTGAGTAGTTTGAATGCCTCTTCTTGGTTTTCCTCCCATTTGAACCCAATGTCTTTCTTGATCACTTCAGTAAGTGGTGCAGCTATGCTACTAAAGTCTTTCACGAACCGTCGGTAAAAACTTGCAAGTCCATGGAAACTTCGGACTTGGCCTACACTTGTGGGTTTTGGCCACTCTTGGATTGCACGAACCTTCTCTTCATCAACTTGTATACCCTGTGCACTCACAACATAGCCAAGAAACACAAGCTTATCGGTGCAAAAGGTGCACTTTTTCATGTTAGCATACAATTTCTCTTTTCTAAGCACATCCAGAACAGATTTCAAATGCAAAATATGATCAGCTAAACTCTTGCTATAAATGAGTATATCATCAAAATACACAACAACAAACCTGCCTATAAAAGGACGCAAAACATGGTTCATTAATCGCATGAAAGTACTTGGTGCATTAGTTAGTCCAAATGGCATTACTAACCACTCATACAATCCATGTTTCGTTTTAAAAGCAGTTTTCCATTCGTCTCCCTCTTTCATTCTGATTTGATGATATCCACTTTTCAAGTCAATTTTTGAAAACACATAAGCACCATGTAGCTCATCTAACATATCATCTAAGCGAGGAATAGGGTGGCGGTACTTTACTGTAATATTGTTGATGGCTCGGCAATCAACACACATTCTCCATGACCCATCCTTCTTAGGCACCAAAATCACCGGAACAGCACATGGACTCATGCTTTCTCTCACATACCCCTTTTCCATCAATTCACTAACCTGCTGTTGTAACTCCTTTGTCTCCTCGGGATTAGTTCGGTGAGCTGGTCGGTTTGGAATGGAAGCACCGGGTATGAAGTCAATTTGATGCTCAATCCCTCGGATAGGGGGTAAACCATTTGGGACCTCCTTGGGAAAGACATCATCATAATCCTGCAAAAGAGAAACAATAGAACTAGGCAAAGTAGGATCAATCTCATTAGTGTTCAAAAATGCCTCTTTGTACACAAGTACAATCATTGGCTGATTTGAAAACATTGCTCTTTTCACTTCACTTGCTCTTGCATAAAAGCTCTTTTGTGTTTTCTCTTTTTTTGTCTCAATGGGTGAATCAGCTCTCTTTTTTTCTCTCTCAATTTTCTTGTCCACTCCTGTTTGCTCTCTCAAACTTTCACTCAATTTATTTTTCTCTCTTTCGTCACTCCATTTTTGTTCACTCTCTTTTTGTAGCCTCACTTGATCTTCATAAACTTGTCTTGGTGTCATAGGAGCTAGAGTGATCGTTTTTTGCTTAAACACAAATGAGTACTTGTTTGTGTAGCCATCATGCTTTACTTGCCGATCAAATTGCCATGGTCGGCCTAATAGCAAATGTCCTACTTGCATTGGAACTACATCGCATAAAACTTCATCCTCATACTTTCCAATGCAAAAAGAGACCAGCACCTGTTTATTCACCCTTAATTCGCCACTATCATTGAGCCATTGCAACTTGTATGGTTTAGGATGTTTCATTGTGGGTAGCCCTAATTTTTCAACCATAGTTGAGCTAGCAACATTAGTACAACTTCCTCCATCAATAATTACACTACATACCTTGTTTTTGATGTTGCACTGAGTGTGAAAATTGTTTTCTCGCTGCACTTCTTCTTCTTCTTTGGCCTGCACACTTAGGGCTCTTCTTGCCACTAGCAATTCTCCTTCAGCAGCATATTCTACATCATCCGCATCTTCTAATGGTGGCATAGATTGGGTGTCTTCTTCGCTTTCAGTCTCAACTTCTCCATTGTCTCGCATCACCATAATCTTTTTGTTTGGACATTGGCTTGCTATATGTCCCCTACCTTGACATTTAAAGCACTTAATATCACGATTTCGGGTAGTGGATGATTCAATTTTACCTTGAGAAACATGGCTGGAGTTCTCAGTTTTATGCTCAGATTTGTGTTTGGGTGTTGAGAATGCTTGAGGCTTGTCCTCCTTCTTTGTATATCTTGGTTTCCAAGAAGTAGAACTTGAGTTTTGGGATGCATGTGAGCTACCCCTCCTCCTGAGTTGTTGCCCCACTTTGATAGCCATGTGCACCATATCCTCTAATTCCACATAATGTTGCATCTCCACTCTATCTTGTATTTCTTGATTTAATCCATGCAAGAACCTAGCCATTGTAGCTTCACGATCTTCCTCAACATTAGTCCGGATCATTGCAATCTCCATCTCCTTATAGTAATCCTCAACACTCTGGTTTCCTTGCCGCAAACTTTGCAACTTCTTGTATAACTCACGGTAGTAATGACTTGGGACAAACCGCTTTCTCATCATCATCTTCATCTCCTCCCAAGTTTCCACTGGCCGTTCTCCATTTCGCCTCCTATTTAACACCATTTGATCCCACCAAACAATGGCATAATCAGAAAACTCAATGGCTGCCAATTTTACCTTCTTTGCTTCAGAATAGTTGTGGCAATCAAAAATAAACTCCATCTTCTTCTCCCATTCAAGATAGGCTTCCGGATCAGACCTACCTTGAAATGATGGAACCTTCATCTTTATGCTACCCAAGTTATTATCTTCTCGATTCCCAACTCCTCTACCCCATCCACCATATCTCCTATTGTTAACAATGGAATTCTGATCATCTTCCTTATCAAAACCAGCTCCATAATACTCTTCATCTTCAACCCTTACTTCCCTTGGCTGAACTCTTTCCCTCCTATGCACATTCTGTACATTTTGTGGTTGCCTCATGCGTTCATTCTCTACCTTATCCAACCGTTCATGAACTTGCTCCATTTCTGCTCTTAACACTCTTCTCATCTCTCCCATTAATGCATCCATAAGTAGCTTTGGATCAACCCCTCCTGAAGAACTTGTGGGAATGGCTTTGTCTGACATGTTTTTTTGCTGCAAAAAAAATGTTAGAAAATAAAAGACCTCACAAATTATTTTCCTCACGTATTTTTTTGCTCAAATACAATTCTCTCAACACTCGTGTTTTCACACAATAAATTTGGCTTTTTCCCTTTATTTTTCTTACCACTCTTGCCTTTTTCCACTCATAATTTTCTCTTTCAATTCTTTTCAAACTTATCCAAACAAGAACAAGAACTTGTGCCAGCAACAATTCAATCACAAGCTTATCAATGATTCAAGGAAGAGTATGGAATCAAGGGAATCAATAAAATCACTAAAAGGGGAGTTTTTTTGGCAGTTTCTGACTTGTTCTTCTTTCTTTTTGCTGAATACTACTTTTTTTTTTCTTTTTTTCGCAGCTTTTTTTTTTCTTTCTTTTTTTTTTTTTTTTGCTGAAGCTCTTCTTTTCTTTCTTTCTTTCTTTTTTTTTTTGAATATGTATCAACTGAAGTTGGAATCTAAACAAAAGAAAACAAAGAATATTGGCTGCAAAAACTAAAATTGGATAGGCAAAACCTAAGACTAGAACCTGGCTCTGATACCAAAATGATGTGAACCCCACCAAGAATAACGAGACCCATCAACAAAATTGATTCCCAAGACCGTTCTACAATCAGATTTTGTAGGTGGAAACCTCGACCCAATGTTTATAATAAAACACGAACCTTGGTATGTGTAGACGCCACAAACAGGATGGTGAACCGTTTGATAAGTCGGATGAACGCCACAAGAACAAGTTCTTGATAAGTTCAGAAAGTTCTTCAAAGAACCAAAGAGAAAACTCTCAACTTTTATGTAGAAAACTGAACTGCAGTTCTCAGCCTTGGTATACATATATATAGGCTGAGTTATTACAATTTGAAAAAGGAAACAAATAGCAAAAGGAAGGTAATCCCTATAATTATGGCATGTCAGCCTTTACAAGAGAATAATTAGCCATATAATCAGCCCAATGCAATAATTGCTGAAGATATAATCCAAAAGGCTGACCAAATCCCATAAAAAAAGGAAAGTTATCCCAAATTCGCTGGGTAATAATCAGCCAAATCTAATCTCCTTGATTCTCTCAAATCCACATGCTTGAGCTGAAAGTAATCCTTCCAAGTGTATGGGCTTCAATAAAAAGGCTAAAATTGATCCTTCCAAGTGTATGGGCTTTAGAAACAAGGCTGAAATTACTCCACCACTTGGACCAACGAAATCCACCCTTGGTCTTCACTTGAGTCTAAGTATTTGGGCCTTAAAAGGCACTCCTCAACCCAAATGCTCTGCATCAATCCATTGAAAGCCTCCTTGAACCTTTTAGCTCTAGCTCTTGCAACTGCACCACTTGGAATTTGAATTGGATCAGCTGTTTCCACTACGCCTTTATCATCAGAAGGAGCAAAGCAATATCTTGCAGCACAAAAGGATGGGCGCTGTAGAACAGTAACATGCAGAACACCTGCAGAGCATGGAAACACCAACACAGTGGTAGGAGAGGAGCAATAACCAGAAAATAGGGCATGGCAGCACAGCAGAATGTGCAGCAGGTGCAGAACTGCACCGTCCCCCTTCAACCACATGTCAACTGCCACCTGCATGGAAGGGAGCAGAGTGGCAGATTGTAGTAGAAACAGTAGGTGCCGTAAGTAGTTGTTTGGAATAGGGTGGTGACCCATGGGTGGAGGTAAAAACAATGCCAACTTCGGCTATAAAAGGAAAGTTCCTTCTCCAGCTGAGTCTCTCTTCTTGATCCAGGACTTCCTTCTCCATCTTGGAATCCCGTCACCAACTGAGTGCTTCTTGCCTAAACAAGAGAGTCTTCATAAAACAGAGAAGCTTTGGCTCCCATCCAAGGGTCCTCAGCAGCTCAGAAATCTTGAAACACACAAAGGGCTGAGGTACCCCTGTTCCAAAACCAGAAAATAGGGCATACACACAAGAGTAGCCCTCCAAACTCTGCTGCACTTGGAGACGTGAATCAAGGCACCAAAGACAATTCACAGCCATAGCATCCCAGCGTATCTCTCAGACACCCATTAGCACCAAATATAACTCACCTTCCCCATCAAATCCAGAGATGGACATGCACAGGTGGAAGAAATCAGAGGACATAGTTTAGAGCACTGAAGCATGCCAACGTAATTCAGCCTAGTCCTGAAGGGTTCAGAGACATAGAAGCTAGCAGGAGAACTGGTAGATTGAGAGAAACTAGCAGCGAAGAGTCAAACAGCAGCCTACAGGATCAAAGGAGGGTGATAGCATTGACTGAGGTGCGCTCCACTCCCTGTTTGTTTTGTTTGCTTCGGTTCTGTATTTTCATGAATGTGGTTGAGTTTTGATCCTCTTGTCTTATGTGCGGATGTCATTGTTAAGCAGCACAGATCATTTTGGTCATTGTTGTTTCCTGATAAGCTCTGTCCATGACTCATTTTCTTGTCCAATGCAGCTCTGGTTCAAGAACATTTTTAGGAGTGACACGAAACCATGTTTGGGAGGCTATATCAGATTCAGCCCTTCCTGCATTTTGCATGTCCCCATTGCATTTTTTAAGTTGTAAAAATAAAGGTGAAAGCATTTATTTGTATAACTTATATAGGACTCACCTGAAGAGTAATGGCTTATTTTAATCTCTTTTTGCAAAAAATTATCCAAATAAGCTTTCAAGGAAAAGTTATGAGAAACAAAGACAAAAGCATTTTTTTTTGTAACTTGATTAGACTCCCACCTAAATAGGAATGAGTCTATATCTATATTTCTTCAAAAGGCTTATTATTAGTACAAGATTTCTAAAATCAATTTTCTTAGCAAAATTAATATTTTTTTAAAGGAAGCCCTAGGAAATAAAGGCAAACGCATTTATCCTTCATGAACTTAAAGTGGCCTCTCACTTGAATAGGGTGAGCCTATCTTTTTTCAAGATATTTGCAATACAAAGAATCAAACTATTCAACCTTCTTTAATAAGGAAGCATAGACATAATTTATGGCAATTATAAATGACACAAAATTAACATGGTACCGAAAGGGTGTTGTAGGGTGCTAACACCTTCCCTATACATAATCAACCTCCAAACCCAATGTAGACTATTCTTTCTAAGGTGTCCGATCTCATCAAGATTTTAGATTGGTGGTGATTCCTAATTTTCTTTTAAATATGTTTATAGATAAAACTTGAAATTTTTTTATTTTTTTTCTTCACCCACATCACCGGATGTCACAACAAGTGAGAGAGGGAAAGCGATTTCATAGAGAGAGAGAGAGAGAGAGAGAGAGAGAGAGAGAGAGAGAGAAAGGGAAGTATCAAATAGGGAGAGTGAGAGATGAAGTGAGAAGTTTCAAAGAAAGTAAGAGTGTGTGAGAGAGAGGGAAGTTTTAGTGTGAGAAAGAGATAAGTTCTAGAGAGGGTGAGAGAGAAGTTTTAGAGAGAGAAAGAGAGTGAGTGAGAGAGTTAAATTTCATAAAAAGAGAATGACAGAGAGAAGTTGTAGAGAGAGTGAGAGAGAGAGAGAGAGAGAGCAAGAGACAGAGAGAGTAAAGGTTTTAAGAGAGCAAGAGAAGTTTTAGGGAGAGAAAGTGTCTTAAGGAGAGAGGGAGTGAGCGAAAGATAGAGAAAGGGAGAGTAAGTAAGAGGGAGATATAGAATGAGTGTTATAGAGAAGGAGAGAGAGTGTGTGTAGGAGAGAGAGAGAGATATAGTGAGGGAAGTTTAAGAGAGAACAGGAGAGTTAGAGAAAGAGAGAGTGAGCAAGAAGTATGAGAGAAAGAGACAGTAAGCAAGAGAGATCAGTAGACAGAGTGTTTCAGAGAGGACGAGAGAGAGAGAGAGAGAGAGAGAGAGAGAGAGAGAGGTTTTAAAGAGAGTGAGAGATAAAAAGAGGAAAGTTTTGGAGAGAGCTAAAGACAAAGAAGGAAAGAAGTTTCAGAGAAACTAAGAGAGTGGATGGGGAGTTTTAGAGAGAAAGAGAGAGAAGTATAGAGACAATGAGAGAGAGGGAGAGAGTAATAGATATATGGAAAGGGAGAGAAGTTTTAGAATGGCACAAAGAGAGGGAAAGGGAGAGAAAGGGAAGTTATAAAGAGAGACAACTTTTAGAGAGACTGAGAAAGAGGAATGGAGAGAAGTTTCAAAGAGAGCTAGAGGAGAGAGAAGGAAGTTTCATAGAAGACAAGGGAGAGAGATAGAGACAGAGACAAAGACATAGAAAGAGAGGTAGAGAGAGAGAGAAAGAAAGAGAGAGAGTATGTGTATGAGTGAGAGAAGTATTACAAAGAGAGAGAGTGAGAGAGTCAGTGAGAAAAGTTGTAGAGAGACACACAGAGAGAAAGAAAGAAAGGTTAAGTAGAGAGAGAGAGAGAGAAAGAGAGTGTGTGAGTGCTAGCAAGAGAGGGAGAGAGAGAGAAAGAGAGAAAAGGAGGTCTTAGAGAGATGTTTTTGTGAGGGAGAGAGAGAGAGAGAGAAATAAGTTATAGAGAGACTGATAAAGAGATAGGGAGAAGTTCTTGAGAGAGCGAGAGAGAGATAGAGAAAGTGAGAGAGAGAGAGAGATAGAGAGAGGGAAAGAAAGAAGTTTCAGAGAGACTGACAGAGAGACACAAGGAGAACTTCTGGTGTGACTAAGAGACAGAGAAAGTAAAAGAGAGAGAGATACAGACAAAAAGGGAAGTTTCAAAGAGAGCAAGAGAGAAAGAGAGGGAGAAGTTTCGTAGAGAGTGAGAGAGAGAAAATTTTCGTAAAGGGAGAGAGAGTAAGAAAGAGACTGTGATGTTTTAGTGAGAGAGAGAAAGGGAAGTTTTAGAGAGAGAGTGAAAGATAGAGAGAGAAGTTTCAGAGAAAGCAAGAGTGAGGAAGAGAGAGACAATGAGACCAATAAAGAGGGATAGAGACAAGTTTCAGCTAGAGAGAGATAGAGACAAAGAGAGACAAAGAGAGACTACGAGTGAGAGAAGTTTTATGAATAGAAAGAGTGAGAGAAGTTATAGAGAGACAAAGAGAGAAAAGGAAGTTTTAAAGAGAGAGAAGGAGTGATAAAGAAGTTTTAGAGAGACTAAGAGAGAGTGATAGAGAGAATTTTCAAAGAGATTGGGGGAGATAGGTAAAGAGAAGTTTCGGAGAAAGTGAGAGACCATGTGAGAGAGAAGTTTTAGATAGGATGAGAGAGAAAGAGCAAGAGAGAAAGAAGTTTCAAATTGTTGAAGTTCTCAAGAATCTTAGAAGGAAGGCGCAAGAAGAAGAAAGAAAGAAAACTCAGAACTCCTAGATGTGAAAGTTCTGAAATGTAAATCTGATTCAAATGAATTAATCTACAAATGATGTAGCTGAGATTACAATTTATAGACTAAGACTCAATTACTAAATAACACTAATGTCCCTAAGTAATAAACTAAAGACAAGACTAATAGAGCAAGATCAGAACCACACGAGACTCCTCCTTAAGCACTGCACCTGCACCCACCAAGACAAGCAGCCTAAGCAGCTTTATCTCTAACATCCCCCCTCAAGATCAGTGGTATGACTTGGAAGAGGAATGACACTGAGCTTGTCTCTAAGTTGAAGAAACCTTGAAGTTGAGACTACATTGGTGAGAATATCTGCTGTTTGATCAAGGGACGGAATATGATAGACTTCAATTTCTTTATTGTTAACCTTTTCACGAACAAAATAAAGATCTAGTTCAATATGCTTAGTCTTTGAATGAAGGACCGGATTTGCTGACAAGCTGACTGTGCTCATATTGTCACAATATATTCTAGGAACTTTTGGTAGTTGAATGCTGAGTTCTTTGAGTAAAGACTGCAGCCAAGCCAATTCTGCCACTGCACTTGCAAGACTCCTATATTCAGCTTCAGTACTTGTCCTAGACACTGTTGCTTGCTTTTTAGATTACCAAGAAACGAGATTAGGGCCAAGATAAACACAAAAACCTGAGGTGCTACGCCTATCATCAATGTCTGATGCCCAATCAGCATCACAAAAGGCAGTGAGCTCAAGAGCAGATGATCTTTGGAGAACTAGAGCATGACATATGGTGCCTGCTAGATACCTCAGTATTCGTTTAACCAACTTCCAATGTACATCTGTAGGGCAATGCATAAACTGACAAGCTTTGTTCACACTATATGATAATTTTGGTCTAGTAATGGTAATATATTGTAATGCTCCCACAAGAGATCTGTATGCAGCTTGACAAAAATAGGAGAACCACTACTAGCTGAGATATGTGGTGTTGAGGCCATAGGAGAGGGCATAGACTTCGCACCTTGCATACCAGCTCTAGTAAGAAGATCCTTAATGTATTTGGACTGAGATAAGTATATTGCACCAGCAGAATTGTAAGTAACTTCAATACCTAAGAAGTATTTAAGTTTCCCAAGATCCTTTAATGAGAACTTTGCATTCAGTTGATCAATCAAGTGCTGAATCAAAGTTGGTGAGGATCTAGTAATCAAAATATCATCCACATAGACTAAAACATAGAGAGAATGATGAGAAGTAACCTGAAGAAACAAGGAAGAATCACATTTTGCCTTGGTAAAACCAAGATCAAGTAAAACTTCAGACAATTTTTGAAACCATGCACGAGGAGCTTGCTTAAGGCCATAGAGAGCCTTATGAAGCTTGCAAACTTGAGATGAGTCAGCTGATTCATATCCAGGAGGCTGCAGCATGTATACATCTTCATTCAAATCACCATTTAAAAAGGCATTATTAACATCTATTTGATGGATGTTCCACCCTTTTGATAAGGCCAAAGTAAGAAGAACCCGAATTTTGACTGGTTTTACTATTGGACTGAAAACTTCATGAAAATCAACTCCTGCCTCCTGATTATACCCTTTTGCAACTAATCTTGCTTTTATTTGTTGACAGTGCCATCTGGATTTTCTTTAACTTTAAACACCCATTTGCACCCTATAGGCCTCCTATCTTTGGGTAAAGCTTCTAAACTCCATGTCTTGTTGCTCATGAGCGCTGCATACTCAAGATCCATGGCACACTTCCATTCTAGTATATTAAGAGCTTCTTCAATAGTTTGAGGCTCTCTAGAGACAGTAAGTGCTGTTGGTACAGTTCCTCTTGCTTTGCTATACTAGTCACCATTGAGTGATTGTTTGAATTGAGTGCCCTTGCTTTGCTACGGGTCACCATTGGGTGGACATTTAGAGGCAGACGTTGAGGAACTTCAAACTCTACAGAGGGACCTGAAACATGTTGCAAAAAATCCATAATATTGGTATTATTAGCAAGTGCACATGAGTTATTTGTTTGTTCAGCAAATGCATTGGTATTCTGAGTATATCTTGCATTAGAGAATGATAGAATAGGAGGTATGGTTGAAGGTGGAGGAGAAACAAAATGTGATTTGTTACTGGAAGGTGACTGCTGTGAGGAACCCTTGTTGTTCTTGAATGGAAAGCTACTTTCATCAAATATGACATCTCTAGATATAATTGTTTTCCCATCAGGATGCAGACACTTGTATCCTTTGTGTGCTGGACTATAGCCAAGAAAGGTGCACTCAATGAATTTGAACTGAAACTTGGGATTCTTGTAGGGCCTTAGGTTAGGATAGGCTGCACACCCAAAGACTTTAAGAGAAGAATAATCAGGTTTGATTTTGTATAAGGTTTGAAAAGGAGTAGAACCATTTAAAACTGGTGTGGGTAGTCTATTAATGAGATACACAGCTGTGCTAAAAGCTTCAGTCCAGAATGAACTAGGTAAAGATGATTGGTGAAGCAAGGCTAGTCCAGTCTCAGTTATATGCCTATGTTTCCTTTTTACAAGCCCATTTTGTTCATGTGTATAAGGACATGAAACACGATGAACTATCCCTTGATCTTTCAAATATTCAGTGAAAGCTCTAAATTCTCCTCCCCAATCAGTTTGTAAGGCAAGGATTTTGTGGTTGGTTTGAAGTTCTACTTGTTTCTTGAAATGAATAAAGGTCTGCAATGCATTAGACTTGCTTTTGAGGAAGTAAATCCATGTGTAACGGGTGAAGGTATCTACAAAATGTATGTAATATCTGTGTCCCTCTTTTGACAGCATAGGTGCTGGTCCCCACAAATCAGAATGAATTAGTTGAAGAGGTTTTGAGTATTCTGATTGAGAAGAGGCAAAAGGAAATTTATGTAATCTACTAAGGCAGCAAGATGAACAAAAAGAAAGCTCTTTATTTGGTATTCTGATATTACAAGAAGTGAGTACACTCTTGACAGTTTGTACAGAAGCATGGCCCAATCTAACATGCCATTTGTCTAACTCAGAACAAGAATTTAAAAAAGAAGAAGTATGAGAACTGTGTACAGCAGGTGAAGTAACATTTGGTGACTGAGTTGACACTTTTACAGTGGCATATGGTTCCTTTTCAATATGAAACTGATCAAAGACATACAAGCCTTTTCTAACAGTCCCCTTCAAAAGTATTTGATGAGTATCCTAAGATTTAACATAACAAGAGTCAGGATGGAACTCAAAATAGACATAATTGTCTTTTGCAAACTGAGAGACACTCACAAGATTTTTGGTAATATTTGGAACATGAAGAAGTGAGTTTAGGTAAAGATTTTGATTAGAAAAGCAAGACTTAATCTGAGAATTACCAATGTTTTTAATGAACAAACCTGAGCCATTACCAATGTGCACCTTCTCCTTTCCATTATATGGAGTCTTCTGCACAATGTTAGAGGCATCCACTGTCAAATGATTAGTGGCCCCAGAATCAGGATACCATTCTTGATCAATGCCATTGCTGCTGCTGTTAGAAGTGAGCATTGCATAAGGTGTGTTTTTGACACTGCCATTGGTGCCATTGGCTATCTTACTGAAGTGGCTAGGCACTTGAGCTGGTCCTTGAAAACTTTCATCAAATCTGTGATAACAACTCCAGGACTAATGTCCATATCTCCCACATAATTGACATTAATGTTGCTTTTATCAGAAAACCTTCCATTCCTACCAGCAAACCGCCCACTGTTGAAACTCCCTTTGCCTCTGAAAAAATTTCCTCTACCTCCAAACCTTCCTCTATTTGCATACTGACCAGGGAAACTTTGATATCCACTTCGGTTCACATTGTAATTCTGAGGATGTGTAGCAAGATTCACTGTCATAGCTTCTACTTCTTTATGATGCTTCTCAATTCTATTTTCTTGTGCAAACAATAATGCTTCAATCTCTTCTACTGAATACGGATCAGTTCTAAAAAGAATGGATGTAACAAAACCATCATATTCTGAGGAAAGACCATCAAGAATTACCTCTATATGGTCACTTTCTGTAATTGCATGTCCAACTAAAGCCAAAGAATCAACAAGATTCTTGATCTTTAAAAGATAATCAGTGGTTGTCATGGATCCCTTCTTCAAAGTCTGTAGTTGCACCTTGAATTGCTTGATCTTTGCCTTTGTATGAGAAGCAAAGAAAGTTTTCACCTTTTTCCAGACCTGGTACGAGTATTCACATCCCACCATTCTTGTAAGAATGTTTTCTGACATTGTTGACAGCAGCCAAGACAGCAAGAGCTGATCTTGCTCCTTCCAAAGAACATACTGCTGACTCAAGATCCCAAGAACTCTTCCTTGCTCATCTATTGCAAATCTTGATGGCACTTCTTGACCACCACTGATGTATTTCTCTAGTTCATGCCTTCTGATGGCTGCAAGAACTTGTTGTTTCCAGAGTAGATAGGAATTGCTGTCTAATTTCACAGAAATAGAATGACTAAAAGAAACTAGTGAAGCATTCAAAGATGCTAAAGAAAACGCGTATTCATATTCTCTCCCATTGGATCAGGGCTCTGATACCATGTTGAAGTTCTCAAGAATCTTAGAAGGAAGGTGCAAGAAGAAGAAAGAAAGAAAACTCAGAACTCCTAGATGTGAAAGTTCTGAAATGTAAATCTGATTCAAATGAATTAATCTACAAATGATGTAGCTGAGATTACAATTTATAGACTAAGACTCAATTACTGAATTACACTAATGTCCCTAAGTAATAACTTAAGACAAGACTAATAGAGCAAGATTAGAACCACACGAGACTCCTCCTTAAGCACTGCACCTGCACCCACCAAGACAAGCAGCCTAAGCAGCCTTATCTCTAACACAAGTGGAATGAGATAGAGAAAGAGTGAGTGAGAAGTTTCATAGAGAACAAGAGAGAGTGTGTGCAAGTGTTAGCAAGAGAGGGAGAGAGAGAGACTAGGAGAGAAAGGAAGTTTAAGAGAGAGATAAATAAAGAGAGAAAGAGAGAGAGAAATAAGTTTCAGATAGAGTGGCAAAGTTGGTGACAAAGGGAGAGAGAGGGAAACAAAAAGTTGAATGTTATGAGAGAGGGAGATAGAGAGAGAAAGGGAAGCCTTAGACAGAAGTTTTAAAGAGAGAAAAACAGAGAGAGAGAGCAATAAGTTTCAGAGAAACCAATAGAGAAAGATAGGGAGAAGTTCTAGAGAGAGCAAGGGAGACAGAGAGGGGAAGTTTTAGAGAAAGCAAGAGAGAGGAAGAAGTTTCACAAAGAATGAGAGATTGTGAGAGAGAGAAGTTTTAGAAAGAATAAAAGAAGTTTGACAGAGAGAGGGAGTAGTTTTTAGATGGAGAAAGAGAGTGAATAGTAAATAGTGAGAGAGAGAAATTTCAAAGAGAGGGAGAGTGATTTTAGAGAGAGATAGAGAGAAGTATCAGAGTGAGTAAGAGAGAGGGAGAGAAAAGTTTCATAGAGGTTGAGAGAGAGGCATACACAAAGAGAGAGAGTGTGAAGTTTTAGACAGAGGGAGAGAAAGAGATGTTTTACAGAGAGAGTGAGAGATACAGAGAAAGAGAGAGAGAGAGTGAGAGATACAGAGAAAGAAGAGAGAGAGAGAGAGAGAGAGAGAGAGAGAGAGAGAGAGAGAGAGAGAGAGAGATAAGCTTAAAAAAGAGAGAGCAGAGACAGAATGAGAGAGAGAGACAAAGAGAGGGAGAAGTTTCAGAGTTAGAGACATAGAGACGAGAGAGGGAGAAGTTTCAAAAAAAAGTGAGAGTGAGAGAAAGAGAGAGAGACAGATAGATAGATAGACAGATAGAGTGAGTGCAACAAGTTTGATAGAGAGTAAGAGTGAGATAGAGAGAGGAAAGTTTCAGAGAGACTAAGGCAGAAAGAGAGAGAAGTTTCGGAGAGAGCGAGAGCAAGAGAGAGACAACTTTCAAAAAGAGAGAGAGAAGTTTTAGAGGGAGGGAGTAGTTTTAGAGAGAGAAAGAATATGAGTGAGTGAGAATTAGAGAGAGAAAGGTGTGTGTGTGTGTGTGTATTAAAGAGAGAGAGGGAGGGAAAGGGAGAAAATTTCAAAGAGAGAAAGAGAAGTTTTAGAGAGAGAAATAAGAGATGGAGAGAGAAAGAAAGAAGTTTTAGCAAGAGAAGTTTCAGAGAGAGCTAGAGATAGAGAGTAAGAGTGAGAACTTTCTTGATAGATCAAGAAAAAGAGATAGAGAGAAGTTTAAGAGTGAGCACAAGACACAGAGAGAGAGAGAGAGAGAGAGAGAGAGAAGTTTTAGAGAGAGTGAGAGAGTGTCGTTGACAGAGTGCTGTGGAGAGGGAGTGAGAGAAAGAGTGTGGGTGTGTGTGTTGGGGAGAGAGAGATAGAGAGATAAAGAAAAGTTTTAGAGAGAGTGAGAGGGAGAGAGAGAAAGAGAGAGAGGTTGTAGAGAGAGCAAGAAAGTAGTTTTAGAGAGATAAAGAGAGTGAGTAAGTGTGTGTGGGAGGGAGGGAGAGAGGTTGAGAAGTTTTAGAAAGAGAAAGAGAGTGAGTGAGAGGTAGAGATAGAGAAGTTTTAGAGAGACCAAGATGAAGAGAGAGAGTGAAAGAGAAGTTTTAGTGAAAGAGAGAGAAAGAGAGCAAGAGAAGTTCCACAAAGTGAGAGAGGTTGAGGGAGAGAAGTATTAGAGGGAGCAAGAGTGAGAGAGAGAAAGAGAAGTTTTATAGTGCAAAATAGAGTGAGTGAGAAAGAGTGGGAGAGAGAGTGGTACAGGGAGAGACATAGTGTGAATGTTGACAAGAGAGGGAGAGAGAGGGGTTAAGAGAGAGAGGGAGAGAGAGAAAGAAAGAAGTTTCATGGAGAGCGATAGAGAGAAAGAAGTTTGAGAGAGATCAAGAGATAGAGAGAGAAGTTTCAGGGAGGGGGAAAAAGAGAGAGAAAGAAGTTTTAGGAAGAGTGAGAGAATGGGAGCGAGAAGTTTCAGAGAGAGTGATAGAGAGAGAGAGAGAGAGAGACAGAGAGAGACAGAGAGAGAGAGAGAGAGAGAGAAGTTTTAGAGATAGCTAGAGAGAGAAAAGTTTCAGAGACGCCAAGGGGGTGGAAGAGAGAAGTTTAAAAAAGAGAGAGAGAGGAAGTTTAAAAGAGAGCAAGAGAGAGTAGTTTCACTTAGAGAGAGAAAGATGTTTCAGAGATAAAGGGAGAGAGAGGGAGAACTTTCACACAAAGGGAGAAAGGGAGAGAGAGAAGTTTTCGAGAGAGAGAATGACATAGAGATAGCAAAAGAGAGAGTGAATTTGAGAGAAAGTGAGAGTGGAATAGAAGTTTCAAGGAGAGAGAGAGACATAGTGAGATAAAGATAGAGACAAAGAGAGAGAAAGATAAAGATAGAGACAGAGAGAGAGACAAGTTTTATGGAGAGAATGAGTGAGAGAAGTTCTTGAGAGACACAGAGAGAGAGAAAGAGAAAAAGAGATCATTTAGAGAGAGAGAAGTTTGAAAGAGACTGAGGGAGAGAAAAAAAGGGAGTTAGGGAAGTTTCAAAGAGAGCAAGAGAGAGAGAAGTTTTAGTGAGAGAGAAGCTTCAAAGAGATAAAGAGAGATGTTTTAGAGAAAGTGAGAGAGATAGGGATAGAAAGAAGTTTCTAAGAAACTAAGAGAGAAGTGTTATAGAGAGAGTAGCACAAAAAATTGTTGTGAGAATGAGAGAGAGATAAAGAAGTTTACGAGAGGGGAAGAGCGAGATAAGTTCAAGGCAGACTGTGAGAGATACAAGGTAAGAGAGAGAGGTATTGGAGACAGCAAGAGAAATAGAGAGATAATTTGCAGAGAGAGAGAGAAAGGGTATTTTGGTGAGAGAGAATAGTTTTAGAGAGAGAAACTTTAGAGAGAATGAGAGAGAACTTTCAAACAGAATGAGATAAAAAAAGAGAGAGAAATTTTTGAGAGACTGAGATAGAGAGAGTGAGAGAGAGCAAGAGAAGTTTCAAAGAGAGTGAGAGAGAGAAAGAGAAACATAGTGAGAGAAGTTTTGCAGAGAGTTTGAAAGGTATGAAAGAGAAGTTTTAGATAGAGCAAGGATGAGAGAGAGAAAGAGTAGTTTTAGAGAGAGCAAGAGAGTGCATGAGAGAGAGTGTGTGAGTCTTGGTGAGAGAGGAAGAGAGAGACTTTTCAACGAGAGTGACAAACAGAGACAGAGACAAGGAGAAGTTTCAAAGCGAGTGAGAGAGAGATAGAGAGAGAAGTTTTAGAGAGCACAAGAGACAAAGGCAGAGACAAAGAAGTTTCAAAGAGAGAAAGAAAGAGATAGAGAGAGAAAGAAAGAAGTTTTAGAGAGAGCAAAAGAGAGAAGTTTTAGCAAAAGTGAGAGAGATAGAGAGAGAAGTTTTTAAGAGGGCTAGAAAGAGAGAGAAATGTTTTGGAGAGAATAAGGGGGAGAGAGAGAAGTTTCAGAGAGAGCAAGAGAGACAGAGAGAGACGAGAGAGGTTTTAAAGAGAGCAAGAAAGAGAGAGAGAATCTTCTATGAGAGTGACAAACAGAGAGAGAACTATCAAGGAAAGTGAGAGGGATAGAAAGAAGTTAGAAAGTGAAAGAGAGAGAGAGAGATAGAGAGAGAAGTTTTAGAGAAAGCGAGATAGAGAGAGAAGTTTCAGAGAAAGTAAGATAGCGAGAGATGTTTTGAGAGAGTAAGAGAGAAGGAGCAAGACCTTTCAAGGAGAGGGAGAAAGACAAAAGAGAGAAAAGTTCTAGAGTGATAGAGGGGGATAGAAGTTTCAGAGAAAGCAAGAAAGAAGGAGAGAAAGAGTGAGGAGAGAGAAAAAGAGAAGTTTTAAAAAGGGAGTGAGTATTTCTAGAGTGCAAGAGTGTTACAGAGAGAGAGAAGGACAGTGTGTTCTAGGGAGAGAGAGAGAGGGACAGAGAGAGAGTGTGTGTTAGGGAAGGAGAGAGTATAAGACAGTGATAGAGAGAGAGTGTGTTAGGGAAGGAGAGAGTACAAGACAGTGATAGTGAGAGTATGTATATTGGAGAAGGAAAGAGAGAAGAGAAAGAGAAAAGGAGAGAGAGAAGGGGAGATAGAAGCAAAGAAGTTTCACAGAGAGCAAGAAAGTGTGAAGAAGTGAAGTTTCAGAGACACGAGAGAGAGAGAGAGAGAGAGAAGTTCTAGAGTAGGAAGGCACAGAGAGGAAGATAAAGAAAGCATTGGGGGAGAGAGAGAGAGAAAGAGAAAGTGTTAGAAAGAGAGAGAGAGAGACAGAGAAAGGGAAAGAAAGCAGTTTGAAAGAGAGTGAGAACTAAAGAGAAGTTTTGCATAGGGAGAGTTAGAGAGAGAGATATAGCCATAAAGACAGAGACAGAAGAAGACACAAAGAGAGAGAAGTTTCGTAAAGAGCTAGAAAGAGAGTGAGTGAGAGAGAGAGAAGTTTAAGAGGAAGAAGTTTCAAAGAGAGAGAGAAATTTCAAAAGAGTGAGATAGAGAAAGAACAAGAGAGAGAAATTTTGCCACAAGCAAGAGAGAGAGAGAGGGAGATAGCAAAAGAAGTTTTATGGAGAGAATAAATGATTGAAGTTCTGGAGAGGCATAGGAGAGTGATAGGAAGTTTTAGAGAGAGCGAGAGAGTCTAAGAGAGAGAAGTTTCAGAGAGAGATGGTGAGTGAGAGAGAGAAATAGAAGTTTTAGAGTGACTAAGAGAGACATGAAATGAAGTTTTAAAGAGAGCAAGAGAGAGAAGTTTGAGAGAGAGAAAGAAAATGAGTGAGAGAAGTGTCAGCAAAAGAGGGAGAGAGAGAGAGAGAGAAATTTCATAGTGAAAGAAAAAAAGAAGTTTTAGAGAAAGCATGACAAAAAGAGAGAAGTTTCAAAGAGAGTAAAAGAGAGGGACAGTAGCAGATAGTGAAATTGAGAGGAGAGAGAGAGAGAAGTTTTAGAAAGAGAGAGTAGTTTTAGAGTGCAAAAGTGCTACAGAAAGGGAAAGTGAGTGAGAGTAAGAGAAGTTTTTAAGGGTGAGAGAGAGGGAGGGAAAGAATGTTGGTGGGACACAGAGAGAGAAAAGAAGAGTAAGTGTTGGGGAGAGAAAAGGAAAGAGAAAGGCAAGTTTTACAGAGGAAGAGAGAGTTTTATGAAGAGAGGGACAGAGAAAGTGTGTTGCAAGAAGTAAGAGAGGGAAGTTTTAGAGAGAGATAAAGAAGAGAAAGAGAGGGGGAGAAACAAAAAGAGAAAGTGTTAAGAAGAGAGAGAGGGAGAGATATGGAGAAGGAGGGAGAGAAGTTTTAAAAAGAGTAATAGGCACAGAGAAGTTTCACAAACGACAAGAGAGAAAGAAACACTGAGAGAGACAGTGATACAGATAGAGACAGAGACACAAAGAGACAAATAGAGAGAGATAAAGAGAGAGGAGAGAGAGAGATTAGTTTCATAGAGAGCAAGAGAGGGTGAAGGAGTGAAGTTTCAAACAGAGAGAGAGAAAAAGAAAAAGGGAGAGAGAGATAGAGAAAGTGTTGGGAAGAGAGAAAGGGAGGGAGAGTAGAGAGAGGAAGGGACTGTAAGGGGGAGAGAGAAATTTTATACAGAGAGCCATAGAAGTTTTCAAGAGAGATAAAGTTGGAGAGAAAATGAGAAGTTTTAGAGAGAGAGAAAAGTGACAGGAGAGGAAAAGAGTGATGATGAGTGAGAGAGATAGGCAGGAATAGGAAAGAGAGAAATTTTAAGGGGAGAGTGATTGGGAGAGACAGAAAGAGAGAGAAGTTTTATGGAGAGAGTGAGTGAGAGAAGTTCTAGAGAGACACAGAAAGAGAGCAAGAAATAAGAGGAAATTTTAGAGAAAGATAGAGAGAGAAGCTTCAAATAGTGGGAAACAGAGAGAGATAGAGAGAAGTTTCAAAGAGAGTGAGAGAGAATAAGAGAGATAAATAGACAGAGAAAGATGTTTCAGAGAGAGTGAAAAAGACAGAAGTTTTGCAGAGGGCGAGAGAGAGAGAAGTTTTAGGAAGATAAGAGAGAGAGAGAGAGAGAGAGAGAGAGAAAAGAGAGAGCAACAAGGGGCAACAGACAAAGAGAGAGACTGAGACAACAACAAAGAGAGAGAGACTAAGAGAGAGAGTGAGAGAAGTTTTATGAAAAGAATAAGTGAGAGCATGAGTGAGAGAAGTTCAAAAAAGAAACAAAGAGATAGAGAAAGAGAGAAAGGTTTTAGAGAGACTAAGTGAGAGAGAGAGAAGTTTCAGAAAAGCAAGAGAGACAGAGAAAAAGATAGAGAGAAACAAAGAAAGGGATGTTTTAGAGAGAGAGACATGAGATAGAGAGAGAAAGAGAGAAATTTCAAAGAGACTGAGAGAGAGAATTGTTTGCCAGGAGCGAAAGAAGTTGAGAGAGAGAAGTTTCTTAGAGAGTAAGACAGAGAGACAAAAAAGAAAGAAAGATCAGTTTTAGAATGAGAGACAAGAGTGTAGTTTCTAAGAGAACAAAACCAGAGACAAAGAGAGAATTTTCAGATAGAGTGAGAAAGAGAAATTTCATAGAGGGCATGAGGTAGAGAGAGAAGTTTCAAAGCAAGCAAGAGAGAGTGTGGGGGAGAGAGAAAAAAGTTTAGTAAGAGCAAGAGAGCGAGTGAGACAGAGAGAGTAAGCATGAGAAGTTTTGAAGAGCAAGAGAGATAAGTTTTAGGGAGTGGTAGGAAGAGAGGCAGAGAGAGACATTTCAAGAAGAGAGGGAGATAGATGTTCCAAAGATGGAGAGAGAAAAGTTTCAGAGAGAGTGAAGCTAGAGAGAGAAGTTTCAAAGAGAGACAGAGAGAGAGAGATTGAGATTAAGTGATTGCAAGACCAAGAGAAGTTTCACAGAGAGCTAGAGAGACCGAGAAATTTTAGAGAAAGCAAGGAAGAGAGAGGAAGTTTCAAAGATGCAGAGACAGAAAGAGAGATAGACTGAGAGGGAAAGAGAGATTAAGAGAAAGGGAGAGCAACAAAGAGAGATTGAGAGAGTAACAGAAGTTCAAGAGAGACATAAAAAGGGAGAGAGAAAGAGAGAAAGGAATTTTTTAGAGAGAGAGAAGTTTTAAAGACACTAAGAGAGAGAAAGAGAGGGAAGTTTCACAAAGACCGAGAGAAGGAGAAATTTGGAGAGTGAATGAGAGAGAGTGATGGACAGAGTGCTACAGAGAGACCAAGGGAGATATGGAGAAAGTTGTGGTACAAAAGAGAGAAAGGGAGAGATAGAGAGTAACAAAGAGAGGGAGAGAAAGGGGAGATGGGGGGGGGGGGGGGAGAGAGAGCGAGAGAGAGTAAGCAAGTGGTAGGGAGAGAGAGAGACATAGAGACACCAAGAAGTTTTAGAGAGAGCTAGAGCGAGAGAGAAAGATGAGAGATTAAGAGGGAGATAGAGAGAGGGAGAAGTTTTATGAAGAGAGTGAGAGCATGAGTAAGAGAAGTTCAAGAGACATAGATAAAGAGATATAGAGAGAAAGGGAAGTTTTAGATAGAGAATGAAATTTTAGACTGACTAACAGAGAGATAGAGAGAAGTTTCAAAGAGATAGAAAGAGACAGAGATAAAGAAGTTTTAGAGAGAGTGAGAGAGAAGTGTCAAAGAGACCAACAAAGAGACAAAGCAAAAAGAGTTAGAGAGTGAAAGAGATTGAGGGAGAGCGAGTGGCAGATAAAGTGCTGTAGAGACAATGAGAGAGAGCAATAGATAGAGAGAGAATTTTCAAAGAATGCAAAGGAGTGAGAGAGAGAGAGAAAGCAACAACAGAGAGAGTAAGAGAGACAAGTTTTGTGGGGAGAGTGTGATGCGAACCCTGCCAAGAATAACAAGACCCGTCAACGAAATTTGATTCCCAAGACCATTCTACAATCAGATTTTGTAGGTGGAAACCTTGACCCAATGTTTATAAGAAAACACGAACCTTGGTATGTGTAGATGCCACGAACCTTGACCCAATGTTTATCTAGAAAACTGATCTCAACTTCTCAGCCTTGGTATACATATAGGCTGAGTTATTACAATTTGAAAAAGGAAACAAATAGCAAAAAGGAAGGTAATCCCTATAATTGTGGCATGCCAGCCTTTACAAGAGAATGATTAGCCAAATAATCAGCCCAATGCAATAATTGCTGAAAAGATACTCCAAAAGGCTGACCAAATCCAATAAAAAAAGGAAAGTGATCCCAAATTCGTTGGGTAATAACCAGCCAAATCTAATCTCCTTGATTCTCTCAAATCCACATGCTTGAGCTGAAAGTAATCCTTCCAAGTGTATGGGCTTTAATAAAAAGGCTAAAATTAATCCTTCCAAGTGTATGGGCTTTAGAAAAAGGCTGAAATTACTCCACCACTTGGACCAACAAAATCCACCCTTGGTCTGCACTTGAGTCTAAGTATTTGGGCCTTAAAAAGCACTCCTTAATGCAAATGCTCTGCATCAATCCATTGAAAGCCTCCTTGAATCTTTTAGCTCTAGCTCTTGTAACTGGACCACTCGGAATTTGAATTAGATCAGCTGTTTCTGCTATGCTTTTATCATCATTCCCCTCCTCTTGAAGAGGATTTGTTCTCAAATCATCACCTACATCAAAGGGGGTTAAATCAGTAACATTGAAAGTGGCACTAACATTATACTCACCTGGCAAATCTAGCTTGTATGCATTGTCATTTATGCACTCAAGAACTTGGAATGGTCCATCCCCTCTTGGAAGCAACTTAGAACGCCTTTGTGCTGGAAATCTTTCTTTCCTCATGTGCAACCAAACCCAATCTCCAGGTTCAAAAATGAGCTTATGATCCCCCTTGTTGGCTTGTTTCACATATTGATCCATTCGACACTCAATGTTGAACTTTGCCTTCCCATGTATCTGCTTGACAAATTCAGCTTTCTTTTTGCCATCTAAATTAACACACTCTTTCAAAGGTAATGGTGTTAAATCCAATGGAGTTAAAGGATTAAAACCATAAACAATTTCAAAAGGTGAAAATCTTGTTGCAGAATGAACAGTACAATTATAAGCAAATTCAACATGTGGTAACTGTTGAAGTTCTCAAGAATCTTAGAAGGAAGGCGCAAGAAAGAAGAAAGAAAGAAAACTCAGAACTCCTAGATGTGAAAGTTCTGAAATGTAAATCTGATTCAAATGAATTAATCTACAAATGATGTAGCTGAGATTACAATTTATAGACTAAGACTCAATTACTGAATTACACTAATGTCCCTAACTAATAAACTGAAGACAAGATTAATAAGCAAGATCAGAACCCACGTGACTCCTAAGCACTGCACCTGCACACTGCACCAAGACAAGCAGCCTTATCTCTAACATCCCCCCTCAAGATTAGTGGCATGACTTGGAAGAGGAATGACACTGAGCTTGTCTCTAAGTTGAAGAAACCTTCAAGTTGAGACTGCCTTGGTAAGGATATCTGCTGTTTGATCAAGAGACGGAATATGATAGACTTCAATTTCTTTATTGTTAACCTTTTCACGAATAAAATAAAGATCTAGTTCAATATGCTTAGTCTTTGAATGAAGAACCGGATTTGCTGACAAGTTGACTGTGCTCATATTGTCACAATATATTCTAGGAACTTTTGGTAGTTGAATGCTGAGTTCATTGAGTAAAGACTGCAGCCAAGCCAATTCTGCCACTGCACTTGCAAGACTCCTATATTCAGCTTCACTACTTGATCTAGACACTGTTGCTTGCTTTTTAGATGACCAAGAAACGAGATTAGGGCCAACATAAACACAAAAACCTGAGGTGCTGCGCCTATCATCAATGTCTGACACCCAATCAGCATCACAAAAGGCAGTGAGCTCAAGACCAGATGACCTTTGGAGAACTGAGCATGACATATGGTGCCTGCTAGATACCTTAGTATTCGTTTAACCAACTTCCAATGTACATCCGTAGGGCAATGCATAAACTGACAAGCTTTGTTCACACTATATGATAATTTTGGTCTAGTAATGGTAATATATTGTAATGCTCCCACAAGAGATCTGTATGCAGCTTGATCAGAAATAGGAGAACCACTACTAGCTGAGATATGTGGTGTTGAGGCCATAGGAGAGGGCATAGACTTTGCATCTTGCATACCAGCTCTAGCAAGAAGATCCTTAATGTATTTGGACTGAGATAAGTATATTGCACCAGCAGAACTGTAAGTAACTTCAATACCTAAGAAGTATTTAAGTTTCCCAAGATCCTTTAATGAGAACTTTGCATTCAGTTGATCAATCAAGTGCTAAACCAAAGTTGGTGAGGATCTAGTAATCAAAATATCATCCACATAGACTAAAACATAGAGAGAATGATGAGAAGTAACCTGAAGAAACAAGGAAGAATCACATTTTGCCTTGGTAAAACCAAGATCAAGTAAAGCTTCAGATAATTTTGAAACCATGCACGAGGAGCTTGCTTAAGGCCATAGAGAGCCTTATGAAGCTTGCAAACTTGAGATGAGCCAGCTGATTCATATCCAGGAGGCTGCAGCATGTATACATCTTCATTCAAATCACCATTTAAAAAGGCATTATTAACATCTATTTGATGGATGTTCCACCCTTCTGATAAGCCCAAAGTGAGACGAACCCGAATTGTGACTGGTTTTACTACTGGACTGAAAACTTCATGAAAATCAACTCCTGCCTCCTGATTATACCCTTTTGCAACTAATCTTGCTTTATATTTGTTGACAGTGCCATCTGGATTTTCTTTAACTTTAAACACCCATTTGCACCCTATAGGCCTCCTATCTTTGGGTAAAGCTTCTAAACTCCATGTCTTGTTGCTCATGAGCACTGCATACTCAAGATCCATGGCACACTTCCATTCTGGTATATTAAGAGCTTCTTCAATAGTTTGAGGCTCTCTAGAGACAGTAAGTGCTGTTGGTACAGTTCCTCTTGCTTTGCTACTAGTCACCATTGAGTGATTGTTTGAACTGAGTGCCTTTGCTTTACTACGGGTCACCATTGGGTGGACATTTTGAGGCAGACGTTGAGGAACTTCAAATTCTGCAGAGGGACCTGAAACATGTTGCAAAGAATCCATAATATTGGTATTATTAGCAAGTGCACATGAGTTATTTGTTTGTTCAGCAAATGCATTGGTATTCTGAGTATGTCTTGTGTTAGAGAATGATAGAATAGGAGGTATGGCTGAAGGTGGAGGAGAAACAAAATGTGATTTGTTACTGGAGAGTGACTGCTGTGAGGAACCCTTGCTGTTCTTGAATTGAAAACTACTTTCATCAAATATGACATCTCTAGATATAATTGTTTTCCCATCAGGATGTAGACACTTGTATCCTTTGTGTGCTGGACTATAACCAAGGAAAGTGCATTCAATGGATTTGAACTGAAACTTGGGATTATTGTAGGGCCTTAGGTTAGGATAGGCTGCACACCCAAAGACTTTAAGAGAAGAATAATCAGGTTTGATTTTGTACAAGGTTTCAAAAGGAGTAGAACCATTTAGGACTGGTGTGGGTAGTCTATTAATGAGATACACAGCTGTGCTAAAAGCTTCAGTCCAAAATGAACTAGGTAAAGATGATTGGTGAAGCAAGGCTAGTCCAGTCTCAGTTATATGTCTATGTTTCCTTTCTGCAAGCCCATTTTGTTCATGTGTATAAGGACATGAAACACGATGAACTATCCCTTGGTCTTTCAAATATTCAGTGAAAGCTCTAAACTCTCCTCCCCAATCAGTTTGTAAGGCAAGGATTTTGTGGTTGGTTTGAAGTTCTACTTGTTTCTTGAAATGAATAAAGGTCTGTAATGCATCAGACTTGCTTTTGAGAAAGTAAATCCATGTGTAACGGGTAAAGGTATCTACAAAATGTATGTAATATCTATGTCCCTCTTTTGACAGCATAGTTGCTGGTCCCCACAAATCAGAATGAATTAGTTGAAGAGGTTTTGAGTATTCTGTTTGAGAAGAGGCAAAAAGAAATTTATGTAATTTACTAAGGCAGCAAGATGAACAAAAGGAAAGCTCTTTATTTGGTATTCTGATGTTACAAGAAGTGAGTACATTCTTGACAGTTTGTGCAGAAGCATGGCCCAATCTAACATGCCATTTGTCTAACTCAGAACAAGAATTTAACAAAGAAGAAGTATGGGAACTATGTACAGTAGGTGAAGTAATATTTGGTGACTGAGTTGTTGACACCTTTGCATTGATATATGGTCCTTTTTCAATACGAAATTCATCAAAGACATACAAGCCTTTTCTAACAGTCCCCTTCAAAAGTATTTGATGAGTATCCTGAGATTTAACATAACAAGAGTCAGGATGGAACTCAAAATAGACATAATTGTCTTTTGCAAACTGAGAAACACTCACAAGGTTTTTGGTAATATTTGGAACATGAAGAAGTAAGTTTAGGTGAAGATTTTGATTAGAAAAGCAAGACTTAATCTGAGAATTGCCAATGTTTTTAATGAACAAACCTGAGCCATTACCAATGTGAACCTTCTCCTTTCCATTATATGGACTCTTCTGCACAATGTTAGAGGCATCCACTGTCACATGATTAGTGGCCCCAGAATCAGGATATCATTCTTGATCAATGCCATTGCTGCTGCTATTAGAAGTGAGCATTGCATAGGGTGTGTTTCTGACACTGCCATTGGCTATCTTGCTGAAGTGGCTAGGCACTTGAGCTGGTCCTTGAAAACTTTCATCAAATCTATGATAACAACTCCAGGACTGATGTCCAAATCTCCCACATAATTGACATTGAATGTTGCTTTTATCAGAAAACCTTCCATTCCTACCAGCAAACCGCCCATTGTTGTAACTCCCTTTGCCTCTGAAAAAATTTCCTTTACCTCCAAACCTTCCTCTATTTGCAACTGACCAGGGAAACTTTGATAACCACTTCGGTTCACATTGTAATTCTGAGGATGTGTAGCAAGATTCACTGTCATAGCTTCTACTTCTTTATGATGCTTCTCAATTCTATTTTCTTGTGCAAGCAATAATGCTTCAATCTCTTCTACTGAATACGGATCAGTTCTAGAAAGAATGGATGTAACAAAACCATCATATTCTGAGGAAAGACCATCAAGAATTACCTCTATATGGTCACTTTCTGTAATTGCATGTCCAACTGAAGCCAAAGAATCAACAAGATTCTTGATCTTTAAAAGATAATCAGTGGCTGTCATGGATCCCTTCTTCATAGTCTATAGCTGCGCCTTGAATTGCTTGATCTTTGCCTTTGTATGAGAAGCAAAGAAAGTTTCCACCTTTTCCCAGACCTGGTACATGATGCGGAACCCCATGGATATTCAAGATCCAGAAACCCCAAACACACAAATTGATAGAGAACAAGAATAGATGGAGAACTCCCAACCTATTGAACCCCCAAATGACTGATGCAAATGGAAACGCAAATAATCGGTTAATTGAGGAATCAAGAACAGAAATTCACTAGGATGTAAATACCTTGATGAAGCTCAATTCTTGATGCAATAGAGATTCAGGCCAAGCCTTGAACAAGAGTATAAAACTCCAAAACAAATCTGTTTTTTCATTCATTCTGCTGATTTCGTCCATACACTAGGGTATTTATACCCCCCACAAGTTTAATAACCTAGACTATTAGGTTAAGCCTTAAACTTGGGCCTCCCAATAAGATATACAAGCCCAAACGAAAATGCAAGTTCATCTGCTGCTCCTCTCTTCTTGCCATCCATGCTTGTGCTCACATCATTCCCTCCCTCCTCAAAAGGATTCGTCCTCGAATCTGAATCAAGTTCAAAAAGAGATAGGTCAGAAAAATTTGAAAGTGGCACTTACATTATACTCACCTGGCAAGTCTATCTTGTAAGCATTATCATTGATGCACTCCAAGACTTGGAATGGTCCATCACCCCTTGCATCAAGCTTTGACTTCCTTTGCTGTGGAAATCTCTCCTTTCGCATGTCTAACCAAACCCAATCTCCGGGTTCAAAGATAACCTGCTTTCTACCCTTATTGGCCCGTTGTGCATACATGCGGTTTTTCTTCTCAATCTGCTCACGTGCTTTCTCATGTATTGTTTTAACCATTTCAGCCTTTTTCTTTCCATCTAAGCTAGCAATTTCACTCAAAGGCAAAGGCATTAAATCTAACACAGTCAATGGATTAAAACCATACACAATCTCAAATGGTGAAAAACCTGTGGAAGAATGTATAGCACGATTATATGCAAACTCAATAAATGGCAAACAATCCTCCCAAGTTTTCAAATTCTTACCAACGATAGCACGCAACAAGGTTCCTAAAGTCCTATTTACTACTTCAGTTTGTCCATCAGTTTGTGGGTGACATGTAGTAGAAAACAAAAGTTTAGTGCCTAACCTTCCCCACAACACTCTCCAAAAGTGACTTAGGAACTTAACATCTCTATCTGAAACAATGGTTCTTGGCACACCATGAAGCCGAACCACTTCCCTAAAGAAAAGGTCAGCAATATTTGTTGCATCATCAGTCTTATGGCATGCAATGAAATGAGCCATCTTACTAAACCTATCCACAACAACAAATATGCTATCCCTACCCTTCCTAGTCCTAGGTAAACCCAAAACAAAGTCCATGGATATGTCTGTCCAAGGTTCATTAGGCACAGGCAAAGGTGTATACAAACCATGAGGCATCGACTTAGACTTAGCTTGTTTGCATGTAATACACTTGGAACAAACTTTTTCAACATCTTTTCTCATTTTTGGCCAATAAAAATGTTCACTAAGCATATCTAAAGTCTTTTGCACACCAAAATGTCCCATTAATCCTCCACTATGTGATTCCCTCACAAGCAACTCTCTAATAGAACATGTAGGAATGCATAATTGTTTATTCCTAAAAAGAAATCCCTCATGCCTATAGAACTTGTTATGTGCAGCATGTTCACAAGCTTGATACACATCACCAAAATCGAAGTCATTGGCATACAACTCTTTCAAATGTTCAAAACCAAGTAATTTGGAGCTAAGCATAGAAATCAAAGCATACCTCCGTGATAGTGCATCAGCAACAACATTATCTTTCCCTTACTTGTACTTGATCACATATGGGAATATTTCAAGATACTCTACCCACCTTGCATGCCTCTTGCTCAGCTTGCCTTGTCCCTTTAAGTACTTGAGTGATTGGTGATCACTATGTATGACAAACTCCTTAGGCAGCAAATAATGTTCCCACACTTCAAGAGCTCTCACCAAAGCATAGAACTCCTTATCATAAGTGGAGTAGTTCAAAATAGGTCCACTCCACTTTTCGCTGAAATATGCTATGGGCCGGTTTTCCTGCATCAAAACAGCTCCTATACCAACCCCAGAAGCATCACATTCAATTTCAAAAGTTTTAGAAAAATCAGGCAAGCATAAAACAGGTGCAGTGCATAACTTTTCCTTTAAAGTGTTAAATGCTTCTTCTTGTTCTTTACCCCATTTGAACCCCATATTCTTTTTAACAACTTCATTTAGTGGTGCAGCAATAGTAGAGAAATCTTTAACAAATCGCCTATAAAAACTTGCCAAACCATGGAAACTTCTTACCTCACTAACAGACTTAGGTGTTGGCCAATCTTGAATAGCCTTCACTTTTTCAGAGTCAACCTCAACTCCCTTAGAACTCACCACAAAACCCAAGAAGACAACTTTATCCATGCAAAAAGAACACTTCTTAAGGTTTGCATACAAGTTATTCTTCCTAAGCACATCCAAAACAGCCCTAACTTGCAAGACATGATCATCTATGCATTTGCTGTAAATCAAAATGTCATCAAAATATACAACCACGAATTTGCCAAGAAACTCACGCAAGACATAATTCATTAAGCGCATGAAAGTACTGGGTGCATTAGTTAACCCAAATGGCATTACTAACCACTCATACAATCCATATTTAGTCTTAAATGCAGTTTTCCACTCATCTCCTTCTTTCATCCTAATTTGATGATAGCCACTTTTTAAATCAATTTTAGTGAATACACATGCACCATGCAATTCATCTAGCATATCATCTAACCTAGGGATAGGATGGCGATACTTTACAATGATTTTGTTGACTACCCTACAATCCACGCACATTCTCCAAGTTCCATCTTTCTTGGGTACCAAAAGAACTGGTACAGCATAAGGACTCATGCTTTCTCTTATATACCCTTTTGCCAACAACTCATCTACTTGCCTTTGCAACTCCTTTGTCTCCTCCGGATTGCTTCGGTAAGCTGGTCGGTTGGGAATTTGTGCTCCAGGTACAAAATCAATCTGATGCTCAATTCCTCTTTTAGGTGGTAACCCGTGGGGTATCTCCTCAGAAAAGACATCACTGAATTCCTGCAATAAAGTCACAAACACACTAGGCAATTTGGGGTTAAGGTCAAATTCAGTAAACAAAGTTTCCTTAAACCGAATCAAAATCAAAGCTCTCTTGCCTAAGTATGCACTCTTTAAATCTCTCTCTTTTGCATAGAAACATGGTTGTTTCTTAACTTCTTCACTCCTTTCTTTTCCTTTCTGTTCACTCTTTTTCTTTTTATCACTCACTAACTTATTCTCTTCTGCACATCTCACTTTCTTTTCCTCACTTGTGCAGTCACTCAACATTGGGCCTTTTTCTTTATTCTTTTCTCTCATGGCCTCTTTTCTCTCATTATTCCTTTTCACCTCACTACCTGAAATCCCACAAGCTGATTGTTGAAGATTAACTTGATCAAGGTAAGCTTCTTTAGGTGATAAAGGTGCCAAAGTGATTTTCTTGCCATCATGCTGAAAGGAATATCTATTTCTATACCCATCATGCATCACACGCCTATCAAATTGCCAAGGCCTCCCCAACAATAAATGACCAGCATGCATGGGTACTACATCACACATAGCTTCATCACTATACTTTCCAATAGTAAAAGCTACCACAACTTGCCTAGTAACTTTCACTTCTCCACTATCATTCAACCATTGTAGCCTATAAGGAGTAGGGTGTTTAATACATTTCAGCCCCAATTTATCCACCAAAGTGGTGCTAGCCACATTAGCACAACTACCCCCATCAATAATCATGCTACAAACTTTACCACCAACTAAACATCTAGTGTGAAATATATTTTCTCTTTGTTCTAAACTTTCTTCTTTAACATTCAGATTCAATGCACGCCTAGCAACAAGAGATTCACCATGAGCAGCATATTCAACATCAGAACAATCCTCTAAAGATGGCATGCTACTCTCACTACCATTCCCATCATCATCATTTTCAGATTCAGAAACAATCTCATCACCTTTAATGTACATGGTCTTTCTATTAGGACAATCAAATGCATAATGACCACGTCCTTGACACTTAAAACATTTTATATCTCTATGTTTAGAGGTTTTTGAGAAGGAATCAGAAGTACCCTTTTGAGTTGAAGTACTCTTCTCCTTGTTTTTGTTTGCATCCAGCCCCTTTTCCTTGGAATCAGTGGCTTTCTCCTTCTTCTTCTCATCATATTTGTTCCATTTTGAACTCCATTTGCTGCTGGAATTCGAAAATGACTTGGCTGCTCCCCTTTGTTTTTGTTGTCTCTCCACCTTCATGGCCATGTTAACTAGGTCCTCCATCTCAACATAGTGATGTAACTCCACTACATCAGCTATCTCCTTGTTCAGACCTCCTATAAACCTAGCCATTGTCACATCCCTATCCTCCTCAATGTTAGCTTTAATCAAGAGCATCTCCATCTCCTTGTGGTAATCTTCCACTGATTTTGACCCTTGAGTAAGCTTATGCAACTTTTGGTGCAACTCTCTATAGTAATAAGAAGGCACAAATCGCTTCTTCATTACTCTCTTCATCTCATCCCAATTCTCAATAGGATATTCACCATTTCTTCTCCTAGACTTCACTAATTCATCCCACCAAACTAAAGCATAATCTGAGAATTCTACTGCAGCCAACCTCACCTTCTTCTCTTCGGAATAGTTGTGGCAGGCAAATATCAAATCCATTTTTCTCTCCCACTCCAAGTATACTTCAGCATCATTTCTGCCCTTAAATGGAGGTATATGCATCTTGATAGCATTTAGATTACTATCCCTCCTATTGTCTATTCTTATTTCACCCCTTCTATTTTGAGTTGAACTCCTCTCTTCAAATTCATCTTCAAACAGCTCTTGATTAAACTCATTTTGATGCCTATTCCTATCATTAATTCGCCTGCCATTTCCTGGGAAGCTTTCTGACAACTCCCTCTTCCATTCATCTAACTCATCTAGTCTACTATTCAACTTTTGAAATTGACTAGTAAAGGCTCTATATATCAATTTCATGTCTGGAGTCATGTTAACTTCTTCATCTGAGGGCTCTTTACCCTCCCTCCTTGTTGAAGGATTACTCATTTTATGAACCTGCAAGAAATGTTAGTAAGACAGTCTCACAATACACTCCCTCATGTGTTTCACTCAAAAGATGGCACTCCACTCGTGTTTCACACAATTGTTGGCTTTTGCCCTCTTTAAACTCACACACTCAAGCCTTTTACCACTCAAGCTTGTTGTTCTCAATTGCACTTCAGAATTAATCCTCAAACCAAGATACTCACAAACAGCAAATTAATACTAGGATGGTAATGAAAACACTTAACAAGGAAGACAGGTACAAAACTAGAGCAAATATACCAGAATAAATTGAAATGAGCATGCAAGATATGAAGAGTTTGCTGCCCAAAATACTGATCTCCAATTAACAAGAATCAAATTGTTAATTATGGTGTATATGGAAGCAAAAGTAGGAGTAACCAAAAATAGCAACTGAGATTTGAAAGAAAAGGACGAAATTAATGCATAAATGCAGAAATTGATGTTTCCTTAATGGAAAGATCAATTTGGACGAAAAAAGACATAAAGACAAAAAGGAAAGAAATTAAGTAGGTTTCCCAGAATGATGCTAATCCCACAAATTGTGCTTATACTTCTTTGACTTTGCTAATTAATCTCCAAAACCCAAAGTGTGTTCAGACTTGAATTCAATCATACCCTGAATTCTGCCCAAAAAAGTGTACAGGTTCAAAGAACTTGTTGCCAACCTAATTAGACAATTCTGTGGTGCTTTTCTTCTTCTAGCTGCAACTCTTTTCAATTTTGTTCCTTTTCGGTTTTGTTTTTTTTTTTTTTGAAGCAGCGTCCCAACTCTTTTTTTTTTTTTTTTTAAATATAGGATAACAGCAAATAACACCAAAATATGAACGAAAAAAAAAAAAAGATCAAAATCAAATCGCAAACAATCAAGCCAGCTGCAACATGCAACTAAGAGTTACAGTTTCAGATGGAAACTGCAACCAAGAGTTACAGTTTCAGATGGAAACTACAACCAAGAGTTACAGTTTCAGTAGGAAACTGCATACAGTAGTTTCAACTGCAGAAAAAAAAAATAAAGAACTCAAACACAGTGTGAATAGGAACCCGTGAACAGTGCACAAAAGAAAACAGCAAACTATAACCTAGGATAAATAAGAATTCACCCTAATCAAGCTCCGATACCAAATGATGCAGAACCCCATGGATATTCAAGATCCAAAAACCCCAAACACACAAATTGATAGAGAACAAGAATAGATGGAGAACTCCCAACCTATTGAACCCCCAAATGACTGATGCAAATGGAAACGCAAATAATCGGTTGATTGAGGAATCAAGAACAGAAATTCACTAGGATGTAAATACCTTGATGAAGCTCAATTCTTGATGCAATAGAGATTCAGGCCAAGCCTTGAACAAGAGTATAAAACTCCAAAACAAATCTGTTTTTTCATTCATTCTGCTGATTTTCGTCCATACACTAGGGTATTTATACCCCCACAAGTTTAATAACCTAGACTATTAGGTTAAGCCTTAAACTTGGGCCTCCCAATAAGAAATACAAGCCCAAACGAAAATGCAAGTAGTAAACTGCCCAAAACTAATCTATTAACTTGGAATAATGAATTAAACATAGGTTGGCCCCATCTTGCAAATTCAGCTTAATTTGATTTGGTGGAGCTCCATTGGCCTTCATTGCATCTTGAGCTTCCATTCCTTCTAACATTCTGCCCATATAAGTTTGAAGTGATTCCTTGAACTTTTTGGCCCTTAATCTTGTGATTGGTCCTTGAGGCAATATTAGCTCATTTGCTGCTCCTCTCTTCTTGCCATCCATGCTTGTGCTCACATCAGTACAAGTATTCACATCCCACCATTCTTGTAAGAATGTTTTCTGACATTGTTGACAGCAGCCAAGACAGCAAGAGCTGATCTTGCTTCTTCCAAAGAACATACTGCTGACTCAAGATCCCAAGAACTCTTCCTTGCTCATCTATTGCAAATCTTGATGGCACTTCTTGACCACCACTGATGTATTTCTCTAGTTCATGCCCTCTGATGGCTGCAAGAACTTGTTGTTTCTAGAGTAGATAGGAATTGCTGTCTAACTTCACAGAAATAGAATGACTAAAAGAAACTAGTGAAGCATTCAAAGATGCTAAAGAAAACGTGTTCGTATTCTCTCCCATTGGATCAAAGCTCTGATACCATGTTGAAGTTCTCAAGAATCTTAGAAGGAAGGCGCAAGAAAGAAGAAAGAAAGAAAACTCAGAACTCCTAGATGTGAAAGTTCTGAAATGTAAATCTGATTCAAATGAATTAATCTACAAATGATGTAGCTGAGATTACAATTTATAGACTAAGACTCAATTACTGAATTACACTAATGTCCTTAACTAATAAACTGAAGACAAGATTAATAAGCAAGATCAGAACCCACGTGACTCCTAAGCACTGCACTTGCACACTGCACCAAGACAAGCAGCCTAAGCAGCCTTATCTCTAACAGTAACCAATCTTCCCAAGTTTTGATATTCTTTTTAATGATAGCCCTCAACAAGGTTGTCAAAGTCCAATTTACTACTTCGGTTTGACCATTAGCTTATGGATGACAAGTAGTAGAAAATAATAACTTAGTCCCTAACTTACACCACAAAGTCTTTCACAAGTAGCTCAAAAACTCAGCATCACGATCCGAAACAATTGTCCTAGGCATCCCATGTAACCTTACAACCTCCCTAAAGAATAAATCAGCAATGTGTGATGCATCATCGGTTTTGTGACATGGAACAAAATGTGCCATCTTAGAAAATCTATCCACAGCCATAAAGATTGAGTCTTTACCACGCTTTGTCCTAGGCAAACCTAACACAAAGTCTATTGAAATGTCAACCCAAGGTTCACTAGGAATGGGAAGTGGTGTGTATAGTCCATGAGGTTGCACTCGGGATTTTGCTTGCCTACAAGTGACACATCTTCCACACATTCTCTAAACATCTCTTTTCATGTGTGGCAAAAGAAATGCTCTTGCAGTATGGTTAATGTCTTAATGACTCCAAAGTGTCCCATTAACCCTCCTCCATGGGATTCCCTCACTAACAAGTCTCGCAATGAGCAATTAGGCACACATAGCTTATTCTCTCGAAACAAGAAATCATCATGCCTAAAGAATTTACCCATGGCCTTGCCCTCACAATTCCTATACTCTTCATAGAAATCTTGGTCTAATGGATACAATTCTTTAATGTGCTCAAAACCAAGCAATTTTACTTCAAGAGTAGAAATCAAGACATACCTGCGAGAGAGTGCATCGGTGACGACATTTTCCTTACCTTGCTTATATCGGATGACATATGGGAATGTCTCAATGAACTCCACCCATCACGCATGCCTCCTATTCAACTTAAGTTGGCCCTTCGATGCTTCAAGGACTCATGATCAGTGTGAATCACAAACTCTTTAGGCCAAAGTTAGTGTTGCCATGTCTCCAATGCTCGAACCAATGCATACATTTCCTTGTCATAAGTAGGGTAGTTTAAAGCTGCCCCATTAAGCTTCTCACTGAAATATGCAATTGGTCATCCACCTTGCATAAGAACAGCACCTATTTCTATACTTGAAGCATCATATTCAATTTCAAATGTTTTAGTAAAATCAGGTAAAGCAAGTAAAGGTGCATGAGACAATTTTTCCTTGAGTAGTTTGAATGCTTCTTCTTGCTTTTCCTCCCATTTGAACCCAATGTCTTTCTTGATCACTTCAATAAGTGGCGCCTCTATGCTACTAAAGTCTTTCATGAACCGTCAGTAAAAACTTGCAAGTCCATGGAAACTTTGGACTTGGCCTACACTTGTAGGTTTTGGCCACTCTTGGTTTGCATGAACCTTCTCTTCATCAACCTGTATACCATGTGCACTCACAACATAGCCAAGAAACACAAGCTTATCGGTGCAAAAGGTGCACTTTTTCAGTTAGCATACAATTTCTCTTTTCTAAGCGCATTCAAAACAGATTTTAAATGCAAAATATGATCAGCAAAACTCTTGCTATAAATGAGTATATCATCAAAATACACAACAACAAACCTGCCTATAAAAGGATGCAAACCATGGTTCATTAATTGCATGAAAGTACTTGGTGCATTAGTTAGTCCAAATGGCATCACTAACCACTCATACAATCCATGTTTTGTTTTAAAAGCAGTTTTCCATTCGTCTCCCTCTTTCATTCTTATTTGATGATATCCACTTTTCAAGTCAATTTTTGAAAACACACAAGCACCATGTAGCTCATCTAGCATATCATCTAAGCGAGGAATAGGGTGGCGGTACTTTACCGTAATATTGATGATGGCTCGGCAATCAATACACATTCTCCACGACCCATCCTTCTTAGGCACCAAAATCACCAGAACAGCACATGGGCTCATGCTTTCTCTCACATACCCATTTTCCATCAATTCACTAACCTACTGTTGTAACTCCTTTGTCTCCTCAAGATTAGTTCGATAAGCTGGTCAGTTTGGAATGGAAGCACTGGGTATGAAGTCAATTTGATGCTCAATCCCTCGAATAAGGGGTAAACCATTTGGGACCTCCTTGTGATATGAACCCACCTAACTCCACCTCAAAAGCTAGCTTGTAAGGGGAAGTTTGCGAACTCATATATATAACACCCAAGACCTCCCTACCTAACCAATGTGGGACTTCATCATTCCCGACCCCTTTAGACTGTACGTCCTCGTATAGAGAACCAGGATCCATGGCCCACACTGACCAGAGTAGAGTAGGCTCTGATACCATATGATATGAACCCACCTAACTCCACCTCAAAAGCTAGCTTGTAAGGGGAGGTTTACGAACTCATATATATAACACCCAAGACCTTCCTACCTAACCAATGTGGGACTTCATCACCTTGGGAAAGACATTATCATAATCCTGCAAAAGAGAAACAATAGAACTAGGCAAAGTAGGATCAATCTCATTAGTGTTCAAAAATGCCTCTTTGTACACAAGTACAATCATTGGCTGATTTGAAAACATTACTCTTTTCACTTCACTCGCCCTTGCATAAAAGCTCTTTTGTGTTTTCTCTTTTTTTGTCTCAATGGTTGAATCAGCTCTCTTTTTTTGTCTCTCAATTTTCTTGTCCTCTCCTGTTTGCTCTCTTAAACTGTTACTCAATTTATTTTTCTCTCTTTCTTCACTCCGTTTTTGTACACTCTCTTTTTGTAGCCTCACTTGATCTTCATAAACTTGTCTTGGTGTCATAGGAGCTAGAGTGATTATTCTTTGCTTAAACACAAATGAGTACTTGTTTGTGTAGCCATCATGCTTAACTTGCCGATCAAATTGCCAAGGTTGGCCTAATAGCAAATGTCCCGCTTGCATCGGAACTACATCGTACAAAACTTCATCCTCATACTTTCCAATGCGAAAAGAGACTAGTACCTATTTATTCACCCTTAATTCACCACTATCATTGAGCCATTGCAACTTGTATGGTTTAGGGTGTTTCATAGTAGGTAGCCCTAATTTTTCAACTATAGTTAAGCTAGCAACATTAGTACAACTTCCTACATCGATAATCACACTACATACCTTGTTTTTGACGTTGCACTGAGTGTGAAAAATGTTTTCTTGCTGCACTTCTTCTTCTTCTTTGGCCTGCACACTTAGGGCTCTTCTTGCCACTAGCAATTCTCCTTCAGCATCATATTCTTCATCATCTGCATCTTCTAATGGTGGCATAGATTTGGTGTCTTCTTCGCTTTCAATCTCAACTTCTCCATTGTCTCGCATCACCATAATCCTTTTGTTTGCACATTGGCTTGCTATATGTCCCCTACCTTGACACTTAAAGCACTTAATATCACGATTTCAAGTAGTGGATGATTCAATTTTACCTTGAGAAACATGGTTGGAGTTCTCAGTTTTATGCTCAGTTTGTGTTTGGGTGTTGGGAATGCTTGAGGCTTATCCTCCTTCTTTGTATATCTCAGTTTCCAAGAAGTAGAACCTGAGTTTTGGGCTGCATGTGAGCTACCCCCTCTTGAGTTGTTGCTCTACTTTGATAGCCATGTGCACCATATCCTCTAATTCCACATAATGTTGCATCTCCACTCTATCTTGTATTTCTTGATTTAATCCATGCAAAAACCTAGCCATTGTAGCTTTGTGATCTTCCTCAACATTAGCTCGTATCATTGCAATTTTCATCTCCTTATAATAATCCTCAACACTCTAGTTTCCTTGCCGAAGACCTTGCAACTTCTTATATAACTCACGGTAGTAATGACTTGGGACAAACTGCTTTCTCATCATCATCTTCATTTCCTCCCAAGTTTCCACTGACCGTTCTCCATTCCGCTTCCTATTTAACACCAATTGATCCCACCAAACAATGGCATAATCAGAGAACTCAATGGCTGCCAATTTTACCTTCTTTGCTGCAAAATAGTTGTGGCAATCAAAAATAAACTCCATCTTCTTCTCCCATTCAAGATAGGCTTCCGGATCAGACCTATCTTGAAATAATGGAACCTTCATCTTTATACTACCCAAGTTATTGTCTTCTCGGTTCCTAACTCCTCTACCCCATCCACCATATCTCCTATTGTTAACAATGGAATCCTGATCATCTTCCTCATCAAAACCAGCTCCATAATACTCCTCATCTTCAACCCTTACTTCCCTTGGTTGAACTCTTTCCCTCCTATGCACATTCTGTACATTTTGTGGTTGCCTCATGCGTTCATTCTCTACCTTATCCAACCGTTCCCCATTTCTGCTCTTAACAATCTTCTCATCTCTCCCATTAATGCATCCACAAGTAGCTTTGGATCAACCCCTCCTAAAGAACTCGTGGGAATAGCTTTGTCTGATATGTTTTTGCTGCAAAAAGATGTTAGAAAAATAAATGTCCTCACAAATTATTTCCCTCATGTTCTTTTTTTTTTTTTTTGCTTCAAATACAATTCTCTCAACACTCGTGTTTTCACACAATAAATTTGGCTTTTTCCCTTCATTGCTCTTACCACTCTTGCCTTTTTCCACTCATAATTTTCTCTTTCAGTTCTTTTCAAACTTATTCAAACAAGAACAAGAACCTATTCCAGCAAACAATTCAATCACAAGCTTATCAATGGTTCAAGGAAGAGTATGGAATCAAGGGAATCAATACAATCACTAAAAGGGGAGTTTTTTTGGCAGTTTCTGACTTGTTCTTCTTTCTTTTTGCTGAATACCACATTTTTTTTCTTTTTTTTTCGCAGCTTTTCTTTTCTTTTCTTTCCTTTTTTGAAGTTCTTCCTTTCTTTCTTTCTTTTTTTCTAAAGCTCTTCTTTTCTTTCTTCTTTTTTTTTTTTTTGAATATGTATCAACTGAAGTTGGAATCTAAACAAAAGAAAACATAGAATATTGGCTGTAATACTAAAATTGGATAGGCAAAACCTGAGACTGGAATCAGGGCTCTGATACCATATGATATGAACCCACCTAACTCTACCTCAAATTTGAGGTGGAGTTAGGCGGGTTCATATCATATGTATCAACTGAAGTTGGAATCTAAACAAAAGAAAACATAGAATATTGGCTGTAATACTAAAATTGGATAGGCAAAACCTAAGACTGGAATCAGGGCTCTGATACCATATGATATGAACCCACCTAACTCCACCTCAAATTTGAGGTGGACCTCAAATTTGAGGTGGAGTTAGGTGGGTTCATATCATATGGTATCAGAGCCTACCCTATTCTGGTCAGTGTGGGCCATGGTCCTGGTTCTCTGTACGATGATGTACATTCTAAAGGGGTCAGGATTGATGAAGTCCCACATTGGTTAGGCAGAGAGGTCTTGGGTGTTATATATATGAGTTCGCAAATCTCCCCTTACAAGCTAGCTTTTGAAGTGGAGTTAGGTGGGTTCATATCAGAGTGCATAAGAGAAGTTCTAGAGAGACACTAAAGAGATAGGGAGATAGAGACAAAGGAATGTTAAAGAGAGAGAGAAAAAAAGAAGTTTTAGCTAGAGAGAAAGATAGAGTAGTTTCGGAGAGACAATGATAGAGACAAAGAAGTTTTAGATAGACCAAGAGCAAGAGAAAGAGAAAGAGAAGTTTAAGAGGGAAAGAGAGTGAGTGAGAGAGAGTGATAGACAAAGTGCCGTCGAGAGACCAAAAGAGATATAGAGAAGTTTTGTAGAGGGTAAGAGACACTGAGAGAGAGAAGCTTCACATAGACCCAAAGAGAGAGGAGAAGTTTTAGAGAGCAAAAAAGAGTGAATGAGAGAGTGGTAGAAAGAGTGTTGCAGAGAGACCAAGAGAGATATAGAGAAAGTTTTGGGAGAAGAGACAGAGGGAGAGATAGAGAGAGTAGAGAGATGGAGAGGAGGGGAGAGAGAAATTTCAAGGAGAGCAAGCAAGAGAGGGAGAGAGAGAGAGAGAGAGAGAGAGAGAGAGAGAGAGAGAGAGAGAGAGAGAGAGACAAAGACATAGAGAAGTTTCAAAGAGAGTGGGAGAGAGAAAGAGACAAGTTTGAGAGAGAATGAGAGATAGAGAGAGACACAAAGAGAGATTGAGAGAGAGACAGAGGCAGAGACAAGAAACAAAGATAGAGACAAAGAATGAGTGAGAGAAGTTTTATAAAGAGAGGAAGTGACAGTGTGAGTGAGATAAGTTCAAGAGACACAGAGAGTGAGAGAAAGATAGAAAGGGAAGTTTTAGATAGAGAAAGAAATTTTAGAGCGACTAAAGAGAGAAAGTGATAGTGAAAAGTTTCAAAGAGATTGAGAGAGAAAGAGAGAGCAAGAGAGAAGTTTTAGAGATAGAGAAGTTGCAAAGAGAGATGTTTCAAAAAGAGTGAGAGAGGGAGAAAGACAAGTTTTAGAGAGATCAGGAGAGAGAGAAAGGGAAGTTTTTGAGAGACCAAGAGAGAAAGAGAGAATAAGAAGTTTTAGATAGAGAAAGAGAGTGAGTGAGAGAGAATTGTAGACAAAATACTATGGAGAAACTGAGACAGGTGTAGGAAAAGTGTTGGTAAGAGAGAGAGGGAGAGATAGAGAGAGACAGACAGAGCAAAGTGTTTCAAAGAGATTGAGAGAGATAGAGAGATTTCATAGAGAGTGAGGGAGGGTGAGAGAAAGAGAGAGAGAGAGAAAGAGAAATTTTTTAGAGGGGGAAGTTTTAGGGAGAGAGGGAGAGAAACTGAGTGACTGTGATTGAGAGAGAGAGAAAGAAAGGTTTCAAAGAGACCAAATGATAGAGACAGAAAGAAGTTTCGGTGAAAGTGAGAAAGAGAGGGAATGAAAGAGATGTTTTAAACAATGCAAGAGAGAGATAGAAAAGTTTCAAAGAGAGACCAACACATAGAGAAAGCAAGATAGATAAGTTTTGTGGAGAGATCAAGTTATAGAAGTTCTAGGGAGACATCAAGAGAAAGATAGAAAAGGATGTTTTAGAGAGACCGAGAGAGAGACACTAAGAGACATATAGAGATGTTTCACAGAGGATGAGAGAGAGAGAGAGAGGGAGTGAAGTTTCTTAGACACCAAAAGGGAGAGAGAGGTTTCAGAGAGAGCTACAAATAAAGAGAGAAGTTTCAAAGAATACAAGAGAGAGAGAGCAACAGAGGGAGAGAGAAAGACAAGTTTTGTGTAGAGAGTGAGTAAGAGAATCTCTAGAGAGACATATAGAGAGAGAAAGAGAGAGCAGTTTCAGAGAGATGAAAATAGAGACATAGATAGGGAAGTTTTAGATACTCCAAGAGCGACAGAAACAGAGAAAGAGAGAAAGAGAAGTTTTGTGTAGAGAGTGAGTAAGAGAAGCTCTAGAGAGACATAAAGAGAGAGTAGTTTTAGAGAGATGAAAATAGAGAAATAGATAGGGAAGTTTTAGATAGTCCAAGAGCAATAGACAGAGAGAAAGAGAGAAAGAGAAGTTTTAGAGAGAGAAAAAGAGTGAGTGAGAGAGAGTGGTGGACTTAGTGCTATAGAGAGATTGAGAGAGATATAGAGAAGTTTTGCAAAGGGCAAGAGAGAGAGAGAGAGAGAGAGAGAGAAAGAGAGAAGTTTTGCATAGGATGAGAGAGAGAGAGAGAGAGAGAGAGAGAAGTTTCACAAAGAGTGAGAGGGGTTAAGAGGGAGAAGTTTTAGAGAAAGTAAGAGAGAGAGAAAAAGAGAGAAGTTTCCCAAAGGGCAAGAGAGAGAGAAGTTTTGCAGACAGTGAGAGAGGTTGACAGAGAGAAGTTTGAGACTGAGTAAGAGAGAGAGAGAGAGAGAAATCTAAGAGAAAGCAAGGGACACAAAGTGGGAACTTTCAAGGAGAGGGAGGAAGACAGAGAGAAAGAAGTTTGAAAGAGACCAAGAGATTTTAGAGAAAGCAGAAAGTATCAATGAGAAGGAGAGAAATAGAGAGAGAAGTTTAAAAGAGAGCAAGAAGGAGAGAGAGAGAGAAGTTTAAAAGGGAGGAAGGGACAGAGATAGAGAGAGGTTTTAGAGAGAGTGAGAGAGACATTCTATGGAGAGAGTGACTTAGAGAAGTTGTAGAGAGTCATTGAGAGAGAGAGAGACAAATTTCAAATACAGAGAAAAAGGGAGATGGAGAAGTTTTAGATAGACTTAGAGAGAGCATTAGAGCGATTAAGAGAGAGTGGTAGACACAGTGATGCAAAGAGACCGAGAGAGATATAGAGAGGTTTTGCAAAGGTTGAGAGAGAGAGAGGAATAGAGAGAGAACTTTCTTAAACAGTCAGGAGAGAGAAAGAAATCTCACAGAGAGCAATAGATAGAGAAAGAGAAGTTTCAAAGAAAGAGAAAGAGAGAAAGACAAAGATATACCAGTTTCAAAGAGTGAGAGAAAAACAGAGAAAGTGAGAGAGACAAGTTTTGTTGAGAGAATGGGAGAGAGAAGTTCTAGAGAGACACTAAAAGAGAGAGAGAAGAGAGAGCGAGAGAGAAGATTTAGAGAGAACAAGAGGTAGAGACACAGAGAGAGAAGTGTTTGAGAGAGCAAGAGAGAGAGACATAGAGCAAGAAGTTTAGAGAGAGCAATAGATAGAAAGAGAAGTTTCTGTTAGAGAAAAGGGTGCAGTTCAGCATATGTTAGGGAGTCACGTGGTTTTGGTGCTGATAGCAATCTATTAGTCTTGGTTTCAATTTATTAGTTAGGGACATTAGTGTAATTCAGTAATTGAGTCCTAGCTTATAAATTCTAATCTCAGCTACATCATTTGTAGAATAATTGATTGAATCACAATTTCTTTTAGAGCTTTCACATTTAGAAGTTCTGAGCTTTCTTTCTTTCTTTCTTTCTTTCTTTCTTCTGAAGTTCTTGAGAATTCCAACATGGTATCAGAGCTTTGATTCAATGGGAGAGAATATGAATTCGTTCTCACTAGCATCTCTGAATGCTTCATTAGTTTCTTTTAACCACTCTATTTCTATGAAATTAGATAGCAATTCCTATCTACTCTGGAAACAGCAAGTTCTTGCAGCCATCATAGGGCATGAACTAGAGAAATACATCAGTGGTGGTCAAGAAGTGCCATCAAGATTTGCAGTAGATGAGCAAGGAAGAGTTCTTGGGATCTTAAGTCAGTAGTATGTTCTTTGGAAGAAGCAAGATTAGCTCTTGCTATCTTGGCTCCTGTCAACAATGTCAGAAAGTATTCTTACAAGAATGGTGGGATGTGAATACTCGTACCAGGTCTGGGAAAAGGTAGAAACTTTCTTTGCCTCTCATACAAAGGCAAAGATCAAGCAATTCAAGGCACAGCTACAAACTATGAAGAAGGCATCCATGACAGCTACTGAGTATCTTTTAAAGATCAAGAATCTTGTTGATTCTTTGGCTTCAGTTGGTCATGTAATTACAGAAAATGATCATATAGAGGTAATTCTTGATGGTCTTTCCTCAGAATATGATGGTTTTGTTACATCCATTCTTTCTAGAACTAATCTGTATTCAGTAGAAGAAATTGAAGCATTATTGCTTGCACAAGAAAATAGAATTGAGAAACATCATAAAGAAGTAGAGGCTATGACAGTGAATCTTACTACACATCCTCAGAATTACAATGTAAACCGAAGTGGTCATCAAGGTTTCCCTGGTCAGTATGCAAATAGAGGAAGGTTTGGAGGTAGAGGAAATTTTTTCAGAGGCAGAGGAAGTTATAACAATGGGCGGTTTGCTGGTAGGAATGGAAGGTTTTCTGATAAAAGCAACATTCAATGTCAATTATGTGGGAGATATGGACATCAGTCCTAGAATTGTTATCACAGATTTGATGAAAGTTTTCAAAGACCAACTCAAGTGTCTAGCCACTTCAGCAAGACAGCCAATGGTAGTGTCAGAAACACACCCTATGCAATGCTTACTTCTAACAGTAGCAGTAATGGCAATGATCAAGAATGGTATCCTGATTCTGGTGCCACTAATCATGTGATAGTGGATGCCTCTAACATTGTGCAGAAGACTCCATATAATGGAAAGGAGAAGATGCACATTGGTAATGGCTCAGGTTTGTTCATTAAAAACATTGGTAATTCTCAGATTAAGTCTTGCTTTTCTAATCAAAATCTTTACCTAAACTCACTTCTTCATGTTTCAAATATTACCAAAAATCTTGTGAGTGTTTCTCAGTTTGCAAAAGACAATTATGTCTATTTTGAGTTCCATCCTGACTCTTGTTATGTTAAATCTCAGGATAATCATCAAATACTTTTGAAGGGGACTGTTAGAAAAGGCTTTTATGTCTTTGATAAATTTCAAATTGAAAAGGAACCATATACCACTGCAAAAGTGTCAGCAACTCAGTCACCAAATGTTACTTCACCTGTTGTACATAGTTCCCATACTTCTTCTTTGTTAAATTCTTGTTCTGAGTTAGACAAATGGCATGTTAGATTGGGCCATGCCTCTGTACAAATTGTCAAGAGTGTACTCACTTCTTGTAACATCAGAATACCAAATAAAGAGCTTTCCTTTTGTTCATCTTGTTGTCTTAGTAAAATACATAAATTTCCTTTTGCCTCTTCTTAAACAGAATACCCAAAACCTCTTCAACTAATTCATTCTGATTTGTGGGGACCAGCACCAGTGCTGTCAAAAGAAGGACATAGGTATTACATACATTTTGTGGATACTTTTACCTGCTACACATGGATTTACTTTCTTAAAAGCAAGTCTGATGCATTACAGACCTTTATTCATTTCAAGAAACAAGTAGAACTTCAAACCAACCACAAAATCCTTGCCTTACAAACTGATTGGGGAGGAGAATTTAGAGCTTTCACTGAATATTTGAAAGACCAAGGAATAGTTCATCGTGTTTCATGTCCTTATACACATGAACAAAATGGGCATGCAGAAAGAAAACACAGACATATAACTGAGACTGGACTAGCCTTGCTTCACTAATCATCTTTACCTAGTTCATTTTGGACTGAAGCCTTTAGCATAGCTGTGTATCTCATTAATAGACTACCCACACCAGTCTTAAATGGTTCTACTCCTTTTCAAACCTTATACAAAATCAAACCTGATTATTCTTCTCTTAAAGTCTTTGGGTTTGCAGCCTATCCTAACCTAAGGCCCTACAATAATCCCAAGTTTCAATTCAAATCCATTGAATGCATCTTTCTTGGTTATAGTCCAACACACAAAGGATACAAGTGTCTGCATCCTGATGGGAAAACAATTATATCTAGAGATGTTATATTTGATGAAAGTAGTTTTCCATTCAAGAACAGCAAGGGTTCCTCATAGCAGTCACTTTCCAGTAACAAATCACATTCTGTTTCTCCTCCACCTTCAGCCATACCTCCTATTCTATCATTTTCTACATTAACCAATGCAAGACATACTCAGAGTACTAATGTATTTGCTGAACAAACAAATAACTCATGTGCACTTGCTAATAATACCAATATTATGGATTCTTTGCAACATGTTTCAGGTCCCTCTGCAGAATTTGAAGTTCCTCAACATCCATTTCAAAATGTCCACTCAATGGTGACCCATACCAAAGCAAGGGCACTCAAATCAAACAACCACTCAATGGTGACTCGTAGCAAAGCAAGAGGAACTGTACCAACAGTACTTACTGTTTCTAGAGAGCCTCAAACTGTTGAAGAAGCTCTTAATATACCAGAATGGAAGTGTGCCATGGATCTTGAGTATGCAGCACTCATGAGCAACAAGACATGGAGTTTAGAAGCTTTACCCAAAGATAGGAGGCCTATAGGGTGTAAATGGGTGTTTAAAGTTAAAGAAAATCCAGATGGTACTGTCAACAAATATAAAGCAAGATTAGTTGCCAAAGGGTATAATCAGGATGCAGGAGTTGATTTTCATGAAGTTTTCAGTCCTGTAGTAAAACCAATCACAATTCGGGTTCTCCTTACTTTGGCCTTATCAAAAGGATGGAACATCCATCAAATAGATGTTAATAATGCCTTTTTAAATGGTGATTTGAATGAAGATGTATACATGCTGCAGCCTCTTGGATATGAATCAGCTGACTCATCTCAAGTTTGCAAGCTTCATAAGGCTCTCTATGGCCTTAAGCAAGCTCCTCGTGCATGGTTTCAAAAATTGTCTGAAGTTTTACTTGATCTTGGTTTTACCAAGGCAAAATGTGACTCTTCCTTGTTTCTTCAGGTTACCTCTCATCATTCTCTCTATGTTTTAGTCTATGTGGATGATATTTTGATTACTGGGTCTTCACCAACTTTGATTCAGAACTTGATTGATCAACTGAATGCAAAGTTTTCATTAAAGGATCTTGGGAAACTTAAATACTTCTTAGGTATTGAAGTTACTTATAGTTCTGCTGGTGCAATATACCTATCTTAGTCAAAATACATTAAGGATCTTCTTACTAGAGCTAGTATGCAAGGTGCCAAGTCTATGCCCTCTCCTATGGCCTCAACACCAAATATCTCAGCTAGTAGTGGTTCTCCTATTTCTGATCAAGTTGCATATAGATCACTTGTGGAAGCATTACAATATATTACCATTACTAGAACAGAATTATCATATAGTGTAAACAAAGCTTGTCAATTTATGCACTGCCCTATAGATGTACATTGGAAGTTGGTTAAATGAATACTGAGGTATCTAGCAGGCACCATATGTCATGCTCTAGTTCTCCAAAGATCATCTGCTCCTGAGCTCACTGCCTTTTGTGATGCTGATTGGGCATCAAACATTGATGATAGGCGTAGTACCTCAGGTTTTTGTGTTTATCTTGGTCCCAATCTCATTTCTTGGTCATCTAAAAAGCAAGCAACAGTGTCTAGATCAAGTACTGAGGTAGAATATAGAAGTCTTGCAAGTATAGTGGTAGAATTGGCTTGGCTACAGTCTTTAATCAAAGAACTCAGCATTCAATTACCAAAAGTTCCTAGAATATACTGTGACAATATGAGCATAGTCAGCTTATCAGCAAATCTGGTCCTTCATTCAAAGACTAAACATATTGAACTAGATCTTTATTTTGCTCGTGAAAAGGTCAACAATAAAGAAATTGAAGTCTATCATATTCCGTCCCTTGATCAAACAGCACATATCTTCACCAAGGCAATCTCAACTTCAAGGTTCCTTCAACTTAGAGACAAGCTCAGTGTCATTCCTCTTCCAAGTCATGCCACTGATCTTGAGGGGGGATGTTAGAGAAAAGGGTGCAGTTCAGCATATGTTAGGGAGTCACGTGGTTCTGGTGCTGATAGCAATCTATTAGTCTTGGTTTCAGTTTATTAGTTAGGGACATTAGTGTAATTCAGTGTTGAAGTTCTCAAGAATCTTAGAAGGAAGGCACAGGAAAGAAGAAAGAAAGAAAACTCAGAACTCCTAGATGTGAAAGTTCTGAAATGTAAATCTGATTCAAAATGAATTAATCTACAAATGATGTAGCTGAGATTACAATTTATAGACTAAGACTCAATTACTGAATTACACCAATGTCCCTAAATAATAAACTGAAGACAAGATTAATAATACAAGATCAGAACCACACGAGACTCCTTATAGACCACTGCACCTACACCCATCAAGACAAGCAGCCTAAGCAGCCTTATCTCTAACATCCCCCCTCAAGATCAGTGGCATGACTTGGAAGAGGAATGACATTGAGCTTGTCTCTAAGTTGAAGAAACCTTGAAGTTGAGACTGCCTTGGTGAGGATATCTGCTGTTTGATTAAGAGACGGAATATGATAGACTTCAATTTCTTTATTGTTAACCTTTTCACGAACAAAATAAAGATCTAGTTCAATATGCTTAGTCTTTGAATGAAGGACCGGATTTGCTGACAAGCTGACTGTGCTCATATTGTCACAATATATTCTAGGAACTTTTGGTAGTTGAATGCTGAGTTCTTTGAGTAAAGACTGCAGCCAAGCCAATTCTGCCACTGCACTTGCAAGACTCCTATATTCAGCTTCAGTACTTGATCTAGGCACTATTGCTTGCTTTTTAGATGACCAAGAAACGAGATTAGGGCCAAGATAAACACAAAAACCTAAGGTGCTGTGCCTATCATCAATGTCTGACGCCCAATCAGCATCGCAAAAGGCAGTGAGCTCAAGAGCAGATGATCTTTGGAGAACTAGAGCATGACATATGGTGCCTACTAGATACCTCAGTATTCATTTAACCAACTTCCAATGTACATCCGTAGGGCAATGCATAAACTGACAAGCTTTGTTCACACTATATGATAATTCTAGTCTAGTAATGGTAATATATTGTAATGCTCCCCCAAGAGATCTGTATGCAGCTTGATCAGAAATAGGAGAACCACTACTAGCTGAGATATGTGGTGTTGAGGCCATAGGAGAGGGCATAGACTTCGCACCTTGCATACCAGCTCTAGCAAGAAGATCCTTAATGTATTTGGACTGAGATAAGTATATTGCACCAGCAGAACTGTAAGTAACTTTAATACCTAAGAAGTATTTAAGTTTCTCAAGATCCTTTAATGAGAACTTTGCATTCAGTTGATCAATCAAGTGCTGAACCAAAGTTGGTGAGGATCCAGTAATCAAAATATCATCCACATAGACTAAAACATAGAGAGAATGATGAGAAGTAACCTGAAGAAACAAGGAAGAATCACATTTTGCCTTGGTAAAACCAAGATCAAGTAAAGCTTTAGACAATTTTTGAAACCATGCACAAGGAGCTTGCTTAAGGCCATAGAGAGCCTTATGAAGCTTGCAAACTTGAGATGAGTCAGCTGATTCATATCCAGGAGGCTGCAGCATGTATACATCTTCATTCAAATCACCATTTAAAAAAGCATTATTAACATCTATTTGATGGATGTTCCACCCTTTTGATAAAGCCAAAGTGAGAAGAACCCGAATTGTGACTGGTTTTACTACTGGACTGAAAACTTCATGAAAATCAACTCCTGCCTCCTGATTATACCCTTTTGCAACTAATCTTGCTTTATATTTGTTGACAGTGCCATCTGGATTTTCTTTAACTTTAAACACCCATTTGCACCCTATAGGCCTCCTATCTTTGGGTAAAGCTTCTAAACTCCATGTCTTGTTGCTCATGAGCACTGCATACTCAAGATCCATGGCACACTTCCATTCTGGTATATTAAGAGCTTCTTCAACAGTTTGAGGCTCTCTAGAGACAGTAAGTGTTGTTCGTACAGTTCCTCTTGCTTTGCTACTAGTCACCATTGAGTGATTGTTTGAACTGAGTGCCTTTGCTTTGCTATGGGTCACCATTGGGTGGACATTTTGAGGCAGACGTTGAGGAACTTCAAATTCTGCAGAGGGACCTGAAACATGTTGCAAAGAATCCATAATATTGGTATTATTAGCAAGTGCACATGAGTTATTTGTTTGTTCAGCAAATGCATTGGTATTCTGAGTATGTCTTGCGTTAGAGAATGATAGAATAGGAGGTATGGCTGAAGGTGGAGGAGAAACAAAATGTGATTTGTTACTGGAGAGTGACTGCTGTGAGGAACCCTTGCTGTTCTTGAATGGAAAACTACTTTCATCAAATATGACATCTCTAGATATAATTGTTTTCCCATCAGGATGTAGACACTTGTATCCTTTGTGTGCTGGACTATAACCAAGGAAAGTGCATTCAATAGATTTGAACTGAAACTTGGGATTATTGTAGGGCCTTAGGTTAGGATAGGCTGCACACCCAAAGACTTTAAGAGAAGAATAATCAGGCTTGATTTTGTACAAGGTTTCAAAAGGAGTAGAACCATTTAGGACTGGTGTGGGTAGTCTATTAATAAGATACACAGCTGTGCTAAAAGCTTCAGTCCAAAATGAACTAGGTAAAGATGATTAGTGAAGCAAGGCTAGTCCAGTCTCAGTTATATGTCTATGTTTCCTTTCTGCAAGCCCATTTTGTTCATGTGTATAAGGACATGAAACATGATGAACTATCCCTTGGTCTTTCAAATATTCAGTGAAAGCTCTAAACTCTCCTCCCCAATCAGTTTGTAAGGCAAGGATTTTGTGGTTGGTTTGAAGTTCTACTTGTTTCTTGAAATGAATAAAGGTCTGTAATGCATCAGACTTGCTTTTGAGAAAGTAAATCCATGTGTAACAGGTAAAGGTATCTACAAAATGTATGTAATATCTATGTCCCTCTTTTGACAGCATAGGTGCTAGTCCCCACAAATCAGAATGAATTAGTTGAAGAGGTTTTGAGTATTCTATTTGAGAAGAGGCAAAAGGAAATTTATGTAATTTACTAAGGCAGCAAGATGAACAAAAGGAAAGCTCTTTATTTGGTATTCTGATGTTACAAGAAGTGAGTACATTCTTGACAGTTTGTGCAGAAGCATGGCCCAATCTAACATGCCATTTGTCTAACTCAGAACAAGAATTTAACAAAGAAGAAGTATGGGAACTATGTACAGTAGGTGAAGTAATATTTGGTGACTGAGTTGTTGACATCTTTGCATTGATATATGGTCCTTTTTCAATACGAAATTCATCAAAGACATACAAGCCTTTTCTAACAGTCCCCTTCAAAAGTATTTGATAAGTATCCTGAGATTTAACATAACAAGAGTCAGGATGGAACTCAAAATAGACATAATTGTCTTTTGCAAATTGAGAAACACTCACAAGGTTTTTGGTAATATTTGGAACATGAAGAAGTGAGTTTAGGTGAAGATTTTGATTAGAAAAGCAAGACTTAATCTAAGAATTACCAATGTTTTTAATGAACAAACCTGAGCCATTACCAATGTGCACCTTCTCCTTTCCATTATATGGAGTCTTCTGCACAATGTTAGAGGCATCCACTGTCACATGATTAGTGGCTCCAGAATCAGGATACCATTCTTGATCAATGCCTTTGCTGCTACTGTTAGAAGTGAGCATTGCATAGGGTGTGTTTCTGACACTGCCATTGGCACCATTGGCTGTCTTGCTGAAGTGGCTAGGCACTTGAGCTGGTCCTTGAAAACTTTCATCAAATCTATGATAACAACTCCAGGACTGATGTCCAAATCTCCCACATAATTGACATTGAATGTTGTTTTTATCAGAAAACTTTCCATTCCTACCAGCAAACCGCCCATTGTTGTAACTCCCTTTGCCTCTGAAAAAGTTTCCTCTACCTCCAAACCTTCCTCTATTTGCATACTGACCAGGGAAACTTTGATAACCACTTCGGTTCACATTGTAATTCTGAGGATGTGTAGCAAGATTCACTGTCATAGCTTCTACTTCTTTATGATGCTTCTCAATTCTATTTTCTTGTGCAAGCAATAATGCTTCAATCTCTTCTACTGAATACGGATTAGTTCTAGAAAGAATGGATGTAACAAAACCATCATATTCTGAGGAAAGACCATCAAGAATTACCTCTATATGGTCACTTTCTGTAATTGCATGTCCAACTGAAGCCAAAGAATCAACAAGATTCTTGATCTTTAAATGATAATCAGTGGCTGTCATGGATCCCTTCTTCATAGTTTGTAGCTGCGCCTTGAATTGCTTGATCTTTGCCTTTGCATGAGAAGCAAAGAAAGTTTCCACCTTTTCCCAGACCTGGTATGAGTATTCACATCCCACCATTCTTGTAAGAATGTTTTCTGACATTGTTGACAGCAGCCAAGACAGCAAGAGCTGATCTTGCTTCTTCCAAAGAACATACTGCTGACTCAAGATCCCAAGAACTCTTCCTTGCTCATCTATTGCAAATCTTGATGGCACTTCTTGACCACCACTGATGTATTTCTCTAGTTCATGCCCTCTGATGGCTGCAAGAACTTGTTGTTTCCAGAGTAGATAGGAATTGCTGTCTAACTTCACAGAAATAGAATGACTAAAAGAAACTAGTGAAGCATTCAAAGATGCTAAAGAAAACGTGTTCATATTCTTTCCCATTGGATCAAAGCTCTGATACCATGTTGAAGTTCTCAAGAATCTTAGAAGGAAGGTGCAAGAAAGAAAACTCAGAACTCCTAGATGTTAAAGTTTTGAAATGTAAATCTGATTCAAATGAATTAATCTACAAATGATGTAGCTGAGATTATAATTTATAGACTAAGACTCAATTACTGAATTACACTAATGTCCCTAAGTAATAAACTAAAGACAAGATTAATAATACAAAATCAGAACCACACGAGACTCCTTATAGACCACTGCACCTGCGCCCATCTAGACAAGCAGCCTAAGCAGCCTTATCTCTAACAATGGAGAGTGTGAGAGATAGAGACTAAGATAAAGAAGTTTCAAAGATAGAGATATAGAGAGAAGTTTCAGAGAGTGTGAGAGATAAAGACAAAGATAAAGAAGTTTCAGATAGAAAGAAATAGACAAGAGAGAGGCAGTGGGAGCAAGAGGTGATGAAGTCCCATATTGGTTAGGCAGAGAGGTCTTGGGTGTTACATATATGAGTTTACAAACCTCCCCTTACAAGCTAGCTTTTAAGGTGGAGTTAGGTGGGTTCATATCATATGGTATCAGAGCCTACCCTAGTTTGGTTGGTGTGGGCCATGGATCTTGGTTCTCTGTATGAGGATGTACAGTCTAAAGGGGTCAGGAATGATGAAGTCCCACATTGGTTAGGTAGAGAGGTCTTGGGTGTTATATATATGAGTTTACAAACCTCCCCTTACAAGCTAGCTTTTGAGGTGGAGTTAGGTGGGTTCATATCAAGAGGTTTCATAGAGAGAGAGATAAAGAGAAAGAGAAAAGCTTTTTGGAGAGCTAGAAAGAAACAGACAGGTTTCAGAAAAAGAGGGAGAGAAGTTTCAAAGAGAGTGAGAGAGCAAGAAAGAGTGAGAGAAAATCTTCTAAGATTGAGAAGTTTCAAAGAGAGTGACAAACAAAGAGGGAAAAAGAAGTTTCAAGGTGAAGTCAAGGTGAAGGAGAGAGAGAAAAGTTTCGGGGAGAGTGACAAAGAGGGAGAGAAACACATAGAAAAGAATGAGGAGAGAGAAAGAGAGAGAAATGGAGAATGTGTGCTAGGGAGAGAAACAACAAAGAGAATGTATATGTATTAGGGAGGGAGAGAGTGCAAGTCAGAGATAGAGATAGAAACATGTTAGAGAGAGAGTTGTAATGGGGACGGAGAGAGAAAGACAAGTTTTAGATGAGGACAGAGAGAGAGAAAGACATATAGGGGACAGAGAAGACAAGTTTTAGAGAAAAAAAGTGAGTTTTATAGGGAAAGACCCGGTCAAAGAAGTTTTAGAGAGAGAGAGAGTATGTTGGAGAAAGAGAGAGAAAGAAGAGAAACAGAGGGGGAGAGAGATAGAGAAAGAGAAGTTTCACAAGAAGTGAGAGGGTAATGGAGTAAAGTTTTAGAGAGAGCAAGAAAGAGAGACAAAAAGGGAGGAAGAGAAGTTTTATTGTAGGGAGGCATAGAGAGAGATAGACAAAGTGTTAGGAAGAGAAAGAGACAAAGAGTGGTAGAGAGGGAGAGAAAGAAATAAGGGGAAGTTTTAGAGAGAGATAGAGAGAAGTTTCAAGGAGAATGTGAGGGAGAGAGGGAGAGAAGTTTCAAAGAGAGAGAGGGAAAGAGAAAGTGTTGGAAGAGAGAGAAGGAGAGATAAAGAGAGACAAAGAGAGGGAGAGAGAGAAGCTTTAGAGAGAGTGAGAGCCAGAAAGAAGTTTTGCAGATGGAGAGGGAGAGGGAGAGATAGAGAGAGAGACCTAGGGTGGTAGAGAGAAGGGGAGAGAGAGAGAAAGAAATAAGGGGAAGTTATAGTGAGGGATTGAGAGAGAAGTTTTAGAAAGAGTGAGAGAGGGAGAGAGAGAGATGTTTCAAAAAGTGAGAAAGAGAAAGAGAAAACGTTGGGAAGAGAGAGAGGGAGAAGGAGAAGCTTTAGAGAGAGTGTGAACTAGAGAGAAGTTTTGCAAAGGGACAGAGACAAGGAAAGTGAGTGACAAGAATAGAGACAAAGGCAGACAAACAGACATAGAGAGAGAGAGAGAGAGAAGTTTCACAGAGAACAAGAAAGGAGAAAGGAGTAAAGTTTTAGAGAGTGTGAGAGAGAGAAAGAGAGAGAGAAGTCTCAAGGAGAGCAAGAGAGAGGGGAGGAGATAGAAAGAGAGAGAATTTTGAGAGAGAGACAGAGAGAGTGAGTGAGTGAGTGTGGGAGGCAAAGAGGGGAAGAGAGAGAAGTTTTGCAGTGAAAACAAGAGAGACAAAGAGAGAGAAGTTTCAAAGAGGGCAAGATAGAGACAGAAAGAGATAGTTAAAAAGAGAGGAGAGAGAGAGAAATTTTAGAAAGACAGAGAGTAGTTTTAGAGTGCAACAGTGTTACAGAGAGGGGGAGTGAGAGAGAGAGAGAAGTTTTTGAGGGTGAGAGCAATGGAAAAATAGAATGTTGGTAGGACATAAAGAGAGAGAAAAGGACAGTGTATGCTGAGGAGAGAGAGAAATAAAGAGGCAGTTTTAGAAAGAGATAGAGAGAGGTAAGTTTTAGAGAGAAAGAGAGAGAGATAGAGTTACAGATGTTTTCAAGAGAGAGAAAGTATGTTGAAGAAAGTAAGAGAGGGAAGTTTTAGTAAGACTTCGTGTGTTGGAGAGAGAAAGAGAGAGAGAAGAGAAAGAGAGGGGAAGAGAGAGAAACAAAAAGTGTTGGTAAGAGAGAGGGAGAGATATAGAGAAGGAGAGAGAAAATTTTTAAACAGAATGAGAGATAGAGCAAAATTTCATAGATGATAAGAGAGAGAGAAAAGAGAGACAAAGATAGAGATAGAGATAGAGACACAGAGAGAGACAAAGAGACAAGCATAGAGAGAGAGATAAGTTTTGCAGAGAGTATGAGAGCTTAAGGAGTGAAGTTTCAGAGGGAGCAAGAGAGTGAGAGAAAAAGGGGAAGAGAGAGGAGGGAGGTAGAGGTAGAGGTATAGAAAGTGCTGGGAGGGGAGGAGAGAGAAAGGGAGAGAGGAGGCTGAGAGAGAGGGAGAGATAGAAAGAGGAAGGGGAGAGAGAACTTTTATAAAGATAGTCATAGATGTTGTCAAGAGAGATAAAGTGAAAGAGAGAAAGAGAAGTTTTAGAGAGAGAGAGAGAGAAACGTGGTAGGAGAGAGAGTGAAAGTGAGTGAGTGAGAGAGACAGGAATAGAAGAGAGAGAAACTTAAAGGAGAGAGTGAGTAAGAGAGACAAAAAGAGAGAGAAGTTTTATAGAGAGTGAGTGAGAGAAGTACCCGAGAGACGCAAAGAACGAGAGCAAGATGTAAGAGGAAGTTTTAAAGAAAGACAGAGAGAGAAGCTTCCAAGAATGAGAGAGAGATAGTGAGAGTGAGAAAGTGAGAGAAGTTTTGCAAAGGGCAAGAGAGAGAGAAATTTCAAGGAGACTAAGAGAGATAGAGATTGAGAGCAACTAAAATAGAGAGAGGCTGAGATAGCGACAGAAGGTGACAGCGAGAGAGACTAAGAGAGATAGAGAATGAGTGAGAGAGTGAGAGAGGTTTTATGAGGAGATTGAGTGGAAGCGTGAGTGAGAGAAGTTCAAGAGAGAAAAAGGGAGACAAAGAATACGAGAAAGGGAAGTTTTAGAGAGAGGCATAGAGATTGAGAGAGAAAAAGAGAGAGAAGTTTCAAAGAGACCAAGAGAGAGTGAGAGAGAGAGAGAGGGAAGTTTCTAAGAGATTGAGAGAGAGAGAAGTTTCAGATAGATTGAGGGGAAGAAAGAAAGAATTGTTTTGCTAAGAGTGAGAGAAGGTGAGAGAGAGAAGATTCTGAGAGGCAAGAGATAGAGAGAGAGAAAAAGAGAGAAAGATAAGTTTTAGAGCTAGAGAGAGAGGGAAAGAAGTTTTAATGAGAGCAAGAGAGAGAGTGAGATAAAGAAAGTGAGGGTAAGAAGTTTCCAAAAAACCAAGAGAGAGAGTGAGATAAAGAAAGTGAGGGTAAGAAGTTTCAAAAAAAGCAAGAGAGAGAAGTTGTAGGAAGAGCAGGAAAGAAAGACAAGTTTCAGAGAGACCAAGATAGAGGGAGAGAGAAGTTTGAGAGAGAGAAAAAGAGAAGTTTGACAAAGTGAGAGAGAGAGAGAGAGGGAGATAGATGTTCTAAAGACAGTAAGTGATAAAAGTATCGAAGAGAGTGAAGAGAGAGAGATAGAGAAGTTTTAGAAAGAGATAGAGTTTAGAGAAAGTGGGGGAGAGAAAGGAAGTTTTGAAGAGGGAGAGAGAGAGAGTCAAAGAGAGCAAGAGAAGTTCAAGAGAGACACAAAGAGAGAAAGAAAGAGAGAAAGGAATGTTTTGGAGAGAAAGAGCAAATTTTTAGAGAGAGCAAGAGAGAGAGAAGGATGTTTCTGAGACTAAGAGTAAAAAGGGGAAGATAGAGGGAGAGAGAGAAGTTTCACATAGATTGAGAGAGAGAGAGAGGGAGGGAGAGAGAAGAAGAAGTTTTACAAAATGAAAGGGAGTGAGTGAGAGAAAGTGGTAGACAGAGTGTTGCAGAGAGATCAAGAGAGATATAGACAAAGCTTTGGGAGGAAACAGAAAGGGAGAGCTAGAGAGAGAAAAGAGGGGGAGAAAGAGAGAGACACACACACAAAGACACAGAGACAGAGACTAGTTTCATAAAGAGCTATAGAGACAGAGACAAGTTTGAGAGTGAAACAGAGAGAAAGAAAGAGATAGCAGGAGAGAGATAGAGAGAGACAAAGAGTCAAAGAAGTTTTATGAAGAGAGTGAGTGAGAGAAGTTCAAGAGACATAGAGAGATAGCAAGAGAGAAAGGGAAGTTTTAGATAGAGAGAGACTGAGAGTGAGAGAGAGATGGAGAGAAATTTTAGAGATAACAAGAGAGAGAGAATGAGACAGAAGTTTCAAAGAGAACAAGAGAGAGAAACACAAAGAGGGAAGTTTTAGAGATGGAGAGAGGGAGATACAGAGACAGAGAAGTTTCAAAGGGAGTGAGAGAGTGAGGTAGAGAAAGAGACAATTTTTGTGGCAAGAGTGAGTGAGAGAAATTCTAGAAAGCACAGAGAGGGAGAGAAAGAGAAAAAGAGATGTTTTATAGAGAGAGAATTTTCAGAGAGAACAAGAGAGATACAGAGAAGTTTCATAGAGTACTACTGAGAGACCAAGAGAGGATGTGGAGAAAGTGTTAGGAAGAGAGAGAAAGAGGGAAATTTCAGAGAGACCAACAGAGAGAGGCAGAGATGTTTTGCAGAGAGCGAGAGAGCATGACTGAGAGAAGATTTTGAGAGAGCAAGAGAGAGAGAGAGAGATAGAGATGTTTCAAAAAGAGAGAGAAAGACAGAGAAAGCAATACAGACAAGTTTTTGTGGAGAGAGAATGAGAGAAGAGAGAAAGAGCAATTTTTGAGAGAGAGAGAGAGAAATGAGTTTTAGAGAGAGCATAAAAGAGAGAAAGAGGGAGATGTTTGAAACAATCCAAGAGAGTGTGCTAGACAACTTTTAGAGAGAGAGAGAGAGAGAGAGAGACAAAAAGACCGGGAGAGAGATAAGTTTTGTGGAGAGAGTATGTTAAAGAAGTTCTAGAGAGGCACCAAGAGAAAGAGAGAAAAGGATATTTTAGAGAGAGGAAAGAGAAGTTTTAGATAGAGAGAAATAGAGAGAAAATTTTCAAAGAGACCAAGTGAGAGACACAGAGAGAGAATTGTTAGAGAGAGAAAGAGATTGAGGGAGAGAAAGTGGTAGACAGAGTGATGCCGAGAGACTAAGAGATATAGAGAAGTTTCACAAAGGGCAAGAGAGAGAGACAGAGAAGGAAGTTTCTTAGACACCGAGAGAGAGAGAGAGAGAGAGAGAGAGAGAGAGAGAGAGAGAGAGAGGAGTTTTAGAGAGAGCACCAAATAGAGAGAGAAGTTTCGAAGAGTGCAAGGGAGAGAGAGAGTAACAACAGAATGTCGTGACATCTGTGTGATGCAGGTAGGAGAAAAACAATCAAGTTTATCGACATCAATCATTAAGTTTATTTACAAAAATATGTTTTAAAGAAAGCAAGGAGCCGCCACCGATCTAAAATCTTAGTGAGATCAAACACCTTAACCTAATGGCATGGTTCATTTTTAAAATAGGTTTGAGAATTAGTTACGTGTAAGGAAGGTATTAGCACCCTTACAATGTCCTTTTAGTACCATCTTAATTTTATGCCACTTACAGTTGCCATGAATTTTGTCTATGCTTCCTTACAAGAGAAAATTGAATGTTATGATTTTTTTTTGTAAATATTTTAAGAAAATAAGCTCATCCTATTCAGGTGGGGCCTAATTCAGGGTCATGGGAAGAAATGCATTTGTCTTTAGTTCCCATGACCTTTTTTAGTAAAAACATTGATTTTGGTAGGAAATTGGATAAGAAATATAGGTGTAGATTTGTTCCTATTCAAGTGGGAGACTAATGAAGTTACAAGAAGAAATGCTTTCACCTTTGCTTCTTGTAATTTATTTTTAAAAAGCTTATAAGGGTAGGTTTTTGTAAAAAGAGATTGAAATAGGCCATTCCTCTTCAGGCGAAGCCATTACAAGTCATAAAAGTAAATGCCTTCGCCTTTACTCTTACAACTTTAAAAGAAAAATTATTTTGCAAAACGATAGTATTTAAAGGAAAAGTTCTCATGCTCATTTTTATTTTGCATATACTCATTTCCCTATTTCTACACTTCCCTTGTTTTGTATATTTATTTATCCCATTTTGCCAGATTTGAGCCTGGAATATGTGACACCATGCATAAACAGAGAGACAAAATCACTGGGGTGCCAAAGTATCATGAAACAAAGCATCTTATTGTGCAGAGATTTCAGCAAGATTATGCACATCTAAGTCTCTCAATTCAGCGAGTCAACTCAGTGTGTTGACTCAATATGGTTACACGAGTTCAGCCAATTACAAATCATGCACAGTGACTGCACTGAAAAATAGTGATTTGCAAACTGATTTCAGCTTCTATTCATGCCAGAACAAGGATAAACATGCCAAAACTCAGAATATGCACACAAGAAGCACGGCTGGAGCTCATTCAACCAACATCCACGCAATGCATGCCACAACTCAGCAAATTGCACACAGCAAGTAGGGCCAAAGCAAGAAGAATGAGTTATAGACACAACTTATCAAGAACCAACAGTCACACGAAAGCCAAGAGGATCCAAAGTCAATCCCGTTGATGAAAATACAGAACCGAAGCAAACCAAAATAGGGAGCAGGGCATACCTCTAGTCCTCGGTGAAACTTCTCCTCCTTATCCTTTCATGCAATGGTTTTTTGGGTGTCTATCCCTTTCTGTTCTCTGGCACATTGTACAGAGGCTTCATGGCCTTCCTTTGTTTACAATACCTGAGCTTCTTGAGGGTCCTAGTTGGGAGAAGGAACTCGGCTTCTCTTGCACTAGAACACTCTGTTTTTGTGCTCTTGGAAAGGGGTCCACTTCAAGTGCTCTCTGATCTTCGTCACTTCAAGGTTTTTGTTGTGGAAAACACTTCTTTGATGATCATGGTTTTCTCTCTATGAAGAAGCCCCTTGGCTGAAGAAGGATGCCTCCTTTGATAGGTGAGGTTGGTGCTGGCTTTTCCTCCATTTATGGGTCACCGCCCCTCTGCACATTGTTGCTCATGGTGGCCACCATTTCTGCTGCAAACTGTTGCTCCTTCTCTGCCCCACATTGCTGTGTTCTCTTCTACAATACAGTGCCTACTATGCCAACTACTGCTGTTCTCACATCCAGGTAAGTGGTAGTCCATGTATGGTTCAACAATAGCAGTGCAACTTGTGCACCTGCTGTTCACCCTGCTGCTGTGCCACCTATGCTGCTGTCGTAGCAGCTAGTGGAAGCTGCAGAAGATTGATGTGGGGCGGTGCTCTTCCCCTGCTACATATCCTGCTGCAACTCAGTCTGGTTGCACTTCTGCATGTTGTCTTGCAACTTGTATGCTGTATGCTGTCATCTTGTGTTGCTGTCCACAAGCTTTCGGCACCTACCATGTTTACGGCTGCCATTGCAGCTAGTGGAACTTCATGAGGGGCAGTGCTTTTCTCCTGCTACATCATCATGCTGTTGTCTTGCAGCTGATGTGTGCTGTCCTGCAACCAGTGAACCGTGAACCATTCAGCAGCCACATGCCTCCATTCTATGGCCACCCTCATGTTTGCTGCTGAAGTTGTTGAATTTTAATGAAGGGTAGTGGAGCGAGCTAAAGTCCAAACATGGAACTACAACTTAGTTCCATCCTAAAGAGGAGCTTCTGGCCTCAAGGAAAGGAATCAAGCAAAAGGGAAGGGGCCTGCTGGGAAAGGAGCAATGGAGGGAGGGTCAGTTCTTCTCAAAGAAACCGATCCTTCCTCATGCATTTTTGTTTCATTGTTTAATCATTATATTACTACTTTATTATTATATTATTATTATATTTATTTGAATTAAAATTTTATTTCTTCTTCTTTTTTTTTGGCTTTTACTTATATTTACTTTTTTTATAGTCTTTTATTGTTTATTTTGTTTAAAAATCCAACACAACTTAATTAGAGTTCTGGACAAAATTTAGTGTCTACATAGAGGAACAAGATAGATAAGTTCTACGAGGAGAGTGAGTAGCAGAAGTTCTAGAGAGACTAAGAGACAGAGAAGGAGAGAGAGTAGTTTCAGAGAGAGTGAGAGAAAATCAACATAGAGATAGAAAAGTTTTTGATAGACCAGGAGTAACAGTGAGAGAGAGAGAGAGAGAAGTTTGAGAGAGAAAGAAAGTGATTGAGATAGAGTGGTAGACAAAGTGCTGCAAAGAGAGGAGTAACAGTGAGAGAAAGATGGAGAGAGAAGTTTTGCCAATAATGACAGAAATTTTTGAGGGTGAGAGAGAGGGAGAGATAGAATATTGGTAGGACTTAGAGAGAGAGAGAGAGAGGCAAGTTTTAGAGAGAAAGAGAGAGAGTTTTATGGAGAGAGAGCAATGGTCAGAAAAGTTTTAGAGAGAGAGAAAGTGTTGGAGAAAGTAAGAGGGGGAAGTTTTAGAGAAAGTCTATGTGTTGGAGAGAGAGAGAAGAGAAAGAGAGGGGAAGAGAGAGAAACAAAAAGTATTGGGCAGAGAGAGAGGAAGAGATAGAGAGAGACACAAAGAGCAAGAGAGAAAAGTTTTGAATAGAGCAAGAGACAGAGAGAAGTTTCACAAACAATGAGAGAGAGAAAGACAGACAAAGAGAGACAAAAAGAGAAACAGAGAGAGAAAGAGGTAAGTTTTGTAGAGAGCAAGAGAGGATGAAGGAGAGAAGTTTTAGAGAGAGCGAGAGAGTGAAAGAAAAAGGGCAAGAGAGAGGGAGGGAGGTAAAGAGAGAGGTATAGAAAGCGTTGGGAGTAGAAAGAGGGAGATAGAGAGAGACACAAAGAGTGACACATATAGAGAGAGAGGAGGCACAAAGACAAATAGAGAAAGTGTTAGGAAGAGAGAGAGGGAAAGATAGAGTGAGACACACACAGAGGAAGTACAAGAAGTTTTAACAAGAGCCAAAGACAGAGAAGTCTCACAAAAGACGAGTGAGAGATACAGAATAGCGATAGATATGGAGACCAAGAGAGAGAGACAAAGTGATAGTAGAGGGCAAGAGAGTGTAAAGAAGCAAAGTTTCAGAGAGAGCGAGAGAATGAGAGAAAAAGGGGGAGAGAGAGTAACAAAGAGAGATAAAGAAAGTGTTGGGAGGAGAAAGAGAGAGAGAGAGACAGAGAGAGGGGGAGAGAGAAGTTTTATTGAGAGAGTCATAGAAGTTTTTGAGAGAGAGAAAGAGAAGTTTTAAAGCGAGAGAGAGAGAGAGAGGAAAGTGGCGGAAGAGAGAAAGCGATAGTGAGTGAGAGAGACAAGAATAGGAAGAGAGAAATTTTAAGGAGTGTGTGAGAGAGACAGAAATAGAGAGAAGTTTTATGGAGAGAGAGAGTGAGAGAAGTTCTAGAGAGGCACAGAAAGAAAGCAAGAAATAAGAGGAAGCTTTAGAGAAACACACAAAGAGAGAAGCTTCAAATAGTGAGAGAAGGAGACAGAAAGAATTTTTAGAGAGAGCAAGAGAGAATGAGACAAATAGATAGAGAGATGTTTCAAAGAGAGAGAGAGAGAGAGAGAGAGAAGTTTTAGGGAGACCCCAGCAGTGAGAGAGATTGAGAAAGCAACAAAGGACAATTGACAAAAAGAGAGATTGTGGTTGTGCATCACAAAGAGAGTGTGTGAGAGAAGTTTTATGAAGAGAATGAGTGAGAGTGTGAGTGAGGGAAGTCTAAGAGAGAAATAGAGAGACAGAGACAGAAATAGAGAGAGAAATAAGGAAAGGGATGTTTTAGAGAGAGACATAGATATAAAGAGAGAAAGAGAGAGAAGTCTCAAAGAGACAGAGAGAGAGAGACAGGGAAGCTTCTAATAGGTCAAGAGAAGAGAAAGAATTGTAGAGAGAAATTCCACAAAGGGTAAGAGGTATAGCGAGAGAGAAGTTTTAGAGAAAGTAAGAGAGAAAGGGTGGGAGAGAGAGAGAAAGAAGTTTTAACGAGATCGTGAGAAAGAGTGAGATGGAGAGAGTGAGGATGAGAACTTTTAGAGAGAGCAAGAGAGAGAGTAGTTTTAGGGAGAAAGAGAGACAAAGAGAGAGAAATAAGGAGAAGTTTCAGAGAGAGAGAGAGGATTTAGGGAGAGCTAGAAAGAGAGACAGAGAGAGAGAAAGAAGGAGAAGTTTCAGAGAGAGAGAGAAGTTTCATGAAGAGAGAGATAGATGTTCTAGATATAGGGAGAGAATAGTTTCAGAGAGAGTGAAGAGAGAGAAAGAGAGAGAGACAGAGATAAAGAAGTTTTAGAGAAAGCAAGAGAGAGAGAAAGTGATGAAGTCCCACATTGGTTAGGTAGGGAGGTCTTGGGTGTTATATATATGGGTTCGCAAACCTCCCCTTACAAGCTAGCTTTTGAGGTGGAGTTAGGTGGGTTCATATCATATGGTATCAGAGCCTACTCTACTCTAGTCGGTGTGGGCCATGGATCCTGGTTCTCTGTACGAGGACGTACAGTCTAAAGGGGTTGGGAATGATGAAGTCCCACATTGGTTAGGTAGGGAGGTCTTGGGTGTTCTGTATATGGGTTCGCAAACCTCCCCTTACAAGCTAGTTTTTGAGGTGGAGTTAGGTGGGTTCATATCAGAAAGATAGAGACTGAGACACTAAGAGATAGAGAGAAGTTTCAAAGAGAGCTAGAGAGAGAGTCTTTTTAGAGAATGCAAGGGAGAGAGAGAAAAGTGAGAGAGAGAAAGCAACAAAGAGACAGAGAAAGACATAGAGAGAGTGAGAGAAGTTCAAGAGAGACACAGAGAGAGAAAGAGAGTAAGGAATGTTTTCGAGAGAGAGAAGGAGAAGTTTTATATACTAAAAGAGAGTGAGTGATAGAGTGGTAGACAAAGTACTATGTAGAGATGAAGAGAGATACAGAGAAAGCTTTGGGAGGAGAGAGAGAGAGAGAGGGAGTAAGGGGGAGGGAGACAAGTTTGAGAGAGTGAGAAACAAAAACCAAGAGTAAGAGAAGTTTTATGAATAGAGTGAGTGAGAGAAGTTCTCAAGAGACATAAAGAGGGAGAGAGAGAGAAAGAGAGAAAGGAAAGCCTTAGAGCAACTAAGAGAGAGAGAGAGAGAGAGAGAGAGAGAGAGAGAGAGAGAAAAGTTTCAAAGAGATTGAGAGAGAGAGATGTTTTAGAGATAGAGAAGTTTTAGAGAGAGTGATAGAGTGGGGCAGAGAGACAGGTTTTGTCATGAGAGTGAGTGAGAGAAGTTGTAGAGAGACACAAAGAGAGAGAAAGAAAGAGAGAAATAGATGTTTAAGAGAGAGAGAGAGAGAAGTTTCAGAGAGATATGTTGGACAGAGAGATAGAAGGAGGGAGAGTGACAATGAGAGTTGGAAAAGGAGAGAGAGTGAGAGATAGAAAGAGCAATAGAAAGAGGGAGGAATGTGTTCGAGTGTTGGGGAGGAACAAAAAAATTTAGAGAGAGGGGGTTGGGGGTTGGGGGGAGAGGGAGAGATCAAGGGAGAGGGAGATAGAGAGAGTTGGGAAGAGAGGAAGGGAGAGAGAGTGAGTGACAGAGAAATTTTAGACAAACACAGAGGTAGAGAGAGAGACAGGTAGAGAGAGAGAATAAGAGAAAGAGTGAGAGTAAGAGAGAGATTGGCAAAGAGAGAAAAGTTTTAAGGAGAGAGAGTTGTTTAGAGTGAGAAAGAGAGTATGTGAGAGAGAAAGAGGGAGAGAAAGAGAATATTTAGAGAGAAAGAGAGACAAAGAGAGAGAAGTTTTAGAGAGGGAGACAAGGAGGGAAAGGGAGAGGGTTGGAGGGAGGGTGATAGAGAGTAATTCTATAGAGTGAGTGAGAGGGAGAAAGATAGAGATAAAGAGTGTCAAGTTCAATTTCATTCATTATGCAATACCCTTTTTCTTAGTTTTAGAAAGAGAGAGAGGAAGAGAGAGTTTGTGTTGGGGAACAAAGAGAATGTGTTGGGGAGACAAAGAGAGAGTGTTAAGGAAGGAGCAACAGAGATTGATGCGAAACCCCATGGATATTTATGATCCAGAAACCCCAAACACACAAATTGATAGAGAACAAGAATAGATGGAGAACTCCCAACCTATTGAACCCCCAAATGACTGATGCAGATGGAAACGCAAATAATCGGTTGATTGAGGAATCAAGAACAGAAGTTCACTAGGATGCAATTACCTTGATGAAGTTCAATTCTTGATGCAATAGAGATTCAAGCCAAGCCTTGAACAAGAGTATAAAAACTCCAAAAAACAATTCTGTTTTTCATTCATTCTGCTGAACCTCGTCCATGGACTAGAGTATTTATACCCCCACAAGTTCAAGAACCTAGACTATTAGGTTAGGCCTTAAACTTGGGCCTCCCAATAAAATACAAGCCCAAACGCAAATTGCAAGTAGTAAACTGCCCAAAAACTAATCCATTAACTTGGAATATGAATTAAACATAGATTGGACCCATTTTGCAAATTCAGCCCAATTTGATTAGGTGAAGCCATTGGCCTTCATTGCATATTGAGCTTCCATTCCTTCTAACATTCTGCCCATATAAGTTTGAAGTGATTCCTTGAACTTTTTGGCCTTTAATCTTGTAATTGGTCCTTGAGGCAATGTTAGCTCATTTGCTGCTCCTCTTCTCTTGCCATCCATCCTTGTGCTCACATCATTCCCTCCCTCCTCAAAAGGATTTGTCCTCAAATCTGAATCAAGTTCAAAAAGAGATAGGTCAGAAACATTGAAAGTGGCACTTACATTATATTCACCTGGTAAGTCTATCTTGTATGCATTATCATTGATGCACTCCAAGACTTGGAATGGTCCATCATCCCTTGCATCAAGCTTTGACTTCCTTTGCTGTGGAAATCTCTCCTTTTGCATGTGTAACCAAACCCAATCTCCTAGTTCAAAATCAATCTGATGCTCAATTCTTCTTTTAGGTGGCAACCCATGGGGTATCTCCCTAGGAAAGACATCACTGAATTCCTGCAATAAAGTCACAAACACACTAGGCAATTTGGGGTTAAGGTCAATTTCAGTAAACAAAGTTTCCTTAAACCGAATCAAAATAAAAGCTCTCCTGTGTAAGTATGCACTCTTTAAATCTCTCTCTTTTGCATAGAAACATGGTTGTTTCTTAACTTCTTCACTCCTCTCTTTTCCTTTCTTTTCACTTTTTTTCTTTTTATCACTCACTAACTTATTCTCTTCTGCACATCTCACTTTCTTTTCCTCACTTGTGCAGTCACTCAACATTGGGCCTTTTTCTTTATTCTTTTCTCTCATGGCCTCTTTTCTCTCATTATTCTTTTTCACCTCACTACTTGAACTCCCACAAGCTGATTGTTGAAGCTTAACTTGATCAAGATAAGCTTCTTTAGGTAATAAAGGTGCCAGAGTGATTTTCTAGTCATCATGTTGAAAGGAATATCTGTTTCTATAGCCATCATGCATCACACGCCTATCAAATTGCCAAGGTCTCCCCAACAATAAATGACCAGCATGTATGGGGTACTACATCACACACAGCTTCAACACTGTACTTCCCAATAGTAAAAGCTACCACAACTTGCCTAGTAACTTTCACTTCTCCACTATCATTCAACAATTGTAGCCTATAAGGAGTAGGGTGTTTAATACATTTCAGCCCCAATTTATCCACCAAAGTGGTGCTAGCCACATTAGCACAACTACCCCCATCAATAATCATGCTACAAACTTTACCACCAACTAAACATCTAATGTGAAATATATTTTCTCTTTGTTCTAAGCTTTCTTCTTTAACATTTAGATTCAATGCACGCCTAGTAACAAGAGATTCACCATGAGCAGCAAATTCAACATCCCCATCAACATCAGAACAATCCTCTTAAGATGGCATGCTACTCTCACTACCATTCCCATCACAATCATAATCATTTTCAGATTCAGAAACAATCTCATCACCTTTAATGTACATGGTCTTTCTATTAGGACAATCAGATGCATAATGACCATGACCTTGACACTTAAAACACTTTATATCTCTATGTTTAGAGGTTTTTTAAAAGGAATCAAAAGTACCCTTTTGAGTTGAAGTACCTTTCTCCTTGTTTTTGTTTGCATCCAGCCCCTTTTCCTTGGAATCAGTGGCTTTCTCCTTCTTCTTCTCATCATATTTGTTCCATTTTGAACTCCATTTGCTGCTGGAATTCGAAAATGACTTGGTTGCTCCTCTTTGTTTTTGTTGTCTCTCCACCTTCATGGCCATGTTAACTAGGTCCTCCATCTCAACGTAGTAATGTAACTCGACTACATCAGCTATCTCCTTGTTCAGACCTCCTATAAACCTAGCCATTGTCACATTCCTATCCTCCTCAATGTTAGCTTTAATCAAGAGCATCTCCATCTCTTGTGGTAATCTTCCACTGATTTTGACCCTTGAGTAAGCTTATGCAACTTTTGGTGCAACTCTCTATAATAATAAGAAGGCACAAATCGCTTCTTCATTACTCTCTTCATCTCATCCCAATTCTCAATAGGATATTCACCATTTCTCCTCCTAGACTTCACTAATTCATCCCACCAAACTAAGGCATAATCTGAAAATTCTATTGCAGCCAACCTCACCTTCTTCTCTTTGGAATAGTTGTGGCAAGCAAATATCAAATCCATTTTTCTCTCCCACTCCAAGTACACTTCAGCATCATTTCTACCTTTAAATGGAGGTATATGCATCTTGATAGCATTTAGATTACTATCCCTCCTATTGTCTATTCTTATTTCACCCCTTCTATTTGGAGCTGAACTCCTCTCTTCAAATTCATCTTCAAACAGCCCCTGATCAAACTCATTTTGATGCCTATTCCTATCATTAGTTTGCCTACCATTACCTAGGAAGCTTTCTAACAACTCCTTCTTCCATTCATCCAACTCATCTAGCCTACTATTCAACTTCTGAAATTGACTAGTAAAGGCTCTATATATCAATTTCATGTCTGGAGTCATGTTAACTTCTTCATCTGAGGGCTCTTTACCCTCACTCCTTGTAGCAGGATTACTCATTTTATGAACCTGCAAGAAATGTTAGTAAAACAGCCTCACAAAACACTCCCTCATGTGTTTCACTCAAAAGATGGCACTCCACTCGTGTTTCACACAATTATTGCCCTCTTTAAGCTCACACACTCAAGCCTTTTACCACTCAAGCTTGTTGTTCTCAATTGCACTTCAGAATTAATCCTCAATCCAAAATAATCACAAACAGCAAATTAATACTAGGATGGTAATGAAAACACTTAACAAGGAAGATAGGTACAAAAAAAAAAAAAAAACTAGAAGCAAATATACCAGAAGAAATTGAAATGAGCATGCAAGATATGAAGAGTTTGCTGCCCAAAATACTGATCTCCAATTAACAAGAATCAAATTGTTAATTATGGTGTATATGGAAGCAAAAGCAGGAGTAAACAAAAATAGCAACTGAGATTTGAAGGAAAAAGACGAAATTAATGTATAAATGCAGAAATTGATGTTTCCTTAATGGAAAGATCAATTCTGACAAAAAAAGACATAAAGACAAAAGGAAAGAAATTAAGTAGGTTTCCTAGAATGATGCTAATCCCACAAATTGTGCTTATACTTCTTTGAATTTGCTAAATAATCTCCAAAACCCAAAGTGTGTTCAGACCTGAATTCTACCCAAAAAGGTGTACAGGTTCAAAGAACTTGTTGCCAACCTAATTAGACAATTCTGTGGTGCTTTTCTTCTTCTAGTTGCAACTCTTTCCAATTTTGTTCCTTTTCGTTTTCTTTTTTTAACAGTGACACAAATTTTTTTTTTTTTTGAATATAGGATAAACAGCAAACAACACCAAAATATCAAAATCAAATCCCAAACAATCAAACCAGCTGCAACATGCACTTCTATACCCAGATCTGGTTCTAGTTGTTATTAGGCAGAGAGAAAAGAAGGAAAACAGCAAACTATAACCTAGGATAAATAAGAATTCACCCTAATCTGGCTCTGATACCAAATGATGCGGAACCCCATGGATATTTATGATCCAGAAACCCCAAATGCACAAATTGATAGAGAACAAGAATAGATGGAGAACTCCCAACCTATTGAACCCCCAAATGACTGATGCAGATGGAAACGCAAATAATCGGTTGATTGAGGAATCAAGAACAGAAGTTCACTAGGATGTAATTACCTTGATGAAGTTCAATTCTTGATGCAATAGAGATTCAAGCCAAGCCTTGAACAAGAGTATAAAAACTCCAAAAAACAATTCTGTTTTTCATTCATTCTGCTGAACCTCGTCCATGGACTAGGGTATTTATACCCCCACAAGTTCAATAACCTAGACTATTAGGTTAGGCCTTAAACTTGGGCCTCCCAATAAAATACAAGCCCAAACGCAAATTGCAAGTAGTAAACTGCCCAAAAACTAATCTATTAACTTGGAATATGAATTAAACATAGATTGGACCCATTTTGCAAATTCAGCCCAATTTGATTAGGTGAAGCCATTGGCCTTCATTGCATATTGAGCTTCCATTTCTTCTAACATTCTGCCCATATAAGTTTGAAGTGATTCCTTGAACTTTTTGGCCTTTAATCTTGTAATTGGTCCTTGAGGCAATGTTAACTCATCTGCTGCTCCTCTTCTCTTGCCATCCATGCTTGTGCTCACATCAGAGACATAAAGAGAGGGTGTTGGGAGCAGGGAGAGAGAGATTGTTGGGAAGTTAGAGAGAGACAGGGAGAGCAAAGTTTTAGAGAGTGAGGGATAAATATGTTGGATAAAGAGAAAGAGAGAAGTTTTAGAGATAGAGAGAGACATGTTGGTCAGAGATAGAATCATAGAAAGTGTGTGTTGCAGAGAGAGAGAGTGTTAAGGCCAGTTTCTTCCATTGTACCATACCCTTTTTCTTAGTTTTAGAGAGAGAGAGAGAGGGGGATGTGTTGGACAGAGAGAGTGAGTGTGTGTTATGTTGGGGAAATGATGTGAGCACAAGCATGGATGGCAAGAGAAGAGGAGCAGTGGATGACCTAACATTACCTCAAGGACCAATTACAAGATCGAGGACCAAAGAGTTCAAGGAATCACTTCAAACTTATATGGGCAGAATGTTAGAAGGAATGGAAGCTCAAGATGCAATGAAGGCCAATGGAGCTTCACCTAATCAAATTGGGCGGAATTTGCAAAATTGGTCCAATCTATGTTTAATTCATATTCCAAGTTAATAGATTAGTTTTTGGGCAGTTACTACTTGCAATTTTGTTTGGGCTTGTATTTCTTATTGGGAGGCCCATGTTTAAGGCCTAACCTAATAGTCTAGGTTATTGAACTTGTGAGGGTATAAATACCCTAGTGTATGGACGAGTTTCAGCAGAATGAATGAAAAACAGATTTGTTTTGGAGTTTTATACTCTTGTTCAAGGCTTGGCCTGAATCTCTATTGCATCAAGAATTGAACTTCATCAAGGTATTTACATCCTAGTGAATTTCTGTTCTTGATTCCTCGATCAACCGATTATTTGCATTTCCATTTGCATTAGTCATTTAGGGGTTCAATAGGTTGGGAGTTCTCCATCTGTTCTTGTTCTCCATCAATTGTGTGTTTGGGGTTTCTGGATCATAAATATCCATGGGGTTCCGCATCATTTGTGGTTCCGTTGCCGGGAACCAGAACAGAAACCCATGGATATTTATGATCCAGAAACCCCAAACACACAATTGATGGAGAACAAGAACAGATGGAGAACTCCCAACCTATTGAACCCCCAAATGACTAATGCAAATGGAAATGCAAATAATCGGTTGATCGAGGAATCAAGAACAGAAATTCACTAGGATGTAAATACCTTGATGAAGTTCAATTCTTGATGCAATAGAGATTCAAGCCAAGCCTTGAACAAGAGTATAAAACTCCAAAACAAATCTATTTTTCATTCATTCTGCTGAAACTCGTCCATACACTAGGGTATTTATACCCTCACAAGTTCAATAACCTAGACTATTAGGTTAGGCCTTAAACATGGGCCTCCTAATAAGAAATACAAGCCCAAACGAAATTGCAAGTAGTAAACTGCCCAAAAACTAATCTATTAGCTTGGAATACGAATTAAACATAGATTGGACCAATTTTGCAAATTCAGCCCAATTTGATTAGGGGAAGCTCCATTGGCCTTCATTGCATCTTGAGCTTCCATTCCTTCTAACATTCTGCCCATATAAGTTTGAAGTGATTCCTTGAACTTTTTGGCCCTCGATCTTGTAATTGGTCCTTGAGGTAATGTTAGCTCATCCACTGCTCCTCTTCTCTTGCCATCCATGCTTGTGCTCACATCATTCCCTCCCTCCTCAAAAGGATTCGTCCTCGAATCTGAATCAAGTTCAAAAAGAGATAGGTCAGAAACATTGAAAGTGGCACTTACATTATACTCACCTGGCAAGTCTATCTTGTATGCATTATCATTGATGCGCTCCAAGACTTGGAATGGTCCATCGCCCCTTGCATCAAGCTTTGACTTCCTTTGCTGTGGAAATCTCTCCTTTCGCATGTGTAACCAAACCCAATCTCCGGGTTCAAAGATAACCTGCTTTCTACCCTTATTGGCCCGTTGTCATACATGCGGTTTTTCTTCACAATTTGCTCACGTGCTTTCTCATGTATTGTTTTAACCATTTCTGCCTTTTTCTTTCCATCTAAGCTAGCAATTTCACTCAAAGGCAAAGGCATTAAATCTAACACAGTCAATGGATTAAAACCATACACAATTTCAAATGTTGAAAAACCTATGGAAGAATGTATAGCACGATTATATGCAAACTCAATAAATGGCAAACAATCCTCCCAAGTTTTCAAATTCTTACCAATGATAGAACGCAACAAGGTCCCTAAAGTCCTATTCACTACTTCAGTTTGTCCATCAGTTTGTGGGTGACATGTAGTAGAAAAAAAAAGTTTAGTATCTAACTGGTATCAAAGCCTACTCTACTCTGGTCGGTGTGGGCCATGGATCCTGGTTCTCTGTACGAAGACGTACAGTCTAAAGGGGTCAGGAATGATGAAGTCCCACATTGGTTAGGTAGGGAGGTCTTGGGTGTTATATATATGGGTTCGCAAACCTCCCCTTACAAGCTAGCTTTTGAGGTGGAGTTAGGTGGGTTCATATCACTAACCTTCCCCACAACACTCTCCAAAAGTGACTTAGGAACTTAACATCTCTATCTGAAACAATGGTTCTTGGCACACCATGAAGCCGAACCACTTCCCTAAAGAAAAGGTCAGCAATATTTGTTGCATCATCAGTCTTATGGCAAGCAATGAAATGAACCATCTTACTAATTCTATCCACAACAAATATGCTATCCCTACCCTTCCTAGTCCTAGGTAAACCCAAAACAAAGTCCATGGATATGTCTGTCCAAGGTTCATTAGGCATAGGCAAGGGTGTATACAAACCATGAGGCATCAACTTAGACTTAGCTTGTTTGCATGTAATACACTTGGAACAAACTTTTTCAACATCTTTTCTCATTTTTGGCCAATAAAAATGTTCACTAAGCATATCTAAAGTCTTTTGCACACCAAAATGCCCCATTAATCCTCCACTATGTGATTCCCTCACAAGCAACTCTATAATAGAACATATAGAAATGCATAATTGTTTATTCCTAAAAAGAAATCCCTCATGCCTATAGAACTTGTTATGGGCAGTATGTTCACAAGCTTGATACGCATCACCAAAATCAGAATCATTGGCATACAACTCTTTCAAATGTTCAAAACCAAGTAATTTGGAGCTAAGCATAGAAATCAAAGCATACCTCTGTGATAGTGCATCAGCAACAACATTATCTTTCCCTTGCTTGTACTTGATCACATATGGGAATATTTCAAGATACTCTACCCACCTTGCATGCCTCTTGCTCAGCTTGCCTTGTCCCTTTAAGTACTTGAGTGATTGGTGATCACTATGTATGACAAACTCCTTAGGCAGCAAATAATGTTCCCACACTTCAAGAGCTCTCACCAAAGCATGGAACTCCTTATCATAAGTGGAGTAGTTCAAAATAGGTCCACTCAACTTTTCGCTGAAATATGCTATGGGTCGGTTTTCCTGCATCAAAACAGCTCCTATACCAACCCCAGAAGCATCACATTCAATTTCAAAAGTTTTAGAAAAATCAGGCAAGCATAAAACAGGTGCAGTACATAACTTTTCCTTTAAAGTGTTAAATGCTTCTTCTTGTTCTTTACCCCATTTGAACCCCACATTCTTTTAGCAACTTCATTTAGTGGTGCAGCAATAGTAGAGAAATCTTTGACAAATCGCCTATAAAAGCTTGCCAAACCATGGAAACTTCTTACCTCACTAACAGACTTAGGTGTTGGCCAATCTTGAATAGCCTTCACTTTTTCAGAGTCAACCTCAACTCCCTTGGAACTCACCACAAAACCTAAGAAGACAACTTTGTCCATGCAAAAAGAACACTTCTTAAGGTTTGCATACAAGTTATTCTTCCTAAGCACATCCAAAACAGCCCTAACTTGCAAGACATGATCATCTATACATTTGCTGTAAATCAAAATGTCATCAAAATATACAACCACGAATTTGCCAAGAAACTCACGCAAGACATAATTCATTAAGCGCATGAAAGTACTAGGTGCATTAGATAACCCAAATGGCATTACTAACCACTCATACAATCCATATTTAGTCTTAAATGCAGTTTTCCACTCATCTCCTTCTTTCATCCTAATTTGATGATAGCCACTTTTTAAATCAATTTTAGTGAATACACATGCACCATGCAATTCATCTAGCATATCATCTAACCTAGGGATAGGATGGCGATACTTTATAGTGATTTTGTTGACTGCCCTACAATCCACGCACATTCTCCAAGTTCCATCTTTCTTGGGTACCAAAAGAACTGGTACAGCACAAGGACTCATGCTTTCTCTTATATACCCTTTTGCCAACAACTCATCTACTTGCCTTTACAACTCCTTTGTTTACTCCAGATTGCTTCGGTAAGCTGGTCGGTTGGGAATTTGTGTTCCAGGTACAAAATCAATCTGATGCTCAATTCCTCTTTTAGGTGGTAACCCGTGGGGTATCTCCTCAGGAAAGACATCACTGAATTCCTGCAATAAAGTCACAAACACACTAGGCAATTTGGGGTTAAGGTCAATTTCAATAAACAAAGTTTCCTTAAACCGAATCAAAATCAAAGCTCTCTTGCCTAAGTATTCACTCTTTAAATCTCTCTCTTTTGCATAGAAACATGGTTGTTTCTTAACTTCTTCACTCCTCTCTTTTCCTTTCTGTTCACTCTTTTTCTTTGTATACTCACTAACATATTCTCTTCTGCACATCTCACTTTCTTTTCCTCACTTGTGCAGTCACTCATCATTGGGCCTTTTTCTTTATTCTTTTCTCTCATGGCCTCTTTTCTCTCATTATTCTTTTTCACCTCACTATCTGAACTCCCACAAGCTAATTGTTGAAGCTTAACTTGATCAAGGTAAGCTTCTTTAGGTGATAAAGGTGCCAGAGTGATTTTCTTGCCATCATGCTGAAAGGAATATCTATTTCTATACCCATCATGCATCACACGCCTATCAAATTGCCAAGGTCTCCCCAACAATAAATGACCAGCATGCATGGGTACTACATCACACACAGTTTCATCACTATACTTCCCAATAGTAAAAGCTACCACAACTTGCCTAGTAACTTTCACTTCTCCACTATCATTCAACCATTGTAGCCTATAAGGAGTAGGGTGTTTAATACATTTCAGCCCCAATTTATCCACCAAAGTGGTGCTAGCCACATTAGCACAACTACCCCCATCAATAATCATGCTACAAACTTTACCACCAACTAAACGTCTAGTGTGAAATATATTTTCTCTTTGTTCTAAACTTTCTTTTTTAACATTCAAATTCAATGCACGCCTAGCAACAAGAGATTCACCATGAGCAGCATATTCAACATCAGAACAATCCTCTAAAGATGGCATGCTACTCTCACTACCGTTCCCATCATAATCATTTTCAGATTCAGAAACAATCTCATCACCTTTAATGTACATGGTCTTTCTATTAGGACAATTAGATGCATAATGACCACGACCTTGACACTTAAAACATTTTATATCTCTATGTATAGAGGTTTTTGAGAAGGAATCAGAAGTACCCTTTTGAGTTGAAGTATTCTTCTCCTTGTTTTTGTTTGCATCCAGCCCCTTTTCCTTGGAATCAGTGGCTTTCTCCTTCTTCTTCTCATCATATTTGTTCCATTTTGAACTCCATTTGCTGCTGGAATTCGAAAATGACTTGGCTGCTTCCCGTTGTTTTTGTTGTCTCTCCACCTTCATGGCCATGTTAACTAGGTCCTCCATCTCAACGTAGTGATGTAACTCCACTACATCAGCTATCTCCTTGTTCAGACCTCCTATAAACCTAGCCATTGTCACATCCCTATCCTCCTCAATGTTAGCTTTAATCAAGAGCATCTCCATCTCCTTGTGGTAATCTTCCATTGATTTTGACCCTTGAGTAAGCTTATGCAACTTTTGGTGCAACTCTCTATAGTAATAAGAAGGCACAAATCGCTTCTTCATTACTCTCTTCATCTCATCCCAATTCTCAATAGGATATTCACCATTTCTTCTCCTAGACTTCACTAATTCATCCCACCAAACTAAGGCATAATCTGAGAATTCTACTGCAGCCAACCTCACCTTCTTCTCTTCGGAATAGTTGTGGCAAGCAAATATCAAATCCATTTTTCTCTCCCACTCCAAGTACACTTCAGCATCATTTCTACCCTTAAATGGAGGTATATGCATCTTGATAGCATTTAGATTACTATCCCTCCTATTGTCTATTCTTATTTCACCCCTTCTATTTCGAGTTGAACTCCTCTCTTCAAATTCATCTTCAAACAGCTCTTGATTAAACTCATTTTGATGCCTATTCCTATCATTAATTCGCCTACCATTTCCTGGGAAGCTTTCTGACAACTCCCTCTTCCATTCATCTAACTCATCTAGCCTACTATTCAACTTTTGAAATTGACTAGTAAAGGCTCTATATATCAATTTCATGTCTGGAGTCATGTTAACTTCTTCATCTGAGGGCTCTTTACCCTCCCTCCTTGTTGAAGGATTACTCATTTTAGGAACCTACAAGAAATGTTAGTAAGACAGTCTCACAATGCACTCCCTCATGTGTTTCACTCAAAAGATGGCACTCCACTCGTGTTTCAGAAAATTGTTGGCTTTTGCCCTCTTTAAGCTCACACACTCAAGCCTTTTACCACTCAAGCTTGTTGTTCTCAATTGCACTTCAGAATTAATCCTCAAACCAAAATACTAGGATGTAATGAAAACACTTAACAAGGAAGACAGGTACAAAACTAGAAGCAAATATACCAGAATAAATTGAAATGAGCATGCAAGATATGAAGAGTTTGCTGCCCAAAATACTGATCTCCAATTAACAAGAATCAAATTGTTAATTATGGTGTATATGGAAGCAAAAGCAAGCGTAACCAAAAATAGCAACTGAGATTTGAAAGAAAAGGATGAAATTAATGCATAAATGCGGAAATTGATGTTTCCTTAATGGAAAGATCAATTTGGACGAAAAAAAGACATAAAGACAAAAAGGAAAGAAATTAAGTAGGTTTCCCAGAATGATGCTAATCCCACAAATTGTGCTTATACTTCTTTGACTTTGCTAATTAATCTCCAAAACCCAAAGTGTGTTCAGACTTGAATTCAATCATACCCTGAATTCTGCCCAAAAAGGTGTACAGGTTCAAAGAACTTGCTGCCAACCTAATTAGACAATTCTGTGGTGCTTTTCTTCTTCTGGCTACAACTCTTTTCAATTTTGTTCCTTTTCGTTTTTTTTTTTGAAGCAGCGTCCCAACTCTTTTTTTTTTTTTTTAAATATAGGATAAACAGCAAATAACACCAAAATATGAACGAAGAAAAAAAGATCAAAATCAAATCCCAAACAATCAAGCCAGCTGCAACATGCACTTCTATACCCAGATGTTATGTTTTTGGGTGTGACCCAAATTCTAAAAAAAAAAAAAAAAAAGTTACAGTTTCAGATGGAAACTGCAACCAAGAATTGCAGTTTTAGTAGGAAACTGTATACAGTAGTTTCAACTGCAGAAAGTATAAAGAACTCAAACACAGTGTGAATAGGAACCCATGAACAGTGCACAAAAGAAAACAGCAAACTATAACCTAGGATAAATAAGAATTCACCCTAATCTAGCTCTGATACCAAATGATGCGGAACCCCATGGATATTTATGATCCAGAAACCCCAAACACAAATTGATGGAGAACAAGAACAGATGGAGAACTCCCAACCTATTGAACCCTCAAATGACTAATGCAAATGGAAACGCAAATAATCGGTTGATTAAGGAATCAAGAACAGAAATTCACTAGGATGTAAATACCTTGATGAAGTTCAATTCTTGATGCAATAGAGATTCAGGCCAAGCCTTGAACAAGAGTATAAAACTCCAAAACAAATCTATTTTTCATTCATTCTGCTGAAACTCATCCATACACTAGGGTATTTATACCCTCACAAGTTCAATAACCTAGACTATTAGGTTAGGCCTTAAACATGGGCCTCCCAATAAGAAATACAAGCCCAAACGAAATTGCAAGTAGTAAACTGCCCAAAAACTAATCTATTAACTTGGAATATGAATTAAACATAGATTGGACCAATTTTGCAAATTCAGCCCAATTTGATTAGGTGAAGCTCCATTGGCCTTCATTGCATCTTGAGTTTCCATTCCTTCTAACATTCTGCCCATATAAGTTTGAAGCGATTCCTTGAACTTTTTGGCCCTCAATCTTGTAATTGGTCCTTGAGGTAATGTTAGCTCATCCACTGCTCCTCTTCTCTTGCCATCCATGCTTGTGCTCACATCAGGAAAGAGTGTGTTAAGGGGGGAACAAGAAAGATAGAGAAGGCAAGAGGGAGAAAGAAAGAAGTTTTTGAGAGAAAGAGAGAGGGAAATAGAAGTATGAGAGAAACCAAGGGAAGTTTTGAACACAAAGAGAGAGAGAGAGAGAAATGTGTAGCAAAGAGAGAGAGAGAGAGAGACTGAGATAAAGAGAGTGTTGCAGAGAGATAGTATGCATGTTAGAGAGAAAGAGAGAAAATTTTTAGGGAGAGAGAGAAAGTGAGAGAGGCTGTTGGAGAGAGAGTGTGTTGGGAGAAGAGAGGGAGACACAAAGATAAACAGATCAAAACAGATAGAGAAGTTTTAGAAAGAGACTGATAGGGAAGTTTAGAGTTGGAGAGAGAAGGAGAAATAGCAAGACAAAGAGGGCAAATGTGTGCATGGTTATGGGAGAAAAAGACAGAGAGAGAAAGAGAGGGAGAGAGACTTGTGATAGGGTGAGAAAAGTTGTTGGGAAGGGATAGAGAGGGATTGAAAGAAGGTCTTGGAGAGTGAGAGAGAGAGAGAGAGAGAGAGAGAGAGTGTGTGTGTGTGTGTGATGGGATCAAAGAGAGACAGAGATAGAGAACCGGGGAATAGGGGGGGAGAGAGTGAGTGGGAGGGAAATATTAGCAAACAGAGTGATAGAAGTTTTAAACAAAGTGAAGTTTTGGATAGAGAGAGGAATTTTATAGAGTAAGTGAGAAGGGGAGAGAGGCAGATAAAGAGAGTGCCAAGTTCAATTTCTTCCATTATATCATACTCTTTTTCTTAGTTTTAGAGAATGAGTGGGAGAGAGAAAGTGAGAAAGGGAGAGACATGTTGGAGAGAGAAAGAGAGAGAGAATGTGTTGGGGAGATAGAGAGAGTGTTGAGGAGGGAGCAAGAGAGATAGAGAGAGGGTGATAGGGGCAGAGGGACAGAGAGATAGACAAAGATTGTTAAGAAGTTAGAGAAAGATAGGAAAAGAGGTAAAAAGAGAGAGACAGACACATTAGAAAAAGAAAGAGAGGGAAGTTTTAGAGATATAGAGACATATTGGACAGAGAGAGAGCGATAAAAAGAGAGTGTGTTGGGGAGAGAGAGTATGAGAGAGGGAGGGAGGGAGAGAGAGATGTGTTAATTCCAGTTTCTACCATTATACCATACCCTTTTCTTAGGTTTAGAAACCAAGTGAGTGATGGAGAGAGAAAGAGGCAGAGAGAGATTGTTGAGAAGTTAGAGAGAGACAGGGAGAGAGGTAAAGAGAGAGGGAGACAAACATGTTGGAGAAATAGAGAGGGAAGTTCTAGAGACAGAGAGAAACGTGTTAGACAGAGAGAGAGTGCATGCAAGGGAGAGAATGAGAGAGAAAAAGAGTATTAAGTCTAGTTTCTTCCATTATACCATACCCTTTTGCTTAGTTTTAGAGAGGGAGAGAGAAAGTGTTAAGAAAGGAGCAGGAGTGATGTGAGCACAAGCATGGATGGCAAGAGAAGAGGAGCAGTGGATGAGCTAACATTACCTCAAGGACCAATTACAAGATTGAGGGCCAAAAAGTTCAAGGAATCACTTCAAACTTATATGGGCAGAATGTTAGAAGGAATGGAAGCTCAAGATGCAATGAAGGCCAATGGAGCTTCACCTAATCAAATTGGGCTGAATTTGCAAAATTGGTCCAATCTATGTTTAATTCATATTCCAAGTTAATAGATTAGTTTTTGGGCAGTTTACTACTCGCAATTTCGTTTGGGCTTGTATTTCTTATTGGGAAGTTTAAGGCCTAACCTAATAGTCTAGGTTATTGAACTTGTGGGGGTATAAATACCCTAGTGTATGGATGAGTTTCAGCAGAATGAATGAAAAACAGAATTGCTTTTGGAGTTTTATACTCTTGTTCAAGGCTTGGCTTGAATCTCTATTGCATCAAGAATTGAACTTGATCAAGGTAATTACATCCTAGTGAACTTCTGTTCTTGATTCCTCAATCAACCGATTATTTGCGTTTCCATTTGCGTTTCCTCAATCAATAGGTTGGGAGTTCTCCATCTATTCTTGTTCTCTATCAATTTGTGTGTTTGGGGTTTCTGGATCATAAATATCCATGGGGTTCCGCATCAAGGAGAGATAGATAAAGAACAAGAAGAGAGATAGAAGGAGAAGTTTCAGAGATAGAGAGAGTGAGTGAGAGAAATTTTGCTCAGAGATAGGGCAATAGAAGTTTTAGAGAGATGGCAAGAGCAACAAAGAGAGTAAGAGAGAGAGAGAGAGAGAGAATGATGGGGGGAAGAGAGAGTGTTTGGTAGGGAGCAAGAGAAATAGAGGGAGGGTGTTGGGGGTTGAGAGAGCAAGAGACAGAGAGAAGGGGAGAGAAAGTTAGGGAGGAAGCAAGAGAGATAGAGAGAGGTTGCTGGGGAGAAAGAGGTAGTGTGTGCTGGCAAGAGAGAGAGACAGATAGAGAAGTTTTAGAGAAAGAGAGGCAGACAGAGAGAATGTGTCTGTGTGAGTGTGTTGGAGAGAGAGAAAGATTGTTGGGGAGGGATAGAGAGAGATGCAAAGAGGGTGTTGGGGAGAGAGAGAGGGAGAGAATGAGTGTAGGGGAGTGGGGGAGTGAGAGTAAGTGAGTGAGAGAAAAATTTTCGTCACAGAGTCATAGAGTGACAAGTTTTAAATAGACAGAAGATTTAGGGAGAGAAGTTTTAGAGAGTGGTTGGGAGGGAGAAAAAGAGAGATAGAGTGTCAAGTTCAATTTCTTCCATTATACCATACCCTTTTTCTTAGTTTTAGAGAGTGAGTGTGTGGGAGTGAGAGAGACAGAGAGACATGTTGGGGGAAGAGAGGAAGGAAGAGAGAGTTTGTGTTGGGGAGACAAAGAGAGTGGAGAAAGAGAAATAAAGTGGGAGGGTGATAGAGGGAGAGGGAAATTGTTGGGAACTTAGAGAGAGACAGGGAGAGAGGTAAAGAAAAAGAGAAGTTTAAGAGAGAGAGAGAAAAACATGTTGGAGAAGGGGAGAGAAGGAAGATTCAGAGATGAGAGAGACTTGTTGGAGAGAGAGAAAACAATAGAGAGAGAGACAGAGACCAAGAGAGAGGAACAATTTGTTGGATAGAAAGATAGAGGGGGAGAGATGGAGAAAAAGAGAGAGGTTGTATTGCGGAGAGAGAATGTGTTGGGGAGACAAAGAGAGTGTTGAGGAGGGAGAGAGAGACAGATTGAGTTGTCTTAGGGGGAGAGGGAGAGAGAGAGACTGTTGGGAAGTTAGAGAGAGACAGGGAGAGAGGCAAAGAGAGAGAGAGAAGATTTAGAGAGCAAGAGACAAATATGTTGGATAAAGAGAGAGAGGGAAGTTATAGAGACAAAGAGGAATGTGTTGGACAGAGAGAGAGTGTGTGTTGGGGAGAGAGAGAATAAGAAACAGAGAGAGAGACTGGGAGAGAGAAAAATTTTAAAGAGAGAGAGATTTAGAGAGTGTGAAGTTTTGGGGAGAGAGAGTTGTTTTAGAGGGAGATAGAGAGTAAGTGAGAGAGAAAGAGAGACAAGGAGAGAGAAGTTTTAGAGACAGAGACAAGGAGGGAAAGAGAGAGAGGGTTGGAGAGAGTAAGAGAGCAAGAAGTTTTAAAGAGTGAGTGAGAGGGAGAAAGAGAGAGAGATAGAGAGAGTATCAAGTTCAATGTCTTCTATTATGCCATAACCTTTTATTTAGTTTTAAGAGAGTGAGTGAGCGAGAGGAGAGAGAGAGTTTGTGTTAGGAGGAGAGAGAGAAAGTGCTGGGGAGACCAAGAGAGACTATTGAGGAGGGAGTGAGAGAGAGATTGTTGTGACGTTAGAGAGAGACAGGGAGAGAGGTAAAGAGCAAGAGAAGTTTTAAAGAGTGAAAGATATGTTGGATAATAAGAGAGAGGGAAGTTTTAGTGACAGAGAGTGACATGTTGGATAGTGAGAGTGATAGAGAGAGTGCTTGTGTGTTGTGGGGAGAGAGAACAAGAGAGCAAGACAGAGAGAATAAGAGAGTGAGGGGGAGAGAGACTGTGAGAGAGAAAGAGAGAGATTGGGAGAGAGAAAGTTTGAGAGAGTGAGTGAGAAGATTCAAAGAGATAGAGAGAGAAGTTTTAGAAGCAAGACGAGGAGGGAAAGAGAGAGGGGTGGCGAGAGAGAAGTTTGAGAGAGTGAGTGAGAGGGAGAAAGAGAGATATAGAGAGAGTGTTGAGTTGAATTTCTTCCATTATGCCATGATGCGGAACCCCATGGATATTCAAGATCCAGAAACCCCAAACACACAATTGATAGAGAACAATAACAGATGGAGAACTCCCAACCTATTGAACCCCCAAATGACTGATGCAAATGGAAACACAAATAATTGGTTGATTGAGGAATCAAGAACAGAAGTTCACTAGGATGTAATTACCTTGGTGAAGTTCAATTCTTGATGCAATAGAGATTCAAGCCAAGCCTTGAACAAGAGTATAAAACTCCAAAACAATTCTGATTTTCATTCATTCTGCTCAAACTCGTCCATACACTAGGGTATTTATACCCCCACAAGTTCAATAACCTAGACTATTAGGTTAGGCCTTAAACATGGGCCTCCCAGTAAGAAATACAAACCCAAACGAAATTGCAAGTAATAAACTGCCCAAAAACAAATCTATTAACTTGGAATATGAATTAAACATAGATTGGACCCATTTTGTAAATTCAGCCCAATTTGATTAGGTGAAGCTCCTTTGGCCTTCATTGCATCTTGAGCTTCCATTCCTTCTAACATTCTGCCCATATAAGTTTGAAGTGATTCCTTGAACTTTTTGGCCCTTAATCTTGTAATTGGTCCTTGAGGTAATGTTAGCTTATCTGCTACTCCTCTTCTCTTGACATCCATGCTTGTGCTCACATCATTCCCTCCCTCCTCAAAAGGATTCGTCCTCGAATCTGGAATGGTCCATTGCCCCCTTGCATCAAGCTTTGACTTCCTTTGCTGTGGAAACCTCTCGTTTCGCATGTGTAACCAAACCCAATCTCCTGGTTCAAAATCAATATGATGCTCAATTCCTCTTTTAGGTGGCAACCTGTGGGGTAACTCTTGAGGAAAGACATCACTAAATTCCTGCAATAAAGTCACAAACACACTAGGCAATTTGGGATTAAGGTCAATTTCAGTAAACAAAGTTTCCTTAAACCGAATCAAAATCAAAGCTCTCTTGCCTAAGTATGAACTCTTTAAATCTCTCTCTTTTGCATAGAAACATGGTTGTTTCTTAACTTCTTCACTTCTCTCTTTTCCTTTCTGTTCACTCTTTTTCTTTTTATCACTCACTAACTTATTCTCTTCTGCACATCTCACTTTCTTTTCCTCACTTGTGCAGTCACTCAATATTGGGCCTTTTTCTTTATTCTTTTCTCTCATTATTCTTTTTCACCTCACTACCTAAACTCCCACAAGCTGATTGTTGAAGCTTAACTTGATCAAGGTAAGCTTCTTTAGGTGATAAAGGTGCCAGAGTGATTTTCTTGCCATCATGCTGAAAGGAATATCTATTTCTATACCCATCATGCATTACATGCCTATCAAATTGCCAAGGTCTCCCCAACAATAAATGACCAGCATGCATGGGTACTACATCACACACAGCTTCATCACTGTACTTCCCAATAGTAAAAGCTACCACAACTTGCCTAGTAACTTTCACTTCTCCACTATCATTCAACCATTGTAGCCTATAAGGAGTAGGGTGTTTAATACATTTCAGCCCCAATTTATCCACCAAAGTGGTGCTAGCCACATTAGCACAACTACCCCCATCAGTAATCATGCTACAAACTTTACCACCAACTAAACATCTAGTGTGAAATATATTTTCTCTTTGTTCTAAGCTTTCTTCTTTAACATTCAGATTCAATGCATGCCTAGCAACAAGAGATTCACCATGAGCAGCATATTCAACATCAGAACAATCCTCTAAAGATGGCATGCTACTCTCACTACCGTTCCCATCATAATCATTTTCAGATTCAGAAACAATCTCATCACCTTTAATGTACATGGTCTTTCTATTAGGACAATCAGATGCATAATGACCACGATCTTGACACTTAAAACATTTTATATCTCTATGTTTAGAGGTTTTTGAGAAGGAATCAGAAGTACCCTTTTGAGTTGAAGTACTCTTCTCCTTGTTTTTGTTTGCATCCAGCCCCTTTTCCTTGGAATCAGTGGCTTTCTCCTTCTTCTTCTCATCATATTTGTTCCATTTTGAACTCCATTTACTGCTGGAATTCGAAAAGGACTTGGCTGCTCCCCTTTGTTTTTGTTGTCTCTCCACCTTCATGGCCATGTTAACTAGGTCCTCCATCTCAAGTAGTGATGTAACTCTACTACATCAGCTATCTCCTTGTTCAGACCTCCTATAAACCTAGCCATTGTCACATCCCTATCTTCCTCAATGTTAGCTTTAATTAAGAGCATCTCCATCTCCTTGTGGTAATCTTCCACTGATTTTGACCCTTGAGTAAGCTTATGCAACTTTTGGTGCAACTCTCTATAGTAATAAGAAGGCACAAATCGCTTCTTCATTACTCTCTTCATCTCATCCCAATTCTCAATAGGATATTCACCATTTCTTCTCCTAGACTTCACTAATTCATCCCACCAAACTAAGGCATAATCGAAGAATTCTACTGCAGCCAACCTCGCCTTCTTCTCTTCGGAATAGTTGTGGCAAGCAAATATCAAATCCATTTTTCTCTCCCACTCCAAGTACACTTCAGCATCATTTCTACCCTTAAATGGAGGTATATGCATCTTGATAGCATTTAGATTACTATCCCTCCTATTGTCTATTCTTATTTCACCCCTTCTATTTCGAGTTGAACTCCTCTCTTCAAATTCATCTTCAAACAGCTCTTGATTAAACTCATTTTGATGCCTATTCCTATCATTAATTCGCCTATCATTTCCTGGGTAGCTTTCCAACAACTCCCTCTTCCATTCATCTAACTCATCTAGCCTACTATTCAACTTTTGAAATTGACTAGTAAAGGCTCTATATATCAATTTCATGTCTAGAGTCATGTCAACTTCTTCATCTGAGGGCTCTTTACCCTCCCTCCTTGTTGAAGGATTACTCATTTTATGAACCTGCAAGAAATGTTAGTAAGACAGTCTCACAATACACTCCCTCACGTGTTTCACTCAAAAGATGGCACTCCACTCGTGTTTCACACAATTGTTGGCTTTTGCCCTCTTTAAGCTCACACACTCAAGCCTTTTACCACTCAAGCTTGTTGTTCTCAATTGCACTTCAGAATTAATCCTCAAACCAAAATACTAGGATGGTAATGAAAACACTTAACAAGGAAGACAGGTACAAAACTAGAAGCAAATATACCAGAATAAATTGAAATGAGCATGCAAGATATGAAGAGTTTGCTGCCCAAAATAACTGATCTCCAATTAACAAGAATCAAATTGTTAATTATGGTGTATATGAAAGCAAAAGCAGGCGTAACCAAAAATAGCAACTGAGATTTGAAAGAAAAGGACGAAATTAATGCATAAATGCAGAAATTGATGTTTCCTTAATGGAAAGATCAATTTGGACGAAAAAAAAGACATAAAGACAAAAAGGAAAGAAATTAAGTAGGTTTCCCAGAATGATGCTAATCCCACAAATTGTGCTTATACTTCTTTGACTTTGCTAATTAATCTCCAAAACCCAAAGTGTGTTCAGACTTGAATTCAATCATACCCTGAATTCTGCCCAAAAAGGTGTACAGGTTCAAAGAACTTGCTGCCAACCTAATTAGACAATTCTGTGGTGCTTTTCTTCTTCTAGCTGCAACTCTTTTCAATTTTGTTCCTTTTCGTTTTTTTTTTTTGAAGCAGCGTCCCAACTCTTTTTTTTTTTTTTTAAATATAGGATAAACAGCAAATAACACCAAAATATGAACGAAAAAAAAAAGATCAAAATCAAATCCCAAACAATCAAGCCAGCTGCAACATGCACTTCTATACCCAAATGTTATGTTTTTGAGTGCGACCCAAATTCTAAAAAATAAAAAATAAAAGAGTTACAGTTTCAGATGAAAACTGCAACCAAGAATTGCAGTTTTAGTAGGAAACTGTATACAGCAGTTTCAACTGTAGAAAATATAAAGAACTCAAACACAGCGTGAATAGGAACCCGTGAACAGTGCACAAAAGAAAACAGTAAACTATAACCTAGGATAAATAAGAATTCATCCTAACCTAGCTCTGATACCAAATGGTGCGAAACCCCATGGATATTCAAGATCCAGAAACCCCAAACACACAATTGATAGAGAACAAGAACAGATGGAGAACTCCCAACCTATTGAACCCCCAAATGACTGATGCAAATGGAAACGCAAATAATTGGTTGATTGAGGAATCAAGAACAGAAGTTCACTAGGATGTAATTACCTTGGTGAAGTTCAATTCTTGATGCAATAGAGATTCAAGCCAAGCCTTGAACAAGAGTATAAAACTCCAAAACAATTCTGATTTTCATTCATTCTGCTCAAACTCGTCCATACACTAGGGTATTTATACCCCCACAAGTTCAATAACCTAGACTATTAGGTTAGGCCTTAAACATGGGCCTCCCAATAAGAAATACAAACCCAAACGAAATTGCAAGTAATAAACTGCCCAAAAACTAATCTATTAACTTGGAATATGAATTAAACATAGATTGGACCCATTTTGTAAATTCAGCCCAATTTGATTAGGTGAAGCTCCATTGGCCTTCATTGCATCTTGAGCTTCCATTCCTTCTAACATTCTGCCCATATAAGTTTTAAGTGATTCCTTGAACTTTTTGGCCCTTAATCTTGTAATTGGTCCTTGAGGTAATGTTAGCTTATCTGCTACTCCTCTTCTCTTGCCATCCATGCTTGTGCTCACATCATGCCATATCCTTTTTCTTTGTTTTAGAGAGTAAGTGAGAGACAGCGAGGGAAAGACATGATCGAGAGAGAACAAGAGAGAGTGAAAGTGAGATAGAGAAAGTGAGAGAGAGAGAGATTGGGAGAGAGAAAAGTTTTAGAGAGACAGGGAGAGGGAGAAAGAGAGTCAGAAAAGTTTTAAAGAGAGAGGGACAAAGAGAGAGAGAAGTTTTGCAGGGAGAAAGAGAGTAATGAGAGAGAATGAGGGAGAGAAAGAGAAGTTTTAGAGAGCAAGCCAAAGAGTGAGAGAGAGAGGTGTGGAGAGAGAGTGAGAGAAAGAGAAGTTTTAAAGAGTGAGTGAGAGGGAGAAAGAGAGAGACAGAGAGAGTGTCAAGTTTAATTTCTTCCATTGCACCATACCCTTTTTCTTAGTTTTAAAGAGTGAAAGAGAGCCAGAGATAGAGACACAGAGATAGAGAGGAAGAGAGAGTTTGTGTTGGGAAGAGAGAGAGAGAATGCATTGGGGAGACAAAGCAGGAGAGTTGAAGAGGGAGCTAGAGAGATAGATAAAGGGTGTTAGCAGGAGGGAAGAGAGAGAGGGAGTGAGGTAAAAAGAGAGAGAAATTTTTTAGAGGGAGACAGATATGTTGGTGAAAGAAAGAGGGAAGTTTTAGAGAGAGAGAGGGACATGTTGATGAAGATAGAGTGATAGAGTGTGTGTGTGTGTGTTGGAGAGAAATAGAATGTAAGAGAAAGAGAGTGTGTGTTAAAACCATTTCTTCCATTAGACAATACCCTTTTTCTTAGTTTTAGAGAGTGTGACACACAGAGAGAGACAGTGTATATCTTGGGGGGAGAGAGAGTTATGGAGAGAGAGAGAAGGAGGATTTAGTGAGAGAGAGTGAGACATGTTTGAGAGAGAGAGAGAGGGCACTGGGAAGACATATAGAGAGAGTGTGTGTATGTGTGTGTTGGGAAGAGAAAGAAAGAGACAGAGAGAGAAGGAGAGAGAACAACAGAGATGGAGAGAGACAGAGCAAGAAAGAGGGACAGTGTGTTGGAAGAGTGATAGAGGGGAGAGAGGGAGAGGAAGAGAGAGCTTGTGTTGGGGAGACAAAGAGAGAGTGTTGAGGAGGGAGTGAGAGAGATAGAGTGAGTGGGTGTTAGGGAGAGAGAGAGAGAGAGAGAGAGAGAGAGAGAGAGAGAGAGAGAGAGAGAGAGAGGAAGTTTTATAGACAGAGAGATGTGTTGGACAAAGAGAGAGCAATAGAGTGATAAGGAGAGGTACAGAGAAAGAGAGAAATTTTAGAGAGTGAGAGTAGTGAGGTGGGAGTGAGAGTGATAGGGAGAGGGATAGAGAAAGAGAGAGGAAGAGAGAGAAGTTTTAGAGAGAGAAGGAGAAATTTCAGAGACAGAGAGAGAGTGAGTGATAAATTCTTGCTATAGACAGTGAGAGATAGAAGTATTAGAGAGAAGGCAAGAGAAGTTTCAAACACAGAGGAAGAGAGAGAGGGACATATTGGATAGAGAGACAGAGGAAGTGAGAGAGCAACAAAGAGACTAAGAGAGAGAGAAAGATATAATGATGGGGAGAGAGATGTTAAGGAGAGAGTGTGTTGAAGGAGAATTGTTGGTGGCAAGAAGAGCCCTAAATATGCAGGCCAAAGAAGATGAAGAGGTACATCCTAAACCGTACAAATTGCAATGGCTCAATGATAGTGGTGAAGAGAGGGTGAACAAATAGGTGCTGATCACTTTTCGCATTGGAAAGTATCAGGATGAAGTTTTATGCAATGTAGTTCCAATGCAAGTGAGACATTTGCTGTTAGGCCAACCATGGCAATTTGATTGGCAAGTTAAGCATGATGGCTACACAAACAAGAACTCATTCTTGTTTAAGCAGAGAATGATCACTCTAGCTCCTATGATGCCAAGACAGGTTTATGAAGACCAAATGAGGCTACAAAAAGAGAGAGAACAAAAAAAGGAGTGAAGAAAGAGAGAAAAAGAAATTGAGTGAAAATTTGAGAGAGCAAATAGGAGAGGTTAAGAAAATTGAGAGAGAAAAAAAGAAGGCTGATTCAGCCATTGAGACAAAAAAAGAGAGAACACAAAAGAGTTTTAATGCAAGAGTGAGTGAAGTGAAAAGAGCATTATTTTCAAATTAGCCAAGAGGCATTTTGGAGAGAGAGAGAGAGAGAGAGAGAAATTTTAGGGAGTAAGTGAGAGGGAGAAACAGGGAGATAGAGAGAGTGCCAAATTCAATTTCTTCCATTATACCATACCCTTTCTCTTAGTTTTAGAGAGTGAGTGTGAGAGAGAAAGTGAGAAAAGTAGAGACACGTTGGAGAGAGAAAGAGAGAGAGAATATGTTGGAGAGACAGAGAGAGAGTGTTGAGGAGGGAGCAAGAGAGATAGAGAGAGGATGATAGGGGGAACAGGACAGAGATTGTTGGGAAGTTAGAGAGAGATAGGGAGAGAGCTAAAGAGAGATAAGTTTCAGAGAGAAAGAGATTGACAGTTTGGAGACAGAGAGAGAGGGAAGTCTTAGAGAAAAAGAGAGACATGTTGGACAGCAAGAGCAATTGATTGAGTGTGTGTTAGGGGGAGAGAGAGAGAGAGAGAGAGAGAGCATGAGAGAGGAAGGGAGGGAAAGAGAGATGTGTTACATCCAATTTCTTGCATTATGCCCTTTTTCTTAGCTTTAGAGAGTGAGTGAGAGAGAGAATGAGACAGAGAGAGACATTGTTAGGAAGCTTGAGATAGAAAGGAAGTGAGATAAAGAGAGAGAGAAGTATTAAAGAGAGAGACAGACATGTTGAGAAAGAGAGAGGGAAGTTTTAGAAACAGAGAGAGGTGTGTTAAACAAAGAGAGTGTGTGTTGGGGAGAGAGGGAGAGAATGAGAGAGAGAGAGAGAAAGAGAGAGAGAGAGAGAGAGAGAGAGAGAGAGAGAGAGAGAGAGAGAGAGCAAGGGAGAGAATGAGAGATAGAGAGAAAGAGCATTAAGTCCAGTTTCTTCCATTATACCATACCCTTTTTCTTAGTTTTAGAGAGTGAATGAGAGAGAGCAAGAGAGAGGGAGAGAGAAAGAGACATAGAGAGAGAGAGAGAGAGAGAGAGAGAGAGAGAGAGAGAGAGAGAGAGCAACACAGAGAAGGAGAGACAAAGAGAGTGAGAGAGAGAAAGAGGGGGAATGAGAGAGTGAGTGTGTGGCAGGAAAGGGAGATGTGTAGCAAAGAGAGAGGGGGAGAGAGTGTGAATTAGGGAGAGAGAGAGAGAGAGAGAGAGAGAGAGAGAGAGAGAGAGAGAGAGAGAGAGAGAGAGAGAGAGAGAAGGAAAGAGGGAAAAGTTTTAGGGAGAGATAGAGAGAGGGAAAGAGAGAGTGTGTGTTGGGAGGAGACACAGAGAGAGAGAGAGAGAGACAAAGACAAAGAGATTGAGATAGATATAGAAGTTTTAGAAAGAGACTGAGAGAGAAGTTTTAGAGACATAGAGAGAGAGAGAGAGAGGGAGAAGGAGAAATAGTGAGAGAAAGAGGGAAAATGTGTGCATGTATTGCAAAGACATAGAGAGAGACAGAGAGAGGAAGAGAAGGAAGAGAGTTGGGGGAGAGATAGTGCGTGTATGTTGTGGGGAGAGAAAGATTGTTGGGGAAGGATAGAGAGGGATGAAAAGAAGGTCATGGGAAGAGAGGGAGACAAAGGGATATGAAGTGTTGTGCTGGGAACAAAGAGAGAGACAGGAAGAGAGTTGGGGAATGAGGGAGAGAGAGTGAGTGAGAGAAATTTTAGACAGACAAAGAGTAGAGTGATAGAAGTTTTACAGAGAAAGAAGTTTTGGAGAGAGAAATTTTAGAGAGTAAGTGAGAGGGAGAAAGAGGGAGATACAGAGAGTGTCAAATTCAATTTGTTCGATTATACCATACCCCTTTTCTTAGTTTTAGAGAGTGAGTGTTAGAGAGAGTGAGAAAGGTAGAAACGTATTGAAGAGAGACACAGAGAGAGTGCATTGGGGAGATAGAGAGAGTGTTGAGGAGAGAACGAGAGAGATAGAGAGAGGGTGGTAGGGTGAGAGGGATAGAGATTGGTTTTGAAGTTAGAGAGAGATAGGAAGAGAGGTAGAGAGAAGTTTCAGAGAGAGAGAGAGATAGACACATTGAAGAAAGAGAGAGAGAGGGGGGAAGTATTAGAGATAGAGAGAGACACGTTGGACAAAGAGATTGATAGAGAGAGTATGTGTTAGGGAGAAAGAGAGAAAATGAGAGAGGGAGGGAGGGAGGGAGGGAGAGAGAGATGTGTTGAGTCCAATTTCTTCCATTATACCATACCTTTTTTCTTAGTTTTAGAGAGTCATTGTTGGGAAGTTAGAGAGAGATAGGAAAAGAGATAAAGAGAGAGGTGTTTTAGAGAGAGACAGAGACAGACATGTTGGAGAAAGAGAGAGGGAAGTTTTAGAAATAAAGAGAGGCATGTTAGACAAAGAGAGTGTATGTGTGTGTGTTGGGGAGAGAGAGAACAAGAGATAGAGAGAGAAAGCAAGGTAGAGAATGATAGAAAGAAAAAGCATTAAGTCTAGTTTTTTCCATTATACCATACCCTTTTTCTTAGTTTTAGAGAGTGAATGAGAGAGAACAAGAGTAAGAAAGAGAGAGAGAGTTAGGGGAGAGAGAAAGTGTTAAGAAGGGAGTGAGAGTGATGGGGAGAGAGATAGAGAAAGAAAGAGGGTCAGACAGAGAAGGAGAAGTTTCAAAGACATAGAGAGTGAGTGAGAGAAATTGTTGTCAGAGAGGGATAGAAGTATTAGACAGAAGGCAAGAGAAGTTTTAAACAGAAGGGGAGAGAGAGAGAGAGAGAGAGAGAGAGAATGATGGGGAGAAAGAGAGTGTTAGGGAGAAAGCAAGAGAGATAGAGGGTGTTGGGGGAGAGAGAGAGAGCAAGAGATAGAGAAAGAAGGAGAAACAGCAGGAGACAGAGAGATGGAAAATGTGTGCATGTGTTATTAGAGGGAGATAGAGAGAGAGATTTGGGGGGAGAGATAGTGTCTGTATTTGTGTGTTGGGGAGAGTAGGAGATTGTTAGGGAGAGATAGAGAGAGATGGAAAGAAGGTGTTAGGGAGAGATAGAGAGAGATGGAAAGAAGGTGTTAGGGAGAGATAGAGAGAGATGGAAAGAAGGTGTTAGGGAGAGAAAGAGATGGAGTGTCTATGTGCATTGGGAACAAAGAGAGAGGAAGAGAGAGAGACTTAGGGAGTGGGAGGAGAGAGAGTGAGTGAGAGAGAAATCTTAGACAAATAGAGACATAAAGTGACCAAAGCTTTGAACAGAGAGAAGATTTAGAGAGAGAAAAGTTTTAGAAAGTGGGTGAGAGGGAGAAAGAGAGAGTGTCAAGTTCAAATTCTGCCATTATGCATACCCTTTTTCTCAGTTTTAGAGGGTGAGTATGTGAGAGAGAGAGAGACACGAAGAGAGATGTTGGAAGAGAAAGAAAGGGAGAGAGGGAGAGAGTGAGTGAGAAAGAGTTTTGAGGAGGGGTGAGAGAGTTAGAGAGAGGGAAAGAGAGAGAGATTGTTGGGAAGTTAGAGAGAGAAGTTTTAGAGTGAGAGATAGGCATGTTGGAGAAGGAGAGAGAGAGCAGAAAGTTATAGAGGCAAGAAAGACTTGTTAGACACAAAGAGAGATAGTGAAATCTAGAAAGAGAGAGAAGGAGAAGGGGAGAGAGAGACAAAGAGGGAGAAAAAGCTAGAAAGAGAGGTAGATAAATTTTAGACAAAAAGACATAGAAAGAGACAGAAGTTTTAGAGATAAAGTGAGAGAGGTTTTAAACACTGAGAGACAGACAGGGAGAGAGATAGTGTTTTGGGAAGGGAGAGAGAGAGAGAGAGAGAGAGAGAGAGAGAGAGAGAGAGAGAGAAACTTTAAACACAGAGAGAGAGAAAGAGGAGGGAAAGTGTCTATATTGGGGGGAGAGGGAGAGAAGGTGAGAGCGCAAGAGAGAGAATGAAAGAGAGTGTGTGTTGAGTAGAAAGGGAGAGGGAGGGAAGTTTCAAAGAGAGAGAGATATGTTGGACAGAAAGGGAGTGACAAGAGAGAGTGTGTTAGGGGAGAGAGAGATCACAAGAGAGAGGGAAGAGAGAGAGGGAATGAATGAGAGTGTGTTGGGGAGAGAGGGAGGGAGAGAGAGAGAGAGAAGAAAAGTGTTAAGTCCAATTTCTTTCATTATACCATAGCCTTTTTCTTAATTTTAGAGAGCAAGAGAGTGACATGTTGGGGAAAGAGAGAGTGAGTGGGATAGAAATTTTTGTTAGAGATGATGATAAAAGTATGGCAGATACAACTAATCCAATTCAAATTTCAAGTGGTCTAATTACAAGAGCTAGAGCTAAAAGGTTCAAGGAGGTTTTCAATGGATTAATGCAAAGTATTTGGGTTCAGGACCATTTTGTTGAGGCCAAAATACTTAGACTCAAGTGTAGATCAAGGATGGATTTCATTGATCCAAGTGTTGAAGTAATTTCAGCCTTTTTTTGAAGCCCATACATTTGGAAGGATTATTTTCAGCTCAAGCATGTGGAATTATTCAGCAATTATAGGCCATAATTAGCAAGATTCACATGGATTTGTGAGATTCGAGGAGATCAATTCGGCTGATTATTACTCAGTGATTTTGGGATAACTTTACTTTTTTTTATAGGATTTGGTTAGCCTTTTGGAATATATTTTTAGCAATTACTTTCATTAGGCTCATTATTTGGCTGATTATTCTCTTGTAAAGGCTGGTATGTCATATTTCTAGGAATTTTCTTTCTTTTGTTGTTTGTTTCCTTTTTCAAATTGTAATAACTCAGCCTATATATATGTATACCAAGGCTAAGAAGTTCATATCAATTTTTTGGATAAAAATTGAGAGTTTTTCTCTTTGGTTCTTCAAAGAACTTTTCAAACTTATCAAGAACTTGTTCTTGTGGCATTCATCCAATTTATCAAACGGTTTACCATCCCATTTGTGGTGTCTCCACATACCAAGGTTCATGTTTTCTTATAAACATCGGGTCAAGGTTTCCTGATATGAACCCACTTAACTCCACCTCAAAAGGTAACTTGTAAGGGGAGGTTTGTGAACTCATATATATAACACCCAAGACCTCTCTACCTAACCAATGTGGGACTTCATCATTTCCACCTATAAAAATCTGATCGTACAATGGTCTTGGGAATCAATTTCATTGACGAGTCTCGTTATTCTTGGCGGGGTTCACATCATTTTGGTATCAAAACACCGGTTTTAGCCTCAAGTTTTGCCTATCCAATTTTAGTTTTGCAGCCAATATTATTCGTTTTCCTTTCTTTAGATTCCAACTTCAGTTGATACATAATCAAAAAAAAAAAGGAAAGAAAAGAAAAGCTTAAAAAAAAAAAGAAAGAAAAGATAAGCTATGAAAAAAAAAATGTGGTATTCAGCGAAGAGAAAGAAGAACAAGTCAGACATTGCCAAAAACTCCCCTTTCTAGTATTCTTAACTCTTTTTAGTGATTTTATTGATTCTCTTGATTCCACACTCTTCCTTGAACCATTAATAAGCTTGTGATTGAATTGTTGCTGGAAAAGGTTCTTGTTTGGATAAGTTTGAAAAGAATTGAAAGAGAAAATTACAAGCAGAAAAAGGCAAAAATGGTAAGAGTAATAGAGGGAAAAGCCACAATTGTTGTGTGAAAACATGAGTGTTGAGAGAATTGTATTTGAGTGAAAAACATGTGAGGGAAATTATTTGTGAGGTCCTTTATCTTTTAACATTCTTTTTGCAGCAAAACCATGTCAAATAACATGACCAAAGGCATTCCCACAAGTTTGTCAAGAAGGGTTGATCCAAAGTTGCTCATGGATGCATTAATGGGAGAGATAAGAAGAGTGTTAAGAATGAAAATGAAGCAGGTTCATGAATGGTTAGATAGGGTAGAGAATGAACGCATGAGGAGCCACAAAATGTACAGAATGTGCATAGGAGGGAAAGAGTTCAACCAAAGGAAGTAAGGGTTGAACATGAAGAGTATTACGGGGCAGGTTTTGATGAGAAAGATGATCAGGATTCAGTTGTTAACTATAAGAGATATGGTGGACAAGGTAGAGAAGTTAGAAATTGAGAAGACAATAACTTGGGTAGTATTAAGATGAAGGATGTGTCATTTCAAGGTACATCTAATCCGAAAGCCTATGTTGAATGGGAGAAGAAGATGGAGTTTATTTTTAATTGCCACAACTATTCCAAAGCAAAGAAGATAAAATTGGCAGCCATCGAGTTCTCTAATTATGCCATTGTTTGGTGGGATCAATTGGTGCTAAATAAGAGGCAGAATGGAGAACGGCTGGTGGAAACTTGGGAGGAGATGAAGATGATGATGAGAAAGTGGTTTGTTCTAAGTCATTACTACCACGAGTTATACAAGAAGTTACAAGGTCTTTGGCAAGGAAACCAGAGTGTTGAGGATTACTATAAGGAGATGGAGATTGCAATGATCTAGGCTAAAGTTGAGGAAGATCGTGAAGCTACAATGGCTAGGTTTTTGCATGGTAAATTAGGAAATACATGATAGAGTAGAGATGCAGCATTACGTAGAATTAGAGGATATAGTGCACATGAAAGTGGAGCAACAACTCAATAGGAGGGGTAGCTCACATGTAGCCCAAAACTCAAGTTTTACTTCTTGAAAATCAAGTTCTACAAAGAAGGAAGACAAGCCTCAAGCATTCCCAACACCCAAACACAAATTTGAGCATAAAATCAAAAACTCTAGCAATGTTTCTCAAGGTAAAATTGATTCACCCACTACTCAAAATTGTGACATTAAGTGCTTTAAGTGTCAAGGTAGGGGACATATAGCAGCCAATGTCCAAACAAAAGGATTATGGTTATGCAAGACAACGGTGAAGTTGAGACTGAGAGCGAAGAAGACAATGAATCTATCCACCATTGGAGAATGTAGACGATGAAGAATATGCTGCCGAAGGAGAATTGTTGGTGGAAGAGTCCTAAGTGTGCAGGCCAAAGAAGATGAAGAGATGCAACATAAAAACATTTTTCACACTCAGTGTAACGTCAAAAACAAGGTATGTAGTGTGATTATCAATGAAGGAAGTTGTGCTAATGTTGCTAGCACAATTATGGTTGAAAAATTAGAGCCACCCACAATGAAAATCCCTAAACTGTACAAGCTGTAATGGCTCAATGATAGTGGCAAAGTGAGGGTGAACAAATAGTTGCTAGTCACTTTTTGTATTGGAAAGTATGAGGATGAAGTTTTGTGTGATATAATTCCAGTGCAAGTGGGGCATTTGCTATTAGGCCCACCATGGCAATTTGATTGGCCAGTTAAGCATGATGGCTACACAAACAAGTACTCATTCATGTTTAAGCAAAGAATAATCACTCTAGCTCCTATGACACCAAGACAGGTTTATGAAGACCAAGTGTGGCTACAAAAAAGAGTGAACAAAAAAGGAGTGACAGAAGAGAGCAAAAGAAAATGAGTAAAAATTTAAGAGAGCAAATAGGATAGGACAAGAAAATTGTGGGATAAAAAAAGAGAGCTGATTTGACTATTGAGACAAAAAAAGAGAGAACTCAAAAGAGCTTTTTATGCAAGAGCAAGTGAAGTGAAAATAGCACTGTTTTCAAATTAGCTAATGATTACTTTTGTACAAAGAGGCATTTTTGAGCACTAACAAATTGATCTTTCTTTGCTTAGTTCTATTGTTTCTCTTTTGCAAGATTATGATGATGTCTTTCCCAAGGAGGTCCCAAATGGTTTACCCCTTATTTGAGGGATTGAGCATCTAATTGACTTCATACTTGATGCTTCCATTCCAAACTGACTAGCCCACCAAACTAATCTCAAGGAGACAAAGGAGTTACAACGATAAGTTAGTGAATTGATGGAAAAGGGGTATGTGAGAGAAAGCATGAGCCCATGTGTCATACTGGTGATTTTGGTGCCTACGAAGGATGGGTCATGGAGAATGTGTGTTGATTGCTAAGCCATCAACAATATTACAATAAAGTACCACCACCCTATTCCTCACTTAGATGATATGTCAAATGAGCTACATGATGCTTGTGTGTTTTCAAAAACTAACTTGAAAATTGGATATCATCAAATAAGAATGAAAGAGGGAGACGAATGGAAAACTACTTTTAAAACAAAACATGGATTGTATGAGTGGCTATGATGCCATTTGGACTAACTAATGCAGCAAGTACTTTCATGTGATTAATGAACCATGTTTTACATCCTTTTATAGGTAGGTTTGTTGTTATGTATTTTGATGATATACTCATTTATAGCAAGAGTTTGGCTAATCACATTTTGCATTTGTGTTGAAGTTCTCAAGAATCTTAGAAGGAAGGCGCAAGAAGAAGAAAGAAAGAAAGCTCAGAACTCCTAGATGTGAAAGTTCTGAAATGTAAATCTGATTCAAATGAATTAATCTACAAATGATGTAGCTGAGATTACAATTTATAGACTAAGACTCAATTACTGAATTACACTAATGTCCCTAAGTAATAAACTGAAGACAAGACTAATAGAGCAAGATCAGAACCACATGAGACTCCTCCTTAAGCACTGCACCTGCCCCCCACCAAGACAAGCAGCCTAAGCATCCTTATCTCTAACATCCCCCCTCAAGATCAGTGGCATGACTTGGAAGAGGAATGACACTGAGCTTGTCTCTAAGTTGAAGAAACCTTGAAGTTGAGACTGCCTTGGTGAGGATATCTGCTGTTTGATCAAGAGACGGAATATGATAGACTTTAATTTCTTTATTGTTAACCTTTTCACGAACAAAATAAAGATCTAGTTCAATATGCTTAGTCTTTGAATGAAGGACCGGATTTGCTGACAAGCTGACTATGCTCATATTGTCACAATATATTCTAGGAACTTTTGGTAGTTGAATGCTGAGTTCTTTGAGTAAAGACTGCAGCCAAGCCAATTCTGCCACTGCACTTGCAAGACTCCTATATTCAGTTTCAGTACTTGATCTAGACACTGTTGCTTGCTTTTTAGATGACCAAGAAACGAGATTAGGGCCAAGATAAACACAAAAACCTGAGGTGCTGCGCCTATCATCAATGTCTAACGCCCAATCAGCATCACAAAAGGCAGTGAGCTCAAGAGCAGATGATCTTTGGAGAACTAGAGCATGACATATGGTGCCTGCTAGATACCTCAGTATTCGTTTAACCAACTTCCAATGTACATCTGTAGGGCAATGCATAAACTGACAAGCTTTGTTCACACTATATGATAATTCTAGTCTAGTAATGGTAATATATTGTAATGCTCTCACAAGAGATCTGTATGCAGCTTGATCAGAAATAGGAGAACCACTACTAGCTGAGATATGTGGTGTTGAGACCATAGGAAAGGGCATAGACTTCGCACATTGCATACCAGCTCTAGTAAGAAGATCCTTAATGTATTTGGACTGAGATAAGTATATTGCACTAGCAGAACTGTAAGTAACTTCAATACCTAAGAAGTATTTAAGTTTCCCAAGATCCTTTAATGAGAACTTTGCATTCAGTTGATCAATCAAGTGCTGAATCAAAGTTGGTGAGGATCCAGTAATCAAAATATCATCCACATAGACTAAAACATAGAGAGAATGATGAGAAGTAACTTGAAGAAACAAGGAAGAATCACATTTTGCCTTGGTAAAACCAAGATCAAGTAAAGCTTCAGACAATTTTTGAAACCATGCACGAGGAGCTTGCTTAAGGCCATAGAGAGCCTTATGAAGCTTGCAAACTTGAGATGAGTCAGCTGATTCATATCCAGGAGGCTGCAGCATGTATACATCTTCATTCAAATCACCATTTAAAAAGGCATTATTAACATCAATTTGATGGATGTTCCACCCTTTTGATAAGGCCAAAGTAAGAAGAACCCGAATTGTGACTGGTTTTACTACTGGACTGAAAACTTCATGAAAATCAACTCCTGCCTCCTGATTATACCCTTTTGCAACTAATCTTGCTTTATATTTGTTGACAGTGCCATCTGGATTTTCTTTAACTTTAAACACCCATTTGCACCCTATAGGCCTCCTATCTCTTGTTGCTCATGAGCACTGCATACTCAAGATCCATGGCACACTTCCATTCTGGTATATTAAGAGCTTCTTCAATAGTTTGAGGCTCTCTAGAGACAGTAAGTGTTGTTGGTACAGTTCCTCTTGCTTTGCTACTAGTCACCATTGAGTGATTGTTTGAATTGAGTGCCCTTGCTTTGCTACGGGTCACCATTGGGTGGACATTTTGAGGCAGACGTTGAGGAACTTCAAACTCTGCAGAGGGACCTGAAACATGTTGCAAAGAATCCATAATATTGGTATTATTAGCAAGTGCACATGAGTTATTTGTTTGTTCAGCAAATGCATTGGTATTCTGAGTATGTCTTGCATTAGAGAATGATAGAATAAGAGGTATGGCTGAAGGTAAAGGAGAAACAAAATGTGATTTGTTACTGGAAGGTGACTGCTATGAGGAACCCTTGCTGTTCTTGAATGGAAAGCTACTTTCATTAAATATGACATCTCTAGATATAATTGTTTTCCCATCAGGATGCAGACACTTGTATCCTTTGTGTGCTGGACTATAACCAAGAAAGGTGCACTCAATGGATTTGAACTGAAACTTGGGATTATTGTAGGGCCTTAGGTTAGGATAGGCTGCACACCCAAAGACTTTAAGAGAAGAATAATCAGGTTTGATTTTGTATAAGGCTTGAAAAGGAGTAGAACCATTTAAAACTGGTGTGGGTAGTCTATTAATGAGATACATAGCTGTGCTAAAAGCTTTAGTCCAAAATGAACTAGGTAAAGATGATTGGTGAAGCAAGGCTAGTCCAGTCTCAGTTATATGCCTATGTTTCCTTTCTGCAAGCCCATTTTGTTCATGTGTATAAGGACATGAAACACGATGAACTATCCCTTGATCTTTCAAATATTCAGTGAAAGCTCTAAATTCTCCTCCCCAATCAGTTTGTAAGGCAAGGATTTTGTGGTTGGTTTGAAGTTCTACTTGTTTCTTGAAATGAATAAAGGTCTGCAATGCATCAGACTTGCTTTTGAGGAAGTAAATCCATGTGTAACAGGTGAAGGTATCTACAAACTGTATGTAATATCTGTGTCCCTCTTTTGACAGCATAGGTGCTGGTCCCCAAAAATCAGAATGAATTAGTTGAAGAGGTTTTGAGTATTCTGTTTGAGAAGAGGCAAAAGGAAATTTATGTAATTTACTAAGGCAGCAAGATGAACAAAAAGAAAGCTCTTTATTTGGTATTCTGATATTACAAGAAGTGAGTACACTATTGACAGTTTGTACAGAAGCATGGCCCAATCTAACATGCCATTTGTCTAACTCAGAACAAGAATTTAACAAAGAAGAAGTATGAGAACTATGTACAGCAGGTGAAGTAACATTTGGTGACTGAGTTGACACTTTTACAGTGGCATACGGTTCCTTTTCAATATGAAACTGATCAAAGACATACAAGCCTTTTCTAACAGTCCCCTTCAAAAGTATTTGATGAGTATCCTGAGATTTAACATAAGAGTCAGGATGGAACTCAAAATAGACATAATTGTCTTTTACAAACTGAGAGACACTCACAAGATTTTTGGTAATATTTGGAACATGAAGAAGTGAGTTTAGGTAAAGATTTTGATTAGAAAAGCAAGACTTAATCTGAGAATTACTAATGTTTTTAACGAACAAACCTGAGCCATTACCAATGTGCACCTTCTCCTTTCCATTATATGGAGTCTTCTGCACAATGTTAGAGGCATCCACTGTCACAAGATTAGTGGCCCCAGAATCAGGATACCATTCTTGATCAATGCCATTGCTGCTGCTGTTAGAAGTGAGCATTGCATAGGGTGTGTTTCTGACACTGCCATTGGCGCCATTGGCTATTTTGCTGAAGTGGCTAGGCACTTGAGCTGGTCCTTGAAAACTTTCATCAAATCTGTGATAACAACTCCAGAACTGATGTCCATATCTCCCACATAATTGACATTGAATGTTGCTTTTATTAGAAAACCTTCCATTCCTACTAGCAAACCGCCCATTGTTGTAACTCCCTTTGCCTCTGAAAAAGTTTCCTCTACCTCCAAACCTTCCTCTATTTGCATACTGACCAGGGAAACTTTGATAACCACTTCGGTTCACATTGTAATTCTGAGGATGTATAGCAAGATTCACTGTCATAGCTTCTACTTCTTTATGATGCTTCTCAATTCTATTTTCTTGTGCAAGCAATAATGCTTCAATCTCTTCTACTGAATACGGATCAGTTCTAGAAAGAATGGATGTAACAAAACCATCATATTCTGAGGAAAGACCATCAAGAATTACCTCTATATGGTCACTTTCTGTAATTGCATGTCCAACTGAAGCCAAAGAATCAACAAGATTCTTGATCTTTAAAAGATAATCAGTGGCTGTCATGGACCCCTTCTTCATAGTCTGTAGCTGCGCCTTGAATTGCTTGATCTTTGCCTTTGTATGAGAAGCAAAGAAAGTTTCCACCTTTTCCCAGACCTGGTACGAGTATTCACATCCCATCATTCTTGTAAGAATGTTTTTTGACATTGTTGACAGCAGCCAAGACAGCAAGAGCTGATATTGCTTCTTCCAAAGAACATACTGCTGACTCAAGATCCCAAGAACTCTTCCTTGCAAATCTTGATGGCACTTCTTGACCACCACTGATGTATTTCTCTAGTTCATGCCCTCTGATGGCTGCAAGAACTTGTTGTTTCCAGAGTAGATAGGAATTGCTGTCTAATTTCACAGAAATAGAATGACTAAAAGAAACTAGTGAAGCATTCAAAGATGCTAAAGAAAACGTATTCATATTCTCTCCCATTGGATCAAAGCTCTGATACCATGTTGAAGTTCTCAAGAATCTTAGAAGGAAGGCGCAAGAAGAAGAAAGAAAGAAAGTTCAGAACTCCTAGATGTGAAAGTTCTGAAATGTAAATCTGATTCAAATGAATTAATCTACAAATGATGTAGCTGAGATTACAATTTATAGACTAAGACTCAATTACTGAATTACACTAATGTCCCTAAGTAATAAACTGAAGACAAGACTAATAGAGCAAGATCAGAACCACACGAGACTCCTCCTTAAGCACTGCACCTGCACCCATCAAGACAAGCAGCCTAAGCAGCCTTATCTCTAACAATTTGAAATCTATTTTGGAGGTGCTTAGAAAAGAGAAGTTGTATGCTAACATGAAAAAGTACACCTTTTGCATCAATAAGCTTGTGTTTCTTGGGTGCACCTTTCACACTCATCATGAATCCTTGAAGCATCTGAAGGATCAACACAAGTTGAATAGGAGGCATGTGCGATGGGTGGAGTTCATTGAGACATTCCCATATGTCACTCAATATAAGCAAGGTGATGATTTGAGGACAAATCCTGTTTAAGAAGAGCGGAATAATGATAAAAGCATGGCAGATACGGCTTATTCAATTCAAATTCCAAGTGGTCCAATTACAAGAGCTAGAGCTAAAAAGTTCAAGAAGGCTTTCAATGGATTGATGTAGAGCATTTGGGTTGAGAAGCATTTTTTTTAGGCCTGAATACTTAGACTCAAGTGCAGATCAAGGAGGAATTTCGTTGATCCAAGTGGTGGAGCAATTTCAACCTCTTTCTGAAGCCCATACACTTGGAAGGAGTAATTTCAGCCTTTTACTAAAACCCATACAATTGGAGGGATTACATTCAGCTCAAGCATGTGTAATCATTCAGCAATTACAGGCCATAATTAGCAAAATTCACATGGATTTGAGAGATTCTAGGAGATCAATTTGGCTGATTATTACCCAGCAATTTTGGGATAACTTTCCTTCTTTTATAGGATTTGGTCAGCCTTTTGGAATATATTTTTACCAATTACTTTCATTGGGCTGATTATTCTTGTGTAAAGGCCGGCATGCCATAATTCTAGGAATTTCCTTTCTTTTACTATTTGTTTCCTTTTTCAAATTGTAATAACTCAGCCTATATATATGTATACCAAGTTTGAGAAGTTCAAATCAGTTCTCTTTGGTTCTTTATAGAACTTTCCAAACTTATCAAGAACTTGTTCTTGTGGCATTCATTCAACTTATCAAATGGTTTGCCATCCCATTTGTGGCATCTCCATATACCAAGGATCGTGTTTTCATATAAATGTTGGTTAAGATTTTGACTACAAAAAGTCTGATCGTAAAATGGTCTTGGGAATCAATATCATTGATAGGTCTTATTATTCTTGGCAGGGTTTGCATCAAGAGAGATAGAGACAAAACTATTAGAGAGAAGGTAAGAGAAGTTTTAACAGAGAGAGGTAGAGAGGTGTGCTGGACAGAGTGATAGAGGGGGAGAGAGAGACAAAGAGACAGAGAGAGGGAGAGGGAGAGAGAGTGAGAGAGAGGGGGGGGGAATGTGTGTAAGTGTTGGGGGCATAGAGAGAGAGTGTGTGTAATAGAGAAGTTGTTCAGGGGGGAGAGAGTTGGGAAGCAGGGGAGGAGAGAGAGTGATTGAGAGAAAAATTACAGAGAGAGAGAGTATGTGTGTGAAAGAGAGAATATGAGAGAGAGAGACTGACAAAGAGAGAAAAGTTTTAGAGAGAGTAAGAGAAGTTTTAAAGAGAGAGACAAAGAGAGAGCAATAAAGAGAGGAAGGAGAGAGACTGCATTGGGAAGAGAGGGAGAAGAGAGAGAGAGGAAGTTTTAGAGACAAAAAGAGATGTGTTGGAGAGAGAGAGAGAGCAATAGAGAGAGTGTGTGTTGGAGAGTGAGAGAGAGCAATAGAGAGAGTGTTTGTTGGAGAGTGAGAGAGAGTAATAGGGAGAGAGATAGAGAGAGAGAGAGGGAGAGAGGGAAATTTTAGAAAGAGAAGGAGAAGTTTTAGAGACAAAGAGAGAGTGAGTGATAAATTTTTGTCAGAGACAGTAGAGATAGAAGTATTAGAGAGAAGGCAAGAGAAGTTTTAAACACAAAGAGAGAGAGAGATGTTGGATAGAGAGATAGAGGGAGTGAGAGAGCAATAAAGAGACTAAGCAAGAGAGAGATAATGATGGGGAGAGAGAGATGTGTTAGGGAGGGAGCAAGAGAGATGGAGGGAGGGTGTTTGGGGGAGAAAGAGCAAAAGACAGAGTGAAGGGAAGAGGGAGTTATCCAAGTGGGAGAGATAGAGAAAGGGTGTTGGGGAGAGAGAGGTAGTGTTTGTTGGCAAGAGAGAGAGAGAGAGACAAAGACAGATAAAGAAGTTTTAGAGAGAGAGAGGTAGACGGAGAGAATGTGTTTGTGTAAGTGTGCTGGGGAGAGAGAGAAAGATTGTTGGGGAGGGATAGAGAGAGATGGAAGAGGGTGTTGCAGAGAGAGAGAGTAAGTGAGTGAGAGGGAAATTTTAGGCAGAGAGACATAGATTGATAGAAGTTTTAAATAGACAGAAGATTTAGAGAGTGGCTGGGAGGGAGAAAAAGAGAGATAGAGACGGTGTCAAGTTCAATTTCTTTGATTATACCATACCCTTTTTTATTTTAGAGAGCAACTGTATGGGGGAGAGAGAGAGAGAGAGAGAGTTTGTGTTGGGGGGACAGAGACAGTGTTGAGATGGGAACAAGAGAGATAGAGAGAGAGGGTGTAGGGGGAGCAGGGGAGAGAGAGAGAGAGAGAGAGAGAGAGAGAGATTGTTGGGAACTTAGTGAGAGACAAGGAGAGAGGTAAAGAGAGAGAGAAGTTTTTGGATGAAATCCCACATCAGTTAGGCAGAGAGGTCTTGGGTGTTATATATATGGGTTCACAAACTTTTCCTTACGAGGTAGCTTTTGAGGTGAAGTTAGGCAGATTCATATCAGTTTTAGAGAGAGAGAAAGACATGTAAGATAAGGGGAGAAAGGGAAGTTTCAAAGACGAGAGACACTTGTTGAATAGAGAGAGAGGCGGAGAGCAAGAGAGAGGGACAGTTTGTTGGACAGAGAGATAAAGGGACAAGATGGAGAGGAAGAGAGAAGTTGTATTGCAAAGAGAGAATGTGCTAGGCAGACAAAGAGAAAGTGTTGAGGAGGGAGTGAGAGAGATAGATTGAGTGGGTGTTAGAGGAAGAGGGAGAGAAAGAAAGACTGTTGGGAAGTTAGAGAGAGACAGGGAGAGAGGCAAAGAGAGAGAGAAGTTTTAGAGAGTGAGAGACAGATATGTTGGATAAAGAGAGAGAGGGAAGTTTTAAAGACAAAGAGGGACATGTTAATAGAGAGAGAACAATAGAGAGTGAGTGTGTTGGGGGGGGGCAAGAGAGAATGAGAGACAGCGAGAGAGAGTGAGAGAGAGAAAAGTTTTAAAGAGAGCGAGAGAAGTTCTAAAGAGAAAGACTTAAAGAGTGTAAAGTTTTGGAGAGAGAGAGTTGTTTCAGAGGCAGAAAGAGAGACAGGGTTGGAGAGAGAGAAGTTTTAGAGAGTGAGTGAGAGGGAGATAGAGAGAGTGTCAAGTTCAATTTCTTCCATTATGCCATACCCTTTTATTTAGTTTTAGAGAGTAAGTGAGGAAGAGAGAAAGGAGAGAGAGTGAGGGAGAGTTTGTGTTGGGGGGAGAGAGAGAAAGTGTTAGGGAGACAAAGAGAGACTATTGAGGAGGGAGTGAGAGAGATAGAGAGTGGGAGAGAGAGATTGTTGGGAAGTTAGAGAGAGACAAGGACAGAGGTAAAGAGCGGGAGAAGTTTTAGAGAGTGAAAGACAGATATGTTGGATAAAGAGAGAGAAAGAAGTTTTAGAGACAGAGAGAGACACATTGGATAGTGAGAGTATGATAGAGAGAGTGTGTATGTTGGGGGGAGAAAGAGAACAAGAGAGCAAGACAGAGAAAACAGGAGTGTGAGGGGAAGAGAGAAAACTGGGAGAGAGAAAGTTTTAGGGAGTCACTAAAAGACAGAGAGGGTGAGAGATGTTTTAAAGAGAGAGACAAAGAGAGAGAAATTTTATAGAGTTGTTTTAGAGGGAAAAGAAGAGTAAGGAGAGAAAGAGGGAAAGTGAGGGAGAGAAAGAGAAGATTCAGAGAGACAAAGAGAAAGAAGTTTTAGAAGCAAGACAAGGAGGAAAGAGAGGGGGGGTGGGGAGGGAGAAGTTTTGGAGAGTGAGAGGGAGAAAGAGAGAGATAAAGAGAGTGTTGAGTTCAATTTCTTCCATTATGCCATATCCTTTTTCTTAGTTTTAGAGAGTAAGTGAGAGACAACGAGGAAGAGATAGAGGGAGAGATGTGATCGAGAGAGAATGAGAGAGAGTGACAGTGAGAGAGAGAGAGACTGGGAGAGAGAAAAGTTTTAGAGAGACAAAGAGAGGGAGAAAGAGAGTGAGAGAAGTTTTAAAGAGAGAGGGACAAAGAGAGAGAGAAGTTTTAGAGGGAAAAAGAGAGTAAGTGAGAGAGAAAGAGGGAGAGAAAGAGAGGATTTAGAGAGAAAGAAGTTTTAGAGAGCAAGCCAAAGAGTGACAGAGAGAGAGGGGTGGGGAGAGAGAGGGTTTAAAGAGTAAGTAAAAGGGAGAAAGAGAGAGACAAAGAGAGTGTCAAGTTCAATTTCTTCCATTGTGCTATACCCCTTTCTTAGTTTGAGAGAGTGAGAGAGAGACAGAGACAAAGAGAGAGGAAGAGAAAGTTTTTGTTGCGGAGAGAGAGAGAATGCATTGGGGAGACAAAGATGGAGAGTTGAAGAGGGAGTGAGACAGATAGAGAGAGGGAGTTCGCAGGAGGGGAGAGAGAAAGGAAGTGAGGTAAAGAAAGAGAGAAGCTTTTTAGAGAGACAAATATGTTGGAGAAAGAGAGAGGGAAGTTTTAGAGAGAGAGAGACATGTTGGATTTGGATGGAGCGATAAAGTTGTGTGTTGGAGAGAAATGAATGTAAGAGAGAGAGAGAGTGTGTGTTAAGACCGATTTATTCCACTATACAATACCCTTTTTCTTAGTTTTAGAGAGAGAGAGAGAGAGATGGTGTGTATCTTGAGGGGGACAGAGACTTGCAAAGAGAGAATGAGATGTGTTTGAGAGAGAGAGCAGGCACTGGGAAGATATATAGAGACAGCATGTAAGTGTGTGTTGGGAAGAGAGAGACAAGGAGAGAGAGAAGGAGATAGCATGACAGAGATGGAGAGAGACAGAGAGCAACAAAGAGGGATAGTGTGTTGGAAGAGTGATTGAAGAGAGAGAGGGAGAAGAAGAGAGAGCTTGTGCTGGGGAGACAGAGTGTTGAGGAGGAAGTGAGAGAGATAGAGTGAGTGGGTGTTCAGGGGAGAGGGAAGGAGGGAGAGAGAGAGAGAGAGGAAGTTTTAGAGATAGAGAGAGACATGTTGGACAAAGAGAGAGCAATAAAGAGAGTTTGTGTTGGGGAGAGAGATAAAGAGAGTATTGAGGTGGGAGTGAGAGTGATAAGGAGAGGGATAGAGAAAGGGAGAGGGAGAGAGAAATTTTAGAGAGAGAAGGAGAAGTTTCAGAGATAGTGAGAGAGTGGGTGATAAATTTTTATGAGATAGTGAGAGATAGAAGTATTAGAAAGAAGGCACAAGAAGTTTCAAACACAGAGAGAGAGAGAGAGAGAGAGAGAGAGATGTTGGATAGAAGATAAAGGGTGTGAGAGAGCGACAAAGAGACCAAGAGAGAGAGAGATAATGATGGGGAGTGTTAAGAATGGAGCAAGAGTGATAGAGAGAGTGGTTGGGGGGAGAGAGTGCAAGAGATAGAGAGAAGGGGAGAGAGAGGGAGTTGGGGAGGAAGCAAGAGAGACAAAGAGAGGGTGTTGGGGAGTGAGAGTGCATGTTGGCAAGAGAGAGAGAGACAGATAGAGAAGTTTTAGAGAGAAACTGAGAGAGAAGTTTTAGAGAGAGAGGCTTGGCAAGCAAGAGAGAGATAGATAGAGAAGTTTTAGAGACTAAGTGAGAGGGAGATAGAGAGTGAGTGTGAGAGAGAAAGTGAGAAGGGTAGAAACATGCTCGAGAGAGAAAAAGAGAGAGAGTGTTGAGGAGTGGACAAGAGAGATAGAGAGAGGGTGATAGGGGGAGAGGGACAGAGATTGTTGGGAAGTTAAGGAGAGATAGGAAGAGAGGTAAAGAGAGAGAAGTTTCAGAAAGGAGAGAGAGATTGACACATTGGAGACTGAGAGAGAGAGAGAGAGAGAGAGAGAGAGAGAGAGGGAAGTTTTAGAGATAGAGAGAGACATGTTGGACAGAGAGAGTGATAGAGAGAGAGTGTGTTAGGGAGAGAGAGAGAGAGAGAATGAGAGAGGATGGGAAGGAAGGGGAGAGAGATGTGTTGAGTCCAATTCCTTCCATTATGCCCTTTTTCTTAGTTTTAGAGAATGAGTGAGAGAGAGAAAGAGATAGAGAGAGACATGTTGGACAGAGAGAGTGATAGAGAGAGAGTGTGTTAGGGAGAGAGAGAGAGAGAGAATGAGAGAGGATGGGAAGGAAGGGGAGAGAGATGTGTTGAGTCCAATTCCTTCCATTATGCCCTTTTTCTTAGTTTTAGAGAATGAGTGAGAGAGAGAAAGAGATAGAGAGAGACATTGTTGGGAAGTTAGAGAGAGAAACATGTTGGAGAAAGAGAGAGGAAAGTTTTAGAAATAGAGAGAGGCATGTTAGACAAAGAGAGTGTGTTGGGGAGAGAGGGAGAGAACAAGAGATAGAGAGAGAGCAAGGGAGAGAATGACAGATAGAAAGAGCATTATGTCCAGTTTCTTCCATTATACCATACCCTTTTCTTAGTTTTAGAGAGTAAGCAAGAAACAAAGAGAGTTGGCGGAGAGAGAAAGTGGTGAGAAAGGAGCAAGAGTGTTAGGGGGAGAGATAGAGAAAGAGAGAGAGAGAAACGTGTTGGATAGAGAGATAGAAGGAGAAAGGGTGAAAAAGAGAGAGAGAGATTATGATGGGGAGAAAGAGTGTTAGGGAGGTAGCAAGAGAGATAGAGAGTGGGGGAGAGAGAGCAAGAGACAGGGAGAGAATGAGAGAGAGACAAGGAGAAACAGCAAGAGAAAGAGAGAGGGAAAATGTGTGCATGTGTTGATTAGACAGAGGTGGAGAAAGAGAGAGTTGGGGGAGGGACAGAGTCCTGTGTGCATGTGTTGGGGGGGGGGAGAGAGAGATTGTTGGTGAGGGGTAGAGAGAGATGAAAGAAGGTGTTAGGGAGAGAGAGAGAGAGAGAGAGAGAGAGAGAGAGAGAGAGAGAGAGAGAGAGAGAGAGAGAGATATGGAGTGTTTGTGTGCGTTGTGGACAAAGAGAGAGGAAGAGAAACAGAGAGTTAGGGAGTAGGGGGAGAGAGAGTGAGTGAGAGAGAAGTTTTAGACAAATATAGACATAGAGTGACAAATGCTTTAAACAAAGAGAAGATTTAGAAAGAGAAGTTGTAGAAAGTGGGTGAGAGGGAGAAAGAGAGAGTATCAAGCTCAGTTTCTTCCATTATGCCATACCTTATTTCTTAGTTTTAGAGAGTAAGCGTGTGTGTGTGTGTGTGTGTGTGTGTGAGAGAGAGAGAGAGAGAGAGAGAGAGAGAGAGAGGAAGAAAGAGTTTGTGTTGGGAAGACACAGATAGAGTGTTGAGGAGGGGTGAGAAAAATTTTAGACAAACAGAGAGAGAGTGAGACTGGCAAAGAGCAAAAAGTTTTAGATTAGAGAGTAAGAGAAGTTTTAAAGAGAGAGAGAAGTTTTGGAGAGAGAGTTGTTCTACAGGAAGAAAGAGAGTAAGAGAGAGAGAAAGAGAAGATTTAGAGAGAAAGAGAGACAAAGAGAGAGAACTTTTAGTGAGTGAGTGAGAAGGAGAAAGAGAGAGATAGAGAGTGTCAAGTTAAATTTCTTCCATTATGTCATAACCTTTTTCTTAGTTTTAGAGAGTGAGTGAGAGACAGAGAGAGAAAGAGAAAGAGGAAGAGAGAGTTTGTGTTAGGGAGAGAAAGAAAGAGAATATGTTGGGGAGATAGAGAGAGTGTTGAGGAGGGAGCGAGAAAGATAGAGAGAGAGGTTTTAAACACACACAGAGAGATAGACATGTTGAAAAGTGAGAGAAAGAGTGAGAAAGATAGAGTATGTGTTAGGCAGATAGAGAGATAGGGAGAGAGTGTGTGTTTTGTGAAGAGAGAGACAGAGAGTGGGAGAGAGAGGTTAGAGAAAGTGCCTGACTTGGGAAGAGGGAGAGAGAAGGTTAGAGCACAAGAGAGAATGAGAGAGTTTGTGTTGGGTAGAGAGAGAGGGAGGGAAGTTTCAAAGAGAGAGAGAGATGTGTTGGACAAAGAGAAAGCAACAAGAGAGAGAGTGTGGTAGGGGAGAGGTAGGGATCATGAGAGAGAGAGGGGACGGAGGGAATGAGAGAGTGTGTTGGGGAGAGAGGGGGAGCAGAGAAAGGTAGAGTGTTAAGTCCAATTTCTTCCATTATACCATACCCTTTTTCTTAATTTTAGAGAGTGAGAGAGAGACGTGTTTGCGAGAGAGAGACTGAGTGAGAGAGAAATTTGTGTTGGAGAGATAGAGAAAAAACTATTAAAGAGAAGGTTAAGAGAAGTTTTAAATGGAGGGAGAGGTAGAGAGACATGTTGGACAGAGAGATAGAAGGAGAGAGAGAGCTACAAAGAGTGACAGAGAGAGGGAGAGACAAAGAGAGCAAGATAGGAGGGGAATGTGTGCAAGTGCTGGGGGGGGAGAGAGAAGGATTGTTGGGGAAGGAAAAAGAGAGATAGATAGAGTTTGTTTGGAGGGCAGAGGGAGAGAGACACAGAGGAGAGAGATAGAGAGAGAGAATTAGGGAGCAGGGGAGGGAGAGAGATTGAGAGAGAAATTTTAGACAAATAGAGAGATAGAGTGACAAAAGGTTTAAAATGAGAGAAGTTCTGGAGAGGGGCATGTTGGATAGAGAGAGTGTGTGCAGGGACAGAGAGCGATGGTGTGTATCTTGGGGGGAGAGAGAGTTGCAAAGAGAGAGAGAAGGAGGATTTAGTGAGAGAGAATGAGACAAGTTTGAGAGAGAGAGAGAGAGAGTGCTAGGAAGATATATAGAGTGCGTATGTGTGTGTGTGTGTGTGTGTTAGGAAGAGAGAGAGAGACTGAGAGAGGGAGAGAGAGAAGGAGAGAGCATGACAAAGATGGAGAGAGACAGAGAGCAAGAAAGAGGAAAAGTGTGTTGGACAGAGTGATAGAGGGGGAGAGAGGGAGAGGAAGAGAGAGCTTGTACCAGGAAGACAAAAAAAGAGTGTTGAGGAGGGAAAGAGATAGAATAAGTGGGTGTTAGGAGGAGAGGGAGGGACAGAGGGGAAAGGAGAGAGAGAGAGAGAGGAGGTTTTAGAGATAGAGAGAGACATGTTGGACAAAGAGAGAACAATAGAGAGAGTGTGTGTTGGAGAGAGAGTACTAAGGTGGGAGTAAGAGTGATAGGGTGAGAGATAGAGGAAGAGAGAGGAAGAGAGAGGGAGAGAGAGAAATTTTAGAAAGAGAAGCAGAAGTTTTAGAAACAGAGAGAGTGAGTGACAAATTTTTGTCAGAGACAGTGAGAGATAGAAGTGTTAGAAAGAAGGCAACAGAAGTTTAAACATTGAGAGAGAGAGAGAGACACATGTTGGACAGAGAGATAGAGGGAGTGACAAAGCAACAAAGAGAATGAGAGAGAGAGAGAGAGAGAGAGAGAGAGATAACGATGGGGAGAGAGAGTGTGTTAGCGAAGGAGAAGGAGAGATAGAGGGATGGTGTTTAGGGGAGAGATACCAAGAGACAGAGGGAAGGAGAGAGAGAAAGTGAGGGAGAAAAGGAGTTAGGCAGGAAACAAGAGAGATAAAGAGAGGGTGTTAGGTAGAAAGACATAGTGTGTTGGCAAGAGAGAGAGAGACAGATACAGAAGGTTTAGAGAGAGAGGCAGAGAGAGAATGTGTCTGTGTGAGTGTGTTGGGGAGAGAGAAAGATTGTTGGGGAGGGATAGAGAGATATGGAAAAAGGCTGTTGGGAAGAAGGAGAGGGAGAGAGGGAGAGTAGGAAAGATAGAGTAAGTGAGTGAGAGAGAAATTTTAGACAGAGAGATATGGAGTGATAAGAGTTTTAAATAGACAAAAGATTTAGAGAGAGAAGTTTTAGAGGGTGGCTAGGACGGAGAAAAAGAGAGATAGAGAGAGTGTCAAGTTCAATTTTTTCCATTACATCATACCCTTTTTCTTAGTTTTAGAGAGTGAGTGTGTGTGAGAGAGAGGAGGAGAGACATATTGGGGGAAGAGAGAGGAAGAGAGAGTTTGTGTTGGGGAGACAGATAGAGTGTTGAGAAGGGACAAGAGAGATAGAGAGAGGGTGACAGGGGAGGGGAGGAGAGAGAGATTGTTGGAAACTTAGAGAGAGATAGGGAGAGAGGTAAAGAGAGAGAAAGGCATGTTGGAGAAGGGAGAAAGGGAAGTTTTAGAGATGAGAAAGACTTGTTGGACAGAGAGGGAGAGGAAGAGAGTTTGTATTCAGAGAGAGAATGATGAAGTCCTACATTGGTTAGGTAGAGAGGTCTTGAGTGTTATATATTTGGGTTTACAAACGTTCCCTTATGAGCTAGCTTTTGAGGTGGAGTTGGGTGGGTTCATATCATATGGTATCAGAGCCTGCCTATGCTCTGGTCGGTGTGGGTCATGAATCTTAGTTCTCTATACAAGGACATATAGTTTAAAGGGATCGAGAATGATAAAGTCCTACATCGATTAGGCAGAGAGGTCTTAGGTGTTATATATATGAGATCACAAACTTACCCTTACGAACTAGCTTTTGAGGTATTGTTAGGAGGGCTCATATCAGAGAATGTGTTGGGAAGACACAAAGAGTGTTGAGGAGGGAGTGAGAGAGATAGATTGAGTGGGTGTTAAGGGGAGAGGGAGAGAGAGAGAGAAGATTTAGAGGGTGAGAGACAGATCCTGTGGATAAAGAGAGAGAGAAAAGTTTTAGAGATAAAGAGGGACATGTTGGACAGAGAGAGCAATAGAGAGAGAGAGTGTATGTGGGGGGAGAGAGAGAATGAGAGACATAGAGAGAGAGTGGGAGAGAGAAAAGTTTTAAAGAGAGAGACTTAGAGAGTGTGACGTTTCAGAGTGAGAGAGAGAAAAGTTTTAAAGAGAGAGACTTAGAGAGTGCGACATTTCAGAGTGAGAGAGTTGTTTCAGAGGGAGAAAGAGAGTAAGTGAGAGAGAAAGAGAAAATTTAGAGAGAAAAAGAGACAAAGAGAGAGAAGTTTTAGAGAGTGAGACAAGGAAGGAAGGATAGAGAGTTGGAGACAGAGAGTGAGGGAGAGAACTTTTAGAGAGTGAGTGAGAGGGAGAAAGAGAGAGAGACAGATAGAGAGAGTTTAAGTTCAATTTCTTCCATTAAGCCATACCCTTTTATTTAGCTTTTGAGACTGAGTGAGAGAGATAGAGAGAGAGGAGAGAGAGATAAAGGGAGTAAGAGAGAATTGGTGTTGGGGAGAGAAAGAAAGAGTATTGAGGAAGGAGCAAGAGAGACAGAGAGAGGGAGAGAGAGATTGTTTGGAGGTTAGAGAGAGACAGGGAGAGAGGTAAAGAGTGAGAGAAGTTTTAGAGAGTGTAAGACAGATATGTTAGATAAAGAGGGAGAGGCAAGTTTTAGAGACAGAGAGAGACATGTTGGACAGTGAGAGGTGATAGAGAGAGAGTGTGTGTTGGGGGGGGAGAACAAGAGAGTCAGACAGAGAGAACAGAAGAGTGAGAGGGAGAGAGAGAGAGAGAGAGAGACTGGGTGAGAGAAAGTTTTAGGAGTCATTGAAAGAGAGAGAGAGAGAGAGAGAGAGAGAGAGAGAGAGACATTTTAAAGAGAGAGAAATTCTATAGAGAGTGTTATTTTAGAGGGAAAAGGAGAGTAAGTGAGAGAGAAAGAGGGAAATAGAGGGAGAGAAAGAGAAGATTTAGAGAGAAAGAGAGAGACAGAGAGAGAAGTTTTAAAGAGTGAGAAGAGGAGGGAAAGGGAGAGGGGTGGAGAGAGAGAAGTTTTAGAGAGTGAGTGAGAGGGAGAAAGAGAGAGATGGAGAGATTGTTGAGTTCAATGTCTTCCATTATGCCATATCCTTTTTCTTAGTTTGAGAGAGTGAGTGAGAGACAGCAAGGGAAGATAGAGGGAGAGACGTGTTCAAGAGAGAATGAGAGAGAGAGAGTGAGAGAGAGAGACTAGGAGAGAGAAAACTTTTAGAGAGGCAGTGAGAGGGAGAAGGAGAGTGGGAGAAGTTTTAAAGAGAGAGGGACAAAGAGAGAGAGAAGTTTTGAAGGAGAAAAAGAGTAAGTGAGAGAGAAAGAGAAGAGTTACAGAGAGAGAAGTTTTAAAGAGCGAGCCAAGGAGTGAATGAGAGAGGGGTGGAGAGAGAGTGAGAGAGAGAAGTTTTAAAGAGTGAGTGAGAGGGAGAAAGAGAGAGAGAAGTTTTAAAGAGTGAGTGAGGGGAGAAAGAGAGAGAGAGAGAGAGACAAAGACACAGAGAGAATGCATTGGGGAGACAAAGAGAGAGAGTTTAAGAGGAACCGAGAGAGATAGAGGGTGTTAGCAAAAGGAGAGAGAGAGAGAGAGGAAGTGAAGTAAAGAGAGAGAGAAGTTTTTCAAAGAGAGATGAATATGTTGGAGAAAGAAAGAGAGGAAAGTTTGAGAGAGAGAGGCATGGTGGATAGGGATAGAGTGATAGAGTGTGTGTTGCAGGGAAAGCGAATGTAAGAGAGAGAGAGTGTGTGTGTTAAGACCAATTTGTTCCATTATAAAATACACTTTTTGTTAGTTTTAGAGAGTGTGTGAGAGAGAGAGACATGTTGGACAAAGAGTGAGAGAGAGTGTGTTGAGGAGTGAGCAAGAAGGATAGGGAGAGAGATAGAGAAATAGAGAAGGAGGGAGAGAGAAATTTTAGGGAGAGAAGGGAAAATTTTAGAGACACAGAGAGAGTGAGTGAGAGAGAAATTTACACCAATGAGTGAGAGATGGAAGTATGAGAGAGAAGCCATGAGAAGTTTTGAACTCAAAGAGAGAGAAAGAAAGAGAGAAAGAGAGAGAGCAAAACAGAGAGTAAGAGAGGGAAGGAGGGGGAATGAGAAAGTGAGTGTGTTGGGATGAGAGAGAGAGACTTTTGGGAAGTCAGAGAGAGACCGGGATAGAGGTAGAGAGAGAAGTTTTTCAGGGAGAGACAGAAATGTTGGAGAAAGAAAGAGAGGGATGTCTTAGAGACAGAGAGAGACATGTTAGACAGTGACAGTGATAGTGTGTGCTAGGGGAAGGGAGAGAGAGTGAAAGAGTGAGAGAGAGGGATGTAGGAAAAAGAGAGGCAGAGAGTAACGTGAGTGTTGTGGAGAGAGAGAGAGAGTGTGTGTGTAGGGAGGGAGAGGCAGAGAGAGTGGACAGAGAGAAAAGCTTTAGGGAGATACACAGAGTGATGGAGAGGCAATTGGGGAGGGAACGAGAGAGATAGAGAAAGACTATTGGGGAGAGATAGAGTTTGTGTGTTGAGAGGAGAGAGATAAGACAGAGACAAAGAGATTGAGACAAATAGAGAAGTTTCAGAGAGAGACTCTTAGAGATAGAGAAAGAGGGAAAATGTGTGCATATGTTGGGGAGAGAGAGATGGAGAGACAAAGAGAGGGAGAGTGAGCTGGGGAGAGAAAGAGTGTGTGTGGGGAAAGGGGAGAGAGAAAGATTTTTGGAGAGCAATAGAGAGAGATGGAAAAAGGGTCTTGGGGACGCAGAGAAGGAATTCTCTATGTGTGTGTGTTGGGAATAGAGAGGGGGACAGAGAGAGAGCTTGGGAGTAGGGGTGAGAGTGAGTGAGAGAGAAATTTTAAAGAGACAAAGAGATAGAGTGATAGAAGTTTTAAACAAAGAGAAATTTTGAAGAGAGAGAGATTTTAGAGAGTAAGTGAGAGGGAGAAAGAGGGAGATAGAGGTGTGTCAAGTTCAATTTCTTTCATTATACCATGCCTTTTTCTTAGTTTTAGAGAGCAAGTGTCAGAGAGAGATTGAGAAAGTTTGGAGAGAGAAAGAGAGAGTGTTGAGGAGGGAGCAAGAGAGATAGAGAGAGGGTGATAGGGGGAGAGGAAGAGAGACAGAGAGAGAGATTGCTAGGAAGTTAGAGATAGGTAAAGAGAGAGAAGTTTTGGAGAGAGAGACAAACATGATGGAGAAACAGAGAGGGAAGTTTTAGAGACAAAGAGAGAGTGTCTGATGGGGAGAGAGAGGGAGAACAAGGGAGGGAGGGAGAGAGAGATAGAAAGAGATATGTATTAAGTCCTATTTCTTCCATTATACAAAACCCTTTTTCTTAGTTTTAGAGAGAGAGAGATTGTTGGGAAGTTAGAGAGAGATAGGGAGAGAGGTAAGGAGAAAGAGAAGTTTTAGAGAGAGAGACAAACATGTTGGAGAAAATGAGAGGGAAGTTTTAGAGACATAGAGAGATTGTTAGACAAAGAAAGAGTGTGTGTTGGGAAGAGAGAGAGAGAGAGAGAGAAGGAGTGTTAAGTCCAGTTTCTTCCATTATGACATACTGTTTTTCTTAGTTTTAGAGAGAGAGAGAAAATGTTGAGGAGGGAACAAGAGTGATAGGAAAAGAGATCGAGAAAGAGAGAGGAAGAGAGAAGTTTTAGAGCGAGAAGGAGAAGATTCAGAGACAGAGAGAGTGACTGAGAAATTTTTGTCAGACAGAATTTTTGTATTAAGAGAAGGCAATAGAAGTTTCAAACACAGAGAGAGAGAGAGAGAGAGAGAGAGAGAGAGAGAGAGAGATAATGATGGGGGAGAGAAAGAGTGATTGGGAGGGAGCAAGAGAGATAGAAAGAGGTTGTTGGTGGGAGGGAGAGAGCAAGAGACAAGGAGAGAGAGAGAGAGAGAGAGAGAGAAAGAGAGTGGGAGTTGGGGAGGAAGCGAGAGAGATAGAGAGAGGGTGTTAGGGAGGGAAAGATAGTGTGTGTTAGCAAGAGAAAGAGTGACAGATTGAGGAGTTTTAGAGAGAGACTAAGAGAGAAGTTTTAGAGAGAGAGGCAGAGAGAGAAATTGTCTTTGTGAGATTGTTGGGGAGGAATAGGGAGAGATGAAAAGAGGGTGTTAGGGAGAGAAAGGGAGAGAGAGAGTGAGTGAAAGAGAAATTTTAGACAGACAAAGAGTGACAAAAGTTTTGAACAAATAGAAGATTGACAGAGAGAAGTTTTAGAGAGTTTTTGAGACAGAGAAAAGAGAGATATAGTGAGTGTCAAGTTCAATTTCTTCCATTATACCATACCCTTTTTCTTAGTGTTAGAGAGTGAGTGTGGGAGAGAGAGAGAGGTGGAGAGACATATTGGGGGCAGAGAGAATGCATGCACCCACACGAGCAAGAGAGAGGGGGAATGAGGGAATAAGAGAGAAAATCAGAGAGAGAGTGAGAGACATATGGGATAGAGAAAAGTTTTAGAGAGAGTGAGAGGGAGAGACACTGGGAGAGAGAAAAGTTTAAGAGAGAGTGAGAGAAAGAGAAGTTTTAGAGAGCAAGACAGGAAGGGAAAGAGATTGGAGAGAGTGAGAGAAAAGTTTTAGAGAGTAAGCGATAGAAAGAGAGAGACAGAGAGAGTGTCAAGTTCAATTTCTTCCATTATGCCATACCCTTTTTCTTAGTTCTAAAGAGAGAGAGTGTGTGTCTGTGAGAGAGAGAGAGAGAGAGAGAGAGAGTAAAAGAGAGTTTGTGATGGAGGGAGAGAGAGAGAGAATGTGTTGGGGAGACAAAGAGAGAGTGTTGAGGAGGGAGCAAGATAGACAAAGACAGAGGGTATTAGGGTAGGAGGCAGAGATAGAGAGAGGGATAGAGAGATTGTTGGGAAGTTAGAGAGAGACAGGGAGAGAGGTAAAGAGGGAGAGACAAACATGTTGAATAAAGGGAGAGAGGGAAGTTTCAAAGACAGAGAGAGACATGTTGGACAGTGAGACCGTGATATAGACAGAATGTGTGTTTTAGGGAAAGAGAGAGAACGTGAGAGTGAGAGAGAGAGATAGGGAGAGACAGAAAGAACAAGAGTGAGGGAAAGAGAGTGTGCGAGTGAGAGAGAAACTGGGAGACAGAAAGATTCAAAGAGTCATTGAAAGAAAGAGAGAGACTGAGAGATGTTTTAATGAGGGAAAAATAAAGAGAGAGAAAAGTTTTAGAGGGAAAAGGAAAGTAAGTGAGAGAGAAAGAGGGAAAGAGAGGGGGAGAAAGAGAAGATTTAGAGAAAAAGAGAGACAGAGAGCAGAGAGGGAGACAAGAAGGGAAAGAGTGAGAGGGGTGGAGGGAGAGAAGTTTTAAAGAGTAAGAGAAAGGGAGGAAGAGAGATAGAGAGAATGTCATGTTCAATTTCTTACATTATGCCATGTCCTTTTTCTTAGTTTTAGAGAGTGAGTGAGGGACAAAGGGAAAGATGTGTTGGAGACAGAACAAGAGAGAGTGAGAGTAAGACAGAGAGGGTGAGAGAGCCTGGAAGAAAGAAAAGTTTTAGAAAGAGACTGAGAGGGAGAAAGAGAGTGAAAGAGGTTTTAAAGAGAGTGGAATAAAGAGAGAGAAGTTTTGCAGGGAGAAAGAGAGTAAGTGAGAGAGAAAGAGAGAGAGAGAGGGAAAGAGAAGATTTAGAGAGAGAGAGAGAGGAAGAGAGAAAAGTTTTAGAGATGAGCCAAAGAGGGAAAGAAAGGGGTGGAGAGAGAGTAAGAGAGAGAAGTTTAAGAGACTGAGTGGGAGGGAGAAAGAGAGAGACAGAGTGTCAAATTCAATTTGTTCAATTATTCCATACCCTTTTTCTTAGTTTTAGAGAGTGAGAGAGAGAGAGAGAGTTTGTGTTGGGCAGAGAGAGAGAATGGGTTGGGGAGACAAAGAAAGAGGGTTGAGGAGGGAGCAAGAGAGATGGAGAGAGGATGTTAGGGGAGTGGGGGAGAGGGAGAGATTGTTGGGAAGTTAGATAGAGACTGGGAGAGAGTTAAAGAGAGAGAGAAGTTTTTCAGAGAAAGACAGATATGTTGGAGAAAGAGAGGGAAGTTTTAGAGACAAAGAGAGATGTGTTGGATAGAGATAGAATGATGGAATGTGTGTTTTGCGGAAAGAGAGAATGTAAGAGAGTGTGTGTTAAGACCAATTTCTTCCATTATACTATGCCATTTTTCTTAGTTTTAGAGAGTGTGAGAGAGAGAGAGAGAGAGAGAGAGAGAGAGAGAGAGAGAGAGAGAGAGACATGTTGGACAAAGAGTGAGAGAGTGTGTGTCTATGTTGGTGAGAGAGAGTGTGTTGAGGAGGGAGCAAGAGAGACAAGGAGAGAGATAGAAAAAGAGAGGGAGAGAGAGAGCAGTTATAGAGAGAGAAGGGAAAATTTTAAGGACACAGAGAGAGAGAGTGAGTAAGAGAGAAATCTTCATCAATGAGAGAAAGATACAAGAACAAGAGAAGTTTTGAACACGAAGAGAGAAAGAGAGAGAGAAAGCACACAATAGAGAAATAGAAGGAGAGAGGGAAAGAGGGGGAATGAGAGTGTGAGTTTGTTGGGGAGAGAGAGATGTTGGAAAAAGAGAAAGGGGGGGAGATAAAGAGAGTGTGCATTAGGGAGAGAGAGTGTTTGGGAGGGAAAGACAAAGAAAGAAGGAGTGAGAGAAAAACTTTAGGGAGAGACACAGAGCGAGAAGCAAAGGATGCTGGGGAGGGAGCAAGAGAGAGGGAGGCGTTGGGAAGAGATAGACTGTGTGTGTGTGTTGGCAGGGGGAGAGAGAGAGACAGATAGAGAAGTTAGAGAGAGACTCAAAGAGAGAGAGAGAGAAAGAGGGAAAATGTGTGCATATGTTGGGGAGAGAGAGATGGAAAGAGAAAGTGAGGGAGAGTGAGTTGGGGAGAGAAAGAGTGTGTGTGTTGGGGGGAGAGAGAAAGATTTTTGGGGCACAATAGATAGAGATGGAAAGAGGGTCCTAGAGAGAGGGAGAAGGAGTGTTTGTGTTGGGCACAAGAAAGGTGGCAGAGAGAGAGCTGGGGAGTGGGGGAGTGAGGGAGAAATTTTAGACAAACAAAGAAATAGAGTGATAGAAGTTTTAAACAAAGAAAAGTTTTTGAGAAAGAGAGAGTGAGAGAGAGAGACAGAGAGAGAATTTTAGAGAGTAAGTGAGAGGGAGTTAGAGAGTGAGAAAGGGAGAGACATGTTCAAGAGAGAAAGAAAGAGAGAATGTGTTGGGGAGACAGGGAGAGAGTGTTGACAAGGGAGCGAGAGAGATAGAGCGAGGGAGAGAGATATAGAGATTCTTGGGAATTAGAGAGATACAAGGAGAGAGGTAAAGAGAGAGAAACATGTTGGAGAAAGAGAGAGGGAAGCTTTAGAGATAGGAAGACTTGTTGGGCAGAGGGAGAGTGTGCTCAGAAGAACGAGGAAGGGAGGGAGAGAGAGAGAGAGAGAGAAAGGGAGAGAGGTACAAAGAGAGAGAAGTTTTAGAGAAAAACAGACATGTTGGAGAAAGAGAGAGCGAAGTTTTAGAGAGAGAAAAAGAAAGTGTGTTAAGTACAGTTTCTTCCATTATATGATACGCTTTTTCATAGTTTTAGAGAGAGTGAGAGTGTGTTGAAGAGGAAGTGAGAGTGACAGGGAGAGAGATAGAGAGAGAGAGAGAGGCATGTTGGATAAAGAGATAGAGGGAGTGAGAGAGTGGCAAAGAGACTAAGAGAGAGAGAGATAATGATGGGAGAGAGAGGGAGTTAGGGAGGAAGTGGGAAAGACAGAGAGAGTGTGTTGGGGAGAGCGAGATAGTGTGTTGGCAAGAGAGAGAGAGAGATAGATAGAGAAGCTTTAGATAGAGTCAGAGAGAGAATGTGACTATGTGAGTGTGTTAGGGAGAGAGAGGAAGATTGTTGGGGAGGGATAGAGAGAGATGGAAAGAGGGTGTTGAGGGAAGAGAGAGGTAGAGAGAGGTAGAGAGTGTAGAAATTTTAGACAGACAGAGACATAGAGTGACAAAAGTTTTAAACAAACAAAAGTTTAGAGAGAGACATTTTATAGAGTGGGTGGGAGGGAGAAAAAGAGAGATAGAAAGAGTGTCAAGTTCAATTTCTCCCATTATACTATACCCTTTTCTTGGTTTTACGGAGTGAGTGTGTGGGAGGGAGGAAGGGAGGGACAGAGAGAGCAAAAGAGAGAATTTGCGTTGGGTAGATGGAGAAAGTGTTGAGAAGGGAGTGAGAGACATAGAGAGAGGGTGTTAGAGGGAGAGAGAGATTGTTGGAAAGTTAGAGAGAGACAGGAAGAGAGGTAAAGAGAGAGATAGACATGTTGGAGAAGGGGAGAGAAAGAAGTTTTGAAGATAAGGGTGACTTGTTGGACAGAGAAAGAGCAATACAGAGAGAGAAAGAGAGAGAGAGGGTGTTTGGAAGAGAGAGCAAGAGAGGGAGAGAAATTTTAGATGGAAAGACAGAGAGATAGAAGTTCTAGAGAGAAAGTGAGAGAAGTTTTAAATAGAGAGAGAGAGAGTGAGAAGTGTAGACTGTGTGTCAGGCAGAGAGAGAGACGGAGTGTGAGAGAGACTGTATGATATGAACCCACCTAACTCCACCTCAAAAGCTAGCTTGTAAGGGGAGGTTTGCGAACCCATATATATAACACCCAAGACCTCCCTACCTAACCAATGTGGGACTTCATCATTCCCGACCCCTTTAGACTGTACGTCCTCGTACAGAGAACCAGGATCCATGGCCCACACCGACCAGAGTAGAGTAGGTTCTGATACCATATGATATGAACCCACCTAACTCCACCTCAAAAGCTAGCTTGTAAGGGGAGGTTTGCGAACCCATATATATAACACCCAAGACCTCCCTACCTAACCAATGTGGGACTTCATCACTGTAGGGGTGAGGGAGGGGGATAGGGAGAGAGAGAGAGAGAGAGAGACAATGACAGAGACAAAGAAAGAGTGTGAGAGAGACATGGTGGTAAGAGAGAGCAAGATGGAGAGAGTGTGTGTTGGAGAGAGTATTGGGGAGGAAGAGAGAGAGGGAGAGAAAAATTTTAGATAGATAATGAGAAAGTCAAAAGTTTGAGAGAGAATGTGAGAGAACTTTTAAGCAGAGAGAAGTTTTAGGGAGGGAAGGAGAGAGAGAGAGAGAGAGAGAGAGAGAGAGAGAGAGAGACAGACAGAGGCAAAAACAAGGAGAGATGTGTTGGAAACAAAGAGAAAGAGAAGACAAAGTGTGTTGGGGAGAGAGAGGGAGAGCAAGAGAGAGTGTTGGGGGGAGGAGACAGGTTGGACAAAGAAAGAGGGGGAAAGAGAGTGACAAGAGAGAGAGAAGTTAGAGAGGGAGAGAGACAAAGCCAAGGACAAATAGAGAGTGAGAGAGAGACATGTTGGCAAGAGAGAGAAAGAAGGAGAGAGATTGTGTGTTAGAGAGAGAGTGAGAGAGAGAAATTTTAGAAAGTAAGTGAGGGAGAAAGAGGGAGGTAGAGGTGTGTCAAGTTCAATTTCTTCCATTATACCATATCCTTTTTATTAGTTTTAGAGAGCAAAGGTACAAGGAGAGTAAGAAAGGGAGAGATGTGTTGGAGAGAGAAAGAAAGAGAGAGAAAGAATGCCTTGGGAAGATAGAGTGCTAAGGAGGGAGCAAGAGAGATACAGAGAGGGTATTAGGGGGAGAAGGAGATGGACAAAGACAAAGATTACTAAGAAGTTAGAGAGAGAAAGGGAGAGAGGTAAAAAGAGAGTTTTAGAGAGAGATAGAAACATGTTGGAGAAAAAGAGAGGGAAGTTTTAGAGGCAAAGAAAGACATGTTGGACAGAGAGAGAGTGGTAGAGAGAGAGCATGTATTGGGGAAGAGAGAGGGAGAGCGAGGGAGGGAGAGAGAGATGGAGAGACATATTTATTAAGTCCAATTTCTTCTATTATACCATACCCTTTTTCTTAGTTTTAAAGAGTGAGAGAAACAGAAATTATTGGGAAGTTAGAGAGAGAGAGAGAGAGAGGTAAAAATAGAGAAGTTTTAGAGAAACAAACAGACAGACATGTTGTAGAAAGAGAGAGAGAAGTTTTTGAGACAGAGAGAGATGTGTTAGATGGTGAACAAGTGTGTGTGTGTGTTGGGGAGAGAGACAGACACAGATAGAGAAGTTTTAGAGAGAGAGGCAGAGAGAGAATGTTTCTGTGTGAGAGTGATAGGGAGAGAGAGAGAGAAAAAGATTGTTAAGAAGGGATAGGGAGAGATGGAAAGAGGGTGTTAGGGAGAAAGAGGGAGAGAGAGTGAGTGAGAGAAATTTTAGATAGATAGTGACATGGAGTGACAAAAGTTTTAAGCCTACAGAAGATTCGTAGAGAGAAGTTTTGGAGAGTGGCTAAGACAGAAAAAAGAGAGATACAGTGAGGTCATGTTCAATTTCTTCCATTACAACATACCCTCTTCCTTAGTGTCAGAAAGTGAGTGTGTGGGAAGAGAGAGATAGAGAGACATGTTTTGGGGAGAGAGCAGAAGAGAGGAGTTTGTGTTGGGGAGACAGAGGGAGTGTTGAGGGGGGAGCAAGAGAGATAGAGAGAGATTTTTTTTTTATTATAATTATAAATACATTCTTTCTATATTATTATTTTATTTATTTTATTATTTTATTTGCATTTTAGTATTATTATATACACATTTAAGTAGAAATAAAATAAATACAAATAAAAAATGAATTATTTTTATTTATATATGATAATTATTATTTATAAATGATAATTATTATTTGGCTAAAATGCATAGAACCCCCCTGAACTTTAGGTCGATTTTAAAAAACCCTCCTAAACTTTAAATTTTTTCAAAGAACCCTCCTGAACTATGAAAATTGTGCAAAAAACTCCCCTCCGTCAAATTTTCCGTTAAATGTTAGACGTTTCTTGGTTAATTGACAAAAATACCCCTAAAATATATTTAAATTTTCATCATTTGCCCCTGTGCATCTTGCTTGAGTTGCCATCCATGTTTGCACGCACATTCAATGCCTCTTAAATACTCCATGGCTCTACCTCAGCAACTTAGCAGTAACCTAAGGTGGCAAAAAACCTCCCAGCCATCTCAGCTGAATGTAGATGGTCACCCAAGGCAGCAAGCAATCTCATTTTTTGCAAGAAGACAGCAAGCTATATTCTGGAGTGTGATAAGATATAGCGGGGCAAAAACCTTACAAGAGGCTGGTCACCCAAGGCACCATTTACAATGAGAAAAGCCATTACCACAGCACAAACTACCAAAATCAATTAACAAACCAGTGCTATATAATACCGACCAGCCCAAACATTTTTTGCAAGAAGAGAAGCCATTGCCTAAACCACCAAAGCTTGAAAGCCATTACCACAGCACAAACTACCAAAACCAATTAACAAACCAGTGCTATATAATACCGACCAGCCCAAACATTTTTTGCAAGAAGAGAAGCCATTGCCTAAACCACCAAAGCTTGATTACCTTAGACATTGGTTGCAAGAAGAGAAGCCACCAAGTCCGTAGAAGGAAGATGAATTTTGACAGAAGGTCATTTTTGTCATTTACAGAATTTTCGTACATATTTTAACCAAAATTCTAACAGATGTGTCGATTTGCACAATTTTCATAGTTCAGGAGGGTTCTTTGAAAAAATTTAAAGTTTAGGAGGGTTTTTTAAAATTGACCTAAAGTTCAGGGGGGTTCTGTGCATTTTAGCCTTATTATTTATAATAGTTATGATTTTTTTAATTTTTATATTTATCTATATTTTAGATTTTATTAGATTTTAGAATATTTATATAAATATATAATTAATATGTAAAAATTTATAATCAAATTTAGCATGATGGGGAGAGGGAGAGAGAGAGATTGTTGGGAAGTTAGAGAGAGACAGGGGGAGAGGTACAAGGAGAGAGAGAAAGAGAGATAGACTTGTTGCAAAATGGGAAAGAGGGAACTTTTAATGATGAGAGAGACTTGCTGGATACAGAGAGAGTGATGTGAGCACAAGATGGATGGCAAGAAGAGAGGAGCAGCAGATGAGCTAATATTGCCTCAAGGACTAATCACAAGATTAAGGGCCAAAAAGTTCAAGGAATCACTTCAAACTTATATGGGCAGAATGTTAGAAGGAATGGAAGCTCAAGATGCAATGAAGGCCAATGGAGCTTCACCTAATCAAATTAAGCTGAATTTGCAGGATGGGGCCAACCTATGTTTAATTCATTATTCCAAGTTAATAGATTAGTTTTGGGCAGTTTACTACTTGCATTTTCGTTTGGGCTTGTATTTCTTATTGGGAGACCCAAGTTTAAGGCTTAACCTAATAGTCTAGGTTATTAAACTTGTGGGGGTATAAATACCCTAGTGTATGGACGAAAATCAGCAGAATGAATAAAAAACAGATTTGTTTTGGAGTTTTATGCTCTTGTTCAAGGCTTGGCCTGAATCTCTATTGCATCAAGAATTGAACTTCATCAAGGTATTTACATCCTAGTGAATTTCTGTTCTTGATTCCTCAATCAACCGATTGTTTGCGTTTCCATTTGCATCAGTCATTTGGGGGTTCAATAGGTTGGGAGTTCTCCATCTATTCTTGTTCTCTATCAATTTGTGTGTTTGGGGTTTCTAGATCTTGAATATCCCTGGGGTTCCGCATCATTTGGTATCAGAGCTTGATTAGGGTGAATTCTTATTTATCCTAGGTTATAGTTTGCTGTTTTCTTTTGTGCACTGTTCACGGGTTCCTATTCACACAGTGTTTGAGTTCTTTATTTTTTTTTCTGCAGTTAAAACTACTATATGCAGTTTCCTACTGAAACTGTAACTCTTGGTTGTAGTTTCCATCTGAAACTGTAACTCTTGGTTGCAGTTTCCATCTGAAACTGTAACTCTTAGTTGCATGTTGCAGCTGGAGAGAGAGAGAGAGAGAGAGAGAGAGAGAGAGAGAGACAAAGAGGGAGAGAAACTAGAGAGAGGGAGAGAGAGAAGGAAGTAGAGTATGTGTGTGTGTGTGTGTTAGGAGAAGAGGAAGAGAGAAGGAGAGAGAACAATAGAGATGGAGAGAGACAGAGAGTAGGAAAGAGGGACAGTGTGTTGGACAAAGTGATAGGAGGGGAGAGAGGGGGAGAAAGAGAGAGCTTGTTTTGGGGAGGAGAATGTGTTGGGGACTCAGAGAGTGTTGAGGAGGGAGTGAGAGAGACAAAGTGAGTGGGTGTTAGGTGGAGAGGGGGAGAAAGGGGAGAGAGCAAGAGAAAGAGAGATGTTTTAGAGAATTAGAGACAAATATGTTTGGAAAGAGAGTGGGGAAGTTTAAGAGAGAGTGAGCGAGACATGTTAGATAGAGAGAGACTATGTGTTGGGGAGAGAGAGAGAATGCATGTACTTGCATGAGAGAGAGGGGGAATGAGAGAATGAGAGAGGGACTAAGACATACAGGTGAGAGAAAAGTTTTAGAGAGAGTGAGAGAAGTTTTAAAGAGAGAGAGTGAGAGAGAGAGACTTGGATAGAGAAAAGTTTTAGAGAGAATGAGAGAAGTTTTAAAGAGACAGACAAAGAGAAGGAGAAGTTTTGGAGAGACAGAGTTGTTCTAGAGGGAGGAAGAGAGAAAGTGAGAGAGAAAGAGAAGATTTAGAGAGAAAAAGGCAAAGAGAGAAGTTTTAGAGAGTGAGACAAGGAAGGAAACAGAGAGAGAAGGTTGGAGAGAGTGAGTTATGGGGAGAAAGAGAGAGATAAAGAGAGTGTCAAGGTCAATTTCTTCCCTTATGCCATACCCTTTTTCTTAGTTCTAGCAAGTGAGAGAGGGAGGGAAAGAGTAATAGAGAGTTTGTGATGGCTAGAGAGAGAGAATGCATTGAACAGACAAAGAGAGAGTGTTAAGGAGGGAGCGAGATAGACAAAGGCAGAGGGTGTTAGGGTAAGAGGGAAAGAGAGATCAGAGAGAAAATGGAGAGATTGTTTAGAAGTTAAAGAGAGACAGGGAGAGAGGTAAAGGGAGAGAAGTTTTAAAGAGTGAGACACAGATATGTTGAATAAAGACAGAGAGGAAAAACATGTTGGAGAGTGAGAGTGTGACATAGAGAGATTGTGTGTGTTGCAGAGAGAGAGAGAGAAAACAAGAGAGTGAGGGGGAGAGAGTGTGTGTGAGAGGGAAAGTTTTCAACAATCATTGAAAGAAAGAGAGGGACTAAGACATGTTTTAAAGAGAGAGAGACAAAGAGAGAAGAAGTTTTAAGAGAGAGAGTTGTTTTAGAGGGAAAAGGAGAGTAACTGAGAGAGAAAGAGGGAAAGAGAGGGGGAGAAAGAGAAGATTTATAGAAAAGTCAGAGAAAGAGAAGTTTTAGGGAGAGAGACAAGGATGGGAAGAGAGAGAAGGTGGAGAGAGAGAAGTTTTAAAGAGTGAGTGAGAAGGAGAAACAAAGAGATAGCCTGTCAAGTTCAATTTCTTCCATTATGCCATATCCTTTTTCTTAGTTTTAGAGAGTGAGTGAGAGACAGCAAGAGAGAGAGGGAGACTGTTGGAGATAGAATGACAGAGAGTAAGAGAGAGGGAGAAAGAGAAGATTTAGAGAAAGAGAGGAAGAGAGAGAAGTTGATGTGAGCACAAGCATGGATGGCAAGAGAAGAGGAGCAGTGGATGAGCTAACATTACCTCAAGGACCAATTACAAGATTGAGGGCCAAAAAGTTCAAGGAATCACTTCAAACTTATATGGGCAGAATGTTAGAAGGAATGGAAGCTCAAGATGCAATGAAGGCCAATGGAGCTTCACCTAATCAAATTGGGCTCAATTTGCAAAATTGGTCCAATCTATGTTTAATTCATATTCCCAGTTAATAGATTAGTTTTTGGGTAGTTTACTACTTGCAATTTCGTTTGGGCTTGTATTTCTTATTGGGAGCCCATGTTTAAGGCCTAACCTAAAAGTCTAGGTTATTGAACTTGTGGGGGTATAAATACCCTAGTGTATGGACGAGTTTCAGCAGAATGAATGAAAAACAGATTTGTTTTAGAGTTTTATACTCTTGTTCAAGGCTTGGCCTGAATCTCTATTGCATCAAGAATTGAACTTCATCAAGGTATTTACATCCTAGTGAATTTCTATTCTTCATTCCTCAATCAACCGATTATTTGCATTTCCATTTGCATTAGTCATTTGGGGGTTCAATAGGTTAGGAGTTCTCCATCTGTTCTTGTTCTCCATCAATTGTGTGTTTGGGGTTTCTGGATCTTGAATATCCATGGGGTTCCGCATCATTTAGTATCAGAGCTAGATTAGGGTGAATTCTTATTTATCCTAGGTTATAGTTTGCTGTTTTCTTTTGCGCACTGTTCACGGGTTCCTATTCACACTGCGCTTGAGTTCTATATATTTTCTGCAGTTGAAACTGCTGTATGCAGTTTCCTACTAAAACTGCAACTCTTGGTTGCAGTTTCCATTTGAAACTGTAACTCTTTTATTTTTTTTTTAGAATTTGGGTCACACCCAAAAACATAACATTTGGGTATAGAAGTGCATGTTGCAGCTGGCTTGATTGTTTGGGATTTGATTTTGATCTTTTTTTTTTCGTTCATATTTTGGTGTTATTTGCTGTTTATCCTATATTTTAAAAAAAAAAAAGAGTAGGGACGCTGCTTAAAAAAAAAAACGAAAAGGAACAAAATTGAAAAGAGTCGCAGCTAGAAGAAGAAAAGCACCACAGAATTGTCTAATTAGGTTGGCAGCAAGTTCTTTGAACCTGTACACCTTTTTGGGCAGAATTCAGGGTATGATTGAATTCAAGTCTGAACACACTTTGGGTTTTGGAGATTAATTAGCAAAGTCAAAGAAGTATAAGCACAATTTGTGGGATTAGCATCATTCTGGGAAACCTACTTAATTTCTTTTCTTTTTGTCTTTATGTCTTTTTTCGTCCAAATTGATCTTTCCATTAAGGAAACATCAATTTCTGCATTTATGCATTAATTTCGTCCTTTTTCTTTCAAATCTTAGTTGCTATTTTTGGTTACGCCTGCTTTTGCTTCCATATACACCATAATTAACAATTTGATTCTTGTTAATTGGAGATCAGTATTTTGGGCAGCAAACTCTTCATATCTTGCATCCTCATTTCAATTTATTCTGGTATATTTGCTTCTAGTTTTGTACTTGTCTTCCTTGTTAAGTGTTTTCATTACCATCCTAGTATTTTGGTTTGAGGATTAATTCTGAAGTGCAATTGAGAACAACAAGCTTGAGTGGTAAAAGGTTTGAGTGTATGAGCTTAAAGAGGGCCAAAGCCAACAATTTTGTGAAACACTAATGGAGTGCCATCTTTTGAGTGAAACACGTGAGGGAGTGTATTGTGAGACTGTCTTACTAACATTTCTTGCAGGTTCATAAAATGAGTAATCCTTCAACAAGGAGGGAGGGTAAAGAGCCCTCAGATGAAGAAGTTAACATGACTCCAGACATGAAATTGATATATAGAGCCTTTACTAGTCAATTTCAAAAGTTGAATAGTAGGCTAGATGAGTCAAATGAATGGAAGAGGGAGTTGTCAGAAAGCTTCCCAAGAAATGGTAGGCGAATTAATGATAGGAATAGGCATCAAAATGAGTTTAATCAAGAGCTGTTTGAAGATGAATTTGAAGAGAGGAGTTCAACTCGAAATAGAAGGGGTGAAATAAGAATAGACAATAGGAGGGATAGTAATCTAAATGCTATCAAGATGCATATACCTCCATTTAAGGGTAGAAATGATGCTGAAGTGTACTTGGAGTGGGAGAGAAAAATGGATTTGAACAAGGCTTGACTCGAGGTGCAAATGATAAGGCAGAGAGAAACGAGGCCCGACTTGAGGCGCAAATGACATGGTTGAGTCAAACGAGGCCCGACTCGAGGCGTAATTGATATGGTTGAGACAAATGAGGCCCGACTTGAAGCACAAATGATATGGGTGAGTCAAAGGAGGCACGACTCGAGGCGCAAAGACATGGGTGAGTCAAACGTGGTCCCACTCGAGGCACAAATGATATGGTTGAGTCAAAGGAGGCAAAACTTTGGTGAGAGCTCTTGAAGTGTGGGAACATTATTTGCTGCCTAAGGAGTTTGTCATACAAGTGATCACCAATCACTCAAGTACTTAAAGGGACAAGGCAAGCTGAGCAAGAGGCATGCAAGGTGGATAGAGTGTCTTGAAATATTCCCATATGTGATCAAGTACAAGCAAGGGAAAGATAATGTTGTTGCTGATACACTATCACGGAGGTATGCTTTGATTTCTATGCTTAGCTCCAAATTACTTGGTTTTGAACATTTGAAAGAGTTGTATGCCAATGATTCTGATTTTGGTGATGTGTATCAAGCTTGTGAACATGCTGCACATAACAAGTTCTATAGGCATGAGGGATTTCTTTTTAGGAATAAACAATTATGCATTCCTACATGTTCTATTAGAGAGTTGCTTGTGAGGGAATCACATAGTGGAGGATTAATGGGGCATTTTGGTGTGCAAAAGACTTTAGATATGCTTAGTGAACATTTTTATTGGCCAAAAATGAGAAAAGATGTTGAAAAAGTTTGTTCCAAGTGTATTACATGCAAACAAGCTAAGTCTAAGTTGATGCCTCATGGTTTGTATACACCCTTGCCTGTGCCTAATGAACCTTGGACAGACATATCCATGGACTTTGTTTTGGGTTTACCTAGGACTAGGAAGGGTAGGGATAGCATATTTGTTGTTGTGGATAGATTTAGTAAGATGGCTCATTTCATTGCTTGCCATAAGACTGATGATGCAACAAATATTGCTGACCTTTTCTTTAGGGAAGTGGTTCGGCTTCATGGTGTGCCAAGAACCATTGTTTCAGATAGAGATGTTAAGTTCCTAAGTCACTTTTGGAGAGTGTTGTGGGGAAGGTTAGGTACTAAACTTTTGTTTTCTACTACATGTCACCCACAAACTAATGGACAAACTGAAGTAGTGAATAGGACTTTAGGAACCTTGTTGCGTTCTATCATTGGTAAGAATTTGAAAACTTGGGAGGATTGTTTGCCATTTATTGAGTTTGCATATAATCGTGCTATACATTCTTCCACAGGTTTTTCACCATTTGAAATTGTGTATGGTTTAAATCCATTGACTGTGTTAGATTTAATGCCTTTGCCTTTGAGTGAAATTGCTAGCTTAGATGGAAAGAAAAAGGCAGAAATGGTTAAAACAATACATGAGAAAGCACGTGAGCAGATTGAGAAGAAAAACCGCATGTATGCACAACGGGCCAATAAGGGTAGAAAGCAGGTTATCTTTGAACCCAGAGATTGGGTTTGGTTACACATGCGAAAGGAGAGATTTCCACAGCAAAGGAAGTCAAAGCTTGATGCAAGGGGCGATGGACCATTCCAAGTCTTGGAGCGCATCAATGATAATGCATACAAGATAGACTTGCCAGGTGAGTATAATGTAAGTGCCACTTTCAATGTTTCTAACCTATCTCTTTTTGAACTTGATTCAGATTCGAGGACGAATCCTTTTGAGGAGGGAGGGAATGATGTGAGCACAAGCATGGATGGCAAGAGAAGAGGAGCAGTGGATGAGCTAACATTACCTCAAGGACCAATTACAAGATTGAGGGCCAAAAAGTTCAAGGAATCACTTCAAACTTATATGGGCAGAATGTTAGATGGAATGGAAGCTCAAGATGCAATGAAGGCCAATGGAGCTTCACCTAATCAAATTGCGCTGAATTTGCAAAATTGGTCCAATCTATGTTTAATTCATATTCCCAGTTAATAGATTAGTTTTTGGGCAGTTTACTACTTGCAATTTCGTTTGGGCTTGTATTTCTTATTGGGAGGCCCATGTTTAAGGCCTAACCTAATAGTCTAGGTTATTGAACTTGTGGGGGTATAAATACCCTAGTGTATGGACGAGTTTCAGCAGAATGAATGGAAAACAGATTTGTTTTGGAGTTTTATACTCTTGTTCAAGGCTTGGCCTGAATCTCTATTGCATCAAGAATTGAACTTCATCCAGGTATTTACATCCTAGTGAATTTCTGTTCTTAATTCCTCAATCAACCGATTATTTGCATTAGTCATTTGGGGGTTCAATAGGTTGGGAGTTCTCCATCTGTTCTTGTTCTCCATCAATTGTGTGTTTGGGGTTTCTGGATCTTGAATATCCATGGGGTTCCGCATCAGAAGTTTTAGAGAGCAAGCCAAAGAAGGAAAGAGAGAGGGGTGGAGAGAGAGAGAGCAAGACGTTTTAGAGTGAGTGAGAGGGAGAAAGAGAGAAATAGAGAGTGTCAAGTTCAATTCCTTCCATTATGCCATACCCTTTTTTTAGTTTTAGAGAGAGAGAGAGAGAGAGAGAGAGAGGAAGAGATAGTTTGTGTTGGGGAGACAGAGAGAGTTCAGGAGGGAGCAAGAGAGACAGAGAGAGGGTGTTAGGGCAAGAGAGAGAGAGAGAGAGATTGTTAGGAAGTTAGAGAGAGACAGATATGTTGGAGAAAGAAAGAGACAGAAGCTTTAGAGATGGGGAGAGACTGATGATAAAAGCAAGCGGAAACAGCTATCCAATTCAAATTTTGAGTGGTCCAGTTACAAGAGCTAGAGCTAAAAGATTCAAGGAGGCTTTCAATGGATTGATGCAGAGCATTTGGGTTGAGGAGTGCTTTTTAAGGCCCAAATACTTAGACTCAAGTGCAGACCAAGGGTGGATTTCATTGGTCCAAGTGGTGGAGTAATTTCAGCCTTTTTCTATAGCCCATACACTTGGAAGGATTACTTTTAGCTCAAGCATGTGGATTTGAGAGGATCAAGGAGATTAGATTTAGCTAATTATTACCCAGCGAATTTGGGATCACCTTCCTTTTTTTATGGGATTTGGTGAGCCTTTTGGAGTATCTTTTCAGCAATTATTGCATTGGGTTGATTATTTGGTTAATTATTCTCTTGTAAAGGCTGGCATGCCATAATTATAGGGATTACCTTCCTTTTTGCTATTTGTTTCCTTTTTCAAATTGTAATAACTCAGCCCATATATATGTATACCAAGGCTGAGAAGTTCAAATCAGTTTTCTACATAAAAGTTGAGAGTTTTCTCTTTGGTTCTTTGAAGAACTTTCTGAACTTATCAAGAACTTGTTCTTGTGGCATTCATCCGACTTATCAAACGGATTACCATCCCGTTTGTAGCATCTACACATACCAAGGTTCGTGTTTTCTTATAAACATTGGGTTGAGGTTTTCCCACTTACAAAATCTGATTGTAGAACGGTCTTGAGAATCAATTTCGTTGATGGGTCTCATTATTCTTGGCGGGGTTCGCATCATTTTGAGTATGCGAACCCCACCAAGAATAATGAGACCTGTCAACGAAATAGAAAACTCTCAACTTTTATGTAAAAAATTGATCTAAACTTCTCAGCCTTGGTATACATATATATAGGCTGAGTTATTACAATTTGAAAAAGGAAACAAATAGCAAAAAGGAAGGTAATCCCTGTAATTATGGCATGCCAGCCTTTACAAGAGAATAATTAGCCAAATAATCAGCCCAATGCAATAATTGCTGAAAAGATACTCCAAAAGGCTCACCAAATCCCATAAAAAAAGGAAGGTGATCCCAAATTCGCTGGGTAATAATCAGCCAAATCTAATCTCCTTGATTCTCTCAAATCCACATGCTTGAGCTGAAAGTAATCCTTCCAAGTGTATGGGCTTCAATAAAAAGGCTAAAAATTAATCTTTCCAAGTGTATGGGCTTTAGAAAAAGGCTGAAATTACTCCACCACTTGGACCAACGAAATCCACCCTTGGTCTGCACTTGAGTCTAAGTATTTGGGACTTAAAAAGCACTCCTCAACCCAAATGCTCTGCATCAATCCATTGAAAACCTCCTTGAATCTTTTAGCTCTAGCTCTAGTAGCTGGACCACTTGGAATTTGAATTGGATCAGCTATTTCCGCTATCATCAGAGACACATTGGACAGAGACCAAATGATGGAGTGTGTGTTGGGGAGAGAGAGAGAGAGAGAGAGAGAGTGTTAATGCCAATTTCTTCCATTATACCATACCCTTTTTCTTAATTTTACAGAGTGAGTGAGTGTGAGAGAGAGAGACAGAGAGACATGTTGGACAAAGAATGAGGGAGTGTGTGTCTGTGTTGGTGAGAGAGAGTGTGTTGAGGAGGGAGTGAGAGAGACAAGGAGAGAGATAGAGAAAGAGAGAGGGAGGGAGAGAAGTTTTAAAGAGAGAAGAGGAAGTTTCAAAGACACACAAAGAGAGTGAGTGAGGGAGAAATTTTCATCAATGAGAGAAAGATAGAAGAGCAAGAGAAGTTTTGAACACAAATAGAGAGAGCGAGAGAGAGAGAGAAGAAGAGAGAGCAAGAGACTGAGAGAGGGAAAGAGGGGGAATGACAGAGTGAGTTTGTTGGGGAGAGAGAGCTGTAGGACAAAGATAGAGGAGAGAGATAAAGAGAGTGTCGTAGAGAGAGAGATGGAGAGAGCAGAAGAGAGAGTTTGCATTGGGGAAACTGAGTATTGAGGACGGAGTGAGAGAGATAGAGAGAGATGGTGATAGGGGGAAGAGAGAGAGATTGTTGGGAAGTTAGAGAGCAACAAAAAGAGTGGCAAAGAGAGAGAGAAATTTTAAAGAGAGATAGACATGTTGGAGAAGGGGAGAGAGGAGAGTTTTGAAGACAAGGGAGACTTGTTGGACAGAGAAAGAGAGAGGGAAAGAGGGAGAGAAATCTAGAGAGAAGAGGGAGAGTGAGTGTGTGTTGAGGAGGGAGAGAGAGGGTGTTTGGAAGAGAGAGTGAGAGGGGGAGAGAAATTTTAGATAGAAAGACACAAAGAGAGACAGAAGTTCTAGAAAGAAAGCAAGAGAAGTTTTAAACACAGAGAGAGATGTGTTGAAAAGAGAGAGAAAGGGTGAGAGATGGAGTGTGAGAGAGAGACTATTAGGGAGGGAGGGAGGGGGAAGGGCAGAGAGAGAGAGAGGCAAAGACAAAGGCAATGAGAGAGTGAGAGAGACACATGTTGGTAAGAGAAAGAAAGAGGGAGAGATTATGTGTTGGGGAGGGAACAAGAGGGAGAGAGAAATTTTAGACAAATAGTGAGAGAGAGGCATGTTAGAAACAGATAGAGGAGACAAAGTGTGTGTTTGGGAGAGAGAGGGAGAGCAGGAGAGAGTGTTGGGGGGAGAGAGACACATTGGACAGAGAAAGAGAGGGGGTCAGAGTGATAGATATAGAGAGAGAAGTTAGAGAGGGAGAGAGATAAAGGTAGGGACAAAGAGAGAGTGAGAGAGAGACATGTTGGTAAAAGAGAGAAAGAGGGAGAGAGATTGTGTGTTGGTGAAAGAGAGTGAGAGAGAGACATGTTGGTAAAAGAGAGAAAAACGGAGAGAGATTGTGTGTTGGTGAAAGAGAGTGAGAGAGAGAGAAATTTTAGAGAGTAAGTGAGAGGGAGAAAGAGGGAGATAGAGTTGTGTCAAGTTCAATTTCTTCCATTATACGATACCCTTTTTCTTAGTTTTAGAGAGCAAGTGAGAAACGGAGAGATGTGTTAGAAAGAGAAAGAGAGTGTTGAGGAGTTAGCAAGAGAGATAGAGAGAGGGTGATAGATGGAGAGGAAGAGAGTCAGAGACAGAGATTGCTAGGAAGTTAGAGAGAGACAGGGAGAAAGGTAAAGAGAGAGAAGTTGAGAGAGAGAGAGAGAGACAAACACATTGGAGAAAGAGAGAGAGGGAAGTTTTAGAGATAGAGAGACATGTTGGCCAGAAAGAGAAAGAGGGAAGTCTTAAAAAGAGTGTGTTGGGGGGAGAGAGACATGTTGGGCAGAGAAAGAGAGGGAGAGAGAGTCACAGAGACAGAGAGATGGAGAAGAAGAGAGAGAGTGAAGTCTGTTAGGGAGGGAGAGGGGGTGTTGGCAAAAGAGAGAGTGTGTATTTTGGGAAGAGAGAGATAGAGAAAGAGAGACATGTGGGAAAGAGAGAGAGTATGTATGTGTTGGGGGGAGAGAGAGTGATGTGTCAGACAAGGAGAGAGGGAGATATATGTACATACATAGAGATAGAGAGACACATAGAGAGATGTACTAGACACAGAGAGACAGAGAGAGAGAGAGAGAGAGCATCGTAGAGAGAGAGTGTGTTGGGTGGATAGAGAGAAAGACAATATGTTGGGCAGACAAAGTGTGTTGGGAGGGAGAGAGACAGAGAATATGTGTTGGGAGGAGAGAGAGAGGGTGTGGGGAAGATAAAGAGAGTGTGTGTTGGAAGACATGTGTTGGTGCGAGAGAGAGAGAGTTGAGGGAAGAGAGTGTGTGTTTGGGAGAGAGTCGGGGAAGAAAGAGCAATTTTCATTAGAGAAAGACAAAAGTATTAGAGAGATGGCAAGAGAAGTTTTAACCATATAGAGAGAGAGACCAAGAAATTGAGGAAGAGGGAGAGCAATACAGAATGATGGAGAGAACAGGGAAGAGAGAGAAGGAGTGAGAGTGAGAGAGGAAGAAAGAGGCACAGAAAGAGAGATAGACACTTGTTGGAAAGATAGAGAGAGAGTGTGTGTAGGGGAGAGAGAGTCTTAAGGAGGGAACAAGAGAGATAGAGACAGGGTGTTGGGGGGAGAAAGAGAACAAGCAATAGACAAAGAAAGAGAGAGAAAAGTATTATAGAGAAATAAAGAGGCATGTTAGGGAGAGAGAGAGGGTTTTGGGGCAGAAGTGAGAGAGATAGTTAGAGGGTGTTGGGGAGAGATAGAGAGAGAGGGAGTGAGAGAGTTGGGGAAGAGAGAGAATATGTGTATGTGTTAGGGAGAGAGAGAAAGATTGTTGGGGAAGGGTAAAGAGAGATAGAGAGAGGGTGTTGGGGAGACAGAGAGGGAAAGAGAGTATTTATGTGCTTTGGGAAGAGAGAGAGAGACCGAGAGAGGGGGTTAAGGAGTGGGAGAGAGGAAGAGGTGAGTGAAAGAGAAATTTTAGACAAATAGAGAGATAGAGTGATAGAAGTTTTAGACAGAGGAAGTTTTGGAAAGAGAGAGATTAACAAGAGGTGACATTGAGAGAGAATGTTGGGCCAGAGAGAGGGACAGTGTTGGAGTAGAATGAGAGAGAAGTTTTAGTGAGAGAGAAAGATATTTGTTGGAGAAAGAGAGAAAGGGAAGATTTAGAGAGAGATAGAGGGATGGAATTTTAGAGAGAAAGAGGGAGAGAGAGAGAGAGAGAGACAAAGAATGTGTTAGGGGAGAGACAAAGGGTGTTGGGCTGATAAAGAGAGACAGTGTGTTGGGAAGAGAGAGAGAAAGACGGGGAGAGAGACATACTTGTTGGGGGCAAGAAAGAGAGAGATAAGGAGAGGGAAAGAGAGAGAGACAGAGAGAGAGAGTTGGGCAGAAAGAGAGAGGTAGTGTGTTGAGGAGAAAGAGAAAGAGAGGGAGAGAAAAGTGGCAGGAGGGGAAATGGGTGATGATGAGTGAGAGAGATAGGCAGGAATAGGATAGAGAGAAATTTTAAGGGGAGAGTAAGTAGGAGAGACAGAAAGAGAGAGAAGTTTTATGGAGAGAGTGAGTGAGAGAAGTTCTAGAGAGACACGGAAAGAGAGCAAGAAATAAGAGGAACTTTTAGAGAAAGATAGAGAGAGAAGCTTCAAATAGTGGGAAAGAAAGAGAGATAGTGAGAAGTTTCAAAGAGAGTGAGAGAGAATAAGAGACACAAATAGACAGAGAAAGATGTTTTAGAGAGAGCGAAAAAGAGAGAAAAGTTTTAGGCAGACTAAGAGAGAGAGAGAGAGAGAAGAAAGAGCAACAAGGGGCAACAAACAAAAAGAGAGACTGAGACAACAATAAAGGATAACAAAGAGAGAGAAACTAAGAGAGAGAGTGAGAGAAGTTTTATGAAAAGAATAAGTGAGAGCATGAATGAGAGAAGTTCAAGAGAGAAACAAAGAGATAGAGGTTTTAGAGAGACTAAGAGAGAGAGATAGAGAGAAGTTTCTGAGAGATTAGAGAGAAAAACAGAAGTTTCAGAGAAAGCAAGAGAGACAGAGAAAAAGATAGAGAGAAACAAAGAAAGGGATGTTTTAGATAGAGAGACATGAGATAGAGAGAGAAAGAGAGAGAAGTTTCAAAGAGACCAAGAGAGAGAATTGTTTTGCCAGGAGCAAAAGAAGTTAAGAGAGAGAAGTTTCTTAGAGAGTAAGACACAGAGACAAAAAAGAGAGAAAGATCAGTTTTAGAGTGAGAGACAAGAGTATAGTTTCTAAGAGAGCAAAACCAGGGACAAAGAGAGAATTTTCAAATAAAGTGAGAGAGAGAGAAATTTCATAAAGGGCATGAGGTAGAGGGAGAAGTTTCAAAGAAAGCAAGAGAGAGTGTGGGGGGGGGGGGAGAGAGAAAGAAGTTTTAGTAAGAACAAGAGAGTGAGTGAGACAGAGAGAGTAAGCATGAGAAGTTTCGAAGAGCAAGAGAGAAAAGTTTTAGGGAGTGGTAGAAAGAGAGGCAGATAGAGATATTTCATGAAGAGAGGGAGATAGATGTTCCAAAGATGGAGAGAGAAAAGTTTCAGAGAGAGTAAACTAGAGAGAGAAGTTTCAAAGAGAGCAAGCAAGAGAGAGAGAGAGAGAGAGAGAGATTGAGGTTGAGAGATTGCGAGACCAAGAGAAGTTTCACAGAGAGCTAGAGAGAGACAAAGAAATTTTAGAGAAAGTGAGGAAGAGAGAGGAAGTTTCAAAGACGTAGAGACAGAAAGAGAGAGAGACTGTGAGGGAAAGAGAGTGAAAGAGAGATTGAGAGAAAGGGAGAGTGTCAAAGAGAGATAAAGAGAGTAAGAGAAGTTCAAGAGAGACATAGAAAGGGAGAGAAAGAGAGAAAGGAATTTTTTATCGAGAGAGAAGTTTTAAAGACACTAATAGGGAGAGAGAGAGGGAAGTTTCCGAGAAAGTAAGATAAAAAGAAGGGAGAGAGAGAGGGAGACGGAGAGAAGTTTCACATAGACTGAGAGAGAGAGAGAGAGAGAGAGAGAAGGAGAAATTTAGAGAGTGATAGACAGAGTGCTACTGAGAGACCAAGAGAGATATGGAGAAAGTTTTGGGACAAAAGAGAGAAAAGGAGAGATAGAGAGTAACAAAGAGAGGGAGAGAAAGGGGAGAGGGGGGAGAGAGAGCGAGCAAGAGGCAGGGAGAGAGAGAGAGAAATAGAGACATAGAGACACCAAGAAGTTTTAGAGAGAGCTAGAGAGAGAGAGACAGAGAGAGAAAGATGAGAGATTAAGAGGGTGATAGAGAGAGATAGAGAGTGTGAGAAGTTTTATGAAGAGAGTGAGTGAGAGCATGAGTAAGAGAACTTCAAGAGACATAGATAAAGAGATACAGAGAGAAAGGGAAGTTTTAGATAGAGAATGAAGTTTTAGAGTGACTAAGAGAGAGATAGAGAGAAGTTTCAAAGAGATAGAAAGAGACAAAGATAAAGAAGTTTTAGAGAGAGTGAGAGAGGAAGAGGGAGAAAGAGAGAGTGAGAGAGAAGTGTCAAAGAGACCAACAAAGAGACAAAGAGAAAAGAGTTAGAGAGAGAAAGAGATTGAGGGAGAGTGAGTGGTAGATAAAGTGCTGTAGAGACAATGAGACAGAGCAATAGATCACGAGACATAGATAAAGAGATACAGAGAGAAAGGGAAGTTTTAGATAGAGAATGAAGTTTTAGAGTGACTAAGAGAGAGATAGAGAGAAGTTTCAAAGAGATTGAAAGAGACAGAGATAAAGAAGTTTTAGAGAGAGTGAGAGAGGAAGAGGGAGAAAGAGAGAGTGAGAGAGAAGTGTCAAAGAGACCAACAAAGAGACAAAGAGAAAAGAGTTAGAGAGTGAAAGAGAATGAGGGAGAGTGAGTGCTAGATAAAGTGCTGTAGAGACAATGAGACAGAGCAATAGATAGAGAGAGAATTTTCAAAGAATGCAAGGGAGTGAGAGAGAGAGAAAGCAACAACAGAGAGAGTAAGAGAGACAAGTTTTGTAGGGAGAGTGAGTAAGAGAAGTTCTAGAGAGACACTAAAGAGAAAGGGAGACAGAGCGAAAGGAATGTTAAAGAGAGAGAGAGAGAAATAGAAGTTTTAGCTAGAGACAAAGAAGTTTTAGATAGACCAAGAACAAGAGAGAGAGAAAAAGAAGTTTTAAAGAGGGAAAGAGTGAGTGAGAGAGAGTTATAGACAGAATACTATAGAGAAACCGAGACAGATGTAGGGAAAGTCTTGGTAAGAGAGAGAGGGGGAGATAGAGAGAGACAGACAGAGGAAAGTGTTTCAAAGAGATTGAAAGAGATAGAGAGATTTCATAGAGAGTGAGAGAAGGTGAGAGAGAGAGAGAGAAAGAGAGGTTTCAAAGAGAGCAAGTGATAGAGATAGAGATAGAGAAAGAAGTTTCGGAGAAAGTGAGAATGAGAGAGATGTTTTAAACAATGCAAGAGAGAGATAGAGAAGTTTCAAAGAGAGGCCGACACATAGAGAAAGCAAGAGAGATAAGTTTTGTGGAGAGATCGAGTTATAGAAGTTCTAGGGAGACACCAAGAGAAAGACAGAAAAGGATGTTTTAAAGAGATTGAGAGAGAGGCACAGAGAGATATAGAGAAGTTTCACAGAGGGTGAGAGAGAGAGAGGGGTAGTGAAGTTTCTTAGACACCAAAAGGGAGAGAGAAGTTTCAAAGAATACAAGAGAGAGAGAGTAACAGAGAGAGAGAGAAAGAGAAGTTTTGTGTAGAGAGTGAGTAAGAGAAGCTCTAGAGAGACATAAAGAGAGAGAAAGAGAGAGCAGTTTTAGAGAGATGAAAATAGAGACATAGATAGGGAAGTTTTAGATAGTCCAAGAGCAACAGACACAAAGAAAGAGAGAAAGAGAAGTTTTGTGTAGAGAGTGAGTAAGAGAAGCTCTAGAGAGATATAAAGAGAGAGAAAGAGAGAATAGTTTCAGAGAGATGAAAATAGAGAAATAGATAGGGAAGTTTTAGATAGTCCAAGAGCAACAGACCCAGAGAAAGAGAGAAAGAGAAGTTTTGTGTAGAGAGTGAGTAAGAGAAGCTCTAGAGAGATATAAAGAGAGAGAAAGAGAGAATAGTTTCAGAGAGATGAAAATAGAGAAATAGATAGGGAAGTTTTAGATAGTCCAAGAGCAACAGACATAGAGAAAGAGAAAAAGAGAAGTTCTAGAGAGAGAAAAGAGTGAGTGAGAGAGAGCGATGGACTTAGTGCTATAGAGAGATTGAGAGAGATATAGAGAAGTTTTGCAAAGGGCAAGAGAGAGAGAGAGAGAGAGAGATTGAAGTTTTCCATAGGGTGTGAGAGAGAGAGAAGTTTCACAAAGGGCAAGAGGGAGAGAGTGTTGAAGTTCTCAAGAATCTTAGAAGGAAGGCGCAAGAAGAAGAAAGAAAGAAAGCTCAGAACTCCTAGATGTGGAAGTTCTAAAATGTAAATCTGATTCAAATGAATTAATCTACAAATGATGTAGCTGAGATTCAATTTATAGACTAAGACTTAATTACTGAATTACACTAATATCCCTAAGTAATAAACTGAAGACAAGATTAATAGAGCAAGATCAGAACCACACGAGACTCCTCCTTAAGCACTGCACCTGCACCCACCAAGACAAGCAGCCTAAGCAGCCTTATCTCTAACATCCCCCCTCAAGATTAGTGGCATGACTTGGAAGAGGAATAACACTGAGCTTGTCTCTAAGTTGAAGAAACCTTGAAGTTGAGACTGCCTTGGTGAGGATATCTGCTGTTTGATAAAGAAACGGAATATGATAGACTTCAATTTCTTTATTGTTAACCTTTTCACGAACAAAATAAAGATCTAGTTCAATATGCTTAGTCTTTGAATGAAGGACCAGATTTGCTGACAAGCTGACTGTGCTCATATTTGTTAGAGATAAGGCTGCTTAGGCTGCTTGTCTTGGTGGGTGCAGGTGCAGTAGGAGTCTCGTGTGGTTCTGATTTGTTCTATTAATCTTGTCTTCAGTTTATTAATTAGGGACATTAGTGTAATTCAGTAATTGAGTCTTAGTCTATAAATTGTAATCTCAGCTACATCATTTGTAGATTAATTCATTTGAATTAGATTTATATTTCAGAACTTTCACATCTAGGAGTTCTGAGTTTTCTTTCTTTCTTCTTTCTTGCGCCTTCCTTCTAAGATTCTTGAGAACTTCAACATGGTATCAGAGCTTTGATCCAATGGGAGAGAATATGAACATGTTTTCTTTAGCATCTTTGAATGCTTCACTAGTTTCTTTTAGTCATTCTATTTCTGTGAAGTTAGACAGCAATTCCTATCTACTCTGGAAACAACAAGTTCTTGCAGCCATCAGAGGGCATGAACTAGAGAAATACATCAGTGGTGGTCAAGAAGTGCCATCAAGATTTGCAATAGATGAGCAAGGAAGAGTTCTTGGGATCTTGAGTCAGCAGTATGTTCTTTGGAAGAAGCAAGATCAGCTCTTGCTGTCTTGGCTGCTGTCAACAATGTCAGAAAACATTCTTACAAGAATGGTGGGATGTGAATACTCATACCAGGTCTGGGAAAAGGTGGAAACTTTCTTTGCTTCTCATACAAAGGCAAAGATCAAGCAATTCAAGGTGCAGCTACAGACTATGAAGAAGGGATCCATGACAGCCACTGATTATCTTTTAAAGATCAAGAATCTTGTTGATTCTTTGGCTTCAGTTGGACATGCAATTACAGAAAGTGACCATATAGAGGTAATTCTTGATGGTCTTTCCTCAGAATATGATGGTTTTGTTACATCCATTCTTTCTAGAACTGATCCGTATTCAGTAGAAGAGATTGAAGCATTATTGCTTGCACAAGAAAATAGAATTGAGAAGCATCATAAAGAAGTAGAAGCTATGACAGTGAATCTTGCTACACTTCCTCAGAATTACAATGTGAACCGAAGTGGTTATCAAAGTTTCCCTGGTCAGTATGCAAATAGAGGAAGGTTTGGAGGCAGAGGAAACTTTTTCAGAGGCAAAGGGAGTTACAACAATGGGCGGTTTGGTGGTAGGAATGGAAGGTTTTCTGATAAAAGCAACATTCAATGTCAATTATGTGGGAGATTTGGCCATCAGTCCTGGAGTTGTTATCACAGATTTGATGAAAGTTTTCAAGGACCAGCTCAAGTGCCTAGCCACTTCAGCAAGACAGCCAATGGAGCCAATGGCAGGGTCAGAAACACACCCTATGCAATGCTCACTTCTAACAGCAGTAGCAATGGCATTGATCAAGAATGGTATCCTGATTCTGGGGCCACTAATCATGTGACAGTGGATGCCTCTAACATTGTGCAGAAGACTCCATATAATGGAAAGGAGAAGGTGCACATTGGTAATGGCTCAGGTTTGTTCATTAAAAACATTGGTAATTCTCAGATTAAGTCTTGCTTTTCTAATCAAAATCTTAACCTAAACTCACTTCTTCATGTTCCAAATATTACCAAAAACCTTGTGAGTGTTTCTCAGTTTGCAAAAGACAATTATGTCTATTTTGAGTTCCATCCTGACTCTTGTTATGTTAAATCTCAGGATACTCATCAAATACTTTTGAAGGGGACTATTAGGAAAGGCTTGTATGTCTTTGATGAATTTCATATTGAAAAAGGACCATATATCAATGCAAAGGTGTCAACAACTCACTCACCAAATATTACTTCACCTGCTGTACATAGTTCCCATACTTCTTCTTTGTTAAATTCTTGTTCTGAGTTAGACAAATGGCATGTTAGATTGGGCCATGCTTCTGCACAAACTGTCAAGAATGTACTCACTTCTTGTAACATCAGAATACCAAATAAAGAGCTTTCCTTTTGTTCATCTTGCTGCCTTAGTAAATTACATAAATTTCCTTTTGCCTCTTCTCAAACAGAATACTCAAAACCTCTTCAACTAATTCATTTTGATTTGTGGGGACCAGCACCTATGCTGTCAAAAGAGGGACATAGATATTGCATACATTTTGTAGATACCTTTACCCGTTACACATGGATTTACTTCCTCAAAAGCAAGTCTGATGCATTACAGACCTTTATTCATTTCAAGAAACAAGTAGAACTTCAAACCAACCACAAAATCCTTGCCTTACAAACTGATTGGGGAGGAGAATTTAGAGCTTTCACTGAATATTTGAAAGACCAAGGGATAGTTCATCGTGTTTCATGTCCTTATACACATGAACAAAATGGGCTTGCAGAAAGGAAACATAGACATATAACTGAGACTGGACTAGCCTTGCTTCACCAATCATCTTTACCTAGTTCATTTTGGTCTGAAGCTTTTAGCACAGCTGTGTACCTCATTAATAGACTACCCACACCAATCCTAAATGGTTCTACTCCTTTTGAAACCTTGTACAAAATCAAACCTGATTATTCTTCTCTTAAAGTCTTTGGGTGTGCAGCCTATCCTAACCTAAGGCCCTACAATAATCCCAAGTTTCAGTTCAAATCCATTGAATGCACTTTCCTTGTTTATAGTCCAGCACACAAAGGATACAAGTGTCTACATCTTGATGGGAAAACAATTATATCTAGAGATGTCATATTTGATGAAAGTAGTTTTCCATTCAAGAATAGCAAGGGTTCCTCATAGCAGTCATTCTCCAGTAACAAATCACATTTTGTTTCTCCTCCACCATCAGCCACACCTCCTATTCTATCATTCTATAACGCAAGACATACTCAGAATACCAATGCATTTGCTGAACAAACAAATAACTCATGTGCACTTGCTAATAATACCAATATTATGGATTCTTTGCAACATGTTTCAGGTCCCTCTGCAGAATTTGAAGTTCCTCAACGTCTGCCTCAAAATGTCCACCCAATGGTGACCTGTAGTAAAGCAAGGGCACTCAATTCAAACAATCACTCAATGGTGACTAGTAGCAAAGCAAGAGGAACTGTACCAACAGCACTTACTGTCTCTAGAGAGCCTCAAACTGTTGAAGAAGCTCTTAATATACCAGAATGGAAGTGTGCCATGGATCTTGAGTATGCAGCGCTCATGAGCAACAAGACATGGAGTTTAGAAGCTTTACCCAAAGATAGGAGGCCTATAGGGTGCAAATGGGTGTTTAAAGTTAAAGAAAATCCAGATGGCACTGTCAACAAATATAAAGCAAGATTAGTTGCAAAAGGGTATAATCAGGAGGCAGGAGTTGATTTTCATGAAGTTTTCAGTCCAGTAGTAAAACCAGTCACAATTCGGGTTCTTCTCACTTTGGCCTTATCAAAAGGGTGGAACATCCATCAAATAGATGTTAATAATGCCTTTTTAAATAGTGATTTGAATGAAGATGTATACATGCTGCAGCCTCCTGGATATGAATCAGCTGACTCATCTCAAGTTTGCAAGCTTCATAAGGCTCTCTATGGCCTTAAGCAAGCTCCTCGTGCATGGTTTCAAAAATTGTCTGAAGCTTTACTTGATCTTGGTTTTACCAAGGCAAAATGTGATTCTTCCTTGTTTCTTCAGGTTACTTCTCATCATTCTCTCTATGTTTTAGTCTATGTGGATGATATTTTGATTACTGGTGATTCAGCACTTGATTGATCAACTGAATGCAAAGTTCTCATTAAAGGATCTTGGGAAACTTAAATACTTCTTAGGTATTGAAGTTACTTATAGTTCTGCTGGTGCAATATACTTATCTCAGTCCAAATACATTAAGGATCTTCTTGCTAGAGCTGGTATGCAAGGTGCAAAGTCTATGCCCTCTCCTATGGCCTCAACACCACATATCTCAGCTAGTAGTGGTTCTCCTATTTCTGATCAAGCTGCATACAGATCTCTTGTGGGAGCATTACAATATATTACCATTACTAGACCAGAATTATCATATAGTGTGAACAAAGCTTGTCAGTTTATGCATTGCCCTATGGATGTACATTGGAAGTTGGTTAAACGAATACTGAGATATCTAGCAGGCACCATATGTCATGCTCTAGTTCTCCAAAGATCATCTGCTCTTGAGCTCACTACCTTTTGTGATGCTGATTGGGTGTCAGACATTGATGATAGGCGCAGCACCTCAGGTTTTTGTGTTTATCTTGGCCCTAATCTCATTTCTTGCTCATCTAAAAAGCACGCAACAGTGTCTAGATCAAGTACTGAAGCTGAATATAGGAGTCTTGCAAGTGCAGTGGCAGAATTGGCTTGGCTGCAGTCTTTACTCAAAGAACTCAGCATTCAACTACCAAAAGTTCCTAGAATATATTGTGACAATATGAGCACAGTCAGCTTGTCAGCAAATCCGGTCCTTCATTCAAAGACTAAGCATATTGAACTAGATCTTTATTTTGTTCGTAAAAAGGTTAACAATAAAGAAATTGAAGTCTATCATATTCCATCTCTTGATCAAACAGCAGATATCCTCACCAAGGCAGTCTCAACTTCAAGGTTTCTTCAACTTAGAGACAAGCTCAGTGTCATTCCTCTTCCAAGTCATGCCACTGATCTTGAGGGGGGATGTTAGAGATAAGGCTGCTTAGGCTGCTTGTCTTGGTGGGTGCAGGTGCAGTAGGAGTCTTGTGTGGTTCTGATTTGTTCTATTAATCTTGTCTTTAGTTTATTAATTAGGGACATTAGTGTAATTCAGTAATTGAGTCTTAGTCTATAAATTGTAATCTCAGCTACATCATTTGTAGATTAATTCATTTGAATCAGATTTACATTTCAGAACTTTCACATCTAGGAGTTCTGAGTTTTCTTTCTTTCTTCTTTCTTGCGCCTTCCTTCTAAGATTCTTGAGAACTTCAACAATATTGTCACAATATGTTCTAGGAACTTTTGGTAGTTGAATGCTGAGTTCTTTGAGTAAAGACTGCAACCAAGCCAATTCTGCCATTGCACTTGCAAGACTCCTATATTCAGCTTCAGTACTTGACCTAGACACTGTTGCTTGCTTTTTAGATGACCAAGAAATGAGATTAGGGCCAAGATAAACACAAAAACCTGAGGTGCTGCACCTATCATTGATGCGGAACCCCATGGATATTCAAGATCCAGAAACCCCAAACACACAAATTGATAGAGAACAAGAATAGATGGAGAACTCCCAACCTATTGAACCCCCAAATGACTGATGCAAATGGAAACGCAAATAATCGGTTGATTGAGGAATCAAGAACAGAAATTCACTAGGATGTAAATACCTTGATGAAGTTCAATTCTTGATGCAATAGAGATTCAGGCCAAGCCTTGAACAAGAGTATAAAACTCCAAAACAAATCTGTTTTTCATTCATTCTGCTCATTTTCGTCCATACACTAGGGTATTTATACCCCCACAAGTTTAATAACCTAGACTATTAGGTTAAGCCTTAAACTTGGGCCTCCCAATAAGAAATACAAGCCCAAACGAAAATGCAAGTAGTAAACTGCCCAAAACTAATCTATTAACTTGGAATAATGAATTAAACATAGATTGGTCCCATCTTGCAAATTCAGCCTAATCTGATTAGGTGAAGCTCCATTGGCCTTCATTGCATCTTGAGCTTCCATTCCTTCTAACATTCTGCCCATATAAGTTTGAAGTGATTCCTTGAACTTTTTGGCCCTCAATCTTGTGATTGGTCCTTGAGGTAATGTTAGCTCATCTGCTGCTCCTCTTCTCTTGCCATCCATGCTTGTGCTCACATCATTCCCTCCCTCCTCAAAAGGATTCGTCCTCGAATCTGAATCAAGTTCAAAAAGAGATAGGTCAGAAACATTGAAAGTGGCACTTACATTATACTCACCTGGCAAGTCTATTTTGTATGCATTATCATTGATGCACTCCAAGACTTGGAATGGTCCATTGCCCCTTGCATCCAGCTTTGACTTTCTTTGCTGTAGAAATCTTTCTTTTTGCATGTGTAACCAAACCCAATCTCCTGGTTCAAAATCAATATGATGCTCAATTCCTCTTTTAGGTGGTAACCAGTGGGGTATCTCTTGAGGAAAGACATCACTAAATTCCTGCAATAAAGTCACAAACACACTAGGCAATTCGGGGTTAAGGTCAATTTCAGTAAACAAAGTATCCTTAAACCGAATCAAAATAAAAGCTCTCTTGCGTAAGTATGCACTCTTTATATATCTCTCTTTTGCATAGAAACATGGTTGTTTCTTAACTTCTTCACTCCTCTCTTTTCCTTTCTTTTCACTCTTTTTCTTTTTATCACTCACTAACTTATTCTCTTCTGCACATCTCACTTTCTTTTCCTCACTTGTGCAGTCACTCAACATTGGGCCTTTTTCTTTATTCTTTTCTCTCATGGCCTCTTTTCTCTCATTATTCTTTTTCACCTCACTACCTGAAATCCCACAAGCTGATTGTTGAAGCTTAACTTGATCAAGGTAAGCTTGTTTAGGTGATAAAGGTGCCAAAGTGATTTTCTTGCCATCATGCTGAAAGGAATATCTATTTCTATACCCATCATGCATCACGCGCCTATCAAATTGCCAAGGTCTCCCCAACAATAAATGACCAGCATGCATGGGTACAACATCACACACAGCTTCATCACTGTACTTCCCAATAGTAAAAGCTACCACAACTTGCCTAGTAACTTTCACTTCTCCACTATCATTCAGCCATTGTAGCCTATAAGGAGTAGGGTGTTTGACACAATTCAGCCCCAATTTATCCACCAAAGTGGTGCTGGCCACATTAGCACAACTACCCCCATCAATAATCATGCTACAAACTTTTCCACCAACTAAACATCTAGTGTGAAATATATTTTCCCTTTGTTCTAAGCTTTCTTCTTTAACATTTAGATTCAATGCATGCCTAGCAACAAGAGATTCACCCTGAGCAGCATATTCAACATCAGAACAATCCTCTAAAGATGGCATGCTACTCTCACTACCATTCCCATCATAATCATTTTCAGATTCAGAAACAATCTCATCACCTTTAATGTACATGGTCTTTCTATTAGGACAATCAGATGCATAATGACCACGACCTTGACACTTAAAACACTTTATATCTCTATGTTTAGAGGTTTTTGGAAAGGAATCAGAAGTACCCCTTTGAGTTGAAGTATTCTTCTCCCTATTTTTGTTTGCATCCAGCCCCTTCTCCTTGGAATCAGTGACTTTCTCCTTCTTCTTCTCATCATATTTGTTCCATTTTGAACTCCATTTGCTGCTGGAATTCGAAAATGCCTTGGTTGCTGCCCTTTGTTTTTGTTGTCTCTCCACCTTCATGGCCATGTTAACTAGGTCCTCCATCTCAACATAGTGATGTAACTCCACTACATTAGCTATCTCCTTGTTTAGACCTCCTATAAACCTAGCCATTGTCACTTCCCTATCCTCCTCAATGTTAGCTTTAATCAAGAGCATCTCCATCTCCTTGTGGTAATCTTCCACTGATTTTGACCCTTGAGTAAGCTTGTGCAACTTCTGGTGCAACTCTCTATAGTAGTAAGAAGGCACAAATCGCTTCTTCATTACTCTCTTCATCTCATCCCAACTCTCAATAGGATATTCACCATTTCTCCTCCTAGACTTCACTAATTCATCCCACCAAACTAAAGCATAATCTGAAAATTCTACTGCAGCCAACCTCACCTTCTTTTCTTCAAAATAGTTGTGACAAGCAAATATCAAATCAAGTTTTCTCTCCCACTCCAGGTACACTTCAGCATCATTTCTACCCTTAAATGGAGGTATATGCATCTTGATAGCATTTAGATTACTATCCCTCCTATTGTCTATTCTGATTTCACCCCTTCTATTTTGAGCTGGACTCCTCTCTTCAAATTCATCTTCAAACAGCCCCTGATCAAACTCATTTTGATGCCTATTCCTCTCATTAGTTCGCCTATCATTCCCTGGGAAGCTTTCTGACAACTCCCTCTTCCATTCATCCAACTCATCTAGCCTACTATTCAACTTTTGAAATTGACTAGTAAAGGCCATATATATCAATTTCATGTCTGGATTCATGTTAACTTCTTCATCTGAGGGCTCTTTACCCTCCCTCCTTGTTGAAGGATTACTCATTTTACGAACCTGCAAGGAATGTTAGTAAAACAGCCTCACAATACACTCCCTCACGTGTTTCACTCAAAAGATGGCACTCCACTTGTGTTTCACACAATTGTTGGCTTTTACCCTCTTTAAGCTCACACACTCAAGCCTTTTACCACTCAAGCTTGTTGTTCTCAATTACACTTCAGAATTAATCCTCAAATCAAAAATACTCACAAACAGAAAATTAATACTAGGATTGTAATGAAAATGCTTAACAAAGAAGATAGGTACAAAAACTAGAAGCAAATATACCAGAATAAATTGAAATGAGCATGCAAGATATGAAGAGTTTGCTGCCCAAAATACTGATCTCCAATTAACAAGAATCAAATTGTTAATTATGGTGTATATGGAAGCAAAACCAGGAGTAACTAAAAATAGCAACTAAGATTTGAAGGAAAAAGACGAAATTAATGCATAAATGCAGAAATTGATGTTTCCTTAATGGAAAGATCAATTTGGACGAAAAAAAGGACAAAGACAAAAAGGAAAGAAATTTGGTAGGTTTTCTGGAATGATGCTAATCCCACAAATTGTGCTTATACTTCTTTGACTTTGCTAATTAATCTCCAAAACCCAAAGTGTGTTCAGACCGTACCCTGAATTCTGCCAAAAAAAAAGTGTACAGGTTCAAAGAAATTGCTGCCAACCTAATTAGACAATTCTGTGTGTTTTTCTTCTTCTGGCCACAATCTCTGACTTTTGTTCCTTGCTGCCAACCTAATTTAGACAATTCTGTGGTGCTTTTCTTTTTCTACCCACAATTCTCTGACTTTTGTTCCTTGCTGCCAACCTAATTAGACAATTCTGTGGTGCTTTTCTTTTTTTCTACCCACAATGCTTTTCTTTTTCTACCCACAATCTCTGACTTTTGTTCCTTGCTGCCAACCTAATTAGACAATTCTGTGGTGCTTTTCTTTTTCTACCCACAATCTCTGACTTTTGTTCCTTTTTCTTTTTTTTTTTTTTAAATATAGGATAAACAGCAAATAACACCAAAATATGGACGAAAAAAGATCAAAAACAAATCCCAAACAAGCAAACCAGCTGCAACATGCACTTCTATTCTCAGATCTGGTTCTAGTTGATATTAGGCAGAGAAGAAACGAAATAAACAGCAAACTATAACCTAGGATAAATAAGAATTCACCCTAATCTAGCTCTGATACCAAATGATGCGGAACCCCATGGATATTCAAGATCCAGAAACCCCAAACACACAAATTGATAGAGAACAAGAATAGATGGAGAACTCCCAACCTATTGAACCCCCAAATGACTGATGCAAATGGAAATGCAAATAATCGGTTGATTGAGGAATCAAGAACAGAAATTCACTAGGATGTAAATACCTTGATGAAGTTCAATTCTTGATGCAATAGAGATTCAGGCCAAGCCTTGAACAAGAGTATAAAACTCCAAAACAAATCTGTTTTTCATTCATTCTGCTCATTTTTGTCCATACACTAGGGTATTTATACCCCCACAAGTTTAATAACCTAGACTATTAGGTTAAGCCTTAAACTTGGGCCTCCCAATAAGAAATACAAGCCCAAACGAAAATGCAAGTAGTAAACTGCCCAAAACTAATCTATTAACTTGGAATAATGAATTAAACATAGATTGGTCCCATCTTGCAAATTCAGCCTAATCTGATTAGGTGAAGCTCCATTGGCCTTCATTGCATCTTGAGCTTCCATTCCTTCTAACATTCTGCCCATATAAGTTTGAAGTGATTCCTTGAACTTTTTGGTCCTCAATCTTGTGATTGGTCCTTGAGGTAATGTTAGCTCATCTGCTGCTCCTCTTCTCTTGCCATCCATGCTTGTGCTCACATCAATCATCAATGTCTGACGCCCAATCAGCATCACAAAGGCAGTGAGCTCAAGAGCAGATGATCTTTGGAGAACTAGAGCATGACATATGGTGCCTACTAGATACCTCAGTATTCGTTTAACTAACTTCCAATGTACATCTGTAGGGCAATGCATAAACTGACAAGCTTTGTTCACACTATATGATAATTCTGGTCTAGTAATGGTAATATATTGTAATGCTCCCACAAGAGATCTGTATGCAGCTTGATCAGAAATAGGAGAACCACTACTAGCTGAGATATGTGGTGTTGAGGCCATAGGAGAGGGCATAGACTTTGCACCTTGCATACTAGCTCTAGTAAGAAGATCCTTAATGTATTTAGACTGAGATAAGTATATTGCACCAGCAGAACTGTAAGTAACTTCAATACCTAAGAAGTATTTAAGTTTCCCAAGATCCTTTAATGAGAACTTTGCATTCAGTTGATCAATCAAGTGCTGAATCAAAGTTGGTGAGGATCCAGTAATCAAAATATCATCCACATAGACTAAAACATAGAGAGAATGATGAGAAGTAACCTGAAGAAATAAGGAAGAATCACATTTTGCCTTGGTAAAACCAAGATCAAGTAAAGCTTCAGACAATTTTTGAAACCATGCACGAGGAGCTTGCTTAAGGCCATAGAGAGCCTTATGAAGCTTGCAAACTTGAGATGAGTCAGCTGATTCATATCCAGGAGGCTGCAGCATGTATACATCTTCATTCAAATCACCATTTAAAAAGGCATTATTAACATCTATTTGATGGATGTTCCACCCTTTTGACAAGGCCAAAGTAAGAAGAACCCGAATTGTGACTGGTTTTACTACTGGACTGAAGACTTCATGAAAATCAACTCCTGCCTCCTGATTATACCTTTTTGCAACTAATCTTGCTTTATATTTGTTGACAGTGCCATCTGGATTTTCTTTAACTTTAAATACCCATTTGCACCCTATAGGCCTCCTATCTTTGGGTAAAGCTTCTAAACTCCATGTCTTGTTACTCATGAGTGCTGCATACTCAAGATCCATGGCACACTTCCATTCTGGTATATTAAGAGCTTCTTCAATAGTTTGAGGCTCTCTAGAGACAGTAAGTGCTGTTGGTACAGTTCCTCTTGCTTTGCTACTAGTCACCATTGAGTGATTGTTTGAATTGAGTGCCCTTGCTTTGCTACGGGTCATCATTGGGTGGACATTTTGAGGCAGACGTTGAGGAACTTCAAACTCTGCAGAAGGACCTGAAACATGTTACAAAGAATCCATAATATTGGTATTATTAGCAAGTGCACATGAGTTATTTGTTTGTTCAGCAAATGCATTGGTATTCTGAGTATGTCTTGATGATAAAGGCATAGTGGAAACAGCTGATCCAATTCAAATTCCAAGTGGTCCGGTTATAAGAGCTAGAGCTAAAAGGTTCAAGGAGGCTTTCAATGGATTGATGCAGAGCATTTGGGTTGAGGAGTGCCTTTTAAGGCCCAAATACTTAGACTCAAGTGCAGACCAAGGGTGGATTTCGTTGGTCCAAGTGGTGGAGTAATTTTAACCTTTTTATTGAAGCCCATACACTTGGAAGGATTACTTTCAGCTCAAGCATGTGGATTTGAGAATCAAGGAGATTAGATTTGGCTGATTATTACCCAGCGAATTTGGGATAACTTTCTTTTTTTTATGGAATTTGGTCAGCCTTTTGGATTATATCTTCAGCAATTATTGCATTGGGCTGATTATATGGCTAATTATTCTCTTGTAAAGGCTGACATGCCATAATTATAGGGATTACCTTCCTTTTGCTATTTGTTTCCTTTTTCAAATTGTAATAACTCAGCCTATATATATGTATACCAAGGCTGAGAAGTGCAGTTCAGTTTTCTACATAAAAGTTGAGAGTTTTCTCTTTGGTTCTTTGAAGAACTTTCTGAACTTATCAAGAACTTGTTCTTGTGGCGTTCATCCGACTTATCAAACGGATTACCATCCCGTTTGTGGCGTCTACACATACCAAGGTTCGTGTTTTCTTATAAACATCGGGTCGAGGTTTCCACCTATAAAATCTGATTGTAGAACGGTCTTGGGAATCAATTTCGTTGACGGGTCTCGTTATTCTTGGCGGGGTTCGCATCTTTTTGGTATCAGAGCACGGTTCTAGTCTCAGGTTTTGCCTATCCAATTTTAGTTTTTGCAGCCAATATTCTTTGTTTTCTTTTGTTTAGATTCCAACTTCAGTTGATACATATTCAAAAAAAAAAAGAAAGAAAGAAAAGAAGAGCTTCAGCAAAAAAAAAAAAAAGAAAGAAAAAAAAAAGCTGCGAAAAAAAGAAAAAAAAAAGAGTAGTATTCAGCAAAAAGAAAGAAGAACAAGTCAGAAACTGCCAAAAAAACTCCCCTTTTAGTGATTTTATTGATTCCCTTGATTCCATACTCTTCCTTGAATCATTGATAAGCTTGTGATTGAATTGTTGCTGGTACAAGTTCTTGTTCTTGTTTGGATAAGTTTGAAAAGAATTGAAAGAGAAAATTATAAGTGGAAAAAGGCAAGAGTGGTAAGAACAATAAAGGGAAAAAGCCAAATTTATTGTGTGAAAACACGAGTGTTGAGAGAATTGTATTTGAGCAAAAAATACGTGAGGGAAATAATTTGTGAGGTCTTTTATTTTCTAACATTTTTTTTGCAGCAAAAACATGTCAGACAAAGCCATTCCCACAAGTTCTTCAGGAGGGGTTGATCCAAAGCTACTTATGGATGCATTAATGGGAGAGATGAGAAGAGTGTTAAGAGCAGAAATGGAGCAAGTTCATGAACGGTTGGATAAGGTAGAGAATGAACGCATGAGGCAACCACAAAATGTACAGAATGTGCATAGGAGGGAAAGAGTTCAGCCAAGGGAAGTAAGGGTTGAAGATGAAGAGTATTATGGAGCTGGTTTTGATGAGGAAGATGATCAGAATTCCATTGTTAACAATAGGAGATATGGTGGATGGGGTAGAGGAGTTAGGAATCGAGAAGATAATAACTTGGGTAGCATAAAGATGAAGGTTCCATCATTTCAAGGTAGGTCTGATCCGGAAGCCTATCTTGAATGGGAGAAGAAGATGGAGTTTATTTTTGATTGCCACAACTATTCTGAAGCAAAGAAGGTAAAATTGGCAGCCATTGAGTTTTTTGATTATGCCATTGTTTGGTGGGATCAAATGGTGTTAAATAGGAGGCGAAATGGAGAACGGCCAGTGGAAACTTGGGAGGAGATGAAGATGATGATGAGAAAGCGGTTTGTCCCAAGTCATTACTACCGTGAGTTATACAAGAAGTTGCAAGGTTTGCGGCAAGGAAACCAGAGTGTTGAGGATTACTATAAGGAGATGGAGATTGCAATGATCCGGGCTAATGTTGAGGAAGATCGTGAAGCTACAATGGCTAGGTTCTTGCATGGATTAAATCAAGAAATACAAGATAGAGTGGAGATGCAACATTATGTGGAATTAGAGGATATGGTGCACATGGCTATCAAAGTGGAGCAACAACTCAAGAGGAGGGGTAGCTCACATGCAGCCCAAAACTCAAGTTCTACTTCTTGGAAACCAAGATATACAAAGAAAGAGGACAAGCCTCAAGCATTCTCAACACCCAAACACAAATCTGAGCATAAAACTGAGAACTCCAGCCATGTTTCTCAAGGTAAAATTGAATCATCCACTACTCGAAATCGTGATATTAAGTGCTTTAAATGTCAAGGTAGGGGACATATAGCAAACCAATGTCCAAACAAAAGGATTATGGTGATGCAAGACAATGGAGAAGTTGAGACTGAAAGCGAAGAAGACACCCAATCTATGCCACCATTAGAAGATGCGGATGATGTAGAATATGCTGCTGAAGGAGAATTGCTAGTGGCAAGAAGAGCCCTAAGTGTGCAGGCCAAAGAAGAAGAAGAAGTGCAGCGAGAAAACATTTTTCACACTCGGTGCAACATAAAAAACAAGGTATGTAGTGTAATTATTGATGGAGGAAGTTGTACTAATGTTGCTAGCTCAACTATGGTTGAAAAATTAGGGCTACCCACAATGAAACATCCTAAACCATACAAGTTGCAATGGCTCAATGATAGTGGCGAATTAAGGGTGAATAAACAGGTGCTGGTCTCTTTTCGCATTGGAAAGTATGAGGATGAAGTTTTATGTGATGTAGTTCCAATGCAAGTAGGACATTTGCTATTAGGCCGACCATGGCAATTTGATCGGCAAGTAAAGCATGATGGCTACACAAACAAGTACTCATTTGTGTTTAAGCAAAAAACGATCACTCTAGCTCCTATGACACCAAGACAAGTTTATGAAGATCAAGTGAGGCTACAAAAAGAGAGTGAACAAAAATGGAGTGACGAAAGAGAGAAAAATAAATTGAGTGAAAGTTTGAGAGAGCAAACAGGAGAGGACAAGAAAATTGAGAGAGAAAAAAGAGAGCTGATTCAACCATTGAGACAAAAAAAGAGAAAACACAAAAGAGCTTCTATGCAAGAGCAAGTGAAGTGAAAAGAGCAATGTTTTCAAATCAGCCAATGATTGTACTTGTGTACAAAGAGGCATTTTTGAACACTAATGAGATTGATCCTACTTTGCCTAGTTCTATTGTTTCTCTTTTGCAGGATTATGATGATGTCTTTCCCAAGGAGGTCCCAAATGGTTTACCCCCTATCCGAGGGATTGAGCATCAAATTGACTTCATACCCGGTGCTTCCATTCCAAACCGACCAGCTTACCGAACTAATCCCGAGGAGACAAAGGAGTTACAACAGCAGGTTAGTGAATTGATGGAAAAGGGGTATGTGAGAGAAAGCATGAGTCCATGTGCTGTTCCGGTGATTTTGGTGCCTAAGAAGGATGGGTCATGGAGAATGTGTGTTGATTGCTGAGCCATCAACAATATTACAGTAAAGTACCGCCACCCTATTCCTCGCTTAGATGATATGTTAGATGAGCTACATGGTGCTTGTGTGTTTTCAAAAATTGACTTGAAAAGTGGATATCATCAAATCAGAATGAAAGAGGGAGACGAATGGAAAACTGCTTTTAAAACAAAACATGGATTGTATGAGTGGTTAGTAATGCCATTTGGACTAACTAATGCACCAAGTACTTTCATGCGATTAATGAACCATGTTTTGCGTCCTTTTATAGGCAGGTTTGTTGTTGTGTATTTTGATGATATACTTATTTATAGCAAGAGTTTGGATGATCATATTTTGCATTTGAAATCTATTCTGGAAGTGCTTAGAAAAGAGAAATTGTATGCTAACATGAAAAAGTGCACCTTTTGCACCGATAAGCTTGTGTTTCTTGGCTATGTTGTGAGTGCACAGGGTATACAAGTTGATGAAGAGAAGGTTCGTGCAATCCAAGAGTGGCCAAAACCCACAAGTGTAGGTCAAGTCTGAAGTTTCCATGGACTTGCAAGTTTTTACTGACGGTTCGTGAAAGACTTTAGTAGCATAGCTGCACCACTTACTGAAGTGATCAAGAAAGACATTGGGTTCAAATGGGAGGAAAAGCAAGAACAGGCATTCAAACTACTCAAGGAAAAATTGTGTCATGCACCTTTACTTGCTTTACCTGATTTTCCTAAAACATTTGAAATTGAATGTGATGCTTCAGGTATAGGAATAGGTGCTGTTCTTATGCAAGGTGGACGACCAATTGCATATTTTAGTGAGAAGCTTAATGGGGCAACTTTAAACTACCCTACTTATGACAAGGAAATGTATGCATTGGTCCGAGCATTGGAGACATGGCAACACTACCTTTGGCCTAAAGAGTTTGTGATTCACATTGATCATGAGTCCTTGAAGCATCTGAAGGGCCAACACAAGTTGAATAGGAGGCATGCACAATGGGTAGAGTTCATTGAGACATTCCCATATGTCATCCGATATAAGCAAGGTAAGGAAAATGTCGTCGCTGATGCACTCTCTCGCAGGTATGCCTTGATTTCTACTCTTGAAGCAAAATTGCTTGGTTTTGAACACATTAAAGAATTGTATCCATTAGACCAAGATTTCTGTGAAGAGTATAGGAATTGTGAGGGCAAGGCCATGGGTAAGTTCTTTAAGCATGATGATTTCTTGTTTCGAGAGAATAAGCTATGTGTGCCTAATTGCTCATTGCGAGACTTGTTAGTGAGGGAATCCCATGGAGGAGGGTTAATGGGACACTTTGGAGTTGCTAAGACATTAGCCATACTGCAAGAGCATTTCTTTTGGCCACACATGAAAAGAGATGTTGAGAGAATGTGTGGAAGATGTGTCACTTGTAAGCAAGCGAAATCCCGAGTGCAACCTCATGGACTATACACACCACTTCCCATTCCTAATGAACCTTGGGTTGACATTTTAATGGACTTTGTGTTAGGTTTGCCTAGGACAAAGCATGGTAAAGACTCAATCTTTGTGGTTGTGGATAGATTTTCTAAGATGGCACATTTTATTCCATGTCACAAAACAGATAATGCGTCACACATTGCTGATTTGTTCTTTAGGGAGGTTGTAAGGTTACATGGGATGCCTAGGACAATTGTTTCGGATCGTGATACTAAGTTTTTGAGCTACTTTTGGAAGACTTTGTGGTGTAAGTTAGGGACTAAGTTATTATTTTCTACTACTTGTCATCCACAAACTGATGGTCAAATTGAAGTAGTAAATAGGACTTTAACAACCTTGTTGAGGGCTATCATTAAAAAGAATATCAAAACTTGGGAAGATTGGTTACCACATGTTGAATTTGCTTATAATCATACTGTTCATTCTGCAACAAGATTTTCACCTTTTGAAATTGTTTATGGTTTTAATCCTTTAACTCCATTGGATTTAACACCATTACCTTTGAAAGAGTGTGTTAATTTAGATGGCAAAAAGAAAGCTGAATTTGTCAAGCAGATACATGAGAAGGCAAAGTTCAACATTGAGTGTTGAACGGAGCAATATGCAAAACAAGCCAACAAGGGGCGTCATAAGCTCATTTTTGAACTTGGAGATTGGGTTTGGCTGCATATGAGGAAAGAAAGATTTCCAGCACAAAGGCATTCTAAGTTGCTTCCAAGAGGGGATGGACCATTCCAAGTTCTTGAGCGCATAAATGACAATGCATACAAGCTAGATTTGCCAGGTGAGTATAATGTTAGTGCCACTTTCAATGTTACTGATTTAACCCCCTTTGATGTAGGTGATGATTTGAGAACAAATCCTCTTCAAGAGGAGGGGAATGATGATAAAGGCATAGTGGAAACAGCTGATCCAATTCAAATTCCAAGTGGTCCGGTTACAAGAGATAGAGCTAAAAGGTTCAAGGAGGCTTTCAATGGATTGATGCAGAGCATTTGGGTTGAGGAGTGCCTTTTAAGGCCCAAATACTTAGACTCAAGTGCAGACCAAGGGTGGATTTCATTGGTCCAAGTGGTGGAGTAATTTTAGCCTTTTTTTTGAAGCCCATACACTTGGAAGGATTACTTTCAGCTCAAGCATGTGGATTTGAGAATCAAGGAGATTAGATTTGGCTGATTATTACCCAGCGAATTTGGGATAACTTTCCTTTCTTTATGGGATTTGGTCAGCCTTTTGGATTATATCTTCAGCAATTATTGCATTGGGCTGATTATATGGCTAATTATTCTCTTGTAAAGGCTGACATGCCATAATTATAGGGATTACCTTCCTTTTGCTATTTGTTTCCTTTTTCAAATTGTAATAACTCAGCCTATATATATGTATACCAAGGCTGAGAAGTGCAGTTCAGTTTTCTACATAAAAGTTGAGAGTTTTCTCTTTGGTTCTTTGAAGAACTTTCTGAACTTATCAAGAACTTGTTCTTGTGGCGTTCATCCGACTTATCAAACGGATTACCATCCCGTTTGTGGCGTCTACACATACCAAGGTTCGTGTTTTCTTATAAACATCGGGTCGAGGTTTCCACCTACAAAATCTGATTGTAGAACGGTCTTGGGAATCAATTTCGTTGACAGGTCTCATTATTCTTGGCGGGGTTCGCATCATGTCTTGCATTAGAGAATGATAGAATAGGAGGTATGGCTGAAGGTGGAGGAGAAACAAAATGTGATTTGTTACTGGAAGGTGGCTGCTGTGAGGAACCCTTGCTGTTCTTGAATGGAAAGCTACTTTCATCAAATATGACATCTCTAGATATAATTGTTTTCCCATCAGGATGCAAACACTTGTATCCTTTGTGTGCTGGACTATAACCAAGAAACGTGCACTCAATGGATTTGAACTGAAACTTGGGATTATTGTAGGGCCTTAGGTTAGGATAGGCTGCACACCCAAAGACTTTAAGAGAAGAATAATCAGGTTTGATTTTGTATAAGGTTTGAAAAGGAGTAGAACCATTTAAAACTGGTGTGGGTAGTCTATTAATGAGATACACAGCTGTGCTAAAAGCTTCAGTCCAAAATGAACTAGGTAAAGATGATTGGTGAAGCAAGGCTAGTCCGTCTCAGTTATATGCCTATGTTTCCTTTCTGCAAGCCCATTTTGTTCATGTGTATAAGGACATGAAACACGATGAACTATCCCTTGATCTTTCAAATATTCAGTGAAAGCTCTAAATTCTACTCCCCAATCAGTTTGTAAGGCAAGGATTTTGTGGTTGGTTTGAAGTTCTACTTGTTTCTTGAAATGAATAAAGGTCTGCAATGCATCAGACTTGCTTTTGAGGAAGTAAATCCATGTGTAACGGGTGAAGGTATCTACAAAATGTATGTAATATCTGTGTCCCTCTTTTGACAGCATAGGTGCTGGTCCCCACAAATCAAAATGAATTAGTTGAAGAGGTTTTGAGTATTCTGTTTGAGAAGAGGCAAAAGGAAATTTATGTAATTTACTAAGGGAGCAAGATGAACAAAAAGAAAGCTCTTTATTTGGTATTCTGATATTACAAGAAGTGAGTACACTCTTGACAGTTTGTACAGAAGCATGGCCCAATCTAACATGCCATTTGTCTAACTCAGAACAAGAATTTAACAAAGAAGAAGTATGAGAACTATGTACAGTAGGTGAAGTAACATTTGGTGACTGAGTTGACACTTTTACAGTGGCATACGGTTCCTTTTCAATATGAAACTGATCAAAGACATACAAACCTTTTCTAACAGTGCCCTTCAAAAGTATTTGATGAGTATCCTGAGATTTAACATAACAAGAGTCAGGATGGAACTCAAAATAGACATAATTGTCTTTTGCAAACTGAGAGACACTCACAAGATTTTTGGTAATATTTGGAACATGAAGAAGTGAGTTTAGGTAAAGATTTTGATTAGAAAAGCAAGACTTAATCTGAGAATTACTAATGTTTTTAATGAACAAACCTGAGCCATTACCAATGTGCACCTTCTCCTTTCCATTATATGGAGTCTTCTGCACAATGTTAGAGGCATCCACTGTCACATGATTAGTGGCCCCAGAATCAAGATACCATTCTTGATCAATGCCATTGCTGCTGCTGTTAGAAGTGAGCATTGCATAAGGTGTGTTTCTGACACTGCCATTGGCGCCATTGGCTGTCTTGCTGAAGTGGCTAGGCACTTGAGTTAGTCCTTGAAAACTTTCATCAAATCTGTGATAACAACTCCAGGACTGATGTCCATATCTCCCACATAATTGACATTGAATGTTGCTTTTATCAGAAAACCTTCCATTCCTACCAACAAACCGCCCATTGTTGTAACTCCCTTTGCCTCTGAAAAAGTTTCCTCTACCTCCAAACCTTCTTCTATTTGCATACTGACCAGGGAAACTTTGATAACCACTTCGGTTCACATTGTAATTCTGAGGATGTGTAGCAAGATTCACTATCATAGCTTCTACTTCTTTATGATGCTTCTCAATTCTATTTTCTTGTGCAAGCAATAATGCTTCAATCTCTTCTACTGAATACGGATCAGTTCTAGAAAGAATGGATGTAACAAAACCATCATATTCTGAGGAAAGACCATCAAGAATTACCATCAACAAGATTCTTGATCTTTAAAAGATAATCAGTGGCTGTCATAGATCCCTTCTTCATAGTCTGTAGCTGTGCCTTGAATTGCTTGATCTTTGCCTTTGTATGAGAAGCAAAGAAAGTTTCCACCTTTTCCCAGACCTGGTACGAGTATTCACATCCCACCATTCTTGTAAGAATATTTTCTGACATTGTTGACAGCAGCCAAGACAGCAAGATCTGATCTTGCTTCTTCCAAAGAACATACTACTGACTCAAGATCCCAAGAACTCTTCCTTGCTCATCTATTGCAAATCTTGATGGCACTTCTTGACCACCACTGATGTATTTCTCTAGTTCATGCCCTCTGATGGCTGCAAGAACTTGTTGTTTCCAGAGTAGATAGGAATTGCTATCTAATTTCACAGAAATAGAATGAGTAAAAGAAACTAGTGAAGCATTCAAAGATGCTAAAGAAAACGTATTCATATTCTCTCCCATTGGATCAAGGCTCTGGTACCATGTTGAAGTTCTCAAGAATCTTAGAAGGAAGGCGCAAGAAGAAGAAAGAAAGAAAGCTCAGAACTCCTAGATGTGAAAGTTCTAAAATGTAAATCTGATTCAAATGAATTAATCTACAAATGATGTAGCTGAGATTACAATTTATAGACTAAGACTCAATTACTGAATTACACTAATGTCCCTAAGTAATAAACTGAAGACAAGATTAATAGAGCAAGATCAGAACCACACGAGACTCCTCCTTAAGCACTGCACCTGCACCCACCAAGACAAGCAGCCTAAGCAGCCTTATCTCTAACAGAGAGGTTTCACAAAGAGTGAGAGAGGCTAAGAGGGAGAAGTTTTAGAGAAAGTAAGAGAGAGAGAGAAAGAGATAGAAGTTTCCTAAAGGGCAAGAGAGAGAAGTTTTGCAAAGAGCAAGAGAGGTTGACAGAGAGAAGTTTCAGAGAGAGTAAGGAAGAGAGAGAGAAATCTAAGAGAAAGCAAGGGACACAAAGTGGGAACTTTCAAGGAGAGGGAGGAAGACAGAGAGAAAGAAGTTTGAGAGAAACCAAAAGAGAGAAGGAAGTTTTAGAGAAAGCAGAAACTATCAACAAGAAGGAGAGAAATAGAGAGAGAAGTTTAAAAGAGAGCAAGAAAGAGAGAGAGAAGTTTAAAAGGGAGGAAGGGACAGAGATAGAGAGAGGTTTTAGAAAGGGTGAGAAAGACAAATTCTATGGAGAGAGTGACTTAGAGAAGTTGTAGAGAGACATTGAGAGAGAGAATGAGAAATTTCAGACAGAGAGAAAGAGGGAGATAGAGAAGTTTCAGATAGACTAAGAGAGAGAGGTTTCAAACAGAGTAAGAGAGAGAGGGTGCCAAAGAGAGAAAGAGAAGTTTTAGAGAGAGCATTAGAGTGATTGAGAGAGAGTGGTAGACAGAGTGATGCAAAGAGACCAATAGAGATATAGAGAAGTGTTGCAAAGGGTGAGAGAGAGAGAGAGAGAGGAATAGAGAGAGAACTTTCTTAAACACTCAAGAGAGAAAAAGAAGTCTCACAGAGAGCAACAGATAGAGAAAGAGAAAGAGAGAGAGAAAGACAAAGACATACAAGTTTCAAAGAGTGAGAGAAAGACAAAGAAAGTGAGAGAGACAAGTTTTGTTGAGGAAATGGGAGAGAGAAGTTCTAGAGAGACACTAAAAGAGAGAGAAGATTTAGAGAAAGTGAGAGGTAGAGACACAAAGAGAGAGAAGTGTTTGAGAGAGCAAGAGATAGAGACACAGAGCAAGAAGTTTAGAGAGAGCAATAGATAGAAAGAGAAGTTTCAAAGAATGCAAAAAAGAGAGATAGATAGAGAAGTTTCAGAGAGAGCAACAGATAGAGAGAGAAGTTTCAAAGAATGCAAGAAAGAGAGAGAGACAAAGAAGTTTCAGAAAGAGAAAGAGAGAGAAAAATAGAGAGACTAAGAGAGTGAGTTATAGAAGTTCTAGAGAGAAACTAAGAGAGAGAGTGTGAGAGAGAGAAAGAGAAGTTTCAAATAGAGAGAAAGAGAGAGAGAAGTTTCAGAGAGAACAAGAGAGAGACATAGAGAGAGAAAGAGAGAGGGATGTTTTAGATAGATCAAGAGAGAGGAAAAGAGAGTCAGAGAATGGTAAATAGAGTGCTATGTTGAGACAAGGGAGATGTAGAGTAGTTTTGTAGAGAGAGAGGGTTCAAAGAGGGTGAGAGAAATAGGGAAAAGTTTTAGAGAGAGTGATGGACACACAGATATAGGGATAGAGATGTTTCAAAGAGAGAGACAAAGACAAAGACAGTGAGAGTAACAAGTTTTGTAGAGAGAGTGAGCGAGAGAAAGAGATGTTTTAGAATGAGAGTGATAGAGAGAAAGAGAAGTTTTAGGTAGAGAGAAAGAGAGAGAAGTTTTAGAGTGAATGAGAGAGAGAGGGAAGTGTAAAAGAGAAAGAAAGAGGGAGAGAAGGAAAAAGAGAGAAATTTTAGAGGAAGAAAGAGAGTGAGGGAGAGAAAGTGGTGGATAGAGTGTTACAGAGAGACTAAGAGAAATATAGAGACATTTCATAGAGAAAAGTTTCACAGAGGGTGAGAGAGAGAGAAAATTGGCAGAGAATGAAAGAAGTTGAAAGAGTGAAGTTTCAAAGAGAAAGTGAGAAAAAAAGGGAGTTTTAGGAGAGAATGTGATGAAGTCCCACATTGGTTAGGTAGGGAGGTCTTGGGTGTTATATATATGGGTTTACAAACCTCCCCTTACAAGCTAGCTTTTGAGGTGGAGTTAGGTGGGTTCATATCATATGGTATAAGAACCTACTCTACTCTGGTCAGTGTGGGCCATGGATCCTGGTTCTCTGTACGAGGACGTACAGTCTAAAGGGGTCGGGAATGATGAAGTCCCACATTGGTTAGGTAGAGAGGTCTTGGGTGTTATATATATGGGTTCGCAAACCTCTCCTTACAAGCTAGCTTTTGAGGTGGAGTTAGGTGGGTTCATATCAGAATGAGAGAGAGAAAGTGAGTGAGTATGAGAGAGAGGGAGAGGGAGAGATAAGTTCTAGAGAGAGCACAAGAGAGAGGGAGTTTTAAAGAGAGCAAGAGACAGAGAAAGAGAGAGAGAAGTTTTAGAGAGTGTGACAAAAAGAGGGAGAGAGAGACAGAAAGGGAAGTTTTAGAGAGAGAAATTGAGTGAGTGTCATAGAGAGCAAAAGAGAGATGAGAGAGAGAGAGAAGTTTCAAAGAGAGTAGGAAAGAGAGAGTGAGAACTTTCAATGAGAAGGAGGGACACAAAGAAAGAGAAGATTCAAAGAGAGCAATAACTTCTAAGGTGTGGGAGAAAGACAGATAGAGCAGTTTTAGAGATACTAAGAGAGAGAGAAGTTTCAGAGAAAGCAGGAGACAAAGACATAGGGAGAGTAGTTTCAAAGAGAGCAGGAGACAAAGACACAGAGAGAGAAGTTTCAAAGATAGCAAGAAAAAGTAAGAGAGGGAGAGAGAGAAAGTGAAGTTTCTTAGACACCAAGAGGGAAAGAGAGAAGTTCCAAAGAGATCAATAGACAAAGAAGAAGAAAGTTTCAAAGAATGCAAGAGAGAGACAGAGACAGAGAAGTTATATAGAGAGAGAGAGACAAAAGAGCATGAGAGTCAAGTTTTGTGAAGAGAGTGAGTTAAAGAAGTTCTAGAGAGACACTGAGAGAGAGAGGGATGTTTTAGACAGGAAGAGAGAAAAGTTTTAGATAAAGAGAAAGAATGAAAAGTTTCAGAGAGATAGATAGATAGAGAAGTTTTAGATAAACTGAGAGAGAAAGAGGTTTCAAGCAAAGAGAGAGGGAGACAGAGAGAGAATGAGAGTGACTAATAGAGGGTGCTAGATAAAGTAATGTAGAGAGATCGAGAAAGATATCAAGAAGTTTTGTAGGGGTAACAAAGAGAGATCGAGAGAGATGGATAGAGAGAGAAGTTTCATAAACTCCTAAGAGAGAGAGAAGTTTTTGAGAGAGCAATAGACATAGAGATAAGTTTCAAAGAAAGCAAGAAAGAGAGAGAGAGAGAGAGAGAGAGAGAGAGAGAGAGAGAGAGAGAGAGAGAGAGAGAGAGAGAGAAGTAGAGATAGAGAAGTTTTGACAGGAGAAAGAGGAAGACAAAGAGAGTGAGAGAGACAATTTTTGTGGGGAGAATAGGTGAGAGAAGTTCTAGGGAGACATTAAGAGTGAGAAAGAGAGAAAGGGATCTTTTAGAGAGAGAGGGAGAGAGAGAAAGAGAAGATTCAGGTAGAGAGAAGATTCAAAGAGATTGAGAAAGAGAGAGAGGGAAGCTTGAGAGAGAAAGAGAGAGAGAAAAGTTTCAAAGAGAGCAAAGACAGAGAGAGAAGTTTGAAAGAAAGTGAGAGAGAGACAGAGAAGTTTCAAAGAGAGAGAGACAACTTTTGTGGAGAGAATGAATGAGAGAAGTTCTAGAAAGACACTAAGAGAGCAAGAGGGAGAGAAGTTTTAGAGAGACTGAGAGAGAGATGAGGGAAGTTTTAGAGAGAGAAAAAAAGAGAAAGAGAGGGAGATAGAGAAGTTTCATATAGGCCAAGAGAGAGAGGGAAAGAGAAGTTTTAGATAGAGAAACTAAGTAAGTGAGAGAGAGTGGGAGACAGAGTATTGCAGAGAGACCTAGAGACATAAAAAGAAGCTTTGCAAAGGGCGAGAGAAGAGAGAGAGAGTGAGAAAGGGTGGAAGATAAAAGTTTCAAAGAGAGCAAGAGAGGGAGAGAGAGAAATGAGAAAAGAAAGGTTTAAGAGTAAGAATGTGAGAGAGAGAGAAGTTTCGGAGAGAGCAAGAGAGAGAGAGAGAGAGAGAAGTTTCAGAGAGAGCAAGAGAGAGAGAGAGAGAGAGAGAGAGAGGTGTTAGTGAGGGCAAGGACAAAGACAGAGAGAGAAGTTTTAGAAGGAGTGACAAATAGATATAGAGAGAAGTTTCAAAGAATGCAAAAGAGAAAGAGAGAGACAAAGAAGTTTTAGAGAGAGGGGGAAAGAGAGAGAGACAAAGAGAGACAAGTTTTGTGGAGACAATGAGTTAAATAAGAACTAGAGAGGCACTAAGATGGAAAGAGAAAGCGAGAAAGGGATATTTTAGAGAGAGTGAGAGAGAGAGAAAAAGAGAAGTTTTAGACAAAGAGAAAGAGAATGAGAATTTTCAGAGAGATTGAGAGAGAGAGAGAGTTTCATAGAGAGTGATAGACACAGAGAGAGAAGTTTCAAAGAATGCGAGAGAGAGAGAGAGAGAGAGAGAGAGAGAGAAGTTTTGTAGAGAGAATGAGTGAGAGAAGTTTTAGAGAGACACTAAGAGCAAGAGAGAGAGAGAAAGAGATGTTTAGAATGAGAGAGAGAGGGAGACAGAGAGAAGAAAGAGAAGTTTTAGGCAAAGGGGAAGAGAGAAAAGTTTTAGGGTGACAAAGAAAGAGAGAGAGAGTGATGAAGTCTCACATTAGTTAGGCAAAGAGGTCTTGGGTGTTATATATATGAGTTCGCAAACCTCCCCTTACAAGCTAGCTTTTGAGGTGGAGTTAGGTGGGTTCATATAAGAGAGGGAGATAGAGAAGTTTCAAATATAGCAAAAGAGAAAGAGAGGGAGAAGTCTTAGACAAAGCAAGAGAGTGAGAGAGAGAGAGAGAGAGAGAGAGAGAGAGAGAGAGAGAGAGAAGTTTCACAAAGAGCTAGAGAGGGTGAGAGAAAGAAGTTTCAGAGAGAGTGAGTGAGAAAAAGAGACAAAAAGAAGGTTTAGAGTAGCGAGAGAAAGTTTAGAGAGAAAGAGAGAGGGAGAGGGAGAAAGGAAAGTTTTAGAGAGAGAAAAGTGAGTATGTATGAGAGAGAAGTTCTAATGAGAGCAAGAGAGAGAGAGAGAGAGAAGTTTTAGAGAGAACAAGAGATAGAGACAAAGAGAAGCTTCATAGAGAGCAAGAGACAAAGAGAGAGAAGTTTAAGAAAGAGTCAGAAAGAGATAGAGAGAACTTTCTAACACACTGACAGAGAAAAGTTTCAAAAGGAGTGATAGGCAGAGAGAGAGAGAGAGAGAAGATTGAAAGAGAACAACAAAATGACAAATAGAGAGAGAAGTTTTATAGAGAGAGTAAGTGAGTGAGTGAAGTTTTGGAGACACTGATAGAGAGAGAGAGTGATAGAGAGAAAGAGAAGCTTTAGAGAGAAAGAGAAGCTTTAGAGAGAAAGAAAGTGAGTGTGAGAGAGAGTGAGAGAGAGAGAAGTTTCAGAGAGAGCTTAAGAGAGAGAGAGAGAGAAGTTTCTAAGAGAGCAAACAAGCAAGAAAGAGAGACATTTCAAAGAGAGTAGAAGAGAAAGAACAAGAACTTTCAAGGAAAGGGGGTGACAAAGAGAGAGAAGTTTCGGAGTCAGCAAGAGAGAGAGAGCATGAACTTTAAAGGAATGCAAGAGAGATAAAGAGAGAGAAGCTTTAGAGAGACCGAGACAAAGAGAAAGAAAGAGAGAGAGAATGAGAAGTTTTAGACTAAGCGAGAAGAAAGAGAGAAATTTCAGAGAAAGCAAGAGACAATGATAAAGAGATGGAAGTTTCAGAGAGAATATGAAAGGGAGAAAAGGGGAGAGCAAGAAAGAGAAGTTTCTTAGACACCGAAAGAGAGAAAGATAGAAGTTTTTTTTGGACACCAAGAGAGAGCAAGAGAGAGAGAGATAAGTTTTAGAGAGTGATAGACAGAGAGAAGTTTCAAAGAATGTGAGAGAGGGAAAGAGAGAGTGAGAGAGATGAGTTTTGTGGAGAGAGTGACTTAGAGAAGTTCTAGAGAGAGACTGAGAAAGAGAGAGAGAGGGAGAAAGAGAAGTTTGAAAGATAGAAAAAGAGAGAGATAAGTTTTAGAGAGACGAAGAGAGAAAGGGAAGTTTTAGAGAAAGAGATAGAGAAATTTTAGATAGACCAAGAGAGAAAGGGAGGGAGGTTTCAGGCAGAGTAAGAGAGAGAGAGAAAGAGAAGTTTTAAAGAGAGAATGAGAACCAGTAAGAGAGAGTGGTAGACAAAGTGATGCAAACAGACCGAGAGAAAGCGAGTGAAGTTTCGCAAAAAGAGCGAGAGAGAGAAAGTGAAGTTTTATAGAGAAAATAAGTTAGAGAAGTTTTAGAGAGACCAAGAGAGAGAGGTTTTGCAAAGAACGAGGGATGGTGAGAGAGAGAAGTTTCTGAGAGAGCAAAGAGAAAAAGATTAAAAAAAAAAAAAAGGAGAGAATGAAAGCAGTTTCAATGAGAGAGAGAGAAGTGTTAGAGAGAGCAAGAGAAATAGACAAAGACAAAAGTCTTAGAGAGAAGTTTAAGGGGGAGAGAGAGAAGGAAGTGTTAGAAAGAAGTTTAAGGGGGAGAAAGGGGTAAAGAGAGAGTGTAAATATTTGAGAGAAAGGTAGAAAGAGAGAAAAAGAGAGAAAAGGAAACCTTAGAAAGAAGTTTTAGAGAGAGAGAAATAAGTTTCAGAGAGACCGACAGAGAGAGAAAGAAGAAGTTCTAGACAGAGTGAGAGAGAGAGAGGCAGTGAGACAAGGAAAGTTTAAGAGAGAGGGAGAAGTTTCACAAAGAGCAAGAGAGGTTAAGAGGGAGAAGTTTCAGAGAGAGTGAAGAGAAGTTTGACATAGAGAGAGGGAGTAGTTTTAGATTGAGAAAGAGAGTGAATGAGAAATAGTGAGTGAGAGAAGTTTTCACGAGAAAGAGGGAGAGTGGTTTCAGAGAGAGGGACAGATACAAAGAGGGAGGGAGGGAGAGAGAAGTATCAAAATGAATGTGACAGAGAGAGAGAGAGAGAGAGAAGTTTTACAGAGAGAGAGACACACACAAAGAGAGTGGCAAAGAGTGAGAGAGAGGGAAGTTTTAGATAAAGAGGGAGAGAAAGGGATGATTTAGAGAGAGAGAAGTTTCTAAAGAAAACAAGAGCAAGAAAGGGGGAAGAGAGACAGATAGATAGATAGACAAACAAAAAGAGACTAAAAGCAACAAGTTTCATAGAGAGCAAGAGAGACACACTAAGAGACTAAGATAGAAAGAAAAGGAAGTTTCAGAGAGAGTGAGAGAGAGAGAAGAGGGTGTGAGAGAGAGAGAGAGAGAGAGAGAGAGAGAGAGATAACTTTCAGAGAGAATGAGAGAGAGAGAGAACTTTTAGAGAGAGGGAGTAGTTTTGGAGAGAGAAAGAGTGTGAGTAAGAAAGAATAGGAGAGAAAGTGTCTATTAAATACAAAGAGAGGGAGGGAAAGAGAGAGAATTTCACACAGAGGGAGAAACAAAGAGAGAAAGAAAATATTTTAAGAAAGAAATAAAGAGACAGAAAGGGAGAGAAGTGTCAGAGAGAGAAAGAAGTTTTAGTGAGAGAAAGCAAAGTTTCAAAGAGAGTGAGATAGAGATAGAGTGAGAATGAAAACTTTCTTAACAAACTGAGAAAAAGAGATAGAGAGGAGTTTAAGATGAGCACGAGACATAAAGAGAGAGAGAGAGAAGTTTTAAAGAGTGATATAGAGAGTGAGTGAGAAAGAGTAACACACAGTGCTATGGAGAGGGAGTGAGAGAAAGAGTATGAGGAGACAAAGAGACAAAGAGAAGTTCTAGAGAGAGAGAAGTTTTAGAGAGAGCAAGAAAGTAGTTTTAGAGAGAGAAAGTGTGTAAGAGATTGTGGGAGGGAGGGAGGGAGAGATGGAGAAGTTTTAGAGAGAGAGAGTAAGTGAGAGAGAGAGAGAAATTTCAGAAAGATAGAGTAAAGAGTAAGAGAAGTTTCATTGAGAGAGAGAAAGCAAATGAGAGAATTCCACAAAGAGTGAAAGAGGGTGACAAAGAAAAGTAATAAAGGGTGTAAGAGTGAGAAAGAGAAAGAGCAATTTTAAAGAGCGAAGAGAATGAGTGAGATAGAGTGGGAGAGAGAGTCTGCAAATGTTAGCAAGAGAGGGAAAGAGAGACTAAGTGAGAGAGAGAGAGAAGTTTTAGAGAAAGTGAGAGACAAAGACAGAGAGAGAAAGAAGTTTCAAAGAGATCGAGAGAGAGAAGGAGAGAGAGAGAAAGAAGTTTCAATGAGAGCAAGAGAGAGAAAGTGAGAGAGAATGAGAACAGTAAGTTTCAAAGAAACTGATAGAGAGAGAGATAGAGACAAGTTTCAAGGATAGATAGAGAGAGAAGTTTTAGAGAAAGTGAGAGACAAAGACAGAGAGAGAAAGAAGTTTCAAAGAGATCGAGAGAGAGAAGGAGAGAGAGAGAAAGAAGTTTCAATGAGAGCAAGAGAGAGAAAGTGAGAGAGAATGAGAACAGTAAGTTTCAAAGAAACTGATAGAGAGAGAGATAGAGACAAGTTTCAAGGATAGATAGAGAGAGAAGTTTTAGAGACACCAAGGGAGAGTGAGAGAGAAGTTTTAGAAAGAGAGTGAGAAGTTTCACAGAGAGAAAGAGAAGGATGTTTAAGGAGAGTGAAAGTAGTTTTGCATAGAGAGAGAGATGTTTTAGAAATAGAGGAAAAGAGAGAAAGAACTTCAAGAGCGAGTGAGAGAGAAGTTTTAGAGAAAATATGAGAGAGAGAAAGAGAGAGAGAGAGAGAGAGAGAGAGAGAGAGAGAGAGAGAGGAGAGAGAGGGAGGAAGAAGTTTGAGAGAGAGTGAGAGAGGGAAAGAAGTTTCAAAGGGGGTGAGAGAGAAAGAGAGACCATGTAGCAGCAGAAATAGAGACAAAGAAAGAGTTGGTTTAGAGAGAGAGAGAAATTTTATAGAGACCAAGAGATGGAGAGAGGGAACTTTTAGAGAGAGTAAGAGAGAGAAATGCTTTAGAGAGATCAAGAGAGAAGATTCAGAGAGAGCAAGAAAGAGAGAGAGAGATAGAGACAAAGAGAAATTTTGGTGAGTGTGAGAAAGAGGGGGAGAGAGATAGCGAAGTTTAAGAAAGGGCGAGCTAAGAGAGATAAGTTTTTGAAAGAGTGTGAGAGAGAGAAGGGGAAAGAGGGAGAGAGAGGATTTGGAGAGTGCTAGATAGATAGAGAGAGAGAAGTTTTTTAAAGAGTGTGAGAGAGAGAAGGGGAAAGAGGGAGAGAGAGGATTTGGAGAGTGCTAGATAGGTAAAGAGAGAGATATTTTCAAAGAGAGAAAGAAAGGGAATTTTGGAGAGAGAGCACGTGGGAGGGAGTGCGTTGCAGGGATAGAGAGAGACACACACAGAGTGAGAGAGAAGTTTTAGGGAGAGAAGGAGAGTTAGTAAAAGAGAGAAACTTTAGAGAGAATGAGAGAAAGAAGCTTCAAAGAGACCAAGATAAAGAAACAGAAAGGGAGAAGAAGTTTCTAAGAGACCAAGACAGAGAGAGAGAGAGAAGTTTCAGAGAGAGTGAGAAAGAGAAAGAGAGACATAGCTAGAGAAGTTTCGTAATAGTTTGAGAGGTGGCAGAAAAAAGTTTCAGAAAGAGCCAAAGTGAGAGAGAGAAGGAGAATGAGTGACAAAGTGTGGGAGAGAGTGTTAAAGGGAAAGAGAGTATGTGAGTCTTGGTGAGAGAGGAAGAGAGAGACAATACAAGAGCAAGTGAGAGAAGTTTCTGACAAACAGAGATAGAGAGAGAAGTTTTAGAGAGAGCAAGAGACAGAGATAGAGAGAGAAGCTTTAGAGAGTGGAAGTGACAAAGACAGATATAGACAAATTTTAGAGAAAGTGAGAAAGAGACAAAGAGAGAGAAATAGAGAAAGAGAGAAAGAAAGAAGTTTCAAAGACAGTGAGAGATAGAGAGAAATAAGTTTTAGAGAGAGCGAGAGAGAGGGAGAGAAGTTTTTGGGAGAGCTAGAAAGAGAAGTTTCAGAGAGACTAAGGGAGAGGGAGAGAAAGAGCAAGAAAGAGAGAGAGAAGTTTTAGAGAGTGAGACCAATAGAGAGAGAGAAAGAAGTTTCAAGGAAAGCAAGAGAGAGAGAGAGAGAGAGAGAGAGAGGCTACAAAGTGAAAGAGAGAGACACACAAAGAGAGCAAGAGCTTTAAAGGAGAGGCAGAGAGAATGAGAGAGAAAAGTTTTAGAGTGACAGAAAAAAGTTTTGAGAGAGAGAGAGAGAGAAAGAGATAGATAAATAGAGAGGAGAGAGAGAAAGAGATAGATAAATAGAGAGGAGAGATGATATGAACCCACCTAACTCCACCTCAAAAGCTAGCTTGTAAGAGGAGGTTTGCGAACCCATATATATAACACCCAAGATCTCCCTACCTAACTAATGTGGGACTTCATCATTCCCGACCCCTTTAGACTGTACGTCCTTGTACAGAGAACCAAGATCCATGGTTTACACCGACTAGAGCAGGGTAGACTCTGATACCATATGATATGAACCCACCTAACTCCACCTCAAAAGCTAGCTTGTAAGGGGAGGTTTGCGAACCCATATATATAACACCCAAGACCTCCCTACCTAACCAATGTGGGACTTCATCAAGAGAGAAAAGAGATAGATAAATAGAGAGGAGAGAGAGAAAGAGAAGTTTTAGAAAGAGAATGAGTAGTTTTAGAGTGCATGAGTGTTACAAAGAGGGAGAGAGAGAGAGAAGTGTGTGCTAGGGAGAGAGTGGTACAAAGGGAGTGTATGTGTGTTGGGGAAGGAGAGAATGTGAGACAAAGATGGAGGGAGAAATATGATAGAAAGAGACATGTTGGGGAGAGAGAGAGAAAGACAAGTTTTAGAGAAGGACAAAGAGACATGTAGGGGAGAGGGAGGGCAAATTTTAGAGAGAAAGAGAGAGAGCTCTATAAAGAGACCAAGAAAGATAGAGAAGGCAAGAGGGGCGAAGAAAGAAGTTTTTGAGAGAGAGAGAGAGAGAAAGAGAGGGAAATAGAAGTATGAGAGAGAAACCAAGGGAAGTTTTGAACACAGAGAGAGAGAGAGAGAGAGTAATAGAGAGAGAGAAGGAGAGACAAAGAGAGTGAGAGAGAGAAAGAGAGAGAGTGAGTGTGTTGGGAGAGAGAGAGAGAGAGAGAGTAATGTGTAGTAAAGAGAAAGAGAGGGACTGAGATAAAGAGAGTGTTGCAGAGAGATAATGTGCATGTTAGATAGAAAGAGAGAGAGAAGCAGTTGGAGAGAGAGTGTGTTGGGAGAAGAGAGAGAGACAAAGATAAACAGATCAAAACAGATAGAGAAGTTTTAGAAAGAGACTAATAGGGAAGTTTAGAGACGAAGAGAGAAGGAGAAATAGTGAAATAAAGAGGGCCAATGTGTGCATGTTTATGGGAGAAAAAGACGGAGAGAGAAAGAGAGGGAGTGTATGATAGGGTGAGAGAGAAAGGTTGTTGAGAAGGGATAGAGAGGGATGGAAAGAAGGTCTTGGAGAGTGAGAAAGAGAGAGAGAGTGTGTGTGTGCGTGTGTGTGTTGGGAGCAAAGAGAGAGACAGAGATAGAGAACTGGGGAATGGGGGAGAGAGAGTGAGTGAGAGGGAAATACTAGCAGACAGAGTGATAGAGTGATAGAAGTTTTAAACAAATGGAAGTTTTGGATAGAGAGAGGAATTTTATAGAGTAGGTGAGAGGGGGAAAGAGGCAGATAAAGAGAGTGTCAAGTTCAATTTCTTCCATTATATCATACTCTTTTTCTTAGTTTTAGAGAATGAGTGTGAGAGAGAAAGTGAGAAATGGAGAGACATGTTGGAGAGAGAAAGAGATAGAGAATGTGTTAGGGAGATAGAGAGAGTGTTGAGGAGGGAGCAAGAGAGATAGAGAGAGAGGGTGATGGGGGAGAGGGACAGAGAGAGAGACAAAGATTATTAAGAAGTTAGAGAAAGATAGGAAAAGTAGTAAAGAGAGAGAGACAAACACATTGGAGAAAGAAAGAGAGGGAAGTTTTAGAGATATAGAGACATATTGGACACAAAGAGAGCGATAAAGAGAGAGTGTGTTGGGGAGAGAGAGAATGCGAGAAGGAGGGAGGGAGAGAGAGATGTGTTAAGTCCAGTTTCTACCAATATACCATACCCTTTTCTTAGTTTTAGAAAGCAAGTGAGTGATGGAGAGAGAAAGAGGCAGAGAGAGATTGTTGGGAAGTTAGAGAGAGACAGGGAGAGAGGTAAAGAGAGAGAGAAGTTTTAGAGAGAGGGAGACAAACATGTTGGAGAAATAAAGAGGGAAGTTCTAGAGACAGAGACAAACATGTTAGACTGAAAGAGAGAGTGTATGTGTTGGGAAGAAATAGAGGACAAGATATATATATATATATATATATATATATATATATATATATCGAGAGAGAGAGAGAGAGAGAGAGAGAGAGAGAGAGCAAGGGAGAGAATGAGAGAGAAAAGAGTGTTAAGTCTAGTTTCTTCCATTATACCATACCCTTTTTCTTAGTTTTAGAGAGTGAGGGAGAAAGTTAGAAGGAGAGAGAAAGTGTAAAGAAAGGAGCAGGAGAGATAAGGAGAGATAGATAAAGAGACAGGAAGGGAGAAAGAAGAAGAAGTTTCAAAGACAGAGAGAGTAAGTGAGAGAAATTTTGCTCAGAGATAGGGCAATAGAAGTATTAGAGAGATGGCAAGAGCAACAAAGAGACTAAGAGAGAGAGAGAGAGAGAGAATGATGGGGGCAGAGAGAGTGTTTCATAGGGAGCAAGAGAGATAGAGGGAGGGTGTTGGGGGGTGAGAGAGCAAGAGACAGAGAGAAGGGGAGAGGAAGTTAGGGAGGAAGCAAGAGAGATAGAGAGTGGTTGCTGGGGAGAAAGAGGTAGTGTGCATTGGCAAGAGAAAGAGAGACAGATAGAGAAGTTTTAGAGAGATAGAGGCAGACAGAGAGAATGTCCCTATGTGAGTGTGTTGGAGAGAGAGAAAGATTGTTGGGGAGGGATAGAGAGAGATGCAAAGAGGGTGTTGGGGAGAGAGTGAGAGTAGGGGAGTGGGGGAGGGAGAGTAAGTGAGTGAGAGAAAAATTTTAGGCAGAGAGACATAGAGTGACAAGTTTTAAATAGATAGAAGATTTAGGGAGAGAAGTTTTAGAGAGTGGCTGGGAGGGAGAAAAAGAGAGATAGAGTGTCAAGTTCAATTTCTTCCATTATATCATACCCTTTTTCTTAGTTTTAGAGAGTTAGTGTATGGGAGTGAGAGAGACAGAGAGACATGTTAGGGGAAGAGAGGAAGGAAGAGAGAGTTTGTGTTGGGGAGACAAAGAGAGTGTTGACAAGGGAGAAAGAGACATGAAGAGGGAGGCTGATAAAGGGAGAGAGAAATTGTTGGGAACTTAGAGAGAGACAGGGAGAGAGGTAAAGAAAAAGAGAAGTTTAAGAGAGAGAAAAAAACATGTTGGAGAAGGGGAGAGAAGGAAGTTTCAGAGATAAGACTTGTTGGAGGGAGAGAAAACAATAGAGCACAAGAGAGAGGAACAGTTTATTGTATAGAAAGATAGACAGGGAGAGATGCAGAAAAAGAGAGAGGTTGTATTGCAAAGAGAGAATGTGTTGGGGAGACAAAAGAGAGTGTTGAGGAGGGAGTGAGAGAGAGAGAGAGAGATTAAGTGGTCTCAGGGGGAGAAGGGGAGAGAGAGAGAGAGAGAGAGAGAGAGAGACTGTTGGGAAGTTAGAGAGAGACAGGGAAAGAGGCAAAGAGAGAGAGAAGATAAAGAGAGTGAGAGACAGATATGTTGGATAAAGAGAGAGAGGGAAGTTATGGAGACAAAGAGGGATGTGTTGGACAGAGAGAGAGTGTGTTGGGGAGAGAGAGAATAAGAGACAGAGAGAGAGACTGGGAGAGAGAACAATTTTAAAGAGAGTGAGAGAAGTTTTAAAGAGAAAGAGACATAGAAAGTGTGAAGTTTTGGAGAGAGAGAGTTGTTTCAGAGGGAGAAAAAGAGTAAGTGAGAGAGAATTTTCAGAGACAGAGATAAGGAGGGAAAGAGAGAGAGAGGGTTAAAGAGAGTGAGATAGCAAGAAGTTTTAAAGAGTGAGTGAGAGGGAGTGAGAGAGAGAGATAGAGAGAGTATCAAGTTCAATTTCTTCCATTATGCCAAACCCCTTTGTTTAGTTTTTAGAGAGTGAGTGAGAGAGAGAGGAGAGAGAGGAAAGAGAGAGTTTGTGTTGGGGGGAGAGAGAGAAAGTGCTGGGGAGACAAAGAGAGACTATTGACAAGGGAGTGAGAGAGATAAAGAGAGGGAGAGAGAGATTGTTGTGAAGTTAGAGAGAGACAAGGAGAGAGGTAAAGAGTGAGAGAAGTTTTAAAGAGTGAAAGATAGTTATGTTGGATAAAGAGAGAGAGGGAAGTTTTAGTGATAGAGAGTGACATTTGTACAGTGAGAGTGTGACAGAGAGAGAGTGTGTGTGTTCTGGGGAGAGAGAACAAGAGAGCAAGACAGAGAGAATAGGAGAGTGAGGGGGAGAGAGAATGTGTGTGAGAGAGAGAGAGAGCGAGAAGTTTTAAAGAGTGAGTGAGAGGGAGAAAGAGAGAGAGATAGAGTATCAAGTTCAATTTCTTCCATTATTCCAAACCCTTTTATTTAGTTTTTAGAGAGTGAGTGGGAGAGAGAGGAAAGAGAGAGTTTGTGTTGGGGGAAGAGAGAGAAAGTGCTGGGGAGACAAAGAGAGACTATTGAGGAGGGAGTGAGAGAGATAGAGAGGGAGAAAGAGATTGTTGTCAAGTTAGAGAGAGACAGGGAGAGAGGTAAAGAGTGAGAGAAGTTTTAAAGAGTGAAAGATAGATATGTTGGACAAAAAGAGAGAGGGAAGTTTTAGTGATAGAGAGTGACATGTTGTACAGTGAGAGTGTGATAGAGAGAGTGCATGTGTGTTGTGGGGAGAGAGAACAAGAAAGCAAGACAGAGAGAATAGGAGAGTGTGTGAGAGATAGAGAGAGTGAGAAGTTTTAAAGAGTGAGTGAGAGGGAGAAAGAGAGCGAGATAGAGAGAGTATCAAGTTCAATTTCTTCCATTATGCCATACCCTTTTATTTAGTTTTTAGAGAGTGAGTCAGAGAGAGAGAGGAGAGAGAGAGTTTGTGTTAGGGGGAGAGAGAAAGTACTGGGGAGACAGAGAGACTATTGAGGAGGGAGTAAGAGAGATAGAGAGAGGGAGAGAGAGATTGTTGTGAAGTTAGAGAGAGACAGGGAGAGAGGTCAAGAACGAGAGAAGTTTTAAAGAGTGAAAGATAGATATGTTGGATAAAAAGAGAGAGGGAACAGAGAGTGACATGTTGGATTGTGAGAGTGATAGAGAGAGTGCATGTGTTTTGTGGGGAGAGAGAACAAGAGAGTGAGACAAAGAGAATAAGAGAGTGAGGGGGAAAGAGAGTGTGTGTGAGAGAGAGAGAGAGACTGGGAGAGAGAAAGTTTTAGGGAGCCATTGAAAGAGAGAGACGGTGAGAAATGTTTTAAAGTGAGAGACAAAGACACAGAAATTTTATACAGGGAGTTGGTTTAGAGGGAAAAGAAGAGTAAGTGGAGAGAAAGAGGGAAAGATAGGGAGAGAAAGAGAAGATTCAAAGAGATAGAGAGAGAAGTTTTAGAAGCGAGACAAGGAGGGAAAGAGAGAGGGGTGGCGAGAGAAAAGTTTTAGAGAGTGAGTGAGAGGGAGAAAGAGAGATATAGAGAGAGTGTTGGGTTCAATTTCTTCCATTATGCCATATCCTTTTTCTCTGTTTTAGAGAGTAAGTGAGAGACAGCAAGGGAGAGACATGATCGAGAGAGAACAAGAGAGAGTGAAAGTGAAATAGAGAAAGTGAGAGAGAGAGACTAGGAGAAAGAAAAATTTTGGAGAGATAGTGAGAGGGAGAAAGGAGTGAGAAAAGTTTTAAAGAGAGAGGGACAAAGAGAGAGAGAAGTTTTGGAGGGAGAAAGAGTGTAAGTGAGAGAGAATGAGGAAGAGAAAGAGAAGTTTTAGAGAGCAAGCCAAAGAGTGAAAGAGAGAGAGGTATGGAGAGAGAGTGAGAGAAAGAGAAGTTTTAAAGAGTGAGTGAGAGGGAAAAAGGGAGAGACAGAGAGAGTGTCAAGTTTAATTTCTTCCATTGCACCATACTCTTTTTCTTAGTTTTAGAGAGTGAGAGACAGACAGAGATAGAGACACAGAGAGAGAGAGAGAGGAAGAGAGAGTTTGTGTTGGGGAGAGAGAGAGGGAAGGCATTAGGGAGACAGAGGGAGAGTTTAAGAGGGAGTGAGAGAGAAAGATAGAGGGTGTTACCAGGAGGGGAGAGAGAGAGGGAGTGAGTTAAAAAGAGAGAGAAGTTTTTTAGAGAGACATATATGTTGGTTAAAGAAAAAGGGAAGTTTTAGAGAGAGAGAGAGGGACATGTTGATGAAGATAGAGTGATAGAGCATGTGTGTGTGTTGGAGAGAAATAGAATGCAAGAGAAAGAGAGTGTGTGTTAAGACTATTTCTTCCATTATACAATGCCCTTTTTCTTAGTTTTAGAGAGTGAGACACACAAAGAGAGACAGTGTATATCTTGGGGGGAGAGAGAGTTACGGAGAGACAAAAGAAGGATTTAGTGAGAGAGAGTGAGACATGTTTGAGAGAGAGAGAGAGGGCACTAGGAAGATATATAGAGAGAGTGTGTATGTGTGTGTGTTGGGAAGAGAGAGGAAGAGACAGAGAGAGAAGGAGAGAGAACAACAGAGATGGAGAGAGACAGAGAGCAAGAAAGATGGACAGTGTGTTGGAAGAGTGATAGAGGGGAGAGAGGGAGAGGAAGAGAGAGCTTGTGTTGGGGGACAAAGATAGAGTGTTGAGGAGGGAGTGAGAGAGATAGAGTGAGTGGGTGTTAGGGAGATAGAGAGAGATAGGAAGTTTTAGAGACAGAGAGACATGTTGGACAAAGAGAGAGCAATAGAGTGATAAGGAGAGGGATAGAGAAAGAGAAATTTTAGAGAGCGACAGTAGTGAGGTAGGAGTGAGAGTGATAGGGAGAGGGATAGAGAAAGAGAGAGAGAGAGAGAGAGAGAGAGAGAGAGAGGGAGAAATTTTAGAGAGAAGGAGAAATTTCAGAGACAGAGAGAGAGTGAGTGATAAATTCTTGTTAGAGACAGGGAGAGATAGAAGTATTAGAGAGAAGGCAAGAGAAGTTTCAAACATAGAGGGTGAGAGAGAGGGACATATTGGATAGAGAGATAGAGGGAGTGAGAGAGCAACAAAGAGAAGAGCGAGAGAAAGATATAATGATGGGGAGAGAGATGTTAAGGAGAGAGTGTGTTGAAGTAAAATTGTTGGTCACAAGAAGAACCCTAAGTGTGCAGGCCAAAGAAGATGAAGAGGTACACCCTAAACCGTACAAGTTGCAATTGCTCAATGATAGTGGTGAAGTAAGGGTGAATAAACAGGTGCTGGTCACTTTTTGCATTGGAAAGTATCAAGATGAAGTTTTGTGTGATGTAGTTCCAATGCAAGTGGGGCATTTGCTGTTAGGCCAACCATGGCAATTTGATCGGTAAGTTAAGCATGATGGCTTCACAAACAAGAACTCATTCTTGTTTAAGCAAAGAACGATCACTCTAGCTCCTGTGATACCAAGACAGGTCTATGAAGACCAAGTGAGGCTACAAAAGGAGAGTGAACAAAAAAGGAGTGAAGGAAGAGAGAAAAAGAAATTGAGTGAAAATTTGAAAGAGCAAACAGGAGAGGTTAAGAAAATTGAGAGACAAAAAAAGAGGGCTGATTCAGCCATTGAGACAAAAAAAGAGAGAACACAAAAGAGCTTTAATGCAAGAGTGAGTGAAGTGAAAAGAGCATTGTTTTCAAATTAGCCAATGATTGTACTTTTGTACAAAGAGGCATTTTTGAACACTAACAAGATTGACCTTGCTTTGCCTAGTTCTATTGTTTCTCTTTTGCAAAACTTTGATGATGTCTTTCTTGAGGAGGTCCTAAATGGTTTACCCCCTATCCGAGGGATTGAGCATCAAATCGACTTCGTACTCGGTGCTTCCATTATCCCATACCCTTTCTCTTAGTTTTAGAGAGAGTGTGAGAGAGAAAGTGAGAAAAGGAGAGATGTGTTAGAAAGGGAAAGAGAGTGACAGCGAATGTGCTGGGGAGAAAAAGAAAGTGTCAAGGAGGGAGCGAGAGAGATAAGAGAGGGTAATAGAGGGAGAGAGATAGATATTGTTGGGAAGTTAGAGAGAGATAGGTGGAGAGGTAAAGAGAGTGAGAAGTTTTAGAGAGAGAGGCAAATATGTTGGAGAGAGAGGAAAGTTTTAGAGATAGAGAAAGACGTGTTGGACAGAGATGGTGCGATAGAGTGTGTTATGGAGAACAAGAGAGTGTGTTAGGACTAGTTTCTTCCATTATATGATATCCTTTTTCTTAGTTTTAGAGAGTGAGTGAGAGAGAGAGATATGTTGGACAGAGGGATTGAGAGGGTGTGTCTATGTTGGGGAGAGAGAGTGTGTTGGGGAGGGAGCAAGACAGAAGGAGAAAGGGAGAGGGAGGGAGCGGAAGTTTTAAGAGAGAGTATGAGAGAGAGAAATTTTTGTCAAAGGGAGAGATAGAAGTATGAGAGAGAAGCCAAGAGAAGTTTTGAACATAGAGAGAGAGAGAGAGAAAGAGAGAGAGAGCAAGACCGAGAAGGAGAGACAAAGAGAGTGAGAGAGAGAAAGAGGGGGAATGAGAGAGTGAGTGTGTGGCAAGAGAAAAAGATTTAGGAAAGAGAGAGACTGAGAGAAAGTGTGTTGGGGAGAGAGAGAGAAGGAAAGAGAGTAAAGTTTTTGGGAGAGACAGAGATAGGGAGAGATAGGGAGAGAGAGAGAGAGAGAGAGAGACAAAGACAAAGAGATTGAGATAGATAGAGGAGTTTTAGAAAGACTCTAAGAGAGAAGTTTTAGAGACACAGAGAAAGAGAGAGGGAGAAGAAGAAATAGTGAGAGAAAGAGGGAAAATGTGTGCATTTGTTTGAGAGAGAGAGATTGAGAGAAGAAGAGAGGGAGAGAGAGTTGTGGGAGAATGAGTGTGTGTATGTTTGGGGTAGAGAAAGATTGTGGGGAGGGATAGAGAGGGTTGGAAAGCAGATCATGGGAAGAGGAAGAGAGGGAGATGAAGTGTGTGTGTGTGTGTGTTGGAACAAAGAGAGAGACAGAGAGAGAGTTGGGGAATTGGGGGGTGATGTGAGCACAAGCATGGATGGCAAGAAGAGAGGAGCAGCAGATGAGCTAACATTGCCTTAAGGACCAATTACAAGATTAAGGGCCAAAAAGTTCAAGGAATCACTTCAAACTAATATGGGCAGAATATTAGAAGGAATGGAAGCTCAAGATGCAATGAAGGCCAAGCTTCACCTAATCAAATCAGGCTGAATTTGCAAGATGGGACCAACCTATGTTTAATTCATTATTCCAAGTTAATAGATTAGTTTTGGGCAGTTTACTACTTGCAATTTCGTTTGGGCTTGTATTTCTTATTGGGAGGCCCAAGTTTAAGGCTTAACCTAATAGTCTAGGTTATTGAACTTGTGGGGGTATAAATACCCTAGTGTATGGACGAAAATAAGCAGAATGGATGAAAAACAGATTTGTTTTGGAGTTTTATACTCTTGTTCAAGGCTTGGCCTGAATCTCTATTGCATCAAGAATTGAACTTCATCAAGGTATTTACATCCTAGTGAATTTCTGTTCTTGATTCCTCAATCAACCGATTATTTGCGTTTCCATTTGCATTAGTCATTTGGGGGTTCAATAGGTTGGGAGTTCTCCATCTGTTCTTGTTCTCTATCAATTGTGTGTTTGGGGTTTCTGGATCTTGAATATCCATGGGTTTCTGGATCTATCAATAGGAGGGATAGTAATCTAAATGCTATGAAGATGCATATACCTCCATTTAAGGGTAGAAATGATGCTGAAGTGTACTTGGAGTGGAAGAGAAAAATGGATTTGATATTTGCTTGCCACAACTATTCCGAAGAGAAGAAGGTGAGGTTGGCTGCAGTAGAATTCTCAGATTATGCCTTAGTTTGGTGGGATGAATTAGTGAAGTCTAGGAGAAGAAATGGTGAATATCCTATTGAGAATTGGGATGAGATGAAGAGAGTAATGAAGAAGCGATTTGTGCCTTCTTATTACTATAGAGAGTTGCACCAAAAGTTGCATAAGCTTACTCAAGGGTCAAAATCAGTGGAAGATTACCACAAAGAGATGGAGATGTTCTTGATTAAAGCTAACATTGAGCAAGATAGGGATGTGACAATGGCTAGGTTTATAGGAGGTCTGAACAAGGAGATAGCTGATGTAGTAGAGTTACATCACTACATTGAGATGGAGGACCTAGTTAACATGGCCATGAAGGTGGAGAGACAACAAAAACAAAGGGGAGCAGCCAAGCCATTTTCGAATTCCAGCAGCAAATGGAGTTCAAAATGGAACAAATATGATGAGAAGAAGAAGGAGAAAGCCACTGATTCCAAGGAAAAGGGGCTGGATGCAAACAAAAACAAGGAGAAGAGTACTTCAACTCAAAAGGGTACTTCTGATTCCTTCTCAAAAACCTCTAAACATAGAGATATAAAATGTTTTAAGTGTCAAGGTCGTGGTCATTATGCATCTGATTGTCCTAATAGAAAGACCATGTACATTAAAGGTGATGAGATTGTTTCTGAATCTGAAAATGATTATGATGGGAATGGTAGTGAGAGTAGCATGCCATCTTTAGAGGATTGTTCTGATGTTGAATATGCTGCTCATGGTGAATCTCTTGTTGCTAGGCGTGCATTGAATCTGAATGTTAAAGAAGAAAGCTTAGAACAAAGAGAAAATATATTTCACACTAGATGTTTAGTTGGTGGTAAAGTTTGTAGCATGATTATTGATGGGGGTAGTTGTGCTAATGTGGCTAGCACCACTTTGGTGGATAAATTGGGGCTGAAATGTATTAAACACCCTACTCCTTATAGGCTACAATGGTTGAATGATAGTGGAGAAGTGAAAGTTACTAAGCAAGTTGTGGTAGCTTTTACTATTGGGAAGTATAGTGATGAAGCTGTGTGTGATGTAGTACCCATGCATGCTGGTCATTTATTGTTGGGGAGACCTTGGCAATTTGATAGGCGTGTGATGCATGATAGGTATAGAAATAGATATTCCTTTCAGCATGATGGCAAGAAAATCACTCTGGCACCTTTATCACCTAAAGAAGCTTACCTTGATCAAGTTAAGCTTCAACAATCAGCTTGTGGGAGTTCAGGTAGTGAGGTGAAAAAGAATAATGAGAGAAAAGAGGCCATGAGAGAAAAGAATAAAGAAAAAGGCCCAATGTTGAGTGACTGCACAAGTGAGGAAAAGAAAGTGAGATGTGCAGAAGAGAATAAGTTAGTGAGTTATAAAAAAAAAAAGAGTGAACAGAAAGGAAAAGAGAGGAGTGAAGAAGTTAAGAAACAACCATGTTTCTATGCAAAAGAGAAAGATTTAAAGAGTGCATACTTACGCAAGAGAGCTTTTATTTTGATTCAGTTTAAGGAAACTTTGTTTATTGAAATTGACCTTAACCCCGAATTGCCTAGTGTGTTTGTAACTTTATTGCAGGAATTTAGTGATGTCTTTCCTCAAGAAATACCCCACGGGTTGCCACCTAAAAGAGGAATTGAGCATCTGATGGATTTTGAACCAGGAGATTGGGTTTGGTTACACATGCGAAAGGAGAGATTTCCACAGCAAAGGAAGTCAAAGCTGGATGCAAGGGGCGATGGATCATTCCAAGTCTTGGAGTGCATCAATGATAATGCATACAAAATAGACTTGCCAGGTGAGTATAATGTAAGTGCCACTTTCAATGTTTCTGACCTATCTCTTTTTGAACTTGATTCAGATTCGAGGATGAATCCTTTTGAGGAGGGAGGGAATGATGTGAGCACAAGCATGGATGGCAAGAAGAGAGGAGCAGCAAATGAGCTAACATTGCCTCAAGGACCAATTACAAGATTAAGGGCCAAAAAGTTCAAGGAATCACTTCAAACTAATATGGGCAGAATATTAGAAGGAATGGAAGCTCAAGATGCAATGAAGGCCAATGGAGCTTCACCTAATCAAATCAGGCTGAATTTGCACAATGGGACCAACCTATGTTTAATTCATTATTCCAAGTTAATAGATTAGTTTTGGGCAGTTTACTACTTGCAGTTTCGTTTGGGCTTGTATTTCTTATTGGGAGGCCCAAGTTTAAGGCTTAACCTAATAGTTTAGGTTATTGAACTTGTGGGGGTATAAATACCCTAGTGTATGGACGAAAATAAGCAGAATGGATGAAAAACAGATTTGTTTTGGAGTTTTATACTCTTGTTCAAGGCTTGGCTTGAATCTCTATTGCATCAAGAATTGAACTTCATCAAGGTATTTACATCCTAGTGAATTTCTGTTCTTGATTCCTCAATCAACCAATTATTTGCATTTCCATTTGCATTAGTCATTTGGGGGTTCAATAGGTTGGGAGTTCTCCATCTGTTCTTGTTCTCTATCAATTGTGTGTTTGGGGTTTCTGGATCTTGAATATCCATGGGGTTCCGCATTAGGGGGGGGAGAGTGAGTGAGAGAGAAATTTTAGACAATTAGAGAGATCAAGTGACAGAAGTTTTAAACAAAGAGAAGATTTAGAGAGAGTAAAGTTTTGGAGAGAGATAGAGAGAGAAATTTTAGAGAGTATGTAAGAGGGAGAAACAGGGAGATAGAGAGAGTGCCAAATTCAATTTCTTCCATTATACCATACCCTTTCTCTTAGTGTTAGAGAGTGAGTGTGAGAGAGAAAGTGAGAAAAGGAGAGACATGTTGAAGAGAGAAAGAGAGAGAGAGAGAATATGTTGGGGAGATAGAGAGAGAGTGTTGAGCAGTGGCCGAGAGAGATAGAGAGAGGATGATAGGGTGAGAGGGACAAAGATTGTTGGGAAGTTAGAGAGAGATAGGGAAAGAGCTAAAGAGAGAGAAGTTTCAGAGAGAGAGAGAGATAAACACATTGGAGACAGAGAAAGAGAGAGACATGTTGGACTGTGAGAGCAATAGATTGAGTGTGTTAGGGAGAGAGAGAGAGAGAGAGAGAGAGAGAGAGAGAATGAGAGAGGGAGGGAGGGAGAGAGAGAGAGATGTGTTACATCCAATTTCTTGCATTATGCCCTTTTTCTTAGTTTTAGAGAGTGAGAGAGAGAGAGAACGAGACAGAGAGAGACATTGTTAGGAAGCTAGAGAGAGAAAGGAAGTGAGATAAAGAGAGAGAGAAGTTTTAAAGAGAGAGACAAACATGTTAGAGAAAGAAAGAGGGAAGTTTTAGAAACAGAGAGAGGTGCCTTAAACAAAGAGAGTTTGTTTTGGGGAGAGAGAGAGAGAGAGAGAGAGAGAGCAAGGGAGAGAATGAGAGATAGAGAGAAAGAGCATTAAGTCTAGTTTCCTCCATTATACCATACCCTTTTTCTTAGTTTTAGAGAGTGAATGAGAGAAAGCAAGAGAGAGGGAGAGAGAGCAACACAGAGAAGGAGAGAGAAAGAGGGGGAATGAGACAGTGAGTGTGTGGCAGGAAAGAGAGTGTGTAGCAAAGAGAGAGGGGGAGAGAGTGTGAATTAGGGAGGGAGAGAGAGAGAGAGAGAGAGAGAGAGAGAGAGAGAGAGAGAGAGGGAGAGAAGGAAAGAGAGAAAAGTTTTCGGGAGAGATAAAGAGAGGGAAAGAGGGAGTGCATGTTAGGAGGAGACACAGAGAGAGAGAGACAAAGACAAAGAGATTGAGATAGATAGAGAAGTTTTAGAGAGAGACTGAGAGAGAACTTTTAGAGACATGAGAGAGAGAGGGAGAAGGAGAAATAGTGAGAGAAAGAGGGAAAATGTGTGCATGTATTGCAAAGAGAGAGAGAGAGAGAGAGGAAGAGAGGGAAGAGAGTTGGGGGAGAGATAGTGCATGTATGTTGTGGGGAGAGAAAGATTGTTGGGGAGGGATAGAGAGGGATGGAAAGAAGGTCATGGGAAGAGAGGGAGATGAAGTGTTGTGCTGGGAACAAAGAGAGAGATAGGAAGAGAGAGTGAGTGAGAGAAATTTTAGACAAACAAAGAGAGAGTGATAGAAGTTTTAAACAGAGAGAAATTTTAGAGAGTAAGTGAGAGGGACAAAGAGGGAGATAGAGAGAGTGTCAAATTTAATTTCTTCCATTTTACCATACCCTTTTTCTTAATTTTAGAGAGTGAGTGTCAGAGAGAAAGTGAGAAAGGTAGAAACATATTGAAAAGAGACACAGAGAGAGTGTGTTGGGGAGATAGAGAGAGTGTTGAGGAGAGAGCGAGAGAGATAAAGAGAGGGTGATAGGGTGAGAGGGATAGAGATTGGTTTTGAAGTTAGAGAGAGATAGGAAGAGAGGTAGAGAGAAGTTTCAGAGAGAGAGGGAAGTATTAGAGACAGAGAGAGACATGTTGGACAAAGAGATTGATAGAGAGAGTGTGTGTGTGTTAGGGAGAAAGATAGAAAATGAGATAGGGAGGGAGGGAGGGAGGGAGAGAGAGATGTGTTAAGTCCAATTTCTTCCATTATACCATACCCTTTTTCTTAGTTTTAGAGAGTCATTGTTGGGAAGTTAGAGAGAGACAGGAAAAGAGATAAAGAGAGAGGTGTTTTAGAGAGAGACAGGGACAGACATGTTGGAGAAAGAGAGAGGGAAGTTTTAGAAATAAAGAGAGCTGTGTTAGACAAAGAGAGAGAGAGAGTGTGTGTGTGTTGGGGAGAGAGAGAGAACAAGAGATAGAGAGAGAAAGCAAGGGAGAGAATGATAGAGAGAAAGAGCATTAAGTCTAGTTTTTTCCATTATACCATACCCTTTTTCTTAGTTTTAGAGAGTGAATGAGAGAGAGCAAGAAAGAGAAAGAGAGAAAGTGTTGAGAAGGGAGCAAGAGTGATAGGGACAGAGATAGAAAAAGAAAGAGGGACAGACAGAGAAGGAGAAGTTTCAGAGACATAGAGAGTGAGTGAGAGAAATTGTTGTCAGAGAGGGATAGAAGTATTAGAGAGAAGGCAACAGAAGTTTTAAACACAAAGAGAGAGAGAGAGAGAGAGAGAGAGAGAGAGAGAGAGAGAGAGAGAAAGAGACGAGATGGAAAGAAGGTGTTAGGGAGAGAAAGATATGGAGTGTCTATGTGCATTGGGAACAAAGAGAGAGGAAGAGAGAGAGAGTTGGGGAGTGGGAGGAGAGAGAGTGAGTGAAAGAGAAGTTTTAGACAAATAGAGACATAAAGTGACAAAAGCTTTAAACAGAGAGAAGATTTAGAGAGAGAAAAGTTTTAGAAAGTGGGTGAAAGGGAGAAAGAGAGAGTGTCAAGTTCAATTTCTGCCATTATGCCATACCCTTTTTCTCCGTTTTAGAGAGTGAGTGTGTGTATGAGAGAGAGAGATGAAAAGAGATGCTGGAAAGAGAAAAGAGGGAGAGAGGGAGAGAGTGAGTGAGAAAGAGAGTTTTGAGGAGGGGTGAGAGAGTTAGAGAGAGGGAAAGAGAGAGAGAGATTGTTGGGAAGTTAGAGAGAGGTAGAGAGAGAAGTTTTAGAGTGAGAGATAGGTATGTTGGAGAAGGGGAGAGAGACACAAAGAGGGAGAAAAAGCTAGAAAGAGATGCGGAGAAATTTTAGACAAAAAGACATAGAAAGAAACAGAAATTTTAGAGATAAAGTGAGAGAGGTTTTAAACACTATGAGACAGACAGGGAGAGAGATAGTGTTTTGGGAAGGGAGAGATAGAAAGAGAGAAAGAGAGAGAGAGAGAGAGACTTTAAACATAGAGAGAGAGAAAGAGAAGAGAGAGTGTCTATATTAGGGGGAGAGGGAGAGAAGGTGAGAGCGCAAGAAAGAGAATGAAAGAGAGTGTGTGTTGGGTAGAAAGGGAGAGGGAGGGAAGTTTGAAAGAGAGAGAGATGTGTTGGACAGAAAGGGAGTGACAAGAGAGAGTGTGTGTTAGGGGAGAGAGAGATCACGAGAGAGAGGGAAGGAGAGAGAGGGAATGAATGAGAGTGTGTTGGGAGAGAGGGAAAGAGAGAGAAAGACAAAGTGTTAAGTTCAATTTCTTTCATTATACCATACCCTTTTTCTTAATTTTAGAGAGCAAGACAGTAATGTGTTGGGAAAAGAGAGTGAGTGAGATAGAAATTTTTGTTAAAGATGATGATAAAAGTATGGCAAATACGACTAATCCAATTTAAATTTCAAGTGGTTCAGCTACAATAGCTAGAGCTAAAAGGTTCAAGGAGGCTTTATACAGAGCATTTGGGTTGAGGACCATTTTTTTGAGGCCCAAATACTTAGACTCAAGTGTAGATCAAGGATGGATTTCATTGATCCAAGTGGTGGAGTAATTTCAGCCTTTTTTGGAAGCCCATACACTTGGAAGAAGTAATTTTAACCTTTTAATAAAGCCCATACACTTGAAAGGATTACTTTCAACTTAAGCATGTGAAATCATTCAGCAATTACAGGCCATAATTAGCAAGATTCACAGGGATTTGAGAGATTCTAGGAGATCAATTTGGCTTATTATCACCCAGTGATTTTGGGATACCTTTACTTTTTTTTTATGGGATTTGGTTAGTCTTTGGAATATATTTTTAGCAATTACTTTCATTAGGCTAATTATTCTCATGTAAAGACTGGCATGCCATATTTCTAGGAATTTCGTTTCTTTTGCTATTTGTTTCCTTTTTCAAATTGTAATAATTCAGCTTATATATATGTACACCAAGGCTAAGAAGTTTAGATCAATCTTTTGGATAAAAATTGAGAGTTTTTCTCTTTGGTTCTTTAAAGAACTTTTTGAACTTATCAAGAACTTGTTCTTGTGGCATTCATCCGAGTTATCAAACAGTTCACCATCCAGTTTGTGGTGTCTCTACATACCAAGGTTCATATTTTCTTATAAATGTCAAGTCGAGGTTTCTACCTACAAAAATCTGATCATACAACAGTCTTGGGAATCAATTTCATTGACAAGTCTCATTATTATTGACGGGATTCACATTATTTTGGTATCAAAGCACCAATTCTAGCCTCAGGTTTTGCCTATCTAATTTTAGTTTTGCAGCCAATATTATTTGTTTTCTTTTGTTTAGATTCCAACTTCAATTAATACATATTCAAAAAAAAGGAAAGAAAAGAAAAGCTTAAAAAAAAAAGAAAGAAAAGATAATCTATGAAAAAAAATGTGGTATTCAGCAATAAGAAAGAAGAACAAGTCATAAATTGCCAAAAGCTCCCCTTTCTAGTATTCTTAACCCCTTTTTAGTGATTTTATTGATTCTCTTGATTCCACACTCTTCCTTGAACCATTGATAAGCTTGTGATTGAATTGTTGCTAGAAAAGTTCTTGTTCTTGTTTGGATAAGTTTGAAAAGAACTGAAAGAGAAAATTATGAGTGAAAAAAGGCAAGAGTGATAAGAGTAATAGAAGGAAAAGCCAAAATTGTTGTGTGAAAACATGAGCATTGAAAGAATTGTATTTGAGCAAAAAACATGTGAGGGAAGTTATTTGTGAGGTCCATTATTTTCTAACATTTTTTTTGCAGCAAAAACATGTTAAATAACATGAGCAAAGGCATTCCCACAAGTTCATTAGGAAGGGTTGATCCAAAGTTGCTCATGGATGCATTAATGGGAGAGATAAGAAGAGTGTTAAGAATAGAAATGGAACAGATTCTTGAATGGTTGGATAGGGTAGAGAATGAATGCATGAGGCAGCCACAAAATGTACAGAATATGTATAGGAGGGAAAGAGTTCAACCAAAGGAAGTAAGGGTTGAAGATGAAGATTATTATGAGACTAGTTTTGATGAAGAAGATGATCGGGATTCTGATGTTAACTATAGGAGATATGGTGGACAAGGTAGAGAAGTTAGGAATCAAGAAGATAATAACTTGGGTAGTATTAAGATGAAGGTTCTGTTATTTCAAGGTAGGTCTGATCTGAAAGCCTATGTTGAATGGGAGAAGAAGATGGATTTCATTTTTGATTGCCACAACTATTCCAAGGCAAAGAAGATAAAATTGGCAGCCATCGAGTTCTCTGATTATGCCATTGTTTGGTGGGACAGTTGGTGCTAAATAAGAGGCAGAATGGAGAATGGTTGTTGGAAACTTGGGAGGAGATGAAGATGATGATGAGAAAATGGTTTGTTCTAAGTCATTACTACCGTGAGTTATACAAGAAGTTGCAAGGTCTTCGGCAAGGAAACCAGAGTATTTAGGATTACTATAAGGAGATAAAGATTGCATTGATTTGGGCTAATGTTGAGCAAGATCGTGAAGCTATAATGGCTAAGTTTTCGCATGGATTAAATTGGGAAATACATGATAGAGTAGAGATGCAGCATTACGTGGAATTAGAGGATATGGTGCACATGACTATCAAAGTGGAGCAACAACTCAAGAGGAGGGGTAGCTCACGTGTAGCCCAAAACTCAGGTTCTACTTCTTGAAAACCAAGTTATACAAAGAAGAAGGGCAAGCCTCAAGCATTCCCAACACCCAAACACAAATCTGAGCATAAAATCAAAAACACTAGCCATGTTTCTCAAGGTAAAATTGATTCACCCACTACTCAAAATTGTGACATTAAGTGCTTTAAGTGTCAAGGCAGGGGACATATAGCAAGCCAATGTCTGAACAAAAGGATTATGGTCATGCAAGACAATGGTGAAGTTGAGACCAAGAGCAAAGAAGACACCACTGGAGGATGCAGATGATGAAGAATATGTTGCCGAAGGAGAATTATTGGTGGCAAGAAGAGCCCTAAGTGTGCAGGCCAAAGAAGATGAAGAGATGCAACAAGAAAACATTTTTCACACTCGGTGTAACATCAAAAACAAGGTATGTAGTGTGATTATCGATGGAGGAAGTTGTACTAACATTGCTAGCACAACTATGGTTGAAAAATTAGGGCCACCCACAATGAAAAGCCCTAAACTATACAAGTTGTAATGGCTCAATGAGAGTGGCAAAGTGAGGGTGAATAAATAGGTGCTAGTCACTTTTCGCATTGGAAAGTATGAGGATGAAGTTTTGTGCAATGTAGTTCTAATGCAAGTAGGGCTTTTGCTGTTAGGCCCACTATGGCAATTTGATTGGCAAGTTAAGCATGATGGCTACACAAACAAGTATTCATTCATGTTTAAGCAAAGAACAATCATTCTTGCTCCTATGACGCCAAGAGAGGTTTATGAAGACCAAGTGAGGCTACAAAAAGAGAGTGAACAAAAAAGGAGTGAAGGAAGAGAGAAAAAGAAATTGACTGAAAATTTAAGGGAGCAAATAGGATAGGATGGGAAAATTGAGAGAGAAAAAAAGAGAGCTGATTTGAACATTGAGACAAAAAAAGAGAGAACTCAAAAGAGCTTTTATGCAAGAGCAAGTGAAGTGAAAATAGCATTGTTTTCAAAATAGCCAATGATTGTACTTTTGTACAAAGAGGCATTTTTGAACACTAACAAGATTGATCTTGCTTTGCCTAGTTCTATTGTTTCTCTTTTGTAGGAATATGATGATGTCTTTCTCGAGGAGGTCCCAAATGATTTACCCCTTATTCGAGGGATTGAGCATCAAATTGACTTCATACCTGATGCTTCCATTCCAAACCGACTAGCCTACCAAACTAATCCCAAGAAGACAAAGGAGTTACAACAATAGGTTAGTGAATTGATGAAAAAGGGGTATGCGAGAGAAAGCATGAGCCCATGTGTCATTCTAGTGATTTTGGTGCCTAAGAAGGATGGGCCATGGAGAATGTGTGTTGATTGCTGAGCCATCAACAATATTACAGTAAAGTACCACCACCCTATTCCTCGCTTAAATGATATATCAAATGAGCTACATGATGATTGTGTGTTTTCAAAAATTGACTTGAAAAGTGGATATCATCAAATAAGAATGAAAGAGGGAGACAAATGGAAAACTACTTTTAAAACAAAACATGGATGGTATGAGTGGCTAGTGATGCCATTTGGACTAACTAATGCACCAAGTACTTTCATGTGATTAATGAACCATGTTTTACATCCTTTTATAGGTAGGTTTGTTCTTGTGTATTTTGATGATATACTTGTTTATAGCAAGAGTTTGGCTAATCACATTTTGCATTTGAAATCTATTTTGGAGGTGCTTAGAAAAGAGAAGTTGTATGCTAACATGAAAAAGTGCACCTTTTGCATCGATAAGCTTGTGTTTCTTGGGTGCACCTTTCACACTGATCATGAATCCTTGAAACATCTGAAGGGTTAACACAAGTTGAATAGGAGGCATGTGCAATGGGTGGAGTTCATTGAGACATTCCCATATGTTATTCAATATAAGCAAGGTGATGATCTGAGGACAAATCCTCTTCAAGAAGAGGGGAATGATGATAAAAGCATGGCAGATATGGCTTATTCAATTGAAATTCCAAGTGGTCCAGTTACAAGAGCTAGAGCTAAAAGGTTCAATAAGGCTTTCAATGGATTGATGTAGAGCATTTGGGTTGAGAAGCATTTTTTTTTTAGGCCCGAATACTTAGACTCAAGTGCAGATTGAGGAGGGATTTTGTTGATCAAGTGGTGGAACAATTTCAACCTCTTTCTAAAGCCCATACACTTGGAAGGAGTAATTTCAGCCTTTTACTAAAGCTCATACACTTGGAAGGATTACGTTCGGCTCAAACATGTGTAATCATTCAGCAATTACAGGCCATAATTAGCAAGATTCACATGGATTTGAGAGATTCTAGGTGATCAATTTGGCTGATTATTACCCAACGATTTTGGGATAACTTTCCTTCTTTTATAGGATTTGGTTAGCCTTTTGGAATATATTTTCAGCAATTACTTTGCTGATTATTCTTGTGTAAAAGCTGGCATGCCATGATTCTAGGAATTTCCTTTCTTTTACTATTTGTTTCCTTTTTCAAATTGTAATAACTCAGCCTATATATTTGTGTACCAAGGCTAAGAAATTCAGATAAGTTTTCTAGATAAAAATTAAGAGTTTTTCTCTTTGGTTCTTTAAAGAACTTTCTGAACTTATCAAGAACTTGTTCTTGTGGCACTCATTCGACTTATCAAATGGTTCGCCATCCCATTTGTGGCATCTCCATATACCAAGATTCATGTTTTCATATAAACATTCAGTTGAGATTTTCACCTATAAAAATCTGATCATAAAACAGTCTGGGAATCAATATCATTGATAGGTCTCATTATTCTTGGCAGGGTTTGCATTAAGAGAGATAGAGACAAAACTATTAGAGAGAAGGTAAGAGAAGTTTTAATAGAGAGAGTTGGAGAGACGTGCTGGACAGAGTGATAGAGGGGGAGATAGAGACAAAGAGACAGAGAGAGGGAGAGGGAGAGAGAGCAAGAGAGAGAGGAGAAATGTGTGTAAGTGTTGCAGGCATAGAGAGAGAGAGTGTGTGTTGGGGAGAGAGAGAAAGATTGTTGAGGAGTGATAGAGAAGGTGTTCAAGGGGGAGAGAGTTGGGGACCGAGGGAGGGAGAGAGAGTGATTGAGAGAGAAATTTTAGACAAACAAAGAGAGAGAGAGTATGTGTGTGTGAGAGAATATGAGAGAGAAAGACTGACAAAGAGAGAAAAGTTTTAAAGAGAGTAAGAGAAGTTTTAAAGAGAGAGACAAAGAGAGAGCAATAGAGAGAGGCAGAAGAGAGAGTGCATTAGGAAGAGAGGGAGAGAGAGAGAGAGAGAGAGGAAGTTTTAGAGACAAAAAGAGATGTGTTGGACAGAGAGAGAGCAATAGAGAGAGTGTGTTGGAAAGGGAGAGAGATAGAGAAACCGAGAGGGAGAGAGGGAAATTTTAGAGAGAGAGAGTATGTGAGTGATAAATTTTTGTTAGAGACAGTAGAGATAGAAGTATTAGAGAGAAGGCAAGAGAAGTTTCAAACACAAAGAGAGAGAGAGAGATGTTGGATAGAGAGATAGAGGGAGTGAGAGAGCAATAAAGAGACTAAGTGAGAGAGAGATAATGATAGGGAGTGAGAGAGTGTGTTAGGGAAGGAGCAAGAGAGATGGAAGAAGGGTGTTCGGGGGAGAGAGAGCAAGAGACAGAGTGAAGGGAAGAGGGAGTTATCCAAGTGAGAGAGATAGAGAAAGGGTGTTGGGGAGAGTGAGGTAGTGTTTATTGGCAAGAAAGAGAGATAGAGATAGATAGAGAAGTTTTAGAGAGAGAGATAGAGATAGATAGAGAAGTTTTAGAGAGAGAGATAGAGATAGATAGAGAAGTTTTAGAGAGAGAGAGGTAGACAAAGAGAATGTGTTTGTGTGAGTGTGCTGGGGAGAGAGAGAAAGATTGTTGGGGAGGGATAGAGAGAGATGGAAGAGGGTGTTGCAAAGAGAGAGAGTAAGTGAGTGAGAGAGAAATTTTAGGCAGAGAGACATCAATTGATAAAAGTTTTAAATATACAAAACATTTAGAGAGTGGCTGGGAGAGAGAAAAAGAGAGATAGAGACAATGTCAAGTTCAATTTCTTTGATTATACCATATCGTTTTTCATTTTAGAGAGTAAGTGTGTGGGAGAGAGAGAGAGAAGGAGAGACACATTAGGGGGAGAAAGAGAGGAAGAAAGAGTTTTTGTTGGGGAGATAGAGACAATGCGGAGAAGGGAACAAGAGAGATAGAGAGAGAGGGTGTAGGGGGAGCAGGGAAGAGAGAGAGAGAGAGATTGTTGGGAACTTAGGGAGAGACAAAGAGAGAGGTAAAGAGAGAGAGAGAAGTTTTTGATGAAGTCCCACATCTGTTAGGCAGAGAGGTCTTGGGTGTTATATATATGGGTTTGCAAACCTTCCCTTACGAGTTAACTTTTGAAGTGAAGTTAGGCAGGTTCATATCAATTTTAGAGAGAGAGAAAGACATGTTGGAGAAGGGGAGAAAGGGAAGTTTCAAAGACTAGAGAGACTTGTTGGATAAAGAGAGACAGAGAGCAAGAGAGAGGGACAGTTTGTTGGACAGAGAGACAAAAGGGCAAGATGGAGAGGAAGAGAGAGGTTGTATTGCAAAGAGAGAATGTGTTAGGGAGACAAAGAGAAAGTGTTGAGGAGGGAGTGAGAGAGATAGATTGAGTGGGTGTTAGGGGAAGAGAGGGAGAGAGAGAGAGAGAGACTATTGGGAAGTTAGAGAAAGAAAAGGAGAGAGGCAAAGAGAGAGAGAAGTTTTAGAGAGTGAGAGACAGATATGTTGGATAAAGAGAGAGAGGGAAGTTTTAAAGACAAAGAGGTACATGTTAGATTAGATAGAGAGTAATAGAGATTGAGTGTGTTAGGGGGGAGAGAGAATGAGAGACACAGAGAGAGAGTGGGAGAGAGAAAAGTTTTAAAGAGAGTGAGAGAAGTTTTAAAGAGAGAGACTTAGAGAGCGTAAAGTTTTGGAGAGAAAGAGTTGTTTCAGAGGCAGAAAGAGGGAGAAGGTTGGAGAGAGAGAAGTTTTAGAGAGTGAGTGAGAGGGAGATAGAGAGAGTGTCAAGTTCAATTTCTTCCATTATGCCATACACTTTTATTTAGTTTCAGAGAGTAAGTAGGGAGAGAGAAAGGAGAGAGAGAGTAAGGGAGAGTTTGTATTGGGGCGAGAGGGAGAAAGTGTTGGGGAGGCAAAGAGAGACTATTGAGGAGGGAGTGAGAGAGATAGAGAGTAGGAGAGAGAGATTGTTGGGAAGTTAGAGAGAGATAGGGATAGAGGTAAAGAGCGGGAGAAGTTTTAGAGAGAGAAAGAAGTTTTAGAGAGAGAGACACACACATTGGATAGTGAGCTTGATAGAGAGAGTGTGTGTGTGCGCATTGGGGGGGGGAGAGAGAACAAGAGAGCAAGACAGAGAAAACAAGAGTGTGAGGGGAAGAGAGAGAAATTTTATAGAGTTGTTTTAGAGGGAAAAGAAGAGTAAGGAGAGAAAGAGGGAAGGTGAGGGAGAGAAAGAGAAGACTCAGAGAGACAAAGAGAGAGAAGTTTTAGAAGCAAGACAAGGAGCAAAAGAGGGGGATGGGGAGGGAGAAGTTTTGGAGAGTGAGAGTGAGAAAGAGAGAGATAAAGAGAGTGTTGAGTTCAATTTCTTCCATTATGCCATATCCCTTTTCTTAGTTTTAGAGAGTAAGTGAGAGACAACAAGGAAGAGATAGAGGGAGAGATGTGGTCAACAGAGAATGAGAGAAAGTAAGAGTGAGAGAGAGAGAGAGAGAGAGAGAGAGAGAGACTGGGAGAGAGAAAAGTTTTAGAGAGACAGTGAAAGGGAGAAAGAGAGTGAGAGAAGTTTTAAAGAGAGAGGGACAAAGAGAGAGAGAAGTTTTAGAGGGAGAAAGAGAGTAAGTGAGAGAGAAAGAGGGAGAAAAAGAGAAGACTTAGAGAGAGAGAGAAGTTTTAAAGAGCGAGCCAAAGAGTGAGACAGAGAGAGGGGTGGGGAGAGAGTGAGAGAGAGAGAAGTTTTAAAGAGTAAGTGAAAGGGAGAAAGAGAGAGACAAAGAGAGTGTCAAATTCAATTTCTTCCATTGTGCCATACCCCTTTCTTAGTTTGAGAGAGTGAGACAAAGACACAGACAGAGGAAGAGAAAGTTTTTGTTAGGGAGAGAGAGAGAATCATTGGGGAGACAAAGAGGGAGAGTTGAAGAGGGAGTGCACCAGATAGAGTGAGTAGGTGTTTGAGGGAGAGGGAAGGAGGGAGAGAAAGAGAGAGAGGAAGTTTTAGAGAGACGGAGAAGTTTTAGAGATAGAGAGAGACATGTTGGACAAAGAGAGAGCAATAGAGAGAGTGTGTGTTGGGGAGAGAGATAAAGAGAGTATTGAGGTGGCAATGAGAGTGATAAGGAGAGGGATAGAGAAAGAGAGAGGGAGGGAGAAATTTTATAGAGAGAAGGAGAAGTTTCAGAGATAGTGAGAGAGTGAATGATAAATTTTTATCAGAGACAGTGAGAGATATAAGTATTAGAAAGAAGGCACAAGAAGTTTCAAACACAGAGAGAGAAAGAGAAAGAAATGTTGGACAGAGAGATAGAGGGAGTGAGAGAGCAACAAAGAGACTAAGAGAGTGAGTGATGTGGAACCCCATGGATATTTACGATCCAGAAACCCAAACACACAATTGATAGAGAGCAAGAATAGATGGAGAACTCCCAACCTATTGAACCCCCAAATGACTAATGCAAATGGAAATGCAAATAATCGGTTAATTGAGGAATCAAGAACAAAAATTTACTAAGATGTAAATACCTTGATGAAGTTCAATTCTTAATGCAATGAAGATTCAAGCCAAGCCTTGAACAAGAGTATAAAACTCCAAAAACCTTTTTTTTCATTCATTCTATTGATTCTCGTCCATGTAGTAGGGTATTTATATCCCCTCAAGTTCAAATAATATAGACTATTTGGTTAGGCCTTAAACTTGGGCCTCCCACCATAAAAAAAAGCCCAAACACAAATTGCAAGTAGTATACTGCCCAAAAACTATTCTATTAACTTGGAATAATGAATTAAACATAGGTTGGACCCATTTTGCAAATTCAGCCCAATTTGATTAGGTGAAGCTCCATTGGCCTTCATTGCATCTTGAGCTTCCATTCCTTCTAACATTCTGCCCATATAAGTTTGAAGTGATTCCTTGAACATTTTAGCCCTCAATCTTGTAATTTTCCTTGAGGTAGTGTTAGCTCATTCACTACTCCTCACCTCTTGCCATCCATGCTTGTACTCACATCATTTCCTCCCTCCTCAAAAGGATTTATCATTGAATCTGAATCAAGTTCAAAAAGAGATAGGTCAGAAATATTGAAAGTGCCACTTACATTATACTCACCTGGCAAGTCTATCTTGTATGCATTATCATCGATGCACTCCAATACTTGGAATGGTCCATCACCCCTTGCATCAAGCTTTGACTTCCTTTGTTGTGGAAACCTTTGTTGTGGAAACCTCTCCTTTCGCATGTGTAACCAAACCCAATCTCCTGGTTCAACGATAATCTACTTTTGACCCTTATTGGCCCATTGTGCATACATGCGGTTCTTCTTCTCAATTTGCTCACATGCTTTCTCATGCATTGTTTTAACCATTTCTGCCTTTTTCTTTCACTCAAAGGCCAAGGAATTAAATCTAACACAATTAATGGATTAAAACCATACACAATCTCAAATGGTGAAAAACCTGTGGAAGAATGTATAGCACAATTATATGCAAACTCAATAAATGGCAAACAATCCTCCCAAGTTTTCAAATTCTTACTAACAATAGCATGCAACAAAGTTCCTAAAGTCCTACCCACTACTTCAGTTTGTCCGTCAGTTTGTGGGTGACATGTAGTAGAAAACAAAAGTTTAGTACCTAATCTTCTCCACAACACTCTCCAAAAGTGACTTAGGAACTTAACATCTCTATCTGAAACAATGGTTCTTGGCACACCATGAAGCCGAACCACTTCGCTAAAGAAAAGGTCAGTAATATTTGTTGCATCATCCGTCTTATGGCAAGCAATGAAATGAGCCATCTTACTAAATCTATCCACAACAACAAATATGTTATCCCTACCCTTCCTAGTCCTAGGTAAACCCAAAACAAAGTTCATGGATATGTCTGTCCAAGGTTCATTAGGCACAGGTAAGGATATATACAAACCAAGAGGCATAGACTTAGACTTAGCTTGTTTGCATGTAATACACTTGGAACAAACTTTTTCAACATCTTTTCTGATTTTTGGCCAATAAAAATGTTTACTAAGCATATCTAAAGTCTTTTGCACACCAAAATGCCCCATTAATCCTCCACTATGTGATTCCCACACAAGCAATTCTCTAATAGAACATGTAGGAATGCATAATTGTTTATTCCTAAAAAGAAATCCCTCATGCCTATAGAACTTGTTATGTGCAGCATGTTCACAAGTTTGATACACATCACCAAAATCAGAATCATTGGCATACAACTCTTTCAAATGTTCAAAACTAAGTAATTTGGAGCTAAGCATAGAAATCAAAGCATACCTTCGTGATAGTGCATCAGCAACAACATTATCTTTCCCTTGCTTGTACTTGATCATATATGGGAATATTTAAAGATACTCCACCCACCTTGTATGCCTCTTGCTCAACTTGCCTTGTCCCCTTAAGTACTTGAGTGATTGGTGATCACTATCTATGACAAACTCCTTAGGCAGCAAATAATGTTCCCATAATTCAAGAGCTCTCACCAAAGCATAGAACTCGTTATCATAAGTGGAGTAGTTCAAAACAGGTCCACTCAACTTTTCACTGAAATATGCTATGGGTTGGTTTTCCTGCATCAAAACAGCCCCTATACCAACTCCAGAATCATTACATTCAATTTCAAAAGTTTTAGAAAAATTAGGCAAGCGTAAAACAAGTCTAGTACATAACTTTTCCTTTAAAGTGTTAAATGCATCCTCCTGTTCTTTACCCTATATGAACCCTACATTCTTTTTAACAACTTCATTTAATGGTGCAGCAATAGTAGAGAAATCTTTAACAAATCGCCTATAAAAACTTGCCAAACCATGGAAACTTCTTACCTCGCTACTACACTTAGGTGTTGGCCATTCTTGAATAGCCTTCACTTTTTCAGAGTCAACCTCAACTCCCTTAGAACTCACCACAAAACCTAAGAAGACAACTTTATCCATGCAAAAAGAACACTTCTTAAGGTTTGCATACAATTTATCCTTCCTAAGCACATCCAAAACAGCCCTAACTTGCAAGACATGATCTTCTATGTATTTGCTATAAATCAAAATGTCATCAAAATATACAACCACAAATTTGCCAAGAAACTCATGCAAGACATAATTCATTAAGCTCACGAAAGTACTAGGTGCACTAGATAACCCAAATGGCATTACTAACCACTCATACAATCCATATTTAGTCTTAAATGTAGTTTTCCACTCATCTCCTTCTTTCATCCTAATATGATGATAGCCACTTTTTAAATCAATTTTAGTGAACATACATGCACCATGCAATTCATCTAGCATATCATCTAATCTAGGAATAGGATGGCAACACTTTACAGTGATTTTGTTGACTGCCCTACAATCCATGCACATTCTCCAAGTTCCATTTTTCTTGGGTACCAAAAGAACTAGTACAGCACAAGGACTCATGCTCTCTCTTATATACCCTTTTGCCAACAACTCATCTACTTGCCTTTGCAACTCCTTTGTCTCCTCTAGATTGCTTCGGTAAGCTGGTCGGTTGGGAATCTGTGCTCCAGGTACAAAATCAATCTGATGCTCAATTCCTCTTTTAGGTGGTAACCTGTGGGGTATCTCCTCAGGAAACATATCATTGAATTCCTACAATAAAGTCACAAACACACTTGGCAATTTGGGGTTAAGGTCAATTTTAGTAAACAAAGTTTCCTTAAATTGAATCAAAATCAAAGTTCTCTTGCTCAAGTATGCACTCTTTAAATCTCTCTCTTTTGCATAGAAACATGGTTGTTTCTTAATTTTTTCACTCCTCTCTATTCCTTTCTATTCACTCTCTTTCTTTTTATCACTCACTAACTTATTCTCTTCTGCACATCTCACTTTCTTTTCCTCAGTTGTGCAGTCACTCAACTTTGAGCCTTTATCTTTATTCTTTTCTCTCATGGCCTCTGTTCTCTCATTATTCTTTTTCACCTTACTACCTAAACTCCCACAAGCTTATTGTTGAAGCTTAACTTGATCAAGGTAAGCTTCTTTAGGAGATAAAGATGCCAAAGTGTTTTTCTTGCCATCATGCTCCAAGGAGTATCTGTTTCTATACCCATCATGCATTACACACCTATCAAATTGCCAAGGCCTTTCCAACAATAAATGACCAGCATGCATTGGTACTACATCACACATAGCTTCATCACTATACTTCCCAATAGTAAAAGCTACCACAACCTGCCTAGTAACTTTCACTTCTCCACTATCATTCAACCATTGTAGCCTATAAGGAGTAGGGAGTTTAAAACATTTTAGCCCCAATTTATCCACCAAAGTGGTGCTGGAAACATTAGCACAACTACCCCCATCAATAATCATGCTACTAACTTTACCACCAACTAAACATCTAGTGTGAAATATACTTTCTCTTTGTTCTAAGCTTTATTCTTTAACATTTAGATTCAATGCATGCCTAGCAACATGAGATTCACCATGAGCAGCATATTCAACATCCCCATCAACATCAGAACAATCCTCTAAAGATGGCATGCTACTCTCACTACCATTCCTGTCACAATCATTATATTTTCAGATTCAGAAACAATCTCATCACCTCTAATGTACATGGTCTTTCTATTAGGATAATCAGATGCATAATGACCACAACCTTGGCAGTTAAAACACTTTATATCTCTATGTTTAGAGGTTTTCAAAAAGGAATCAGAAGTACCCTTTTGAGTTAAAGTACTCTTCTCCTTGTTTTTGTTTGCATCCAGCCCCTTTTGCTTGGAATCAGTGGCTTTCTCCTTCTTCTTCTCATCATATTTGTTCCATTTTGAACTCCATTTGCTGGTGGAATTTGAAAATGACTTGGCTGCTCCCCTTTGTTTATGTTGTCTCTCCACCTTCATGGCCATGTTAACTAGGTCCTCCATCTCCGCATAATGGTGCAACTCCACTACATCTGCTATCTCCTTGTTTAGACCTCCTATAAACCTGGCCATTGTCACATCCCTATCCTCCTCAATGTTAGCTTTAATCAAGACCATCTCCATTTCCATGTGGTAATCTTCCACTAATTTTGACCCTTGAGTAAGCTTATGCAACTTCTGGTGCAACTCTCTATAGTAATAAGAAGGCACAAATTGCTTCTTCATTACTCTCTTCATCTCATCCCAATTCTCAATAGGATATTCACTAGTTCTCCTTCTAACTTCACTAATTCATCCCACCAAACTAAACCATAATCTGAAATTTCTACTGCAGCCAATCTCACCTTCTTCTCTTCAGAATAGTTGTGACAAGCAAATATCAAATCTATTTTGTTCTCCCACTCCAAGTACACTTCAGCATCATTTCTACCCTTAAATGGAGGTATATTCATCTTTATAGCATTTAGATTACTATCCCTCCTATTTTCTATTCTAATTTTGTTCCTTCTATTTCGGGCTGAACTCCTCTCTTCAAATTCATCTTCAAACAGCCCCTAATCAAACTTATTTTGATGCCTATTCCTATCATTAGTTTGCCTACCATTACTTGGGAAGCTTTCTGACAACTCCCTCTTCTAATCATCCAACTCATCTTGCCTACTATTCAACTTTTCAAATTGACTAGTAAAGGCCCTATATATCAATTTCATGTCTGGAGTCATGTTAACATCTTCATCTGAGTAAAACTCCCTCTCCTTGTTGTAGTAGGATTACTCATTTTATGAACCTACAAGAAATGTTAGTAAAACAGCCTCACAAAACACTCCCTCATGTGTTTCACTCAAAAGATGGCACTCCACTCATGTTTCACACAAGTGTTGGCTTTACCCTCTTTAAGCTCACACAGTCAAGCCTTTTACCACTCAAGCTTGTTGTTCTCAATTGCACTTTAGAATTAATCCTCCAATCAAAATACTCACAAACAGCAAATTAATGCTAGGATTGCAATGAAAAACACTTAACAAAGAAGATAGGTACAACAAAAAAAAAACTAGAAGCAAATATACCAGAATGAATAAATTGGAAATGAGCATGCAAGATATGAAGAGTTTGCTGCACAAAATACTGATCTCAAATTAACAAGAATCAAATTGTTAATTATGGTGTATATGGAAGTAAAAGCAGGAGAAACCAAAAATAGAAACTTAGATTTGAAGGAAAAAGACAAAACCAATGCATAAATACAGAAATTGATGTTTCCTTAACAGAAAGATCAATTTTGATGAAAAAGGATATAAAGACAAAAAGGAAAGAAATCAAATAGGTTTCCTAAAATGATGTTAATCCCACAAATTGTGCTTATGCATCTTTGACTTTGCTAATTAATTTCCAAAGGCCAAAGTGTGTTCAAACCTGAATTCAATCATAACCCCAAATCTGCCCCAAAAATTGTACAGGTTCAAAGAACTTGCTACCAACCTGATTAAACATTTCTATAGTGCTTTTCTTCTTCTAGCTGCAACTCCTTCAATTTTGTTCCTTTTCATTTTTTTTAACAGCGGCACAATTTTTTTTTTTTTTGAATATAGGATAGACAGCAAACAACACCAAAATATCAAAATCAAATCCCAAACAATCAAACCAGCTGCAACTTGCACTTCTATACCCAGATTTGATTCTAGTTGATATTAGACAGAGAAGAAAGCCAAACTATAAACTAGGATAAATAAGAATTCACCCTAATCTAGCTCTGATACCAAAGGATGTGGAACCCCATGGATATTTATGATACAAAAACCCCAAACACGTAATTGATAGAGAACAAGAATAGAGGGAGAACTCCCAACCTATTGAACCCCCAAATGATTAATGCAAATAATCGGTTGATTGAGGAATCAAGAACAGAAATTCACTAGGATGTAAATACCTTGATGGAGTTCAATTCTTGATGCAATAGAGATTCAAGCCAAGCCTTGAACAAGAGTATAAAACTCCAAAACAATTCTTTTTTTTCATTCATTCTACTGATTTTCATCCATGTAGTAGGGTATTTATATCCCCACAAGTTCAAATAACCTGGTTAGTCCTTAAACTTGGGCCTCCCAACATAAAAAAAAGTCCAAACACAAATTGCAAGTAGTAAACTGCCCAAAAACTATTCTATTAACTTGGAATAATGAATTATGTTAACCTAGAATAATGAATTAAACATAGGTTGGACCCATTTTGCAAATTCAGCCCAATTTGATTAGGTGAAGCTCCATTGGCCTTCATTGCATCTTGAGCTTCCATTCCTTCTAACATTCTTCCCATATAAGTTTGAAGTGATTCCTTGAAGTTTTGACCCTCAATCTTGTAATTGGTCCTTGAGGTAATGTTAGCTCATCCACTGCTCCTCTCCTCTTGCCATCCATGCTTGTGCTCACATCAGAGAGAGAGTGTGTTGAGGAGGGAGTGACAGTAACAGGGAGATAGATAGAGAAAGAGAGAGGGGGACAAAGAAGTTTTAGAGAGCAAAGGAGAAGTCTCAAAGATAGAGAGAGAAATGGTGAGTGAGAAATTTTTGTCAAAGGCGGAGAGAGATAGAAGTATTAGAGAGAAGGCAAGAGATGTTTTAAACATAAAGTGAGAGAGAGAGAGAGAGAGAAAGAAAGAGATGTTGGATAGAGAGATAAAGGATGTAAGAGAGTGACAAAGAGACAGAGAGAGAGACAGAGAGATAATGATGGGGAGAGAGTGTTACGAATGGAGCAAGAGAGATAGAGAGAGTGGTTGGGGGCAGAGAGTGCAAGAAATAGAGAGAAGGGGAGAGAAAGGGAGTTGGGGAGGAAGCGAGAGAGACAGAGAGAGGGCGTTGGGAAGCGAGAGATAGTGTATGTTGGCAAGAGAGAGAGAGACAGATAGAGAAGTTTTAGAGAGAAACTAAGAGAGAAGTTTGAGAGAGAGTGGCTTGGCAAGCGAGAGAGAGATAGATAGAGAAGTTTTAGAGACTAAGTGAGAGAGAGAAAGAGGAGATAGAGAGTGTCAAATTTTTTTTCCATTATACCGTACCCTTTTTCTTAGTTTTAGAGAGTGAGTATGAGAGAGAAAGTGAGAAGGGTAGAAACATGCTGGAGAGAGAAAAAGAGAGAGAATGTGTTGGGGAGATAGAGAGAGTGTTGAGGAGTGGGCGAGAAAGATAGAGAGAAGGTGATAGGGGAGAGGGACAAAGATTGTTGGGAAGTTAGAGAGAGATAGGAAGAGAGGTAAAGAAAGAGAAGTTTCAGAAAGGGAGAGAGATGGACACATTGGAGACAGAGAGAGAGAGGGGGGAAGTTTTAGAGATAGTGAGAGACATGTTGGACAGAGAGAGTGATAGAGAGAGAGTGTGTGTCAGGGAGAGAGAGAATAAGAGAGGGAGGGAAGGAGGGGGAGAGAGATGTGTTGAGTCCAATTCCTTCCATTATGCCCTTTTTCTTAGTTTTAGAGAATGAGTGAGAGAGAGAAAGAGATAGAGAGAGACATTGTTGGGAAGTTAGAGACAAATAGGAATAGAGATAAAGAGAAAGAATATTTAGAGTGAGAGACAGACATGTTGGAAAAAGAGAGAGGGAAGTTTTAGAAATAGAGAGAGGCATGTTAGACAAAGAGAGTGTGTTGGGGGGAGAGAGAGAGAACAAGAGATAGAGAGAGAGCAAGGGAGAGAATGACAGATAGAAAGAGCGTTAAGTCCAGTTTCTTCCATTATACCATACCCTTTTCTTAGTTTTAGAGAGTGAGTGAGAAACAAAGAGAGTTGGGGGAGAGAAAAAGTAGTGAGAAAGGAGCAAGAGTGTTAGGGAGAGAGATAGAGAGAGAGAGAGAGAGAAATGTGTTGGATATAGAGATAGAAGGAGAAAGGGTGACAAAGAGAGAGAGAGAGAGATTATGATGGGGAGAAAGAGAGTGTTAGGGAGGTAGTGAGATAGATAGAGAGAGGGTGTTGGGGGGTACGAGAGCGAGAGACAGAGAGAGAGAAGGAGAAACAACAAGAGAAAGAAAGAGGGAAAATGTGTGCATGTGTTGATTAGACAAAGATGGAGAGAGAGAAAGAGTTAGGGGAGAGACAGAGTTTCTGTGTGCATGTGTTGGGGGAAGAGAGAGATTGTTGGGGAGGGCTAGACAGAGATGGAAAAAAGGTGTTAGGGAGAGAGAAAGAGAGAGAGATATGGAGTGTTTGTGTGCATTGTGGACAAAGAGAGAGGAAGAGAGACTAAGAGTTAGGGAGTAGGGGGAGGAAGGTAAGTGAGAGAGAAGTTGCAGAAAGTGGGTGAGAGGGAGAAAGAGAGAGTATCAAGTTCAATTTCTTCCATTATGCCATACCCTGTTTCTTAGTTTTAGAGAGTAAGTGTGTGTGTGTGTGTGTGTGTGAGAGAGAGAGAGAGAGAGAGAGAGAGAGAGAGAGAGTGAGGGAGGGAGAGAGAGAAAGAAAGAGTGTGTGTTGGGAAGACATAGAGAGAGTGTTGAGGAGGGGTGAGAGAAATTTTAGACAAATAGAGAGAGAGTGAGACTGGCAAAGAGCAAAAAGTTTTAGAGAGAGAGTAAGAGAAGTTTTAAAGAGAGAGAAATTTTGGAGAGAGAGTTGTTCTACAGGAAGAAAGAGAGTAAGAGAGAGAAGTTTTAGAGAGTGAGCCAAGCAGGGAAAGAGACAGGGTTGGAGGGAGAAAGTGAGAGAGTCCTTTTAGTGAGTGAGTGAGAAGGAGAAAAAGAGAGATAGAGAGTGTCAAGTTCAATTTCTTCCATTATGTCATAACCTTTTTCTTAGTTTTAGAGAGTGAGTGAGAGACAAAGAGACAGAGAGAGAAAGAGAAAGAGGAAGAGAGAGTTTGTGTTAGGGAGAGAAAGAAAGAGAATATGTTGGGGAGATAGAGAGAGTGTTGTGGAGGGAGCGAAAAGATAGAGAGAGAGGTTTTAAGCACACAAAGAGAGATAGACATGTTGAAAAGTGAGAGAAAGAGTGAGAGAGATAGAGTATGTGTCAGGCAAACAGAGAGACAGGGAGAGAGAGTGAGTGTTTTAGGAAGAGAGAGACAGAAACTAGGAGAGAGAGGTTAGAGAAAGCGCCTGTCTTGGGAAGAGGGAGAGAGAAGGTCAGAGCACAAGAGAGAATGAGAGAGTTTGTGTTGGGTAGAGAGAGAGGGAGGGAAGTTTCAAAGAGAGAGAGACATGCTGGACAGAGAGAGTGACAGAGGGAGAGGGAATTGTTAGAAAAAGAGAGAGAGATGTGTTGGACAAAGAGGAAGCAATAAGAGAGAGACTGTGGTAAGGGAGAGATAGAGATCATGAGAGAGAGGGGGACAGAGGAAATGAAAGAGTGTGTTGGGGAGAGAGGGGAAGACAGAGAAAGGTCGAGTGTTAAGTCCAATTTCTTCCATTATACCATACCCTTTTTCTTAATTTTAGAGAACGAGAGAGAGAGAGACGTGTTTCCAAGAGAGAGACTGAGTGAGAGAGAAATTTGTGTTGAAGAGATAGAGAAAAAACTATTAAAGAGAAGGTAAGAGAAGTTTTAAATAGAGAGAGAGGTAGAGAGACATGTTGGATAAAGAGATAGAAGAAGAGAGAGAGCTACAAAAAGTGACAGAGAGAGGGAGAGGGAAAGAGAGCAAGAGAGAGGGAGAGACAAAGAGAGCAAGAGAACGGGGGAATGTGTGCAAGTGCCAAGGGGGATAGAGAAGGATTGTTGGGGAGGGGCAAAGAGAGATAGATAGAGGATGTTTGAAGGGTAGAGGGAGAGAGACACAGAGGAGAGAGATAGAGAGAGAGAATTAGGAAGTAGGGGAGGGAGAGAGATTGAGAGAGAAATTTTAGACAAATAGAGAGATAGAGTGACAAAAGGTTTAAAATGAGAGAAATTCTAGACAGAGAAGTTTTGGAGAGGGGCATGTTGGATAGAGAGAGTGTGTGTGTAAGGACAGAGAGTGATGGTGTGTATCTTAGGGGGAGAGAGAGTTGCAGAGAGAGAGAGAAGGAGGATTATGTTTGAGAGAGAGAGAGTGCTAGGAAGATATATAGAGTGCGTATGTGTGTATGTGTTAGGAAGAGAGAGAGAGAGACTGAGAGAGGGAGAGAAAGAAGGAGAGAGCATGACAAAGATGGAGAGAGACATAGAGCAAGAAAGAGGGAAAGTGTGTTGGACAGAGTGATAGAGGGGGAGAGAGGGAGAGGAAGAGAGAGCTTGTGCCAGGGAGGCAAAGAAAGAGTGTTGAGGAGGGAAAGAGATAGAATAAGTGGGTGTTAGGGGGAGAGGGAGGGACAGAGGGAGGAAGAGAGAGAGAGAGAGAGAAGAGGTTTTAGAGACAAAGAGAGACATGTTGCATAGAGAGAGAGTGTGTTGAAGAGAGAGTACTAAGGTAGGAGTAAGAGTGATAGGGTGAGAGATAGAGAGAGAGAGAGAGAGAGGTTGGACAGAGTGATAGAGGGAGTGACAGATCAACAAAGAGAATGAGAGAGAGAGAAATAATGATGGGGAGAAAGAGTGTGTTAGGGAAGGAGAAGGAAAGATAGAGGGATGGTGTTTGGGGGAGAGATAGCAAGAGATAGAGGGAAGGAGAGAAAGAAAGTGAGGGAGAAAGGGAGTTAGGTAGGAAACAAGAGAGATAAAGAGAGGGTGTTAGGTAGAAAGACATAGAGTGTGTTGGCAAGAGAGAGAGAGAGATACAGAAGTTTTAGAGAGAGAGGCAGAGAGAGAATGTGTCTACGTGAGTGTGTTAGGGAGAGAGAAAAATTGTTGGGGAGGGATAGAGAGATATGGAAAAAGGGTGTTGGGAAGAGGGAGAGGGAGAGAGGGAGAGTAGGGGAGTGAGGGAGATAGAGTAAGTGAGTAGAGAGAAATTTTAGACAGAGAAATATGGAGTGATAGAAGTTTTAAATAGACAGAAGATTTGAGAGAGAAGTTTTAGAGGGTAGCTGGGATGGAGAAAAAGAGAGATAGAGAGAGTGTCAAGTTCAATTTCTTCCATTACACCATACCCTTTTTCTTAGTTTTAGAGAGTGAGTATGTGTGAGAGAGAGGAGGAGAGACATATTGGGGGAAGAGAGAGGAAGAGAGAGTTTGTGTTGGGGAGACAGAGAGAGTGATGAGAAGGGACAAGAGAGATAGAAAGAGGGTGACAGGGGGAGAGGTAAAGAGAGAGAAAGACATGTTGGAGAAGGGAGAAAGGGAATTTTAGAGATGAGAAAGACTTGTTGGACAGAGAGGGAGAGGAAGAGAGTTTGTATTGTAGAAAGAGAATGATGAAGTCCCAAATTGGTTAGGCAGAGAAGTCTTGGGTGTTATATATTTGGGTTTGTAAACCTTCCCTTATAAGCTAGCTTTTGAGGTGGAGTTGCGCGAGTTCATATCATATGGTATCAGAGCTCGCCTGCTTTGGTCGGTGTGGGTCATGGATCTTGGTTCTCTGTATAAGGACATACAGTCCAAAGGGGCCAAGAATGATGAAGTCCTACATCGATTAGGTAGAGAGGTCTTGGGTATTATATATATGGGATCACAAACTTACCCTTATGAGCTAGCTTTTGAGGTAGAGTTAGGTGGGTTCATATCAAAGAACGTGTTGGGGAGAGACAAAGAGTGTTGAGGAGGGAGTGAGAGAGATAGATTGAGTGGGTGTTAAGGGAAGAGGGACAGAGAGAGAGAGACTATTGGGAAGTTAGAGAGAGATAGGGAAAGAGGTAAAGAGAGAGAGAAGACTTAGATGGTGAGAGACAGATACAATGGATAAAGAGAGAGAGAAAAGTTTTAGAGATAAAGAGGGACATGTTGGGCAGAGAGAGCAATAGCGAGAGAGAATGTGTGGGGGGGGGAGACAGAATGAGAGACATAGAGAGAGTGGGAGAGAGAAAAGTTTTAAAGAGAGAGACCTAGAGAGTGCAAAGTTTTGGAGTGAGAGAGTTGTTTCAAAGGGAGAAAGAGAGTAAGTGAGAAAGAAAGAGAGACAAAGAGAGAGAAGTTTTAGAGAGTGAGACAAGGAAGGAAGGATAGAGAGTTGGAGAGAGAGAGTGAGGGAGAGAAGTTTTAGAGAGTGAGTGAGAGGGAGAAAGAGAGAGACAGAGATAGAGAGAGTTTCAAGTTCAATTTCTTCCATTAAGCCATACCCTTTTATTTAGTTTTTGAGACTGAGTGAGAGAGGTAGAGAGAGAGGAGAGAGAAATAAAGAGAGTAAGAGAGAGTTGGTGTTGGGGAGAGAAAGAAAGAGTATTAAGGAGGGAGCAAGAGAGACAGAGAGAGGGAGAGAGAGATTGTTTGGAGGTTAGTGCAAGACAGGGAGAGAGGTAAAGAGTGAGATAAGTTTTAGAGAAAGACAGATATGTTAGATAAAGAGGGAGAGGGAAGTTTTAGAGATAGAGAGATACATGTTGGATAGTGAGAGGTGATAGAGAGAGAGTGTGTGTTGGGGGGGGAGAGAGAACAAGAGAGTCAAACAAAGAGAACAAACGAGTGTGAGGGAGAGAGAGTGTGTGTGAGAGAGAGAGAGAGAGGGAGAGAGAAAGTTTTAGGGAGTCATTGAAAGAGAGAGAGAGAGAGAGAGAGACATTTTAAAGAGAGAGAAATTCTATAGAGAGTGTTATTTTAGAGGGAAAAGGAGAGTAAGTGAGAGAGAAAGAGGGAAAGAGAGGGAGAGAAAGAGAGAGACAGAGAGGGAAGTTTTAAAGAGTGAGAAGAGGAGGGAAAGAGAGAGGGTGGAGAGAGAGAAGTTTTAGAGAGTGAGTGAGAGGGAGAAAGAGAGAGATAGAGAGACTGTCAAGTTCAATTTCTTCCATTATGCCATATCCTTTTTCTTAGTTTGAGAGAGTGAGTGAGAGACAGCAAGGGAAGATAGAGGGAGAAACGTGTTCAAGAGAGAATGAGAGTAAGAGAGTGAGAGAGAGAGAGACTAGGAGAGAGAAAACTTTTAGAGAGGCAGTGAGAGGAGAAAGAGAGTGGGAGAAGTTTTAAAGAGAGAGAGACAGAGAGAGAGAGAAGTTTTGGAGGGAGAAAGAGAGTAAGTGACAGAGAAAGAGAAGATTTATAGAGAGAGAAGTTTTAAAGAGCGAGCCAAAGAGTGAATGAGAGAGGGGTGGAGAGAGAAGTTTTAAAGAGTGAGTGAGAGGGAGAAAGAGGGAGAGAGACCGAGAGAGTGTCAAGTTCAATTTCTTCCATTTTGCCATAACCCTTTTCTTAGTTTTAGAGAGCAAGAGAGAGAGAGAGATAGACAAGGACATATGGAGAGAATTCATTAGGAGACAAAGAGAGAGAGTTGAAGAGGAACCGAGAGAGATAAAGTGTGTTAGCAAAAGAGGAGAGAGAGAGAGAGGAAGTGAAGTAAAGAGAGAGAGAAGTTTTTCAAAGAGAGATGAATATGTTGGAGAAAGAAAGAGAGGAAAGTTTGAGAGAGAGAGATAGAGACTTGTTGGATAGGGATAGAGTGATAGAGTGTGTGTTGGAGAGAAAGAGAATATAAGAGAGAGAGAGTGTGTGTGTGTGTTAAGACCAATTTGTTCCATTATACAATACACTTTTTGTTAGTTTTAGAGAGTGTGTGAGAGGGAGAGACATGTTGGACAAAGAGTGAGAGAGAGTGTGTTGAGGAGTGAGCCAGAAGGATAGGGAGAGAGATAGAGAAATAGAGAAGGAGGGAGAGAGAAGTTTTTGGGAGAGAAGGGAAAATTTTAGAGACATAGAGCGAGTGAGTGAGAGAGAAATTTTCACCGATGAGAGAAAGATGGAAGTATGAGAGAGAAGCCATGAGAAGTTTTGAACTCAAAGAGAGAGAGAGAGATAGAGAGAAAGAGAGAGAGCAACACAGAGAGTAAGAGAGGGAAGGAGGGGAAATGAGAAAGTGTGTGTTGGGATGAGAGAGAGAGACTATTGGGAAGTCAGAGAGAGACCAGGATAGAGGTAAAGAGAGAGAGAAGTTTTTTAGGGAGAGACAGAAATGTTGTAGAAAGAAAGAGAGGGATGCCTTAGAGACAGAGAGAGATGTGTTAGACAAGGACAGTGATAGTGTGTGCTAGGGGAAGGAAGAGAGAGTGAAAGAGTGAGAGAGAGGGATGTAGGAAAAAGAGAGGCAGAGAGTAAAGAGAGTGTTGTGGAGAGAGAGAGAGAGTGTGTGTGTGTATTAGGGAGGGAGAGATAGAGAGAGGGAAGGATAGAGAGAAGCTTTAGGGAGATACACAAAGAGTGAAGGAGAGGCAATTGGGGAGAGAGCAAGAGAGATAGAGAAAGGCTATTAGGGAGAGAGAGTTGGTGTGTTGAGAGGAAAGAGATAAGACAGAGGCAAAGAGATTGAGACAAATAGAGAACTTTCAGACAGAGACTCTTAAAGATAGAGAAAGAGGTAAAATGTGTGCATATGTTGGGGAGAGAGAGATGGAGAGACAAAGAGAGGGAGAGTGAGTTGGGGAGAGAGAAAGATTTTTGGGGAGCAATAGAGAGAGATGGAAAAAGGGTCTTGGGGAGACAGAGAAGGAGTTCTCTATGTGTGTGTGTTGGGAATAGAGAGGGGGACAGAGAGAGAACTTGGGAGTGGGGACAAGAGTAAGTGAGAGAGAATTTTTAAACAGACAAAGAGATAGAGTGATAGAAGTTTTAAACAGAGAGAAAATTTGAACAGAGAGTAAGAGAGAGAGAGAGAGAGATTTTAGAGAGTAAGTGAGAGGGACATAGAGGTGTGTCAAGTTCAATTTCTTTGATTATACCATACCTTTTTCTTAGTTTTAGAGAGCAAGTGTCAGAGAGAGATTGAGAAAGTGTTGGAGAGAGAAAGAGAGAGAATGTGATGGAGAGAGAGAGAGAGTTGGGGAAAGAGAGAGAATGTATTGGGGAGATAGAGAGAGAGTGTTGAGGAGGGAGCAAGAGAGATAGAGAGAGGGTGATAGGGGGAGAGGGAGAGAGACAGAGAGAGAGATTGCTAGGAAGTTAGAGAGAGATAGGTAAAGAGAGAGAAGTTTTAGAGAGAGAGACAAACATGATGGAGAAATAGAGAGGGAAGTTTTAAAGACAAAGAGAGGGTGTCTATTAGGGAGAGAGAGGGAGAACAAGGGAGGGAGGGAGAGAGAGATAAAAAGAGATATGTATTAAGTCCTATTCTTCCATTATACCAAACCCTTTTTCTTAGTTTTAGAGAGAGAGAGAGCTTGTTGGGAAGTTAGAGCGAGACAGGGAGAGAGGTAAGGAGAGAGAGAAGTTTTAGAGAGAGAGACAAACATGTTGGAGAAAATGAGAGGGAAGTTTTAGAGACAAAGAGATGTGTTAGACAAAGAAAGAGTGTGTGTTGGGAAGAGAGAGAGAGAGAAGGAGTGTTAAGTCCAGTTTCTTCCATTATGCCATACTGTTTTTCTTAGTTTTAGAGAGAGAGAGAAAGTGTTGAGGAGGGAACAAGTGTGATAGGGAAAGAGATTGAGAAAGAGAGAGGGAGAGAGAAGTTTTAGAGTGAGAAGGAGAAGATTCAGAGACAGAGAGAGTGAGCGAGAAATTTTTGTTAGAGACTAAATTTTTGTATTAAGAGAAGGCAATAGAAGTTTCAAACACACACAAAGAGAGAGAGAGAGAGAGGGAGAGAGAGAGAGAGAGAGAGAGAGAGAGAGATCATGATGGGGAGAGAGGGAGTGATAGGGAGGGAGCAAGAGAGATAGAAAGAGGTTGTTTGTGGGAGGGAGACAACAAGAGACAAAGTGAAAGAGAAAGAGAGTGGGAGTTGGGGAGGAAGCAAGAGAGATAGAGAGAGGGTGTTAGGGAGGGAAAGATTGTGTGTTAGCAAGAGAGAGAGAGACAGATAGAGGAGTTTTAGAGAGAGACTAAGAGAAAAGTTTTACAGAGAAAGGCAGAGAGAGAAATTGTCTTTGTGAGAGTGTTAGGGGGAGAGAAAGATTGTTGGGGAGGAATAGGGAGAGATGGAAAGAGGGTGTTAGGTAGAGAAAGGGAGAGAGAGAGAGTGAGTGAAAGAGAAATTTTAGATAGACAAAGAGTGACAAAAGTTTTGAACAAATAGAAGAATAACAGAGAGAAGTTTTGGAGAGTGGCTGAGACAGAGAAAAAGAGAGATATAGTGAGTGTCAAGTTCAATTTCTTTCATTATATCATACCCTTTTTCTTAGTGTTAGAGAGTGAGTGTGGGGGGAAGAGAGAGGCAGAGAGACATATTGGGTAGATAGAGAGAGCAGAAGAGAGAGTTTGTGTTGGGGAGACAAAGAGAGTGTTGAGGAGGGAACAGCAGAGATAGAGAGAGGTTGATGGGGAGAGGAGGAGAGAGAGAGAGAGAGATTGTTGGGAAACTAGAGAGTGATAGGGGGAGAGGTAAAGAGAGAGAGAGATAGACATGCTACAAAAGGGGAGAGAGAGAAGTTTTAGAGACGAGAGAGACTTGTTGGATAAAGAGAGATCAATAGAGAGAGAGAGACAAAGCAGGAGAGAAAGCTAAAGAGTGGGAGAGAGAGAAGGGGGAAAGAAAGTGTGTGTTGGGAAGAGAGAGAGAGATGGAGAGAGCATGACAGAGATGGAGAGGGACACAGAGCAAGAAAGAGGGACTATGTGTTAGATAGATAGATAGATAGAGGAGGAGAGAGGGAGAGAAAGAGAGAGCTTGTGTTGGGGAGACAAATAGAGAGTGTTGAGGAGGGCGTGTAAGAGAGATAGAGTAAATGGGTGTTAGGTGGAGAAGGGGAGCAAAGGAGAGAGAGAGAGAGAGAGATTATTGGGAAGTTAGAGAGGGACAGTGAGAGATGTAAAGAGAGAGAAAGTGATGCTTTTGAGAGTGAAAGACAAATATGTTGGATAAAGAGAGAGGGGAAAGTTTTAGAGAGAGAGAGACATGTTGGATAAGGAGAGTGTGTGTTGGGGGGAGAGAGAATGCATGTACCTGCACAAGTAAGAGAGAGGGGGAATGAGGGAATAAGAGAGAAAATGAGAGAGAGAGTGAGAGACATATGGGATAGAGAAAAGTTTTAGAGAGAATGAGAGGGAGAGACACTGGGAGAGAGAAAAGTTTGAGAGAGAGTGAGAGAAAGAGAAGTTTTAAAGAGCAGGACAAGAAGGGAAAGAGACTGGTAAGAGTGAGAGAAAAGTTTTAGAGAGTAAGTGATAGTAAGAAAGAGAGAGATAAAGAGAGTGTCAAGTTCAATTTCTTCCATTATGCTATACCCTTTTTCTTAGTTCTAGAGAGAGAGAGTGTGTGTGTGTGAGAGAGAGAGAGAGAGAGAGAGAGTAAAAGAGAGTTTGTGATGGAAGGAGAGAGAGAGAGAGAGAGAGAGAATGTGTTGGGGAGACAAAGAGAGAGTGTTGAGGAGGGAGCGAGATAGACAAAGATAGAGAGTGTTAGGGTAGGAGGGAGAGACAAAGAGAGCGATAGAGAGATTGTTGGGAAGTTAGAGAGAGACAGGGAGAGAGGTAAAGAGGGAGAGAATAAGAGTGAGAGACAAACATGTTGAATAAAGGGAGAGAGTGAAGTTTCAAAGACAGAGGGAGACATGTTGGACAGTGAGAGCACAATATAGACAGAATGTGTGTTTCAGGGAAAGAGAGAGAACAAGAGAGTGAGAGAGAGATAGGGAGAGACATAAAGAATGACAGAGTGAGGGAGAGAGAGTGTGTGAGTGAGAGAGAAACTGGGAGATAGAAAGATTCAAAGAGTCATTGAAAGAGAGAGACTGAGAGATGTTTTAATGAGGCAAAAATAAAGAGAGAGAGTGGTTTTAGAGGGAAAAGAAAAGTAAGTGAGAGAGAAAGAGGGAAAGAGAGGGGGAGAAAGAGGAGATTTAGAGAAAAAGAGAGACACAGAACAAAGAGGGAGACAAGGAGGGAAAGAGTGAGAGGGGTGGAGAGAGAGAAGTTTTAAAGAGTAAGAGAGTGGGAGGAAGAGAGAAAGAGAGAATGTCAAGTTCAATTTCCAACATTATGCCATGTCCTTTTTCTTAGTTTTAGAGAGTGAGGGAAGATGATATTCAAGATCCAGAAACCCCAAACACACAATTGATGGAGAACAAGAACAGATGGAGAACTCCCAACCTATTGAACCCCCAAATGACTAATGCAAATGGAAACGCAAATAATCGGTTAATTGAGGAATCAAGAACAGAAATTCACTAGGATGTAAATACCTTGATGAAGTTCAATTCTTGATGCAATAGAGATTCAGGCCAAGCCTTGAACAAGAGTACAAAACTCCAAAACAAATCTGTTTTTCATTCATTCTGCTGAAACTCGTCCATACACTAGGGTATTTATACCCCCACAAGTTCAATAACCTAGACTATTAGGGTAGGCCTTAAACATGGGCCTCCCAATAAGAAATACAAGCCCAAACGAAATTGCAAGTAGTAAACTGCCCAAAAACTAATCTATTAATTGGGAATATGAATTAAACATAGATTGGACCAATTTTGCAAATTCAGCCCAATTTGATTAGGTGAAGCTCCATTCGCCTTCATTGCATCTTGAGCTTCCATTTCTTCTAACATTCTGCCCATATAAGTTTGAAGCGATTCCTTGAACTTTTTGGCCCTCAATCTTGTAATTGGTCCTTGAGGTAATGTTAGCTCATCCACTGCTCCTCTTCTCTTGCCATCCATGCTTGTGCTCACATCATTCCCTCCCTCCTCAAAAGGATTCATCCTCGAATCTGAATCAAGTTCAAAAAGAGATAGGTTAGAAACATTGAAAGTGGCACTTACATTATACTCACCTGGCAAGTCTATCTTGTATGCATTATCATTGATGCGCTCCAAGACTTGGAATGGTCCATCGCCCCTTGCATCAAGCTTTGACTTCCTTTGCTGTGGAAATCTCTCCTTTCGCATGTGTAACCAAACCCAATCTCCGGGTTCAAAAATAACCTGCTTTCTACCCTTATTGGCCCGTTGTGCATACATGCAGTTTTTCTTCTCAATCTGCTCACGTGCTTTCTTATGTATTATTTTAACCATTTTTGCCTTTTTCTTTCCATCTAAGCTAGCAATTTCACTCAAAGGCAAAGGCATTAAATCTAACACAGTCAATGGATTAAAACCATACACAATTTCAAATGGTGAAAAACCTGTGGAAGAATGTATAGCACGATTATATGCAAACTCAATAAATGGCAAACAATCCTCCCAAGTTTTCAAATTCTTACCAACGATAGAATGCAACAAGGTTCCTAAAGTCCTATTCACTACTTCAGTTTGTCCATCAGTTTGTGGGTGACATGTAGTAGAAAACAAAAGTTTAGTACCTAACCTTCCCCACAACACTCTCCAAAAGTGACTTAGGAACTTAACATCTCTATCTGAAACAATGGTTCTTGGCACACCATGAAGCCGAACCACTTCCCTAAAGAAAAGGTCAGCAATATTTGTTGCATCATCAGTCTTATGGCAAGCAATGAAATGAGCCATCTTACTAAATCTATCCACAACAACAAATATGCTATCCCTACCCTTCCTAGTCCTAGGTAAACCCAAAACAAAGTCCATGGATATGTCTGTCCAAGGTTCATTAGGCACAGGCAAGGGTGTGTACAAACCATGAGGCATCAACTTAGACTTAGCTTGTTTGCATGTAATACACTTGGAACAAACTTTTTCAACATCTTTTCTCATTTTTGGCCAATAAAAATGTTCACTAAGCATATCTAAAGTCTTTTGCACACCAAAATGCCCCATTAATCTTCCACTATGTGATTCCCTCACAAGCAACTCTCTAATAGAACATGTAGGAATGCATAATTGTTTATTCCTAAAAAGAAATCCCTCATGCCTATAGAACTTGTTATGTGCAGCATGTTCACAAGCTTGATACACATCACCAAAATCAGAATCATTGGCATACAACTCTTTCAAATGTTCAAAACCAAGTAATTTGGAGCTAAGCATAGAAATCAAAGCATACCTCCGTGATAGTGCATCAGCAACAACATTATCTTTCCCTTGCTTGTACTTGATCACATATGGGAATATTTCAAGATACTCTACCCACCTTGCATGCCTCTTGCTCAGCTTGCCTTGTCCCTTTAAGTACTTGAGTGATTGGTGATCACTATGTATGACAAACTCCTTAGGCAGCAAATAATGTTCCCATACTTCAAGAGCTCTCACCAAAGCATAGAACTCCTTATCATAAGAGGAGTAGTTCAAAATAGGTCCACTCAACTTTTCGCTGAAATATGCTATGGGTCAGTTTTCCTGCATCAAAACAGCTCCTATACCAACCCCAAAAGCATCACAGTCAATTTCAAAAGTTTTAGAAAAATCAGGCAAGCTTAAAACAGGTGCAGTACATAACTTTTCCTTTAAAGTGTTAAATGCTTCTTCTTGTTCTTTACCCCATTTGAACCCCATATTCTTTTTAACAACTTCATTTAGTGGTGCAGCAATAGTAGAGAAATCTTTAACGAATTGCCTATAAAAACTTGCCAAACCATGGAAACTTCTTACCTCACTAACAGACTTAGGTGTTGGCCAATCTTGAATAGCCTTCACTTTTTCAGAGTCAACCTCAACTCCCTTAGAACTCACCACAAAACCTAAGAAGACAACTTTATCCATGCAAAAAGAACACTTCTTAAGGTTTGCATACAAGTTATTCTTCCTAAGCACATCCAAAACAGTCCTAACTTGCAAGACATGATCATCTATGCATTTGCTGTAAATCAAAATGTCATCAAAATAAACAACCACGAATTTGCCAAGAAACTCACGCAAGACATAATTCATTAAGCGCATGAAAGTACTAGGTGCATTAGTTAACCCAAATGGCATTACTAACCACTCATACAATCCATATTTAGTCTTAAATGCAGTTTTCCACTCATCTCCTTCTTTCATCCTAATCTGATGATAGCCACTTTTTAAATCAATTTTAGTGAATACACATGCACCATGCAATTCATCTAGCATATCATCTAACCTAGGGATAGGATGGCGATACTTTATAGTGATTTTGTTGACTGCCCTACAATCCACGCACATTCTCCAAGTTCCATCTTTCTTGGGTACCAAAAGAACTGGTACAGCACAAGGACTCATGCTTTCTCTTATATATCCTTTTGCCAACAACTCATCTACTTGCCTTTGCAACTCCTTTGTTTCCTCCGGATTGCTTCGGTAAGCTGATCGGTTGGGAATTTGTGCTCTAGGTACAAAATCAATCTGATGCTCAATTCCTCTTTTAGGTGGTAACCGTGGGGTATCTCCTCAGGAAAGATATCACTGAATTCCTGCAATAAAGTCACAAACACACTAGGCAGTTTGGGGTTAAGGTCAATTTCAGTAAACAAAGTTTCCTTAAACCGAATCAAAATCAAAGCTCTCTTGCCTAAGTATGCACTCTTTAAATCTCTCTCTTTTGCATAGAAACATGGTTGTTTCTTAACTTCTTCACTCCTCTCTTTTCCTTTCTGTTCACTCTTTTTCTTTTTATCACTCACTAACTTATTCTCTTTTGCACATCTCACTTTCTTTTCCTCACTTGTGCAATCACTCAACATTGGGCCTTTTTCTTTATTCTTTCCTCTCATGGCCTCTTTTCTCTCATTATTCTTTTTCACCTTACTACCTGAACTCCCACAAGCTGATTGTTGAAGCTTAACTTGATCAAGGTAAGCTTCTTTAGGTGATAAAGGTGCCAGATGATTTTCTTGCCATCATGCTGAAAGGAATATCTATTTCTATACCCATCATGCATCACACACCTATCAAATTGCCAAGGTCTCCCCAACAATAAATGACCAGCATGCATGGGTACTACATCACACATAGCTTCATCACTATACTTCCCAATAGTAAAAGCTACCACAACTTGCCTAGTAACTTTCACTTCTCCACTATCATTCAACCATTGTAGCCTATAAGGAGTAGGGTGTTTAATACATTTCAGCCCCAATTTATCCACCAAAGTGGTGCTAGCTACATTAGCACAACTACCCCCATCAATAATCATGCTACAAACTTTACCACCAACTACACATCTAGTGTGAAATATATTTTCTCTTTGTTCTAAGCTTTCTTCTTTAACATTCAGATTCAATGCACGCCTAGCAACAAGAGATTCACCATGAGCAGCATATTCAACATCAGAACAATCCTCTAAAGATGGCATGCTACTCTCACTACCATTCCTATCATAATCATTTTCAGATTCAGAAACAATCTCATCACCTTTAATGTACATGGTCTTTCTATTAGGACAATCAGATGCATAATGACCACGACCTTGACACTTAAAACATTTTATATCTCTATGTTTAGAGGTTTTTAAGAAGGAATCAGAAGTACCCTTTTGAGTTGAAGTATTCTTCTCCTTGTTTTTGTTTGCATCCAGCCCCTTTTCCTTGGAATCAGTGGCTTTCTCCTTCTTCTTCTCATCACATTTGTTCCATTTTGAACTCCATTTGCTGTGGGAATTCGAAAATGACTTGGCTGCTCCCCTTTGTTTTTGTTGTCTCTCCACCTTCATGGCCATGTTAACTAGGTCCTCCATCTCAACGTAGTGATGTAACTCCACTACATCAGCTATCTCCTTGTTCAGACATCCTATAAACCTAGCTATTGTCACATCCCTATCCTCCTCAATGTTAGCTTTAATCAAGAGCATCTCCATCTCCTTGTGGTAATCTTCCACTGATTTTGACCCTTGAGTAAGCTTATGCAACTTTTGGTGCAACTCTCTATAGTAATAAGAAGGCACAAATCACTTCTTCATTACTCTCTTCATCTCATCCCAATTCTCAATAGGATATTCACCATTTCTTCTCCTAGACTTCACTAATTCATCCCACCAAACTAAGGCATAATCTGAGAATTCTACTGCAGCCAACCTCACCTTCTTCTCTTCGGAATAGTTGTGGCAAGCAAATATCAAATCCATTTTTCTCTCCCACTCCAAGTACACTTCAGCATCATTTCTACCCTTAAATGGAGGTATATGCATCTTGATAGCATTTAGATTACTATCCCTCCTATTGTCTATTCTTATTTCACCCCTTCTATTTCGAGTTGAACTCCTCTCTTCAAATTCATCTTCAAACAGCTCTTGATTAAACTCATTTTGATGCCTATTCCTATCATTAATTTGCCTACCATTTCCTGGGAAGCTTTTTGACAACTCCCTCTTCCATTCATCTAACTCATCTAGCCTACTATTCAACTTTTGAAATTGACTAGTAAAGGCTCTATATATCAATTTCATGTCTGGATTCATGTTAACTTCTTCATCTAAGGGCTCTTTACCCTCCCTCCTTGTTGAAGGAATACTTATTTTATGAACCTGCAAGAAATGTTAGTAAGACAGTCTCACAATACACTCCCTCACGTGTTTCACTCAAAAGATGGCACTCCACTCGTGTTTCACAAAATTGTTGGCTTTTGCCCTCTTTAAGCTCACACACTCAAGCCTTTTACCACTCAAGCTTATTGTTCTCAATTGTACTTCAGAATTAATCCTCAAACCAAAATACTAGGATGGTAATGAAAACACTTAACAAGGAAGACAGGTACAAAACTAGAAGCAAATATACCAGAATAAATTGAAATGAGCATGCAAGATATGAAGAGTTTGCTGCCCAAAATACTGATCTCCAATTAACAAGAATCAAATTGTTAATTATGGTGTATATGGAAGCAAAAGCAGGCGTAACCAAAAATAGCAACTAAGATTTGAAAGAAAAAAGACAAAATTAATGCATAAATGCAGAAATTGATGTTTCCTTAATGGAAAGATCAATTTGGACGAAAAAAGACATAAAGACAAAAAGGAAAGAAATTAAGTAGGTTTCCCAGAATGATGCTAATCCCACAAATTGTGCTTATACTTCTTTGACTTTGCTAATTAATCTCCAAAACCCAAAGTGTATTCAGACTTGAATTCAATCATACCCTGAATTCTGCCCAAAAAGGTGTATAGGTTCAAAGAACTTGTTGTCAACCTAATTAGACAATTCTGTGGTGCTTTTCTTCTTCTAGCTGCGACTCTTTTCAATTTTGTTCCTTTTCATTTTTTTTTTAAGCAGCGTCCCAACTCTTTTTTTTTTAAATATAGGATAAACAGCAAATAACACCAAAATATGAACGAAAAAAAAAAGATCAAAATCAAATCCCAAACAATCAAGCCAGCTGCAACATGCACTTCTATACCCAGATGTTATGTTTTTGGGTGTGACCCAAATTCTAAAAAAAAAAAATAAAAGAGTTACAGTTTCAGATGGAAACTGCAACCAAGAGTTGCAGTTTTAGTAGGAAACTGCATACAGCAGTTTCAACTGCAGAAAATATAAAGAACTCAAGCGCCGTGTGAATAGGAACCTGTGAACAGTGCACAAAAGAAAACAGCAAACTATAACCTAGGATAAATAAGAATTCACCCTAATCTAGCTCTGATACCAAATGATGCGGAACCCCATGGATATTCAAGATCCAGAAAGCCCAAACACACAATTGATGGAGAACAAGAACAGATGGAGAACTCCCAACCTATTGAACCCCCAAATGACTAATGCAAATGGAAACGCAAATAATCGGTTGATTGAGGAATCAAGAACAGAAATTCACTAGGATGTAAATACCTTGATGAAGTTCAATTCTTGATGCAATAGAGATTCAGGCCAAGCCTTGAACAAGAGTATAAAACTCCAAAACAAATCTATTTTTCATTCATTCTGCTGAAACTCGTCCATACACTAGGGTATTTATACCCCCACAAGTTCAATAACCTAGACTATTAGGTTAGACCTTAAACATGGGCCTCCCAATAAGAAATACAAGCCCAAACAAAATTGCAAGTAGTAAACTGCCCAAAAACTAATCTATTAACTGGGAATATGAATTAAACATAGATTGGACCAATTTTGCAAATTCAGCCCAATTTGATTAGTTGAAGCTCCATTGGCCTTCATTGCATCTTGAGCTTCCATTCCTTCTAACATTCTGCCCATATAAGTTTGAAGTGATTCCTTGAACTTTTTGGCCCGCAATCTTGTAATTGGTCCTTGAGGTAATGTTAGCTCATCCACTGCTCCTCTTCTCTTGCCATCCATGCTTGTGCTCACATCAGAAGAGGGAGAGACATGTTGGAGACAGAACAAGAGAGAGTGAGAGTGAGACAGAGAGGGTGAGAGAGACTGGGAGAAAGAAATGTTTTAGATAGAGACTAAGAGGGAGAAAGAGAGTGAAAGAGGTTTTAAAGAGAGAGGAACAAAGAGAGAGAAGTTTTGGAAGGAGAAAGAGAGTAAGTGAGAGAGAAAGAAAGAGAGAGGAAAAGAGAAGATTTAGAGAGAGAGAGAGAGAGGAAAAGAGAGAAAAGTTTTCGAGACGAGCCAAAGAGGGAAAGAAAGGGGTGGAGAGAGTGACAGAGAGAAGTTTAAGAGAGTGAGTGGGAGGGAGAAAGAGAGAGACAGAGAGAGTGTCAAATTCAATTTCTTCCATTATGCCATACCCTTTTTCTTAGTTTTAGAGAGTGATAGAGAGAGACAGACAGGAAGAGAGTGTTTGTGTTGGGGAGAGAGAGAGAATGGGTTGGGGAGACAAAGAAAAAGGGTTGAGGAGGGAGCAAGAGAGATAGAGAGAGGATATTAGTGGAGAGGGGGGAAGAGAGATTGTTAGGAAGTTAAAGAGAGACTGGGAGAGAGTTAAAGAGAGAGAGAAGTTTTTCAGAGAAAGACAAATATGTTGGAGAAAGAGAGAGAGGGAAGTTTTAGACACAAAGAGAGACATGTTGGATAGAGATAGAACGATGGAGTGTGTGTGTTGGGGAAAGAGAGAATGTAAGAGAAAGTGTGTGTTAAGACCAATTTCTTCCATTATACCATGCCATTTTTCTTAGTTTTAGAGAGTGAGTGAGGGATAGAGGGAAGACATGTTGGAGACAGAACAAGAGAGAGAGAGAGAGTGAGACAGAGAGGGTGACAGAGACTCAGAGAAAGAAAAGTTTTAGATAGAGACTGAGAGGGAGAAAGAGAGTGAAAAAGGTTTTAAAGAGAGAGGAACAAAGAGAGAGAAGTTTTGGAAGGAGAAAGAGAGTAAGTGAGAGAGAAAGAGAGAGAGAGAGAGGGAAAGAGAAGATTTAGAGAGAGAGAGAGGAAGAGAGAGAAAAGTTTTAGAGACAAGCCAAAGAGGGAAAGAAAGGGGACAGAGAGAAGTTTAAGAGAGTGAGTGGGAGGGAGAAAGAGAGAGACAGAGAGAGGGTCAAATTCAATTTCTTCCATTATGCCATACCCTTTTTCTTAGTTTTAGAGAGTGAGAGAGAGAGAAAGAGAGGAAGAGAGTGTTTGTGTTGGGGAGAGAGAGAGAATGGGTTGGGGACACAAAGAAAAAGGGTTGAGAAGGGAGCAAGAGAGATAGAGAGAGGATGTTAGTGGAGAGGGGGAGAGAGAGATTGTTAGGAAGTTAAAGAGAGACTGGGTGAGAGTTAAAGAGAGAGAGAAGTTTTTCAGAGAAAGACAGATATGTTGGAGAAAGAGAGAGACGGAAGTTTTAGACACAAAGAGAGACATGTTGGATAGAGATAGAATGATGGAGTGTGTGTGTTGGGGAAAGAGAGAATGTAAGAGAGAGTGTGTGTTAAGACCAATTTCTTCCATTATACCATGCCATTTTTCTTAGTTTTAGAGAGTGTGAGAGAGAGAGAGAGAGACCTGTTGGACAAAGAGTGAGAGAGTGTGTGTCTATGCTGGTGAGAGAGAGTGTGTTGAGGAGGGAGCAAGAGAGACAAGGAGAGAGATAGAAAAAGAGAGGGGGAGTGAGAGAGCAATTTTAGAGAGAGAAGGGAAAATTTCAGGGACTTCGAGAGAGAGTGAGTGAGAGAGAAATCTTCCTCAATGAGAGAAAGATAGAAGAACAAGAGAAGTTTTGAACACAAGAGAGAAAGAGAGAGAGAAAGCACACGATAGAGAAAGAGAAGGAGTGAGGGAAAGAGGGGGAATGAGAGTGTGAGTTTGTTAGGGAGAGAGAGATGTTGGAAAAAGAGAAAGGGGAGAGATAAAGAGAGTGTGCATTAGAGCGAGGGACTATTTAGGAGGGAAAGACAGAGAAAGAAGGACTGAGAGAAAAACTTAGGGAGAGACACAAAGCGAGAAGGAGAGGATGTTGGGGAGGGAGCAAGAGAGAGGGAGGCTGTTGGGAAGAGACAGACTGTGTGTGCGTTGGGAGGGGAGAGAGAGAAAGACACAAAGCAGAGAGATTGAGACAGATAGAGAGGTTAGAGAGAGACTCAAAGAGAGAGAGAGAGAAAGAGGGAAAATATGTGCATATGTTAGGGAGAGAGAGATGGAAAGAGAAAGAGAGGGAGAGTGAGTTGGGGAGAGAAAGAGTGTGTGTGTGTTGTGGGGAGAGAGAGGATTTTGGGGCACAATAGATAGAGATGGAAAGAGGGTCCTAGAGAGAGAGAGAAGGAGTGTTTGTGTTGGGAACAAGGAAGGTGGCAGAGAGAGAGCTGGGCAGTAGGGGAGTGAGAGAGAAAGTTTAGACAAACAGATAAATAGAGTGATAGAAGTTTTAAACAAAGAGAAGTTTTGGAGAAAGAGAGAGTGAGTGAGAGAGTGAGAGAGAGAGAGAGAGAGAGAGGATTTTAGAGAGTAAGTGAGAGGGAGATAGAGAGTGAGAAAGGGAGAGGCATGTTTGAGAGAGAAAGTGTTGGGGAGATAGGGAGAGAGAGTTGAGAAGGCAACGAGAGAGATAGGGAGAGGGAGAGAGATATAGAGATTCTTGGGAATTAGAGAGAGACAAGGAGAGAGGTAAAGAGAGAGAAACACGTTGGAGAAAGAGAGAGGGAAGTTTTAGAGACAGAGGGAGACTTGTTGGGCAGAGAGAAAGTGTGTTCAGGAGAACGAAGAAGGGAGGGAGAGAGAGAGAGAGAGAGAGAAAGGGAGAGAGGTACAAAGAGAGAGAAGTTTTAGAGAAAAACAGACATGTTGGAGAAAGAGAGAGGGAAGTTTTAGAGAGAGAAAAAGAAAGTGTGTTAAGTACAGTTTCTTCCATTATACAATACCCTTTTTCTTAGTTTTAGAGAGAGTGAGAGTGTGTTGAAGAGAGAGAGAGAGAGAGAGAGAGAGAGAGAGAGAGAGAGAGAGAGAGAGGCATGTTGGATAAAGAGATAGAGGGAGTGAGAGAGTGGCAAAGAGACTAAGAGAGAGAGATATAATGATGGGAGAGAGGGAGTGTTAGGGAGAGAGAAAGAGCATGTTAGGGGGAGAGAGAGTGAGAGATAGAGAGAAAGGGGTAGAGAGAGATAGAGAAAGAGAGAGAGGGAGTTAAGGAGGAAGCGGGAAAGATAGAGAGTGTGTGTTGGCAAGAGAGAGAGAGAGATAGATAAAGAAGCTTTAGAAAGAGGCAGAGAGAGAATGTGACTATGTGAGTGTGTTAGGGAGAGAGAGGAAGATTGTTGGGGATGGACAGAGAGAGATGGGAAGAGGGTGTTGAGGGGAGAGAGGGGTAGAGAGAGTAGGTGAGTGTTGGGGGGGGGGAGAGTTAGTGATATAAACACCTAATTTTATTCAGCTTACCTTTTAAAACTTTAAACCTAATTAAAAATAAATCCCAAATAATAAAATTTAAAACTTAAAGATAAGCCCAAGGTACAATTAAACACAAAAGTAAACCTAACTAAAACTCAAACTAAAATAAATAAGCCCAACAATAAATTTGTCCAAACTCAAAAATAAAATTTTAAGATAAAACTAAAATAAAATTAGAAAAATAAAAGATAAGATAATCAAAATTAAAAAAATACAAGATAAATAATAACAGGATAAGAGATAAGATACTAAGATAAATAAAAAATAACAAAGATAAAAGACAATAAAAAAAATAAAAAGATGAAGATAATAAGATAAAAGATAAGAGATAAAAGATAAAATCTAACTAAAACTAGGAAGTAAGAATTTAATTAGGAAAGAAATTCTCATTTTACATATAAAACTCATTTCACACACACATGAGAAAAGAAGTTCACATACTAAAAAGGAGAGCCTTAAAGATAAAAAAAGCTTCAGCCTACAAGAAAGAAGAGGGGCTCACGGACCAAAGGAGGAGGAGAGCTAAGATTTCAGCCAACATAGAAAAAGGAATGGCTCCTAACCTTGAACCCCCACCTTCCCGCACAAACACTTAGAGTTTACCACTTCAACTACACTCTCTTTTGCCAACTATTCTATGATCAAAAAAGGAAAAACCAAACAAAGCTCCAAAGGTATGGTTACATGATTTCTTGAATCTGTGTTGCCATCTTGTTTTTGGCCATGGATTATATTATGTGACTTTTGAATTAATTGATTATTCTTGCTTGGAAGTTCGTAATGATTATTAGTTCTTTATTTATGAAGATTAGATTAAGTTTATATTTTCAAATTTGTATTGGTTGAACTGAAATCTCTTATAACTTTCTTAATTCAAATTATTGTGGTTGAATCTTGGGTTGTTTTATGAATCTCACCTCGGTGAATTCTCTAATTGATTTATTCTCATGCAAAGTTGGATTCTAGGTGAACTTATTTTGATATTTATTTATTTATTTTGATAGCATTAAATTCCTTTGGGATTGTGATTATATATAATACAATGGTGTATTTGGGATTTTGGTCAATTTGATTAGATGAATTTTAAAGCACAATGATAAAGATTCAAAGAGGTAGTACATGTGCCTAATTTTATGATTTGAAAGATTTTCTTAAAATTGCTTTTATTTTCAAAACCTCGACCTAGAATGGAAAGGGGATTTTCTCAAAATTATTCTTAAAAACCCAGCCTGAAATAGAAAGGAGATTTTCTCAAAAATTATTTTTAAAATCCTGGCCTAGAATAAAAAGGAAATTTTCTCAAAATTATTCTTAAAACCCCAACCTAGAATAGAAAGGGGATTTTTCTTAAAAATCATTTTTTATCCTAATCCAGAATGGGTAGGGATTATTTTTAAAATTCTTTTTTTAAAAAAAATCTTTAGACCAATGCAAATAAATCAAGTAAATTAATTAAATCATTTTTGGTACCGAAATGGCGTTTAGGGTGCTAATACCTTCCCTAAAACGTAGCCAACCCTTGAACTCAATATCTAAAATGTAGACCATTTTAATAAGGTGTTCGATCTCAACTTAAGTAATTTAGGTCAGTGGCAACTCCAAAACCAAATTTTAGGTTCAACAAGTCAGAAAGAAATGTTAGACAGACAGAGACATAGGGTGACAAAAGTTTTAAACAAACAAAAGTTTAGAGAGACACATTTTAGAGAGCGGCTGAGAGGGAGAAAAAGAGAGATAGAGAGAGTGTCAAGTTCAATTTCTCCCATTATACCATACCCTTTTTGTTAGTTTTAGAGAGTGAGTGTGTGTGTGTGTGGGAGAGAGAGAGAGAGAGAGAGAGAGAGAGAGAGAGAGAGAGAGAGAGAGAGCAAAAGAGAGAGTTTGTGATGGGTAGATGGAGAGAGTGTTAAGAAGGGAGCAAGAGACATAGAGAGAAGGTGATAAAGGGAGAGAGAAAGATTGTTGGAACATTAGAGAGAGACAAGGAGAGAGGTAAAGAGAGAGATAAGTTTTAGAGAGTGATAGACATGTTGGAGAAGGGGAGAGAGGGAAGTTTGGAAGATGAGGGAGACTTGTTGGATAGAGAAAGAGCAATACAAAGAGAGAAAGGGAAAGAGAGAAGGGGCAGAGAGGGAGGGTCTTTGGAAGAGAGAGCGAGAGAGGGAGAGAAATTTTAGATGGAAAGACAAAGAGATAGAAGTTCTAGAGAGAAATTGAGAGAAGTTTTAAATAGAGAGAGAGACATGTTGAAAAGAGAGAGAAAGAGTGAGAGGTGTAGATTGTGTGTCAGGCAGAGAGAGAGACAGTGTGAGAGAGACTATAGGGGTGAGGGAGGGGGACAGGGAGAGAGAGAGAGAGAGAGACAATGACAAAGACAAAGAGAGAGTGTGAGAGAGACATGGTGGTAAGTGTTAGAGAAAAGGGTGCAGGTGCAGGCTGCTTGTCACGTGGTGTTAGCAATCTATTTGCATTGTAATCTATGTGTCATGTCTTTATTGCAGTTTACTAGTTAGGGACATTAGTGTAATTCAGTAATTGAGTCCTAGTCTATAAATTGTAATCTCAGCCACATCATTTGTAGAATAATTGATTGAATCACAATTTCCTTTCTGAACTTTCTCGTCTAGAAGTTTTGAGTTTTCTTTCTTTCTTTCTTTCTTCTGAAGTTCTTGAGAATTCCAACATGGTATCAGAGCTTTGATCCAATGGGAGAGAATATGAATTCGTTCTCACTAGCATCTCTGAATGCTTCACTAGTTTCTTTTAGCCACTCTATTTCTGTGAAATTAGACAGCAATTCCTATCTACTATGGAAATAGCAAGTTCTTGCAGCTATCAGAGGGCATGAACTAGAGAAATACATCAGTGGTGGTCAAGAAGTGCCATCAAGATTTGCAGTAGATGAGCAAGGAAGAGTTCTTGGGATCTTGAGTCAGCAGTATGTTCTTTGGAAGAAGTAAGATCAGCTCTTGCTATCTTGGCTCCTGTCAACAATGTTAGAAAGTATTCTTACAGGAATGGTGGGATGTGAATACTCATACTAAGTTTGGGAAAAGGTAGAAACTTTCTTTGCCTCTCATACAAAGGCAAAGATCAAACAATTCAAGGCGCAGCTACAAACTGTGAAGAAGGGATCCATGACAGCTACTAAGTATCTTTTAAAGATTAAGAGTCTTGTTAATTCTTTGGTTCAGTTGGTCATGTAATTACAGAAAATGACCATATAGAGGTAATTCTTGATGGTCTTTCCTCAGAATAAGATGGTTTTGTTACATCCATTCTCTCCAGAACTGATCCGTATTCAGTAGAAGAAATTGAAGCATTATTGCTTGCACAAGAAAATAGAATTGAGAAACATCATAAAGAAGTAGAGGCTATGGCAGTGAATCTTACTACACATCCTCAGAATTACAATGTAAACAGAAGTGGTCATCAAGGTTTCCCTGGTCAGTATGCAAATAGAGGAAGGTTTGGAGGTAGAGGAAACTTTTTCAGAGGAAGAGGAGGTTATAACAATGGGCAGTTTGCTGGTAGGAATGGAAGGTTTTCTGATAAAAGTAATATTCAATGTCAATTATGTGGGAGATATGGACATCAGTCCTGGAATTGTTATCACAGATTTGATGAAAGTTTTCAAGGACTAGCTCAAGTTTCAAGCCACTTCAGCAAGACAACCAATGGCAGTATCAGAAACACACCCTATGCAATGCTTACTTCTAACAGTAGTAGTAATGGCAATGATCAAGAATGGTATCCTGATTCTGGGGCCACTAATCATGTGACAGTGGATGCCTCTAACATTGTGCAGAATACTCCATATAATGGAAAGGAGAAGGTGCACATTGGTAATGGCTCAGGTTTGTTCATTAAAAACATTGGTAATTCTCAGATTAAGTCTTGCTTTTCTAATCAAAATCTTTGCCTAAACTCACTTCTTCATGTTCTAAATATTACCAAAAATCTTGTGAGTGTTTCTCAGTTTGCAAAAGATAATTATGTCTATTTTGAGTTCCATCCTGACTCTTGTTATGTTAAATCTCAGGATACTCATCAAATACTTTTGAAGGGGACTGTTAGAAAAGGCTTGTATGTCTTTGATCAATTTCATATTGAAAAAGAACCATATACCACTGCAAAAGTGTCAGCAACTCAGTCACCAAATGTTACTTCACCTGTTGTACATAGTTCCCATACTTCTTCATTGTTAAATTCTTATTCTGAGTTAGACAAATGGCATGTTAGATTGGACCATGCCTCTGTACAAGCTGTCAAGAGTGTACTCACTTCTTGTAACATCAGAATACCAAATAAAGAGCTTTCCTTTTGTTCATCTTGTTGTCTTAGCAAAATACACAAATTTCCTTTTGTCTCTTCTCAAACAGAATACTCAAAACCTCTTCAACTAATTCATTCTAATTTGTGGGGACCAGCACCAGTGCTGTCAAAAGAAGGACACATATATTACTACATTTTGTGGATACTTTTACCTACTACACATGGATTTACTTTCTTAAAAGCAAGTCTGCTGCATTACAGACCTTTATTCATTTCAAGAAACAAGTAGAACTTCAAACCAACCACAAAATCCTTGCCTTACAAACTGATTGGGGAGGAGAATTTAGAGCTTTCACTAAATATTTGAAAGACCAAGGAATAGTTCATCGTGTTTCATGTCCTTATACACATGAGCAAAATGGGCTTGCAGAAAGAAAACATAGACATATAACTGAGACTGGACTAGCCTTGCTTCACCAATCATCTTTACCTAGTTCATTTTGGACTGAGGCCTTTAGCACAGTTCTGTATCTCATTAATAGACTACCCACACCAGTCTTAAATGGTTCTACTCCTTTTCAAACCTTATACAAAATCAAACCTGATTATTCGTTTCTTAAAGTCTTTGGGTGTGTAGCCTATCCTAACCTAAGGCCCTATAATAATCCCAAGTTTCAATTCAAATCCATTGAATGCACCTTTCTTGGCTATAGTCCAGCACACAAAGGATACAAGTGTCTGCATCCTGATGGGAAAATAATTATATCTAGAGATGTCATATTTGATGAAAGTAGTTTTCCATTCAAGAATAGCAAGGGTTCCACACAGCAGTCACTTTCCAGTAACAAATCATATTTTGTTTCTCCTCCACCTTCAGCCATACCTCCTATTCTATCATTCTCTACATTAACCAATGCAAGACATACTCAGAGTACCAATGCATTTGCTGAACAAACAAATAACTCATGTGCACTTGCTAATAATACCAATATTATGGATTCTTTGCAACATGTTTTAGGTCCCTCTGCAGAATTTGAAGTTCCTCAACATCCATGTCAAAATGTCCACTCAATGGTGACCCATAGCAAAGCAAGGGCACTCAAATCAAACAACCACTCAATGGTGACTCGTAGCAAAGCAAGGGGAATTGTACCAACAGTACTTACTGTTTCTAGAGAGCCTCAAACTGTTGAAGAAGCTCTTAATATACTAGAATGGAAGTGTGCCATGGATCTTGAGTATGCAGCACTCATGAGCAACAAGACAGGGAGTTTAGAAGCTTTACCCAAAGATAGGAGGCCTATAGGGTGCAAATGGGTGTTTAAAGTTAAAGAAAATCCAGATGGTACTGTCAACAAATATAAAGCAAGATTAGTTGCCAAAGGGTATAATCAGGAGGCAGGAGTTGATTTTCATGAAGTTTTCAGTCCAGTAGTAAAACCAGTCACAATTCGGGTTCTCCTTACTTTGGCCTTATCAAAAGGGTAGAATATCCATCAAATCGATGTTAATAATGCTTTTTAAATGGTGATTTGAATGAAGATGTATACATGTTGTAGCCTCCTGGATATGAATTAGCTAACTCATCTCAAGTTTGCAAGCTTCATAAGGCTCTCTATGGCCTTAAGCAAGCTCCTCGTGCATGGTTTCAAAAAATTGTCTGAAGCTTTACTTGATCTTGGTTTTACCAAGGCAAAATGTGATTCTTCCTTGTTTCTTCAGGTTACCTCCCATCATTCTCTCCATGTTTTAGTCTATGTGGATGATATTTTGATTACTGGATCTTCACCAACTTTGATTCAAAACTTGATTGATCAACTGAATGCAAAGTTTTCATTAAAGGATCTTGGGAAACTTAAATACTTCTTAGGTATTGAAGTTACTTACAGTTCTGTTGGTGCAATATACCTATCTCAGTCCAAATACATTAAGGATCTTCTTACTAGAGCTAGTATGCAAGGTGTGAAGTCTATGCCCTCTCCTATGGCCTCAACACCAAATATCTGAGCTAGTAGTGGTTCTCCTATTTCTGATCAAGCTGCATACAAGTCACTTGTGGGAGCATTACAATATATTACCATTACTAGACTAGAATTATCATACAGTGTAAACAAAGCTTGTCAATTTATGCACTGTCCTACAGATGTACATTGGAAGCTGGTTAAACGAATATTGAGGTATCTAGTAGGGACCATATATCATGCTCTAGTTCTTCAAAGATCATCTGCTCCTGATCTCACTGCCTTTTGTGATGCTGATTGGGCAGTAGACATTGATTATAGGCGTAGTACCTCAGGTTTTTATGTATATCTTGCTCCTAATCTCATTTCTTGGTCATCTAAAAAGAAAACAACAGTGTCTAGATCAAGTACTAAAGCAGAATATAGAAGTCTTGCAAGTACAGTGGCAGAATTAGCTTGGCTGCGGTCTTTACTCAGAGAACTCAGCATTCAATTACCAAAAGTTCCTAGAATATACTGTGACAATATGAGCACAGTCAGTTTGTCAGCAAATCCGGTCCTTCATTCAAAGACTAAACATATTGAACTAGATCTCTATTTTGTTCGTGAAAAGGTAACCAATAAAGAAATTGAAGTCTATCATATTCCATCCCTTGATCAAACAGCAGATATCTTCACCAAGGCAGTCTCAACTTCAAGGTTCCTTCAACTTAGAGACAAGCTCAGTGTCATTCCTCTTCCAAGTCATGCCACTGATCTTGAGGGGGGATGTTAGAGAAAAGGGTGTAGGTGCAGGCTGCTTGTCACGTGGTGTTAGCAATCTGTTTGCATTGTAATCTGTTTGTCACGTCTTTATTGCAGTTTACTAGTTAGGGACAATAGTGTAATTCAGTAATTGAGTCCTAGTCTATAAATTGTAATCTCAGCCACATCATTTGTAGAATAATTGATTGAATCACAGTTTCCTTTCTGAACTTTCTCGTCTAGAAGTTTTGAGCTTTCTTTCTTTCTTTCTTTCTTCTGAAGTTCTTGAGAATTCCAACAGTAAGAGAGAGTAAGAGGGAGAGTATGTGTTGAAGAGAGTATTGCAGAGGGAGAGAAAAATTTTAGATAGATAGTGAGAAAGTGAAAAGTTTGAGAGAGAATGTGAGAGGACTTTTAAGCAAAGAGAAGTTTTAGGAAGGGAAGGAGAGTAAGAGAGAGAGAGTCAAAGGCAAAAATAGAGAGAGATGCATTGGAAACAGAGAGAAAGAGGAGACAAAGTGTGTGTTGGGGAGAGAGAGGGAGAGCAAGAGAGAGTGTTGGGGGGAGGAGACACGTCGAACAAAGAAAGAGGGGGAGAGAGAGTGACAAAGAGAGAGAGAAGTTAGAGAGGGAGAGAGACAAAGACTAGGACAAATAGAGAGTGAGAGAGAGACATGTTTTGCAAGAGAGAGAAAGAGGGAGAGAGTTTGTGTGTTGAAGAGAGAGAAATTTTAGAAAGTAAGTGAGAGGGAGATAGAGGTGTGTCAAGTTCAATTTCTTCCATTATACCATATCCTTTTTATTAGTTTTAGAGAGAAAGAGTGCAAGGAGAGTGAGAAAGGAAGAGATGTGTTGGAGAGAGAAAGAAAGAGAAAATGTGTTGAAGAAAGAGGTGGGGAAAGAGAGACAGAATGCCTTGGGGAGACAGAGTGCTAAGGAGGGAGTAAGAGAGATATAGAGAAGGTGTTAGGGGGAGAGGGAGAGAGACAAAGACAAAGATTACTAAGAAGTTAGAGAGAGAAAGGGAGAGAGGTAAAAAGAGAGTTTTAGAGAGAAAGAGAAACATGTTGGAGAAAAAGAGAGAGGGAAGTTTTAGAGGCAAAGAAAGACAAGTTGGATAGAGAGAGTAAGGGAGGGAAAGAGAGATGGAGAGACATATTTATTAAGTCCAATTTCTTTTATTATACCATACCCTTTTTCTTAGTTTTAAAGAGTGAGAGAGAGAGATTATTGGGAAGTTAGAGAGAGAGAGGGAGAGTGGTAAAAACAGAGAAGTTTTAGAGAGACAAACAGACAGACATGTTGGAGAAAGAGAGAGAGAGAGTGTTAAGTCTAGTTTCTTCCATTATACCATACCATTTTTCTTAGTTTTAGAGAGAGAAAGTGTTGAGGATGGAACAAGAGTGACAGGGAGAGAGAAAGAGAAAGAGAGAGGGAGAAAGAAAAGTTTTAGAGAGAGAAGGAGAAGTTTCAAAGATAGAGAGAGTGAGAAAGAAATTTTTGTTAGAGATAGAGAGAGATAAAAGTATTAGAGAGAAGGCAACAGAAATTTTAAACATAGAGAGAGAAAGATAGAAAGAGAGATGTTTGACTGAGAGATAGAGGAAGCAAAAAATGACAAAGAAACTAAAAGAGAGAGATAGAGAGAGAGAGAGATAATGATAGGGAGAGAGAGAGTGCTAAGGAGGGAGCAAGAGAGGGAGAGAGGTTGTTGGGGGGAGAGAGAGAGCGAGAAACAAAGAGAAGGAGAGAGAGAGGGAGTTGGGGAGGAAGCGAGAGAAACAAAGAGAGAGTGTTGGGGAGATAAAGATAGTGTGTGTTGGCAAGAGAGAGAGAGAGACAAATAGAGAAGTTTTAGAGAGAGAGGCAAAGAGAGAATGTGTCTGCGTGAGAGTGTTAGGGAGAGAGAGAGAGAGAAAAAGATTGTTAGGGAGAGATAGGGAGAGATGGAAAGAGGGTGTTAGGGAGAAAGAAGGAGAGAGAGTGAGTGAGAAAGAAATTTTAGATAGATAGAGACATAGAGTGACAAAAGTTTTAAGCCTATAGAAGATTCACAGAGGGAAGTTTTGGAGAGTGGCTAAGATGGAAAAAAGAGAGATATAGTAAGGTCATGTTCAATTTCTTCCATTATACCATACCCTCTTTCTTAGTGTTAAAAAGTGAGTGTGTGGGAAGAGAGAGATAGAGAGACATGTTGGGGGGAGAGAACAAAAGAGAGGAGTTTGTGTTACGGAGACAGAGGTAGTGTTGAGGGGGGAGCAAGAGAGATAGAGAGAGGGTGATGGGGAGAGGGAGAGAGAGAGATTGTTGGGAAGTTAGAGAGAGACAGGGGGATAGGTACAAGGAGAGAGAGAGAGAGATAAACTTGTTGCAAAAGGGGAAAGAGGGAACTTTTAATGATGAGAGAGACTTGTTGGATAGAGAGAGAGAGAGACAGAGAGAGAGAGAGACAAATAGGGAGAGAAAGCTAGAGAGAGGGAAGAGAGAAGGAAGGAGACAGTGTGTGTGTGTGTGTTGGGAGAAGAGGGAGAGAGAACAACAGAGATGGAGAGAGACAGAGAACAAGAAACAGGGACAGTGTGTTGGACAAAGTGATAGGAGGGGAGAGAGGGACAGAAAGAAAGAGCTTGTTTTGGGCAAGAGAATGTGTTAGGGACACAAAGTGTTGAGGAGGGAGTGAGAGAGACAAATATGTTGGAGTGGGGAAGTTTGAGAGAGAGTGAGTGAGACATGTTGGATAGAGAGAGACTGTATGTTGGGGAGAGAGAGAGAATGCATACACTTTCATGAGAGAGAGGGGAAATGAGAGAATGAGAGAGAGACTAAGACAAATACAGGAGAGAGAAAAGTTTTAGAGAGAGAGAGAGAAGTTTTAAAGAGAGAGAGTGAGAGAGAGAGACTAGGATAGAGAAAAGTATTAGAGAGAATGAGAGAAGTTTTAAAGAGACAAACAAAGAGAAGGAGAAGTTTTGGAGAGAGAGAGTTGTTCTAGGGGGAGGAAGAGAGAGAGTGAGAGAGAGAAAGAGAGAAAGAGGGAGAGAAAGACAAAGAGAGAAGTTTTAGAGAGTGAAACAAGGAGGGAAAGAGAGAGAGAATGTTGGAGAGAGTGAGAGAGAGAAGTTTTAGAGAGTGAGTGACAGGGCAAAAGAGAGAGATAAAGAGAGTGTCAAGGTCAATTTCTTCCCTTATGCCATACCTTTTTTTTTAGTTCTAGAGAGAGAGAGAGAGAGAAAGAAAGTGTAATAGAGAGTTTGTCATTGCTAGAGAGAGAGAATGCATTGGGGAGACAAAGAGAGAGTGTTAAGGAGGAAGTGAGATAGACAAAGGCTGAGGGTGTTAGGGTAAGAGGGAAAGAGAGATCAAAAAGAAGGACGGAGAGATTGTTTAGAAGTTAAAGAAAGACAGGGAGAGAAGTTTTAAAGAGTGAGACACAGATATGTTGAATAAAGAGAGAGAAGAAAGTTTTAGAGACAGAGAGACATGTTGGATAGTGAAAGCATGATATAGAGAGATTGCATGTGTTGCAGAGAGAGAGACAACAAGAGAGTGAGGGGGAGAGAGTGTGTGTGAGAGAGAGAGAGGGAAAGTTTTTGAGAGTCATTGAAAGATAGAGAGGGACCAAGGGATGTTTTAATGAGAGAAAGACAAAGAGAGAGAGAAGTTTTGAGAGAGAGAGTTGTTTTAGAGGGAAAAGGAGAGTAACTAAGAGAGAAAGAGGGAAAGAGAGGGGGAGAAAGAGAAGATTTAGAGAAAAGAGAGATAGAGAAAGAGAAGTTTTAGAGAGAGAGACAAGGAGGGGAAGAGAAAGAAGGTGGAGAGAGAGAAGTGTTAAAGAGTGAGTGAGAAGGAGAAAGAGAGAGATAGCCTATCAAGTTCAATTTCTTCCATTATGCCATATCCTTTTTCTTAGTTATAGAGAGTGAGTGAGAGACAGCAAGAGAGAGAGGGAGAGACTATTGGAGATAGAATGACAGAGAGTAAGAGAGAGGGAGAAAGAGAAGATTTAGAGAGAGAGAAGTTGTAGAGAGCAAGCAAAGAAAGAAAAAGAGAGGGGTGGAGAGAGAGAACAAGAAGTTTTAGAGTGAGTGAGAGGGAGAAAGAGAGAGAGAGAGAGAGAGAGAGAGAGAGAGAGAGAGAGAGAGAGGAAGAGTGGGTTTGGGTTAGGAGGAGAAAAAGGAAGAGAGAGTTTGTGTTGGGGAGACAAAGAGAGAGTTTAGGAGGGAGCGAGAGAGATAGAGAGAGGGTGTTAGGGCGAGAGAGAGAGAGAGATTGTTGGGAAGTTAGGAGAGAGGTAAAAAGAGAGAGAAGTTTTTTAGAGAGAGAGAGGTAAAAAGAGAGAAGTTTTTTAGAGAGAGACAATATGTTGGAGAAAGAGAGAGAGGGAAGCTTTAGAGATAGAAAGAGACACATTGGACATAGACAAAATGATGGAGTATGTGTTGGGGAGAGAGAGAATTGAGAGAGAGAGAGAGTGTGTGTGTGTGTGTGTTAAGGCCAATTTCTTCCATTATACCATACCCTTTTTCTTAATTTTAGAGAGTGAGTGAGTGTGTAAGAGAGAGAGAGACATGTTGGACAAAGAGTGCAAGAGTGTGTGTCTGTGTTGGTGGGAGAGAGTATGTTAAGGAGGGAGCGAGAGAGACAAGGAGAGAGATAGAGAAAGAGAGAGGGAAGGAGAGAAGTTTTAAAGAGAGAAGAGGAAGTTTCAAAGACACAAAAAGAGAGTGAGTGAGGGAGAAATTTTCATCAATGAGAGAAAGATAGAAGAGCAAGAGAAGTTTTGAACACAAACAGAGAGAGTGAGAGAGAGAGAGAGAGAGAGAGAGAGAGAAAGAGAGAGAACGATAAAGAAAGAGAAGAAGAGAGAGCAAGAGACTGAGTGAGGGAAAGAGGGGGAATGACAGAGTGAGTTTGTTGGGGAGAGAGAGATGTAGGACAAAAAGAGAGAAGAGAGATAAAGAGAGTGTTGCAGAGAGAGAGAGAGAGAGAATGATGGGGAGAGAGAGAGTGTTAGTGAGGGAGAGACAGAGAGAGAGATGGAGAGAGCAGAAGAGAGAGTTTGCATTGGGGAAACAAAGAGAGTATTTAGGAGGGAGTGAGAGAGATAGAGAGAGATGGTGATATGGGGAAGAGAGAGAGATTGTTGGGAAGTTAGAGAGTGACAAAAAGAGTGGTAAAGAGAGAGAAGAATTTTAAAGAGAGATAGACATGTTGGAGAAGGAGAGAGAGGGAAGTTTTGAAGACAAGAGAGACTTGTTGGATAGAGAAAGAGAGAGGGAAAGTGGGAGAGAAATCTAGAGAGAAGAGGGAGAGTGAGTGTGTGTTAGGGAGGGAGAGAGAGGGTGTTTGGAAGAGAGAGTGAGAGAGGGAGAGAAATTTTAGACAGAAAGACACCAAGGGAGACAGAAGTTCTAGAAAGAAAGCAAGAGAAGTTTTAACCACAGAGAGAGATGAAAAGAGAGAGAAAGAGTGAGAGAGAGACTATTAGGGAGGGAGGGAGGGGGAAGGGCAGTGAGAGAGAGAGACAAAGATAGACACAATGAGAGAGTGAGAGAGAGACATGTTAGTAAGAGGGAGAGATTATGTGTTGGGGAGGGAGAGAGAGGGAGAGAGAAATTTTAGACAGATAGTGAGAGAGAGAGTCAAAAGTTTGAGAGAGAATGCGAGAGAACTTTTAAGTAGAGAGAGAAGTTTTAGCAAGGGAAGGGAGTGAGAGAGAGATAGAGATAAGGACAGAGAGAGATGTGTTAGAAACAGATAGAGGAGACAAAGTGTGTGTTGGAGAGAGAGAAGGAGAGAAAGAGAGAGTGTTGGGGGGAGAGAGACACATTGGACAGAGAAAGAGAGAGACAGAGAGAGAAGTTAGAGAGGGAGAGAGATAAAGGTACGGACAAAGAGAGAGTGAGAGAGAGACATGTTGGTAAAAGAGAGAAAGAGGAAGAGATTGTGTGTTGGTGAAAGAGAGTGAGAGAGAGAGAAATTTTAGAGAGTAAGTGAGAGGGAGAAAGAGGGAGATAGAGTTGTGTCAAGTTCAATTTCTTCCATTATACCATACCCTTTTTCTTAGTTTTAGAGAGCGAGTGAAAAAGGGAGAGATGTGTTGGAGAGAGAAAGAGAGAACGAGAGTGTTGAGGAGTTAGCAAGAGAGATAGAGAGAGGGTGATAGATGGAGAGGGAGAGAGACAAAGACAGAGATTGCTAGGAAGTTAGAGACAAACAGGGAGAGTGGTAAAGAGAGAGAAGTTTTGAGAGAGAGAGAGACAAACACATTGGGGCAAGAGAGAGAGGGAAGTTTTAGAGATAGAGAGACATGTTGGCTAGAAAGAGAAAGAGGGAAGTCTTAAAAAGAGTGTGTTAGGGGGAGAGAGACATGTTAGGCAAAGAGAGAGAGAGAGAGACGTGCTATATAGAGAGAGAGTCACAAAGACAGAGAGAGAAGTTAGACAGAGAGACAGAGAAGTAAAGAGAGAGTGAGGTCTGTTAGGGAGGGAGAGGGGGTGTTGGCAAAAGAGAGAGTGTGTATTTCGGGAAGAGAGAGAGATAGAGAAAGAGAGACATGTGGGAAAGAAAGGGAAAGAGAGAAAGAGAGTATGTATGTGTTAGGGGGCAGAGAGAAAGTGATGTGTCAGACAAAGAGAGAGGGAGATATATGTACATACATAGAGATAGAGAGACACATAGAGAGAGAGAGAGTGTGCATTGTAGAGAGAGTGTGTGTTGGGCAGAGAGAGAGAAAGACAATATGATGGGCAGAGAAAGTGTGTTGGGAGGGAGAGAGACAAAGAATATGTGTTGGGAGGAGAGAGAGAGGGTGTGGGGAAGATAAAGAGAGTGTGTGTTGGCAGACATGTGTTGGTGAGAGAGAGAGAGTTGGGGGAAGAGAGTGTGTGTTAGGGAGAGAGTTGAGGGAGAAAGAGCAATTTTCATTAGAGAAAGACAAAAGTATTAGAGAGATGACAAGAGAAGTTTTAAACATTGAGAGAGAGAGAGAGAGACCAAGAGATTGAGGAAGAGAGAGAGCAATACAAAGTGATGGAGAGAACAGGGAAGAGAGAGGAGAGAGAGTGAGAGAGGAAGGGAGAGGCACAGAAAGAGAAATAAACTCTTGTTGGAAAGATAGAGAGAGAGTGTGTGTAGGGGATGTAGACACCTAATTTTATCCGAGTCCAAAACAAAAAAAAAAAGGAAACCAACCAAAAGGCCCAAAGACAAAATAAACCCAACCAGAAGGCCTAAGGCAAACCAAAGCCAAAATAAAGCCAACCAAAAGACCCAAGGCAAACCAAAGCCAAAATAAACCCAACCAAAAATCCCAAAGTAAACCAAAACTGAAATAAGCCCAGGAATGAAAACCAAAAATGAGGAAATAGAATAAAAAATTGAATGAATGATTGAAAGACAAAGAAGGTAGGAAAATGATGAATAAAAGACAAAGAAAATAAAAAAATGATGTAGAAAGTAAGAAAATAATGAATAAAAGACAAAGAAGATAAGAAAATGATGAATAAAAAATAAAGAAGATAAGATGATAAAGAGAATCTAAAAAGATTAGGAGGGAAGATAAGAATTGAGAATAAAAAATTAAACAAAATGAGAAAAGTCTACAATTGTACCACTATAAATAGCCCACATCAATCTCCCTTGAAGCATAGCAATCACCCGTCGTTGGCATATGGTCATTGCCTTTCACTTTCCACAAACTTCATCCTCTTCCAAAAAAAAGGCTTACCTGAATCTCTCCACTAATTCCACATCTGACACTCTCCCTCATTTTGTAAGGGTCAATCACCTCTTTATTGCACTCTAGCCCCATTCATTCAAGAGGAACTCAAAACTATATGCTCAACTTTGATCCTTCACCTAGCCTATACTTTGAAGAGCACCAGCAACCTTAAGTCATTCCAACTCCATCACCCACGTTCTTGGTATCTTCAATCAGTCAAGTTGGCTTTTAGCTAGTGCTAGAAACTCTAACACCGTTTGTAGTTCCTATACACCCAGTGGTTCCAAATGAAAGCCATCCTACACCTTTACACCAAAACCGTCACTTTGCTGTCAAGAGTCCATCTCCCACTATCATTTTTGCCACTTACAACGCCACTGTCTAAAACCAAGCGTAGCCATGCCAGCTTTTGTTCGAAATCAAAACTCTATCTGTGGGTTGATGAAGCTGCAAATGTTGCATGCAATTGTCATGAAAATTCTAGGAGGAGACGTTCACCCAAGATGTCACAACCTACCACTAGCATTAGGGAAACCCCCCTCCAACATAGCGTCTCAAGAGGTCTTGTCATCAAGCTACGTCTCTGTTTCACCACTAGGCTATAGCTTCTCCTTGGCCGGACATCTAGGCACGGGGACTAAACTTGATGAAGCCATAGTTGGATTCTGGCATCGACCTAAAGCTCCCCCATCACCCCTTAGAGTTCACCATTGAAGGGCAAGCATGTGTTGTAGAAGTGTTGCTAATTTTGTTACTTAGTGGTTCATTTCAGTGTTTCCTTCCATTTCACATCATAAGCATCCTCCTTCACAAAGAACCCAGAACTCCTCAGATTGTGTTGTGATTTAGTACCCAAAAGAACTACATTTCCTCTTATCCATGAGAAAGCACTCTCACTCAAGTAGAGACCATAGTCTTCTCCTATTTACAGAATCTTTTCTTCCATTTGAAGGATTGGCGACCTTGACTAGAATGCGCCACTGCTCATCGTGCCATCATTGATCTGAAAAGTTTCACATTTCTGATACTTTGTTGCTACAGTGTTCTGTCTCAGGGTGTTTCACCATTACATCACTGCTACAACTTAGCCAAGTATCCCATTGGAGGAGCTTAATTCAGTGGCACCCCAACTAGATTCTGGCATCGATCAAAAGTTCTGCTCAGCTTAGCCAAACATCCTAAGATGCCTTCGTTGTTGCTGGTAAAAGGCACGTTCGCTGTCTACCAAAGAAGTTTCCTTTGCCGTCCTCTGTCACTGAACCCAGCCTTCGAACTGTAAGGCTACAGTTTATGAAACTTGCATGTTGCCAAATATATTTTTAGTCATTTTTATTTTATTTTAATTTTATGTGTTAGTTTTAAAATTTATGTTGAATTGAAAGTATGTTAGAGAAGGGTGATAGACTGTTTATCTAAAAAATAGTTGGATGCCACCTTCCTTGTGAATTTTCCATTTTTAGGGAAAATAAAATTAAACTAAGTTATGTTCTTGTAAATAAAAAATAAATGATCATTTAGATTATACAAACCCCAGCCTAAAAATTTTATTTAAATTATTAAAAAAAAGGCCTAAATTGGAATAGAATGAGGAATTTTCAAAAAAATTATCTTTTAAAACCGAATAGGAAGGGAATTTTTATGAAGTTATTATAAAACTCTGATCTAAATGGAAAATGGACTCTTATGTAATTATTTTTTTTAAAAAATAATTCCAAATTGGAATGGAAAGGAGATTTCTCAAAATCATTTTTTTCCAATCTGAAATAGAAAGGTGATTTTCATAAAATAATTTTTGAAACCCCAAGTTGGAATAAAAAGGGGACTATCATGAAATGATTATTTAAATATTCCAACCCGGAATGGGTAAGAATTATTTTCAAAATATTTATTTAAATCTACGGTAAATCAAATCAAGTAAATTAATTAGATCATTTTTGGTACCAAAAGGGCATTTAGGGTGCTAATACCTTTCTTAAAACATAACCAACCCTGAACCCAATCTCCAAAAACATAGACCAATTTTAATTAGGTATCCAATCTCACATTTAGACAATGTAGGTTACTAGCGACTTCACAAAACAAAATAAAACTTTTCAGAGTCAATAGCTTGATGACTCTATTGGGAATAATTAGAAGACGGTTAGGCCAATTAAAAAATAATCTTATTAATTTATTGATTGATTTGTTGGTTTAAATTTGTACATATTTATTTATTTATAAATATGTGTGCTTGGTAACTCTTTTTGATTGAGATGTGTTTCCTCGTACACACTATTCACTGCACCAACACTAGAACAAAGGAGAGGTCATGACTCCTGTGCCTTATGCCTAAGCCATATAGGATACCTTATAGGTTAGAGGGGTGTAGTAAGGTTAGCCTTTGAGGGACCTTTGGTCTTCAACTGGGAGCCCAAAACACCCCATTCAGGTTGATCCTCTTGAGGATAATTTGGAGACCCGATGTAAGAAACATAGAACCTACCCCTCCACTTTTAATAGTCATAGAATTACCCCTTGTAAGAAATAGTTTTGACCCAAGCCCATTAGGCACATTGGGAATGTCCTATTAATTGCTAAATTATCATATTCATGCATAATTACATTTCTTTTTAAAACAATAAAAATGCACTTTGGAAATCATAGAGTATTAGAACATTCGTCTTTCTTTGACATTTCATCCTTTTTGCATTTGAAGCATAGGATTTTCAAAATTAATTTTATGGCTACTTTATCTACTGGGACTATTGTTATCACTCAAGATCAAGCTAGGGAATCAGAAGAGGGGCTTCAGAGAAAATTTGGTGATTGTATGACTCATGATTCGGCCCCAAATCCTCTAGAAATAGGAAAGATTATTTTCAAATAGCATGACTTATCAAGACTCAAGCAAATCTGGAAGGACACCATAAAGCAGCTTTTTCAACAAAATTTGGCCACTTAGGGTATTTGCTGTCTGCACCGATTGATGAGCCTTTACTCAAAGCTTTCCTCTTTTTTTAAGATTCTGAATACAAGGTATTTTGCTTTGGGAATATAGACTTAACCCTTACTATAAAAGAATATGGAGCTATCCTAAAAGTACAACCAAATCTGGTATGGAGAGCATATTCTTATAACCCCAAGGCTGCTGTTAGTAGACAATTAGCAAGATTAACAGGGGACAAGGCTATTGCTTTCAATAAGATTCTTTGTAACAAAGGGGGAAGGCAATGCCTTCCCATTGATTTTCTCCTATTAGCTGCAGAAAGCCCTATCAACACTTAGAAAGGCTTTGACGTGCTCACCTTAGTTATGTATGGCATGCTTCTTTATCCAAGGATGAAAGGTTACATTGATAGTCAAGTGGTGCTTTTGTTCTCTGAAATAAAGCATGGAGTTCATCCAATTCCACTATTCTAGCAAAAACCTTTTGCACACTATATCATCTAAGGAAGAAAGGGAAAGGAGGTTTCTTTGCATGTGCTCAGTTGCTAACAATATGGGCATTTAGTCATCTCCTGCACATGAGCAATTTAGGATATCCACTTATGAAGCTAAGTCGAGACTACAATACGACAAGGAATACTCCATATGAATTTTCTGAGATCTCATGGCCCAAGGATAGACCTACTCGGAATCAATGGGTTCAAGCAGTGGCAAATATAAGATAAGTGAAATGGAAAGCCTCCTAGATGCCAGTAATCTCCACACTTTACAGTTGTGGTAATAAGGCATGGGTTCCTTTCATTGGCCCATGGGGAGTAATAGGATATTCTCCTTCTATGGTCAAAAGACAAGCTGGCAGTATATAATACATTCTGACAATGTCTGGGTTACATTCTCTAGATGTGACTTATGGTGATGATCTCACTAATATGAAGATTAGGGAAACAAAAGCCTCTTGGAAGAGTATTCACTTCATAGATGGCATAGAAGGCAATAAGGATGCAACTATTGAGGAATACTCCACATGGTACAGCAAGAAAAGAAAGGGTTTTGCACCTCCGATGACCGTTGCTCCCACCAGAAAGACTAAGAACTTGCATGCTGAAATCTCACACTCCCAACCTAAGCCAGAGACCATAGAAAAACAAACTGATCTAGAGTTGCAAGAAGAATATGAGCAATTACAAGCAAGCTTCCAAAAGCAAGGAGTAGAATGGAAGGACAAACAAAAATGCTTGATGGCTCAGAATAAACAGTACACTACAAGGATAGAATCTTTGGAAAGAAAAATTGTTGCAGATAAAAAAGAGAAGGAAGAAGGGGCTGTATGGTATAAAAAGAAATATAGGAACCTTGAAAGCCAGTTAGAAAGGGCAACAAAGAGATACAAGCAAGTTGAGCAAAACTTGGATGATGTCTGAGACATCTTGAGGGGAGATAACCAACAACTAAAAAATGAGGTCTTAGAACTAAAAAGGGAAAATCAAGCCCTTGCAATGGAGGTGGTTAGGCTTCAAAAAGAAAACAAGGAGCTAATAAGTGCCCAGGCCAACACCTTCAATGCATTCATGAATTAGAAAACATGAAGGCCCAATTAACTAGCTACATCAGGGATGATAAAAGTCGACTTGAGATAGAGGTGCAAAGTCTTCTTAATTAGCTAAAAGATTTTCCATGCATACAAAGAAAAATGCAAGTCTCTGAAGCTAAGTACTTAAGGCTTGAAGAAATGGTGATATGATGGAACAAGCACATCAAGAAGAGATGCGGCAGTTGGCTGTCATGCTTGATGCAAATTATTACAAAATAAAACTAATCCTTGATAGAAATTTGTATGAAAAGATTGCCTGGGCACTCTACATGGAGAGAATTGGGATAGCTAAAAGAGCTAAATAGTGGATAGATGAGATTAAAAGAATACTAATGCCGAAGGGTCAAATTGAAAATCTTTATTGGGCCCTATGTGCAGATCTAAAAAAGTTGGGGAAACCTCCTAGCTTGAACCCTAATAGGAAGCAAGGCCTAGTAAATGATGTCTAGCTTATTTGTTTTTTCTTTTCCTTTCTTGATTAATAAAAGTTGCAGTCCTTTGATTCAATGATTTACTTTAAGTTGCATAACACGCATTCATTATCTTTTAGCAAGTGCAAATAATTTATTTTTTAAAACTTTAAAAGGAAATCACAGCTCCTACTATGCTGTCCCAGTCAAGATTCATAGCAAAATAAAGACAAAAAAAGTCTATCAATGAATTACATGAGGAAATTGGGAACCTTAAAGCACAATTAGCTCATCTAACTGAGCTACTCATGTCCAAGGGAAATATGCAAAATGAGTCTCCACAAGGTCCAATAAACTAGCAACCACAAAACTTGGCAGAACGTAATCTATCATATATTGTGGAAACAGAAGTTAGTTCCATTCTAGACCTAGACACATTAGAGAAATAGGAAAATTCGAAAAAATCCTTAGAAGAGGCACTGATTCGAGAGAAATATGAATTGCTGGAAGCTAGGGTGAGGAAGATGGAGGGTTTCACTGATAAAGATGTCTTAGATGTACATGAGATTGGGCTGGTACCTATGTTGTTATACCTCCAAAGTTTAAAGTGCCAAAGTTTAAAATGTATGATGGAACATCATGCTCTAGGGTGCACATTGTCATGTACATTCAAAAGATGGTTGCATATGCTAATAATCAGAAGCTACTCATCCATGTCTTTTAGGACAGTCTAATCAATGGGGTTGCAGAATGGTATCTAAGTCTTGATCATTATTCTATCCGTACGGGGAAAGACCCAGTGAAAACCTTCTTGAGGCATTATAAAATATAGCCCCTGATAGGTTCTAGATACAAAATGTGACAAAAGAGGATAATGAATCCTTTAAGGCCTATGCGCAGTGATAGAGGGATGTTGCGACAAGAGTGCAGCCACCTCTATCTGATAAGGAATGGTCACCATATTTCTGAGTACTTTGACATATCCCTTTTATGGAAAGATGGTGGGATCTTCCAACATGAACTTTGCGGACCTAGTAGAGATTGGTGAAAGGATTGAGCATGGAACAAAAGTCAGCAAGATGGAAAAATCCTTAGCCAACAATACCTCGCAAAGGAAGCTGCAACCTTATAAGAAGAAAGAGGATGTCCACTCTTTGGATTATCACAATAAAGGGAAAGGCAAAGCCAAAAATAACCAACAGCCTACCAAGTGTCTTATACACCGGCATTTACATCAATAAAGGGTGTCACTGTACCTTGAACCACTTTCACCTCATCACAAAACCCATTGTATCCAACACAGTCTCCTCAACCTGCCCAATACTAACCACATCAACAAGTGTAACCAATGTGATCCCAATCCAAGCTACTAAATCAAGCTAATAATTTCAAGTGCCAGAACTTTGATCCCATTCCTATACCATATTCACAGTTGCTACTGCAGCTACTACAGAATAACTTGGTGACGTTAAGCCCTATTCTACCACTTTAACCTCCATACCCTCCATGGTACAATGAGAAGCTTACGTGTGATTATAACTCGGAGCTAAAGGGCACACGGTAGATAATTGCATTGCTTTCAAGAAGAGGGTACAAGACCTAATGGATGCAAAGTGGTTAACATTTGAATAGGTTGCTTCAGGGCCAGATGTAGATGGGAACCCCTTTCCCAATCATCAACTTCTAGAGTTAATGCCATCTTCGATGAGACTTTGCCCATTTCTAAGAGTTTGGGCTTGTTCTAGCAATACATGGATAGTGGTGTAAATATGATCGATGCCACTTTAAGCAGACAGAAACCATTAGCTATTAAGTACATAGGGAAGCTACCCCAAATTGAAGTGGCAGAACCTTTGGCAAGTGGTGGTATGACTAATGAGGTAGTGGCCCTTACTGAACTCATAAAGTGGCTAACTATTACCACACCGGCCCCATTCTTATATAAGAATGACAAAGCAGTTCAGTGGGTTTACAATTATAAAGTGGCATCAAAGGGTTCCAATTCACAGATTACTAATATATCTGGCCTCTCTAGAGTAATAAGAAGTGGATGGTGTTATCTCCCAGAAAGAGGAGCTGGAAAGGCGATTGAACCTGATTCCATAAAGGTCAAAAAGCCAAGAAAAGGGGATGTGGAAAATGCTGACAACACTAGGTTAACTGAGCCCAAAAGTATTGAAGTGGAGAATGAATCCCACAAAAATGACTCTGCAAGGGCTGAGAAGTATGCGCCGATCCCTTTCAAAAGATCAGTGACTAAAGAGGAAGCTAGCAAGTTCCTTAAACTCATCTGTCAAAGTGAGTACAAGGTAATTGAATAGTTAAAGAGAATGCCAGCACGAATCTCACTACTATCCTTATTCATGCATTCTGAACCACATAGAAAGGCTTTGATGAAAGTTTTGAATGAAGCCTATGTTGATAAGGATATCTCCATAGATGCAATTGATAGTGTGATCAAAAACATTTTAGCCCATAATTACTTGTCATTTTCTGAGAGGGACGCAGAAATAATAAGGCTTTGCATATTTCTGCTAAATACAAGCACCATGATTTGGCAAATGTCTTGATTGACAATGGCTCCGCATTGAACATACTACCAGAATCCACTTTGAGAAAATTACCCATGGATCAGACTCTCCAAAGGCCTAGTACTATTATTGTGAGAGCATTTGATGGAACTCAAAGTGACATGCTAGGATAGATTGAGGTACCAATACAAGTTGGCCCATGTGACTTTGTAGTCACTTTTTAGGTCATGAAAATAAACCCTACGTATAGCTGTCTCCTTGGGTGACCTTGGATTCATTTAGCAGGGGCAATTTCATCAACTCTCCACCAAAAGGCAAAACTAGTGTACAAAGGAAAGCTAACTGAAATTAATGTTGAGGAAGACTTGTTGGTATCTAGACCATCATTAGTTCCATATATTGCGGCAGAAGTCAAGATTGGAAGCTCTTTCTGAACATTTGAGATTGTGAACATAGAATTCTCGAAAGAGGGTGAACCATTATTAGTACCACACTTTTCTAAAGCTGCCTTGATGACCGGCAAGGTACTTAAGAGAAATGGCTATATTCCTGGAAAGGGACTAGGGAGCTTAGGACAAGGCATGAAGGAGCCACTGGTGCTGTCACTGAATGAAGGAACATATGGCTTGGGGTTTAAACCCACTAGAGCCAATAAAGTCAAGATGGCCTAGGTTCAGAGAGAAAGAAGATTAGATTGATTAGAGGGCTGAGTCGCAGAAACTGGGAAATTGGTTATTGAGGACCTTTACAAGACCTTCATCAGTGCTAGTCTTTGGATCCCAAACCAAGTTGCCACTCTTGAGGAAGGAAGTCCTGTAGAAAAAAAAGGCTAAGCTAGTCACATCATGCAAGCCAAGCAATTGGACCATTAAACTGATTCCTACTATTTTTAGTCTAAAAGACATGTAATTCTCTAACCTCACTATCTATGACTCTGTCCAAGGCCTAGATTAGATTTTATGGTTTATTTTGTTTACCTGTTTCAAATATGTGGTTAATAAAATGCATTTCCTTTTCCAAACATAATTTCATCTCTATTACCTTTGTTGACATACATCACACCATCCCTAACACAAATGAACTATAACAATACATTAATCCAAGTTGAATAATGAAGAAAATACTAGAGAAGACTACGCTGACTTCCTAAATCTAGATTTTGAGCATTCAATTAGTTGTGCAATCTACGACAAAGAAGTAGCAGAAGAAGAAGGAGACTGGGAACCATCGCTTAAACTACAAAGAATGATTAAACAAGAAGATAAGGGAATCAAGCCCCATTAAGAGCCAATCGAACTAATTAACTTAGGAACAGATGAAGATAGAAAAGAAATTAAGATAGGAATGCAAATTACCTGCCAAGAAAAAGAAGGATGGTTTTACTACTAAGAGAATATCCTGATGTATTCGCTTGGTCTTACCAAGACATGCCAGGATTGAATATAGACATTATGGTTCATCGCTTATTGAAAAAGCCTGAATTCAAACCAGTCAAGCCAAAATGGAGACGAATGAAACTAGACATACTACTAAAGATCAAGGAGGAGGTTAAGAAATTGTTTGATGTTTTTTTCATTGAAGTGGCTAAACATCCGGAATGGATAGCAAATATTGTGCCCGTACCTAAGAAGGATGGCAAGATCCAATTATGTGTGGACTATCAAGATCTGAATAAAGCAAGTCCAAAAGATGATTTTCCTCTTCCTCACATTGATGTGCTTGTGGACAATGCAATGGGGAACTCTATCTTCTCATTTATGGATGGATTCTCAGGGTACAATCAATTAAACTGACTCCTAAAAACAAAGAAAAGACAACATTCATCACTTTATGAGGAACCTTTTGCTATAAAGTGATGTCATTTGGACTAAAGAATGCTTGGCCAACATACCAAAGAGCTATGGTGGCCTTATTTCGTGACATGATACATAAAGAAGTAGAGGTGTATGTTGATGACATCATCGCTAAGTCAAAATCTAAAAAAGAACATTTGATGCACCTAAGGAAACTCTTTGATTGTTTGAGGAAATATCAGCTTAAGTTGAACCCAGCAAAATGCATGTTCGGAATAAAATCAGGAAAATTGTTGGGACACATGGTAAGCCAAAAAGGAATTGAGGTTGATTCTGGTAAATCTAAAGCATTATAGACATGCCTCCACCCAAAATAGAGAAAGAAGTGCGGGGTTTTCTGAGGAGAATAAATTACATTGTAAGATTCATATCCCAAGTGACAGCTACCTGTGAACCAATCTTTAAGCTCCTTCGTAAAAATCAAGGGACTGAATGGGATGATGAATGCCAAGAAGCATTTGATAGGATCAAACAATATCTACAAAACCTACCGATTCTAGTCCCATCAGTACCAGGAAAACCATTGTTCATGTATTTAACTGTGCATGAGGAGTCAATGGGATGCATGCTAGGGCAGCATGATGAAATTGGAAGAAAAAAGCAAGTAATTTACTACCATAGCAAAAAGTTCACACATTATGAGTCAAAGTACTTGATGCTTAAAAAAACATGTTGTGCCTTAGCATGGGTAGCTCATCACCTCAGGCAGTATATGATATGTCATACCACATTGTTGATTTTCAAGATGGATCCAATTAAATATCTCATTGAAAAACCCGCCTAACAAGGAGAATTGCAAGGTGGCATATGCTGATATCTAAGTATGATATCCAATATGTCCCACAAAAGGCAATAAAGGGGAGCATAATCGCTTGGTAGAGAACCCTATTATAGCTCAAGAACTTGATCAGTTCAAATTTCCCAATGAAAACATCATGACCCTCTCAGCAATTGACAAAATAGCTAAAGAAGAAAGATGGTCTTTGTTGTTCAATGGAGTATCTAATATGCTAGGACACAGAATTGGGATAGTCTCGATATCCCCTAAAAAGAAGTGCTACCCCATGACTGCCAAGTTATGCTTTGAATGTATGAACAATATAGTTGAATAAGAGGCCTGTGCCATGGGAGTTGAGGTAACTTTAAGCTATCAGATGAATTTATTGGATGTATATAGAGATTCTACACTAGTTATTCATTAATTGAAAGGAGAGTGGGAGACTGGAGACTCTAAATTGATCCCTTATTAGGAATACATTAGCAAGTTAGCAGAATAGTTCAAGGACATCACCTTCAATCATGTGTCCAAAGAAGAGAACTAAATGGTAGATGTCTTAGCAACTCTATCATCTATATATCCAATAATGAATGGTGATGATCTCCTAAAAGTCTACATGAGGAAGCTAAGCTAGACTCCCTTGCTTATTGTGCAGTTGTCGAGGAAGAACCTGATGGGAGACCATGGTATGAAGACATCAAATGGTTTATCAAAACTAGGGAGTATCCCACTGGGTATCAGAGAATGACAAAAGAACTCTGAGGAGACTAGCAATAGGTTTCTTCCTTAATGTTGAAGTCCTCTGCAAAAGAAATCAAGATGCAATACTTTTAAGATGCATTGAAGCCGAAGAAGCACAAAGAATGATACAAGAAATTCATGAAGGGATGTGTGAAACACATATTGGGGGGCATGCTATGGTTAGAAAAGTCCTAAGGGTAGGATACTACTAGCCAACTATGGAAATTGACTACATCAATTATGTCAGGAGATGCTATAAATGTCAAATCTATGTAGATAAGATTCACACATCTACTTCAGCACTCAACATGCTAACTTCACCATGGCATTCGCAATGTGGGGTATGAATGTGATTGGACCAATCGAACCTAAAGCCTCCAATGGTCACCATTTTATCTTAATAGCGATTGACTATTTTACAAAGTGGGTGGAAGCTACTTCATATAGCAATGTGACAAGGAATGTGGTTCTAAGATTCCTTAAAAGGGAGATCATATGTAGATATGGTTCTCTAGAAAGGATCATTGCTGACAATGCCAGCTATCTCAACAATAAAATGATGAAAGAATTATATGAGAAATACAATATAATTCATCACAACTCAACACTGTATTGCCCAAAAATGAATGGTGCAGTAGAGGCAGTAAATAAAAATATTAAGAAAATCATAGAAAAGATGACTGTCACATATAGAGATTGGCATGAGCTTTTACTCTTCGCTCATCATGGATATCACACATTAGTTAGGACTTTGACTAGGGCACTCCATTTTCCCTAGTATATGGAATGGAGGCAGTTCTCCTATTTAAAGTAGAGATACTGTTGAAATTCTCAAGAACCTCAGAAGAAAGAAAGAAAGAAAGAAAGCTCAGAACTTCTAGATGTGAAAGCTCTGAAACGAAAATCTTATTCAATCAATTATTCTACAAATGATGTAGTTGAGATTACAATTTATAGGCTAGGACTCAATTACTGAATTACACAATGTCCCTAACTAATAAACTGCAACCAAGACTAATAGATTGCTAATAGCACCAGAACCACGTGACTCCCTAACACAGGCTGAACTACACCCTTTTCTCTAACATCCCCCCTCTAGATCAGTGGCATGACTTGGAAGAGGAATGACACTGAGCTTGTCTCTAAGATGAATGAACCTTGAAGTTGAGACTGCCTTGGTGAAGATATCTGCTGTTTGATCAAGGGACGGAATATGATAGACTTCAATTTCTTTATTGTTGACCTTTTCTCTAACAAAATAAAAATCTGGTTCAATATGTTTAGTCTTTGAATGAAGGACTGGATTTGCTGATAAACTGACTGTGCTCATATTGTCACAGTATATTCTAGGAACTTTTGGTAGTTGAATGCTGAGTTCTCTGAGTAAAGACCGCAGCCAAGTCAATTCTGCCACTGCACTTGCAAGACTTCTATATTCTGCTTCAGTACTTGATCTAGACACTGTTGTTTGCTTTTTAGATGACCAAGAAATGAGATTAGGGCCAAGATAAACACAAAAACCTGAGGTGCTATGCCTATCATCAATGTCTGATGCCCAATCAGCATCACAAAAGGCAATGAGCTCAGGAGCAGATGATCTTTGGAGAACTAGAGCATGACATATGGTGCCTGCTAGATACCTTAGTATTCGTTTAACCAACTTCCAATGTACATCTATAGGGCAATTCATAAATTGACAAGCTTTGTTTACACTATATGATAATTCTGGTCTAGTAATGGTAATATATTGTAATGCTCCCACAAGTGATCTGTATGCAGCTTGATCAAAAATAGGAGAACCACTACTAGCTGAGATATTTGGTGTTGAGGCCATAGGAGAGGGCATAGACTTCGTACCTTGCATACCAGCTCTAGTAAGAAGATCCTTAATGTATTTGGACTGAGATAGGTATATTGCACCAGCAGAACTATAAGTAACTTCAATACCTAAGAAGTATTTAAGTTTCCCAAGATCCTTTAATGAGAACTTTGCATTCAGTTGATCAATCAAGTGCTGAATCAAAGTTGGTGAAGATCCAGTAATCAAAATATCATCCACATAGACTAAAACATAGAGAGAATGATGGGAAGTAACCGGAAGTAACAAGGAAGAATCACATTTTGCCTTGGTAAAACCAAGATCAAGTAAAGCTTCAGACAATTTTTGAAACCATGCATGAGGAGCTTGCTTAAGGCCATAGAGAGCCTTATGAAGCTTGCAAACTTGAGATGAGTCAGCTGATTCATATCCAGGAGGCTGCAGCATGTATACATTTTCATTCAAATCACCATTTAAAAAGGCATTATTAACATCTATTTGATGAATGTTCCACCCTTTTGATAAGGCCAAAGTAAGAAGAACCCGAATTGTGACTGATTTTACTACTGGACTGAAAACTTCATGAAAATCAACTCCTGCCTCTTGATTATACCCCTTGGCAACTAATCTTGCTTTATATTTGTTGATAATACCATCTGGATTTTCTTTAACTTTAAACACTCATTTGCACCGTATAGGCCTCCTATCTTTGGGTAAAGCTTCTAAACTCCATGTCTTGTTGCTCATGAGTGCTGCATACTCAAGATCCATGGCACACTTCCATTCTGGTATATTAAGAGCTTCTTCAATAGTTTGAGGCTCTCTAGAAATAGTAAGTACTGTTGGTCCAGTTCCTCTTGCTTTGCTACTAGTCACCATTGAGTGATTGTTTGATTTGAGTGCTCTTGCTTTGCTACGGGTCACCATTGGGTGGACATTTTGAGACAGATATTGAGGAACTTCAAATTCTGCAGAGGGACCTGAAACATGTTGCAAAGAATCCATAATATTGGTATTATTAGCAAGTGCACACGAGTTATTTGTTTGTTCAGTAAATGCATTGGTACTCTGAGTATGTCTTGCATTAGAGAATGATAGAATAGGAGATATGGCTGAAGGTGGAGGAGAAACAGAATGTGTTTATTACTGGAAAGCGACGCTGTGAGGAACCCTTGCTGTTCTTGAATGGAAAACTACTTTCATCAAATATTGCATCTCTAGATATAATTGTTTTCCCATCAGGATGCAGACACTTGTATCCTTTGTGTGCTGGACTATAACCAAGAAAGGTGCATTCAATGGATTTGAACTGAAACTTGGGATTATTGTAGGGCCTTAGGTTAGGATAGGCTGCACATCCAAAGACTTTAAGACAAGAGTAATCAGGTTTGATTTTGTATAAGGTTTGAAAAGGAGTAAAACCATTTAAGACTGGTGTGGGTAGTCTATTAATGAGATACACAGCTGTGCTAAAGGCTTCAGTCCAAAATGAACTAGGTAAAGATGATTGGTGAAGCAAGGCTAGTCCAGTTTCAGTTATATGTCTGCATTTCCTTTCTGCAAGCCCATTTTGTTCATGTGTATAAGGACATGAAACACGATGAACTATTCCTTGGTCTTTCAAATATTCAGTGAAAGCTCTAAATTCTCCTCCCCAATCAGTTTGTAAGGCAAGGATTTTGTGGTTGGTTTGAAGTTCTACTTGTTTCTTGAAATGAATAAAGGTCTCTAATGCATCAGACTTGCTTTTAAGAAAGTAAATCCATGTGTAGCGGGTAAAAGTATCCACAAAATATATGTAATACCTATGTCCTTCTTTTGACAGCACTGGTGCTGGTCCCCACAAATCAGAATGAATTAGTCGAAGAGGTTTTGAGTATTCTGTTTGAGAAGAGGCAAAAGGAAATTTATTATTTTACTAAGACAACAAGATGAACAAAAGGAAAGCTCTTTATTTGGTATTCTGATGTTACAAGAAGTGAGTACACTCTTGACAGTTTGTACAGAAGCATGGCTAATCTAACATGCCATTTGTCTAACTCAGAACAAGAATTTAACAAAGAAGAAGTATGGGAACTATGTATAGCAGGTGAAGTAACATTTGGTGACTGAGTTGTTGACACTTTTGTAGTGGCATATGGTTCCTTTTCAATATGAAATTGATCAAAGACATACAAGTCTTTTCTAACAGTCCCCTTCAAAAGTATTTGATGAGTATCCTGAGATTTAACATAACAAGAGTCAGGATGGAACTCAAAATGGACATAATTGTCTTTTGCAAACTGAGAAACACTCACAAGATTTTTGGTAATATTTGGAACATGAAGAAGTGAGTTTAGGTAAAGATTTTGATTAGAAAAGCAAGACTTAATCTGAGAATTACCAATGTTTTTAATGAACAAACCTGAGCCATTACCAATGTGCACCTTCTCCTTTCCATTATATGGAGTCTTCTGCACAATGTTAGAGGCATCCACTGTCACATGATTAGTGGCCCCAGAATCAGGATACCATTCTTGATCAATGCCATTACTGCTACTATTAGAAGTGAGCATTGCATAGGGTGTGTTTCTAACACTGCCATTGGCTGTCTTGCTGAAGTGGCTAGACACTTGAGCTGGTCCTTGAAAACTTTCATCAAATCTATGATAACAATTCCAGGACTGATGTCCATATCTCCCACATAATTGACATTGAATGTTGCTTTTATAGAAAACCTTCCATTCCTACCAGCAAACCGCCCATTGTTATAACTTCCTCTGCCTCTGAAAAAATTTCCTCTACCTCCAAACCTTCCTCTATTTGCATATTGACTAGGGAAACCTTGATGACCACTTCAGTTTACATTGTAATTCTGAGGATGTGTAGCAAGATTCACTATCATAGACTCTACTTCTTTATGATGCTTCTCAATTCTATTTTCTTGTGCAAGCAATAATGTTTCAATTTCTTCTACTGAATACGGATCAGTTCTAGAGAGAATGGATGTAACAAAACCATCATATTCTGAGGAAAGACCATCAAGAATTACCTCTATATGGTCACTTTCTGTAATTACATGACCAACTGAAGCCAAAGAATTAACAAAATTCTTGATCTTTAAAAGATACTCAGTAGCTGTCATGGATCCCTTCTTCATAGTCTGTAGCTGCACTTTGAATTGCTTGATCTTTGCCTTTGTATGAGAGGCAAAGAAAGTTTCCACCTTTTCCCAGACTTGGTACGAGTATTCACATCCCACCATTCTTGTAAGAATACTTTCTGACATTGTTGACAGAAGCCAAGACAGCAAGAGCTGATCTTGCTTCTTCCAAAGAACATACTGCTGACTCAAGATCCCAAGAACTCTTCCTTGCTCATCTACTGCAAATCTTGATGGCACTTCTTGACCACCACTGATGTATTTCTCTAGTTCATGCCTCTGATGGCTGCAAGAACTTGCTGTTTCTAGAGTAGATAGGAATTGCTGTCTAATTTCATAGAAATAGAATGACTAAAAGAAACTAGTAAAGCATTCAAAGATGCTAAAGAAAACGTATTCATATTCTCTCCCATTGGATCAAAGCTCTGATACCATGTTAAAATTCTCAAGAACCTCAGAAGAAAGAAAGAAAGAAAGAAGGAAAGCTCAGAACTTCTAGATGTGAAAGCTCTGAAACAAAAATCTTATTCAATCAATTATTCTACAAATGATGTAGCTGAGATTACAATTTATAGGCTAGGACTCAATTACTAAATTACACTAATGTCCCTAACTAATAAACTGCAACCAAGACTAATAGATTGCTAACAGCACTAGAACCACGTGACTCCCTAACACAGGCTGAACTACACCCTTTTCTCTAATAGATACCATCTTTAAGAGTACTAATGGAAACCCAACTTAATGAATCAGAATGGGTTCAAATGCAGTACAAATAGTTAAATCTAATTGAAGGAAAGAAGGTTGATGGCTTTGTCTCATGGGCAACTCCACCAAAAAAGGATGATGAGGGCCCATGATAAGAAAGTCCACCTGAGGCAATTTTATGAAGGGGACCTAGTGTTAAAAAAGGTCTTGCCAATTACAAAGGACAACTATGGCAAGTGGTCACCAAACTATGAAGGGCCTTATGTGGTGAAAAAGGCATTCTCTAGAGGGGCATTAATCCTTGCAGACATGGATGGTGATGAGCTCCCCAGTTTGATAAATGTAGATGCTATAAAGAGATATTATCGATAATGAAAAAGGGCCTAAACTTATGATTAAGCATAGTTGGATCTAGTATTGTCTTCAAGATTACCTAATCACCCTCACCAAAATTTCCTTTTCAATTGTACTTTGCCATGCCCTTTGTTCATCAAAACCCCAAAAGGGGATGTAAAACTAGGATTCTCATCAATAAAAAAAATTTTGCTTCTTTCATTGCATTTTGATATAAACATATATTTGAAACATGACAAACAAATAAAAATTATATGTATAGTGTTGGTGAATTACATGATTCCAACAGTGAAAAGGAAAAGGTGTGCATGGATCTAGTTGCTCGAGAGTAAGTTTTACAGGAAAGGGCTCAAGATGGTAACAACAAAGTTCCACACAGAATAAAAACACACGATGAAGTGCTTTGGCAATAGAATAAATGCTTGAAAAATGCTTTATGTGTCAGATATTGAACTATATGTGCCTAGCTTTAAGTTCTTTCTTGAATTCATGGCTGGTAAAGCAGGTTAGAGCCCTGAAAACTCTTGATTAACATTGAATCATCAAGCATAGGCATAAACTCTTGATTAACATTGAATCATCAAGCATAAGCATAAACTTAAGGTTATTTCATCACAAGCGTGCATTGTCATTCAACCTTTTGTTTTTAGTTTAAGGGGTCATTAGAAGTTCAGGCCTAAACTTTGATAGGGCCACTAAATGCACAAAATGCATGCCTTCCTGAGGGTCAATCAAGGTCATGCCACATCTGATTACTCAAGTGATATTAAGCATGTTTTGTTACTCTTTCAATGTGACTTGCTATTCAAGCCTAAGTTTCAGTTGGTAGCCAACTTAACATCATTTTATAACTAACTGAAAGGTTCATTTTGAAGCCACACTATAGAAAAAGAAAGATTCAGAGGACTTTGGGAGGTATTATTTGAGTGTCCTAACCCATCACCTTACCAGAAAACCAGAATATGGAAGCAAACCTTGTGAAACTTAGAATTAGATTCCCTTCTCCTCCCCAAGATGTGCTTCAGAAGATGTATAGGTGCCGACTTGAACGAATGAAGGCACTTATGTGTATGGACCTTCTTAAAGATGTGCATTGGATCATTGAAGCCAAGGTATGCCTAGTAGTGAGTTTCAAGATTCACTTGTGAAACATCTACCAGGAATGGAAAAAAGCTCTTATGCCAAGAAAGAAGAGCTAAAAGGATGGAGGTTTGCTATAATTGTGCAAGGTGGACAAGTAATATACGATGCAGGGGCAAAGGAATAGTGCCTACAAATTGAGAAGACAAAATTCAGTTCATAAAGGATGGACTGAGTAAAGAGTTGTTGGATATCCTTCAAACTCTTGAGATGCATCCTAGTTGACATGTTCATGGTGTTCTTCTTACCTTAATGGACCTATTCCAAAAGAAAAGGGTGCCACTATCTTGAGAAGCTGACACTAAATGACCCTGTTTGCCAGTTTGTAAGAAAACTGGATGGGCAATAGGTCCTCGATTCATGAATGGCATGCTATAAGAGTAAAGAAATGGTGTCCCTAAATTAAGAAGACAAAATCAAATTAACAAAGGATGGATTGAGTAAAGTGTCATTAGATAATATCCTTCAAACTCTTGAGACACATCCTAATGAATATGTTTATGGTATTTTTCTCGCTTTAGCAGGCATATTCCATAAAGAAAAGGAGCATTATCATCTTAGAAATCTGATGTTAAACAACCCTATTTACCAGTTTACAAGAAGATTAGATAGGAAGCAAACCCTTGATGCCGTTTAGTTTGTTAATGGATGCAGTATTAGAAAAAGAGATAAGCCAGAATCACTATTCATTAGTCTTGTAATTGCTGGTGAACCCACCACTTTTATTATTTGCCTCTCAATTGTGTATGCATGGTCTTGATCGATATAGTTGTTGTCGATGATTTTTTTTTTTCCTTTTAGTCATCGGTACACTTATCATTACACTATTCGCTCTTTATTTTTCTTGCATAATTGTCCTCTCTCTTTGACAATAATTAGTGCACTCGTCATTTGCACTATTGGCTTTTCGACTTTACCTGCATGATTTTGATAATATCGATATAATTGTCCTCTCTTTTTGACATAATCAGTGTACTCGTCATTTACACTATTGACTTTTTGACTTTGTCTACATCATTTTGGTAATATTGATATAGTTGTCCACTCTTTTTGACAATAATTAGTGCACTCGTCATTTACACTATTGGCTTTTTGACTTTGCTAGCATGATTTTGGTATAATTGTCCTCTTTGACAATAGTCGATGCATTCATCATTTTTACTATTAGCTTTTTGACATTACATACACAGTTTCGATATCAACAGTGTAGTTATCTCTTCATTGTCGATAACTTTAAGGTTTTCTTTCCAATATAGTCATTGTGATGTTTGCTAGCATGTCTTTTCTGCTTGACTTTCTTATTATTGTACCTAACTATTTTTTGTTCAAATTTGGACTTTCCTAATCAAGATTAGATCATGTGGTTTTTCATTCGATCATTCTCCCCTACAAATACACCTTTACACTTGGTAATCCATATATGGCTAAGGTAGAAAAAGAAGGAGAAACATCATTAGCACGTAGATTCAAATCTATCTGTGTCTTTGGTGCTTCCAATCTAGGGAAGGATAATGAATTTATAAAGGCAACCAATGAACTGGGTAAGGTGTTAGCTGCCAGAGGGATAAATCTAGTGTATGGTGGGGGGATCCATGGACTAAAAGGATGTGTAGCTACAACTACATTTATGGGAGGGAGTTAGGTCTTAGGCATTCATATAAAAGGGTTATATGACAAGAGAATCACTAGCTATACCTTTGGTACTAAATTAAAGGTTTCATCCATGCATGAATGCTTTTGGCACATGTTTTCCAATGCTGAAGCCTTTATCGCATTATTTGGTGGTCTGGAAACTTTAGAAGGAATTTCTAGTATGATATTTTGGATCAAATTTAACTATCAAAGAAAGCTGTTAGGATTATTAAATGTTAATGACTTTTATGATGGTTTATTATCTTTTATAGATTCAGCTATGGAACAACACTTCATATCTCTGGAGGGCCACCATGCCATAATAATGGGTTCAAACATTGATTAGTTGATTGATTGACTACAAGCCTATGTGTTTTAGCCTTATCCATTGGTGCAACGAGTGGACGAACAGCCTCCTGATGGTAGTAAGAAGTATAAATAGATACCATCCTTTGGTTGTAACTTGCCATGGCCTTACTTTTTGTTATTTTTGTGTTATTGGGATAATGTACAAGTCTAGGAAGGAGGGTTCAAGTGGGAGAGTTGCTATCAAAGTTATCAAGATCGAAGTGTATAAGGTATGGTAGAGTAAAGAGTTATTCTTAACTCTTGATACGCGTTCCATAACAATGGGCATCATATGTATTCTTGTGTGACTTAAAAAAAAGTGCTGTCTTTCTTTTTGTGCATGTCTTTCATGGAGTCTTGTGGCAGAGTAAACAGTTGTTCTTAACTCTTGATATGCATCCCATAGACAATTCATTTGGAGTGTCATAGGCACCTTTTGTTTTCTACAAAAAAAATGTTGCATTTCTCTTTGTGCATGTCTTTCATGTAGTGCTATTGTGTCTATTAATGGCTTTGCCCAAGACCTTGGTAGACTATATAGGGATACCCTTTTGAATTCAATAAGACATCTTGCATGATGAATGTATTGTATGTCATTTTATTCTTTCCCCTTTGATGATAAAAGCACGGCAGATACGGCTGATCCAATTCAAATTCCAAGTGGTCCAATTACAAAAGTTAGAGCTAAAAGGTTCAATGGATTGATGCAGAGCATTTAGGTTGAAGAGTACTTTTTAAGGCCCAAATACTTAGACTTAAGTACAGATCAAGGGTGGATTTTGTTGGTCCAAGTGGTGGAGTAATTTTAGCCTTTTTCTAAAGCCCATACACTTGGAAGAATTACTTTTAGCTCAAGCATGTGGATCTGAGAGAATTAAGGAGATCAGATTTGGTTGATTATTACCCAGCGAATTTGGGATAACTTTCCTTTTTTATGGGATTTGGTCAGCCTTTTGGAATATATTTTTAACAATTATTGTCATTAGGCTGATTATTTGGCTAATTATTCTCTTGTAAAGGCTGGCATGCCATAATTATAGGGATTACCTTCCTTTTGCTATTTGTTTCCTTTTTCAAATTGTAATAACTCAGCCTATATATTTCTATACCAAGGCTGAGAAGTTCAGATCAGTTTTCTAGATAAAAGTTCAGAGTTTTCTCTTTGGTTCTTTAAAGAACTTTTTGAACTTATCAAGAACTTGTTCTTGTGGCATTCATTCGACTTATTAAATAGTTCACCATCCCATTTGTGACGTCTACACATACCAAGGTTTGTGTTTTCATATAAACATTGGGTCAAAGTTTCCACCTACAAAAAATCTAATCGTAGAACAATCTTGGGAATCAATTTCGTTGAGGAGTTTCATTATTCTTGGCGGGGTTCACATCACCCTTTTATGTCAGTTCCTTGTTTAATTTTTGTGAAGTGATTGATGAATGGTAGATGCTTAAGGAGGGGGTACCATCACCAGAATCAACCAACACTGGGGGTAATCAAGGTTATGATATCTTTTTATGTTTTGATGCCTAAAAACAATTAATTGGTGATCAGATGTCTTAAGTTCATCCTAATCAAACTGATTTTGCCAATGATGAAGTAGGATTGCTTAACAAAGTATTCAATTCTCAGATGATAAATAGCATTACGATGTATTAAAGACTCATAGAATGTGACGCGATCACAAAGTTAGCTAATTACTAGTAGAGTGAATCCAAAGTTAGAAACGTTGCATTGAATTAAGGTTGGGGCAAAAAGAAAAAAGGGGGTCAAGAGGGATAAAGTTGGTTTGTTCATTTCACCTTTAAGAGTGCTGTGGAAATATCCTTCACCAAAAAACTAAAAAGAGAGAGAAAAGTAAAATCTAGCACAGTCCACTAAAAATTAGCATACCATTCAAGGTCAAGCCTTTCGTGCATCAAGCACATTTGTATGTCAAGCATGCCATTTTTTAGGTCAAGCCTTTCATATCAAACTGTTCATGTGTTAAGTCCATTCACATTGCAAAATTTTGGGATACGTTACCCCGAATTCATCCTAGAATGAGTTTCTCTAAGTAATTATTTCAAAACTTAGGACGGGTTACCCCAAGTTCGTCCTAAGATGGGTTACCTTAGGTTGTTTTAAATCCTAAGTCACTCTTAGGTATCCTCATTGGGTGGATCATAACCCTTAAAATCCTGGAATGAGTTTCTCCAGGTAATTATTTCAAAACATGGGATGGTTTACCCCAAGTTCATCCTGAGACAAGTTACCTCAGGTTGTTTTAAATCCTAAGTCGCTCTTAGGTATCCACATTGAGTGGATCATAACCCTTAAAATCCTGGAATGAGTTTCTCCAGGTAATTGTTTCAAAACTTGGGATGGGTTACCCTGAGTTCATCCTGAGATAGGTTACCTTATATTGTTTTAAATCCTAAGTCATTCTTAGGTATCCTCATTGGGTGGATCATAACCCTTAAATCTTGGAACAAGTTTCTCCAGGTATTTGTTTCAAAAGTTGGGATGGTTTACCCCAAGTTCATCTTGAGACGGGTTAGCTCAGGTTATTTTAAATCCTAAGTCACTCTTAAGTATCCCCATTGGCTGGATCATAACCCTTAAAATCCTAGAACGAGTTACTCTAAGGTCAACCTAAGATAAGTTGTTTTAAATCCTAAGTTACTCTTAGATATCCCCATTGGGTGGATCATAACCCTTCGACATTCACAGCTAAAATAGTGTCTTTCAACCTTTCTCATCTTCTAGCCCATAGAAGATGAGCAAAGGGAGGCAATCTATAAACACCTAATTTTGACCAAGTCCAAAATGCAAAAAAAATAAGGCAAACCAACCAAAAGGTCCAAAGACAAAATAAACCCAACCAAAAGACCCAAGGCAAACCAAAGCCAAAATAAACCCAACCAAAAATGCCAAAGTAAACCAAAACTAAAATAAGCCCAAGAATGAAAACTAAAAATCAGGAAATAGAATAAAAAAGTAAAGGCTAAAATGCACAGAATCCTCCTAAATTTTAGGTCAATTTTAAAAAACTCTCTTAAACTTTAAAAGTTTTCAAATGACCCTCTTGAACTATGAAAAATTTTTAAATAACCCCTTTCCATCAAATTTTCTATCAAAATTTAGGAAAATGACAAAAATGACCTTTATTATAAAGCTGAGAAATTGAAGAAGGCTGTAAACAGTAAAATTCTGGAGTTTTAACATTGAACCTTAACCCTAAACCCTAAACCCTAAACTTTAAACCCTAAAACCCTAAAATCCTAAACCTTAAACTCTAAACTTTAAGTCCTAAATCCTAAACCCTTAAACCCTAAACTCTTAACCCTAAACTCTAAACTCTAAACCCTAAACCCTAAAACCCTAAATCCTAAATCCTAAACCCTAAATTACAAATCTATACTAGATTTTCTTCTTTTGTATTTATGGCAAATTTTGAAAATTTATGTGCATTTGAAGGGTATTTTTATCTTTTTATTAGGCCAAATTAGAGGTTGACTAAAAAACATCCAAATCTTAACAGAAAACTTGACGAAAGAGGGTATTTTAAAACTTTTAAAGTTTAAGAGGATTTTTTAAAATCAACCTAAAGTTCAGGGGGGTTTTGTGCACTTTAGCCAAAATTGAATGAATGATTGAAAGACAAAGACGGTAGGAAAATGATGAATAAAAGACAAAGAAGATAAGAAAATGATAAAAAAGGAAAGAAAATTATGAGTAAAAGACAAAGAAGGAAAGAAAATGATGAATAAAAGAGAAAGAAAATAAGAAAATGATTAAAAAAGTAAGAAAATAATGAATAAAAGACAAAGAAGATAAGAAAATGTTGAAGAAGGTAAGAAAATGATGAATAAAAGACAAAGAAGATAAGATGATAAGGAGAATCTAAAAAGATTTAGTGGGATGATAAGAATTAAGAATAAAAAATAAACAAAAAAGAGAAAAGTCTACAGTTGTACCACTATAATAGCCCATATCAATTCCCTTGAAGTACAACAATCACCCATCATTGGCATATGGTCATTACCTTTCACTTTCCACAAACTTCATCCTCTTCCAAAAAAAGGCCTACCTGAATCTCTCCACTAATTCCACACCTAACACTCTCCCTCATTTTGTATGGGTCAATCACCTCTCTATTGCACTCCGCCCTGTTCATTCAAGAGGAACTCAAAAGTGTATGCTCAACTTTGATCCTTATCCTAGCCTATACTTTGAAGAGCACCAGCAACCTTAAGTCATTCCAACTCCGTCACCCACATTCTTGGTATCTTCAATTAGTCAAGTCGGCTTTGAACTAGTGCAAGAAATTGCAATGCCGTTTGTAGTTCCTATACACCCAGTGGTTCCAAACAAAAGCCATCCTACACCTTTACACCGAAACCATCACTTTGCTATTGAGAGTCCATCTCCACTATATCATTTTCACCACTTACGATGCCACAATCTAAAACCAAGCGTAGCCATGCTAACTTTCGTCCAAAACCAAAACTCTATTTACGGGCTGATGAAGCTACAAACGTTACATGCAATCATGGTGAAAATTCTAGGAGCAGACATTTCCCCAAGATGTCATGCCCTGCCACCTGCATTAGTGAAACCCCCCTCCAATGTAGCATCTCAAGAGGTCTCATCATTAAGCTACATCTCTGTTTCAGCACCAGGCTATAGCTTCTTCTTGGCCAGACATCTAGGCATGGGGACTAAACTCGACGGAGCCACAGTTGGCTTCTAGCATTGACCTAAAGCTCCCTGTCACCCCTTAGAGTTCATCATTGAAGGGCATGCACGTGTTGCAAAAGTGTTGCTCATTCTATTATTGTAGTGGTTCATTTCAGCATTTCCTTCCTCTTCACATCGGAAGCATCCTCCTTCACAAAGAACCTAGAACTCCTCAGATTGTGTTATGATTCAGTACCCAAAAGAACTACATTTCCTCTTATCCACGAGAAAGCACTCTCACCTCAAGCAGAGACCATGGTCTTCTCCTCTTTACAGAATCTTTTCTTGCATTGGAAGGATTGGCGACCTTGACTAGAATGTGCCGCTGCTCATTGTGCCATCATTGATCAGAAAAGCTTTGCATTTCTGAAGCTTCGTTGATGTAGTGTTCTATCTTAGGGTGTTTCACCATCACACCACTGCTGCAACTCAGCCAAGTATCTAGTTGAAGGAGCTTAATTCAGTGGCACCCCAACTAGATTTCGCCATCAATCAAAAGTTTTGTTTAGCTCAGCCAAACATCCTAAGGTGCCTCCATTGTTGCTGGTAAAAGGCGCATTTGCTATCTACCAAAGAAGTTGTGTTTGCCGTCCTCTGTCGCTGAACCCAGCCTTCGAACAGTAAGGCTATAATTTATGAAACTTGCATGTTGCCAAATATATTTTTAGTCATTTTTATTTTATTTTAATTTTATGTGTTAGTTTTAAAATTTATGTTGAATTGAAAGTATGTTAGAGAAGGGTGATAGGGTGTTTATCTAAAAAATAGTTGGGTGCCACCCTCCTTGTGAATTTTACATTTTTAGGAAAAATAAAAATAAACTAAGTTATGTTCTTGTAAATAAAAAATAAATGATCACTTAGATGATACAAACCCCAGCCTGAAAATTTTATTTAAAATTATTCAAAAAAAAAGGCCTAAAGTGGAATATAATGAGGAATTTTCAAAAAAATTATCTTTTAAAACCCTAGCCTAGAATAGGAAGCAGATCTTTATGAAGTTATTATAAAACCCTGATCTGGAATGGAAAAGAGACTCTTATGTAATTATTTTTTTAAAAAAAAAATTCCAAACTGGAATGGAAAGGAGATTTCTCAAAATCATTTTTTTCCAATTTGAAATAGAAAGGTGATTTTCATAAAATAATTTTTGAAACCCTAAGTTGGAATAAAAAGGGGACTATCATGAACAGATTATTTAAATATTCCAACCCAGAATGGGTAGGAATTATTTTCAAAAATATTTATTTAAAACTAACATCTTAAATTAAGTAAATTAATTAGATCATTTTTGATACTAAAAGGGCGTTTAGGGTGCTATTACCTTCACCAAAACATAACTAACCTTGAAACCAATCTCTAAAAACATAGACCATTTTTAATTAGGTGTCTGATCCCACCTTTAGACAATGTAGGTCGGTGGTGACTTCGCAAAACAAAATAAAAATTTTCAAGGTCAATAGGGGAAAGAGAGTCTTAAGGAGAGAACAAGAGAAATAGAGACAGGGTGTTAGGGGGAGAAAGAGAACAAGCAATAGACAAATAAAGAGAGAGAAAAGTTTTATAGAGAAACAAAGAGGCATGTTAGGGAGAGATAGAGAGAGAAAGGGAGTGAGAGAGTTGGGGAAGAGAGAGAATATAAGTATGTGTTAGGGGGAGAGAGAAAGATTGTTGGGGAAGGGTAGAGAGAAATAGAGAGAGGGTGTTAGGGAGACAGAGAGGGAGAGAACATATTTATGTTCTTTGGGAAGAGAGAGAAAGACCGAGAGAGGGGGTTAAGGAGTGGGAGAGAGGAAGAGGTAAGTGAAAGAGAAATTTCAAGCAAATCGAGAGATAGAGTGATAGAAGTTTTAGATAGAGGAAAGTTTTGGAAAGAGAGAGATTGATAGGAAGTGACATTGAGAGAGAATGTTAGGGTAGAGTGAGGGACAGTGTTGGAGCAGAATGAGAGAGAAGTTTTAGTGAGAGAGAAAGATATTTGTTGGAGAAAGAGAGAAAGGGAAGATTTAGAGAGAGATAGAGGGATGGAATTTTAGAGAGAAAGAGGGAGAGAGAGAGAGACAAAGAATGTGTGTTAGGGGAGAGACAAAGGGTGTTCGGCAGATAAAGAGAGATAGTGTGTTGGGGAGAGAGAGAGAGAAAGACAAGGAGACAAAGGGTGTTAGGCAGATAAAGAGAGATAGTGTGTTGGGGAGAGAGAGAGAGAAAGACAAGGAGAGAGACATACTTGTTGGGGATGAGAAAGAGAGAGATAAGGAGAGGGAAAGAGAGAGAGAGAGAGGGAGGAAGAGAGAGAATTTTAGACAAATAGAGAAAGTGAGAGAAGTGTTAAATAGAGAGGGCACTTTCATAGAGAGAGAAAGAGAGAAAGTTGGGTAGAAAGAGAGAGGTAGTGTGTTGAGGAGAGAGAGAAAGAGAGGGAGATGATTACTATGGGATTAACTTTCAAAATTTGTCATAATTGATCCTAGACATGTGGCAAACAGAGCTTTAGAAAAAGCAAAAAAGACTTTACTTTTGGTGCCATAATTCCCTGCAAGCATAAGGACGGACTTCATAATGCTAGACCCGCTGAAAGCAAAAGGAAAAGTTGACAATTTGCCAAAGATATAAGAATTCGTGGATTCTTTTCAAAAAATTTTTAAGTCTACATAGTAATAAGCAATAACTAAAGATTCTCAAATCCACTTCATAGAGGGACTAAAGTCCAATCCATAGGAGTCTATTTAAGGATCTTCTTTCATTTTAAATGGCAAAATGAAAAATCCTTGCCTAAATTTTCTCCATAAACATAGACACTAAGAGCTTATTGAAGTATTACTGGGGTAATCACTTTAGAAGTTCCCTGCCTACATATTGTCAGCATTTATTTTAATGGAATTTTAATGATTTTAAGAGTTTTATTTAGATTATTCTCCATCATTGTTTATTATTCTCTATCTCTTAATCATCTCTCCTTCTTAACATCTCATCAATCCAATCCCTAATAAAAAAGATCTTTTAGAAAGGTCTTTAGAGAGAGAGAGAAAAGTTTTAGAGAGAGATTGAAATTTTATAGTGGGCATTAGAGAGGGAGAGAAAGAGAGAAAGATAAGTTTTAGAGAGAGAAAGAGGGAGATAAGGAGAAAGAGAAAGAGTGAGAGAAAGAAGTTTCAGAGAGACTGTGAGAGACAAAATGGGAAGTTTGAGAGAAAGCAAGAGACAAAGAGAGAGGCAGAGATAGAGACACGGTAGAGACAAGGAGAGAGAGAGGTTCTAAAATCACACAGAGAGAGAAAGAGAGAAAGGAGAGTTTTAGAGAGAGAGAGAACTTTCAGTGAGATCAAGAAAGAGGGATAGAGGCTACTTTCAGAGAGAGCTAAAGAAAAGTGAGAGGTAGATAAAGAGAGATAGACACGCAAATACAGAGAAAGAAAGAGTGTGTATGAGTGAAAGAAGTTTTATGAAAAGAAAGAATGAGAAAGGTTCTCAAAAGATAGAGAGATAGAGAGAGAGCAAGAGAGAAGTTTCAAAGAGACTAAGAGAGAAACATAGAAGGAAGTTTCAAAGCGATCAAGGGGGACATATAGAGAGAGAGAGAGATAGAAAGAGAGAAATAGCAAGGGAAGTTTAAGACAGAGGGAGAGAGTGAGCAAGAAGTATAAGCAAAAGCAAGAGTAAGCAAGAGTGAGAGTGGTAGTTAGAGTGTTTTAAAGAGGAAAAGAGAGAGAGAAAAGTTTCAGAGAGAACTAAAGACAAAGAGAAGGTTTAGATAAACTAAGAGAGAGTGAAAGGGAATTTGTAGAGAGAGACAAGTTTTAGAGAGTAAGAGATAGAGAGACACATAGACACAAACACAGACAGGGAGAAAGAGAAGTTCTAAATTGACACAGAGACGGGAAGAGAGAAAGGGAAGTTCTAGAAAGAGAGAGAACTTTTAGAGAGACCGAGAAAGAGGGATAAAGAGAAGTTACAAAGAGAGCTAGATAAAGAGATATAGAAGATTCATAGAGGGTGAGAGAGAAGTTTCAAAGAGACCATGAGGGAGAGATAGAGAGAAGTTTTAGAGAAATCCAGGGAGATAAATGGAGAGAAGTTTCAAAGAGAGTAAGAGATAGTGAGAGAGAGAAGTTTCAGAGAAAGAGCAAGAGAGAAAAAAGCTTCAGATAGAACAAGGTAGAGAAAGAGTGAGACTAAGAAAATTCATAGAGAGTGTGTGTGCATAAGTGTTGGTGAGAGAGGGAGAGAGAGAGAGAGAGGAAGTGAGAAATGCAAGTATTAGGGTGAAGTTTTAGGAAGAGAGAGAGAGAAATGAGTTTTAGAGAGAATAAAAGAAAGAGATAGGGGGAAGTTCTTGAGAGAGCAAGAGAGAGAAAGAGAGAGAGGAGGTGTCAAAGACAGAGGGGAGTTTTAGAGAGAGCAAGAGAGACAGAAAGGAGAAGTTTTGTAGAGAGTGAGAGAGTGTGAGAGAGAAAGTGAAAGAGAAGTTTGAGAGAGAGAGAGATAGAGAGAGTGATAAAGGGGGAGAGAGAGGGAAGTTTTTATGAGAAAGAGCAAGAGAAAGAGCGAGAGAAGTTTCAAAGAAAGTGAGAGTAAGGAAGAGAGACAAAGAAAGAGAGAGTGAGTGAGTGAGATAGAGGTGATGATAAAAGCATAGTGGAAACAACTAATCCAATTCAAATTCCAAGTGGTACAGTTACAAGAGCTAGAGCTAAAAGGTTCAAGGAGGCTTTCAATGGATTGATGCAGAGCATTTGGGTTGCGGAGTTCTTTTTAAGGCCCAAATACTTAGACTCAAGTGAAGACCAAGGGTGGATTTCGTTGGTCCAAGTGGTGGAGTAATTTCAGCCTTTTTTCTAAAGCCCATACACTTGGAAGGATTAATTTTAGCCTTTTTATTGAAGCCCAAACACTTGGAAGGATTACTTTCAGCTCAAGCATGTGGATTTGAGAGAATCAAGGAGATCAGATTTGGCTGATTATTACCCAGCGAATTTGGGATCACTTTCCTTTTTTTTTTATGGGATTTGGTCAGCCTTTTGGAATATATCTTCAGCAATTATTGCATTGGGCTGATTATTTGGCTAATTATTCTCTTGTAAAGGCTGGCATGCCATAATTATAGGGATTACCTTCCTTTTGCTATTTGTTTCCTTTTTCAAATTGTAATAACTCAGCCTATATATATGTATACCAAGGCTGAGAAGTTCAGATCAGTTTTCTACATAAAGTTGAGAGTTTTCTCTTTGGTTCTTTGAAGAACTTTCCGAACTGATCAAGAACTTGTTCTTGTGGCGTTCATCCGACTTATCAAACAGTTCACCATCCCGTTTGTGGCGTCTACACATACCAAGGTTTGTGTTTTCTTATAAACATCAGGTCGAGGTTTCCAACTACAAAATCTGATCATAGAACGGTCTTGAGAATCAATTTTGTTGGTGGGTCTCATTATTCTTGGCTGGGTTCGCATCATTTTGGTATCAGGGCACGGTTCTAGTCTCAGTTTTTGCCTATCCAATTTTAGTTTTGCAGCCAATATTCTTGTTTTCTTTTGTTTAGATTCCAACTTCAGTTGATACATATTCAAAAAAAAAAAGAAAGAAAGAAAAGAAGAGCTTCAGCAAAAAAAAAAAAAAAAGAAAGAGAAGAAAAGCTGCAAAAAAAAAAGTGGTATTCAGCAAAAAGAAAGAAGAACAAGTCAGAAACTGCCCAAAAAAACTCCCCTTTTAGTGATTTTATTGATTCCCTTGATTTCATACTCTTCCTTAAACAATGATAAGCTTTGATTGAATTGTCGCTGGAAAAGGTTCTTGTTCTTGTTTGGATAAGTTTGAAAAGAACTGAAAGAGAAAATTATGAGTGAAAAAAGGCAAGAGTGGTAAGAACAATAAAGGGAAAAAGCCAAATTTATTGTGTGAAAACATGAGTGTTGAGAGAATTGTATTTGCAGCAAAAAAAAAAAAAAAAACGTGAGGGAAATAATTTGTGGGGACTTTTATTTTTTCTAATATCTTTTTTTGCAGCAAAAACATGTCAGACAAAGCCATTCCCACAAGTTCTTCAGGAGGGGTTGATCCAAAGCTACTTATGGATGCATTAATGGGAGAGATGAGAAGAGTGTTAAGAGCAGAAATGAAGCAAGTTAATGAATGGTTGGATAAGGTAGAGAATGAACGCATGAGGCAACCACAAAATAGATAGAATGTGCGTAGGAGGGGAAGAGTTCAACCAAGGGAAGTAAGGGTTAAAGATGAAGAGTATTATGGAGCTGGTTTTGAAGAGGAAGATGATCAGGATTCCATTGTTAACAATAGGAGATATGGTGGATGGGGTAGAGGAGTTAGGAACAAAGAAGATAATAACTTAGGTAGCATAAAGATGAAGGTTCCATCATTTCAAGGTAGGTCTGATCTGGAAGCCTATCTTGAATGGGAGAAGAAGATAGAGTTTATTTTTGATTGCCACAACTATTCTGAAGCAAAGAAGGTAAAATTGGCAGCTATTGATTTCTCTGATTATGCCATTGTTTGGTGGGATCAATTGGTATTAAATAGGAGACAGAATGGAGAACAGCTAGTGGAAACTTAGGAGGAGATGAAGATGATGATGAGAAAGCGGTTTGTCCCAAGTCATTATTACCATGAGTTATACAAGAAGTTGCAAGGTCTTCGGCAAGGAAACCAGAGTGATGAGGATTACTATAAGGAGATGGAGATTGCAATGATCCAGACTAATGCTGAGGAGACAAAGGAGTTACATCCTGCCACAAGATTTTCACATTTTCAAATTGCTTTGCCTAGTTCTATTATTGAATTTGCTTATAATCGTACTGTTCATTCTGCAACAAGATTTTCACCTTTTGAAATTGTTTATGGTTTTAATCCTTTAACTCCATTGGATTTAACACCATTACCTTTGAAAGAGTGTGTTAATTTAGATAGCAAAAAGAAAGCTGAATTTGTCAAGCAGATACATGAGAAGGCAAAGTTTAACATTGAGCGTCGAACGGAGCAATATGCGAAAAAGCCAACAAGGGGCGTCATAAGCTCATTTTTGAACTTGGAGATTGGGTTTGGTTGCACATGAGGAAAGAAAGATTTCTAGCACAAAGGTGTTCTAAGTTGCCTCCAAGAGGGGATGGACCATTCCAAGTTCTTGAGTGCATAAATGACAATGCATACAAGGTAGATTTGCCAGGTGAGTATAATGTTAGTGCCACTTTCAATGTTACTGATTTAACCCCCTTTGATGTAGGAGATGATTTGAGGACAAATCCTCTTCAAGAGGAGGGAAATGATGATAAAAGCATAGTGGAAATAGCTGATCCAATTCAAATTCCAAGTGGTACAGTTACAAGAGCTAGAGCTAAAAGGTTCAAGGAGGCTTTCAATGGATTGATGCAGAGCATTTGGGTTGAGGAGTGCTTTTTAAGGCCCAAATACTTAGACTCAAGTGCAGACCAAGGGGGGATTTCGTTGGTCCAAGTGGTGGAGTAATTTCAGCCTTTTTTCTAAAGCCCATACACTTGGAAGGATTAATTTTAGCCTTTTTATTGAAGCCCAAACACTTGGAAGGATTACTTTCAGCTCAAGCATGTGGATTTGAGAGAATCAAGGAGATCAGATTGCTGATTATTACCCAGCGAATTTGGGATCACTTTCCTTTTTTTTTATGGGATTTGGTCAGCCTTTTGGAATATATCTTCAGCAATTATTGCATTAGGCTGATTATTTAGCTAATTATTCTCTTGTAAAGTCTGGCATGCCATAATTATAGGGATTACCTTCCTTTTGCTATTTGTTTCCTTTTTCAAATTGTAATAACTCAGCCTACATATATGTATACCAAGGCTGAGAAGTTCAGATCAGTTTTCTACATAAAAGTTGAGAGTTTTCTCTTTGGTTCTTTGAAGAACTTTCCAAACTTATCAAGAACTTGTTCTTGTGGCATTCATTCGACTTATCAAATGGTTCACCATCCCGTTTGTGGCGTCTACACATACCAAGGTTTGTGTTTTCTTATAAACATCGGGTCGAGGTTTCCAACTACAAAATCTGATCGTAGAACGGTTTTGGGAATCAATTTTGTTGATGGGTCTTGTTATTCTTGGCGAGGTTCGCATCAAGAGGGATAGTGAGAGTGACAAGTTTCATAGAGAGCAAGAGATATAGAGAATGGGAGAGAAGTTTCAAACAAAGAGAGAAAAGTTTTAGAGAAAGCAAGAGCAACGCCAAGAAAGGGAAAGAAAGAGTGAGATGACAAGTTTCATAGAGAGCAAATCAGAGATAGAGAGAGAGAAGTTTTGGAGAGACCTAGATAGGAAGAGAGGGAAGTTTTAGAGAAAGCAAGAGAGAGACAGAGTGTATGTGAGAGAGAGAGAGAGAGAGAGAGAGAGAGAGAGAGAGGGAGAGAGCTTTCTAAGATGCCAACAAAGAGATATAGAGAGAAGTTTCAAAGTGAGAAGGAGAGAGAGAAAGAGAGAAGTTTTGTAGAGTAGGAGAGGGAAACTTTAGAGCGGGCAAGAGAGAGTGAGAGAAAGATAAGTTTAAGAAAAAGAAACAGAGTGAGTGAGAGAGAGTGATAAATAGAGTATTGTGGAGAAGGAGAGAAAGGAGTGAGAGAGAGAGAGAGAGAGTTAGTGGTAGAGAGAGAAGTTTCAAAGAGAGAGAGAGAACTTTTAGAGAGAGAGAGACAAAAGGAAGTTTTAGAGAGAGGGAGAAAGTGATAAAGAGGCAAAAGTTTTAGAGAAAGCAAGAGAAAGAGTTTCATAGAGAGAGAGAGAGAGAGAGAGAGAGAGAGAGAGACATAGACAAAGAGAAGTTTCAAAAAGTGAGAGAGAAGTTTCAAAGAAAGTGAAAGTGAGAGAGAGTAAGAGGGAGACAGAGAGAGTCAGACCAACAAGTTTCATAGAGAGCAAGAGATTGACACATAGAGAGAAAAGTTTCAAAGAGATTGAGATTGAAAGAGAGGGAAGTTTTGTAGAGAGCAAGAGAGAGAAAGGGGGGAGAGAGAGAAGTTTTGCAGAGGGAAAGAGAGGGAGAGATAACTTTCTAAGAGACCAAGAAATTGAGATAGAGAGAAGTTTCATAGGGGGAAGTTTTAGAGAGAATGAAATTTTATAATGGGAAAGAAAGAGGGAGTGGACGAGAGAAAATAAGTTTTAGAGAGAGAAAGAGAGTGAGTGAGAGAGAAGGTAGATAGAGTGATGTGGTGAGGGAGAAACACACAAAGAGAGAGAGGGAGAGAAGTTTCAAAGAGACTAAGAAAGAGAGAAAGGGAAGTTTCAAAGAAAGCAAGAGAGAGAGAGAGAGAACTTTCAAACAGACCAATAATGAGTTATAGAGCAAGTTTTAGAGAGAGCTAGAGAAAGTAAAAGGGGAAGAGAAAGATAGATAGACTAACAGACAAAGAGAAAGAGAGAGAGTGCATGAGTGAGAGAAGTTTTATGACGAGAAAGAATGAGAGAAGTTCTCAAGAGACACAAAAGAGTGTGGGAAAAAAGTTTCAGAAAGACTGAGAGATAGATAAAGAGAATTTTTAGAGAGAGTAAGAACCAATGAGGGAGAAAAGTTTTAGATAGAGTGAGAAGGAGAGAGTGAGAGAGAAAGAAGTTTCAAACAGAGCAAGGCAGAGAGAGTAATAGCAAGAAGTTCATAGAAAGCAAGTGAGAGAGAGTCTGTGTGAGTGTTGGTGAGCAAGGGAGAGAGAAAGAAAGAGAGAGAAAGGGAAGTCTTAAAGAGAAGTTTTAGGGACAAAAAGAGAGAGAGAAATAAGTTTCAGAGAGACAAGGAGAAGTTGTTGAGAGAGTAAGAAAGAGAGAGAGGGCGAAGTTTCATATAAAGTGAGAGAGGGTGAGAGATAAAAGTTTCAGAGAGAGAAGTTTTAGAGAGAGAGTTAAGTTTTCAAGAGAGAGGGACAGCAATTTCAAAGAGTGAGAAAGAGAGAGAAGTATCAAGGAGAGTGAGAGAGAGAAAAGTTTTGCAAAGGAGAGAGAGAAACAGAGAAAGTGAGAGAGAAATGGAAGTTTAATTGAGAGAAGCAAGAGATAGAAAGAGAAGTTAGAGACAGCGAGGGAGAGAGGGAGATTGGGAGTAAGAGTGACAAGTTTCACAAAGAGCAAGAGATAGAGAGAGAGAGAGCATATTCAAAGTGAGAGCAAGAGAGAGAGAAGTTTCAAAGAAAGCAAGAGTGAGACAAAGAGAGGGAGAGAGAGAGAGGGCAAGACAGTGTGAGTGAGAGCAACAAGTTTCATAAAGAGCAAGAGGGATAGATAGACAAGTTTCTCAAAGACTGAGCTAAAAAGAGAGGGCAAGAGTGTGAGAGAGAGGTAAAGAGAGAAAGAGAGAGGGAGGGAAGTTTTAAAGAGAGAGAAAGAGGGAAAGAGAAGTTTCAAGAAGAGAAACATAGTGAGTGAGAGAGTTAAATTTCGAAAGGAGAGAGAGAGAGATGTTTTAGAGAGGGCAAGAGCTGGAGAGAAAAGTTTCAAAGAGAATGAGGAAGAGGGAACAAGGGAAGTTTTAGGAAGAGAAAGAGAATGAGCCAGAGAAAGAGAGAGAGTGTGTTAAGGAGAGAAAGTGAGTGAGCGAGAGATAGAGAGAGAAGTTTTAAAGGGAGGGAGAGGGAAATTTTGGAGTGGGCAAGAGAGCGAGAAAAGTTTTAGAAGAGAAAGAAAGTGATTGAGAAAGAGTGGTAGACAGCATGTTGTGGAGAGGGGAGAGAGAGTGTGTCTATTGAAGGCAGAGAGAAGTTTTAGAGAGAGCTAGAGAAAGAGAGAAATAGAGGAGGAATTTTAAGAGAGAGCTAGAGAAAGAGAGAGCAAGTGAGCAAGAAGTATAAGAGAAAGCAAGAGTAAGAGAGAAAGAATGGCAGACAAAGTGTTCCAGGGAGAGAGAGAGAGAGAGAGAGAGAAGTTTTAGAGAGAATAAGAGATAAAGAGAGACAAGTTTCAAGGAGGGCCAAAGACAAAGAGAGAAAAAATCTTCAGAGAAATTAGGAGAGAAAGAAAGGGAAGTTTGAGAGAGAGAGAAGTTTCAAAGAAAGCAAGAGACACATTAGAGAGACAAAGATAGGGAGAGAGAAAAGTTTTAGAATGACAGAGAGAAAAAAAGAAAAAGGAGAGTTTTAGAGAGAGAACTTTTAGAGAGACCAAGAAAGAGAGACAGAGAGAAGATTTATAGAGAGCTAGGGAGAGAGAAGTTTTATAGAGGGCGAGAGGGGAAGACAGAGATGGAGAGAGTTAGTGAGAGAAGTTCTAGACAGACACACAAAGAAAGGGAGAGAGAGAAAGGAACATTTTAAAGAGAGAGAGATAGAGAGAGAAGTTTCAGTGAGATTGAGGGAGACAAATTGAGAGAAGTTTTAGAGTGAGAAACACAGAGAGAGAAGTTTTAGATAGAGTGAGAAAGAAAGAAGTTTCAAAGAGACAGGAGAGAGAGAAAGGGAGGTTTCAAAGAGAGTGAGATTAGAGAGAGATAGACCAAGACTGAGATAGAAATAGGGTGAGAGAGAAGTTCTAGAATGACACAGAGAGAGAAAGAGAGAAACAGAAGTTTAGAGAGAGAGAGAGAGAACTTTTAGAGAGACCAAGAAAAAGGGATAAAGACAAGTTTCAAAGAGAGCTAGAGAGAGAGTGAGAGACACAGAGAGAGTGTGAGTGAGAGAAGTTTTATGAAGAGAAAGAGTGAGGCAAGTTCAAGAGAGACAAAGAGATAGGGAAGTTTTAGGGAGAGAGTGAGAGAGAAGTTTTAGAGAGACTAAGAAAGAGAGATAGAGAGAAGTATCAAACAGAATGAGGTAGAGAGAGTGAGAGTGAGAAGTTTCATAGAGAACAAGAGAGAGAGAGAGGGGAACTTTCAGAGAGACTAAGATAGAAATAGGGTGAGAGAGAGGTTCTAGAATGACACAGAGAGAGAAAGAGAGAAAGAGAAGTTTTAGAAAGAGAGAGAACTTTCAGAGAGACTGAGAAAAAGAGATAAAGACAAGTTTCAAAGAGAAGTTTCATAGAGAATGAGAGAGAGTATGTGTGAGTGCTAGTAAGAGAGGGAGAAAAAGAACAAGAGAAAGAGAAACAAATTTGAGAGAGACCAATAGAGAGACATAGGGAGAAGTTCTAGAGAGAACAAGAGAGAGAATAAGAGAGAGAGAGATAGAGACAAAGATAGAGGGAAGTTCTAGAGAACAAGAGAGTTAGCAGGAGAAGGTTGGCAAAGAGCAAGAGAGGGTGAGAGAGAAAAGCTTCAAAGAGAGGGAGAGAGAGAGAGTGAAAGAGAAGTTTTAGAGAGAGAAAGAGAGTAACTAAGAAATTGTGAGAGAGAAGAGTTTTAGAGAGAGAGTGGTTTCAAAAAGAGAAAGAGAGTGGGAGAGAGAGAGAGAGAAGTACCAAAGAAAAAAGAGGGCGAGAAAGAGATAGAGAGAGTGAGAAAGAGAGAGAGAGAGAATGATGTGAGCACAAGCATGGATGGCAAGAGAAGAGGAGCAGTGGATGAGCTAACATTACCTCAAGGACCAATTACAAGATTGAGGGCCAAAAAGTTCAAGGAATCACTTCAAACTTATATGGGCAGAATGTTAGAAGGAATGGAAGCTCAAGATGCAATGAAGGCCAATGGAGCTTCACCTAATCAAATTGGGCTGAATTTGCAAAATTGGTCCAATCTATGTTTAATTCATATTCCCAGTTAATAGATTAGGTTTTAGGCAGTTTACTACTTGCAATTTCGTTTGGGCTTGTATTTCTTATTGGGAGGCCCATGTTTAAGGCCTAGCTTAATAGTCTAGGTTATTGAACTTGTGGGGGTATAAATACCCTAGTGTATGGACGAGTTTCAGCAGAATGAATGAAAAACAGATTTGTTTTGGAGTTTTATACTCTTGTTCAAGGCTTGGCCTGAATCTCTATTGCGTCAAGAATTGAACTTCATCAAGGTATTTACATCCTAGTGAATTTCTGTTCTTGATTCCTCAATCAACCGATTATTTGCATTTCCATTTGCATTAGTCATTTGGGGGTTCAATAGGTTGGGAGTTCTCCATCTGTTCTTGTTCTCCATCAATTGTGTGTTTGGGGTTTCTAGATCTTGAATATCCATGGGGTTCCGCATCATTTGGTATCAGAGCTAGATTAGGGTGAATTCTTATTTATCCTAGGTTATAGTTTGCTGTTTTCTTTTGTGCACTGTTCACGGGTTCCTATTCACACTGTGTTTGAGTTCTTTATTTTTTTCTGTGGTTGAAACTGCTGTATACAGTTTCCTTCTAAAACTACAATTCTTGGTTGCAGTTTCCATCTGAAACTGTAACTCTTGGTTGCAGTTTTCATCTGAAACTGTAACTCTTTTATTTTTTTTAGAATTTGGGTCACACCCAAAAACATAACATTTGGGTATAGAAGTGCATGTTGCAGCTGGCTTGATTGTTTGGGATTTGATTTTGATCTTTTTTTTTTCGTTCATATTTTGGTGTTATTTGCTGTTTATCCTATATTCAAAAAAAAAAAAAAAGAGTTGGGACGCTGCTTCAAAAAAAAGAAAACGAAAAGGAACAAAATTGAAAAGAGTTGCAGCTAGAAGAAGAAAAGCACCACAGAATTGTCTAATTTGGTTGGCAGCAAGTTCTTTGAACCTGTACACCTTTTTGGGCAGAATTCAGGGTATGATTGAATTCAACTCTGAACACACTTTGGGTTTTGGAGATTAATTAGCAAAGTCAAAGAAGTATAAGCACAACTTGTGGGATTAGCATCATTCTGGGAAACCTACTTAATTTCTTTCCTTTTTGTCTTTATGTCTTTTTTCGTCCAAATTGATCTTTCCATTAAGGAAACATCAATTTCTGCATTTATGCATTAATTTTTTCCTTTTTCTTTCGAATCATAATTGCTATTTTTGGTTATGCCTGCTTTTGCTTCCATATACACCATAATTAACAATTTGATTCTTGTTAATTGGAGATCAGTATTTTGGGCAGCAAACTCTTCATATCTTGCATGCTCATTTCAATTTATTCTGGTATATTTGCTTCTAGTTTTGTACCTGTCTTCCTTGTTAAGTGTTTTCATTACCATCCTAGTATTTTGGTTTGAGGATTAATTCTGAAGTGCAATTGAGAACAACAAGCTTGAGTGGTAAAAGGCTTGAGTGTGTGAGCTTAAAGAGGGCAAAAGCCAACAATTTTGTGAAACACGAGTGGAGTGCCATCTTTTGAGTGAAACACGTGAAGGAGTGTATTGTGAGACTGTCTTACTAACATTTCTTGCGAGTTCATAAAATGAGTAATCCTTCAACAAGGAGGGAGGGTAAAGAGCCCTCAGATGAAGAAGTTAACATGACTCCAGACATGAAATTGATATATAGAGCCTTTACTAGTCAATTTCAAAAGTTGAATAGTAGGCTAGATGAGTTAGATGAATGGAAGAGGGAGTTGCCAGAAAGCTTCCCAGGAAATGGTAGGCGAATTAATGATAGGAATAGGCATCAAAATGAGTTTAATCAAGAGCTGTTTGAAGATGAATTTGAAGAGAGGAGTTCAACTCGAAATAGAAGGGGTGAAATAAGAATAGACAGTAGGAGGGATAGTAATCTAAATGCTATCAAGATGCATATACCTCCATTTAAGGGTAGAAATGATGCTGAAGTGTACTTGGAGTGGGAGAGAAAAATGGATTTGATATTTGCTTGCCACAACTATTCCGAAGAGAAGAAGGTGAGGTTGGCTGCAGTAGAATTCTCAGATTATGCCTTAGTTTGGTGGGATGAATTAGTGAAGTCTAGGAGAAGAAATGGTGAATATCCTATTGAAAATTGGGATGAGATGAAGAGAGTAATGAAGAAGCGATTTGTGCCTTCTTATTACTATAGAGAGTTGCACCAAAAGTTGTATAAGCTTACTCAAGGGTCAAAATCAGTGGAAGATTACCACAAGGAGATGGAGATGCTCTTGATTAAAGCTAACATTGAGGAGGATAGGGATGTGACAATGGCTAGGTTTATAGGAGGTCTAAACAAGGAGATAGCTGATGTAGTGGAGTTACATCACTACGTTGAGATGGAGGACCTAGTTAACATGGCCATGAAGGTGGAGAGACAACAAAAACAAAGGGGAGCAGCCAAGTCACTTTCGAATTCCAGCAGCAAATGGAGTTCAAAATGGAACAAATATGATGAGAAGAAGAAGGAGAAAGCCACTGATTCCAAGGAAAAGGGGCTGGATGCAAACAAAAACAAGGAGAAGAATACTTCAAGTCAAAAGGGTACTTCTGATTCCTTCTCAAAAACCTCTAAACATAGAGATATAAAGTGTTTTAAGTGTCAAGGTCGTGGTCATTATGCATCTGATTGTCCTAATAGAAAGACCATGTACATTAAAGGTGATGAGATTGTTTCTGAATCTAAAAATGATTATGATGGGAATGGTAGTGAGAGTAGCATGCCATCTTTAGAGGATTGTTCTGATGTTGAATATGCTGCTCATGGTGAATCTCTTGTTGCTAGGCATGCATTGAATCTAAATGTTAAAGAAGAAAGCTTAGAACAAAGAGAAAATATATTTCACACTAGATGTTTAGTTGGTGGTAAAGTTTGTAGCATGATTATTGATGGGGGTAGTTGTGCTAATGTAGCTAGCACCACTTTGGTGGATAAATTGGGGCTGAAATGTATTAAACACCCTACTCCTTATAGGCTACAATGGTTGAATGATAGTGGAGAAGTGAAAGTTACTAGGCAAGTTGTGGTAGCTTTTACTATTGGGAAGTATAGTGATGAATCTATGTGTGATGTAGTACCCATGCATGCTGGTCATTTATTGTTGGGGAGACCTTGGCAATTTGATAGGCGTGTGATGCATGATGGGTATAGAAATAGATATTCCTTTCAGCATGATGGCAAGAAAATCACTCCGGCACCTTTATCACCTAAAGAAGCTTACCTTCATCAAGTTAAGCTTCAACAATCAGCTTGTGGGAGTTTAGGTAGTGAGGTGAAAAAGAATAATGAGAGAAAAGAGGCCATGAGAGAAAAGAATAAAGAAAAAGGCCCAATGATGAGTGACTGCACAAGTGAGGAAAAGAAAGTGAGATGTGCAGAAGAGAATAAGTTAGTGAGTGATAAAAAGAAAAAGAGTGAACAGAAAGGAAAAGAGAGGAGTGAAGAAGTTAAGAAACAACCATGTTTCTATGCAAAAGAGAGAGATTTAAAGAGTGCATACTTAGGCAAGAGAGCTTTGATTTTGATTCGGTTTAAGGAAACTTTGTTTACTGAAATTGACCTTAACTCCAAATTGCCTAGTGTGTTTGTGACTTTATTGCAGGAATTCAGTGATGTCTTTCCTGAGGAGATACCCCACGGGTTACCACCTAAAAGAGGAATTGAGCATCAGATTGATTTTGTACCTGGAGCACAAATTCCCAACCGACCAGCTTACCGAAGCATTCCGGAGGAGACAAAGGAGTTGCAAAGGCAAGTAGATGAGTTGTTGGCAAAAGGATGTATAAGAGAAAGCATGAGTCCTTGTGCTGTACCAGTTCTTTTGGTACCCAAGAAAGATGGAACTTGGAGAATGTGTGTGGATTGTAGGGCAGTCAACAAAATCACTGTAAAGTATCGCCATCTTATCCCTAGGTTAGATGATATGCTAGATAAATTGCATGGTGCATGTGTATTCACTAAAATTGATTTAAAAAGTGGCTATCATCAAATTAGGATGAAAGAAGGAGATGAGTGGAAAACTGCATTTAAGACTAAATATGGATTGTATGAGTGGTTAGTAATGCCATTTGGGTTAACTAATGCACCTAGTACTTTCATGCGCTTAATGAATTATGTCTTGCGTGAGTTTCCTGGTAAATTCGTGGTTGTATATTTTGATGACATTTTGATTTACAGCAAATGCATAGATGATCATGTCTTGCAAGTTAGGGCTGTTTTGGATGTGCTTAGGAAGAATAACTTGTATGCAAACCTTAAGAAGTGTTCTTTTTGCATGGATAAAGTTGTCTTCTTAGGTTTTGTGGTGAGTTCTAAGGGAGTTGAGGTTGACTCTAAAAAAGTGAAGGCTATTCAAGATTGGCCAACACCTAAGTCTGTTAGTGAGGTAAGAAGTTTCCATGGTTTGGCAAGTTTTTATAGGCGATTTGTTAAAGATTTCTCTACTATTGCTGCACCACTAAATGAAGTTGTTAAAAAGAATATGGGGTTCAAATGGGGTAAAGAACAAGAAGAAGCATTTAACACTTTAAAGAAAAAGTTATGTACTGCACCTGTTTTAAGCTTGCCTGATTTTTCTAAAACTTTTGAAATTGAATGTGATGCTTCTGGGGTTGGTATAGGAGCTGTTTTGATGCAGGAAAACCGACCCATAGCATATTTCAGCGAAAAGTTGAGTGGACCTATTTTGAACTACTCCACTTATGATAAGGAGTTCTATGCTTTGGTGAGAGCTCTTGAAGTGTGGGAACATTATTTGCTGCCTAAGGAGTTTGTCATACATAGTGATCACCAATCACTCAAGTACTTAAAGGGACAAGGCAAGCTGAGCAAGAGGCATGCAAGGTGGGTAGAGTATCTTGAAATATTCCCATATGTGATCAAGTACAAGCAAGGGAAAGATAATGTTGTTGCTGATGCACTATCACGGAGGTATGCTTTGATTTCTATGATTAGCTCCAAATTACTTGGTTTTGAACATTTGAAAGAGTTGTATGCCAATGATTCTGATTTTGGTGATGTGTATCAAGCTTGTGAACATGCTGCACATAACAAGTTCTATAGGCATGAGGGATTTCTTTTTAGGAATAAACAATTATGCATTCCTACATGTTCTATTAGAGAGTTGCTTGTGAGGGAATCACATAGTGGAGGATTAATGGGGCATTTTGGTGCGCAAAAGACTTTAGATATGCTTAGTAACATTTTTATTGGCCAAAAATGAGAAAAGATGTTGAAAAAGTTTGTTCCAAGTGTATTACATGCAAACAAGCTAAGTCTAAGTTGATGCCTCATGGTTTGTATACACCCTTGCCTGTGCCTAATGAACCTTGGACAGACATATCCATGGACTTTGTTTTGGGTTTACCTAGGACTAGGAAGGGTAGGGATAGCATATTTGTTGTTGTGGATAGATTTAGTAAGATGGCTCATTTCATTGGTTGCCATAAGACTGATGATGCAACAAATATTGCTGACCTTTTCTTTAGGGAAGTGGTTCAGCTTCATGGTGTGCCAAGAACCATTGTTTCAGATAGAGATGTTAAGTTCCTAAGTCACTTTTGGAGAGTGTTGTGGGGAAGGTTAGGTACTAAACTTTTGTTTTCTACTACATGTCACCCACAAACTGATGGACAAACTAAAGTAGTGAATAGGACTTTAGGAACCTTGTTGCGTTCTATCGTTGGTAAGAATTTGAAAACTTGGGAGGATTGTTTGCCATTGATTGAGTTTGCATATAATCGTGCTATACATTCTTCCACAGGTTTTTCACCATTTGAAATTGTGTATGGTCTTAATCCATTGACTGTGTTGGATTTAATGCCTTTGCCTTTGAGTGAAATTGTTAGCTTAGATGGAAAGAAAAAGGCAGAAATGGTTAAAACAATACATGAGAAAGCACGTGAGCAGATTGAGAAGAAAAACCGCATGTATGCACAACGGGCCAATAAGGGTAGAAAGTAGGTTATCTTTGAACCTGGAGATTGGGTTTGGTTACACATGCGAAAGGAGAGATTTCCACAGCAAAGGAAGTCAAAGCTTGATGCAAGGGGCTATGGACCATTCCAAGTCTTGGAGCGCATCAATGATAATGCATACAAGATAGACTTGCCAGGTGAGTATAATGTAAGTGCCACTTTCAATGTTTCTGACCTATCTCTTTTTGAACTTGATTCAGATTCGAGGACGAATCCTTTTGAGGAGGGAGGGAATGATGTAAGCACAAGCATGGATGGCAAGAGAAGAGGAGCAATGGATGAGCTAACATTACCTCAAGGACCAATTACAAGATTGAGGGCCAAAAAGTTCAAGGAATCACTTCAAACTTATATGGGCAGAATGTTAGAAGGAATGGAAGCTCAAGATGCAATGAAGGCCAATGGAGCTTCACCTAATCAAATTGGGCTGAATTTGCAAAATCGGTCCAATCTATGTTTAATTCATATTCCCAGTTAATAGATTAGTTTTTAGGCAGTTTACTGCTTGCAATTTCGTTTGGGCTTGTATTTCTTATTGGGAGGCCCATGTTTAAGGCCTAACCTAATAGTCTAGGTTATTGAACTTGTGGGGGTATAAATACCCTAGTGTATGGACGAGTTTCAGCAGAATGAATGAAAAACAGATTTGTTTTGGAGTTTTATACTCTTGTTCAAGGCTTGGCCTGAATCTCTATTGCATCAAGAATTTAACTTCATCAAGGTATTTACATCCTAGTGAATTTCTGTTCTTGATTCCTCAATCAACCGATTATTTGCATTTCCATTTGCATTAGTCATTTGGGGGTTCAATAGGTTAGGAGTTCTCCATCTGTTCTTGTTCTCCATCAATTGTGTGTTTGGGGTTTCTGGATCTTGAATATCCATGGGGTTCCGCATCAGAGAATGAGATATATAAGGAGAGAAAAGTTTGAAAGAAAGCAAGAGTGTGAGAAAGAGAGAGAGAGAGAGCGAGACAAAGAGATAGTGAGAGCAACATGTTTCATCAAAAGTGAGAGAGAGATAGAGAGAGAAGTTTCAAAAAGAGAGAAAAAAATTTAGGGAAAGCGAGAGGAAGAGAAGGGAGAGAGAGTAAGAAATAGAGTGAGTAACAAGATTCATAGAGAGCGAGAAAGAGAAAAGTTTTAGAGAGAGGGAGAGTGAAATTTTAGAGTGGACAAGAGAGAGGGAGAGAAAGAAAAAAAGATAAGTTTTAGAGAGAAAAAGAGGGTCAGAGAGTGGTGGACAAAGTGTTGTGGAGAGTGGGAGAAAGGGTGCGAGAGCACAGGGAGAGAGAAGTTTTAAAGAGTGATAGACAGAGAGGGTGAGAAAGAGAGATAAGTTTTAGAGGGAGCCAAAGAAACAGAGAGACCAAGAAAGAGAGAAAGGAAAGTTTTAAAGAAAGTGAGAGAGAAAGATAGAGATAGAGACAAAGACAAGGAAGTTCTAGAATGACACAGAGAGAAGAAGACAACAAAGAGACCAATAAAGAGGGATAGAGACAAGTTTCAGCTAGAGAGAGATAGAGACAAAGAGACAAAGAGAGACTATAAGTGAGAGAAGTTTTATGGATAGAAAGAGTGAGAGAAGTTATAGAGACAAAGAGAGAAAGGGAAGTTTTAAAGAGAGAGAACGAGTGATAGAGAAGTTTTAGAGAGACCAAGAGAGAGTGATAAAGAGAATTTTCTAAGAGATTGAGGGAGACAGGTAAAGAGAAGTTCCAGAGAAATTGAGTGACCATGGGAGAGAGAAGTTTTAGATAGGATGAGAGAGAAAGAGCAAGAGAGAAAGAAGTTTCAAATGGAACGAGGTAGAGAATGAGTGAGAGTGAGAAGTTTCATAGAGAACAAGATAGAGTGTGTGTAAGTGTTAGCAAGAGAGGGTGAGGAGAGACTAGGAGAGAAAGGGAAGTTTAAGAGAGAGAAAGAGAGAGATAAATAAAGAAAAAGAGAGAGAGAAATAAGTTTCAGAGAGACAGACAGAGAGAGTGGCAAAGTTGGTGACAAAGGGAGAGAGAGGGAAACAAAAAGTTGAATGTTATGAGAGGGAGATAGAGAGAGAAAGGGAAGCCTTAGAGAGAAGTTTTAGAGAGAGAGAGAGAGAGAGAGAGAGAGAGAGAGAGAGAAAGAGAGCAATAAGTTTCAGAGAAACCAACAAAGGGAGATAGGGAGAAGTTCTAGAGTGAGCAAGGGAGACAGAGAGGGGAAAGTTTTAGAGAAAGCAAGAGAGAGGAAGAAGTTTCACAAAGAATGAGAGAGGGTGAGAGAGAAGTTTTAAAAAGAATGAAAGAAGTTTGACAGAGAGAGGGAGTAGTTTTTAGATGGAAAAAGAGAGTGAATAGTAAATAGTGAGAGAGAGAAATTTCAAAGAGAGAGAGAGTGATTTTAGAGAGAGATAGAGAGAAGTATTAAAGTGAGTAAGAGAGAGGGAGAGAAAAGTTTCAGGGCAAGAGAGAGAAATACAGACAAAGAGAGTAAGTGAGTGAGAGAAGTTTTGCAATTAAAGAGTGTGAAAGAGTCATTACATGAAGTTCTAGAGAGAGAGAGAGAGAGAGAGAAAGACAAAAAGGGAAGTTTTAGAGAGAGATCAAGAGAGAGAAGATTTAGAGAGATAGACACAAGTTTCAGAGAGAATGAGAGAGAGGGAAAGAGTGTGAGAGAGAGAAGTTTCTAACAGATCAAGGAAGATAGATAAAGAGAAGTTTTAGAGAGGGTTGGAACTATGAGAGAGAGAAGTTTCAAAGAAAGTGAGAGAAAGAGCAAGAGAGAAAGAAGTTTTAGATAGAATGAGGCCAAGAGAAAGCAAGAACAAGAAAGAGTGTGTGACTGTTAGCAGGAGAGGGAGGGAGAGAGAAAGAGAGAAAGGGAAGCTGCAGAGAGGAGTTTTAGAGAAAGAGAGAGAAATAATTTTTAGAGAGACCAATAGAGAGAGATAGGGAGAAGTTCTAGAGAGAGAGAGAGAAAAGGGAAATTTTTGAGAGACTGGGAGAGGTTTTGTAGAGAGTAAGAGAGGAAGAGAGAGAGAAGTTTTCAAGAGAGAGAGGGAGAGTGTTTTCAAAGAGAGAGAGAGAGAAGTATAAGAGAGAGCAAGAGAGAGAGAAGTTTTAGAGCAAGCAAAAGAGAGTGATAGCAAGAAGTTTCATAGAGAGCGAGAGAAAGAGCATGAGTGATGGCAAGAGAAGAGGAGAGAAAGAGAGAAAGGGAAGCTTTAGAGTGATATGAACCTGCCAAACTCCACCTCAAAAACTAGCTCGTAAGGGAAGGTTTGCAAACCCATATATATAACACTAAAGACCTCTATGCCTAATCGATGTGGGACTTTATCATTCCTAACCCATTAAGATTGTACATCCTCAAACGGAGAACCAGGATCCATGGCTCATATCGACCAGAGTAAGATATGATATGAACTTGCCTAACTCTACCTTAAAAGCCATATCGTAAGGGAAAGTTTACAAACCCATATACATAACACCCAAGACCTCCCTACCTAACCAATGTGGGACTTCATCATTCCCAACCCCTTTAGACTATATGTTCTCATATAAAGAACCAGGATCCATGGCCCACACCAACCAAAGCAAGGCAGGCTTTGATACCATATGATATGAACTTGCCTAACTCTACCTCAAAAACTAGCTCGTAAGGGAAGGTTGCAAACCCATATATATAACACCCAAGACCTCTCTTGCCTACCTGTTGTGCGACTTCATCATAGAGAGAAGTTTTAGAGAGCCAAAAAGAGAGAGAGAAATAAATTTTAGAGAGACCAACAGAGAGAGAATGGGAGAAGTTCTAAAGGGAGTAAGAAAGGGGGGAAATTTCAAAGGGTGCAAGAAAGAGATAGAGAGGGAGAAGTTTTGTAGAGAGCAAGAGAGAGTGAGGGAGAGCAATTTAAGAGAGGGCAAGAAAGTAATTTTTGAATGAGTAATAGAGTGACTGAGAAAGAGTAAGAGAGAGAATGAGCAAGAGATGTTTTATGGAGAGAGCAGGTGAGAGAAGTTCTACAAAGCCAAAGAGAGAGTAATCGAGAGAAGTTTCAATGAGAGTGAGAAAGAAGGAAAGGGAGCTTTTAGAAAGAGAAAGAGAGAAGTTTTAGAGAGACTAAGAGAGAGAGAGAGAGAGAGAAGTTTCAGAGAAAGTGAGAAGTTTCAAGGAGTCAGAGAGCGGAAAAAAGTTTGAAGAAAGAGAGTAGTTTTAAAGAGAAAAAGAAAAGAGAGAGAAAGAAATGGAGAGAGAAGTTTCATAGAGAGGGAGAGAGAGGGAGAAGGGGAGAAAGGGGGTAAGAGAGAGAGCTAGAGAGTGAAAGAGAAAGAGAGAACAAGATAGGAAGATAAAAAGAGAGAAAAGAAAAGGAGAAAGGGACATAAAGAGGGAGAGGGAGAGAAGCTTTAGAGAGAGCAACAAATGGAGAGAAGGGGAGAGGGAGAGATAGAAATATTAGATAAAGCAAATGAGAGAGAGAGAAGTTTCAAAGAGAGCATGAGAGAGAAGAAGAAAGAAGCTTCAGTGAAAGTAAGAGACAAAAAGAGAGAAATTTTAAAGAGGATGAGAGAGAGACACAAACAAACAAAAAGAGATTGTTAGCAGAGAGAGTGAGGAATAGAGTGAATAAGTGAAAGAGAGTGAGAGCAAGAAGTTTCATAAAAAGCAAGAAAGAGAGAGTGTGTGAGTGTTGCTAGAGAGGGAAAAAGAGAGAAAGAGAGAAATGAAAGCCTTAGAGAGAAGATTTAGAGAGAGAGAGAAAGAGAGAAAGAAGTTTAGAGAGACTAGCAGTGAGAGACAGGGAGAAGTTCTAAAGAGCACAAGAGAGGGAGGCAAGTTTTAGAGAGGGTAAGGGAGAGAAAGGGAGGAAGAAGTTTCACAGAGAGCAAGAGAGGGTGAGGGAGAGCAATTTTACAGAGAGTAAGAGAGTAGTTTTTGAGACAGAAAGAGAGTGACTAAGAAAGAATGAAAGAGAGATATTTAAGAGAGAGTGAGAAAGAGAGAGAAGAGAGAGAGAAGTTTAAGGGAGAGCTAGAGACAAAGAGAGAAAGAACTATGAAAGAGACTGAAAGAGAGAGAAAGGGAAGTTTTAGAGAGAGAGAATGAGTGAGAGAAGTTCTAGAGAGACCAAGAAAGAGATAGAGAGAAGTTTCAAATAAAGAGAGAGAGAAAGAGAGAGTGAGCTTTTAGAGAGAGAAAAGAGAGATGTTTCAAAGAGACTGAGAAAGAGGGATGGAAAAAAGTTTTAGAAAGAGCAAGAGAGAAAGATGTAAGTTTTAGGGAGATAGAGAGCAAAAAAGAGGTTAAAAGAAAGAAAGAGTAGAAAGAGAGTAGTTTTAGAGAGAAAAAGAGAGAGAGTAGGAGAGAAAGAGATTGACAGAGAGAGAAGTTTCATAGAGAGACAGAGAGAGAGGGAAAGAGGGAGAGTGAGAGAGAGAGAAAGAAAGTGAAGGAAAGGAGATGTAGAGAGGGTAGGAAAGAGAGAAAGAGAGACAAAGAGCAAGTAAGAGATAAAGAGAGTGAGGGAGAGAGAGAATGAGAGATGAAGATTGAGAGACAATGAGGGAGAGTAAGATAGAGAGAGGACAAGGGAGAAGGAGAGAGGGGAGAGAAAAGTTTTAGAGAGACAGAAAGATAGGGGAAGTTTGTGAGAGATAGATAGGGAGACAAAGGGATGTTGTAAAGAGAGGGAGAAGTTTCAAAGAATGCACAACACAGGTAAGGAAAGAGAGGGAGAAAAAGGGAAAGAGAGAGAGGGAAGTTTTGTGTAGACAATGAGTGAGAGAAGTTCTAAAGAGACACAGAGAGAGAAGAGGAGAGAGGGATGTTTAAGAGGGAGCATGAGAGAGAGAGAGAGAGAGATAGAGAGAGAAGTTTTAGAGGGGGAGTAGTCTCAAAAAGAGAAAGAGAGTAAGTAAGCTAGAGTAGGAGAGAAAGTGTGTCTATGTTATAGAGAGAGTTTCGAATAGACTAAGAGAGGGAATAAGAGAGGGAGAGAAGTTTTAGATAGAGCAAGAGAAGGGGAGAGGGAGAGAGATAGAGAAACGAGAGTCAATGAGAGAAAATGGTAGACAAAGTGCTACAAAGAGGGAGAGAGAGTGTCAGTGTATGTTAGAGAAAGAGAGAGAGAAGTTTTGGGAGTGTAAGAAAGATAGAGAGATGGTGAGAAGTTTTAGAAAGAAAGTGTGTGTCATAGGGAGAGAAGTTTTGAAGAGAATTGTAAAGAGAGAGAGATAGAGAAAGAAAGAGAGAGAGAAATGGAAGATTCAGAGAGAGTGAAAGAGAGATATAAGTTCTATAGAGGATAGGAGGGAAGATTCACAGAGAAAGAAGTTTTAGAGAGAGAAAGAGAGAAAGAAAAGTTTTAAGTAGAGAAAGAGAGTGAGTGAGAGAGTGAAACTTTAGAAAAAGAGATAGGGTGAAGTTTTAGAGAGGGCAATAAACATATAGGGAGACAAAGAGAGCGAGTGAGGGAGAGCATGTGTTAAGGAGAGAGAGAGATGAGAGAGAGAAGTTTTAAAGAGAGGGAGAAGGAACTTTTAAAGTGGGCAAGAGAGAGAGAGAAAGAGTGGTAGACAGAGAGAGTATTGTGGAGAGAGAGAGAGAGAGAGAGAGATAGAAGTTTCAAAGAGAGCTAAAGAGAGAGAAAGAGAGAGATAGAGGAAGGAAGTTTAAGGGAGAGCAAGAGAGATAAAGAGAAGTTTCAAAGAGAGCAAGAGAGTGAGCAAGAAGTATCAAAGAAAGCAAGAGTGAGAGAGAGAGAGTGGTAGACAAATTGTTTTGGAGAGGCAATAAGAGAAATTTCAGTGAGAATGAGAGAGAGAGAAGTTTCAGAAGGAGCTAGACACAGAGAGAGAAAGAAGTTATAGAATGAAGAGAGAGAAAGGGATGTTTCAGAAGAGAGAGCTAAAGAGAGAGAAAGAGAGAGATAGAGGAAGGAAGTTTAAGGGAGAGCAAGAGAGATAAAGAGAAGTTTCAAAGAGAGCAAGAGAGTGAGCAAGAAGTATCAAAGAAAGCAAGAGTGAGAGAGAGAGAGTGGTAGACAAATTGTTTTGGAGAGGCAAAAAGAGAAATTTCAGTGAGAATGAGAGAGAGAGAAGTTTCAGAAGGAGCTAGACACAGAGAGAGAAAGAAGTTATAGAATGAAGAGAGAGAAAGGGATATTTCAGAAGAGCAAGTGACGAAGAGAGAGAGAGAGAGAGAGAGAGAGAGAGAGAGACAAACAGAGACAAGGATAGGGAGAGAGAAATTCTAGAATGACAGAAAGAGAGAGAAAGGAAAGTTTTAGAGAGATACAAACAGAGAGAACAAAGAAAGAGAGAAAGAACAAGACAGAAAAGGGACACAAAGAGAGTAAGTGAGTGAGAGAAGTTTTGCAATTAAAGAGTGTGAAAGAGTCATTGCGAGAAGTTCTAAAGAGAGAGAGAAAGAAAGAGAGAAAGGAAAGTTTTAGAGAGAGAGAAGATTTAGAGAGAGCAAAAGAAAGTAAAGAGAGTGAGAGAGAGAAGTTTCAAATAGATGAAGGATGATAGCTTTAGAGAGGATGGGAGACTGTGAGAGAGAGAGGTTTCGAAGAAAGTGAGAGAAAGAGCAAGAGAGAAAGAAGTTTTAGACAAAACATGGCTAAGAGAGAGCAAAAGCTAGAGAGAGTGTGTGAGTGTTCGCAGGAGAGGGAGGGAGAGAGAAAGAGAGAAAGGGAAGCCACAAAGAGGAGTTTTACAAAAGAGAGAGAAATAATTTTTAGAGAGACCAACAAAGAGAGATAGGGAGAAGTTCTAGAGAGAGTGAGAGAGAGAGAAGGGAAATTTCTAAGAGAGTGGTAGAAGTTTTGCAGAGAGTGAGAGAGGGTAAGAGAGAGTAGTTTTCAAGAGAGAAAAAGAGAGTGTTTTCAAAGAGAGAGAGAGAAGTTTTAGAGAGAAAAAGATCTAAGTAAGAGAGAATGGTAGAGAGAGTGTGTGCATATTAAAGAAAGAGATAGATAGAGACAAAGTAAGGAAGCAAAAGAGAGTGAGAGTGAGAAGTTTCATAGAAAGTGATTGAGAGAGCATGAGTGTTGGTAGGACAAGGAAAGAGAAAAGACCAAGGAAACCCTTAGACAGAAGTTTTAGAGCGACAAAAAGAGAGAGAGAAATAACTTTCAAATAGACCAACAAAGATAGAATGGGAGAAGTTCTAGGGAGAGCAAGAGAAGGGAGAAGTTTCAAAGGGTGCAAGACATAGATAAAGAGGGAGAAGTTTCATAAAGAGCAGGAGAGAGTAAGGGAGAGCAATTTAAGAGAGGGCTAGAAAATAGTTTTTGAGAGAGCAAGAGAGTGACTGAGAAAGAGTAAAAGAGAGAAGTTTAAATGAGAGAGAGGGAGAGTGATTCAAGAAGAGTAAGAGAGAGCAAGAGAAGTTTAAGAGGGGGCTAGAGTCAGAGAGAGAAAGGGAAGTTTCAGAGAGAGAGAATGAGTTAGAGACATTTTATAGAGACAGTGAGTGAGAGAAGTTTTAGATAGCCAAAGAGAGAGTAATCAAGAGAAGTTTCAAAGAGAGAGAGAGAGAAAGAGGACAAGGGAGGTTTTAGAGAGAGAAAGAGAGAAGCTTTAAAGAGACTAAGAGAGAGAGAAAGTGAGAGAAAAGTTTCAAAAAGAGCAAGAGAAAGAGAAAAGTTTCAAGGAGTCAGAGCATGAAAAAGAAGTTTGAAGGGAGAGAGAGTAGTTTTAGAGAGAGAGAGAGAGAGAGAGAGAAGTTTCATAGAGAGGGAGAGAGTGGGGTAAGAGAGAGACCAAGAGAGCAAGAGAGAAAGAAAGAGCAAGATGGGGAGACACAAAGAGAGAGAAAGAAACAGTGAGAGGGACACAGAGAGGCAGAGGGAGAGAAGTTTCAAAGAGAGCAAAAAAGAGAGAGGGGGAGAGGGAGAGATAGAAATATTACATAAAGCAAGAGAGAGAGAGAGAGAGAGAAATAGAGGGACAAGTTTCAGAGAGGGGGAGAGAGAAGTTTTAGAGAGCAAGAGAGAGAGACAAACAAACAAAAAGAGATTGTTGGCAAAGAGAGTGAGGGATAGAGTGAGCAAATGAGAGCAAGAAGTATCATAGAGAGCAAGAAAGAGAGAGAGTGTGTGTTGGCAGAGATGGAAAAAGAGAGAAAGAGAGAAATGGAAGCCTTAGAGAGAAGTTTTAGAGAGAGAGAGAGTGAAATAAGTGTCAGAGAGACCAACACTGATAGACAAGGATAAGTTCTAGAGAGCACAAGAGAGAGAGGCAAGTTTTAAAGGGAGCAAGGGAGAGAGAGGGAGGGAAACGTTTCACAAAGAGTGAGAGAGAGTGAGGGAGAGTAGTTTTAGAGAGAGCAAGAGATTAGTTTTTGAGAGAGAAAGAGAGTGACTAAGAAAGAGTGAAAAAGAGAAGTTTAAGTGAGAGTGAGAAAGACAAAGAGAGGAGAGAGAGAGAGAGAAGTTTAAGAGAGACCTAGAGATAAAGAGGTTTCAAAGAGACTGAAAGAGAGAGAAACGGAAGCTTTAGAGAAAGAGAGATTGAGTGAGAGAAGTTCTTGAGAGACCAAGAGAGAGATAGAGAGAAGTTTTAAAGAAAGAGAGAGAGAGAGAAAGAAAGTGAACTTTTAGAGAGAGAAAGAGAGATGTTTCAAAGAGATTGAGAAAGAGGGATGAAGAAATTTTTCAGAGAAAGCAAGAGAGAAAGAGAGAAGTTTTAGGGAGTTAGAGAGCAAAAAAGAAGTTTAAGAGAACGAGAGGGTAGTTAGAGAGTAATTTTGGAGAGAAAAAGAGAGAGCGACAACAAGAGAGAAAGAAACAGAGAGAGAGAGAGAGAGAGAGAGAGAGAGAAGTTTCATAGGGAGGGAAAGAGAGAGACAGAGAGAGGGAGAGAGAGACACAAAGTGGGAGAGAGTAGAAGTTTTAGTGAGAGCAAGAAAGAGAGAGAGGGAGAAATAATAAAGAAAGAGAGAAAGAGAAGTTTCAAAGAGAGTGAGAGAGAAAGAATTAGAAGTTAGAGAGAGAGAAAGAGAGTGAGTGAAGACAGAAGTTCCAGAGAGAGTGAGAGAGAGAAGTTCTAGAGAAAAAGAAAGAGAGAGAGTGCATGTGAGTGAGCAAGAAGTATCAAAAGAAGTGAAAGGGAGACCAAAGAGGGAGAAAGAGTGTATGAGAGAGAGAGAGAGCAAAAGAAGTTTTAGAAAGAACTAGAGATAGAGGGAGAAAGAAGTTTCAAGTAGACCAAAATAGATAAAAAGGGAAGTTTAAGAGAAAAAGAGAGAGAATGACTGAGAAAAGTTTTATGTAGAGAGTCAATGAGAGAATTTCTAGAGAGACCAAGAGATTGATAGAGAGAAGTTTCAAAGAGAGAAAGGGAGAAAGAGAGGAAGGGAGTTTTAGAGAGAGAGATAAATAGAGGGAAGTTTTAGAGAGAGCAAGAATGAGAGAGGGAGAGGGAAAGAGATATAAAAGTTCAGAGAGAGTGTGAGAGAAGTTTTAGAGAGAGAAATAGAGAAAAAAAAGTTTCTAGGAGAGAAGGGGAATAAGAGAGAGAAGTTCGACAGAGAGAAAGAAAGAGAGAAAGACAAGTATTAGAGAGAGAAAGAGAGTGAGTGAGAAAGAGAGGGAGAGAGATGCTCCAAAGACAGCAAGAGAGAGAAAAGAAGTTTTAGCAAGGGAGAGAAATAGAGAGAGAAGTTTCAAAGAGGGTGGAGAGAGAGAAAAAGAAGTTTTAGAGAATGAAAGAAAGTGAATGAGAGAGAGAAGTTTCACAGCGAAAGAAAGAGAGAAGTTCCAAAGAGAGATAGAAAGACAGAAAGAGAAGTTTTAGAAAGAGAAAGAGAGTGGAGATCAGAGAGAATTTTTAGGGAGAAAGAGAGAGACAAAAATTTCAGAGAGTGAGTGAGAGAGAGACGTTTTAGAGAGGGTGAGAGATAGAGAGAGAGAAAGAGAGTGAGTGGGAGAGAGAGTTTCGAAGAGAAAGACAGAGAGAGAGAAGGAGAGAGAGAAAGAGAAGTTTTATAGAGAGAGAGGTAGTGAGAGAGAAGTCTCAAAGAGAGAGAGGGAGAAGTTTTTGGGGGGAGAGAGAGAAATAGAGAGAAGTTTAAGAGAAGGTGAGAGATAATGATAGAGAAAGACAGATAGACAGACACAAAGAGAAGTTTTAGAGAGAGAAATAGAGTGAGTGAGAGAGTGGGATAAAGTGTGTGTATGTGTTTTCTAAAGGGAGAGAAAGGGAAATAGAAGTTTTAGAGAGAGCTAGAGAGTAAGGTAGAGAGAAATTTTAGACCGATAAAGAGTGTTAGAGATAAGGCTGCTTAGGCTGCTTGTCTTGGTGGGTGCAGGTGTAGTGCTTAAGGAGGAGTCTCGTGTGGTTCTGATCTTGCTCTATTAATCTTGTCTTCAGTTTATTACTTAGGGACATTAGTGTAATTCAGTAATTGAGTCTTAGTCTATAAATTTTAATCTCAGCTACATCATTTGTAGATTAATTCATTTGAATCAGATTTATATTTCAGAACTTTCACATCTAGGAGTTCTGAGCTTTCTTTGTTTCTTCCTCTTGCACCTTCCTTCCAAGATTCTTGAGAACTTCAACATGGTATTAGAGCTTTGATCCAATGGGAGAGAATATGAATACGTTTTCTTTAGCATCTTTGAATGCTTCACTAGTTTCTTTTAGTCATTCTATTTCTGTGAAATTAGACAGCAATTCTTATCTACTCTGGAAACAACAAGTTCTTGCAGCCATCAGAGGGCATGAACTAGAGAAATACATCAGTGGTGGTCAAGAAGTGCCATCAAGATTTGCAATAGATGAGCAAGGAAGAGTTCTTGGGATCTTGAGTCAGCAGTATGTTCTTTGGAAGAAGCAAGATCAGCTCTTGCTGTCTTGGCTGCTGTCAACAATGTCAGAAAACATTCTTACAAGAATGGTGGGATGTGAATACTCGTACCAGGTCTGGGAAAAGGTGGAAACTTTCTTTGCTTCTCATACAAAGGCAAAGATCAAGCAATTCAAGGTGCAACTACAGACTATGAAGAAGGGATCCATGACAGCCACTGATTATCTTTTAAAGATCAAGAATCTTGTTGATTCTTTGGCTTCAGTTGGACATGCAATTACAGAAAGTGACCATATAGAGGTAATTCTTGATGGTCTTTCCTCAGAATATGATGGTTTTGTTACATCCATTCTTTCTAGAACTTATCCGTATTCAGTAGAAGAGATTGAAGCATTATTGCTTGCACAAGAAAATAGAATTGAGAAGCATCATAAAGAAGTATAAGCTATGACAGTGAATCTTGCTACACATCCTCAAAATTACAATGTGAACCGAAGTGGTTATCAAAGTTTCCCTGGTCAGTATGCAAATAGAGGAAGGTTTGGAGGTAGAGGAAACTTTTTCAGAGGCAAAGGGAGTTACAACAATGGGCAGTTTGCTGGTGGAATGGAAGGTTTTCTGATAAAAGCAACATTCAATGTCAATTATGTGGGAGATATGGACATCAGTCCTGGAGTTGTTATCACAGATTTGATGAAAGTTTTCAAGGACCAGCTCAAGTGCTTAGCCACTTCAGCAAGACAGCCAATGGCAGTGTCAGAAACACACCTTATGCAATGCTCACTTCTAATAGCAGCAGCAATGGCATTGATCAAGAATGGTATCCTGATTCCGGGGCCACTAATCATGTGACAGTGGATGCCTCTAACATTGTGCAGAAGACTCCATATAATGGAAAGGAGAAGGTGCACATTGATGATGGCTCAGGTTTGTTCATTAAAAACATTGGTAATTCTCAGATTAAGTCTTGCTTTTCTAATCAAAATCTTTACCTAAACTCACTTCTTCATGTTCCAAATATTACCAAAAATCTTGTGAGTGTCTCTCAGTTTGCATAAGACAATTATGTCTATTTTGAGTTCCATCCTGACTCTTGTTATGTTAAATCTCAGGATACTCATCAAATACTTTTGAAGGGGACTGTTAAAAAAGGCTTGTATGTCTTTGATCAATTTCATATTGAAAAGGAACCGTATGCCACTGTAAAAGTGTCAACTCAGTCACCAAATATTACTTCACCTGCTGTACATAGTTCTCATACTTCTTCTTTGTTAAATTCTTGTTCTGAGTTAGACAAATGGCATGTTAGATTGGGCCATGCTTCTGTACAAACTGTCAAGAGTGTACTCACTTCTTGTAATATCAGAATACCAAATAAAGAGCTTTCTTTTTGTTCATCTTGCTGCCTTAGTAAATTACATAAATTTCCTTTTGCCTCTTCTCAAACAGAATACTCAAAACCTCTTCAACTAATTCATTCTGATTTGTGGGGACCAGCACCTATGCTGTCAAAAGAGGGACACGGATATTACATACATTTTGAAGATACCTTCACCTGTTACACATGGATTTACTTCCTCAAAAGCAAGTCTGATGCATTGCAGACCTTTATTCATTTCAAGAAACAAGTAGAACTTCAAACCAACCACAAAATCCTTGCCTTACAAACTGATTGGGGAGGAGAATTTAGAGCTTTCACTGAATATTTGAAAGATCAAGGGATAGTTCATCGTGTTTCATGTCCTTATACACATGAACAAAATGGGCTTGCAGAAAGGAAACATAGGCATATAACTGAGACTGGACTAGCCTTGCTTCACCAATCATCTTTACCTAGTTCATTTTGGACTGAAGCTTTTAGCACAGCCGTGTATCTCATTAATAGACTACCCACACCAGTTTTAAATGGTTCTACTCCTTTTCAAACCTTATACAAAATCAAACCTGATTATTCTTCTCTTAAAGTCTTTGGGTGTGCAGCCTATCCTAACCTAAGGCCCTACAATAATCCCAAGTTTCAGTTCAAATCCATTGAGTGCACCTTTCTTGGTTATAGTCCAGCACACAAAGGATACAAGTGTCTGCATCCTGATGGGAAAACAATTATATCTAGAGATGTCATATTTGATGAAAGTAGCTTTCCATTCAAGAACAGCAAGGGTTCCTCACAGCAGTCACCTTCCAGTAACAAATCACATTTTGTTTCTCCTCCACCTTCAGCCATACCTCCTATTCTATCATTCTCTAATGCAAGACATACTCAGAATACCAATGCATTTGCTTAACAAACAAATAACTCATGTGCACTTGCTAATAATAACTATATTATGGATTCTTTGCAACATGTTTCAAGTCCCTCTGCAGAGTTTGAAGTTCCTCAATGTCTGCCTCAAAATGTCCACCCAATGATGACCCGTAGCAAAGCAAGGGCACTCAATTCAAACAACCACTCAATGGTGACTAGTAGCAAAGCAAGAGGAACTGTACCAACAGCACTTACTGTCTCTAGAGAGCCTCAAATTGTTGAAGAAGCTCTTAATATACCAGAATGGAAGTGTGCCATGGATCTTGAGTATGCAGTGCTCATGAGCAACAAGACATGGAGTTTAGAAGCTTTACCCAAAGATAGGAGGCCTATAGGGAGCAAATGGGTGTTTAAAGTTAAAGAAAATCTAGATGGCACTGTCAACAAATATAAAGTAAGATTAGTTGAAAAAGGGTATAATCAGGAGGCAGGAGTTGATTTTCATGAAGTTTTTAGTCCAGTAGTAAAACCAGTCACAATTCGGGTTCTTCTTACTTTGGCCTTATCAAAAGGGTGGAACATCCATCAAATAAATGTTAATAATGCCTTTTTAAATGGTGATTTGAATGAAGATGTATACATGCTGCAGCCTCCTGGATATGAATCAGCTGACTCATCTCAAGTTTGCAAGCTTCATAAGGCTCTCTATGGCCTTAAGCAAGCTCCTCGTGCATGGTTTCAAAAATTGTCTGAAGCTTTACTTGATCTTGGTTTTACCAAGGCAAAATGTGATTCTTCCTTGTTTCTTCAGGTTACTTCTCATCATTCTCTCTATGTTTTAGTCTATGTGGATGATATTTTGATTACTGGATCCTCACCAACTTTGATTCAGCACTTGATTGATCAACTGAATGCAAAGTTCTCATTAAAGGATCTTGGGAAACTTAAATACTTCTTAGGTATTGAAGTTACTTACAGTTCTGCTGGTGCAATATACTATATCTCAGTCTAAATACATTAAGGATCTTCTTACTAGAGCTGGTATGCAAGGTGCGTAGTCTATGCCCTCTCCTATGGCCTCAACACCACATATCTCAGCTAGTAGTGGTTCTCTTATTTTTGATCTGTTAGAGATAAGGCTGCTTAGGCTGCTTGTCTTGGTAGGTGCAGGTGCAGTGTTCTATAGCGTGTGGTTCTGATCTTGTATTATTAGTCTTATCTTCAGTTAATTACTTAGGGACATTAGTGTAATTCAGTAATTGAGTCTTAGTCTATAAATTGTAATCTCAGCTACATCATTTGTAGAATAATTCATTTTGGAATCAAATTTTCGTTCAGAGCTTTCACACCTAGAAGTTCTGAGCTTTCTTTCTTTCTTCCTTTCTTTCTTCCTTATTCTGAGGTTCTTGAGAATTCCAACATGGTATCAGAGCTTTGATCCAATGGGAGAGAATATGAATACGTTTTCTTTAGCATCTCTGAATGCTTCATTAGTTTCTTTTAGTCATTCTATTTCTGTGAAGTTAGACAGCAATTCCTATCTGCTGTGGAAACAGCAAGTTTTTGCAGCCATCAGAGGGCATGAACTAGAGAAATACATCAGTGGTGGTCAAGAAGTGCCATCAAGATTTGTAATAGATGAGCAAGGAAGAGTTCTTGGGATCTTGAGTCAGCAGTATGTTCTTTGGAAGAAGCAAGATCAGCTCTTGCTGTCTTGGCTGCTGTCAACAATGTCAGAAAACATTCTTACAAGAATGGTTGGGTGTGAATTTTCGTACCAGGTCTGGGAAAAGGTGGAAACTTTCTTTGCTTCTCATACAAAGGCAAAGATCAAGCAATTCAAGGCGCAGCTGTAGACTATGAAGAAGGGATCCATGATAGCCACTGATTATCTTTTAAAGATCAAGAATCTTGTTGATTCTTTGGCTTCAGTTGGACATGCAATTACAGAAAGTGACCATATAGAGGTAATTCTTGATGGTCTTTCCTCAGAATATGATGGTTTTGTTACATCCATTCTTTCTAGAACTGATCCATATACAGTTGAAGAGATTGAAGCATTATTGCTTGCACAAGAAAATAGAATTGAGAAGCATCATAAAGAAGTAGAAGCTATGACAGTGAATCTTGCTACACATCCTCAGAATTACAATGTGAACCGAAGTGGTTATCAAAGTTTCCCTGGTCAGTATGCAAATAGAGGAAGGTTTGGAGGTAGAGGAAACTTTTTCAGAGGCAAAGGGAGTTACAACAATGGGCGGTTTGCTGGTAGAAATGGAAGGTTTTCTGATAAAAGCAACATTCAATGTCAATTATGTGGGAGATATGGACATCAGTCCTGGAGTTGTTATCACAGATTTGATGAAAGTTTTCAAGGACCAGCTCAAGTGCCTAACCACTTCAGCAAGACAGCCAATGGCGCCAATGGTAGTGTCAGAAACACACCCTATGCAATGCTCACTTCTAATAGCAGCAGCAATGGCATTGATCAAGAATGGTATCCTGATTCTGGGGCCACTAATCATGTGACAGTGGATGCCTCTAACATTGTGTAGAAGACTCCATATAATGGAAAGGAGAAGGTGCACATTGGTAATGGCTCAGGTTTGTTCAATAAAAACATTGGTAATTCTCAGATTAAGTCTTGCTTTTCTAATCAAAATCTTCACCTAAACTCACTTCTTCATGTTCCAAATATTACCAAAAACCTTGTGAGTGTTTCTCAGTTTGCAAAAGACAATTATGTCTATTTTGAGTTCCATCCTAATCCTTGTTATGTTAAATCTCAGGATACTCATCAAATACTTTTGAAGGGGACTGTTAGAAAAGGCTTGTATGTCTTTGATGAATTTCGTATTGAAAAAGGACCATATATCAATGCAAAGGTGTCAACAACTCAGTCACCAAATATTACTTCACCTGCTATACATAGTTCCCATACTTCTTCTTTGTTAAATTCTTGTTCTGAGTTAGACAAATGGCATGTTAGATTGGGCCATGCTTCTGCACAAACTGTCAAGAATGTACTCACTTCTTGTAACATCAGAATACCAAATAAAGAGCTTTCCTTTTGTTCATCTTGCTGCCTTAGTAAATTACATAAATTTCCTTTTGCCTCTTCTCAAACAGAATACTCAAAACCTCTTCAACTAATTCATTCTGATTTGTGGGGACCAGCACCTATGCTGTCAAAAGAGGGACATAGATATTACATACATTTTGTAGACACCTTTACCTGTTACACATGGATTTACTTTCTCGAAAGCAAGTCTGATGCATTACAGACCTTTATTCATTTCAAGAAACAAGTAGAACTTCAAACCAACTACAAAATCCTTGCCTTACAAACTGATTGGGGAGGAGAGTTTAGAGCTTTCACTGAATATTTGAAAGACCAAGGGATAGTTCATCGTGTTTCATGTCCTTATACACATGAACAAAATGGGCTTGTAGAAAGGAAACATAGACATATAACTGAGACTGGACTAGCCTTGCTTCACCAATCATCTTTACCTAGTTCATTTTGGACTGAAGCTTTTAGTACAGTTGTGTATCTCATTAATAGACTACCCACACCAGTCCTAAATGGTTCTACTCCTTTTGAAACCTTGTACAAAATCAAACCTGATTATTCTTCTCTTAAAGTCTTTGGGTGTGCAGCCTATCCTAACCTAAGGCCCTACAATAATCCCAAGTTTCAGATCAAATCCATTGAATGCACTTTCCTTGGTTATAGTCTAGCACACAAAGGATACAAGTGTCTACATCCTGATGGGAAAACAATTATATCTAGAGATGTCATATTTGATGAAAGTAGTTTTCCATTCAAGAACAGCAAGGGTTCCTCACAGCAGTCACTCTCCAGTAACAAATCACATTTTGTTTCTCCTCCACCTTTAGCCATACCTCCTATTCTATCATTCCCTAACGCAAGACATACTCAGAATACCAATGCATTTGCTGAACAAACAAATAACTCATGTGCACTTGCTAATAATACCAATATTATGGATTCTTTGCAACATGTTTCAGGTCCCTCTGCAGAATTTGAAGTTCCTCAACGTCTGCCTCAAAATGTCCACCCAATGGTGACTCGTAGCAAAGCAAGGGCACTCAATTCAAACAATCACTCAATGCTGACTAGTAGGAAATAAAGAGGAACTGTACCAACAGCACTTACTGTCTCTAGAGAGCTTCAAACTGTTGAAGAAGCTCTTAATATACCAGAATGGAAGTGTGCAATGGATCTTGAGTATGCAGTGCTCATGAGCAAAAAGACATGGAGTTTAGAAGCTTTACCCAAAGATAGGAGGCCTATAGGGAGCAAATGGGTGTTTAAAGTTAAAGAAATCCAGATGGCACTGTCAACAAATATAAAGCAAGATTAGTTGCAAAAGGGTATAATCAGGAGGCAGGAGTTGATTTTCATGAAGTTTTCAGTCCAGTAGTAAAACCAGTCACAATTCGGGTTCTTCTCACTTTGGCCTTATCAAAAGGGTGGAACATACATCAAATAGATGTTAATAATGCCTTTTTAAATGGTGATTTGAATGAAGATGTATACATGCTGCAGCCTCCTGGATATGAATCAGCTGACTCATCTCAAGTTTGCAAGATTCATAAGGCTCTCTATGGCCTTAAGCAAGCTCCTCGTGCATGGTTTCAAAAATTGTTTGAAGCTTTACTTGATCTTGGTTTTACCAAGGCAAAATGTGATTCTTCCTTGTTTCTTCAGGTTACTTCTCATCATTCTCTCTATGTTTTAGTCTATGTGGATGATATTTTGATTACTGGATCCTCACCAACTTTGGTTCAGCACTTGATTGATCAACTGAATGCAAAGTTCTCATTAAAGGATCTTGGGAAACTTAAATACTTCTTAGGTATTGAAGTTACTTACAGTTCTGCTGGTGCAATATACTTATCTCAGTCCAAATACATTAAGGATCTTCTTGCTAGAGCTGGTATGCAAGGTGCAAAGTCTATGCCCTCTCCTATGGCCTCAACATCACATATCTCAGCTAGTAGTGGCTCTCCTATTTTTGATCAAGCTGCATACAGATCTCTTGTGGGAGCATTACAATATATTACCATTACTAGACCAGAATTATCATATAGTGTGAACAAAGCTTGTCAGTTTATGCATTGCCCTATGGATGTACATTGGAAGTTGGTTAAACGAATACTGAGGTATCTAGTAGGCACCATATGTCATGCTCTAGTTCTCCAAAGATCATCTGCTCTTGAGCTCACTGCCTTTTGTGATGTTGATTGGGCGTCAGACATTGATGATAGGCGCAGCACCTCAGGTTTTTGTGTTTATCTTGGCCCCAATCTCGTTTCTTGGTCATCTAAAAAGCAAGCAACAGTGTCTAGATCAAGTACTGAAGCTGAATATAGGAGTCTTGCAAGTGCAGTGGCAGAATTGGCTTGGCTGCAGTCTTTACTCAAAGAACTCAGCATTCAACTACCAAAAGTTCCTAGAATATATTGTGACAATATGAGCACAGTCAGCTTGTCAGCAAATCTGGTCCTTCATTCAAAGACTAAGCATATTGAACTAGATCTTTATTTTGTTCGTGAAAAGGTTAACAATAAAGAAATTGAAGTCTATCATATTCCGTCTCTTGATCAAACAGTAGATATTCTCACCAAGGTAGTCTCAACTTCAAGGTTTCTTCAACTTAGAGACAAGCTCAGTGTCATTCCTCTTCCAAGTCATGCCACTGATCTTGAGGGGGGATGTTAGAGATAAGGCTGCTTGTCTTGGTAGGTGCAGGTGCAGTGTTCTATAGCGTGTGGTTCTGATCTTGTATTATTAGTCTTATCTTCAGTTAATTACTTAGGGACATTAGTGTAATTCAGTAATTGAGTCTTAGTCTATAAATTGTAATCTCAGCTATATCATTTGTAGAATAATTCATTTTGGAATCAGATTTTCGTTCAGAGCTTTCACACCTAGAAGTTCTGAGCTTTTTTTCTTTCTTCCTTTCTTTCTTCCTTATTCTGAGGTTCTTGAGAATTCCAACATGATCAAGCTGCATACAGATCTCTTGTGGGAGCATTACAATATATTACCATTACTAGACCAGAATTATCATATAGTGTGAACAAAGCTTGTCAGTTTATGCATTGCCCTATGGATGTACATTGGAAGTTGGTTAAACGAATACTGAGGTATCTAGTAGGCACCATATGTCATGCTCTAGTTCTCCAAAGATCATCTGCTCTTGAGCTCACTGCCTTTTGTGATGTTGATTGGGCGTCAGACATTGATGATAGGCGCAGCACCTCAGGTTTTTGTGTTTATCTTGGCCCCAATCTCGTTTCTTGGTCATCTAAAAAGCAAGCAACAGTGTCTAGATCAAGTACTGAAGCTGAATATAGGAGTCTTGCAAGTGCAGTGGCAGAATTGGCTTGGCTGCAGTCTTTACTCAAAGAACTCAGCATTCAACTACCAAAAGTTCCTAGAATATATTGTGACAATATGAGCACAGTCAGCTTGTCAGCAAATCTGGTCCTTCATTCAAAGACTAAGCATATTGAACTAGATCTTTATTTTGTTCGTGAAAAGGTTAACAATAAAGAAATTGAAGTCTATCATATTCCGTCTCTTGATCAAACAGTAGATATTCTCACCAAGGTAGTCTCAACTTCAAGGTTTCTTCAACTTAGAGACAAGCTCAGTGTCATTCCTCTTCCAAGTCATGCCACTGATCTTGAGGGGGGATGTTAGAGATAAGGCTGCTTGTCTTGGTAGGTGCAGGTGCAGTGTTCTATAGCGTGTGGTTCTGATCTTGTATTATTAGTCTTATCTTCAGTTAATTACTTAGGGACATTAGTGTAATTCAGTAATTGAGTCTTAGTCTATAAATTGTAATCTCAGCTATATCATTTGTAGAATAATTCATTTTGGAATCAGATTTTCGTTCAGAGCTTTCACACCTAGAAGTTCTGAGCTTTTTTTCTTTCTTCCTTTCTTTCTTCCTTATTCTGAGGTTCTTGAGAATTCCAACATGATCAAGCTGCATACAGATCTCTTGTGGGAGCATTACAATATATTACCATTACTAGACCAGAATTATCATATAGTGTGAACAAAGCTTGTCAGTTTATGCATTGCCCTATGGATGTACATTGGAAGTTGGTTAAACGAATACTGAGGTATCTAGTAGGCACCATATGTCATGCTCTAGTTCTCCAAAGATCATCTGCTCTTGAGCTCACTGCCTTTTGTGATGTTGATTGGGCGTCAGACATTGATGATAGGCGCAGCACCTCAGGTTTTTGTGTTTATCTTGGCCCCAATCTCGTTTCTTGGTCATCTAAAAAGCAAGCAACAGTGTCTAGATCAAGTACTGAAGCTGAATATAGGAGTCTTGCAAGTGCAGTGGCAGAATTGGCTTGGCTGCAGTCTTTACTCAAAGAACTCAGCATTCAACTACCAAAAGTTCCTAGAATATATTGTGACAATATGAGCACAGTCAGCTTGTCAGCAAATCTAGTCCTTCATTCAAAGACTAAGCATATTGAACTAGATCTTTATTTTGTTCGTGAAAAGGTTAACAATAAAAAAATTGAAGTCTATCATATTCCGTCTCTTGATCAAACAGCAGATATCCTCACCAAGGCAGTCTCAACTTCAAGGTTTCTTCAACTTAGAGACAAGCTCAGTGTCATTCCTCTTCCAAGTCATGCCACTGATCTTGAGGGGGGATGTTAGAGATAAGGCTGCTTGTCTTGGTGGGTGCAGGTGCAGTGCTTAAGGAGGAGTCTCGTGTGGTTCTGATCTTGCTCTATTAATCTTGTCTTCAGTTTATTACTTAGGGACATTAGTGTAATTTAGTAATTGAGTCTTAGTCTATAAATTGTAATCTCAGCTACATCATTTGTAGATTAATTCATTTGAATCAGATTTACATTTCAGAACTTTCACATCTAGGAGTTCTAAGCTTTCTTTCTTTCTTCTTCTTGTGCCTTCCTTCTAAGATTCTTGAGAACTTCAACAAAGAGAGGGCAAGACACAGAGAGAGTGAGAAGTTTCAAAGAGAGCAAGAGAGGGAGAGGGAGAAAGGGAAGGACAGAAAGAGAATAAGTGAGAAAGAGTGGTGGATAGAGCATTATGGAGACAGAAAGAGAGAGAGACAAATTTCAAAGAGAGCTAGATAAAGTGTGTGTGTGATGGAGGGAGAGAGAAAAAAGTTTCAGAGAGAGCGAGAGAGAGAGACAAGGAGGGGAAGAGAGAGATAAAGAGTGGTAGACATAGTGTTGCAATTAGGGAAATGAAGAAAGAGAGAGAAGTTTCCAAGAGCAATAGAGAGAGGCAGAGAGAGCAGTCTTAGAGAGAAAAAGAGAGATAGGAAGTTTTAGAGAGAAAGAGTCTGAGTGAGAGAGAAGTTTTAGAGAGAAAGGAGAGACAAAGAGAGGAAGAGAGGGAGAAAGAGAAAGAAAGATAGTGAAGTTTTAGAGAGAGGAAGAGAGTGAGTGAGAGAGAGGGAGAAAGAAGTTTCAAAAAGGGCAAAAGAGAGAAATTTCAAAGAGACTGAGTGAGAGAGAGAGAAAGAAAGGAGAGCGGGAGAGGGAGGTGGAGAAGTTAGAGAGAGAGAGAGAGTGAGAGAATGAGCAAAAGAAGTCCTAGAGAGACTAAGAGGGAGAGAGAAGTTTTGAGAGACATAGACAGAGAGCCAAAGAGAAGTTTTAGAGAGAGCAAGAGAGAAATAAAGAAGTTTCAAGGAGTGAGAGAGCAAAAAAGAAGTTTGAGAGAGAGAAAGCTATAAGTGAGACAGAATGGTGGAGTAAGAGAGCGAGTGAGTGAGGGACCAAGAGAGAGGGAAAGAAAGAGAGAGTGAGAGAGGTGAGTGAGCAAGAGTGAGAGAGAGTAGTAGATAGAGTGTTCCAGAGAGGGAGATAGAGAGTGTGTGAGAGGGAGAGAGTGAGAGAAGTTTCCAAGAGAGAGAATGATAGAGAGAGAAGCTTCAAAGAGACCAAAAAAGAGCGAAAGGGAAGTTTAAGAGAAAAAGAGAGAGAATGAGTGAGAGAAGTTTTATGGAGAGAGTCAGTGAGAGAAGTTCTAGAGTGACCAAAAGAGAGAGGTAAAGAGAAGTTTCAAAGAGAGAGAGATAGAGAAAGAGAGGTTTTAGAGAGAGAGAGAGAGAAGTTTTAAAGAGAATAAGAGAGAGAGATTGAGAAAAGTTTTAGAGAAAACAAGAGAGAGAGAAAGAAGTTTGAGGGATTAAGAAAGAGAAAAAGAAGTTTTAGAGAGAGATAGAGTAGCTTCAGAGAGAAAAAGAGAAGGGAAAGAGAGAAGGATACAGAGAGATAAAGAAGTTTCATAGGGAATGAGAGAGAGGAAAAGGAAGAGAGAGGGAGAGGGGGGAGAGAAAGGGATAGAGGGAAGTTTTAGAGAGGGCGAGAATGAGAAAGTGAGAGGGAAAGAGATATAAAAGTTCTAGAGAGAGGGAGAGAAGTTCTAGAGAGAGAGACGGAGAGAAAGAGAAATTTTTGGAAGAAAAGAAGATTGAGAGAGAGAAAGGGAGTAAGTGGGAGAAAGGAGAAGCTGCAGTGAGATAGATATATAGAGAGAGAAGTTTTACAGAAGGCAAGAGAGAGAAAGAGAAGTTTTAGGGAGTGAAAGACATTGAGTGAGAGAGAGAAGTTTCAGAGAGAAGAGAGTGTATAAGTGAGCAAGAAGTATTACAAAAAGTGAGAGTGAGAGAGAGATGTAGTAGATAGAGTGTTCCAGAGGGGGAGAGAGAAAGAGTGTGTGAGAGAGAGAGTGAGAGAAGTTTTAGAGAGAGCTAGAGACATGTAGAGAAAGAAGTTTTAAAGAAAAAAGAGAGAGAAGGGGAAGTTTAAGAGAAAAAGAGAGAGACTGAGTGAGAAGTTTTATAGAGAGAGTCAATGATAGAAGTTCTAGAGAGACCAAGAGAGAGACAAATAGAGAGAAGTTTCAACAAGAGGAAAAAGGAGAAAGAGAGAAAGGAGGCTTTAGAGAGAGAGAGAAGTTTTAGAGAGACTATTAGACAGACAGAGAGACACAGAGAAAAGTTTCTAAGAGAGTGAGAGAGAAAGAGAGGAGTTTCAGCAAGTGAGAGAGCAAAACAGAAGTTTGAGAGAGAGACAAAGTAGTTTTACAAAGAAAAAGAGAGAGTGAGAGAAAGAGCAGAGAGAGAAGTTTCATGGAGAGCCAAAGAGAGAGAGAAAGGAAAAGGGAAGAGAGAGGGAGAGGGAGGGGGAGCGAGAGAGAGAGAGTGATAGAGGGAAATTTTAGAGAGAGCAAGAATGAGAAAGGGTGAGGGAAAGAGATATAAAAGTTCTAGAGAGAGTTAGAGAGAAGTAGAGAAAAAGAAGTTTCTAGGAGAAGAGGACAGTGAGAGAGAGAAAGAGATAAAGAGAAGTTTTAGAGAGAGAAAGAGAAGGAGAGAGAAGTTCTAGAGAGAGCAAGAGAGAGAGAGAGAGAAAGGAAGTTTTAGTGAGAGAGAGAGAGAGAGAAACAAAGAGAGAAGTTTTAGAAAAAGAAAGAAAGTGGATGATAGAATGAAGTTATAGAACAAAAGAAAAAGAGATAGAGAAATTCTAGAGAGAGAAGTTTAAGTGAGAGAGAGAGGCAAAAAGAGAGAAAGAAGGAAAGGGAAGCCTTAGAGAGAAGTTTTAAAGGGAGAGAGAGAAATAAGTTTCAGAGAGACTAACAAAGAAAGACAGGCAGAAGTTCTAGAGAGAGCAAGAGAGAGAAAGGGAGAGGGAGAGAAGTTTAAGAGAGAGTGAAAGAGTAATTTTTAAGAGAGAAAGGGAGTGATTGGGAAAGAGTAAGAAAGAGAAGTTTCAGAAGAGTGGGGGAAGTTTTCAAGAGAGAGGGAGAGTGATTTCAAAGAGAGAGAGAGAAGTTTTACAAAGAGAGAGATGTGAGTGAGAAAGTGTAGGAGAGTTAAACAAGTGAGTGACTGAGCAAGAGAAAGAGAGAGAAGTTTTAGAGAAAGTAATGGTGAGAGAGAACAATCAAGAGATGTTTAAGAGAGAGTTAGAGACAAAGAGAGAAAGATGCTTCAGAGATACCAAACGAGAGAGAAAGGGAAGTTTAAGAGAAAAGGAGAGAGAATGAGTTAGAGAAGTTTTATGGAGAGAATGAGTTAGAGAAGTTTTATGGAGAGAATGAGTGAGAGAAGTTCTAGAGAGGCCAAGAGAGAGAGATAAACAAAAGTTTCAAGAGAGAGAGAGAGAGAGAGAGAGAGAGAGAGAGAGAGAGAGAGAGAGACAAAGAAAAGTTTCAAAGAGAGTGAGAGAGAAAGAGAGAAGTTTCAAGGAGCAAGAAAGCAAAAAAGAAGCTTTTAGAGAGAGAGAGAGAGAGACAAAGTAGTGTTGGAGAGAAAAAAAGATAGTGATAGAGAAAGAGACATAGAAAGAGATGTTTCATAGAGAGTGAAAGTGAGAAGATATAGAGAGAGTGACAAAGAGGGAGAAAGAGAAGATTTAGAGAAAGAGTGAGAGAGAAAGAGAGAGGGAGAGAGAGAAGTGTAAGATCAAGAAAGAGTGAGTGAGCAAGAAGTATTAGAGAAAGCACAAAAGAGAGAAAGAAGTTTCAAAGAGAGCCATAGTGACAAAGGGAGAGAGAAGTTTTAAAGAAAGCCATAGAGAGGTAGAGAGAGAAAAGTTTTAGAGAGAAAGTGGGGGACAAAGTATTACAAAGAGGGGGAGAGAGTGTGTGAGTGTTTGCATTGCAGAGAACAAGTGATGTTTAAGAAAGAACTTGAGAGAGAGAGAGGGATATAGGAAGTTTTCAAAGAGAGCAAGAATAAGAGAAGGAGAGAGAAAGAGTTATAAGAGCTCCAAAGAAAGTGAGAGAGAAGTTTTAGAGAGAGAAAAAGAGAAGTTTTTGGGAGAAAAGGAGAGTGATAGAGAGAAAAGTTTTAGAGAGACAAGGGGAGAGAGAGAAAAAGAAGAAAGAGAAGTTTAGAGAGAGAAAGAGAGTGAGTGAGAGAAAGAGTAAAACAGAGTAGCAGACAGAGTATTACTGAGATGGAGAAAGAGAGAGAAGTTTAGAGAGAGCCAGACATAGAGTGTGTGATGGAGGGAGAGAGAATGAGATCTATCAAGGGGAAAGAGAGAGAAGTTTCAAAGAGAACCAAACCGAGTGTGTATGTGATGGAGGGAGAGAGACTGAGAGGGAAAGAGAGAGATAGAGAGTGCTAGACAAAGTGTTGTAGATAGAGAGACATAGAAAGAGAGAGAGAAGTTTTAGAGAGAGCAACAAAGAAGGGGAAAGAGATAGAAGTTTTAGAGAGAGCAACAAAGAATGGGAGAGAGAGAGAAGTTTTAGAGAGAGCAACAAAGAATGGGAGAGAGAGAGAAGTTTTAGAGATAGAAAGAGAGATAGGGAAGTTTTAGAGAGAAAAGTGTGAGTGAGAGAAAGGGAAAGAGAGAGAGACAAAGAGAGAAGACACAATGAGAAGGAGAAAGGGAGAAAGGAAAAGAGAGAGGGAGAGAGGGAGAGAGGAACAAAGAGAAAGAAAGATAGTGAACTTTTAGAGAGAGAAAGGGAGTGAGTGAGAGAGAGAGGAAGAGAGAAGTTTCGCAAAAGGCAAGAAAAAGAAGTTTCAAAGAGACTATGAGAGAGAGAGATATAAGGAGACAGAGAGAGGGAGACTGAAAGAGAGACAGAGAGAAAGAGAGTGAGTGAGAAAGGAAGAGAAAGAGGTAGAGAGAGAGGTTTTATGGAGAGAGTGAGTAAGAGAAGTTCTAAAGAGACCAAGAGAAAGAGATAGAGAGAATTCTTAGAGAAAGAGAGAAAAGTTTTAGAGAGATTGAGAGAGAGGTAGAGAGAAGTTTGAAACAAAGCAAGAGAGAAATAAAGAAGTTTCCAATTGTCAAAGATTAAAAAATAAGTTTGAGAGAGAGGGTAGTTTTAGTGAGAAAAAGAGAGAGAGAGAGAGAGAGAGAGAGAGAGAGAGAGAGAGAGAGAGAGAGGGGGAGAGAAAGAGGCAGAGAAGGAAAGAGAGATGATTCAGAGTATGCTATAGAGGGAGAGAGAGAAGTTTCAAAGAAAGTGAAAGAGAGAGAGAGAGAGAGAGAGAGAGAGAGAGAGCAAGAAACATCAGAGAAAGCAAGAGACAGAGAGAAGATTCAGAGAGAGATAGAGAAAGGGAGATAGAATTTTAGGTAGTGAAAGAGAGAGGGAGAGAGATGTTTTGGGAAGAGAGTGACAGACAAAGTGTTGCAGAGAGGGAGAGAGTGTTGTCACGACGTCTGCGTGACGTAGGTAGAAGAAAAACAATCAAGTTTATTGACATCAATCATCAAGTTTATTTACACAAATATGTTTTAAAGAAAGCTTGGAGTAGCCACCGATCTAAATTCTTGGTGAGATTGGACACCTTAAAAGAATGGTCTGCATTCATTTTTAAAATGGATTCGGGGGTTGGTTACATGTAAGGAAGGTATTAGCACCCTTACAATGCCCTTTCGGTACCATTTGTTGAAGTTCTCAAGAATCTTAGAAGGAAGGCGCAAGAAAGAAGAAAGAAAGAAAACTCAGAACTCCTAAATGTGAAAGTTCTGAAATGTAAATCTGATTCAAATGAATTAATCTACAAATGATGTAGCTGAGATTACAATTTATAGACTAAGAGTCAATTATTGAATTACACTAATGTCCCTAAGTAATAAACTGAAGACAAGATTAATAGAGCAAAATCATAACCACACGAGACTCCTACTGCACCTGCACCCACCAAGACAAGCAGCCTTATCTCTAACATCCCCCCTCAAGATCAGTGGCATGACTTGGAAGAGGAATGACACTGAGCTTGTCTGTAAGTTGAAGAAACCTTGAAGTTGAGACTGCCTTGGTGAGGATATCTGCTGTTTGATCAAGAGACGGAATATGATAGACTTCAATTTCTTTATTGTTAACCTTTTCACGAACAAAATAAAGATCTAGTTCAATATGCTTAGTCTTTGAATGAAGGACCAGATTTGCTGACAAGCTAACTGTGCTCATATTGTCACAATATATTCTAGGAACTTTTGGTAGTTGAATGCTGAGTTCTTTGAGTAAAGACTGCAGCCAAGCCAATTCTGCCACTGCACTTGCAAGACTCCTATATTCAGCTTCAGTACTTGATCTAGACACTGTTGCTTGCTTTTTAGATGACCAAGAAACGAGATTAGGGCCAAGATAAACACAAAAACCTGAGGTGCTGCGCCTATCATCAATGTCTGACGCCCAATCAGCATCACAAAAGGTAGTGAGCTCAAGAGCAGATGATCTTTGGAGAACTAAAGCATGACATATGGTGCCTGCTAGATACCTCAGTATTCATTTAACCAACTTCCAATGTACATCCGTAGGGCAATGCATAAACTGACAAGCTTTGTTCACACTATATGATAATTCTGGTCTAGTAATGGTAATATATTGTAATGCTCCCACAAGAGATCTGTATGCAGCTTGATCAGAAATAGGAGAACCACTACTAGCTGAGATATGTGGTGTTGAGACCATAGGAGAGGGCATAGACTTCGTACCTTGCATACCAGCTCTAGCAAGAAGATCCTTAATGTATTTGGACTGAGATAAGTATATTGCACCAGCAGAACTGTAAGTAACTTCAATACCTAAGAAGTATTTATGTTTCCCAAGATCCTTTAATGAGAACTTTGCATTCAGTTGATCAATCAAGTACTGAACCAAAGTTGGTGAGGATCCAGTAATCAAAATATCATCCACATAGACTAAAACATAGAGAGAATGATGAGAAGTAACCTGAAGAAACAAGGAAGAATCACATTTTTCCTTGGTAAAACCAAGATCAAGTAAAGCTTCAGACAATTTTTGAAACCATGCACGAGGAGCTTGCTTAAGGCCATACAGAGCCTTATGAAGCTTGCAAACTTGAGATGAGTCAGCTGATTCATATCCAGGAGGCTGCAGCATCTATACATCTTCATTCAAATCACCATTTAAAAAGGCATTATTAACATCTATTTGATGGATGTTCCACCCTTTTGATAAGGCCAAAGTGAGAAGAACCCGAATTGTGACTGGTTTTACTACTGGACTGAAAACTTCATGAAAATCAACTCCTGCCTCCTGATTATACTCTTTTGCAACTAATCTTGCTTTATATTTGTTGACAGTGCCATCTGGATTTTCTTTAACTTTAAACACCCATTTGCACCCTATAGGCCTCCTATCTTTGGGTAAAGCTTCTAAACTCCATGTCTTGTTGCTCATGAGTGCTGCATACTCAAGATCCATGGCACACTTCTATTCTGGTATATTAAGAGCTTCTTCAACAGTTTGAGGCTCTCTAGAGACAGTAAGTGCTGTTGGTATAGTTCCTCTTGCTTTGCTACTAGTCACCATTGAGTGATTGTTTGAATTGAGTGCCCTTGCTTTGCTACGGGTCACCATTGGGTGGACATTTTGAGGCAAACATTGAGGAACTTCAAATTCTGCAGAGGGACCTGAAATATGTTGCAAAGAATCCATAATATTGGTATTATTAGCAAGTGCAAATGAGTTATTTGTTTGTTCAGCAAATGCATTGGTATTCTGAGTATGTCTTGCATTAAAGAATGATGGAATAGGAGGTATGGCTGAAGGTGGAGGAGAAACAAAATGTGATTTGTTACTGGAGAGTGACTACTGTGAGGAACCCTTGCTGTTCTTGAATGGAAAACTACTTTCATCAAATATGACATCTCTAGATATAATTGTTTTCCCATCAGGATGTAGACGCTTGTATCCTTTGTGTGCTGGACTATAACCAAGGAAAGTGCATTCAATGGATTTGAACTGAAACTTGGGATTATTGTAGGGCCTTAGGTTAGGATAGGCTGCACACCCAAAGACTTTAAGAGAAGAATAATAAGGTTTGATTTTGTACAAGGTTTCAAAAGGAGTAGAACCATTTAGGACTGGTGTGGGTAGTCTATTAATGAGATACACAGCTGTGCGAAAAGCTTCAGTCCAAAATGAACTAGGTAAAGATGATTGGTGAAGCAAGGCTAGTCCAGTCTCAGTTATATGTCTATGTTTTCTTTCTGCAAGCCCATTTTGTTCATGTGTATAAGGACATGAAACACGATGAACTATCCCTTGGTCTTTCAAATATTCAGTGAAAGCTCTAAACTCTCCTCCCCAATCAGTTTGTAAGGCAAGGATTTTATGGTTGGTTTGAAGTTCTACTTGTTTCTTGAAATGAATAAAGGTCTGTAATGCATCAGACTTGCTTTTGAGAAAGTAAATCCATGTGTAATGGGTAAAGGTATCTACAAAATGTATGTAATATCTATGTCCCTCTTTTGACAGCATAGGTGCTGGTCCCCACAAATCAAAATGAATTAGTTGAAGAGGTTTTGAGTATTCTGTTTGAGAAGAGGCAAAAGAAAATTTATGTAATTTACTAAGGCAGCAAGATGAACAAAAGGAAAGCTCTTTATTTGGTATTCTTATGTTACAAGAAGTGAGTACATTCTTGACAGTTTGTGCAGAAGCATGGCCCAATCTAACATGCCGTTTGTCTAACTCAGAACAAGAATTTAACAAAGAAGAAGTATGGGAACTATGTATAGCAGGTGAAGTAATATTTGGTGACTGAGTTGTTGACACCTTTGCATTGATATATGGTCCTTTTTCAATACGAAATTCATCAAAGACATACAAGCCTTTTCTAACAGTCCCCTTCAAAAGTATTTGATGAGTATCCTGAGATTTAACATAACAAGAGTCAGGATGGAACTCAAATTAGACATAATTGTCTTTTCCAAACTGAGAAACACTCACAAGGTTTTTAGTAATATTTGGAACATGAAGAAGTGAGTTTAGGTGAAGATTTTGATTAGAAAAGCAAGACTTAATCTGAGAATTACCAATGTTTTTAATGAACAAACCTGAGCCATTAACAATGTGCACCTTCTCCTTTCCATTATATGGAGTCTTCTGCACAATGTTAGAGGCATCCACTGTCACATGATTAGTGGCCCTAGAATCAGGATACCATTCTTGATCAATGCCATTGCTGCTGCTATTAGAAGTGAGCATTGCATAGGGTGTGTTTCTGACACTGCCATTGGTGCCATTGGCTATCTTGCTGAAGTGGCTAGGCACTTGAGCTGGTCCTTGAAAACTTTCATCAAATCTGTGATAACAACTCCAGGACTGATGTCCAAATCTCCCACATAATTGACATTGAATATTGCTTTTATCAGAAAACCTTCCATTCCTACCAGCAAACCGCCCATTGTTGTAACTCCCTTTGCCTCTGAAAAAGTTTCCTCTACCTCCAAACATTCCTCTATTTGCATACTGACCAGGGAAACTTTGATAACCACTTCGGTTCACATTGTAATTCTGAGGATGTGTAGCAAGATTCACTGTCATAGCTTCTACTTCTTTATGATGCTTCTCAATTCTATTTTCTTGTGCAAGCAATAATGCTTCAATCTCTTCTACTGAATACAGATCAGTTCTAGAAATAATGGATGTAACAAAACCATCATATTCTGAGGAAAGACCATCAAGAATTACCTCTATATGGTCACTTTCTGTAATTGCATGTCCAACTGAAGCCAAAGAATCAACAAGATTCTTGATCTTTAAAAGATAATCAGTGGCTGTCATGGATCCCTTCTTCATAGTCTGTAGCTGCGCCTTGAATTGCATGATCTTTGCCTTTGTATGAGAAGCAAAGAAAGTTTCCACCTTTTCCCAGACCTGGTACGAGTATTCACATCCCACCATTCTTGTAAGAATGTTTTCTGACATTGTTGACAGCAGCCAATATAGCAAGAGCTGATCTTGCTTCTTCCAAAGAACATACTGCTGACTCAAGATCCCAAGAACTCTTCCTTGCTCATCTATTGCAAATCTTGATGGCACTTCTTGACCACCACTGATGTATTTCTCTAGTTCATGCCCTCTGATGGCTGCAAGAACTTGTTGTTTCCAGAGTAGATAGGAATTGCTGTCTAACTTCACAGAAATAGAATGACTAAAAGAAACTAGTGAAGCATTCAAAGATGCTAAAGAAAACGTGTTCATATTCTCTCCCATTGGATCAAAGCTCTGATACCATGTTGAAGTTCTTAAGAATCTTAGAAGGAAGGCGCAAGAAAGAAGAAAGAAAGAAAACTCAGAACTCCTAGATGTGAAAGTTCTGAAATGTAAATCTGATTCAAATGAATTAATCTACAAATGATGTAGCTGAGATTACAATTTATAGACTAAGACTCAATTACTGAATTACACTAATGTCCCTAAGTAATAAACTGAAGACAAGATTAATAGAGCAAAATCAGAACCACACGAGACTCCTACTGCACCTGCACCCATCAAGACAAGCAGCCTTATCTCTAACACCATTTAATTTTATGCCACTTATAGTTGCCATGAATTTTGTCTATGCTTCCTTACTAGAGAAAATTAATGTGAAGATTTTTTATTGTAAATATTTTAAGGAAATAGGCTTATCCTATACAGGTGGGGGCCTAATTCAAGCTCATGGGAAGAAATGCATTCACCTTTAGTTTCTATGACCTTTTTTAATAAAAACATTGATTTTGGTGGGAAATTTGATAAGAAATATAGGTGTAGACTCATTCCTATTCAAGTGGGAACCTAATTAAGTTACAAGAAGAAATGCCTTTGCCTTTGCTTCTTGAAATTTATTTTTAAAAAGCTTATTGGGGTAGTTTTTTGCAAAAATAAATTGAAATATGCCATTCCTCTTTAGTTGAGGCCGTTACAAGTCATAAAAATAAATGCCTTCACCTTTACTCTTATAACTTTAAAAGAGAAATTATTTTGCAAAAGGATAGTATTTAAAGGAAAAGTTCTCATGCTTATTTTTATTTTCCCTTACTTTGCTTGTTTATTTATTCCATTTATCAAATTTGAGGATGGAATGTGTGACATCATGCATAAATAGAGAGACAAAATCAATGATGCACCCAAGATGCCATGAAACAAGACATCTAGTATGTAGTTCTACTCAAAAAAAAAATTATACACGGTCGAGTTTTATCAACTCAGCGAGTTGACTCAGTGTGTTCATCCAAGTTTAATGAGTCAGCTCAATGTGCTGATCAATATGGTTACACAAGTTCAGCCAATTACAAATTGTGCACAGTGACATGCATTAAAGAATAGTGATATGCAAACTAATTTCAGCTTCTATTCATGCGAGAACAAGGATAAACATGCCAAAACTCAGCAATAGGCACACAACAAGCACGGTCAAAGCTCATTCAGCCAACATCCACACAATGCATGCCACAACTCAGCAAATTACACATAGCAAGTAGGGCCAAAGCAAGAAGAATGAGTTATAGACACAACTTATCAAGAACCAATAGTTGCACGAAAGCTAAGAGGATCCAAACTCAATCCCATTCATGAAAATACAGAACCGAAGCAAACCAAAATAGGGAGCAAGGCATAGCTCTAGTCCTCAGTGCAACTTCTCCTCCTTGTCCTTTCGTGCAGCAGTCTTTTGGGTGTCTATCCCTCTTTGTTGTCTAGCTTGTTGTACAGAGGCTTCACGGCATTCCTTTGGGTGCAATACCTAAGCTTCTTGAGGGTCTTAGGTGGGAAAAGGAACTTGGTTCATCTTGTATGTGTGCACTCTATTTTTGTGCTATTGGATAGGGGAATGATCTCTTCAAGTGCTCTCAGATGGAAGAAACTCTCTGCTGATGATGGAATTTCTATATGGCGATGAAGTCCCACATTGGTTAGGTAGGGAGGTCTTGGGTGTTATATATATGGGTTCGCAAACCTCCCCTTACAATCTAGCTTTTGAGGTGGAGTTAGGTGGGTTCATATCATATGGTATCAGAGCCTACTCTACTCTGGTCGATGTGGGCCATGGATCCTGGTTCTCTGTACAAGGATGTACAGTCTAAAGGGGTCGGGAATGATGAAGTCCCACATTGGTTAGGTAGGGAGGTCTTGGGTGTTATATATATGGGTTCGCAAACCTCCCCTTACAAGCTAGCTTTTGAGGTGGAGTTAGGTGGGTTCATATCATATGGAGTCCCCTAGAGGAGGAACTCTCTTTTTATAGCCAAAGTAGGGGCTAGTTTTCCTCCACCTAAGGGTCACCACCCACCTACAAGTTAGCGTCACTCCTTGCTACCTTCTCTGCTGTCTGTTCTACACATTTTCGGCGCCTACCTTCTCTTACATTACAAACTGCCACTCTACTATTGTCTTACTATGGCATGAAGGCTCGGTCTCCATTCTGCAAGTTGCCGCAGCTTGTCTCTGCTGTCCTTGCTGCTGTGGTAGCTAGTATAGCTTGTAGAGTGGTGACACATGTTCCATCACCAATGCAAGTGGCTATCTTCTCCTCCTACTTGGCCATGCTCCTCTTTATGGGATAGTAGCTGCTGAAAATTGATGAAGATGGTGGAGAGCTACGGCTCACTCATGGAACCACTATCTTGTTTGATCTTAAGGAGAAACCTAAGGGGAACTAGCCTCAGAAAAAAAGAGGGCTTCTTGCAAAGGGAGGCTAGGTTGGAGGGAAATGAGCATAAAAGGGGGAGTCAGTTCTTCGCAAAAGAACCAAATTCCTCCTTTGCATACATTTTTTATTTTAATAATTTTTATCATTATTATATTATTATATTATATTATTAGTTAAAATTTTCATTTCTTTTTTCTTCTCTTTTTCGTTATTTTATTTTATTTTATTATTATTATTATCATTTGTTACTTTACTTGAAAATCCAATACAACTTATTTTGGATTTTAGACAAAATTTGGTGTCTACAAGTGTGCTTGTGTTGGCAGGAGAGGGAGAAAGAGAGAAAAAGGAAAGGAAACCTTTAGAGAGAAGTTTTAGAGAGAGAAACAAAAAGAGAGAGACAAATAAGTTTTAGAGAGACTGATAAGAGAGACAAGGAGAAGTTCTAGACACAGCAAAAGAGTGATGTTTCAGAGAGAGCATGAGAGAGAGAGAGAGAGAGAGAGAGAGAGAGAGAGAGAAGCTTTTAGAGAGAAGGCAAGGGATAGAAGTTTTAGAGAGAGTGAGGGAGTAGTTTCTGAGAGATAAAGAAAGTAATTGGGAAAGAGTGAGAGATAGAAGTTTTGGAGAGAGTGTGAGAGAGAATTTCAAGAGAGAGGGAGACTGATTTCAAAGAGAGAGAGAAGTTTTAGAGAGAGAAAGATGTGAGTGAGAGAGAGTGTGAAAGCAAGCAAGCGAGCGATAGAGGGAAAGAAGCAACCAAGAAGTACCAGAGAAAGTGAGAGTGAGAGAGGAAATAGTAAATAGAGTATGCCAAAGAGGGAGAGATAGAGAGAGTATGTGTGAGAGAGAGAAAGCAAGAGGTGTTTTAGCAGGAGCTAGAGATAGAGAGAAAGCAGCTTCAGAGAGATCAAAAGAGAGAGAAAGGGAAGTTTAAGAGAAAAAGAGGGAGATTGAGTGAGAGAAGTTTTATGGAGAAAGTCAATGAGAGAAGTTCTAGAGAGACCAAGAGAGAGAGATAAAGAGAAGTTTAAAAGAGAGAAAGAGAGAAAGGAAGGATTTAGAGAGAGAGAGAGAGAGAGAGGGAGAGAGAGAGAAGTTTCAGAGAGACTAAGAGAGGGAGACAAAGAAAAGTTTTAGAGAGAGTGAGAGAGAAGGAGAGAAGTTTCAAGGAGTGAGAGAGCAAATAGAAGTTTGAGAGAGAGACAGTAGTTTTAGAGAGAATAAGAGAAAGAGACACGAAAAAAGAAGTTTCATAGAGAGCAAGAGAGAGGGAGAGGGAGAGGGAGAGAGAGAGAGAAGATTTAGAGAGAACAATAGAGAGAGTGAGAGAGAGAAGTATTAGAGAAACAGAGAGGGAGAGACAGAGAGAGAGAAAGGGAGAGAGGGAAAAGTGTCAGATGGAGAGAGAGTAAGTGAGCGGTCAAAGAAAGCATAAAAGAGAGAGAGAGAAGTTTCAAATAGAGCCTGAGAGACAAAGGGGGAGAGAAGTTTTAGAGAAAGCCACAAAGAGGTAGGGAGAGAGAAGTTTTAGAGAGAAGGGTAGACAAAGTGTTGCATAGAGGGAAAGAGAGAGGGATAGAGGAAGCTTTTAGAGAAAGCAAGAATGAGTGAGGGAGAGAGAAAGGGAGGAAGAGATATAAAAGTTTTAGAGAAAGTGAGAGAGAAGCTTTAGAGGGAGAGAAAGAGAGAAAGAGAATTTTCTAGGAAAAAGAAGAGTGAGAGAAAGAGTGAAAGAGAAGTTTTAGAGAAAGAAAGAGAGTGAGTGATAGAAAAAAGAGAGAGAAGTTCTAGAGAAAGCAAGAGAGAGAATTGGGAAGTTTTAGTGAGAGAGAGAAATAGAGAGAGAAAATTCAAAGAGGGTGAGAGAGAGAGAGAGAGAAGTTCTAGAGAGTGAAAGATAGGTAGTGAGGCAAAGGAGTTTAAGAGAGAAAGAGAAAGGGAGAGAAGTTCTAGAGAGAGTGAGAGAGAGAGGCAGTGAGAGAAAGAGAGTGAATAAGAGAGAGAAAAGTTTTAAAGAGAAAGAGATAGAGGTAGTGAAGTTCTAGAGAGACCAAGAGAGATAGAAAGAGAGAAAGATAAGATTCATAGAGAGAAAGAGTTAGTGAGAGAGAAAAGTTTCAAAGAGAGAGAGAGAGACAAACAAACAAAAAGATATATAGATAGAGAAGTTTTAGAGACAAATAGAGCATGTGAGAGAGTGTGTATGTATGCATTAAAAGGGGAGAGAGAGAGAGAGAGAGAGAGAGAGAGAGAGGGAGAGAGAAAAAGAGAGAGAAGTTTTAGAGAGAGCTAGATAGAGTGTGTGTTTGTGTGTATTGAAAGGAGAGAAAGAGAAGTCTTAGAGAGAGAAAAAGAGTGAGTTAGAGACAGAGGGAGAGAGAATTTTGTGACAAAAGACAAGAGAGTAGTTTCAAAGAGACCATGATAGAGAGAGATAAAGAGAGACAAAGAGAGAGGGATAGTAAGTGAGAGAGAAAGAGAGACAAAGAAGTTTTAGAGAGATAGAGAAAGTGTATGAGGGAGAGAGAGAGAGAGAGAGAGAGAGAGAGAGAATGAGTGAGAGAAATTTTACGAAGAGAGTGAGCAAGAGAAGTTCTGGAGAGACCCCTCAAGAGATAAAGAGAAGTTTCATAGAGAGAGATAGAGAGAGAAGTTTCAAAGAGACTTAGAAAGAGAGGCATAGAAAAGTTTCAAAGAGAGCAAGAGAGAAATAGAGAAGTTTTAGGTGGTGAGAGAACAAAAAGACATTTGAGAGAGAGAATAGTTTTAAAGAGATAGAGAGACACAGAGAGAAGTTTTATAAAGAGTGAGAGATAGAGAAGGAGAAGGATAGAGAAAGGATTCAAAGAGAGTGACAGAGAGGGGAAGAGTGAATTTTTAGAGAGAGCAATAGAGAGAAAGAGAGAGGAGAGGGAGAGGGAGAGAGAGAGTGAGTGAGAAGTATCAGGGAGAGCAAGAGATAGAGACAAAGATAGAGATAGAGACAAAGAGATGTTTCAGAGAGAGTTGGAGAGAAAGAGAAGTTTCAAAGAGAGCTAGAGAAAGAGGAAGAGAGAAGTTTAAGGGATTTCAAAGAGAGCTGGAGAAAGAGAGAAGTTTTAGAGAGAGCTAGAGAAAGAGGGTGAGAGAAGTTTTAAGGACAGCCATAGAGAAGGGCAGAGAGGGAGGTAGATAAAGTGTTGCAGAGAGAGAGAGAGATAGAAAGATAAAGAGAGAGGGAGAAGTTCTAGAGAGAGCAAGAAAAGGAGGAGAAATTTTGCAGAGAGCGAGAAACAATGAGGGAGAGAAGTTTCAAAGAGAGCAAGAAAGTAGATTTGAAAGAGAAGAGAGTGATTGAGAAAGAGTGAGAGAGAAGTTTTAGAGAGAGAAAGGTAGAGTGAGAGAGAGTGAGCAAATGAGAGAGAGAGGGAGAGAGAGAGAGTGTGTGTGAGAGAGAGTGAGTGAAAAGTATCAAAGAAAGTGAGAGTGTGAGAGAGAGTAGTAGACAAAGTGTTCTGAAGAGGGAGAGAGAGTGTGTGGGAGAGAGAGAGTGAGATAAGTTATCGAGAGAGCTAGAGATAGAGAGAGAAAGAAGCTTCAAAGAGACCAAAAGAGAGAGAATGGGAAGTTTAAGAGAAAAAGAGACAAAATGAGTGAGAGAAGTTTTATGGAGAGAGTGAGTGAGAGAAGTTCTAGAGAGACCAGTAGGGAGAGATAGAGAGAAATTTCAAAGAGAATGAAAGGGAGAGAAAGGGAAACTTTAGAGAAAGAGAATAAGTGAAAGAAGTTCTAGAGAGACCAAGAGAGAGAGAGACAAAGAGAACTTTCAAAGAGAGAGAGTGGGAGATAGAGAGAAAGGAAGGGTTGGGAGAGAGAGAGAAGTTTCAGAGAGACTAAGAGAGAGATAAAGAAGAGTTATATAGTAAGATAGAAACAGAGAAGTTTTAGGGAGTAAAAGCAAAAAAGAAGTATGAGAGAGAGACAGAGTAGTTTTTGAGAGAGAAAGAGATAGAGAGAGAAGTTTCATAGAAATTGAGAGAAAGGGCAAGGGAGAGGGAGAAAGAGAGGGAAAGGGATAGAGAGACAGATGAGAGAGAGAGTGAGAGAGTGAGGGAGAGAGAAAAGATTCAAAGAGAATGACAAAGAGGGAGAAAGAGAAGTTTCAAAGAGAGCAATACAGAGAAAGAGGGAGAGGAAGAAAGAGAAGTGTCAAAGTGAGAAAGAGAAGTTTCAAAGAGAGCAATACAGAGAAAGAGGGAGAGGAAGAAAGAGAAGTGTCAAAGTGAGAAAGAGAGAGAGTGACTAGGATGTATCAAAGAAAACATGAAAGAGAGACAGAGAGAGAAGTTTCAGCAAGAGCCAGAGAGATAAAGGGAGAGAGAAGTTGTAGAGAAAGCCATATAAAGGGAAGGGAGAGAAGTTTCAAAGAGACCACAAGAGAGAGAGAGAGAGAGAGAGAAAGATAGATAAAGACAAAGAGATAGGGAGAGAGAAAGATAGATAAAGACAAAGAGATAGGGAGAGTGGATGAGAGAGAAAGAGAGTGAGGGAGAGAGAGAAAGAGAAGGAGAGGGCACGAATGATTAAGAGAAGTTTTACAGAGAGAGTGAGCGAGAGAAGTTCTAGAGAGAACTAAAGAGAGAGATGGAGAGAAGTTTCAGAAAGACTAAGAGAGAGAGGTAGAGAGAAGTTTCGAGAAGGCAAGAGAGAAATAGATAAGTTTTAGGGAGTGAGAGGGCAAAAAAGAAGTTTAAGAGAGAGTAGTTTTGGAGAGAGAGATAGAGAGAGAAAGAGAAAGGAGTTTCATAAAGTGCAAGGGACAGAAAGGAAAAAGGGGAGAGAGAGAAGGTTCAAGAGAGTGATAGAGAGGGAGATAGAGAGAAGTTTTAGAGAGAGCAACAGAGAGAGAGAGGGAGAGCGAGAGGGAGAGAGAGGGTGAGTGAGAAGTATTAGAAAAACCATAAGAGAGAGAGGTTTTAAAGAGAACTTAAGAGAGAGAGAGAGAGGGAGAGGGAGAGAGAGGGTGAGTGAGAAGTATTAGAAAAACCATGAGAGAGAGAGATTTTAAAGAGAACTTAAGAGAGAGAGAGAGAGAGAAGTTTTAGAGAGAGTCAGAGAGAGGGATAGAGAAGTTTTAAAGAGAGAGTGGTAGAAAAGGTGCTATAGAGAGGGAAAGAGAAAGTTTGTGTGTGTCTCTAGGTTGAAGGGAGGGGAGAGAGAGAAAGAGAGAAAGGGAAGCCTTAGAGAGAAGTTGTAGAGAAAGAAAGAGAGAGGTAGAGAGGGAAGTTTTAGAGAAAGTGAGAAAGAGAAAGAAGTTCTAAGAGAGCGAGGGGAAGTTTCAAAGAGAGCAAGAGAGAAAGAGGAAGGAGAAGTTTTGCAAAGAGCAAGAAAGTAGATTTTAAGAAAGAGGGTGACTGAGAAAGAGAAGTTTTAGAGCGAGAGAGAGAAATTTTAAACAAAATAAGGGACAATGATTTCAAAGAAAGAGAGAGAGAAGTTTTGGAGAGAGAAAGATGAGAATGGAAGAGAATGGCGGAGTGAGAGAGCAAGTGAATGAGAGAAAGGTGACAGAATGAGAGAGAGAGTAAGTGGGCAAGAAGTATTAGAAAAAGTGAAAGTGAGAGAGAGTGTGTATAGTAGAAAAAGTGTGTGTATGAGAAAGAGAATGAGAGAAGTTTTAGAGAGAGCTAGAGATAGAGAGATAAAGAATCTTTAAGGAGACCAAAAGAAAGAGAAAGGGAAGTTTAAGAGAAAAAAAGAGAATGAGTGAGAGAAGTTTTATGGAGAGAGTGAGTGAGAGAAGTTCTAGAGAGAGCAAGAGAGATAGAGAGAAGTTTCAAAGAGAGAGAGAGAGAAGTTTCAAGAAGTGGGAGAGCAAAAAAGAAGTCTGATAGAGAGACCAAGTAGTTTTAGGGAGAGAAAAAGATAGAGAGAGAAAAGTTTCATGGAGAGTGAGAGAGAGAGAGAGGTAGAAGGGGAGAGAGAGAGAGAGAGAGCAAGATAGAGAAAGAAGATTTAGAGAGAGCAAGACACAGAGAGAGAGGGAGAAGGAGAGAGAAGTATCAAAGAAAGAGTAAGAGAGAGAGAGACACACACACACACACAATGAGAGGGAGAGTAAGAAGTATCAGAGCGAGGGAGAGAGAGAGTAACCAGGAAGTATAAAAGAAAGCATGAGTAAGAGAAAGGGAGGAAGAAATTTTAGAGAAACTCAAAGAGAGAGTGAGAAGTTTCAAAGAAAGGGAGGAGAGAGAGAAAGAGAGACAAGGAAAGAGAGAGAAAGAGAGAGAGTGAGAGAAGTTTAAGAGAGAAAGAGAGAAGTTCCAAAAAGAGGTAGAGCAAGATAGTGATAGAGATAGAGAGATAGAGAGAGATAGAAGTTCTTTGGAGAGAATGAGTGAGAGAAGTTCTTGAGAGGCATAGAGATAAAGAGAAAGAGAGAAAGGGATGATTTAGACAGAGAGAGAGAAGTTTAAAGAGATTGAGAAAGTGAGAGAGGGAAGTTTCAAAGAGAGCATGAGAGAGAGAAGTTTTAGAGAGAGAAAGAAGCTTCAAAGAGATCAAGTGAGAAGTTTTAGAGAGAGTGAGAAAGAGCAAGAGATAGAGACAAAGAGAGAAGTTTTAGAGAGACCAAAAAGGGGACATAAAGAGAGAGTAGTAAGAGAAATTTTGGTTAGAGTGTGAAAGAGAAGGGGAAAGAGATAGAGAAGTTTAAGAGAGGGCAAGATAGAGAGAGAAGGATTAGAGAAAGGGAGAAGTTTTGGAGAGAGTGTGAGAGAGAAAAGGAAGAGAACAAGGTTTTGGAGAGAGCAAGAAAGAGAAGTTCCAAAGAGAGAGAGAAAGGAAATTTTGGACATAGAGAGTAGTTTTAGAGGGAGAAAGAGAGAGTGTGGAAGGTAGTGTGTTATGGGGTCAAAGAGAGAGACACTAAGAGAAAGAAAGAGACGAGACAAAGGAGAGAGAGAGAAGTTTCTAAGAGACTTAGAGAGAGAGAGAGAAAGAGAAACATAGCAAGAGAAGTTTCACAAAGAGTTTGAGAGGTAATGGAGAGAAGTTTTAAAGAGAGTGAGCATGAGAGAGAGAGAGTAGTTTTAAGGAGATAGAGAGAGTGAGTGACAGAGAGTGAGGATGAGAGTATTGCAGGAGATAGAGAGAGTGAGTGACAGAGAGTGAGGATGAGAGTATTGCAGGAGAGAGAGTGTGTGTCTTGTTGAGAGTTGACAAGAGAGACAGAGCAAGACAAAGAGAGGAAGTTTGAAAGAGAGCGACAGATAGAGATATGAAGAGTGTGAGAGATAGAGACAGAGATAAAGAAGTTTTAAAGATAGAGATATAGAGAGAAGTTTCAAAGAGTGTGAGGGACAAAGACAGAGATAAAGAACTTTCAAACAGAGAGAAACAGACAAGAGAGAGGGAGTGAGAGCAAGAAGTTTCATAGAGAGAGAGATAAAAAGAAAGAAAGAAGCTTTTTGGAGAGCTAGAAAGAGAGAGAGAAGTTTTGGAGAGATGAAGGAAGAGGGAGAGAGATGTTTCAGAAAAAGAGGGAAGAAGTTTCATAGAGAGCAAGTGAGGGTGAGAGAGAGAAGTTTCAAAGAGAGTGACAAACAGAGAGGGAAAGCGAAGTTTCAAGGAGAAGGAGAGAGAGAAAAGTTTCCAAGAGAGTGATAGAGAGGGAGAGAAACCCATAGAAAAGAGAAGGAGAGAGAAAGAGAAGTTTTAGAAAGGAAGTAAGTAGTTTTAGAGTGCAAGAGTGTTACAAAGAGGGAGAGAGAACGCAAGAGAAATGGAGAGTGTGGGCTAGGGAGAGAAACGACAAAGAGAATGTATGTGTGTTAGGGAGGGAGAGAGTGCGAGACAGAAATAAAGATAGAAACATGTTAGAGAGAGAGCTGTAATGGGGAGGGAGAGAGAAAGACAAGTTTTAGATGAGGACAGAGAGAAAGAATGACATATAGGGGAGAGAGAGGACAAGTTTTAGAGAAAAAAGTAAGAGTTTTATAGAGAGAGAGAGACCAAGTAGAGAAGTTTTAGAGAGAGAGAGTATGTTGGAGAAAGAGAGAGAAAGAAGAGAGAGAGAGGGGGGAGAGAGATAGAGAAATAGAAGTTTCATAGGGAGCGAGAGGGTAAAGGAGTGAAGTTTTAGAGAGAACAAGAAAGAGAGACAAAAAGAAAGAAAGAAAAGTTTTATTATAGGGAGGCACAGAGAGAGATAGACAAAGTGTTAGGAAGAGAGAGAGACAAAGGGTGGTAGAGAGGGAGAGAAAGAAATAAGGGGAAGTTTTAGAGAGAGATAGAGAGAAGTTTCAAAGAGAATGTAAGGGAGAGAGGGAGAGAAAGAAATAAGGGGAAGTTTTAGAGAGAAATAGAGAGAAGTTTCAAAGAGAATGTAAGGGAGAGAGGGAGAGAAAGAAATAAGGGGAAGTTTTAGAGAGAAATAGAGAGAAGTTTCAAAGAGAATGTAAGGGAGAGAGGGAGAGAAGTTTCAAAGAGAGAGAGGGAAAGAGAAAGTGTTAGGAAGAGAGAGAAGGAGAGATAAAGAGAGACAAAGAGAGGAGAGACAAAAGTTTTAGAGAGAGTGAGAGCCAAAAAGAAGTTTTACAGATGGAGAAGGAGAAGGAGAGATAGAGAGAGAGACCTAGGTTGGTAGAGAGAAGGGGAGAGAGACAGAGAAAGAAATAAGGGGAAGTTATAGTGAGGGATTGAGAGAGAAGTTTCAAAGAGAGTGGGAAAGGGAGAGAGAGAGATGTTTCAAAGAGTGAGAAAGAGAAAGAGAAAGTGTTGGGAAGAGAGAGAGGGAGAAGGAGAAGCTTTAGAGAGAGTGTAGGCTAAAGAGAAGTTTTACAAAGGGAGAGAGACAAGGAAAGTGAGAGAGAGAGAGATAGTGACAAGGACAGAGACAAAGACATATAGATAGACATAGAGAGAGAGAGAAGTTTCATAGAGGACGAGAGAGGAGAAAGGAGTAAAGTTTTAAAGAGTACAAGAGAGAGAGAAAGAGAAAGAGAAGTCTTAAGGAGAGCAAGAGAGAGGGAGAGAGAGAAGTTTTAGAGAGAAAGATAAAGAAAAGTTTCAGAAAGAGAGAGTTTTTAGAGAGAGCAAGAGACAGAAAGAGAGAGAAGTTTGAGAGAGAGAGAAAGAGAAAGAGAGTGTGGGAGACAAAGAGGGGGGGAAAGAGAAAGAGAAGTTTTAGAAAAACAAAGAGTAGTTTTGAGTGTGAGAGTGTTACAAAGAGGGAGGAGTGAGAGAGAGAGAGAGAGAGAGAGAGAGAGAGAGAGAGAGGGAGTGAGAGTGAGAGAAGTTTTTAAGGGTAAGAGCAAGGGAGAGATAGAATGTTGGTAGGACATTAAGAGAGAGAAAAGGAGAGTGTGTGTTAGGGAGAGAGGGAAATAAAGGCAGTTTTAGAGAGAGAGAGAGGGAGAGGCAAGTTTTAGAGAGAAAGAGAGACAAAAATTTACAGAGAGAAAGTATGTTGAAGAAAGTAAGAGAGGGAAGTTTTAGTGAGAGTTTGTGTGTTGGACAGAGAAAGAGAGAGAAGAGAAAGCAAGGGGAAGAGAGAGAAACAAAAAGCATAGGTAAGAGAGAGGGAGAGAAATAGAGATATAGAGAAGGAGAGAGAAAAATTTTAAATAGAGTGAGAGATAGAGGGAAATTTCATAGAGGATGAGAGAGAGAGAAAGAGAGAGACAAAGATAGAGACATAGAGAGACACAAAGAGACAAACACAGAGAGAGAGATAAGTTTTGCAGAGAGCGTGAGAGGGTAAAGGAGTGAAGTTTTGGAGAGAGAGAGAGAGTGAGAGAAAAAAGGGGAGAGAAAGAAGGAGGGAGGTAGAGGTAGAGGTATTGAAAGTGTTGGGAGGGGAGGAGAGAGAGAGGGAGAGAGAAAGCGACATAGAGAGAGAGAGAGAGAGGAGGCTGAGAGAGAGATTGAGAAAGTCTTGTGCAGAGATAGAGAGAGATAGAGAGAGAAAGGGGGAGCGAGAACCTTTATAAAGATAGTCATAGATGTTGTCAAGAGAGATAAAGTGAAAGAGATATTTTAGAGAGAGAGAGAAAGGTGGCAGGAGAGAGAGAGAAAGTGAGTGAGTGAGAGAGATACGAACAAGAAGAGAGAGAAACTTAAAGGAGAGAGTGAGTAAAAGAGACAAAAAGAGAGAGAAGTTTTATAGAAAGAGTGACTGAGAGAAGTACTAAAGAGACACAAAGAGCGAGAGCAAGAGGTAAGAGGAAGTTTTAAAGAAAGACAAAGAGAGAAACTTCAAAGAATGAGAGAGAGATAGTGAAAAGTTTTAGAGAGAGCAAGTGAGACTAAGAGAGAGAGAGAGAGATAGACAGAGAGAGTGAGAGAGGGAGGGAGAGAGAAGTTTTGCAAAGGGCAGGAGAGAGAGGAGTTCGAAGGAGACTAAGAGACATAGAGACTGAGAAAGTGATAGAGAGCGACTACAATAGAGAGGCTGAGATAGCGATAAAAGGTGACAGAGAGAGAGACTAAGAGAGATAGAGACTGCATGAGAGAGTGAGAGAAGTTTTATAAGGAGAATGAGTGGGAGCATGAGTGAGAGAAGTTCAAGAGAGAAATAAAGAGACAAAGAAAGTGAGAAAGGGAAGTTTTAGAGAGAGACATAGAGATAGAGAGAGAAAGAGAGAGAGAAGTTTCAAAGAGACCAAGAAAGAGAGAGAGAGGGAAGTTTCTAAGAGATCGAGAGAGAGAAGTTTCAGATTGATCGAGGGGGAGAAAGAAAGAATTGTTTTACTAATTGTGAGAGAGAGAAGATTCTAAGAGAGCAAGAGATAGAGAGAGAGAAAAAGAAAGAAAGATAATTTTTAGAGCTAGAGAGATAGAGAGAGAGAGAGAAGTTTTAATGAGAGTGAGAGAGTGTGTGAGATAAAGAAAGTGAGGGTGAGAAGTTTCAAAGAAAGCAAGAGAGAGAAGTTTTAGGAAAAGCAAGAAAGAAAGACGAGAGAAGTTTTAGGAAGAGCAAGAAAGAATGATAAGTTTCAGAGAGACCAAGATAATGGGAGAGCGAAGTTTTAGAGCGAGAGAAAGAGAAGTTTTAAAGAGAGCTAGGAGTGAAATTTTTGAGAATGTGAGGGAGAGAAAGGAAGTTTTGAAGAGGGAGAGAGAGAGAGTCAAAGAGAGCAAGAGAAGTTCAAGAGAGACACAAAGAGAGAGAGAGAAGGAGAGCAAGGAATGTTTTGGAGAGAAAGAGCAAAGTTTGAGAGAGAGCAAGAGAGAGAGAAGGAAGTCTCTAAGAGACTAAGAGAAAAAAGGGGACAGGGAGAGGAAGAGAAAGAAGTTTCATATAGATTGAGAGAGAGAGAGAGAGAGAGAGAGAGAGAGAGGGAGGGAGGGAGAAAAAGAAGTTTTACAAAGTGAAAGGGAGTGAGTGAGAGAAACTGGTAGACAGAGTGTTGCAAAGAGATGAGGAGAGATATAGACAAAGCTTTGGGAGGAAAGAGAAAGGGAGAGCTAGAGAGAGAAAAGATAGGGAGAGAGGGGGAGATAGAGACACATACACACAGACACAGAGACACAGACTAGTTTCATAAAGAGCTTTAGAGACAGGGACAAGTTTGAGAGTAAGACAAAGAGAAAGAAAGAGATAGTGAGAGAGAGATAGAGAGAGACAGAGAGTCAAAGAAGTTTTATGAAAGGGAAGTTTTAGATAGAGAGGGACTGAGAGTACGAGAGAGATGGAGAGAAGTTTTAGAGATAATGAGAGAGAGAGAGAGAATAAGAGAGAAGTTTCAGAGAGAACGAGAGAGAGAAACACAGAGAGGGAAGTTTTAGAGATAGAGAGAGGGAGATACAGAGACAAAGAAGTTTCAAAGGGAGTGAGAGAGTGAGGTAGAGAAAGAGATAATTTGTGTGGCAAGAGTGAGTGAGAGAAATTCTAGAAAGACACAGAGAGGGAGAGAAAGAGAAAAAGAGATGTTTTATAGAGAGAGAATTTTCAAAGAGAATGAGTGAGATATAGAGAAGTTTCATAGAGTACTATAGAGAGACTGAGAGAGGATGTAGAGAAAGTGTTAGGAAGAGAGAGAAAGAGGGGAGTTTCAGAGAGACCAAGAGAAAGAGGCAAAGGGGTTTTGCAGAGAGTGAGAGAGCACAATTGAGAGAAGATTTTGAGAGCATAAGAGAGAGAGAGAGAGAGAGAGAGAGAGAGAGAGAGAGAGAGATAGAGATGTTTCAGAAAGAGAAAGATAGAGAAAGCAATACGACAAGTTTTGTGGAAAGAGAGTGAGAGAACAGAGAAAGAGCAAGTTTTGAGAGAGAGAGAGATGAGTTTTAGAGAGAGCTAAAAGAGAGAAAGAGGGAGATGTTTCAAGCAATCCAAGAGAGTGTGATAGAGAAGTTTTAGAGAGAGAGAGACAAAAAGACAAGGCGAGAGATAAGTTTTGTGGAGAGAGTATGTTAAAAAAGTTCTAGAGAGGCACCAAGAGAAAGAGAGAAAAGGATGTTTTAGAGAGAGGAAAGAGAATTTTAGATAGAGAGAAATACAGAGAAAAGTTTCAAAGAGACCAAGTGAGAGCCATAGTGAGAGAACTATTAGAGAGAGAAAGAGATTGAGAGAGAGAAAGTGGTAGACAAAGTGATGCAGAGAGACTAAGAGATATAGAGAAGTTTCACAAAGGACAAGAGAGAGAGACAGAGAAGGAAGTTTCTTAGATGCTGATAGAGAGCAACAAATAGAGAGAGAAGTTTCAAAGAATGCAAAGGAGAGAGAGAGAGCAACAACAGAAAGAGAAGTTCTAGAGAGTGAGTAGTTTTACAGGGAGAGTGAGTAAGAGAAGTTCTAGAGAGACTAAGAGACAGAGAAGGAGAGAGAGTAATTTTAGAGAGACTGAGAGAGAGTGAGAGAAATATAGACATAGAGATAGAAAAGTTTTTGATAGAACAGGAGTGAGAGTGACAGCATGAGAGAGACAGAGAGAGAAAGAGAGTGAGTGAGATAGAGTGGTAGACAGAGTGCTGCAAAGAGAGAAGGTTCATAGATGGTGAGAAAGATAAAGAGAGAGAAGTTTTGCCAATAATGAGAGATAGAATATTGGTAGGACATAGAGAGAGAGAGAGAGAGAGAGAGAGAGAGAGAGAGAGAGAGAGAGAGAGAGAGAGAGAGAGAGAGAGAGTGAGAAAGCAGGAGGTAGTTTTATAGAGAGAGGCAAGTTTTAGAGAGAAAGAGAGAGAGTTTTATGGAGAGAGAGCAATAGTTAGGAAAGTTTTAGAGAAAGAGAAAGTGTGTTGGAGAAAGTAAGAAGGGGAAGTTTTAGAGAAAGTCTATGTGTTGGAGAGAGAGAGAGAAGAGAAGAGAGGGAAGAGAGAGAAACAAACTGTTGGAAAGAGAGAGGGGAAGAGATAGGAAGAGACACAAAGAGCAAGAGAGAAAAGTTTTAAATAGAGCAAGAGATGGAGAGAAGTTTCACAAACAATGACAAAGAGAAAGAGAGAGTGAGACACAGAGAGAGACAAAGAGACAAACAAAGTGAGAAAGAGATAAGTTTTGTAGAGAGTGAGAGAGGGTGAAGGAGTGAAGTTTACAAGAGAACAAGAGAGTGAGAGAAAAAGGGGGAGAGAGAGGGAGGGAGGTAAAGAGAGAGGTATAGAAAGTGTTAGGAGGAGAGAGAGGGAGAGAGAGAGAGAGAGACAAAGAGTGACACACATCGAGAGATAGAGAAAGTGTTAGAAAGAGAGCGAGGGAAAGATAAGGTGAGACACACGCAAAGGAAGTACGAGAAGTTTAAAAAGAGCCAAAGACAAAGAGCAGTTTCACAAAAGACGAGAGAGAGATATAGAGATAGAGATTGATGTGAGCACAAGCATGGATGGCAAGAGAAGAGTAGTGGATGAGCTAACATTACCTCAAGGACCAATTACAAGATTGAGGGCCAAAAAGTTCAAGGAATCACTTCAAACTTATATGGGCAGAATGTTAGAAGGAATGGAAGCTCAAGATGCAATGAAGGCCAATGGAGCTTCACCTAATCAAATTGGGCTGAATTTGCAAAATTGGTCCAATCTATGTTTAATTCATATTCCAAGTTAATAGATTAGTTTTTGGGCAGTTTACTACTTGCAATTTCGTTTGGGCTTGTATTTCTTATTGGGAGGCCCATGTTTAAGGCCTAACCTAATAGTCTAGATTATTGAACTTGTGGGGGTATAAATACCCTAGTGTATGGACGAGTTTCAGCAGAATGAATGAAAAAAACAGATTTGTTTTGGAGTTTTATACTCTTGTTCAAGGCTTGGCCTGAATCTCTATTGCATCAAGAATTGAACTTCATCAAGGTATTTACATCCTAGAGAATTTCTGTTCTTGATTCCTCAATCAACTGATTATTTGCATTTCCATTTGCATTAGTCATTTGGGGGTTCAATAGGTTGGGAGTTCTCCATCTGTTCTTGTTGTCTATCAATTGTGTGTTTGGGGTTTCTGGATCTTGAATATCCATGGGGTTCCACATCATTTGGTATCAGAGCTAGATTAGGGTGAATTCTTATTTATCCTAGGTTATAGTTTGTTGTTTTCTTTTGTGCACTGTTCACGGGTTCCTATTCACACTATGTTTGAGTTCTTTATATTTTCTGCAGTTGAAACTGCTGTATATAGTTTCCTAATAAAACTGCAATTCTTGGTTGCAGTTTTCATCTGAAACTGTAACTCTTGGTTGCAGTTTCCATCTGAAACTGTAACTCTTTTATTTTTCTTTTTAGAATTTGCATCACACCCAAAAACATAACATCTGGGTATAGAAGTGCATGTTGCAGCTGACTTGATTGTTTGGGATTTGATTTTGATCTTTTTTTTTTTCGTTCATATTTTGGTGTTATTTGCTGTTTATCCTATATTTAAAAAAAAAAAGAGTTGGGATGCTGCTTCAAAAAAAAAAACAAAAAGGATTGCAGCTAGAAGAAGAAAAGCACCATAGAATTGTCTAATTAGGTTGGCAGCAAGTTCTTTGAACCTGTACACCTTTTTGGGCAGAATTTAGGGTATGATTGAATTCAAGTCTGAACACACTTTGGGTTTTGGAGATTAATTAGCAAAGTCAAAGAAGTATAAGCACAATTTGTGGGATTAGCATCATTCTGGGAAAACCTACTTAATTTCTTTCCTTTTTGTCTTTATGTCTTTTTTTTTGTCCAAATTGATCTTTCCATTAAGGAAACATCAATTTCTGCATTTATGCATTAATTTCGTCCTTTTCTTTCAAATCTCAGTTGCTATTTTTGGTTACGCCTGCTTTTGCTTCCATATACACCATAATTAACAATTTGATTCTTGTTAATTGGATATCAGTATTTTGGGCAGCAAACTCTTCATATCTTGCATGCTCATTTCAATTTATTCTGGTATTTTTGCTTCTAGTTTTGTACCTGTCTTCCTTGTTAAGTGTTTTCATTACCATCCTAGTATTTTGGTTTGAGGATTAATTCTGAAGTGCAATTGAGAACAACAAGCTTGAGTGGTAAAAGGCTTGAGTGTGTGAGCTTAAAGAGGGCAAAAGCCAACAATTGTGTGAAACACGAGTGGAGTGCCATCTTTTGAGTGAAACATGTGAGGGAGTGTATTGTGAGACTATCTTACTAACATTTCTTACAGGTTCATAAAATGAGTAATCCTTCAACAAGAAGAGAGGGTAAAGAGCCCTCAAATGAAGAAGTTAACATGACTCCAGACATGAAATTGATATATAGAGCCTTTACTAGTCAATTTCAAAAGTTGAATAGTAGGCTAGATGAGTTAGATGAATGGAAGAGGGAGTTGTCGGAAAGCTTCCCAGGAAATGGTAGGCGAATTAATGATAGGAATAGGCATCAAAATGAGTTTAATCAAGAGCTGTTTGAAGATGAATTTGAAGAGAGGAGTTCCACTCGAAATAGAAGGGGTGAAATAAGAATAGACAATAGGAGGGATAGTAATCTAAATGCTATCAAGATGCATATACCTCCATTTAAGGGTAAAAATGATGCTGAAGTGTACTTGGAGTGGGAGAGAAAAATGGATTTGATATTTGCTTGCCACAACTATTCCGAAGAGAAGAAGGTGAGGTTGGCTGCAGTAGAATTCTCAGATTATGCCTTAGTTTGGTGGGATGAATTAGTGAAGTCTAGGAGAAGAAATGGTGAATATCCTATTGAGAATTGGGATGAGATGAAGAGAGTAATGAAGAAACAATTTGTGCCTTCTTATTACTATAGAGAGTTGCACCAAAAGTTGCATAAGCTTACTCCAGGGTCAAAATCAGTGGAAGATTACCACAAGGAGATGGAGATGCTCTTGATTAAAGCTAACATTGAGGAAGATAGGGATGTGACAATGGCTAGGTTTATAGGAGGTCTGAACAAGGAGATAGCTGATGTAGTAGAGTTACATCACTACATTGAGATGGAGGACCTAGTTAACATGGCCATGAAGGTGGAGAGACAACAAAAACAAAGGGGAGCAGCTAAGTCATTTTCGAATTCCAGCAGCAAATAGAGTTCAAAATGGAACAAATATGATGAGAAGAAGAAGGAGAAAGCCACTGATTCCAAGGAAAAGGGGCTGGATGCAAACAAAAACAAGGAGAAGAGTACTTCAACTCAAAAGGGTACTTCTGATTCCTTCTCAAAAACCTCTAAACATAGAGATATAAAATGTTTTAAGTGTCAAGGTCGTGGTCATTATGCATCTGATTGTCCTAATAGAAAGACCATGTACATTAAAGGTGATGAGATTGTTTCTGAATCTGAAAATGATTATGATGGGAATGGTAGTGAGAGTAGCATGCCATCTTTAGAGAATTGTTCTGATGTTGAATATGCTGCTCATGGTGAATCTCTTGTTGCTAGGCGTGCATTGAATCTGAATGTTAAAGAAGAAAGCTTAGAACAAAGAGAAAATATATTTCACACTAGATGTTTACTTGGTGGTAAAGTTTGTAGCATGGTTATTGATGGGGTAGTTGTGCTAATGTGGCTAGCACCACTTTGGTGGATAAATTGGGGCTGAAATGTATTAAACACCCTACTCCTTGTAGGCTACAATGGTTGAATGATAGTGGAGAAGTGAAAGTTACTAGGCAAGTTGTGGTAGCTTTTACTATTGGGAAGTATAGTGATGAAGCTATGTGTGATATAGTACCCATGCATGCTAGTCATTTATTGTTGGGGAGACCTTGGCAATTTGATAGGCATGTGATGCATGATGGGTATAGAAATAGATATTCCTTTCAGCATGATGGCAAGAAAATCACTCTGGCACCTTTATCACCTAAAGAAGCTTACCTTGATCAAGTTAAGCTTCAACAATCAGCTTGTGGGAGTTCAGGTAGTGAGGTGAAAAAGAATAATGAGAGAAAAGAGGCCATAAGAGAAAAGAATAAAGAAAAAGGCCCAATGATGAGTGACTGCACAAGTGAGGAAAAGAAAGTAAGATGTGCAGAAGAGAATAAGTTAGTGAGTGATAAAAAGAAAAAGAGTGAACAGAAAGGAAAAGAGAGGAGTGAAGAAGTTAAGAAACAACCATGTTTCTATGCAAAAGAGAGAGATTTAAAGAGTGCATACTTAGGCAAGAGAGCTTTGATTTTGATTCGGTTTAAGGAAACTTTGTTTACTGAAATTGACCTTAACCCCAAATTGCCTAGTGTGTTTGTGACTTTATTGCAGGAATTCAGTGATGTCTTTCCTGAGGAGATACCCCACGGGTTACCACCTAAAAGAGGAATTGAGCATTAGATTGATTTTGTACTTGGAGCACAAATTCCCAACCGACCAGCTTACCGAAGCAATCCAGAGGAGACAAAGGAGTTGCAAAGGCAAGTAGATGAGTTGTTGGCAAAAGGGTATACAAGAGAAAGCATGAGTCCTTGTCTGTACCAGTTCTTTTGGTACCCAAGAAAGATGGAACTTGGAGAATGTGTGTGGATTGTAGGGCAGTCAACAAAATCACTGTAAAGTATCACCATCCTATCCCTAGGTTAGATGATATGCTAGATGAATTCCATGGTGCATGTGTATTCACTAAAATTGATTTAAAAAGTGGCTATCATCAAATTAGGATGAAAGAAGGAGATGAGTGGACAACTGCATTTAAGACTAAATATGGATTATATGAGTGGTTAGTAATGCCATTTGGGTTAACTAATGCACCTAGTACTTTCACGTGCTTAATGAATTATGTCTTGCGTGAGTTTCTTGGCAAATTCGTGGTTGTATATTTTGATGACATTTTGATTTACAGCAAATGCATAGATGATCATGTCTTGCAAGTTAGGGCTGTTTTGGATGTGCTTAGGAAGAATAACTTGTATGCAAACCTTAAGAAGTGTTCTTTTTGCATGGATAAAGTTGTCTTCTTAGGTTTTGTGGTGAGTTCTAAGGGAGTTGAGGTTGACTCTGAAAAAGTGAAGGCTATTCAAGATTGGCCAACACCTAAGTCTGTTAGTGAGGTAAGAAGTTTCCATGGTTTGGCAAGTTTTTATAGACGATTTGTTAAAGATTTCTCTACTATTGCTGCACCACTAAATGAAGTTGTTAAAAAGAATATGGGGTTCAAATGGGGTAAAGAACAAGAAGAAGCATTTAACACTTTAAAGGAAAAGTTATGTACTGCACCTATTTTAAGCTTGCCTGATTTTTCTAAAACTTTTGAAATTGAATGTGATGCATCTGGGGTTGGTATAGGAGCTGTTTTGATGCAGGAAAACCGACCCATAGCATATTTCAGCGAAAAGTTGAGTGGACCTGTTTTGAACTACTCCACTTATGATAAGGAGTTCTATGCTTTGGTGAGAGCTCTTGAAGTGTGGGAACATTATTTGCTGCCTAAGGAGTTTGTCATACATAGTGATCACCAATCACTCAAGTACTTAAAGGGACAAGGCAAGCTGAGCAAGAGGCATGCAAGGTGGGTAGAGTATCTTGAAATATTCCCATATGTGATCAAGTACAAGCAAGGGAAAGATAATGTTGTTGCTGATGCATTCTCATGGAGGTATGCTTTGATTTCTATGCTTAGCTCCAAATTACTTGGTTTTGAACATTTGAAAGAGTTGTATGCCAATGATTCTGATTTTGGTGATGTGTATCAAGCTTGTGAACATGCTGCACATAACAAGTTCTATAGGCATGAGGGATTTCTTTTTAGGAATAAACAATTATGCATTCCTACATGTTCTATTAGAGAGTTGCTTGTGAGGGAATCACATAGTGGAGGATTAATGGGGCATTTTGGTGTGCAAAAGACTTTAGATATGCTTAGTGAACATTTTTATTGGCCAAAAATGAGAAAAGATGTTGAAAAAGTTTGTTCCAAGTGTATTACATGCAAACAAGCTAAGTCAAAGTTGATGTCTTATGGTTTGTATACACCCTTGCTTGTGCCTAATGAACCTTGGACAGATATATCCATGGACTTTGTTTTGGGTTTACCTAGGACTAGGAAGGGTAGGGATAGCATATTTGTTGTTGTGGATAGATTTAGTAAGATGGCTCATTTCATTGCTTGCCATAAGACTGATGATGCAACAAATATTGCTGACCTTTTCTTTAGGGAAGTGGTTCGGCTTCATGGTGTGCCAAGAACCATTGTTTCAGATAGAGATGTTAAGTTCCTAAGTCACTTTTGGAGAGTGTTGTGGGGAAGGTTAGGTACTAAACTTTTGTTTTCTACTACATGTCACCCACAAACTGATGGACAAACTGAAGTAGTGAATAGGACTTTAGGAACCTTGTTGCATTCTATCGTTGGTAAGAATTTGAAAACTTGGGAGGATTGTTTGCCATTTATTGAGTTTGCATATAATCGTGCTATACATTCTTCCACAGGTTTTTCACCATTTGAAATTGTGTATGGTTTTAATCCATTGACTGTGTTAGATTTAATGCCTTTGCCTTTGAGTGAAATTGCTAGCTTAGATGGAAAGAAAAAGGCAGAAATGGTTAAAACAATACATGAGAATGCACGTGAGCAGATTGAGAAGAAAAACCGCATGTATGCACAATGGGCCAATAAGGGTAGAAAGCAGGTTATCTTTGAACCCGGAGATTGGGTTTGGTTACACATGCGAAAGGAGAGATTTCCACAGCAAAGGAAGTCAAAGCTTGATGCAAGGGGCGATGGACCATTCCAAGTCTTGGAGCGCATCAATGATAATGCATACAAGATAGACTTGCCAGGTGAGTATAACGTAAGTGCCACTTTCAATGTTTCTGACCTATCTCTTTTTGAAATTGATTCAGATTCGAGGACAAATCCTTTTGAGGAGGGAGGGAATGATGTGAGCACAAGCATGGATGGCCAGAGAAGAGGAGCAGTGGATGAGCTAACATTACCTCAAGGACCAATTACAAGATTGAGGGCCAAAAAGTTCAAGGAATCACTTCAAACTTATATGGGCAGAATGTTAGAAGGAATAGAAGCTCAAGATGCAATGAAGGCCAATGGAGCTTCACCTAATCAAATTGGGCTGAATTTGCAAAATTGGTCCAATCTATGTTTAATTCATATTCCAAGTTAATAGATTAGTTTTTGGGCAGTTTACTACTTGCAATTTCGTTTGGGCTTGTATTTCTTATTGGGAGGCCCATGTTTAAGGCCTAACCTAATAGTCTAGATTATTGAACTTGTGGGGGTATAAATACCCTAGTGTATGGATGAGTTTCAGCAGAATGAATGAAAAAAACAAATTTGTTTTGGAGTTTTATACTCTTGTTCAAGGCTTGGCCTGAATCTCTATTGCATCAAGAATTGAACTTCATCAAGGTATTTACATCCTAGAGAATTTCTGTTCTTGATTCGTCAATCAACCAATTATTTGTGTTTCCATTTGCATTAGCATTTGGGGGTTCAATAGGTTGGGAGTTCTCCATCTGTTCTTGTTCTCTATCAATTGTGTGTTTGGGGTTTCTGGATCTTGAATATCCATGGGGTTCCGCATCAGAGATAGAGATGGAGACCAAGAGAGGGAGACAAAGTGATAGTAGAGAGCAAGAGAGGGTAAAGGAGTGAAGTTTTAGCGAAAGTGAGAGAATGAGAGAAAAAAGGGGGAGAGAGTAACAGAGTGAGAGGAGGTAAAGATAGATAAAGAAAGTATTTGGAGGAGAAAGAGAGGGAGAGATAGATAGAGGGGAGCAAGAAGTTTTATTGAGAGAGTCATAGAAGTTTTTGAGAGAGATAAAGTGAGAGAGAGAAAGAAATTTTAAAGAGATCGAGAGAGAGGAAAGCGGCAGATGAGAGAAAGCAATAGTGAGTGAGTGAGAGAGATAAGAATAGGAAGAGAGAGAAATTTTAAGGAGCGTGTGAGAGTGACAGAAATAGACAGAAGTTTTATGGAGAGAGAGGGTGAGAGAAGTTTTAGAGAGGCATTGAAAGAAAGCAAGAAACAAGAGGAAGTTTTATAGAAACACACACAGAGAGAAGATTCAAATAGTGAGAGAAAGAGATAGAAAGAATTTTCAGAGAGAGTAAGAGAGAATGAGAGAGAGAGACATGTAGATAAAGAGATGTTTAAGAGAAATGAGAGAGAGAAGTTTCAGGGAGACCACAACAATGAAAGAGATTGAAAAAGCAAGAAAGGGCAATTGACAAAAAGAGAGATCGAGGTAATGCAACACAGAGAGAGTGTGTGAGAGAAGTTTTATGAAGAGAATGAGTGAGAGTGTGAGAGAGAGAAGTTCAAGAGAGAAATAGAGAGATAGAAAATGAGAGACAAAGAAGTTTTAGATAGACCAAGAGAAGGTTAAGAGAGAATGAGAGAGACAAAGACAGAGATAGAGAGAGAAACAAAGAATGGGATGCTTTAGAGAGAGACATAGAGATAAAGAGAGAAAGAGAGAGAAGTCTCAAAGAGATGAGAGAGAGAAAGGGAAGCTTCTAATAGGTCAAGAGAGAGAAAGAATTGTAGAGAGAGATTTCACACAGGGTAAGAGGTATAGCAAGAGAGAAAGGGTGGGAGAGAGAGAGAGAGAAAGAAGTTTTAGTGAGATTGAGAGAAAGAGTGAGATAGAGAGAGTAAGGATGAGAAGTTTTAGAGAGAGCAAGAGAGAGAAAAAGACAGAGACTGAGACACTAATAGACAGAGAGAGAAGTTTCAAAGAGAGTTAGAGAGAGAGCATTTTTATAGAAAGCAAGGGAGAGAGAGAAAACGATAGACAGACACAGAAAGACATAGAGAGAATGAGAGAAATTCAAAAGAGACACAAAGAGAGAAAGGAATGTTTTAGAGAGAGAGAAGGAAAAGTTTTAGATACTAAAAGAGAGTGAGTGAGAGAGTGGTAGACAAAGTGTTGTGTAAAGATGAAGAGAGATATAGAGAATGCTTTGGGAGGAGAGAGAAGGGGAGAAATAGAGAGAGGGAGTAAGGGGTAGAGAGACAAGTTTCAGAGAGTAAGAGATAGAGACTGAGAGTAAGAGAAGTTTTATGAAGAGAGTGAGTGAGAGTGTGAGTGAGAGAAGTTCAAGAGACATAAAGAGGGAGAGAGAGAGAAAGAGAGAAAGGAAAGTTTTAGAGAGAAGTTTTAGAGTAACTAAGAGAGAGAGATGTTTTAGAGATAGAGAGAGATAGAGATAGAGAAGTTTTAGAGAGAGTGATAGAGTGGGGCAGAGAGACAAGTTTTGTGATGAGAGTGAGTGAGAGAAGTTGTAGAGAGACACAAAGAGAGGAAGAGAAAGAGAGAAATAGATGTTTAAGAGAGAGAGAAGTTTCAGAGAGATAGAAGAAGGGAGAGTGACAAAAAGTGACAAAGAGAGTAGGAACAGGATTGAGAGTGAGAGATAGAAAGAGCAATAGAGAGAGGGGAAATGTGTGCAAGTGTTGGGGAGGGATAGAAAAATTTAGAGAGAGGGTGTTAGGGGTAGAGGGAGAGATCAAGGGAGAGGGAGATAAAGAGAGTTGGAGAGTGGGGAAGGGAGAGAGAGTGAGTGACAAAAATTTTAGACAAACACAGAGATGGAGAGAGAGAGAATAAGAGAAAGAGTGAGAGTGAGAGAGAATGAGAGAGAGATTGGCAAAAAGAGAAAAGTTTTAAAGAGAGAGAGTTGTTTTAGAGGGAGAAAGACAGTATGTGAGAGAGAAAGGGGGAGAGAAAGAGAAGATTTAGTGAGAAAGAGAGACAAAGAGAGAGAAGTTTTAGAGAGGGAGACAAGGAGGGAAAGGGAAAGGGCTGGAGGGAGGGTGAGAGAGAGAGGTTCTATAAAGTGAGTGAGAGGGAGAAAGATAGAGATAAAGAGAGTATCAAGTTCAATTTCTTCCATTATGCAATACCCTTTTTCTTAGTTTTAGAAAGAGAGAGAGGAAGAGAGAGTTTGTATTAGGGGATAGAGAGAATGTTTTGGGGAGGCAAAGAGAGAGTGTTGAGGAAGGAGCAACAAAGACACAAAGAAAGGGTGTTGGGGGCAGGGAGAGAGATAGAGACACAAAGTGAAGGGAGAGAGAGATTGTTGGGAAGTTAGAGAGAGACAAGGAGAGAAGTTTTAGAGAGTGAGGGACAGATATGTTGGATAAAGAGAAAGAGAGAAGTTTTAGAGATTGAAAGAGACATGTTGGTCAAAGATAGAATGATAGAAAGTGTGTTACAGAGAAACAGAGTGCTAAGACCAGTTTCATCCATTGTACCATACCATTTTTCTTAGTTTTAGAGAATGAGAGAGAGAGAGAGGGAGATGTGTTGGACAGAGAGAGTGAGAGAGTGTGTGTTATGTTGGGGAGAGAGTGTGTTAAGGAGGGAGCAAGAGAGCTAGAGAAGGCAAGAAGGAGGGAGAAAGAAGTTTTTGAGAGAGAGAGAGAGAGAGGAAAATAGAAGTATAAGAGAGAAACCAAGGGAAGTTTTGAACACGAAGAGAGAGAGTAATAGAGAAATAGAAGGAGAGACAAAAAGAGGGAGAGAGAGAAAAGGGGGGAATAAGAGAGTGAGCATTTTGAGAGAGAGAGAGAGAGAAATGTGTAGGAAAGAGAGAGAGAGGGACTGAGATAAAGAGAGTGTTGCAGAGAGAGTGTGATCTTGGAGAGAAAGAGAGAAAAGTTTTAGGGAGAGAGTGAGAGAGAGAGAGAGGCTATTGGGGAGAGAGTGTGTTGGGAGAAGAGAGAGAGAGAGACAAAGATAAAGAGATCAAAACAAATAGAGAAGTTTTAGAAAGAGACTAAGAGGAAAGTTTAGACAGAGAGAGAGAAGGAGAAATAGTGAGACAAAGAGGGCAAATGTGTGCAAGTTTAGGGGAGAAAAAGATGGAGAGAGAAAGAGAGGGAGAGAGAGTGTGCAATAGGGGGAGAGAGAAAGGTTGTTTGGAAGGGATAGAGAGGGATGGAAAGAAGGTCTTGGAGAGTGAGAGAGAGAGAGTGTTGAAGTTCTCAAGAATCTTAGAAGGAAGGCGCAAGAAAGAAGAAAGAAAGAAAACTCAGAACTCCTAGATGTGAAAGTTCTGAAATGTAAATCTGATTCAAATGAATTAATCTACAAATGATGTAGCTGAGATTACAATTTATAGACTAAGACTCAATTACTGAATTACACTAATGTCCCTAAGTAATAAACTGAAGACAAGATTAATAATACAAGATCAGAACCACACGAGACTCCTTATAGACCACTGCACCTGCACCCATCAAGACAAGCAGCCTAAGCAGCCTTATCTCTAACATCCCCCCTCAAGATCAGTGGCATGACTTGGAAGAGGAATGACACTGAGCTTGTCTCTAAGTTGAAGAAACCTTGAAGTTGAGACTGCCTTGGTGAGGATATCTGCTGTTTGATCAAGAGACGGAATATGACAGACTTCAATTTCTTTATTGTTAACCTTTTCACAAACAAAATAAAGATCTAGTTCAATATGCTTAGTCTTTGAATGAAGGACCGGATTTGCTGACAAGCTGACTGTGCTCATATTGTCACAATATATTCTAGGAACTTTTGGTAGTTGAATGCTGAGTTCTTTGAGTAAAGACTGCAGCCAAGCCAATTCTGCCACTACACTTGCAAGACTCCTATATTCAGCTTTAGTACTTGATCTAGACACTGTTGCTTGCTTTTTAGATGACCAAGAAACGAGATTAGGGCCAAGATAAACACAAAAACCTGAGGTGCTGCGCCTATCATCAATGCCTGACGCCCAATCAGCATCACAAAAGGCAGTGAGCTCGAGAGTAGATGATCTTTGGAGAACTAGAGCATGACATATGGTGCCTGCTAGATACCTCAGTATTCGTTTAACCAACTTCCAATGTACATCCATAGGGCAATGCATAAACTGACAAGCTTTGTTCACACTATATGATAATTCTGGTCTAGTAATGGTAATATATTGTAATGCTCCCACAAGAGATCTGTATGCAGCTTGATCAGAAATAGGAGAACCACTACTAGCTGAGATATGTGGTGTTGAGGCCATAGGAGAGGGCATAGACTTCGCACCTTGCATACCAGCTCTAGCAAGAAGATCCTTAATGTATTTGGACTGAGATAAGTATATTGCACCAGCAGAACTGTAAGTAACTTCAATACCTAAGAAGTATTTAAGTTTCCCAAGATCCTTTAATGAGAACTTTGCATTCAGTTGATCAATCAAGTGCTGAACCAAAGTTGGTGAGGATCCAGTAATCAAAATATTATCCACATAGACTAAAACATAGAGAGAATGATGAGAAGTAACCTAAAGAAACAAGGAAGAATCACATTTTGCCTTGGTAAAACCAAGATCAAGTAAAGCTTCAGACAATTTTTGAAACCATGCACGAGGAGCTTGCTTAAGGCCATAGAGAGCCTTATGAAGCTTGCAAACTTGAGATGAGTCAGCTGATTCATATCCAAGATGCTGCAGCATGTATACATCTTCATTCAAATCACCATTTAAAAAGGCATTATTAACATCTATTTGATGCATGTTCCACCCTTTTGATAAGGCCAAAGTGAGAAGAACCCGAATTGTGACTGGTTTTACTACTGGACTGAAAACTTCATGAAAATCAACTCCTGCCTCCTGATTATACCCTTTTGCAACTAATCTTGCTTTATATTTGTTGACAGTGCCATCTGGATTTTCTTTAACTTTAAACACCCATTTGCACCCTATAGGCCTCCTATCTTTGGGTAAAGCTTCTAAACTCCATGTCTTGTTGTTCATGAGCACTGCATACTCAAGATCCATGGCACACTTCCATTCTGGTATATTAAGAGCTTCTTCAACAGTTTGAGGCTCTCTAGAGACAGTAAGTGTTGTTGGTACAGTTCCTCTTGCTTTGCTACTAGTCATCATTGAGTGATTGTTTGAATTGAGTGCCCTTGCTTTGCTACGGGTCACCATTGGGTGGACATTTTGAGGCAGATGTTGAGGAACTTCAAATTCTGCAGAGTGACCTGAAACATGTTGCAAAGAATCCATAATATTGGTATTATTAGCAAGTGCACATGAGTTATTTGTTTGTTCAGCAAATGCATTGGTATTCTGAGTATGTCTTGCGTTAGAGAATGATAGAATAGGAGGTATGGCTGAAGGTGGAGGAGAAACAATATGTGATTTGTTACTGGAGAGTGACTGCTGTGAGGAACCCTTGCTGTTTTTGAATGGAAAACTACTTTCATCAAATATGACATCTCTAGATATAATTGTTTTCCCATCAGGATGTAGACACTTGTATCCTTTGTGTGCTGGACTATAACCAAGGAAAGTGCATTCAATGGATTTGAACTGAAACTTGGGATTATTGTAGGGCCTTAGGTTAGGATAGGCTGCACACCCAAAGACTTTAAGAGAAGAATAATCAGGTTTGATTTTGTACAAGGTTTCAAAAGGAGTAGAACCATTTAGGACTGGTGCGGGTAGTCTATTAATGAGATACACAGCTGTGCTAAAAGCTTCAGTCCAAAATGAACTAGGTAAAGATGATTGGTGAAGCAAGGCTAGTCCAGTCTCAGTTATATGTCTTTGTTTCCTTTCTGCAAGCCCATTTTGTTCATGTGTATAAGGACATGAAACACGATGAACTATCCCTTGGTCTTTCAAATATTCAGTGAAAGCTCTAAACTCTCCTCCCCAATCAGTTTGTAAGGCAAGGATTTTGTGGTTGGTTTGAAGTTCTACTTGTTTCTTGAAATGAATAAAGGTCTGTAATGCATCAGACTTGCTTTTGAGAAAGTAAATCCATGTGTAACAGGTAAAGGTATCTACAAAATGTATGTAATATCTATGTCCCTCTTTTGACAGCATAGGTGCTGGTCCCCACAAATCAGAATGAATTAGTTGAAGAGGTTTTGAGGATTCTGTTTGAGAAGAGGCAAAAGGAAATTTATATAATTTGCTAAGGCAGCAAGATGAACAAAAGGAAAGCTCTTTATTTGGTATTCTGATGTTACAAGAAGTGATTACATTCTTGACAGTTTGTGCAGAAGCATGGCCCAATCTAACATGCCATTTGTCTAACTCAAAACAAGAATTTAACAAAGAAGAAGTATGGGAACTATGTACAGTAGGTGAAGTAATATTTGGTGACTGAGTTGTTGACATCTTTGCATTGATATATGGTCCTTTTTCAATACGAAATTCATCAAAGACATACAAGCCTTTTCTAACAGTCCCCTTCAAAAGTATTTGATGAGTATCCTGAGATTTAACATAACAAGAGTCAGGATGGAACTCAAAATAGACATAATTGTCTTTTGCAAACTGAGAAACACTCACAAGGTTTTTGGTAATATTTGGAACATGAAGAAGTGAGTTTAGGTGAAGATTTTGATTAGAAAAGCAAGACTTAATCTGGAATTACCAATGTTTTTAATGAACAAACCTGAGCCATTACCAATGTGCACCTTCTCCTTTCCATTATATGGAGTCTTCTGCACAATGTTAGAGGCATCCACTGCCACATGATTAGTGGCCCCAGAATCAGGATACCAATCTTGATCAATGCCATTGCTGCTATTGTTAGAAGTGAGCATTGCATAGGGTGTGTTTCTGACATTGCCATTGGCGCCATTGGCTGTCTTGCTGAAGTGGCTAGGCACTTGAGCTGGTTCTTGAAAACTTTCATCAAATCTGTGATAACAACTCCAGGACTGATGTCCAAATCTCCCACATAATTGACATTGAATGTTGTTTTTATTAGAAAACCTTCCATTCCTACCAGCAAACCGCCCATTATTGTAACTCCCTTTGCCTCTAAAAAAGTTTCCTTTACCTCCAAACCTTCCTCTATTTGCATACTGACCAGGAAAACTTTGATAACCACTTCGGTTCACATTGTAATTTTGAGGATGTGTAGCAAGATTCACTGTCATAGCTTCTACTTCTTTATGATGCTTCTCAATTCTATTTTCTTGTGCAAGCAATAATGCTTCAATCTCTTCTACTGAATACGGATCAGTTCTAGAAAGAATGGATGTAACAAAACCATCATATTCTGAGGAAAGACCATCAAGAATTACCTCTATATGGTCACTTTCTGTAATTACATGTCCAATTGAAGCCAAAGAATCAACAAGATTCTTGATCTTTAAAAGATAATCAGTGGCTGTCATGGATCCCTTCTTCATAGTCTGTAGCTACGCCTTGAATTGCTTGATCTTTGCCTTTGTATGAGAAGCAAAGAAAGTTTCCACCTTTTCCCAGACCTGGTACGAGTATTCACATCCCACCATTCTTGTAAGAATGTTTTCTGACATTGTTGACAGCAGCCAAGACAGCAAGAGCTGATCTTGCTTCTTCCAAAGAACATACTGCTGACTCAAGATCCCAAGAACTCTTCCTTGCTCATCTATTGCAAATCTTGATGGCACTTCTTGACCACCACTGATGTATTTCTCTAGTTCATGCCCTCTGATGGCTGCAAGAACTTGTTGTTTCTAGAGTAGATAGGAATTGCTGTCTAACTTCACAGAAATAGAATGACTAAAAGAAACTAGTGAAGCATTCAAAGATGCTAAAGAAAATGTGTTCATATTCTCTCCCATTGGATCAAAGCTCTGATACCATGTTGAAGTTCTCAAGAATCTTAGAAGGAAGGCGCAAGAAAGAAGAAAGAAAGAAAACTCAGAACTCCTAGATGTGAAAGTTCTGAAATGTAAATCTGATTCAAATGAATTAATCTACAAATGATGTAGCTGAGATTACAATTTATAGACTAAGACTCAATTACTGAATTACACTAATGTCCCTAAGTAATAAACTGAAGACAAGATTAATAATACAAGATCAGAACCACACGAGACTCCTTATAGACCACTGCACCTGCACCCATCAAGACAAACAGCCTAAGCAGCCTTATCTCTAACAGAGACACAGAGAGAGAGAGAGAGAGAGAGAGAGATGAAGTGTGTGTGTATGTGTATTGGGAGCAAAGAGAGAGACAACAATAAAGAATTGGGGAATGGGGGAAAGAGAGTGAGTGAGAGAGAAATATTAGACAGACAAAGTGATAGAGTGATAGAAGTTTTAAACAAAGACAAGTTTTAGATAAAGAGAGGAATTTTAGAGAGTAAGTGAGAGGGGAAAAGAGGTGGATAGAGAGAATGTCAAGTTCAATTTCTTCCATTATATCATACACTTTTTCTTAGTTTAAGAGAATGAGTGTGAGAGAGAAAGTGAGAAAGGGAGAGACATGTTGGAGAGAGCAGGAGAGAGAATGTGTTGGGGAAATAAAGAGAGTGTTGAGGAGGGAGCAAGAGAGATAGTGAGAGAGGCTGATAGGGGGAGAGGCACAGAGAGAGAGAGAGACAAAGATTGTTAAGAAGTTAGAGAAAGATAGGAAAAGAGGTAAAGAGAGAGAGGAAAGTTTTAGAGATATGAAGAGACATATTGGACAGGGGGAGAGTGATGGAGAAAAAGTGTGTTGGGGAGAGAGAGAATGAGCGAGGTAGGAAGGAAGAGAGAGATGTGTTAAGTCTAGTTTCTTCCATTATACTATACCCTTTTTCTTAGTTTTAGAGAGTGAGTGCATGGGAGAGAGAGAGACAAGAGACATGTTAGGGGGCGAGAGGAAGGAAGAGAGATTTGTGTGGGGGAGACAGAGAGAGTGTTGACAATGGAACAAGAGAGATAGAGAGAGAGGGTGATAGGGGAGAGGGGGAGAGAGAAACTATTGGAAGCTTAGAGAGAGATAGGGAGAGAGGTAAAGAAAAAGGGAAGTTTTAGAGAGAGAGAAAAACATGTTGGAGAAGGGCAGCGAAGGAAGTTTCAAACACAAGAGATACTTGTTGGACAGAGAGAAAGCAATAGAGAGAGCAAGAGAGAGAGACAAAGAGCAAGAGAGAGGAATAGTTTGTTGGATAGAAAGATAGAGGGGGAAAGATGGAGAAAAAGAGAGGTTGTATTGCAGAGAGAGAATGAGTTAGGGAGACAAAGAGAGTGTTAAGGAAGGAGTGAGAGAGAGAGATTGAGTGGTCTTAGGGGGAGAGGAAGAGAGAGAGACTATTGGAAGTTAGAGAGAGATAAGGAGAGAGGCAAAGAGAGAGAAAAGATTTAGAGAGCGAGAGACAAATACATTGGATAAAGAGAGAGAGGGAAGTTATAGAGACAAAGAGGGATGTGTTGGACAAAGAAAGAGTGATAGAGAGAGAGTGTGTTGGGGCGGGAGAGAGAATGAGAAACAGAGAGAGAGACTAGGAAAGAGAAAAATTTTTAAAGAGAGAGAGACTTAGAGAGTGAAGTTTTGGAGAGAGAAAGTTGTTTCAAGGGGAGAAAGAGAGTAAGTGAGAAAAAGAAAAGATTTAGAGAGAAAGAGAGATAAGGAGAGAGAAGTTTTAGAGACTGAGACAAGGAGGGAAGAGAGAGTGAGAAGTTTTAGAAAGTGAGTGAGAGGGAGAAAGAGAGAGAGATAGAGAGTGTCAAGTTCAATTTCTTCCATTATGCCATATCCTTTTATTTAGTTTTTAGAGAGTGAGTGAGAGAGAGAGAGGGGGGAGAGTGAGAGCGAGTTTGTGTTGGGGGGAGAGAGAGATAGTGCTAGGGAGACAAAGAGAGACTATTGAGGAGGGAGTGAGAGAGATAGAGAGGGAGAGAGATATTGTTATGAAGTTAGAGAGAGACAAGGAGAGAGGTAAAGAGCAAGAGAAGTTTTAGAGAGTAAAAGAAATGTTGGACAAAAAGAGAGAGGGAAGTTTTAGTGACAGAGAGTGACATGTTGGACAGTGAGAGTGTGATAGAGAGTGTGCGTGTGTGTTAGGAGGAGAGAGAACAAGAGGCAAGATAGAGAGAATAGGAGAGTGAGGGGGAGAGAGAGTGTGTGAGAGAGAGAGACTGGGAGAGAGAAAGTTTTAGGGAGTCATTGAAAGAGAAAAAGGGTGAGAGATGTTTTAAAGAGAGAGAAATTTTATACAGACAGTTGTTTTAGATGGAAAAGAAGAGTAAGTGGAGGGAAAGAGGGAAAGAAAAGGAGAGAAAGAGAAGATTCAAAGAGACAGAGAGAGAGAAATTTTTGAAGCAAGACAAGGACAGAAAGAGAGAGAGGTGGCAAGAGAGAAGTTTTAGAGATAGAGTGAGAAGGACAAAGAGAGAGATAGAGAGAGTGTTGAGTTCAATTTCTTCCATTATGCCGTATCCTTTTTCTTAGTTTTAGAGAGTAAGTCAGTGACAGCAAGGGAGAGATAGAGGGAGAGACATGATCGAGAGAGAACAAGAGAGAGTGAGAGTGAGATAGAGAAAGTGTGAGAAAGAGACTGGGAGAGAGAAAAGTTTTAGAAAGACAGTGAGAGGGGGAAAGAGAGTGAGAGAAGTTTTAAAGAGAGAGGGACAAAGAGAGAGAGAAGTTTTGGAGGGAGAAAGAGAGTAAGTGAGAGAGAAAGAGGGAGAGAAAGAACAGTTTTAGGGAGCAAGCCAAAGAGTGAAAGAGAGAGAAGTGTGGAGAGAGAGTGAGAGAAAGAGAAGTTTTAAAGAGTGAGTGAGAGGGAGAAAGAGAGAGACAAAGAGAGTGTCAAGTTTAATTTCCTCCATTGCGCCATACCCTTTTTCTTAGTTTTAGAGAGTGAGAGAGAGACAAAGATAGAGACACAGAGAGAGAGGAAGAGAGAGTTTGTGTTGGGGAGAGAGAGCGAAAGAGAATGCATTGGGGAGACAAAGAGGGAGAGTTGAAGAGGGAGCGAGAGAGATAGACAGAGGGTATTAGCAAGAGGGGAGAGAGAGAGGGAGTGAGGTAAAGAGAGATAGAAGTTTTTTGGAGAGAGAAAGATATGTTGGGGAAAGAAAGAGGGAAGTTTTAGAGAGAGAGAGGGATGTGTTGATGGAGATAGAGTGATAGCGTGTGTGTGTGTGTTTGAGAGAAATAGAATGTAAGAGAAAGAGAGTGTGTGTTAAGACCATTCCTTCCATTATACAATATCCTTTTTCTTAGTTTTAGAGACACAAAGAGAGAGAGACAGTGTATATCTTGGAGGGGAGAGAGAGAGAGAGAAAGAGGATTTAGTGAGAGAGAGTGAGACATGATTGAGAGAGAGAGAGGACACTGGAAAGATATATAAAGAGAGTGTGTATGTGTGTGTGTTGGGAAGAGAGAGAAAGAGGTAAAGAGAGAGAAGTAGAGAGCACAACAGAGATGGAGAGAGACAGAGAGCAAGAAAGAGGGATAGTGTGTTGGAAAAGTGATAGAGGGGAGAGAAGGAGAGGAAGAGAGAGCTTGTGTTGGGGAGACAAAGAGAGAGTGTTGAGGAAGGAGTGAGAGAGATAGAGTGGGTGTTAGGGGGAGAGGGAGGAAGGGAGGACAGAAGAGAGAGAAAGATAGAGGGAGAGAAACTCTAAGAGACAGAGAGACATGCTGGACAAAGAGAGAGTGTGTGTTGGGAAGATAGAGAGAGAGTATTGAGGTAGGAGTGAGAGTGATAGGGAGAGGGAGAGAGAAAGAGAGGGAGAGAAAGAAGGAGAAGTTTTAGAGATAGAGAGAGAGTGCGTGATAAATTCTTGTTAGAGACAGTGAGAGATAGAAGTATTATAGAAAAGGTAAGAGAAGTTTCAAACACAGAGGGAGAGAGAGAAATACATATTGGGTAGAGAGATAAAGGGAGTGAGAGAGCAACAAAGAGACTAAGAGAGAGAGAGATATAATGATGGGGAAAGAGAGTGTTAGGGAGAGAGTGTGTTGAAGGAGAATTGTTGGTTGCAAGAAGAGCCCTAAGTGTGTAGGTGAAAGAAGATGAAGAGGTGCAATGAGAAACATTTTTCACACTTGGTCCAACATAAAAAATAAGGTATGTAGTGTGATTATTGATGGAGGAAGTTGTACTAATTTTGCTAGCACAATTATGGTTGAAAACTTAGGGCTAGCCATGATGAAACACCCTAAACTGTACAAGTTACACTGGCTCAATGATAGTGGCAAAGTGAGGGTGAATAACAGGTGCTGGTTACTTTTTGCATTGAAAGTATGAGAATGAAGTTTTGTGCGATGTAGTTTCGATGCAAGTGGGGCATTTGTTGTTAAGCCAACCGTGGCAATTTGATTGGCAAGTTACATGATGGCTACACAAACAAGTACTCATTATTATTCAAGCAAAGAACAATCACTCTAACTCCTATAATGCCAAGATTGGTTTATGAAGACCAAGTGAGGCTACAAAAAGAGAGTGAACAAAAAAGGAGTGAAGAAAGAGAAAAAAAGAAATTAAGTGAAAATTTGAGAGAGCAAATAGGAAAGGTTGAGAAAATTGAGAGAGAAAAAAAGAGGACTGATTCGGCCATTGAGACAAAAAAAGAGAGAACACAAAAGAGTTTTTATTCAAGAGTGAGTGAAGTGAAAAGAGCATTGTTTTCAAATCAGCCAATGATCGTACTTTTGTACAAAGAGGCTTTTTTGAACACTAACAAGATTGACCTTGCTTTGCTTAGTTCTATTGTTTCTCTTTTGTAGGACTATGATGATGCTTTCCTAAGGAGATCCCAAATGGTTTACTCCCTATCCAAGGGATTGAGCATCAAATCAACTTTGTACCCAGTGCTTCCATTATCCCATACCCTTTCTCTTAGTTTTAAAGAGTGAGTGTGAGAGAGATAGTGAGAAAAGGAGAGATGTGTTAGAGAGGGAAAGAGAGAGAGGGAGAATGTGTTGGGGAGATAGAGAGAGTGTAGAGAAGGGAGCAAAAGAGATAGAGAAAGGGTGATAAAGGGAAAGGAATAGATATTGTTGGGAAGTTAGTGAGAGATAGGGAGAGAGTAAAGAGAGAAAAAGAGGCAGATATGTTGGAGAAAGAGGGAAGTTTTAGAGATAGAGAAAGACATGTTGGACAGAGATGGTGTGATAGAGTGTGTGTTGCAGAGAAAGAGAGAGTGTGTGTTAGGACCAATTTCTTCCATTATACAACACCCTTTTTCTTAGTTTTAGAGAGTGAGAGAGAGAGAGAGAGACATGTTGGACAAGGGATTAAGAGAGTGTGTCTATGTTGGGGAGAGAGAGTGTGTTGGGGAGGGAGTGAGACAGATGGAGAAAAGGAGAGGGAGGAAGGGAAAGTTTTAGAGAGAGTGTGAGAGAGAGAAATTTTCATCAAAGGGAGAGATAGGAATTTAAGAGAGAAGCCAAGAGAAGTTTTGAACAGAGAGAGAGAGCAAGACCGAGAAGGAGAGACAAAGAGAATGAGAGAGAGAAAGAGGGGGAATGAGAGAGTGAGTGTGTGGCAGGAGAAAGAGATGTAGGAAAGAGAGAGAGTGAGAGAAAGTGTGTTGAGGAGAGAGAGAGAAGGAAAGAGAGAAAAGTTTTAGGGAGAGAGAGAGGTTGTTGGGGGAGAGAGAGCATGTTTGGAGGGGAGAGAGAGAGAGAGAGAGACAAAGACAAAGAGATTGAGATTGATAGGGAAGTCTTAGAAAGATTCTAAGAGAGAAGTTTTAGAGACATAGAGAGCAAGAGAGGGAGAAGAAGAAGTAGTGAGAGAAAGAGGGAAAATGTGTGCATGTGTTGGAGAGAGAGATATTGAGAGAAGAAGAGAAGGAGAGAGAGTCATGGGAGAGTGAGTGTGTGTATGTTTGGGGGAGAGAAAGATTGTTGGGGATGGATAGAGAGGGTTGGAAAGAAGATCATGGGTAGAGGAAGAGAGGGAGATGAAGTATGTGTGTGTGTTGGAACAAAGAGAGAGACAGAGAGAGAGTTAGGGAATAGGGGAGAGAAAGTGTGTGAGAGAGAAATTTTAGATAGACTGAGAGATCAAGTGACAAAAGTTTTAAACAAAGAGAAGTTTTAGAGAGAGTGAAGTTTTGGAGAAAGAGAGAAATTTTAGAGAGTAAGTGAGAGGGAGAAACAAGGAGATAGAGAGAGTGCCTAATTCAATTTCTTCCATTATACCATAGCCTGTCTCTTAGTTTTAGATAGCGAGTGTGAGAGAGAAAGTCAGAAAAGGAGAGACATGTTGGAGAGAGAAAGAGAGAGAGAGGGTGAGAGGATAAAGATGAGATATAGAGAGAGCTAAAGAGAGAGAAGTTTCAGAGAGAGAAAGATAGACACATTGGAGATAGCGAGAGAGAGAAGTTTTAGAGAAAGAGAGAGACATGTTGGATAATGAAAGCAATAGAGTGAGTGTGTGCATTTAAGAGAGAGAGAGAGAGAATGAGAGAGGGAGGGAGGGAGGGAGAAAGAGATGTGTTACGTCCAATTTCTTGTATTATGCCCTTTTTCTTAGTTTTAGAGAGTGAGTGAGAGAGAGAATGAGACAGAGAGAGACATTTTTGGGAAGCTTGAGAGAGACAGGAAGTGAGATAAAGAGAGAGACAAGTTTTGGAGAGAGAGATAGACATGTTGGAGAGAGAGAGAGGGAAGTTTTAGAAATAGAGAGAGACGTGTTAAACAAAGAGAGTATGTGTTGGGGAGAGAGGGAGAGAATAAGAGATAGAGAGAGAGCAAGGGAGAGAATGATAGAGAGAAAGAGCATTAAGTCTAGTTTCTTCCATTATACCATACCCTTTTTCTTAGTTTTAGAGGGTGAATGAGAGAGAGCAAGCAAGAGAGAGAGAAAAAGACACAAAGAGAGAGAGAGAGAGAGAGAGAGAGAGAGAGAGCAAGATAGAGAAGGAGAGACAAAGAGAGTGAGAGAGAGAAAGAGGGGGAATGAGAGAGTGAGTGTGTGGTGTCGCAACATCCACGCGACACAAGCGAACTCAAAAAAAATCATTTGGTTTTATTTATTTTACACAAATATCTTTAAAAGAAAAGGGTGGATGAGATTATTTGTAAAATGGGGTTTAAGAAGGGGTTTAACAAGAAAGTTGGGAGTTGCCACTGATCTAAATCTTGGTGAGATCGAACACCTGAAAAAGAATGGTCTGCATTTCATTTTAAAATGGGTTCGGAGGTTGGTTATGTGTAGGGAAGGTGTTAGCATCCAACAATGCCCTTTCGGTACCATGTTAATTTTACACCACATGTAATTGTCACAAATGTTGTCTATCTTCCTTATTAAAGAAAATTGAATATTTGATTTTTTATTGCAGACTCCTTGGAAGATTGATAGGCTCTTCCTCTTCAGGTGAGAGTCTGTTTTAAGTTTATGGGCGTAAATGCATATGCCTTTATTTCCCATGACTTCCTTTAGTAGAAGTAGAGAAAGTACTAATTTTGGTAAGAAAATTGATTTTAGAAATCTTGTACCAATAAGCTTTTTAAGAAATAAAGATATAGACTAATTCCTCTTCAGGTAAGAGTCTAATCAAAGTTACAAGAAAAAATGCCTTCGCCTTAGTTTCTTGTATATTTTCCTAGAAAGCTTATTTGGATTCCTTTAGTAAAAGATAAAAATAGGCCATTCCTCTTCAGGTGAAGCCTATACAAGTTGTATAAATGCCTTCGACTTTATTTCTACAACTTTAAAAGAGAAATTATTTTGCAAAAGGATTGTGTTTAAAGGAGGAATTCTTATGCTCATTTTATTTTTGTATGTATTCATTTCCTCATTCTTACACCTCCCTAGCTTTCTTTACTTATTTGTTTCCTATTTATTTGCTTTAATTACCAAATTTAAGCAAAGAACATACAGCATCATGCATAGAAAGGAAAAATCAATGATACACCCAAATGTCATGAGACAAGGTTTTTTAGTGTATAGAAACTCTGAAAAAATCAGCTATAGTCGAGTTTTACTAACTCAGCGAGTTGATTCAGTGTGTTCACCTAGTTAGTGAGTCAACTCAGTAGGAGAACACCCCATGATTTACGCTAGACCTAGAACACCATGTTTTCATTCATTCACCAACCAAAGAGAGTGGACTTCTTCATGCAAACTATCTATTTCATGCAATCAAGCTATATGCATGCATAGCAACTTTAAACAGCAAGTATGTCTAAAGCTAGTTCAGCCAATATGAACCATGCACGGTGACATACACCAAAAACAATGATATGCAAACTGATTTCAGCCCCTTATTCACGCCAAACAAGGATACGCATGCCAAAACTTAGCAACATGCAAACAGCAAGAAGGGCAGGGATTTATTCAGCTAATACTCACACCATAAAAATGGTGTTGCACAAGCCAAAATAGCAACATATAAACAGCAAGGAAGATGAGTTATGGACACAACTTATCAAGAACCAATAGTCAGACAAAAGCCCAAGGGATCAACATCCAATCTCATTCACAAGCATATAGAACTGAGACAAACAAAGTAGGGATCAAGGCATACCTCTAGTCTTCAGTGCAACTGCACCTTCTTGTCCCCAAGTGCAGCAACGTGTGGGGTGGCTACCCTCTTTTGTTTGCTGGTTCGTTGGACAGGGGCACTTCCAGCTTGTTGTACGCTTGAAGAACTTCGGTTTAGGATGAAGAAGGAAGTCTTGGATGGAGAAAAATGTTCTCTAGGATGGATGGAATTCTCAAATGGATGGAGTGCTCTGATTTTTCAAGGCTTTCTCCCTGTTTTTCTTATGGTGAAGCTCCCGTGTGTGTCTACTCCTTTTATAGCCAAGATAGGTGTAGGTTACCTTCCTCCAAGGGTCACCGCCCTTCCTTGCTTGCAGCTTCACTCTTCCATGGCAAGCATGACGTGTTGGGCTGTTGTTCTGCATACTTCCGGTGCCTACGTTCTCTTACGCAGCAAACCGCCACTCTGTTGCTGTCTTACTGTGGTGTGAAGGCTCAGCCCCCATTCTGCAAGTGGTTGCTGCAGCCTGCGGGTTCAGTCCGGCTATTGCAGCTAGTGGAGGCTGCTGATCTTTAAAGAAGGGTGGTGGTACTTGGTGATGCAGGTGATGTGTGGCATGTAGAAGAAGGAGGTGGCAGCCTCTCACGGTTACAGCAGCTGGCGTGTTTATGATGGCGGTGATACTTGGTGATACAGCTGGTGAAACTTGATGGTGATCCGTGAACAAGACGGCAACAACCATCATGCTTCCTCTTCACAGCAGCTCTTCATGATGGCTACTGAAGCTGGTGAATTTTAAGGAGAGGAGCGGTGGAGAGAACTAAATCCTAGTTTATGGGACTACAACTTAGTTCCATTCTAAAGAGGAGCAACCATTATAAAGAGGAGCTTCTATTTTCAAAGAAAGGAAGCAAGAAGCAAGAGGCTGGGAAGAGAGAAATGGAGGGAGGGTTGGTGAGCCGAATTCATGCAGATTTTACTTCACGTTTCACTGTTCATGCACTGTTCACATTGCCATTTTATTATTATTTTATTAATATTATATTATTATTTATTTATTAAAAAAATTATTAAAAAATATTTCTTCTTTTTTCTTTTCTTCCTCCTTATTCCTTTTTCTCTTTCTTCTTCTTTTTTGGCCTTTGCTTGTGTTTTCTTTTCACTGTCTTTTAGCATTGTTTATTTTGTCTAAAAGCCAATACAACTTATTTTAAGGTTCCAAACGAAATTTAGTGTCTACATGTGGCAAGAGAGAGAGATGTGTAGCAAAGAGAGAGGGGAGAGAGTGTGTGTTGGGGAGAGGGGGAGAGAGAGAGAAGGAAAGAGAGAAAAGTTTTAGGAAAAGAGAGTGTGTATTGGGAGGAGACACATAGAGAGAGAGAGAGAGAGAGACAAAGACAAAGAGATTGAGAGAGATAAAGAAGTTTTAGAAAAAGACTGAGAGAGAAGTTTTGGAGATAGAGAGAGAGAGAGAAGGAGAAGGAGAAATAGTGAGAGAAAGAGGGAAAATGTGTGCATGTATTGTAGAGAGAGAGACAGAGAGAGGAAGAAAGGGAAAATAGTTAGGGAAGAGACAATGCGTGTATGTTGTGGGGAGAGAAAGATTGTTGGGGAGGGATAGAGAGGGATGGAAAGAAGGTCATGGGAAGACAAGGTGTTGGAATTCTCAAGAACTTCAGAAGAAAGAAAGCTCAAAACTTCTAGACAAGAAAGTTCAGAAAGGAAATTGTGATTCAATCAATTATTCTACAAATGATGTGGCTGAGTTTACAATTTATAGACTAGGACTCAATTACTGAATTACACTAATGTCCCTAACTAGTAAACTACAATAAAGGCATGACAAACAGATTATAATGCAAACAGATTGCTAACACCACGTGACAAGCAGCCTGCACCTGCACCCTTTTCTCTAACATCCCCCCTCAAAATCAGTGGCATGACTTGGAAGAGGAATGACACTAAGCTTGTCTCTAAGTTGAAGGAACCTTGAAGTTGAGACTGCCTTGGTGAAGATATTTGCTATTTGATCAAGGGATGGAATATGATAGACTTCAATTTCTTTATTGGTTACCTTTTAACGAACAAAATAGAGATCTAGTTCAATATGTTTAGTCTTTGAATGAAGGACCGGATTTGCTGACAAACTGACTGTGCTCATATTGTCACAGTATATTCTAGGAACTTTTGGTAATTGAATGCTGAGTTCTCTGAGTAAAGACTGCAGCCAAGTTAATTCTACCACTGTACTTGCAAGACTTCTATATTCTGCTTCAGTACTTGATCTAGACACTGTTGTTTGCTTTTTAGATGACTAGGAAATGAGATTAGGAACAAGATATACACAAAAACCTGAGGTACTATGCCTATCATCAATGTCTGATGCCCAATCAGCATCACAAAAGGTAGTGAGATCAGGAACAGATGATCTTTGAAGAACTAGAGCATGATATATGGTCCCTGCTAGATACCTCAGTATTCATTTAACCAGCTTCCAATGTACATCTATAGGATAGTGCATAAATTGACAAGCTTTGTTTACACTATATGATAATTCTGGTCTAGTAATGGTAATATATTGTAATGCTCCCACAAGTGACCTGTATGCAGCTTGATCAGAAATAGGAGAATCACTACTAGCTGAGATATTTGGTGTTGAGGCCATAGGAGAGGGCATAGACTTCGCACCTTGCATACCAGCTCTAGTAAGAAGATCCTTAATGTATTTGGACTGAGATAGGTATATTGCACCAGCAGAACTATAAGTAACTTCAATACCTAAGAAGTATTTAAGTTTCCCAAGATCCTTTAATGAAAACTTTGCATTCAATTGATCAATCAAGTTTTGAATCAAAGTTGGTGAAGATCCAGTAATCAAAATATCATCCACATAGACTAAAACATAGAGAGAATGATGGGAGGTAACCTGAAGAAACAAGGAAGAATCACATTTTGCCTTGGTAAAACCAAGATCAAGTAAAACTTCAGACAATTTTTAAAACCATGCACGAGAAGCTTGCTTAAGGCCATAGAGAGCCTTATGAAGCTTTCAAACTTAAGATGAGTTAGCTGATTCATATCCAGGAGGCTGCAGCATGTATACATCTTCATTCAAATCACCATTTAAAAAGGCATTATTAACATCTATTTGATGGATATTCCACCCTTTTGATAAGGCCAAAGTAAGGAGAACCTGAATTGTGACTGGTTTTACTACTGGACTGAAAACTTCATGAAAATCAACTCCTGCCTCCTGATTATACCCTTTGACAACTAATCTTGCTTTATACTTGTTGACAGTACCATCTGGATTTTCTTTAACTTTAAACACCCATTTGCACCCTATAGGCCTCCTATCTTTGGGTAAAGCTTCAAAACTCCATGTCTTGTTGCTCATGAGTGCTGCATACTCAAGATTCATGGCACACTTCCATTCTGGTATATTAAGAGCTTCTTCAATAGTTTAAGGCTCTCTAAAATAGTAAGTACTGTTGGTATAGTTCCCCTTGCTTTGCTACGAGTCACCATTGAGTGGTTGTTTGATTTGAGTGCCCTTGCTTTGCTATGGGTCACCATTGAGTGGACATTTTGAAATGGATGTTGAGGAACTTCAAATTCTATAGAGGGACCTGAAACATGTTGCAAAGAATTCATAATATTGGTATTATTAGCAAGTGCACATGAGTTATTTGTTTGTTTAGAAAATGCATTGGTACTCTGAGTATGTCTTGCATTGGTTAATGTAGAGAATGATAGAATAGGAGGTATGGCTGAAGGTGGAGGAGAAATAGAATATGATTTGTTACTAGAAAGTGACTGCTGTGAGGAACCCTTGCTGTTCTTGAATGGAAAACTACTTTCATCAAATATGACATCTCTAGATATAATTATTTTCCCATCAGGATGCAAACACTTGTATCCTTTGTGTGCTGGACTATAACCAAGAAAGGTGCATTCAATGGATTTGAATTGAAACTTGGGATTATTATAGGGCCTTAGGTTCGGATAGGCTGCACACCCAAAGACTTTAAGAAATGAATAATCAGTTTTGATTTTGTATAAGGTTTGAAAAGGAGTAGAACCATTTAAGACTGGTGTGGGTAGTCTATTAATAAGATACACAACTGTGCTAAAGGCCTCAGTCCAAAATGAACTAGGTAAAGATGATTGGTGAAGCAAGGCTAGTCCAGTCTCAGTTATATGTCTGTGTTTTCTTTCTGCAAGCCCATTTTGTTCATGTGTATAAGGACATGAAACACGATGAACTATTCCTTGGTCTTTCAAATATTCAGTGAAAGCTCTAAATTCTCCTCCCCAATTAGTTTGTAAGGCAAGGATTTTGTGGTTGGTTTGAAGTTCTACTTGTTTCTTGAAATGAATAAAGGTCTGTAATGCATCAAACTTGCTTTTAAGAAAGTAAATCCATGTGTAGCGGGTAAAAGTATCCACAAAATGTATGTAATATCTGTGTCCTTCTTTTGACAGCACTGGTGTTGGTCCCCACAAATCAGAATGAATTAGTTGAAGAGGTTTTGAGTATTCTGTTTGAGAAGAGACAAAAGGAAATTTGTGTATTTTGCTAAGACAACAAGATGAACAAAAGGAAAGCTCTTTATTTGGTATTCTGATGTTACAAGAAGTGAGTACACTCTTGATAGCTTGTACAAAGGCATGGCCCAATCTAACATGCCATTTGTCTAACTCAGAACAAGAATTTAACAATGAAGAAGTATGGGAACTATGTACAATAGGTGACGTAACATTTGGTGACTGAGTTGCTAACACTTTTGCAGTGGTATACGGTTCTTTTTCAATATGAAATTGATCAAAGACATACAAGCCTTTTCTAACAGTCCCCTTCAAAAGTATTTGATGAGTATCCTGAGATTTAACATAACAAGAGTCAGGATGGAACTCAAAATAGACATAATTGTCTTTTGCAAACTGAGAAACACTCACAAGATTTTTGGTAATATTTGGAACATGAAGAAGTGAGTTTGGGCAAAGATTTTGATTAGAAAAGCAAGACTTAATCTGAGAATTACCAATGTTTTTAATGAACAAACCTGAGCCATTACCAATGTGCACCTTCTCCTTTCCATTATATGGAGTCTTCTGCACAATGTTAGAGGCATCCACTGTCACATGATTAGTGGCCCCAAAATCAGGATACCATTCTTGATCATTGCCATTACTGCTATTGTTAGAAGTGAGCATTGCATAGGGTGTGTTTCTGATACTGCCATTGGTTGTCTTGCTGAAGTGGCTTGAAACTTGAGCTGGTCCTTGAAAACTTTCATCAAATCTATGATAACAATTCCAGGACTGATGTCCATATCTCCCACATAATTGACATTAAATGTTGCTTTTATCAGAAAACCTTCCATTCCTACCAGTAACTGCCCATTGTTATAACCTCCTCTTCCTCTGAAAAAATTTCCTCTACCTTTAAACCTTCCTTTATTTGCATACTGACCAGGGAAACCTTGATGACCACTTCTGTTTACATTGTAATTTTGAGGATGTGTAGTAAGATTCACTGCCATAGCCTCTACTTCTTCATGATGTTTCTCAATTCTATTTTCATGTGCAAGCAATAATGCTTCAATTTCTTCTACTGAATACGGATCAGTTCTAGAGAGAATGGATGTAATAAAACCATCATATTCTGAGGAAAGACCATCAAGAATTACCTCTATATGGTCATTTTCTGTAATTACATGACCAACTGAAGCCAAAGAATCAACAAGACTCTTAATCTTTAAAAGATAATCAGTAGCTGTCATGGATCCCTTTTTCACAGTTTGTAGCTGCGCCTTGAATTGCTTGATCTTTGCCTTTGTATGAGAGGCAAAGAAAGTTTCTACCTTTTCCTAGACCTGGTATGAGTATTCACATCCCACCATTCTTGTAAGAATACTTTCTGACATTGTTGACAGGAGCTAAGACAGCAAGAGCTGATCTTGCTTCTTCCAAAGAACATACTGCTGGCTCAAGATCCCAAGAACGCTTCCTTGCTCATCTACTGCAAATCTTGATGGTACTTCTTAACCACCACTGATGTATTTCTCTAGTTCATGCCCTCTGATGGCTACAAGAACTTGCTGTTTCCATAGTAGATAGGAATTGCTGTCTAATTTCACAGAAATAGAGTGGCTAAAAGAAACTAGTGAAGTATTCAGAGATGCTAGTGAGAACGAATTCATATTCTCTCCCATTGGATCAAAGCTCTGATACCATGTTGGAATTCTCAAGAACTTCAGAAGAAAGAAAGAAAGAAAGAAAGAAAGCTCAAAACTTCTAGACGAGAAAGTTCAGAAAGGAAATTGTGATTCAATCAATTATTCTACAAATGATGTGGCTGATTTTACAATTTATAGACTAGGACTCAATTACTAAATTACACTAATGTCCCTAACTAGTAAACTGCAATAAAGACGTGACAAATAGATTACAATGCAAACAGATTGCTAACACCACGTGACAAGTAGCCTGCACTTGCACCCTTTTCTCTAACACAGGGAGACAGAGGGAGATGAAGTGTGTGTTGGAAATAAAGAGACAGATAGAAAGAGAGTGCTGGGAAATGGGCGAGAGAGAGTGAGTGAGTGAAATTTTAGACAGACAGAGAGATAGAGTGACAAAAGCTTCAAACAAAGAGAAGTTTTACAGAAAGAGAAGTTTTGGGAAGAGAGAAATTTTAGAGAGTAAGTGAGAAGGAGAAAGAGGGAGATAGAGAGAAGTGTCAAATTCAATTTCTTCCATTATACCATACCCTTTTACTTAGTTATAGAGAGTGAGTGTCAGAGAGAAAGTGAGAAAGGTAGAAATGTGTTGAAGAGAGATAAAGAGAGAGTGTGTGTTGGGGGGATAGAGAGAGTGTTGCGGAGGGAACAAGAGAGATGGAGGAGGATGATAAGGGGAGAGGGACAGACATTGGTTTTGAAGTTAGAGAGGGATAGGAAGAGAGGTAAAGAGAGAGATAAACACATTGGAGAAAGAAAGAGAGAGAGGAAAGTTTTAGAGATAGAGAGAGACATGTTGGACAGAGAGACCGATAGAGAGAGAGATGTGTTAAGCTCAATTTCTTCCACTATACCATAACCTTTTTCTTAATTTTAGAGAGTCATTGTTGGGAAGTTAGAGAGAGACAAGAAAAGAGATAAAGAGAGAGGGATTTTAGAGAGAGACAAAGACAGACATGTTGGAGAAAGAGAGAAGGAAATTTTGGAAATAAAGAGAGGCATGTTAGACAAAGAGAGTGTGTGTGTTGGGGGGAGAGAGAGAACAAGAGAGAGAGAGAGCAAGGGAGAGAATGATAGGGAGAAAGAGCATTAAATCTAGTTTTTTCCATTATACCATACCCTTTTTCTTAGTTTTAGAGAGTGAATGAGAGAGAGCAAGAGTAAGAAAGAGAGAAAGATTAGGGGAGAGAGAAAGTGTTGAGAGGGAGTGAGAGTGATAGGGAGAGAGATAGAGAAAGAAAGAGGGATAGACAGAGAAGGAGAAGTTTCAGAGACATAGAGAGTAAGTGAGAGAAATTTTTTTTAGAGAGGGATAGACATATTAGAGAGAAGGCAAGAGAGGTTTAAAACACAAAGAGAGAGAGAGATAATGATGGGGCGAAAGAGATTGTTAGGGAGGAAGCAAGAGAAATAGAGAGAGGGTGTTGGGGGATAGAGAGACTGAGAGACAGAGAGAGAAGGAGAAACAACAAGAGATAGAGGGAGGGAAAATGTGTGTGTGTGTGTTATTAGAGACAGATGGAGAAAGAGAGTTGGGGGAAGAGATAACGTCTATATGCATGTGTTGGGGAGAGCAAGAGATTGTTGGGGAGGGATAGAGAGAGATGCAAAGAAGGTGTTAGGGAGACAAAGAGATGGAGTGTCTATGTGAATTGGGAACAAAGAGAGAGGAAGGGAGAGAGAAGTTTTAGAAAGTGGGTGAAAGGGAGAAACAGAGAGTGTCAAGTTCAATTTCTACCATTATGCAATACCCTTTTTCTCAGTTTTAGAGAGTGAGTGTGTGAGAGAGACACAGAGAGAGTTGAAGAGAGATGTTGGAAAGAGAAAGAGAGAGAGAGTGAGTAAGAGAGTTTTGAGTAGGGGTGAGAGAGGTAGAGAGAGATGTTAATAGGGAGAAAGGGAAAGAGAGAGAGAGATTGTTGGGAAGTTAGAGATAGATAGGGAGAGAGGTAAAGAGAGAGAAGTTTTAGAGTGAGAGATAGGCATGTTGGAGAAGGAGAGAGAGAGCAAAGTTTTAGAGGCAAGAAAGACTTGTTAGACACAAAGAGAGATAGAGAAAGTTAGAAAGAGAGAGAATGAGAGGGGGAGAGAGAGATAAAGAGGGAGAGAAAGCTACAGAGAGAGGCAGAGAAATTTTAGACAAAAAGACATAGAAAGAGATAGAAGTTTTAGAGATAAAGTGAGAGAGGTCTTAAACACTAAGAGACAAATAGGATGAAAGATAGTGTTTTGGGAAGGGAGAGATAGAAAGAGAGCGAGAGAGAGATAGAAAGAAATTTTAAACACACAAAGAGAGAAAGAGGAGAGAGGGTGTCTACATTAGGAGGAGAGGGAGAGAAGGTGAGAACACAAGAGAGCGAATGAAAGAGAATGTGTGTTGTGTAGAAAGGTAGAGGGAGGGAAGTTTCAAAGAGAGAGAGATGTATTGGATAGAGAGTGACAAAGAGAGAGGGAAGTGTTAGAGAGAGAGAGATGTGTTGGACAAAAAGGGAGCAACAAGAGGGAGTGTGTATTAGGGGAGAGAGAGATCATGAGAGAGAGGGAATTAATGAGAGTGTGTTGGGAAGAGAGGGAGAGTGAGAGAAAGATAGAGTGTTAAGTCCAATTTCTTTCATTATACCATACCCTTTTTCTTAATTTTAGAGAGTGAGAGAGAGACATGATGTGGAGAGAGAGAGTGAGTGAGAGAGAAATTTTTGTTAGAGATGATAATAAAAACATGGCAGATACAGCTGATCCAATTCAAATTCCAAGTGGTCTAGTTATAAGAGCTAGAGCTAAAAGGTCCAAGGAGGCTTTCAATGGATTGATGCAGAGCATTTAAGTGAAGGATCATTTTTTTGCGGCCCAAATACTTAGACTCAAGTGCAGATCTAGGATGGATTTTGTTGATCCAAGTGGTGGAGTAATCATTTTTTTGAGGCCCAAATACTTAGAGTCAAGTGTAGATCCAGGATGGATTTTGTTGATCCAAGTGGTGGAGTAATTTTAGCCTTTGTCTGAACCCCATACACTTGGAAGGAGTAATTTTAGCCTTTTACTAAAGCCCGTACACTTGAAGGATTACTTTTATCTCAAGCATGTGGAATCATTCAACAATTATAGGCCACAACTAGCAAGATTCACATGGATTTGAGAGACTCTAGGAGATCAATTTTGCTAATTATTAGCCAATGATTTTGGGATAACTTTCCTTTTTATGGGATTTGGTTAGCCTTTTAGAATATATTTTCAGCAATTACTTTCATTGGACTGATTTTTTGGCCGATTATTCTCCTGTAAAGGCTGGCATGTCATAATTCTAAGAATTTCCTTTCTTTTGCTATTTGTTTGCCTTTTCAAATTGTAATAACTTAGCCTATATATATGTATACCAAGGCTGAGAAGTTTAGATCAGTTTTCTAGATAAAAATTGAGAGTTTTTCTCTTTAGTTCTTTAAAGAACTTTCTAAACTTATCAAGAACTTGCTCTTGTGAAATTCATCTTACTTATCAAATGGTTCACCATCCCATTTATGGTGCCTCCACATACCAAGGTTCATGTTCTCTTATAAACATTAGGTCAAGGTTTGCACCTACAAAAATATGATCATAGAACGGTCTTGGGAATCAATTTCGTTGACGGCTCTCGTTATTCTTGGTAGGGTTCGTATCATTTTGGTATCAGAGCACCGGTCAAGCCTCAGGTTTTGCCTATCCAATTTTAGTTTTGCAACCAATATTCTTTGTTTTCTTTTGTTTAGATTCAACTTTAGTTATACATATTCAAAAAACAAAAGAAAGAAAAGAAAAGCTGCAAAGAAAAAAAATGTAGTATTTAGCAAAAAGAAAGAAGGACAAGTCAGAAACAGCCAAAAACTCCCCTTTCTAGTATTCTTAACCCCTTTGTAGTGATTTTATTGATTCTCTTGATTCCATACTCTTCCTTGAATCATTGATAAGCTTGTAATTGAATTGTTGCTGGAAAAGGTTCTTGTTCTTGTTTGTAAAGTTTGAAAAGAATTGAAAGAGAAAATTACAAGTGGAAAAAGGGAAGAGTGGTAAGAGTAATGGAGGGAAAAAGCCAAATTTGTTGTGTGAAAACATGGGTGTTAAGAGAATTGTATTTGAACAAAAAAACATAAGGGAAATTATTTGTGAGGTACTTTATTTTCTAACATTCTTTTTGCAGCAAAAACATGTCAAATAACACAAGTAAAGGCATTCCCACAAGTTCATTAGGAGGGGTTGATCCAAAGTTGCTCATGGATGCATTAATGGGAGAGATGAAAGAGTGTTAAGAATAAAAATGGAGTAGGTTCATGAATGATTGATTGGATAGGGTAGAGAATGAATGCATGAGGGAGCCACAAAATGTACAGAATGTGCATAGGAGGGAAAAAGTTCAACCAAAGGAAGTAAGGGTTGAAGACAAAGAGTATTATGGGGCTAGTTTTGATGAGGAAGATGATTAAGATTCAATTGTTGACTATAGGAGATATGGTGGACAGGGTAGAGAAGTTAGAAACTAGGAAGATAATAACTTGGGTAGTATTAAGATAAAGGTTTTGTCATTTCAAGGTAGGTCTTAACTAAAAGCCTATCTTGAATGGGAGAAGAAGATGGAGTTTATTTTTGATTGCCATAACTATTCCGAAGCAAAGAAGGTAAAATTGGCAGCCGTTGAGTTCTTTAATTATGCCATTGTTTGGTAGGATCAATTGGTGCTAAATAGGAGGTAGAATGGAGAACGGCTAGTGGAAACTTGGGAAGAGATGAAGATGATGATGAGAAAGTAGTTTGTTCCAAGTTATTACTACCGTGAGTTATACAAGAAGTTGCAAGGTCTTTAGCAAGGAAACTGGAGTGTTGAGGATTACTATAAGGAGATAGAGATTGCAATGATTCGAGCTAATGTTGAGGAAGATTGTGAAGCTACAATGGTTAGGTTTTTGCATGAATTAAATCAGGAAATGCAAGATAGAGTAGAGATGCAACATTAATTAGAGGATATGGTGCACATGGCTATCAAAGTGGAGCAACAACTCAAGAGGGGGGGTAGCTCACGAGCAACCCAAAAGTCAAGTTCTACTTCTTGGAAACTGAGTTATACAAAGAAGGAGGACAAGCCTCAAGCATTCCCAACACCCAAACACAAATTTGAGTATAAAACCAAAAACATCAGCCATGTTTCTCAAGGTAAAATTGATTCACCCACTACTTGAAATCGTGACATTAGGTGCTTTAAGTGTTAAGGCAAGGAGCATATAGCAAGCTAATGTGCAAACAAAAGGATTATGGTGATGCGAGACAACAGTGAAGTTGGGACTGAGAGTGAAGAAGACATTGAATCTATGCCACCATTGGAGGATGCAGATGATGAAGAATATGCTACCGAAGGAGAATTATTGCTGGCAAGAAGAGCTGTAAGTGTGCAAGCCAAAGAAGATGAAGAGGTGCAACAAGAAAACATTTTTCACACTTGGTGTAACATCAAAAACAAGGTATGTAGTGTGATTATTGATGGAGGAAGTTGTACTAATGTTGCTAGAACAACTATGGTTGAAAAATTAGGGTTACCCACAATGAAACACCATAAATCGTACAAGTTGCAATGGCTCAATGATAGTGGCGAAGTGAGGGTGAATAAATATGTACTGGTCACTTTTCACATTAGAAAGTATGCGGATGAAGTTTTGTGCAATGTAGTTCTGTGCAAGTGGGACATTCACTATTAGGCCGACCGTGGCAATTTGATCAATAAGTTAAGCATGATGGCTACACAAACAAGTACTCATTCATGTTTAAGCAAAGAATGATCACTCTAGCTCCTATGATGCCAAGATAGGTTTATGAAGACCAAGTGAGGCTACAAAGAGAGAGTGAGCAAAAAAGGAGTGAAAGAAGAGAGAAACATAAATTGAGTGAAAATTTGAGAGAGCAAACAAGAAAGGACGAGAAAATTGAGAGAGAAAAAAGGAGAGTTAATTTGACCATTGAGACAAAAAAAGAGAGAACTCAAAAGAGCTTTTATGCAACAGCAAGTGAAGTGAAAAGAGCATTATTTTCAAATCAACCAATGATTGTACTTTTGTACAAATAGGCATTTTTGAACACTAATGTGATTGATCTTTCTTTGCCTAGTTCTATTATTTCTCTTTTACAGGATTATGATGATGTCTTTTCCGAGGAGATCCCAAATGGTTTACCCCCTATTTAGGGGATTAAGCATTAAATCAATTTTGTACATGGTGCTTCCATTCCAAACCAACCAGCCTATTGAACTAATCCTGAGGAGATAAAGGAGTTACAATGGCAGGTTAGTGAATTAATGAAAAAGGGGTACATGAGAGAAAGCATGAGCCCATGTGCCGTTTCAGTTATTTTGGTGCCTAAGAAGGAAAGAGAGCTGATTTGACCATTGAGAGAAAAAAAGAGAGAACTCAAAGGAGCTTTTATGCAAGAGCAAGTGAAGTGAAAAGAGCATTATTTTCAAATCAACCAATGATTGTACTTTTGTACAAAGAGGCATTTTTGAACACTAACGAGATTGATCTTGCTTTGCCTAGTTCTATTGTTTCTCTTTTGTAGGATTATGATCATGTCTTTCCCGAGGAGGTCCCAAGTGGTTTACCCTCTGTCCAAGAGATTGAGCATCAAATCGACTTTGTACCTGGTGCTTCCATTCCAAACTAATCCCAAGGGACAAAGGAGTTACAATGGCAGGTTAGTGAATTGATGGAAAAGGGGTACGTGAGAGAAAGCATTAGCCCATGTGCTGTTTTAGTGATTTTGGTACCTAAGAAGGATGGGTCATGGAGAATGTGTGTTGATTGCCAAGCCATCAACAATATTACAGTAAAGTACTACCTCCCTATTCCTTGCCTAGATGATATATTAGATGAGCTACATATTGCTTATGTGTTTTGAAAAATTGTCTTGAAAAGTGGATATCATCAAATAAGAATGAAAGAGGGAGAAAAATGGAAAACTGCTTTTAAAACAAAACATGGATTCTATGAGTGGCTAGCGATGTCATTTGGACTAACTAATGGACCAAGTACTTTCATGCAATTAATGAACTATGTTTTGTGTCCTTTCATAGGCAGGTTTGTTGTTGTGTATTTTGATGATATACTCGTTTATAGCAAGAGTTTGGCTGATCATGTTTTGCATTTGAAATCTATTTTGGAGGTGCTTAGAAAAAAGAAGTTGTACGCTAACATGAAAAAGTGCACCTTTTGCACCAATAAGATTATGTTTCTTAGCTATGTTGTGAGCAAATAGGGTATATAGGTTGATGAAGAGAAGGTTCATGTAATCTAAGAGTGGCCAAGACCCACAAGTGTAGGCCAAGTCTAAAGTTTCCACGGACTTGTGAGTTTTTACCAATGATTCGTGAAAGACTCCAGTAGCATAGCTGCATCGCTTACCAAAGTGATCAAGAAAGACATTGGGCTCAAATGGGAGGAAAAGCAAGAAGAGGCATTCCAACTACTCAAGGAAAAATTGTGTCATGCACCTTTACTTGCTTTATCTGATTTTACTAAAATATTTGAAATTGAATGTGATGCTTTAGGTATAGGGATAGGCACTATTCTTATGCAAGGTGGACAACCAATTGCATATTTTAGTGAGATGATTAATGGGGGGGCAACTTTAAACTACCCTACTTATGACAAGGAAATGTATGCATTGGTTCAAGCATTAGAGACATGGCAACACTACCTTTGGCCTAAAGTGTTTGTGATTCACTCTGATTATGAATCCTTGAAGCATCTGAAGGGTCAACACAAGTTGAATAGGAGGTATACGCAATGGGTGGAGTTCATTGAGGCATTCCCATATGTCATCCAATATAAGCAAGGTGATGATTTGAGGACAAATCCTCTTCAAGAGGAGGGGAATGATATTAAAAGCATGGCAGATATGGCTGATCCAATTCAAATTTCAAGTGATCCAATTACAACAGCTAGAGTTAAAAGGTTCAAGGAGGCTTTCAATGGATTGATGCAGAGCATTTAGGTTGAGGAACATTTTTTTGAGGCCCAAATACTTAGACTCAAGTGCAAATTAAGGATGGATTTCGTTGATCTAAGTGGTGCAGTAATTTCAGCCTTTTTCTAAAGCCCATACACTTAGAAGGAGTAATTTTAGCCTTTTACTAAAGCCCATACACTTGGAAGGATTACTTTTAGCTCAAGCATGTAAAATCATTCAGCAATTATGGACCATAATTAGCAACATTCACATAGATTTGAGAGATTCTAGGAGATCAATTTGGCTGATTATTACCTAACGATTTCGGGATAACTTTCCTTTTTTAATGGGATTTGGTCAGCCTTTTGGAATATATTTTTAGCAATTACTTTCATTGGGCTGATTATTTGGTTGATTATTCTCATGTAAAGGCTGGCATGCCATAATCCTAGGAATTTCCTTTCTTTTGCTATTTGTTTCCTTTTTCAAATTGTAATAACTTCGCCTATATATATGTATACTAAGGCTAAGAAGTTTAGATCAGTTTTCTGGATAAAAATTGAGAGTTTTTCTCTTTGGTTCTTTAAAGAACTTTCTAAACTTATCAAGAACTTTTCTTATGGCATCATCCGACTTATCAAACAGTTCACTATCTTGTTTGTGGTGTCTCCACATACCAAGGTTTATTTTTTCTTATAAACATCAGGTTAAGGTTTCCACCTACAAAAATCTAATCATAGAATGGTCTTGGGAATGAATTTCATTAATGGGTCTCATCATTCTTGGTGGGGTTCGCATCAAGAGAGATAGAGAGAAAACTATTAGAGAGAAGGTAAGAGAAGTTTTAATAAGAGAGGTAGAGAGACATGCTGGACAGAGAGATAGAGGGGGAGAGAGAGAGAGACAAAGAGACAAAGAGAGGGAGAGGGAGAGAGAGAGAGGGAGAGCTAGAGAGAGAAAGAGAGAGAGGGGGAAATATGTTGAAGTGTTAGGGGAATAGAGAGAAAGTGTGTATTGGGGAGAGAGAGAAAGATTGTGATGGAGAGATAGAGAAGGTGTTCGGGGGGGAGAGAGTTAAGGAGCAGGGAAGGGAGGGAGAGAGAGTGAGAGAGAAATTTTAGACAAACAGAGAGAGAGAGTGTGTGTGTGAGAGAGAGAGACTAACAAAGAGAGAAAGGTTTTAGAGAGAGTAGAGAAGTTTTAAAGAGAGAGACAAAGAGAGAGAAGTTTTGCAGGAAGAGAGTTGCTTTAGAGGGAGAAAGGGAGTAAGTGTGAAAGAAAAAGGGAGAGAAAGAGAAAGTGTAGAGACAAAGAGACAGAAGTTTTAGAGAATGAGGCAAGGAGGGAAAGAGAGAGGGTTAGCAAGAGAGAGAGAACTTTTAGAGAGTGAGAGAGGGAGAAAGAGAGAGTGTCAAGTTCAATTTTCTCCATTATGCCATACCCTTTTTATTAATTTTATAGAGTAAGTGAGACAAAGAGAGAGAGAGAGAGAGAGACAGACGAGAGACTGAGAGAGAAAGAGAAAGAGAAAGAGGAAGAGAGAGTTTGTGTTAGAGAGAAAAAGAAAGAGAATGTGTTGATGAGAGACAAAAAGAGAGTGTTGAGGAGGGAGAGAGAGAGATAGAGAGAGGTTTTAAACACAGAGAGAGAGATAGACATGTTGAAAATAGAGAGAAAGAGTGAGAGAGATAGAGTGTGTCAAGCCGAGAGAGAGATGGGAAGAGAGAGTGTGTTTTAGGAAGAGAGAGAGACAAAAAGAGAGAGATAAAGAGGAGTGAGAAAGTGTATGGATTGGGAAGACGGAGAGAGAAGGTGAGATCACAAGAGAGAATGAGAGACAATGTGTGTTGGGTAGAGAGAGAGGGAGGGAAGTTCCAAAGAGAGAGAGACATGTTGGACAGAGAGAGCGATAGAGCGAGAGGGAGAGAGAGGGAGAGAGAGATGTGTTGGACAAAGAGGGAGCGACAAGAGAGAGAGTGTGTGTGTGTGTGTTAGGGGAGAGATAGAGATCACAAGATAGAGGGAAGGAGAGAGAGGGTAGAGAAAGGGAATGAGAGAGAGTGTACTAGGAAGAGAGGAAGGGAGAGAGAGAGAGAGGAAATTTTAGAGACAAAAAGAGATGTGTTGGACAGAGAAAGAGCAATAAAGAGAGTGTGTGTTGGGGAGGAAGAGAGAGTAATAAGTAGAGAGATAGGAAAGAGAGAAGGGGAGAGAGAAATTTTAGAGAGAGAAGAAGTTTCAAAGACAGAGAGATAGTGAGTGATAAATTTTTATTAGAGACAATGAGAGATAGAAGTATTAGAGAGAACGCAAGAGAAGTTTTAAACACAAAGAGAGAGAGATGTTGGATACATACATAGAGGAAGTGAGAGAGCAATAAAGAGACTAAGAGAGAGAGAGATAATGAACAGGAGAGAGAGTGTGTGTTAGGGAGGGAGAAAGAGAGATAGAGGGAAGGTGTTGGGGGGAGAGAGTGCAAGAGACAGAGAGAAGGGAAAGGGAGTTATCCAAGTGAGAGAGATAGAGAAAGGGTGTTGGGGAGAGAGAGGCAGTGTTTGTTGGCAAGAGAGAGAGAGAGACAAACAGAGGAATGTGTTTGTGTGAGTGTGCTGGGGGAGAAAGAGAAAGATTGTTAGGGAGGGATAGAGAGAGATGGAAAAGAGTGTTGTGCAGAGAGAGAGAGAGGGAGAGAGCAAGAGTAAGGGAGTGGGGGAGAGAGAATAAGTGAGTGAGAGAGAACTTTTAGGTAGAGAGACATAGATTGATAGAAGTTTTCAATAGATAGAAGATTTAGAGAGAGAAGTTTTAGAGAGTGGCTGGAAGGGAGAAAAAGAGAGATAGAAAAGTGTCAAGTTCAATTTCTTCCATTATACCATACCCTTTTTCGTTTTAGAGAGTAAGTGTTTAGGAGAGAGAGAGAGAGAGAGAGAGACAAAGAGACATGTTAGGGGGAGAAAGAGAGGAAGAGAGAGTTTGTGTTGGGGAGACAGAGACAGTGTTGAGAGGGAACAACAAAGATAAAGAGAGAGGGTGTAGGGGGAGTGGGGAGAGAAAGAGAGAGATTGTTGGGAACTTAGTGAGAGATAGGGAGAGAGGTAAAGAGAGAGAGAAGTTTTTGATGAAGTCCCACATCGATTAGATAGAGAGATCTTGGGTGTTATATATATATGTATGGGTTTGCAAACGTTCCCTTACAAGCTAGCTTTTGAGGTAGAGTTAGGCGGGTTTATATCATATGGTATCAGAGCTTGCCTTGCTCTAGTCAATATGGCCCATGAATCCTGGTTCTCTGTACAAGGACGTATAGTCTCAAGGGGTCAGCAATGATGAAGTCCCACATCGATTAGGGGGTCCATATCAGTTTTATAGAGAGAGAAAGACATGTTGGAGAAGGGAGAAAGGAAAGTTTTAGAGATGAGAGAGACTTGTTGGATAGAGAGAAAGCAGGAGAGAGAGATAGAGAGCAAGAGAGAGGGACAGTTTGTTGGACAAAGAGATAAAGGGGGAGAGATGGAGAGGAAGAGAGAGGTTGTATTGCAAAGAGAGAATGTGTTGGGGAGACAAAGAGGAAGTGTTGAGGAGGGAATGAGAGAGATAGATTGAGTGGGTGTTAAGGGAAGAAGGAGAGAGAGAGAGAGAGACTGTTGGGAAGTTAGAGACAGATAGGGAGAGAGGCAAAGAGAGAGAGAAGTTTTAGAGAGTGAGAGATAGATATGTTGGATAAAGAGAGACAGGAAAGTTTTAAAGACAAAGAGGGACATGTTAGATAGAGAGAGAGTGCAATGGGGGGAGAGAAAGAATGAGAGACAAAGAGAGAATGAGAGAGAGAAAAGTTTTAAAGAGAGTGAGAGAAGTTTTAAAGAGAGAGACTTAGAGAGCACAAAGTTTTGGTGAGAAAGAGCTGTTTCAAAGGTAGAAAGAGAGTAAGTGAGAGAGAAAGAGAAGATTTAGAGAGAAAGAGAGATAAGGAGAGAGAAGTTTTAGAGAGTGAGACAAGGAGCAAAAGAGAGAGAGGGTTAGAGAGAGAGAAGTTTTAGAGAGTGAGTGAGAGGGAGATAAAGAGAGTGTCAAGTTCAGTTTCTTCCATTACGCCATACCCTTTTATTTAGTTTTAGAGAGTGAGTGAGGGAGAGAGAAAGGAGAGAGAGAGTGAGGGAGAGGGAAAGGAGTGAGGGAGTAAGGGAGAGTTTGTGTTGGGGGGGAGAGGAAGTGTTGGGGAGACAAATAGAGACTATTAAGGAGGGAATGAGAGAGACAGAGAGTGGGAGAGAGAGATTGTTGGGAAGTTAGAGAGAGACAGGGACAAAGGTAAAGAGCAGGAGAAGTTTTAGAGAGTGAAAGATAGATATATTGGATAAATAGAGAGAAAGAAGTTTTAGAGACTAAGAGAGACACATTGGATAGTGTGTTGGAGGGAGAGAGAAAACAAGAGAGCAAGACAGAGAGAACAGTAGAGTGAGGAGAAGAGAGAAAGACTGGGAGAGAGAAAGTTTTATGGAGTCATTAAAAGAGAGAGAGGGTGAAAGATGTTTTAAAGAGAAAGACAAAGGGAGAGAAATTTTATAGAGTTGTTTTAGAGGGAAAAGAAGAGTAACTGGAGAGAAAGAGGGAGAGAAAGAGAAGATTCAGAGACACAGAGAGAGAAGTTTTTGAAGTAAGACAAGGAGGGAAACGAGGGGTTGGGGAGAGAGAAGTTTTAGAGAGTGAGAGGAAGACAGAGATAAAGAGAATGTTGAATTCAATTTCTTCCATTATGCCATATCCTTTTTCTTAGTTTTAGAGATTAAGTGAGAGACAATGAAGAGATAGAGGGAGAGATGTGATCAAGAGAGAATGAGAGAGTGAAGACTGAGATGAGAGAGTGAGAGAGAAAAGTTTTAGAGAGATAGTGAGAGGGAGAAAGAGAGTGAGAGAAGTTTTAAAGAGAAAGGGACAAAGAGAGAGAAGTTTTGGAGGGAGAAAGAGACTAAGTGAGAGAGAAAAAGGGAGAGAAAGAGAAGTTTTAGAGAGCAAGCCAAAGAGTGACACAAAGAGAGGGGTGGAGAAAGAGTGAGAGAGAGAGAAGTTTTAAAGAGTAAGTAAGAGGGAGAGAGACAGAGAGAGTGTCACGTTCAATGTCTTCCATTGTGCCATACCCCTTTCTTAGTTTTAGAGAGTGAGAGAGAGATAAAGACAGAGACATAGAGAGAGAGAGAGAGAGAGAGAGAGAGAGAGAGAGAGAGAGGAAGAGAAAGTTTTTGTTAGGGAGAGAGAGAGAATGCATTGGGGAGATGAAGAGGGAATGAGACAGATAGAGAGAGGGAGTAAGGTAAAGAGAGAGAGAAGTTTTTAGAGAGAGACTGATCTGTTGGAGAAAGAGAGAGGGAAGTTTTAGAGAGAGAGACGTGCTGCATGGAGATTGAGCAATAGAGTGTGTGTTAGAGAGAAATGAATGTAAAAGAGAGAGAGTGTGTTAAGACCAAATTCTTCCATTATACAATACCCTTTTTGTTAGTTTTAGATAGTGAGAAAGAGAGAGAGAGATGGTGTATCTTAAGGGGGACAGAGACTTGCAGAGAGAGAGAGAAAGATGATTTAGTAAGAAAGAATGAGATGTGTCTGAGAGAGAGAGGGTAATGGGATGATATATTTAGAGAGTGTGTATGTGTGTGTTGGGAATAGAGAAAGAGATAGAGAGACGAGGAGAGAGAGAAGGAGAGAGCACAATAGGGATGGAGAGAGACAGAGAGCAACAAAGAGGGATAGTGTGGTGGAAGAGTGATAGAGGGGAGGGAGGGAGAAGAAGAGAGAGCTTGTGTTGAGTAGGAAGTGAGAGAGATAGAGTGAGTGGGTGCTCGGGGGAGAGGGAGGGAGGGAGAGAGAGAGAGAGATAAGAAGTTTTAGAGACAGAGAGAGACATGTTGGGTAAAGAGAGAGCAATAGAGAGAGTGTGTGTTTGGGAGAGAGATAGAGAGAGTATTGAGGTAAGAGTGAGAATGATAGGGAGAGGGATAGAGAAAGAGAGAGGGAGAGAGAAATTTTAGAGAGAGAAGGAGAAGTTTCAAAGATAGAGAGAGAGAGTGAGTGATAAATTTTTGTCAAAGACAGTGAGAGATAGAAGTATTAGAGTGAAGGCAAGAGAATTTTCAAACACAAAGAGAGAGAGAGAGAGAGAGAGATGTTTGACAGAGAGATAGAGGGAGTGAGAGATCAACAAAGAGACTAAGAGAGAGAGATAATGATGGGGAGAGAGAGTGTGTTGAGGAGGGAGTAAGAGTGACAAGGAGAGAGATAGAGAAAGAGAGAGGGAGAGAAAGAAGTTTTAGAGAGAGAAGGAGAAGTCTGAAAGACAAAGAGAGAAATGGTGAGTGAGAAATTTTTGTTAGAGGCGGAGAGAGATAGAAGTATTAGAAAGAAGGCAAGAGAAGTTTTAAACATAAAGAGAGAGAGAGAGAGGGTGTTAGAGAGCAACAAAGAGACCAATAAAGAGAGATAATGATAGGGGGAGCGAGTGTTAGGGATGGAGCAAGAGAGATAAAAAGAGTGGCTAGGGGGAGAGAGTGTAAGAGATAAAGAGAAGGGGAAAGAGAAGGAGTTAGGGAGGAAGCAAGAGAGATAGAGAGAGGGTGTTGGGGAGCAAGAGATAATGCGTGTTGGCAAGAGAGAGAGAGACAGATAGAGAAGTTTTAGAGAGAAACTAAGAGAGAAGTTTTAGAGAGAGAGGCTTGGCAAGTGAGAGATAGAGAAGTTTTAGAGAGTAAGTGAGAGGGAGAAAGAGGGAGATCAAGAGTGTCAAAAAATTTTTTTCCATTATACAATACCCTTTTTCTTAATTTTAGAGATGAGTGTAAGAGAGAAAGTGAGAAAGGTAGAAACATGCTGGAAAAGAGAGAGAATGTGTTGGGGAGATAAAGAGAGAGGATTGAGGAGTAGGCAAGAGAGATAAAGAGAGGGTGATAGGGGGAGAGGGACAAAGATTGTTGGGAAGTTAGAGAGAGATAGGAAGAGAGGTAAAGAGAGAGAAATTTCATAATGGGACAGAGAGATGGACACATTGGAGACTATGAGAGAGAGAGAGAGGGGGAATTTTAGAGATAGGGAGAGACATGTTGGACAGAGAGAGCGATAGAGAAAGAGTGTGTTAGGGACAGGGAGAGAGAGAATGAGAGAGGGAAGAAGGGAGAAGGAGAGAAATGTGTTGAGTCTAATTCCTTCCATTATGCCCTTTTTCTTAGTTTTAGAGAATAAGTGAGAGAGAGAAAGAGACAGAGAGAGAAATTGTTGAGAAGTTAGAGAGAGACAGGAATAGAGATAAAGAGAAAGAAGTTTTAGAGAGAGAGATAGACATGTTGGAGAAAGAGAGAGGGAAGTTTTAGAAACAGAGAGAGGTATGTTAGACAAAGAGAGTGTGTTGGGGAGAGAGGGAGAGAGAGAGAGAGAGAGAGAGAGAGAGAGAGAGAGAGAAAGGGAAAGAATGATAGATAGAAAGAGCATTAAGTCCAGTTTCTTCCATTATACTATACCCTTTTCTTAGTTTTAGAGAGTGAGAGAGAGAGAGAGAAAGGGAAAGAATGATAGATAGAAAGAGCATTAAGTCCAGTTTCTTCCATTATACTATACCCTTTTCTTAGTTTTAGAGAGTGAGTGAGAAAGAAAGACAGAAACAAAGAGAGTTGAGGGAGAGAGAAAGTGTTGAGAAGGGAGCAAGAGTGTTAGGGAGAGAGACAGAGAAAGAGAGAGGGACAAAGAGAGATGGAGAAGTTTCAGAGACAAAGAGAGTGAGAGAAATTTTCATCAAAGAGTGAGATAGAATTATTAGAGAGAAGGCATGAGAAGTTTTAAACACAAAGAGAGAGAGAGAGAGAGAGAGAAACATGTTGGATAGAGAGATAGAAGGAGAAAGGGTGACAAATAGAGAGAGATTATGACGGGGAGAAAGAGAGTGTTAAGGAGGTAGCAAGAGAGATAAAGAGAGCGTATTGAGGGGAGAGAGAGCAAGAGACAGAGAAAGAATGAGAGAGAGAAGGTGAAACAACAAGAGAAAGAGGGAAAATGTGTGCATGTGTTGATTTGACAGAGATGGAGAGAGAGAGAGTTGAGGGAGAGACAGAGTCTCTATGTGCATGTGTTAGGAAGAGAGAGAGAGAGAGAGAGATGGAGTGTTTGTGTGTGTTGTAGACAAAGAGAAAGAAAGAGAGATAGAGAGTTAAGGAGTAAGGGAGAGAGAGTGAGTGAGAGACAAGTTTTAGACAAATAAAGACATAGAGTGACAAAAGCTTTAAATAGAGAGAAGATTTAGAGAGAGAAGTTGTAGAAAGTGGGTGAGAGGGAGAAAGAGAGAGTATCAAGTTCAATTTCTTCCATTATGCCATACCTTTTTCTTAGTTTTAGAGAGTAAGTATGTGTGAGACAGAGAGAGAGAGAGAGACAGAGAGAGATGTTGGAGAGAGAGAGGAAGAGAGAGTTTATGTTAGGAAGACACAGAGTGTTGAGGAGGGGTGAGAGAAATTTTAGACAAACAGAGAGAGAGTAAGAGAAGTTTTAAAGAGAGAGTTGTTCTAGATGAAGAAAGAGAGTAAGTGAGAGAGAAAGAGAAGATTTAGAGAGAAAGAGAGACAAAGAGAGAGAAGTTTTAGAAAATGAGCCAAGGAGGGAAAGAGACAGGGTTGGAGGGAGACAGTAAGAGAGAGAACTTTTAGTGAGTGAGTGAGAAGGAGAAAGAGAGAGATAGAGAGTATCAAGTTCAATTTCTTCCATTATGCAGTACCCTTTTTCTTGGTTTTAGAGAGTGAGTGAGATAGAGAGAGAAAGAGAAAGAGGAAGAGAGAGTTTGTATTAAGGAGAGAAAGAAAGAGAATGTGTAGGGGAGATGCAGAGAGTGTTGAGGAGGGAGCAAGAGAGATAGAGAGAGGTATTAAACATAGAGAGAGAGATAGACATGTTGAAAAGTGAGAGAAAGAGTGAGAGAGATAGAGTATGTGTTAGGCGGACAGAGAGACAGGGAAAGAGAGTGTGTGTTTTGGGAAGAGAGAGACATAAAGTGAGAGAGAGAGGTTAGAGAAAGTGCCTGTGTTCGGAAGAGGGAGAGAAAAGGTGAGTGCACAAGAGAGAATGAGAGAGTGTGTGTTGGATAGAAAGAGAGGGAGGGAAGTTTCAAAGAGAGAGACATGTTGGACAGAGAGAGTGACAGAGAGAGAAATTGTTAGAGAAAGAGAGATGTGTTCAACAAAGAGGGAACGACAAGAGAGAGTGTGTGGTAAGGGAGAGAGAGAGATCACGAGAGAGGGAATGAGAGAGTGTGTTGGGGAGAGAGGGGGAGAGAGAGAAAGGTAGTGTTAAGTCCAATTTCTTCCATTATATCATACCTTTTTTCTTAATTTTAGATAGCAAGAGAGAGATTGAGCAAGAGAGAAATTTTTGTTGGAGAGATAGAGAAAAAACTATTAAAGAGAAGGTAAGAGAAGTTTTAAATAGAGAGAGAAATAGAGAGACATGTTGGATAGAGAGATAGAAGGAGAAAGAGTGCTACAAAGAGTGACAGAGAGAGGGAGAGGGAAAGAGAGCAAGAGAGAGGGATATACAGAGAGAGCAAGAGAGGGGGGAATGTGTGCAAGTGCTAGAGGGAGAGAGGGAGGAATAGATAGAGGATGTTTAGGGGGTAGAGGGAGAGAGACATAAAGAGAGAGAGATAGTAAGAGGGAATTAGGTAGCAGGGGAGGGAGAGAGAGTGAGAGAGAAATTTTAGACAAATAGAGAGATAGATGATAGAAGGTTTAAAATGAGAGAAGTTCTAGATACAGAAGTTTTAGGGAGGGGCATGTTAGATAAAGAGAGTGTGTGCAGGGACAAAGAGCAATGGTGTGTATCTTGGGGGGAGAGAGAGTTACAGAGAGAGAGAGAAGAAGGATTTAGTGAGAGAGAATGAGACATGTTTGAGAGAGAGAGAGTGCTGTGAAGATATATAGAGTGCATATGCATGTGTGTGTTGGGAAGAAAGGGAAAGAGAAAAGGAGAGAGCATGACAAAGATGGAGAGAGATAGAGAGCAAGAAAGAGGGAAAGTGTGTTAGACAGAGTGATAAAGGGGGAGAGAGGGAGAGGAAGAGAGAGCTTATGCTAGGGAGACAAAGAAAGAGTGTTGAGGAGGGAAAGAGATAGAATGAGTGGGTGTTAAGGGGAGAGGGAGGGAGGGAGGGAGAGAGAGAGAAGGGAAGTTTTAGAGATAGAGAGAGAGCAATAGAGAGAGTGTGTGTTGGAGAGAGAGTATTGAGGTGGGAGTAAGAGTGATAGGGTGAGACATAGAGGAAGAGAGAGGGAGAGAGAGAAATTTTAGAAAGAGAAGGAGAGGTTTCAGAAACATAGAGAGAGAGAGTGACAAATTTTTTTCAGAGACAGTGAGAGATAGAAGTATTAGAGAGAAGGCAATAGAAGTTTTAAACACAGAGAGAGAGAGATAGAGACATGTTGGACAAAGAGATAGAGGGAGTGACTAAACAACAAAGAGAATGAGAGAGAAAGAGATAATGATAGGGAGAGAGAGAGTGTTAGGGAAGGAGAAGGAGAGATAGAGGATGATGTTTGGGGGAGAGATAGTAAGAGATAGAGGGAAGGAGAGAGTGTGTGAAGGAGAAAATGAGTTAGGCAAGAAACAAGAGTGATAAAGAGAGGGTGTTAAGTAGAAAGAGATAGTGTGTGTTGGCAAGAGAGAGAGAAAATACATAGAGAAGTTCTAGAGAGAGAGGCAAAGAGAGAGAATGTGCCCATGTGAGTGTGTTAGGGAGAGAGAAAGATTATTGGGGAGGGATAGAGAGATATGGAAAGAGGGTGTTAGGAAGAGAGAGAAGGAGAGAGGAAGAGTAAGGGAGTAGGGGAGATAGAGTAAGTGAGTGAGAGAGAAATTTTAGATAGAGAGATATGGAGTGATAGAAGTTTTAAATAGATAGAAGATTTAGAGAGAGAAGTTTTAGAGGGTGGCTAAGACAGAGCAAAAGAGAGATAGAGAGAGAGTCAAGTTTAATTTCTTCCATTACACCATGCCCTTTTTCTTAGTTTTAGAGAGTGAGTGTGTGTGAGAGAGAGGTGGAGAGACATATTGGGGGGAGAGAGAGGAAGAGAGAGTTTGTGTTGGGAAGATAGTGAGAGTGTTGAGAAGGGACAAGAGAGATAGAGAGAGAGGTTGATAGGGGGAGAGGGAGAGAGAGAGATTATTGGGAACTTAGAGAGAGATAGGGAGAGTGGTAAAGAGAGAGAAAGACATGTTGGAGAAGGGGAAAGGGGAAAATTTTAGAGATGAGAAAGACTTGTTGGACAGAGAGGGAGAGCAAGAGAGTTTTTATTGTAGAGAGAGAATGATGAAGTCCTACATCAGTTAGGCAGAGAGGTCTTGGGTGTTATATATATGGGTTTGCAAACCTTCCCTTACGAGCTAGCTTTTGAGGTGGAGTTAGGCAAGTTCATGTCATATGGTATTAGAGCCTGCCTTGCTTTGGTTGGTATAGTGATGAAGTCCCACATTGGTTAGGTAGGGAGGTCTTGGGTGTTATTTATATGGGTTCGCAAACCTCTCCTTACAAGCTAGCTTTTGAGGTGGAGTTAGGTGGGTTCATATCATATAGGCCATAGATCTTGGTTCTCCATACAAGGATATATAGTCTAAAGGGGTCAAGAATGATGAAGTCCTACATTAGTTAGGCAGAGAGGTCTTGAGTGTTATATATATGGGTTCGCAAACCTTCCCTTATGAGCTAGCTTTTGAGGTGCTGTTAGGCAGGTTCATATCAGAGAATGTGTTAGGGAGACATAGAGAGTGTTGAGGAGGGAGTGAGATAGATTGAGTGGGTGCTAAAGGGGGAGAGAGAGAGAGAGAGAGAGACTGTTGGGAAGTTAGAGAGAGATAAAGAGAGAGGTAAAGAGAAAGAGAAGATTTAGAGGGTGAGAAATAGATACAATCGATAAAGAGAGAGAGGAAAGTTTTAGAGATAGAGGGATGTGTTGGGCAGAGAGAGCAATAGAGAGAGTGTGTGGGGGAGGGGAGAGAGAGAATGAGAGACACAAAGAGAGAGTGGGAGGGAGAAAAGTTTTAAAGAGAGTGAGAGAAGTTTTAAAGAGAGAGACTTAGAGACTACAAAGTTTTGGAGTGAGAGAGTTGTTTTAGAGGAAGAAATAGAGTTAGTGAGAGAGAAGGAGAAGATTTAGAGAGAAAGAGAGAGAAGTTTTAAAGAGTGAGACAAGGAAGGAAAGATAGAGGGTTGGAGAGAGAGAGTGAGAGAAGGAAGTTTTAGAGAGTGAGTGAGAGGGAGAAAGAGAAAGAGAGATAGAGAGAGTATCAAGTTCAGCCATACCCTTTTATTTAGTTTTAGAGACTGAGTGAGAGAGATAGAGAGAGAGGAGAGAGAGAGAAAGAGAGTAAGAGAGAGTTAGTGTTGGGAAGACAAAGAGTGAGTATTGAGGAGGGAGCAAGAGAGATAGAGAGAGGGAAAGAGAGATTGTTTGGAGGTTATAGAGAGATAGGGAGAGAGGTAAAGAGTGAGAGAAGTTTTAGAGAGTGTAAAACAGATATGTTAGATAAAGAGGGAAAAGGAAGTTTTAGAGATAGAGACAGACATGTTGGACAGTGAGAGGTGATAGAGAAAGAGTGTATGTTGGGGCAAGAGAGAACAAGAGAGCAAGACAGAGAGAACCGAAGAGTGAGAGGGAGAGAGAGAGTGTGTGAGAGAGACCGGGAGAGAGAAAGTTTTAGGGAGTCATTGAGAGAGAGAGAGAGAGAGAGAAATTTGAAAGAGAGAGAAATTCTATAGAGAGAGTTCTTTTAGAGGGAAAAGGAGAGTAAGTGAGAGAGAAAGAGGGAAAGAGAGGGAGAGAAAGAGAAGATTTAGAGAGAAAGAGAGACACAAAGAGAGAAGTTTAAAGAGTGAGAAGAGGAGGGAAAGAAAGAGGGATGGAGAGAGAGAAGTTTTAGAAAGTGAGTGAGAAGGAGAAAGAGAGAGATAGAGAGACTATTGAGTTCAATTTCTTCCATTATGCCATATCCTTTTTCTTAGTTTGAGAGATAGCAAGGGAAGATAGAGGGAGAGATGTGTTCAAGAGAGAATGAGAGAGAGAGTGAGAGTGAGATAGAGAGAGTGAGAGAGAGACTAGGAGAGAGAAAACTTTTAGAGAGATAGTTAGAGGGAGAAAGATAGTGGGAGAAGTTTTAAAGAGAGATGGACAAAAAGAGAGAGAAGCTTTGAAGGGAGAAAGAGAGTAAGTGAGAGAGAAAGAGGGAGAGAAAGAGAAGATTTAGAGAGAGAGAGAAGTTTTAAAGAGGGAGTGAGAGGAAGAAAGAGAGAGGGAGAAAGAGAGAGAGAGCAACAGAGAGAGTGTCAAGTTCAATTTCTTCCACTTTGCCATACTCCTTTTCTTAGTTTTGGAGAGTAAGAGAGAGAGAGAGAGAGAGAGAGATAGACAAAGACATAGAGAGAGAATGCATTAGGGAGACGAGAGAGAGAGTTGAAGAAGGACCAAGAGAGATAGAGAGTGTTAGTAGGAGGAGAGAGAGAGAAGTTTTTTAGAGAGAGACAGATTTGCTGGAGAAAGAGAGAGAGGAAAGTTTGAGAGAAAGAGAGACATACAATACACTTTTTGTTAGTTTTAGAGAGTGTGTGAGAGGGAACGACATGTTAGACAAAGAGTGAGAGAGTGTGTGTTGAGGAGTGAGCAAGAAGGACAAGGAGAGAGATAGAGAAATAGAGAGGGAGGGAGAAAGAAGTTTTAGGGAGAGAAGGGAAAATTTTAGAGACATAGAGAGAGTGACTGAGAGAGAAATTTTCGTCAATAAGAGAGAGATGGAAGTATTAGAGAGAAGCCATGAGAAGTTTTGAACTCAAAGAGAGAGAGAGAGATAAAGAAAAGAGAGAGAGCGAAACAGAGAGTAAGAGAGGGAAGGAGGGGGAATGAGAAAGTGAGTGTGTTAGGGTGTGAGAGAGAGAGACTGTTGGGAAGTCACAGAGAGATCAAGATAGAGGTAAAGAGTGAGAGAAGCTTTTTAGGGAAAGATAGAAATGTTGGAAAAAGAAAGAGAAGGATGTCTTAGAGATAGAGAGAGACATGTTGGATAGGGACAGTGATAGTGTGTGTTGGGGGGAAGGGGGAGAGACTGAGAGAGAGGGATATAGGAAAAAGAGAGGCAGAGAGTAAAGAGAGTGTTGTGGAGAGAGAAAGGGAGTGTGTGTGTATGTGTGTGTGTGTGTTAGGGAGGAAGAGACAGAGAGAGAGGACAGACAGAAAAGCTTTAGGGAGATACACAGAGAGTGAAGGAAAGGCAATTGGGGAGGGAATGAGAGAGATAGAGAAAGGCTATTGGGGAGAGAGAGAGTTTGTGTGTTGAGAAGAGAGAGATAGAGACAAAGACAAAGAGATTGAGACAAATAGAGAAGTTTTAGAGAGAGACTCTTATAGAGAGAGAAAGAAGGAAAATGTGTGCATATGTTGGGGAGAGAGAGATGGAGAGAGAAAGAGAGGGAGGATTAGTTGGGGAGAGAAAGAGTGTGTGTGTGTGTGTTGGGGGGAGAGAGAAAGATTTTTAGGGAGCGATAGAGAGAGATGGAAAAAGGGTCTTGGGGAGACAAAGAAGGATTGTATGTGTTGGGAATAGATAGGGGGATAGAGAGAGAGCTTGGGAGTGGGGGAGAGAGTGAGTGAGAGAAATTTTAGACAGACAAAGAGATAGAGCGATAGAAGTTTGAAACAGAGAGAAATTTTGAAGAGAGAGAAATTTTACAAAGTGAAAGGGAGATAAAGGTGTCAAGTTTAATTTCTTCCATTATACCATACCTTTTTCTTAGTTTTAGAGAGCAAGTGTCAAAGAGAGATTAAGAAAGTGTTGGAGAGAGAATGAGAGAGAATGTCATGGAGAGAGAGAGAGTTAGGGAAAGAGAGAGAGAATGTGTTGGGGAAAGAGAGAGTGTTGAGGAGGGAGCAAGAGAGATAAAGAGAGGCTATAGGGGAAGAGGGAGAGACACAAAGAGAGAGATTGCTAGGAAGTTAGAGAGAGGCAGGTAAAGAGAGAGAAGTTTTAGAGAGAGAGACAAACATGATGGAGAAACAGAGAGGGAAGTTTTAAAGACAAAGAGAGAATGTGTGATAGGGAGAGAAAAGGAGGACAAGGGAGGGTGGGAGAGAGAGATTGAAAGAGAAATGTATTAAGTCCTATTTCTTCCATTACACCAAACCCTTTTTCTTAGTTTTAGAGAGAGAGAGAGATTATTGGGCAGTTAGAGAGAGAGACAGGGAGAGAGCTAAGGAGAGAGAGAAGTTTTAGGGAGAGAGACAAACATGTTGGAGAAAATGGGAGGGAAGTTTTAGAGACATAGAGAGATGTGTTAGATAGAGAAAGAGTGTGTGTATTGGGGAGAGAGAGAGAGAGAAGGAGTGTTAAGTCCAATTTCTTCCATTATGCCATACCATTTTTCTTAGTTTTAGAGAGAGAGAAAGTGTTGAGGAGGGAAACAAGAGAGACAAGGAAAGAGATCGAGAAAGAGAGAGGGAGAGAAGTTTTAGAGCAAGAAGGAGAAGTTTCAGAGACAGAGAGAGTGAGTGAGAAATTTTTATCCAAGAATTTTTGTATTAAGAGAAGGCAATAGAAGGTTCAAATAGAGAGAGAGAGAGAGAGAGAGAGAGAGAGAGAGAGAGAGAGAAATAGAGAGATGTTGGACAAAGAGACAGAGGGGGTGAAAGAGCAACAAAGAAACTAAGAGAGAGAGAGAGAGATAATGATAGGGAGAGAGAGAGTATTAGGGAAGAAGCAAGAGAGATAGAAAGAGGTTGTTGAAGGAGCGAGAGAGCAAGAGGCAAAGAGAAACAGAGAGAGAGAGAATAAAAGTTAGGGAGGAAGTGAGAGAGACAGAGAGAGGATGTTAGGGAGGGAAAGATAATGTGTGTTGGCAAGAGAGAGAGAGAGACAAACAGAGGAGTTTTAGAGAGAGACTAAGAGAAAAGTTTTAGAGAGAGAGGCAAAGAGAGAAATTGTCTTTGTGAGAGTGTTGGGGAGAGAGAGAAAGATTGTTGGGGAGGAATAAGGAGAAATGGAAAGAGGGTGCTGGGGAGAGAAAGGGAGAGAAAGAGTGAGTGAGAGAAAAATTTTAGATAGACAGAGAGTGACAAAAGTTTTGAGCAAATAAAAGATTGACAAAGAGAAGTTTTAGAAAGTGGTTGAGATAGAGAAAAAGAGAGATATAGTGAGTGTCAAGTTCAATTTCTTCCATTATACCATACCCTTTTTCTTAGTGTTAGAGAGTGAGTGTGTGGGAGAGAGAGAGGAGCAAAGACATATTGGGGAGACAGAGAGAGCAGAAGAGAGAGTTTGTGTTGGGGAGACAGAGAGTGTTAAGGGGGGAACAGTACAAATAGAGAGAGGCTTATGAGGAGAGAAGGAGAGAGAGAGAGAGATTGTTGGGAAATTTTAGAGAGATAGGGGAGAGGTAAAGAAAAGAGAGATAGACATGCCATAGAAAGGGACAGAGGGAAGTTTTAAAGATGAGAGAGAATTATTGGATAAAGAGAGATCAATGGAGAGAGAGAAAGACAAAGTGGGAGAGAGAGAAGGGGGAAAGAAAGTGTGTGTTGGGAAGAGAGAGGGAGAAGGAGAGACCACAACAAAGACAGAGAGAGATAGAGAGCAAGAAAGAGGGATATGTGTTAAACAGATAGATAGAGGGGGAAGAGAGGAAGAGAGAGCTTGTGTTAGGGAAACAAAGAGAGTGTTGAGGAGGGTGTGTGAGAGATAGAGTAAATGGGTGTTAAGTGGAGAAGGGGAGCAAAGGAGAAAGAGAAAGAGAGATTGTTAGGAAGTTAGAGAGAGATAGGGAAAGAGGTAAAGAGAGAGAGCGCGATGCTTTAGAGAGTGAAAGACAACTATGTTGGATAAAGAGAGAAGGGGAAGTTTTAGAGAGAGAGACATGTTAGATAGAGAGAGTGTATGGTAGGCGGAAAGAGAATGCATGCACCCACACAAGCAAAAGAGAGGGGGAATGAGGGAATGAGAGAGAGAGTGAGAGACATATGGGACAGAGAGAAGTTTTAGAGTGAGTGAGAGAGAGAGACACTACAGAGAGAAAAGTTTGAGAGAGTGAGAGAAAGAGAAGTTTTAGAGAGTGAGACAGGAAGGGAAAGAGATTAGAGAAAGTGAGAAAGAGAAAAGTTTTAGAGAGTAAGCAATAGTAAGAAAGAGAGAGATAGAGAGATTGTTAGGTTCAATTTCTTCCATTATGCTATACCCTTTTTCTTAGTTCTAGAGAGTGAGAGAGAGAGGAAAGAGAGTAAAAGAGAGTTTATGATGGAGGGAGAGAGAGAGAGAGAAGGTGTTGGGGAGAAAAGAGAGAGTGTTGAGGAGGGAGCGAGATAGACAGAGACAGAGGGTGTTAGGGTAGGAGGGAGAGACAAAGAAAGGGATAGAGAGATTGTTGGGAAGTTAGAGAGAGATAGGAGAGAGATAAAGAGGGAGAGAAGTTTTAAAGAGTGAGAGACAAACATGTTGGATAAAGGGAGAGAGGGAAGTTTTAGAGACAGAGAAAGATGTGTTGGACAGTGAGAGCACGATATAGACAGAATGTATGTTTCAGGGAGAGAGAGAGATAGGGAGAGACATAGAGAATGAGAGAGTGAGAAAGAAAGAGTGTGTGAGTGAGAGAAATTATGGGACAGAAAGATTCAGAGAGTCATTGGCAGAAAGAGAGAGACTGAGAGATGTTTTAATGAGGGAAAAATAATGAGAAAAGTTTTAGAGAGAGAGTTATTTTAAAGGGAAAAGTGATGATAAAAACATGGCAGATATGGCTGATCTAATTCAAATTCCAAGTGGTCCAATTACAAGAGCTAGAGATAAAGGTTCAAGGAGGCTTTCAATGGATTAATGCAGAGCATTTGGGTTGAAGAGTATTTTTTGAGGCCCAAATACTTAGACTCAAGTACAAATCAAGGATGGGTTTGGTTGGTCCAAGTGGTGGAGTAATTTCAGCCTTTTTCCACTCGTAATTTTCTCTTTCAATTTTTTCAAGCTTTTCCAAACAAGAACAAGAACCTTTTCCAGCAACAATTCAATCACAAGCTTATTAATGGTTCTAGGAAGAGTATGGAATCAATAAAACCACTAAAAAGGGGTTATGAATACAAAAAAGGGGAGTTTTTGGTAGTTTCTAACTTGTTCTTCTTTTTTTTGCTGAATATCACATTTTTTTTCTTTTTTTTTTTCAGCTTTTCTTTTCTTTCTTTTTTTTTCTGAAGCTCTTCTTTTATTTTCTTTTTTTTTGGAATATGTATCAACTAAAGTTGATATCTAAACAAAAGAAAACAAAAAGTATTGGCTGCAAAACTAAAATTGGATAGGCAAAACCTGAGTGTTCTAATACCAAAATGATATGAACCCACCTAACTCTACCTCAAAAGCTAGCTTGTAAGGAGAGGTTTGTGAACCCCTATATAGCACCCAAGACCTCTTTACCTAACCAATGTGGACTTCATCAAAAAGGAAAGTAAGTGAGAGAGAAAGAGGGAAAGAGAGGGGGAGAAAGAGAAGATGTAGAGAAAAAGAGTGACAGAGAGCAGAGAGGGAGACAAGAAGGGAAAGAGTGACAGGGGTGGAGAGAGAGAAGTTTTAAAGAGAGAGAGAGAGAGAGAATGTCAAGTTCAATTTCTTCCATTATGCCATGTCCTTTTTCTTAGTTTTAGAGAGTGAGTGAGAGATAGAGGGAGAGATGTGTTGGAGACAGAACAAGAGAGAGTGAGAGTGAGATAGAGAGGGTGAGAGAGAAAGAAAGAGACTAGGAGAGAGAAAAGTTTTAGAAAGAGAGTGAGAGGGAGAAAGAGAGCAAAAGAAGTTTTAAAGAGAGAGGAACAAAGAGAGAGAAGTTTTGGAGGGAGAAAGAGAGTAAGTGAGAGAGAAATAGAGAGAAAGAGAGAGAGAGTGGCAAAGAGAAGATTTAGAGAGAGGGAGGAAGGGAAAGAGAAGATTTAGAGAGCAAGCCAAAGAGGGAAAGAGAGGGGTGGAGAGAGAGTGAGGGAGAGAAGTTTAAGAGAGTGAGTGAGAGGGAGAAAGAGAGATAGAGAGTGTCAAGTTCAATTTCTTCCATTATGCCATACCCTTTTTCTTAGTTTTAGAGAGTGAGAGAGAGAGTTTGTGTCGGGGAGAGAGAGAAAATGGGTTGGGGAGACAAAGAAAGAGGGTTAAGGATGGAGCAAGAGAGATAGAGAGACGATGATAGGGGAGAGGGAGAGAGAGAAATTGTTGGGAAGTTACCAAGAGACAGGGAGAGAAGTTTTTTAGAGTAAGATAGATATATTGGAGAAAGAGAGAGAGGGAAGTTTAGAGACAAAGAGAGACGTGTTAGATAGAGATAGAATGATGGAGTGTGTGTATTGGGGAAAGAAAGAATGTAAGAGAGAAAGTGTGTGTTAAGACCAATTTCTTCCATTATACCATACCATTTTTCTTAGTTTTAGAGACTGAGTGAGAGAGAGAGAGACATGTTGGACAAAGAGTGAGAGAGAGTGTGTTGAGGAGGGAGCAAGAGAGACAAGGAGAGAGATAGAGAAAGAGAGAGGGAGTGAGAGAGCAGTGTTAGAGAGAGAAGGGGAAATTTTAGGGACACAGAGAGAGAGCAAGTGAGAGAGAAATCTTCATCAATGAGAGAAAGGTAGAAGAACAAGAGAAGTTTTGAACACGAAGAGAGAAAGAGAGAGAGAAAGCACACAATAGAGAAAGAGAAGGAGAGAGGGAAAAAGGGAGAATGAGAGTGTGAGTTTGTTGGGGAGAGAGAGATGTTGGAAAAAGAGAAAAGGAGAGAGATAAAGAGAGTACCATAGAGAGAGAGTGTGCATTGGGGAGAGAAAGTGTCAGGAAAGGAGAGGTAGAGAAACAAGGAGTGAGAGAAAAATTTTAGGGAGAGACAAAGAGAGAACTGTTGGGAGACCGTGCAACGCGGGCTATCCAAAAAAATCATGATTTTATTTTACACAAATGTCTTTAAAAGAAAGGGTGGATGAGATTATTTGTAAAATGAGGTTTAGGAAGGGGTTTAACAAGAAAGTTGGGAGTCGCCACCGATCTAAATCTTGGTGAGATCAAAAACCTTAAAAAGAATGGTTTGCACTTTGTTTTAAAATGGGTTCAAGGGTTGATTACATATAGGGAAGGTGTTAGCACCCTGCAATGCCCTTTCGGTACCATGTTAATTTTATGCCACTTGTAATTGTCACGAATGTTGTCTATGCTTCCTTATTAAAGAAAATTGAATGGTTGATTTTTTTATTGCAAACTCCTTGGAAAATTGATAGGCTCTTCCTCTTCAAGTGGGAACCTATTTTAAGTGCATGGGGATAAATGCATTTGCCTTTATTTCCCATGACTTCCTTTAGTAGAAGTAGAGAAAGTATTAATTTTGGTAAGAAAATTAATTTTAGAAATCTTGTACCAATAAACTTTTTAAGAAATACAGATATAGACTAGTTCTACTTTAGGTGAAAGTCTAATTAAGTTACCCTTCACCTTAGTTTCTTGTAAATTTTCCTAGAAACTTTATTTGGAATCCTTTATTAAAAGATAAAAATATGCCATTCCTCTTTAGGTAAAGCCTATACAAGTTGTAAAAATAAATGCCTTTGCCTTTATTTCTACAACTCTAAAAGAGAAATTATTTTCCAAAAAGGAGCATATTTAAAAGGAAAACTTTCATGCTCATTTTATTTTCCCTTGTCTTGCTTGTTTATTATTTCATGTATCAAATTTGAGTGTGGAATGTGTGATGCATGACAGAGAAACAAAATCATAGGGGTGCCAAAACATCATGAAACAAAGCATCTTAATATGCAAAAATTTCAACAAAATTATGTTTATCTAAGCCTCTTAACTCAGTGTGATTATCCTAGTTTGGTGAGTCAACTCAGTGTGTTGACTCAATGTCACACGAGTTGAGCCAATTTGCAAACCGTGCACAGTGACATGCACTGAAAAGTGGTGATTTGGAAACCGATTTCAGCTTCTATTCATGGCAAAACAAGGACAAACATGGCAAAACTTAGCAAAACTCAGCAATATGCATGCAACAAACATGACTGGAACTCATCCAGCCAACCTACACACCATGCATACCATAACTCAACATCTTGCGTGCAGTAAGCAGAGCCGAAGCAAGGATGAGTTATAGATACAGCTCGTCAAGAACCAACGGTCACACAAAAACCAAGAGGATCCAAACTCAATCCCACCCATGAAAATACAAAACCGAAGCAAACCAAAATAGGAAGCAGAGCATACCTCTAGTCCTTGGTGCAACCTCTCCTCCTTGTCCTTCCGTGCAGTGATTTCAGATGTTTATCCCTCTCTGCTCTCTGGCTTATTGTGCAGAGGCTTCACGGTCCTCCTTTGAGTCCAATACTTGAGCTTCTTGAGGGTCCTAGGTGGGAGAAGGAATTCGGTTCGTGTGCACTCTGTTTTCCGGTTTTGGAACAGGGGAATGACTTCTTCAAGTGCTCTCAGATAGAAGAAACTCTTTGATGGTTGGAGACTCTAGGTCCCAATAGCTCTTTGATGGTGATAGAATTTTCATATGTAGTTCTCAGTCTTCGATCCAGAAGTTTTTTTCTTTTTTTTTTTTTTTTCATCCCCTGGCTGGAGGAAGAACTCTCCTTATATAGCCGAGCTTGGAACTGGCTTGCCTACACTCAAAGCTCACCACCCCTCTTCCAAGTTGTTGCTCATGTCACCCACCATTTCTACTGCAAACTGTTGCTGTCCCGTTTTTGTGTGGTTGAAGGGTGACCGTGTAGCAGTTCCTCCCTATCCATCTATTATGGTTTCAGCAAGTGCACACTACCACCCTCATGGGCCAATGCTGCACCATCCTGTCTCCACTGTCTCTGCACGTTCCCAGTTGCTGCGACCAGCTGATCACCGTCCTTCCCAGTTCAGTGCCGCAACAGCTATGCTCCACCTTTCCGCTATTGTGTTGCTGCTATACCAGGTGTAGCAGCTAGGGGGAGTTGCTGATGTTTTAATGAGGGGCAGTGGAGCCATTTTCCCATGCTGTTTCGTTTTGCAGTTGGTGAACTATTCTGCAGCAGCCATCATGCTTCCATTCTGCAGCCACAACAGCTAGTGGAAGTTGCTAAATTTTCATGAAGGGCGGTGGAGCAGTTGCAGTCCTACTTCCATCATTTTCTCCTGCCGTGGTAGCTACCGTAAGCTACCACTTTGCTCCACTCCTTTTTTCCTACTATACTTCAACCATCTAGCTATTGCTATAGTCATCATGGGTTTGCTTACTCTTCCGTCTCTATGGCAGCTACTGAGGTGCAGGGTGTGTTTTTTTAAGGGTGGTGGCAATTAGATGCATTTCAGTAGCTGGTGGAAGCTGTTATGATGTGTTGGTGATGGCAGTGGAGAGAGCTAAAGCCCAAATGTGGAACTACAACTTAGTTCCATCCTAAAGGGGAGCTTCTGGCCTCAACGAAAGGAATCAAGCAAAAGGGAAGGGGCTGGTTGGAAAAGGAACAATGGAGAGAAATGAGCATAAAAGGGGGAGTCAGTTCTTTGCAAAGGAACCGAACTCCTCCTTTGCATGCACTGTTTATTTTAATAATTTTTATCATTATTATATTATTATATTAGTTAAACTTTTCATTTCTTTCTTTTTTCCTTCTTTTTTGTTTTTATTCTTTTCTTCTTTTTCTCTTTTTTTTTGGCTTTTACTTATATTTACTTTTTTATTATATTTTATTGTTTATTTTGTTTAAAAATTCAACGCAACTTAGTTTAGGGTTCCAAAAGAAATTGGTGTCAACAAGAAGGAGAGGCTGCTAGGGAGGAAGCGAGAGAGAGAGGGAGGCTATTGGGAAGAGATAGACTCTATGTATGTGTTGGGAGGGGGGAGAGAGAGAGACAAAGGCAAAGAGATTAAGACAGATAGAGAAGTTAGAGAGAGACTCAGAGAGAGAGAGAGAAAGAGAGAGGGAAAATGTGTGCATATGTTGGGGAGAGAGAGATGGAAAGAGAAAGAGAGGAAGATGAGTTGGGGAGAGAAAGAGTGTGTGTTGGGGGGATCGAGAAAGATTTTTGGGGTGCAATAGATAGAGATGGAAGGAGGGTCCTAGAGAGAGAGAAGGAGTGTTTGTGTTGGGAACATGGAAGATGGTAGAGAGAGCTGGGGAGTGGGGGAGAGAGAGAGTGAGTGAGAGAGAAATTTTACACAAACAGAGAAATAGAGTGATAGAAGTTTTAAACAGAGAGAAGTTTTGGAGAATGAGAAAGTGAGAGAGAGAGAGAGAGAGAGAGAGAGAGAGAATTTTAGAGAGTGAGAGGGAGAGACATGTTCGAGAGAGAAAGAGAGAGAGAATATGTTGGGGAGATAGGGAGAGAGTGTTGAGAAGGGAGCAAGAGAGATAGAGAGAGGGAGAGAGATAGAGAGAGTGCTAGGAATTAGAGATAAGAAGAGAGATAAAGAGAGAGAAACACATTGGAGAAAGAGAGAGGGAAGTTTTAGAGATAAAGGGAGATGTGTTGGACGGAGAGATAGTGTGTTTAGGAGAATGAGGAAGTGAGGGGGAGAGAGAGAGAGAGAGAGAGAGAGAGAGAGAGAGAGAGAGATGTGTTAAATTTGATTTCTTCCATTATACCATATCCTTTTTATTAGTTTTAGAGAGTGACAGACAAGAAAGAGAGATAGGGAGAGAGGTACAACGAGAGAGAAGTTTTAGAGAAAAATAGACATGTTGGAGAAAGAGAGAGGGAAGTTTTAGAGAGAGAAAGAGAAAGAGTGTTAAGTGCAGTTTCTTCTAGTATACCATACCCTTTTTCTTAGTTTTAGAAAAAGTGAGAGTGTGTTGAGGAGAGAGAGAGATAGAGAAAGAGAGAGGGAGAGAGAAAGAGAGATAGAGAGAGCATGTTGAGGGGAGAGAGAGCAAGAGATAGAGAGAAGGAGGGAGAGAGTGATAGAGAAAGAGAGAGTGGGAGTTAGGGAGGAAGCGGAGAGACAGAGAGAGCATGTTGGGGAGAGAGAGTGATAGTGTATGTTGGCAAGAGAAAGAAAGAGATAGTTAGAAAAGTTTTAGAGAGAGTTAGAGAGAGAATGTGTCTATGTGAGTGTGTTTGGGAGAGAGAGAAAGATTGTTGGGGAGGGATAGAGAGAGATGGAAAGAGGGTGTTGAAGGGAGAGACAGAGAGGCAGAGAGAGTAGGTGAGTAGGGGGAGAGAGAGTCAGTGAGAAAGAAATTTTAGATAGACAGAGACATTGAGTGAGAGGGAGAAAGAGAGAGACAGAGAGAGCGTCAAGTTCAATTCCTTCTTTATGCCATACCCTTTTTTTTTAGTTTTAGAGAGAGAGAGAGAGAGAGACAAGAAGAGGGGAATGGGTTGGGGGGAGAGAGAGGAAGAGAGAGTTTGTGTTGGGGAGACAAAGAGAGAGTTCAGTAGGGAGCAAGAGAGATAAAGAGCGGGTGTTAGGATGAGAGAGAGAGAGCACAAGAGATAGAGAGATTGTTGGGAAGTTAGAGAGAGACCTAGAGAGAGGTAAAAAGAGAGAGAAGTTTTTTAAAGAGAGACAGATGTGTTGGAGAAAGAGAGAGAGGGAAGCTTTAGAGACAAAGAGAGACACATTGGACATAGACAAAATGATGGAGCATGTGTTGGGGAGGGAAAGAATGAGAGAGAGAGAGTGTGTGTGTGTGTGTGTATGTTAAGGCCAATTTCTTCCATTATACCATACCCTTTTTCTTAGTTTTAGAGAGTGAGTGAGTGTGTGTGTGTGTGAGAGAGAGAGAGAGAGAGAGAGAGAGATGTTGGACAAAGAGTGAGAGACTATGTGTCTATGTTGGTGAGAGAGAGTCTTTTGAGGACGAAGCAAGAGAGATAGGGAGAGAGATAGAGAAAGAGAGAGGCAGGGAGAGAAGTTTTAGAGAGAGAAAAGGAAGTTTCAAAGACACACAAAGAGAGTGAGTGAGGGAGAAATTTTTGTCAATGAGAGAAAGATAGAAGAGCAAGAGAAGTTTTGAACACAAACACAGAGAGAGAAAGAGCGAGAGAGAGAGAGAGAGAGAGAGAGAAGAAGAGAGAGCAAGACAAAGATTGAGCGAGGGAAAGAGGGGGAATGACAGAGTGAGTTTGTTGGGGAGAGAGAAATGTAGGAAAAAGAGAGAGGAGAGAGATAAAGAGTGTTGCAGAAAGAGAGAGAGAGAGAATGATGTGGAGAGCGAAAGTGTTAGGGAGGGAGAGACTGAGAGAGAGAAGGAGAGAGCAAAAATCTTTAGGGAGAGACACAAGGAGAGAAGGAGAGGCTATTGGGGAAGGGGGAGACAGAGAGGTTGTTGGGGAGAGAGTGTGTGTGTTAGGAGGAGAGAGAGAGAGAGACACACACACACACAAAGAGAAATTGAGACAGATAGTGAAGTTTTAGAAAGAGACTCTCAAAGAGAGAGAGAGAGAGAGAGAGAGAGAGAGAGAAAGAGGGAAAATGTGTATGTGTTGAGGAGAGAAAGACAAAAAGAGAGAGAGGGAGAGTGAATTAGGGAGAGAAAGAGTGTGTGCTTAAGGGAGAGGGAAAGATAATTTGGGAGCAATAAAGAGAGATGGAAAGAGGGTCTTGGGGAGAGAAATGAGAAGGAGTATATGTGTGTGTGTTGGGAATAGAGATGGTGGTAGAGAGAGAGCTGGGGAGTGAGGGAGAGAGAGTGACTAATATAGAGAGATCGAGTGATAGAAGTTTTAAACAGAGAGAAGTTTTGGAGAAAGAGAGTAAGAGAGAGAGAAAATTTTATAGAGTAAGTAAAGGGGAGAAAGAGGGAGATAAAGAGAGTGTCAAGTTCAACTTCTTCTATTATACCATACCCTTTTTTTTATTTTTAGAGAGCGAGTGTGAGAGAAAGAGAGACAATGTGTTGGAGAGAGAGAGCTGGGGAAAGAGAGAGAATGTGTTGGGGAGACAGAGAGAGTGTTGAGAAGGGAGCAAGAGAGATAGAGAGAGGTGATAAGGGGGAAAGGGAGAGGAAAGAGATAGAGATTGCTGGGAAGTTAGAGAGAGACAGGGAGAGAGGTAAAGAAAGAAAGAAGTTTGAGAGAGAGAGAGACAAACACATTGGAGAAAGAGAGAAGGAAGTTTTAGAGATAGAAGCAGACATGTTAGATGGAGAGAGCAATATAGAGAGAATGTGTGTTTAGGAGATAGAGAGGAAGAGAATGAGGAAGGGAGGGGGAGAGAGAATGTGTTAAGTCCAATTTCTTCCCTTTTACCATACCCTTTGTCTTAGTTTTAGAGTGACATAGAGAGAGAGAGAGAGAGAGAGAGAGAGAGAGAGAGAGAGAGAGAGATTGTTGGGAGGTTAGAGAGAGGCAGTAAGAGAGGTAAAGAGAGAAGTTTTAGAGAAAGATAGACATGTTGGAGAAGAAAGAGAGAAAGAGAGTTAGTTTCTTCCATTATGCCATATGGTTTTTCTTAGTTTTAGAGAGAGTGTGTGTTAAGGAGGGAGCGAGAGTGACAAGAAGAGAGATAGAAAAAGAGAGAGGGAGAGAAAGAAGTTTAAGAGAGAGAAGGAAAGTTTCAAAGGTAGAGAAAGGGATAGTGAGTGAGAAATTTTTGTTAGAGACACAGAGAGATAGAAGTATTAGAGAGAAGGCAAGAGAAGTATTAAACACAAAGAGAAAGAGAGAGAGAGAGATAATGATAGGGGAAGAGCATGTTAGGGAGAGGGAACAAGAGAGATAGAGAGAGCATGTAAGGGGGAGAGAGAGAGCAAGAGACAAAGAGAAGGGGAGAGAGAGAAAGAGAAAGAGAGGGAGTTGGGGAGGAATTGAGAGAGACAGAGAGAGGGTGTCAGGGAGAGAGAGATAGTGGGTTGGCAAGGGAGAGAGACAAATAGAGAAGTTTTAGAGAGAGACTAAGAGAGATGTTTTAGAGAGAGAGAGGCAGAGAGAATGTGTCTATGTGAATGTGTTAAGGAGAGACAGAGATTTTAGGGAGGGATAGAGAGAGATGAAAGAGATTGCTAAGGGAGAGAGCGAGAGAGAAAGGTAGAGAGTGTAGAGGAGTGTGGGGAGAGAGAGTGATTGAGAAAGAAATTTTAGACAGATAGAGATATAGAGTGACAGAAGTTTATACAGATAGAAGTTTAGAGAGAGAAGTTTTAGACAGTGGCTAAGAAGGACAAAAAGAGAGATAAAGAGTGTCAAGTTCAATTTTTCCAATTATACCATACCCTTTTTCTTAGTTTTAGAGAGTGAGTATGTGGGAGAAAGAGAGAAAGCAGAAGAGAGAGTTTGTGTTAGTGAGATAGAGAAAGTGTTGAGGAGGGAACAAGAGAGATAGAGAGAGATGGTGATAGGGGGAGGAGAGAGTGACTGTTGGGGAATTAGAGAACGACAAGAAAAGTGGTAAAGAGAGAGAGAAATTTCAAAGAGAGATAGACATGTTGGAGAAGGGAAGAGAGGAAAGTTTTGAAGACGAGAAAAAGTTGTTGGACAAAGAAAGAGGGAGAGAATCTAGAGAGAAGGGGGAGAGTGAGTGTGTGTTGGGGAGGGAGAAAGGGTGTTTGGAAGAAAGAGTGAGAGAGGGAGAGAAATTTTAGATAGAAAGACACAAAGAGAGACAGAAGTTCTAGAAAGAAAGAAAAAGAAGTTTTAAACATAGAGAGAGATGTATTAAAAAGAGAGAGAAAGAATGAGAGATGAAGTGAGAGAGACACATGTTGGTAAGAGAGAGAAAGAGGGAGAGATTATGTGTTGGGGAGGGAGAGAGAGAGGGAGAGAGAAATTTTAGATAGATAGTGAGAGAGAGAGTCAAAGTTTGAGAGAGAATGCAAGAGAACTTTTAAGTAAGAGAGAAGTTTTAGCAAGAGAGGGGGAGGGAGAGTAAGAGAGAGCGATAGAGACAAGGACAGAGAGAGACATGTTGGAAATAGATAGAAGAGACAAAATGTGTGTTGGGGAGAGAGAGGGAGAGTGAGAGAGAGTTTTTGGGGGAGAGATACATGTTGGATAGAGAAAGAGAGGGTAGGAAAGTGACAGAGATAGAGAGACATTAGAGAGGGAGAGAGACAAAGGTAGGGACAAAGAGAGAGTGAGAGAGAGACATGTGGTAAAAGAGAGAATGACGGAGAGAGATTGTGTTGGAGAAAGAGAGTGAGAGAGAGATAAATTTTAGAGAGTAAGTGAGATGGAGAAAGAGGGAGATAGAGTTGTGTCAAGTTCAATTTCTTCCATTATACCATACCCTTTTTCTTAGTTTTAGAGAGCAAGTGAGAAAGGGAGAGATGTGTTGGAGAGAGAAAGAGAGTGTTAAGGAGTGAGCAAGAGAGATAGAGAGAGGGTGATAGGGGGAGAGACAGAGATAGAGATTGCTAGGAAGTTAGAGAGAGACAGGGAGAGAGGTAAAGAGAGAGAGAGACAGGGAGAGAGGTAAAGAGAGAGAGAGACAACCACATTGGAGAAAGAAAGAGAGGGAAGTTTTAGAGACAGAGAGACATGTTGGCCAGAAAGAGAAAGAGGGAAGTCTTAGAGAGTGTGTTGGGGGGAGAGAGACATGTTGGTTAGAGAAAAAGAGGGAGAGAGAGAGAGAGAGAGACATGCTATATAGAGAGAGAGGGAGAGAGAGTCACAGGGACAGAGAGAGAAGTTAGACAGAGAGAGAGAAGAAGAGAGAATGTGAAATCTGTTGGGGAGGGAGAGAGGGTGTTATGGAAAGAGAGAGTATTTATTTCAGGAAGAGAGAGAGAGATAGAGAAAGAGAGACATGCTAGAAAGAGAGAGAAAGAGAAAGAGAGTATGTATGTGTTCGGGGGGAGAGAGAAAGTGATGTGTCAGACAAAGAGAGAGGGAAATATATGTATATACATAGAGATAGAGAGACACATAGAGAGAGAGAGCATTGTAGAGAAAGTGTGTTGGGTAAAGAGAGAGAGACAATATGTTGGGCAGAGAAAGTGTGTTGGGAGGGGGAGAGATAGAGAGTATGTGTTGGGAGGAGAGAGAAAGGGCATGGGGAAGATAAAGAGAGTGTGTGTTGGAAGACATGTGTTGGTGAGAGAGAGAGAGTTGGGGGAAGAGAGTGTGTGTTAGGGAGAGAGTAGGGGGAGAAAGAGCAATTTTCATTTTAGAGACACAAAAGTATTAGAGAGATGGCAAGAGAAGTTTTAAACATAAACAGAGAGAGAGACCAAGAGATTGAGGAAGAGAGAGAGCAATGGAGAGTGATGGAGAGAAGGGGGGAGAAAGAGAAGGAGAGAGAGTGAGAGAGGGAGGGAGAGGCACAAAAAGTGAGATAGACACTTGTTGGAAAGATAGAGAGAGAGTGTATGTAGGGGAGATAGAGTCTTAAGGAGGGAACAAGAGAGATAGAGAGAGGGTGTTGGGTAGAGAAAAAGAACAAGCGATAGACAAAGAAAGAAAGAGAAAAGTTTTATAGAGAAATAAAGAGGCATGTTAAGGAGAGAGAGAGAAAGTAGGTTTTGGGGTAGAAGTGAGAGAGATAGTGAAAGGGTGTTGGGGAGAGATAGATAGGGAGGGAGTGAGAGAGTAGGGGGAAGAGAGAGAATATGTGTGTGTGTTAAGGGGAGAGAAAAAGATTGTTGGGGAAAGGTAGATAGAGATAGAGAGAGGGTGTTGGGGAGACAGAGAGGGAGAGAGAGTATTTATGCACTTTGGGAAGAGAGAGAGAGACTGAGACAGGGAGTTAGGGAGTGGGAAAGAGGAAGAGGTGAGTGAAAGAGAAATTTTAGACAAATAGAGAGATAGAGTGATAGAAGTTTTAGACAGAGGGAAGTTTAGGAGAGAGAGAGAGGGACAGGAAGTGATATAGAGAGAGAATGTTGGGGCAGAGAGAGGGATAGTGTGGAGTAGAATGAGAGAGAAGTTTTAGTGAGAGAGAAAGATATTTGTTAGAGAAAGAGAGAAAGGGAAGATTTAGAGAGAGACAGATGGAGGGAAATTTTAGAGAGAAAGAAGGGGAGAGAGAGAGGGACAGTGAAAGACAAAGAATGTGTGTTAGGAGAGAGACAAAGGGTGTTGGGCAGATAAGGAGAGAAAGTGTGTTGGGAAGAGAGAGAGAGATACTTGTTGGGGGCGAGAAAGAGAGAGATAAGGAGAGGGCAAAGAGAGAGAGAGGGAGGAAGAGAGAGAAATTTTAGGTAGATAGAGAAAGTTAAAGAAGTGTTAAATAGAGAGGGCACTTTCACAGAGAGAGAGAGAGAGAGTAGGGCAGAAAGAGAGAGGTAGTGTGTTAAGGAGAGAGAGAAAGAGAGGGAGATGATTGCTATGGGATTGACTTTCAAAATTTTTCATAATTGTTCCTAGATTGGTGGCAAATAAAGCTTTAGAAAAAGCAAAAAATACTTTACTTTTGGTGCCATAATTCCCTGCAAGCATAATGATGGACCTTATAATGCTATACCCACTGAAACCAAAAGGAAAAGTTGACAAAAAGCTAAAGGTAGTGTTATATGGCATTTACTTTCTACCAAAGATATAAGAATTCATGGATTCTTTTCAAAAATTTTTAAGTCGCATAGTAATCGGCAAAAACTAAAGATTCTCAAATCCACTTCATAGAGGGACTAAACTCCAGTCCATAGGAGTCTATTTAAGGATCTTCTTTCATTGTAAATGGCAAAACAAAAAATCATTGCCTAAATTTTCTCTATAAACATAGACACTAAGAGCTTATTAAAGTATTACTGGAGTAATCACTTTAGAAGTTCTCTGCCTATATATTGTAAGCATTTATTTTAATGAAATTTTAATGATTTTAAGAGTTTTATTTATATTATTCTCCATCATTGTTTATTACTCTCTATCTCTTAATCATCTCTTCTTCTTAACATCTCATTGATCCAATCCCTAATAAAAAAGATCTTTTAGAAAGGTTGTATGAAGTTACAATCTTTTCTCAATTTGATATAAAATAAGGATTCTATCAAATTAAGCTTTGAGAACAAGATAAATACAAAATTGCTTTTATAGTTCCTTTTGGACATTATGAATGGAATGTAATGCCCATGGGACTTAAAAGCACCCCTCAGAATTTCAAAAAATAATGAATGAAATTTTCAATCCCTATATTGACTTTGTAATAATTTATTTAGATGATGCTTTGGTCTATTCAAAATCCTTAGATCAATACTTTAAACATCAAAATATCATTTTAAAAGCCATTAAACATAATGGACTAGTAGTGTCACCCCAAAAGATAAAATTGTTCCAAACCCAAATCAGGGTTTTAGGACACAATATTTATCAAGGCACTATTACCCCAATAAATAGAAGTTTAGAATTTGCTAATAAATTCCCAAATGAAATTAAAGAAAAGCAGCAACTTTAAAGATTTCTTGGCTATCTCAATTATATCTCTAATTTTATTCTTAATATTCAAATTCTCTGTAAACCTCTTTTGAAAGGCTTCAAAAGAGTCCTCTCCTCCATGGTCACTAGAAATGCCCAAATAGTAATCCAAATCAAGTCTCTAGTCAAGAGTCTCCCTCGCTTGGAAATTCCCCATCCTGAGGCTTTGCTAATTGTTGTAATAGATGCCTTTGAAATTGGCTTTGGAGGCATTCTTAAGCAAATTCATCCCTCAAATTCCACAAAACATATTATTAGATTCCATTCTAGTTCTTGGAATTCATCCCAGTTAAAATATAGTAATATTTAAAAAGAAATTTTGTCAATTGTTTTGTGCATTACAAAATTTCAAGATGATTTAATCAGTAAAGAATTTCTTTTGAAAATCTATTGTAAGGCTGCAAAAGATGTTTTACAAAAGGATAGAAACAACCTAAGAAATAAGTGTCCCTAATGAAGATATTTTCCTGAATAGAATTAAAGCCATACAATAAAAATGGAGATATAAAGTGCACTTAAAAATTGAAAAAAGTTTCTATAAAACTTTTATTGCTCTGATAGATTTTGGAGCAAATATTAATTGTACCCAAGAAGGATTAATACCAACCCAATATTATGAAAAAACACTTCAAAATTTTCACACAGCTAATAGTCAAAGTCTAAATGTTCAATATAAATTTACCAATGCTTATATTTGCAATAATGGAATTTGTTTACCTCATAATTTTTTGTTAGTAAAAAACATCAAAGAACAATTAATCTTAGGAACCCCATTCCTAACCCAAATGGATAACTAAAAAAGGATTATAGACAAATAAAAACAATATAGCACTTTATTTTGAATTTATTCATCCAAAAGTACAAAAAGAAATAAACCTTAGTGAGGAAAATCAATACTTTAATCTTTTAAGCCAAAAGATTAGCTAGATGGCTTTTCTTTCTGAAGAACTTAATTTTAAAAGAATAGAAGAACAATTAAAAGATTTCAGCATACAAGAAAAAATAAAAAATTCACATAAAAAGAGGGAAAAAGAAATTTGTGTAGAAATTCCAAATGCTTTTTGGGAAAGAAAGACTCATATGATATCTTTGCCATATGAACCTAATTTTCACAAAAGTAAAATACTAGCTAAGGCGAGACCTATTCAGATAAATAAGGAAACCTTACAATATTGTAACAAGAAATTCAAGAATTTATTGACAAAAAATTAATAAGACTTAGTGACTCTCCCTAGAGCTGTGTAGCATTTTATGTACAAAACTCTTCTGAATTAGAAAGAGGTGTTCCTAGGATGATAATTAATTACAAGCCTTTAAATTGAGTCCTTAAATGAATAAGATATCCAATCCCTAATAAAAAAGATCTTTTAGGAAGGTTGTATGAAGTTACAATCTTTTCTAAATTTGATATGAAATTAAGATTCTATCAAATTAAGGTTAGAGAAGAAGATACATACAAAATCGCTTTTACATTTCCTTTTTGGACATTATGAATGGAATGTAATACCCATGGGACTTAAAAATGCCCCTTCAAAATTTCAAAAAATAATGAATGAAATTCTTAATCCCTATACTAACTTTGTATTAGTTTATTTAGATGATGTTTTGGTCTACTCAAAATCCTTAGATCAACACTTTAAACATCTAGATATCCTTTTAAAATCTATTAAACAAAATGGAATAGTAGTGTCAGCCAAAAAGATAAAATTATTCCAAACCCAAATTAGGTTTTTAGCACATAATATTTATCAAGGCACTATTATCCCAATAAATAGAAGTTTAGAATTTGCTAATAAATTCCCTAATGAAATTAAAGAAAAGCAGCAACTTTATAGATTTCTTGGCTGTCTCAATTACATCTCCAATTTTGTTCCTAATATTTGAATTCTCTATAAACCTCTTTTTGAAAGGCTTAAAAAGAGTCCTCCTTCATAGTCACCAGAAATTACCCAAACCATAATCCAAATCAAGTCTCTAGTCAAGAGTCTCCCTTACTAGGGAATTCCCCATCTTGAGGCTTTACTAATTGTTGAAACAAATGCCTCTAAGATTAGCTTTAGAGGTATTCTTAAACAAATTCATCTCTCAAATTCCAAAGAATAGATTATTAGATTCTATTATAGTTCTTGGAATTCATCCCAATTAAAATATAGTACTATTAAAAAAAAAATTTTGTCAATTGTTTTGTGCATTTCAAAATTTCAAGATAATCTTAATAAAGAATTTCTTTTGAAAACCAATTGCAAGGCTACAAAAGTTGTTTTACAAAATGATGTTAAAAACTTAGTATCTAAACAAATTTTTACCAGGTGGTAGTAAATTTTATCGTGTTTTGATTATAAAATTGAGTATATAAAAGGAGAACAAAATAGCCTCTAGATTTCTTAGCTAGAGAATTCTTGCAAGGTTCAAAATGAGTGAAAAATTGCCCTCATGGCCTTAACAAAAGCTTAATTTGCTATGCCAAGCCAGCAAGTAAATCTTTCTAATATTGCAAGTACATCTTGTGCCTCTCAAGTGAGAGCCAAAAGTATCAGGTTGGCTTCCTTGGTAATAACCCAATGTTCCTTGGCAGAAGCTAATTGATTTCATCCTTTAAATATCCCTTCAGTAGGTACTGAAAAATCACCTTGCCAACTCAAAAACAAAGCCTTCCAAGTACCAAAAATCTATTTGGATCTAGAACTTTCCAACTCAAACCTAGACCAAATTACCTCCCATGCCTTTCCTGATGTTCTTGGATTTCTAATGACTATAAGAAAATCAAAAGGTTTTATGAAGCCATTCTAGTAGACATAGATTCAATTATAATAATCCTGAAACAGACCCAAAAGACCCCACTATGGTCACTTTTTCTAAATTGAAAGTCCATAAAGTAATTTCTTTAGCAGAATGGAAAGAATATCCATGCACTGCTAAGAAATTTTCCTTTACTTTTGATCCCTCTCTTTCAATTACTATGATTATAAATAAGCCTAGTATAATGTGCTATTCAAGCCATTAATCTCACATTCTTGGTTTTTAAATTTTAAAAGAGCTTAATCAGCTTTTTCAAGCTAGTTCCAAGAATGGTTCCTATATTTTGGGCCTCTTCATGCCTATTTTTCACCCAACATGAAAAAGACTTTTAATGAATTTAAAAAGATAGCTATTTCAATTCCTTTGCATAAAAAATTTTTGGCATTTTGTTCTCAAATGAGTATAAGATGGATCATGCAGTGGAAATACAATATTAATCAAGTGCTCCCAGATAGGTATCCATAGTCTTTAGTTTGCACTACTCAAGTGAGATGGTGGGATAAATTCAATAAAAAAAAAATTTCTTGATAAATTTAAATCTTGGTAGAAACAAGAAATTTCTCTAAACACTACAACCAAGCTAGTTCAGAGAAAGAAAACAATTGCATAAGCAAATTGTTTGGCAGAATTGCCAGATATCATAACTTTTCACTCCAGTCAAAAGCTCAAATTTAAGAAAAAGCTGTTAGAGAGTCTCATCCATTGATTCAGAAGAAGAAAGATTGGATGAGGTTGAATCCAGCCCTAGCTATCTTCAAAAGGAAGATGATTGCTATGGGATTAACTTTCAAAATTCTCCATAATTGCTCCTAGATAGATGGCAGACAAAGCTTTTGAAAAAGTAGAAAAGACTTTATTGTCAATGCATAATTCTCTCCAACCATAATGACTAACCTAATAATGCTAGACCCACTGAAAACAAAAGGAAAAGTTGACAGAAAGCTAAAGGTACTATTAAATAGCATCTACTTGCTGCCAAAGGGATAAGAATTCACGGATTCTTTTCAAAAGTTTTGAAGTCTGCACCATAATTAACAATAATTGAAGATTCTCAAATCCACTTCATAGAGGGACTGAAGTCTGGTCCATAGGAGACTATATAAGGATCTTCTTTCAATGTAAATGGCAAGACAAAAGTCCTCGCCTAAATTTTCTCTCTAAACTTAGACACTAAGAGCTTATTGAAGTATTACTGGAGTAATCAGTTTAGAAGTTCTCTACCTACAAATTGTAAGCATTTGTTTCAATGAAATTTTAATGATTTTAAAAGTTTTATTTAGATTATTCTACATCATTGTTTATTACTCTCTATCTCTTAATCATCCCTCCTCTTAACATCTCATCAATCCAACCCAAATGGTATCAGAGCCTAGTTTTTGTCTTTGTCATTTAATCAGTTTCTTTTGAATTACTGCTATTTATTGATTAATTTTTAAATTATGAAGAACCCTTCTAGGAGTAGGAAGATAGAAGAATTGTAGTAAGACCTGAATTGGCAATAAAGCATGTTCACTACTCAGGATACTCTTAGATAGTTAGTAAAATTTAAAGATTAATTAAGAATGGAAGAAAAAACAAAGAAATTGTTTATAGGAAAAGAAAATTAGGTGATGGAGAACCCAATTGTATTAATAATCAAGAAGACAAAAGTGTAATCGGTTACACTTTAATTAATAAACAAGAAGTAATAGTCAAAGATGTTGAACATAAATTTAGGAAGTGGACCATTCTTGAACAAAAAATCAAACAAGTCTACCAAGTAGGTATACTTGATAATCTTTCGTATGATTATGTGATTAAAATTGCAAAACACATGATGGCCTTGGAAAAACTTCAAGACACCATAGATATTTTATCAGAAGAAATGATAAAAGAACATAGAAGGAAAGGTTTTCAATTTATCCATATCGAATTAATTCAAGTATTGTTAAATCCTTACATAGATTAGGAATAATACTCCTGTTTGTGTATGCCTAAGAGACTCTAGGCTAATCCAATTTAAAGATTAATTATTATCCATAATTAAAGCTAATCTTAATGATGGTCCAGTATTTTTCAATAATTTTGCAAATTATACTACAGACCTTGAACATTTGACCATAATCATCATAATATTAAACTAAATGTTAGGATGTCAGAAGGAATTTGGAACCCAAACTCATATCCTTTAGCAATAATATGTAAAACCTATTATAAAGTTATGAGAACTAACATAAAACCTAAAGTTTTGAAGGTCTCTTCCAAGTTGAAACACTCCTATTGCAAGTTAATATTAAAAAATCTAATTATGTTACTCCAAGAATATTACATCATGATGAATTTTGTAGAGGTTTAAAATGGGATTTAGAATATATTCTAACCCCAAAAAAGGAAGAACTCCTTATTCTTAATAAAATCATAGAATATAAATTTGGAAGTGTAAGAATAAATTTTTGAAGTAGCTCTTCTATGAGAACTTTTTCAACAATAGGATCTATAGAGCCTTCCAAAAAGTCAATAGATATAGAATCTATGACTATTCTAAAAGCATTAAAGTTAAAAGGAATTCAATTTGACCCAGTAACTCCTAAACTAGAATATTAGGTAGAAGCACCTCCTATTAAACATGTTAAATATTTAATCAAAGTTGGAAACCTTTATCCAATTAAACATGTTAAATATTTTCCAAATACATAAAGAAAAGATTATGCAATTGTTTTATATTCCTAAAAATGATGAAAAGAGAAAGTGGTATTTCTTTACCTTTTCGTAAGAAAATCTTTTTAATTATAGAGAACAATTTTATAATTATCTTCTTCAAATAGAAGACCATATTCCTTTCTTTGACTGATTTGAAGAATTTATTTAGAAACCTTAGATACAAATATATTAGAAAGCATGCTTCAAAGCTCGACAACCTCTAGAGGAAAAAAGATAGTAGGAAAAGTTCTGCCACAAGAAGAAATAATTTTCCTTAATCCTGATAGTACAGAACTAATCTCTTCTCCTCTAAAAAACATGTTCTTACTAGAAGATGCATTAAGAATAGCTACCTCCAAAAAAGACATTAAAAATGTTCAAGAACAATTGAATTACACTAATAGATGTGTGGGATAAAGAGAGGGAGCAAAGTTTTAGAGATAAAGAGGGATGTGTTGGACAAAGAGAGCAATAGAGAAAGGGTGTGTGTTGGGAAGAGAGAGAGAATGCACATACCCAAGAGAGAGAGAGAATGAGAGATACTGGGAGAGAGAAAAGTTTTAAAGAGAGAGAGACTTAGAGAGTGCAAAGTTTTGGAGAGAAGAAGTTATTTTAGAGGGAGAAAGAGAGTAAGTAAGAGAGAAAGAGAGACAAAGAAAGAGAAGTTTTAGAGAGCAAGACAAGGAGGGAAAGAAAGAGAGCATTGGAGAGAAAGAGTGAAAGAGAGAGAGAGAAGTTTTAGAGAGTTAGAGAGAGTGAGAAAGAGAAAGAGTGTCAAGTTCAATTCCTTCCATCATACCATAACCTTTTATTTAGTTTTAGAGAGTGAGTGAGAGACAAAGAGAAGGAGAGAGAGAATCTTGCAAAGTTAGAGAGAGAGAGGGCGAGAGGTAAAGAGCAAGAGAAGTTTTAGACATTGAAAGACAAATATGTTGGATAAAGAGAGAGAGAAAAGTTTTAGAGATACAGGGAGATGTATTGGATAGTGAGAGCATGACAGAGTGTGTGTGTGTGTGTGTTATGGGAGAGAGAGAACAAGAAAGCAAGAGAGAGAGGAAGACAAAGAGAACAAGTAGTGAGGGGGAGAGAGACTGTGTAAGTGAGAGAGAGAAAGTTTTAGGGAGTCATTGAAAGAGAGAGAGAGTAAGAGATGTTTTAAAGAGAGACACAAAGAGAGAGAAATTTTATGGCGAGAGTTGTTTAAGAGGAAAAATGAGAGTAAGTGAGAGGGAAAGAAGGAAGAGAGGGAGAGGAAGAAAGACAAAGAGAGAAAAGTTTTAGAGACGAGACAAGGAGGGAAAGAGAGAGGGGTAGAGAAAGAGAAGTTTTAGAGAGTGAGTGAAGGGGAGAAAGAGAGAGATAGAGAGAGTGTCAAGTTCAATTTCTTCCATTATGCCATATCCTTGTTCTTAGTTTTAGAGAGTGAGTGAGAGACAGCAAGGGAGAGCGGGGGAGAGATGTGTTCAAGAGAGAAAGAGAGAGAGAGTGAGAGTGAGATAGAGAGAGACAAGGAGAGAGAAAAGTTTTAGAGAGATAGTGAGAGGGAAAAAGAGAGTGAGAGAAGTTTTAAAGAGAAAGGGAAAAAGAGAGAGAGAGAAGTTTTAGAGAGTGAGCCAAAGAATGAAAGAGAGAGGGATGGAGAGAATGAGAGAGGGAAGTTTCAAAGAGTGAGTGAGAGGGAGAAAGAGAGACATAGAGAAAGTGTCAAGTTCAATTTCTTCCACTAAGCCATGCCCTTTTCTTAGTTTTAGAGAGCAAGAGAGAGGTAGAGGCAGAGACATAGAGAGAGAGGAAGAGAGAGTTTGGGGTAGGGAGAGAGAATTTGTTGGGGAGACAAAGTGAGAGAGTTGAAGAGGGAGTGAGAGAGATAGAGAGAGGGAGTGAGGGAGTGAGGTAAAGAGGGAGACAGATATGTTGGAGAAAGAGAGAGAGGGAAGTTTTAGAGAGAAAGATGTGTTGGATAGAGATAGAGTAATAGAGTGTGTGTGCGTTGGAGAGAGAGAGTTTGTTAAGACCAATTTCTTCCATTATACAATACACTTTTTGTTAGTTTTAGAGAGAGAGTGAAAGAGAGAGATGTGTTGGGCAAGGAGTGAGAGGGAGTGTGTTGAGGAGTGAGTAAGAGGGATAGGAAGAGAGATTGAGAAATAGGGAGAGAGGGAGACAAAAGTTTTAGAAAGAGAAGAGGAAGTTTTAGAGACACAAAGAGAGAGTGAGAGAGAGAGAAATTTTCATCAATGAGAGAGAAATGGAAGTATTAGGGAGAAACGAAGACAAGTTTTGAACATAAAGAGAGAGAGAGATAGAAAGAGAGTGACATACAGAGAAAGAGAGAGAGAGCAAGATAGAGAGTAAGAGAGGGAAAGAAGGGGAATGAGAAAGTAAGTGTGTTGGGGTGAGAGAGAGATTGTTAGGAAGTTAAAGAGAGACCAGGAGAGAGGTGAAGAGAGACAGATGTGTTGGTGAAAGGGAAAGAGGGATGTTTTAGAGATAGAGAGAGACATGTTGAATAGAGATAGTGATAGAGTCTGTGTTAGGGGAAGGGAGAGAGAGTGAGAGAGATAGATGTAGGAAAAAGAGAGAGGAAGAGAGTAAAGATAGTGTTGCAGAGAAAGAAAGTGAAAGGGAGGGAGAGAGAGAGAGAGAGTGAAGGAGAGGCTATTGGGGAGGGAGCAAGAGAGATAAATAAAGACTATTGGGGAGAAAGAGAGTGTATGTGTGTGTTGGATGGAGAGAGATAGAGACAGAGATAAAGAGATTGAGATAGATAGAGAAGTTTTAGAGAAAGACTCTAAGAGAGAGAGAGAGAAAGAGAGAAAATGTGTGCATGTGTTAGGGAGAGAGAGACAGACAGAGAGAGGGTGATTGAGTTAGGGAGAGAAATAGTGTGTATGTGTTGAGGAGAGAGAAAAATTTTCAGGGAATGATAGAGAGAGATGGAAGAGGGTCTTGAGGAGAGAGAGAGAGAGAGTGTGTGTGTGTCTGTGTGTCTTTATATGTGTGTGATGAGAACAAAGAGGGTGACAGAAAGAGGGCTTAGGAGTGGGGGAGAGAGTGAGAGAGAAATTTTAAACAAAGAGATAGAGTGATAGAAGTTTTAAATAGAGAGAAATTTTGGAGAGAGAGTGAGAGAAAGAGAAATTTTAAAGAGTGAGAGGGAGATAGAGGTGTATCAAGCTCAATTTCTTCCATTATACCATACCCTTTTTCTTCATTTTAGAGAGTGAGTGTGAGAAGGGGAGTGAGAAAGCGGGCAACATGTTGGAGAGAGAAAGAGAAAATGTGATGGAGAGAGAGAGTTGGGGAAAGAGAGGGAGAATGTCAAGACAGAAAAAGAGAGATACAGTGAGTGTCAAGTTCAATTTCTTCCATTATACCATAGCCTTTTTCTTAAGAACCAAAAGTGAGTGTGTGGGAGAGAGAGACAGATGGAGAGACAAGTTGGAGAGAGAGAGGGAGAACAAAAGAGAGAGTTTGTGTCGGGGAGACATAGAGAGTGTTGAGGAGGGAACAAGAGAGATAGAGAGAGGGTGGAGAGAGAGATTGTTGGGAAGTTAGAGAGAGACAAGGGGAGAGATAAAGAGAGAGAGAGAGCGAGAGAGAGAGAGATAGACAGTTGTAAAAGGGGAAAGAGAAACATTTTAGAGAGAAGAGAGACTTGTTACATATAAAGAGAGGATAGAGCGAGAGAGACAAAGAGGGACAGAGAGAAGGTGGAGAGAGTGTGTGTTGGGAAGAGAGAAAGAGAGAAGCAGAGAGCATGGTAGAGATAGAGAGAGTAAGAAAGAGGGACAGTATGTTAGACAGAGAGAAAGAGGTTAAGAGAGGGAGAGGAAGAGAGAGCTTGGGTTGGGGAGACAAAGAGAGAGTGTTGAGGAGGGAGTGAGAGGGATAGAGTGAGTGGTTGTTAGGTGGAAAGGGGGAGAAAGGAGAGAGAGAGTGTTGGGAAGTTAGAGAAAGACAAGGAGAGAGGGAAAAAGAGGGAGATGTTTTAGAGAGTGAGAGACAAACATGTTGGATAAAGAGAGATTGGGAAGTTTTTGGTAGAGAGAGACAAGTTGGATAAAGAAAGAGTGTGTGTTGGGGAGAGAGAGAATGCTTGCACCTATGCCAGCAAAAGAGAGGGGGAATGAGAGAATGAGAAAGAGAGATATGGGAGAGAGAAAAGTTTTAGAGAGTGAGAGAACTTTTAAAGAGAAAGAGACAAAGAGAAAGAGAAGTTTTGGAAAGAGAGAAAATTGTTTCAGAGGGAGAAATAGAGAAAGTGAGAGAGAAATTGGGAGAGAGAGAGAGAGACAAAGAGAGAGACAAAGAGAGAGAAGTGTTAGAGACCAAGACTAGGAGGGAAAGAAAGAGTGTTGAGGAGGGAGTGAGAAAGACAAAGACAGAGGGTGTTAGGGCAGGAGGGAGAGAGAGAGAGATTAGAGAAAGGGATAGAGAGATTGTTGGGAAGCTTGAGAGAGACAGGGAGAGAGGTAAAGAGAGAGAAGTGTTAGAGAGCAAGACCAGGAGGGAAAGAGAGAGTGTTGAGGAGGGAGTGAGAAAAACAGAGACAGAGGGTGTTAGGGCAGGAGGGAGAGAGAGAGATTAAAGAAAGGGATAGAGAGATTGTTGGGAAGCTTGAGAGAGACAGGAGAAAGGTAAAGAGAGAGAAGTTTTAAAGAGTAAGAGATAGATATGTTTCATAAAGAGAGAAAGAGAAGTTTGGAGATAGAGAGAGACGTGTTGGAAAGTGTGAGTGCAATATAGATAGAGAACAAGAGAGCAAGGGAGAGAGATAGAAAGAGACAGAGAGAATGAGAGACTATGTGTGAGAGAGAGAGGAAGAGAGAGAAACTAGGAGAGAGAAAGTTTTAGAGTCATTGAAAGAAAGAGAGATTGACAGATTTTTTAATGAGAGAGAGATGAGAGAGTTATTTTAGAGGGAAAAGAACAATAGGTGAGAGAGAGGAGGAGAAAGAGAAGATTTACAGAAAAAGAGAGACAAAGAGAGAAGTTTTAAAGAGCGAAACAAGTTGGGAAAGACAAAGAAGTTTTAAAGAGTGGGTGAGATGGAGAAAGAGAGAGATGGAGAGAGTCTCAAGTTCAATTTCTTCCATTGTGCCATACCCTTTTTCTTATTTTTACAGAGTGAGAGACAGCAAGAGAGAGAGAGAGAGAGAGAGAGAGAGAGAGAGAGAGAGAGAGAGAGAGAGAGAGAGAGGGACAAATGTGTTGGAGACAAAATAAGAGAGAGTGAGAGTGAGAGAGAGAGAAAGAGAGCGAGACTGGGAGAGAGAAAAGTTTTAAAGAGACAATGAGAGGAAGAAAGAGAGTGAAGGAAGTTTTAAAGAGAGAGGAACAAAGAGGGAAAGAAGTTTTGGAGGGAGAAAGAGAGTAAGTGAGAGAGAAAGAGAAGATTTAGAGAGAGAGAGGAAGAGAGAGAGAAGTTGTAGAGAGCGAGCCAAAGAGGGTAAGAGAGAGGTTTGGAGTGAGAGTGAGAGAGAAAAGTTTTAGAGAGTTAGTGACAAGGAGAAAGAGAGAGACAAAGAGAGTGTCAAGTTCAATTTCTTTCATTATGCCATACCCTGTTTCTTTGTTTGAAAGAGAGAGAGAGAGATAGAGAGAGAGAGAGAGAGAGAGAGAGAGAGAGAGAGAGAGAGAGAGAGAGAGAGAGAGAGAGAGCAAGAGATAGAGATTGTTGGGAAGTTAGAGAGAGATAAGGAGAGAGGTAAAGAGAGAGAGAAGTTTCTCAGGGAGAGACGGATATGTTGGAGAAAGAGAGAGGAAAGTTTTAGGGATAGAAAGAGGTGCATTGGATAGTGACAGAACAATGGAGTGTGTGTGTTAGGGAAAGAGAGAATGTGAGAGAGTGTGTGTTTAGACTAATTTCTTCCATTATACCATACCTTTTTTCTTAGTTTTAGAGACAAGTAAGTGAGAGAGAGAGAGAGAGAGGTGTTGGGCAAAGAGTGAGAGAGTGTGTCTCTGTGTTAATGAGATAGAATGTGTTTAGAAGAGAGCGAGAGAGATAGGGAGAGATATAGAGAAAGAGAGAGGAAGGGAGAGAGAAGTTTTAGAGAGAGGAGGGGAAGTTTCAGGGACATAGAGAGAGGAGTGAGAGAGAAATTTTTTTCAATGAGAGAAAGATAGAAGAACAAGAGTTTTGAATAGAACACAAAGAGAGAGAGAGAGAGAGAGAGAGAGCAATAGAGAGAAAGAAGGAGAGAGATTAAGACAAAGAGTGAGAGAAGGAAAGAGAGGGAATAAGAGAGTGAGTTTGTGAGGGAGAGAGAGAGAAGGAAAGAGGGAAAGAGATAAAGAGTGTTGTGGAGAGAGAGAGTGTGTTGGGAAGAGAGAAAGAATGATGGGGGGAGAGAGAGTATTAGGGAGGGAGAGATAGAGAGAAAAGGAGAGAGAGAAAAGTTTTTGGGAGAGACACAGAGAGGGAAGAAAAGGCTACTGGGGAGGGAGAGAGAGAGTGTGTATGTGTTAAGACCAATTTCTTCCATTATACGATACCCTCTCTTAGTTTTATAGAGTGAGTGTGAGAGAGAGAGACATGTTGGATAAAGAGATTGAGAGAGTGTCTTTGTGTTGGAGAGAGAAAGTGTGTCAAGGAGGGAGTGAGACAAATAAAGGGAGAGGGAGGGAGAAAGAAGTTTTAGCGAGAGAGTGAGAGAGAAAAATTTTCATTAAAGGGAGAGATAGAAGTATGAGAGAGAAGCCAAGAGAAGTTTTGAACATAGAGAGAGAGACAAAGAGAGAAGAGAAAGAGCAAGACAGAGAAGGACACACAAAGAGAGTGAGAGAGAGAAAGAGGAGGAATAAGAGAGCAAATGTGGGGGGAAGAGAGATATGTAGGAAAGAAAGAGGGAGAGAGTGTGTGTTGGGGAGAGAGAGAGAGAAGGGAAGAGAGAAAAGTTTTAGGGAGAGCTAGAGAGAGGGAGATTGTGTGTTAGGTTGCGGGGGAGAGAGAGAGAAAGACAAAGACAAAGAGATTGAGATAGATAGAGAAGTTTTAGAAAGAGACTGAGAGAGAAGTTTTACAAACAGATACAGTGAGAGAGAGAGAGAGAAAGAGGGAGAAGGAGAAATAGTGAGAGAAAGAGGGACAATGTGTGCATGTGTTGGAGAGAGAGAGAGAGACAGAGAGAGGAATAGAGGGTGAGAGAGTTAGGGGAGACAGAGTATGTATCTGTTAGGGGGAGAGAAAGATTGTTGGGGAGGGATAGAGAGGGATGGAAAGAAGGTCATGGGAAGAGGGAGAAGAGGGAGATGAAGTATGTGTGTGTGTTGGGAACAAAGAGAGAGACAGAGAGAGAGTTAAGGAATGGGGGAGAGAGAGTGAGTGAGTGAAATTTTAGACAGAAAAAGAGATAGAGTGACAGAAGTTTTAAACAAGGAGAAGTTTTAGAGAGAGAGAAATTTTAGAGAGTAAGTGAGAGGGAGATATAGAGAGTGTCAAACTCAATTTCTTCCATTATACCATACCCTTTTCTTAGTTTTAGAGAGTAAGTGTAGAGAGAAAGTGAGAAAGGGAGAAATATGTTGGAAAGAAAAAGAGAGAGAGAATGTGTTGAGGAGATAAAGAAGAGTGTTGAGGTGGGAGTGAGAGAGATACAAAGAGGGTGATAGGGGGAGAGGGACAACAATTGTTGGGAAGTTAGAGAGAGATAGGAAGATAGGTAAAGAGAGAAAAGTTTCACAGAGAGAGAGAGATAGACACATTGGAGAAACAAAGAGGGAAGTTTATAAACAGAGAGAGATGTATTGGATAGAGAGATCAACAGAGAGAGAGTGTGTGTTAGGGAGAGAGAGAGAGAGAATGAGAGGGAGGAAGGGAGGGAGGGAGGGAGAGAGAGATATGTTAAGTCCAATTTCTTCCATTACACCATACCCTTTTTCTTAGTTTTAGAGAGTGAGTGAGAGAGAGAAAGAGATAGAAAGGGACGTTGTTGGGAAGTTAGAGAGAGAAAGGAAGAGAGATAAAGAGAGAGAAGTTTGAGAGAGAGAGACAGTCATGTTGGAGAAAGAAAGGGAAGTTTTAGAAACTGAGAGAGGCATGTTAGAGAAAGAGTGAGTGTGTGTGTGTGTATGTGTGTTGGGGGGAGAGAGATAGAACGAGGGATATAGAGAGAGAGCAAGGGAGAGAATGGTAGAGAGAAAGATCATTAAGTCCAGTTTCTTCCATTATACGATACCCTTTTTCTTAGTTTTAGAGAGTGACTGAGAGAGAGTGAGAGAGACAAAGAGAGAGAGACTTAGGGGAGAGAGAAAGTGTTTAGAAGGGAGCAAGATAGAGAAATAGAAAGGGACAAAGAGAAATGGAGAAGTTTCAAAGACAGAGAGAGTGAGTGAGAGAAATTTTCATCAAGGAAAGATAGAAGTATTAGAGAGAAGGCAAGAGAAGTTTAAACACAAAGAGAGAGAGGGAAAGACAAGTTGGATAGAGAGATAGAGGGAGAAAGGGCGACAAAGAGAGAGAGAGATAATGATGGGGAGAAAGATAGTGTTAGGAAGGGAGCAAGAGAGATATAGAGAGGGTGTTGGGGGGATAGAGGGAGCAAGAGACAGAGAAGGAAACACAAAGAGAGAGAGAGAAGGAGAAATAGCGAGAGAAAGAGAGGGAAAATGTGTGCATGTGTTGATTAGAGAGAGAGAGAGTTAGGGGGAGAGACAAAGTGTCGTGCACATGTGTGGGGAGAGAGAGATGGAAAGAAGGTTTTAGGGAGAGAAAGATGGAGTGTATGAGGAAGAGAGAGAGAGAACTAGGGAGTGGGGGAAGAGAGTGTGAGAGAGAAGTTTTAGACAAATAAAGACATAGAGTGACAAAAGCTTTAAATAGAGAGAAGATTTAGAGAGGGAGAAGTTTTAGAAAGTGGGTAAGAGGGAGAAAGAGAGAATGTCTAGTTCAATTTCTTCCATTATGCCTTAGTTTTAGAGAGTGAGTGTGCAAGAGAGTGAAAGAGAAAGACAAAGAAAGATGTTGGAAGGAGAAAGAGAGAGGGGAGAGAGAGTGTGAGGAAGAGAGAGTTTGTGTAGGGAGACAAAGAGAGAGTGTTGAGTAAGGGGTAAGAGAATTAGAGAGAAAGGTTGATAGCAAGAGAGGGAAAGAGGGAGAGAGATTGTTGGGAAGTTAGAGAAAAGTAAAGAGAGAGAAGTTTTAGAGTGAGAGAGAGAGAGCTAAAAAGAGAGAGAAGGAGAGGGAGAGAAATCTAGAGAGAGAGGGGGAGAAATTTTAGACAGAAAGACACAGAGAGAAGCTAAAGTTTTAGAGATAAAGTGAGAGAAGTTTTAAGCACACAAGGAGAGAAAGTGTGTTTGTATTGGGGGGAGAAGGAGAGAAGTGAGAGCGCGAGAGAGAGAATGAAAGAGAGTGTGTGTTGGGTAGAGAGAGGGAGGGAAGTTTCAAAGAGAGAGAGATGTGTTGGACAGAAAAAGAAATAGAGAGAGAGAGAAAAGTTTTAGAGAGAGACATATGTTGGAAAGAAAGGGAGCGACAAAAGAGAGTGTGTGTTAGGGGAGAGAGAGATTGCAAGAGAGAGCAAGAGAGAGGGAAGGAGAGAGAGTGTATTGGGGAGAGAGGGAGAGGGAAAGAAAAAGATAGTGTTAAGTCCAATTTCTTCCATTATACATACCCTTTATCTTAATTTTAAAGAGTGAGAGAGAGACGTGTTGGGGAGAAAGAGAGTGAATGAGAGAGAAATTTTTGTTAGAGAGATAGAGACAAAACTATTAGAGAAGGTAAGAGAAGTTTTAAATAGAGGTAGAGAGACATGTTGGATAAAGAGGTAGAGGGAGAGAGAGAGAGAGAAAAGCAGACACAAAGAGAGGAAGAGGGAGAAAGAGTGAGAGAGATAGACAAGAGAGAGAGTGAGTGAGAGAGAAATTTTAGACAAACACAGAGAGAGAGTGAGAGTGAGAGAGTAAGAGAGAGACTAGCAAAGAGAGAAAAGTTTTAAAGTTTTAGGGAGAGAGTAAGAGAAGTTTTAAAGAGGGAAACAAAGAGAGAAGTTTTGGAGGGAGAGTTGTCTTAGAGGGAGAAAGAGAGTAAGCAAGGGAGAAAGAAGGAGAGAAAGAGAGACAAAGAGAGGGAAGTTTTAGAGAGCAAGACAAGGAGGGAAAGAGAAAGGTTTGGGAGAGAGAACTTTTAGAGAGAGTGAGAAGGATAAAGAGAGAGATAGAGAGAGTGTCAAATTCAATTTCTTCCATTATGCCATATCCATTTTCTTAGTTTTAGAGTGTGAGTGAGAGAGAGAGAGAGACAGAGACAAAGATAGAGAGAAAGAGAAAGAGGAAGAGAGAGTTTATGGTGGGGAGAGAGAGAAAGAGAATGTGTTGGGGAGATAAAGAGAGAGTGTTGAAGAGGAAGTGAGAGAGATTGAGAGATCTTTTAAACACACACACACACACACACACACACACAAAGTGAGTGAGAGAAGAAGTTCTAGAGAGACACAAAGAGAGAAGTTTTAGAGAGAGAAAGAGAGTGAACAAGAGAAAGGGAAACAAAGAGAGAGAGAGAAGTTTCAAAAAGAGGGAGAGAGAGACAAAGAGAGTAAAGTTTCATTGAGAGCAAGATAGGGAATAGAGAAAGAGGTTCTATAAAGATACACAAAGAAAGGGAAGGTTTAGAGGGAAAGAAAGAAAGCTAGTGAGAGAAAGTGGGATAGAGAGAGATGCAAGCAAGAGGGAGAGAGAATGAGGGAAAGGGAAGTTTTAGAGAGAGAAATAGTAAGTTGGTGAGTGCTAGAGTGAAAGGAGAGAGAGAGAGCGAAAGAAAGTGAGTGAGAGAGTGAGAGAGAGGAAGAGAAGTTTCTGCAAAAGACAAAGAGAAAGAGGAGAGAGATAGAAATTTCAAAGAGAGCAAAGATAGAGAACTTCTTGACAAACTGAGAAATAGAGAAAAAGAGAAGTTTCAAAGAGAGTGTGAGAGAGAGAAAGAGAAGTTTTACACAGCAAGAGAGGTTTTAGAGAGAGCAAGAGAGGGACAATAGTTTTTAGGGTAGATAGAGAGAGAGAGTGTTTGAGAGGGAAGTTTTGGAGAGCAAGAGACACAAATAGAGAAAGAAAACAAGCGGGAGAAAGTGGGATAGAGAGAGTGTGAGAGAAAGTGAAGTTTTAGAGAGAGATATAGGGATAGTAGGTCAGTGAGTGCTAGAGTAAGGGGAGAAAGAGAGGAAAAGAGAAAGAGAGTGTGTAAGAGAGTGAAAGAGAGAAAGCGGGAGAGGGAGAGAAGTTTCAAAGGTAGAGAAAGAGAGAGAGAAGTTTTAAAGAAAGCAAGAGAGAGAAGAAAAGAGCGAGATAGAAAGAGAGAGAGATGAGTTTCAGAGAGAACAAGATAGAGAGCAAGAGACATGTAGTAGAGAGAAAGAGAGGGGGTGATATGAACCCACCTAACTCCACCTCAAAAGCTAGCTTGTAAGGGTAAGTTTGCAAACCCATATATATAACAGCCAAGACCTCTCTACCAAACCAATGTGGGACTTCATCATTCCCAACCCTTTTAGACTATACGTCCTTGTATAGAGAACTAGGATCCATGGCCCACACTGACTAGAGCAGGGTAGGCTTTGATAACATATGATATGAACCCATCTAACTCCACCTCAAAAGCTAGCTTGTAAGGGGAGGTTTTCAAACCCATGTATAAAACACACAAGACCTCTCTGTCTAACCAATGTGGGACTTCATCCGGGGGAAAGGGGAAGAGAGAGAAAGAGAGTGAGTGGAGAAGGTGGGAGAGGGAGTTACAGAGAGAGAGGGAGTGAGTAGGAGACACAAAGAGTGAGAGAAAGGGATTAGGAGGGGGAGTGAGAGATACAAAGAGAGCAAGAGAGATAGAAATTTTAAAGAAAACAAGAGAGAGAGGGAGAGGGAGAGGAGGAGAGAGAGCACAAGAGAGAGAGAAATTTTAAAGAGAATGAGAGAGAGAGGGAGAAGTTTTAAAGAGATAGAGAAAGGGAAGTTTCTAAGAGACAAAGAGGTAGAAAGAGAAAGAGTCCATGAGAGAAGTTCTAGTTAGGCATAGATAGACATAAAGAGGGGGAGGGTGAGACAAGAGAGAAAGAGAGAGAAAATGAGAGAGAAAGAGAGAAAGCAAGAGAGACATTTCATGAAGATGAGAGGGATGCTTTAGAGAGAGAAAGAGAAGTTATAGAGAGAGAAAGTGAATGAATTAGAGAGAAAAGGAAATGGAGAGATAGATAGAGAAGTTCTAGAGAGACATACAGAGATAATGGTAGACATAGAGAGAGAAGAGGAGAGTTTTAAAGAGAGAGTAGTTTTAGAAAGAGAGAAGGAAGTTTTAAGGAGAGCTAGAGAGTGATAGAGAAAAAGAGGGAGAGAGAAGTTTTAGAGGGACCAAAAGGGAGGGAGAAGGAAGTTTCAAAGAAGGAGAGACAAAGATAGAGAAGTTTTAGATAAATTGAGAGAGAAAGTGAGAGACGAAGAGAAGTTTTAGACATAACAAAAGAGGGAGAGAAAGAGTGAGAGAGAAAGAGTCAATGGGAGAGAGTGGTAAATAGATTGCTATGGAGAAGGGGAGAGAGAGTGTGGATGTGCATTAAAGAGAGAAACAGAGAGAAGTTTGAGAGAGAGTGAAATAAAGGAAGAAAGAGAGAAGTTTCAAAGAGAGAGACAAAAGTTCCATAGAGACACAAAGAGAGAAAGGGAAGTTTTAGAGAAAGAGAAGTTTTATGGAGAGAGTGAGTGAGAGGAGTTCTAGGAAGGCACACGGAGAGAGAAAGAGTAAGGGAGACACAGGAGAGAGAGAGAGAGAAGGAAAGGGATAGAGAAAGAGAGGCATTTCTGAGAGAGTGAGAGAGAAGTTTCAAAGAAAGAGAAAGAAGTTTTTGAGGGAGAGAGAGAGAAAGAGAATGAGTGAGAGAGAGAGGGAAAGAGAGAGATCAGTTTCATATTGAGAGAGAGAGAAAGAGACAAAGAAGTTCTAGAGAGGCATACATAGAGAGAGAGAGACACTCAGAGAGATAAGTTTTAGAGAGGGAGTAGTTGTAGAAAGTGAGAGTGAGAGAGAGTAGGAGAGAGAGAGTGTGTGTTGTGTTAAAGAGATAGAGAGAGATAAGTTTTAAGGAGAGCTATAGAGTGACCAAGAGAGAAAGAAAGGGAGAGATGTTTTGGAGAGATCGTGAGAGAAAGAAAGGGAAGTTTCAAAGAGGGAGAAAGCAACAAAGTGACAAAGAGAGAAGTTTCAAAAAGACCAAGAGAGAATGAGAAGGGGAGAGAAGTTTTAGATATACAAAGAGAGGGGAGATAGAGAGAAAAAGTGAGTAGAGAGAGCACTATGGAGAGGGAGATAGAGAGTGTTAGTGTGTGATAGAAAGAGAGAGAGAAGTTTAAATGAGAGTGAGACTAAGAGAGAAAGAGAGTAGCATCAAAAAGAGACAAAGAGAGGGAGAAGTTTTTGCCAAAGAGTGAGTGACATAAGTTATAGAGAGACACAGAGAAAGACAAAGAAAGAGGGAAAAGAAGACACAGAGAGAGAAAGAGAGTAAGAGAGAGAGAAAGGGAGAGAAAGAGAGTAGCTTTAGAGGGACCAAGAGAGAAAGACATAGAGAGAGGTTCTATGAAGACAAAGAGCGAGAGAGAGAAAGGGAAGTTAGACAAAAGATTCTTGACAACTCGAGAAACAAAGATAAGGAGAAGTTTAAGAACAAAATGCAAGAGAAAGGGAGAGAGAGAGATAGAGAGAGAAAGAGAAAGAAAAGTTTTAGAGAAAGAGATAGAAAGGGAGACAAGGAGTGAGAAAGAGAAGTTTTTAAGAGAGAAAGAGAGTGAAGAGAGAGAGTCAAAAAGAAAGAGAAAGAGAGAAGTTTCAAAGAAAGTGAGAGAGAGATAAAGAGAAAGAGAGATGTTTTATAAAGACATAGAGAAAGAGAAAGAGAGAAGTTTCAAAGAAAGTGAGAGAGAGATAAAGAGAAAGAGAGATGTTTTATAAAGACATAGAGAGAGAGAAAGGGAAGTTACAAAGAACTCTCTTGACAAACTGAGAAATAGAGATGGAGAGAAGTTTAAGAGTGAGCATGCAAGAGAGAGAAGAAGGGAGAGAGACAAAGAAAAAAAGAGAGAAGTTTCAAAGAAAGAGAGAGAAAGGGAGAGAGGGAGACATAGAGAGAGGGAGAGAGAGAGAATGAAAGAGAAGTTTTTGAGAGAGAAAGAGTGAGTGAGAGAGAGTGGGAAAGAGAGAGAGAAGTTTCTGAGTGAGCAAGAGAGAGATAGAGAGAAAGAGAGAGGATCTATAATGACACAAAGAGAGAGAAAGGAAGTTTTAGAGAGAGAAAGAGAGAGAGAGCTTTCTTAACAAACCACAAAAAAGAAAGAGAAGTTTCAAACAGAGCAAGAGAGAGAGAGAGAGATAGTAAGTCAACGAGTGCGAGAATGAGGGGGAGAGAGAGAGGGAGTGAGAGAATGGGAGAGAGAGAAGCTTTAGAGAAAGAGAAAAAGAGAAAAGTTGGAGAGTGAAAGAACTTTCTTGACAAATTGAGAAGCAGAGAGAGAAGTTTCAAAGAAAACTAGAAAAAGAAAGAGAAGTTGTAAACATAGAGAGAGATAAAGGGAAGTATTAGAGAGTGCAAAAAGGAGGGGTAGAAAGAGAGTGAAGAGGGAGAGAGAGATAGAGAAACGTTTGGATGAGAGAGAGAGAAGTTTTAAAAAATGAGATAGAGACAGAGGTTTAGAAAGCAAGTGAGAGATAAAAGCTTTTATGAGAGAAAAAGAGAGAGAGAAAGAGAAGTTTTAAAGAGAAAGTAAGAGAATGGGAGAGGAAAGTGTAGAAAAGAATAGAAAAGAAAGAAATGTTTGTGAAGCTGTGTCACAATTGGACAATCAACTCATCTATTTATATTGGAAATAGTACATCGAACACAGACAGTCTAAACAGTACAATGAACCTAGACAATACATCGAATCTAGACAATGTGGATAATCCCCACTAATTAAGCTTATTTCCTAATACTCTCCCTCAAGCTGGAGCATATATATTGATCATACCCAGCTTGTTACAAATATCCTGAATCCATTTTCCCAAAAGAGACTTAGTGAAAATATCTGCAAGCTAATCCTCTGTTTTGATATGCTTGAGACTGATGACTCCTTCTAATTTTTGTCTAATAAAATGACAGTCTACCTCAACATGTTTTGTTCTTTCATGAAAGACAGGGTTAGTGGCAATATGAGTCGCTGCATGATTATCACACCATAAACTCATGCTATTAGTGCATTCCATCCCAAGCTAACAAAGAAATAAGAAATCCAAAGAAGTTCAGTAGTGGCATGTGCCATGGCTCGATATTCTGACTTAGCACTAGAGCAGGACACCAGAGTTGTGTCACGTTTAACTCAACCTTACTACCATACCATTTGTGTCGTAGGCAAGCCTTATTTGACTCAACCTTACTATTTGTGTCAGAGTCGGGGTCCGTTTGACTTAACCTTACCATTTGTGCTAGAGTCAGGCATCGTTTGACTCAACCTTACCATTTGTGTTAGAGTCGGGCCTCGATTGTACCACTTGTGTGAGAGTCAGGCCTCATTTGACATAACTTTATCATTTATACTAGAGTTGGGACTCGTTTGACTCAACCTTCGGGCGTCGTTTGATCCAACCTTTCCATTTGTGCCAGAGTTGGGCCTCATTTGAGCCACCCTTATCAGGCATCGTTTGACTCAACCTTATCATTTGTACAGGAGCTGAGCCTCATTTGACTCAACCTTATGATTTGTGCTAGAGTTGAGCCTCGGTTGCACCATTTGTGCCAAAGTTAGGCCTCGTTGGAGTCAACTATCATTTGTGCTAGAGTTGGGCCTCATTTGACTCAACCTTACCACTTGTGCTAGAGTCAGACCTTAGTTGTACACTTGTGTTAGAGTCAGGCTTCATTTGACTTAACTTTATCATTTGTACCAAAGCCAAGACTCATTTAACTCAGCCTTTGGGCCTCATTTGACCCAACCTTACCATTTGTGCTAGAGTTGGGCTCATTTGAGCCACCCTTGTCATTTGTACTAGAGTTAGGCCTCGTTTGACTCAACCTTACCATTTATACAAGAGCTGAGCCTCATTTGACTCAACCTTAACATTTGTGCTAGAGTTGGGCCTCGGTTGCACCATTTGTGCCGAAGTTGGGCCTTCTTTGACTCACCCTTATCATTTGTGCAGGAGTCGAGCCTCGTTTGACTTAACCTTATGATTTGTACTAGAGTCGGCCCTCGTTTGCCTTAACCTTACCATTTGTGCTAGAGTCAGATTCATTTGACTCACCCACATCATTTGTGCTAGAGGCGAGCAGCGTTTAACTTTACCATTCCATTTGTGCCAGAGTTGTGCCTCGTTTGACTCAACCTTACAACCAACCATTTGTGTTGTAGGTAGGCCTCGTTTGACTCCACCTTATCATTCATGCTGGAGTCGGGTCTCATTTGACTCATCCTTACCATTTGTGTCAAAGTTAAGCCTCATTTGACTTAACCTTCGAGCGTTGTTTGACTCAACCTTACTATTTATGCTAGAGTTAGGCCTCGTTTGACTTAACCTTATCATTTGTGCCGAAGTTGGGCCTTGTTTCACTTAACCTTCGGGCCTCATTTAACTCAACTTTACCATTTGTACAAGAGTCGAGCCTCATTTGACTCAACCTTACCATTTATGCTGGAGTTAGGCCTCGTTTGACTCATCCTTACCATTTATGCCAGAGTCGGGTCTCATTTGACTCACGCTCATCAATTGTTCTAGAGTTAGTCATCGTTTGACTTAACCTTACCATTTATATTGGAGTCGGGCCTTGTTTGACACAACTTTACCATTTGCACTGGAGTCGAGCATCATTTGGCTCACCCTCATAATATGAGCTAGAGTCGGGTCTCTTTTGACTCAACATTACCATTTATCCCAGAGTTGGGCCACGTTTGACTCAACATTAGGTCTTCATTTGACTAAACCTTAGCAATTTTGCCAGAGTTAGGCCTCGTGTGACTCACCTTTATAATTTGTGCCAGAGTTAGGCTTTGTTTGACTCAGCTTTACCATTTGAACTAGAGTTGGGTCTTAATAGTAACATTTGTGCCAAAGTCAGGCCTTACTTGGCTCACCCTTATCATTTGTACTCGAGTTGGGTGTCATTTGACTCAACCTTACCATTTATGCTAGAGTTGGGCCTCGTTTGCCTCAACCTTACCATTTGTGCTAGAGTTGGGCCTCATTTGACTAACCCTTATCATTTGTGTCAGAGTCGATACCCGTTTGACTCAACCTTGCCATTTGTGCTAGAGTTAGGTCCCGTTTGACTCACCCTTATCAATTGTTTAGAGGTCGGGGATCGTTTGACTTAACCTTACCATTTGTGCGGGATCGGACCTTATTTAACTCAACCTCACCATTTGTGCCAAAGACGGGACTCGTTCAAGTCACCCTTATCATTTGTTCTGAAGCCTAGGCTCATTTGACACAACCTTACCATTCGTACCAAAGTCAAGTCTCATTTGATTCACCCTCATCAATTGTGCTGGAGGCCGGCATCGTTTGAGTCAACCATACCATTTGTGTCAAAGTCGGGCCTCGTTTGACCCAAGCTTACCATTTGTGCTAGTGTTGAGCCACGTTTGACTCAACCTTACCATTTATACTAGAGTTGAGCTCAGTTATACCACTTGTGCTAGAGTTGGGACTCTTTTGACATGATTTTATCATTTGTGTCAGAGTCGATATTCGTTTGAATCAACCTTACCATTTGTGCCAGAGTTAGGCCTCGTTCGAGTCACCCTTACCATTTGTGCTGGAGTTAAGATTTGTTTGACTCATCCTTACCATTTGTACAAGAGTCGAGCCTTATTTGACTCAACCTTACCATTTGTGCTAGAGTCGGGCGTTGTTTGACTTATCCTTACTATTTGTCCTAGAGTTGGGTCTCATTTAAGTCACTTTTATATTTGTGTTGGAGTTGGGCCTTATTTGACTCAACCTTATCATTTGTACAATAATTGGTCCTCTTTTGTCTCAACCTTACCATTTGTGCTAGAGTCGGGTCTCGTTTCACTCAACCATACCATTTGTGTCAGAGTCGGGCATCGTTTGACTTAACCTTACTATTTGTGCTAGAGTTGGGACTCGTTTGACTCATCCTTCAAGCCTCGTTTAACTCAACCTTACTATTTGTACAAAGTTCGGCCTCGTTTGAGTCACCCTTATCATTTGGGCTGGAGTTGGGCCTTGTTTGACTCAACCTTATCATTTACACCAAAGTCGGGCCTCGTTTGACTAAACCTTACCATTTATACCGCAGTTGGGCCTCGTTTTACTCAAGCTTAAAAATTTGTGCCAGAGTTATTCTCGTTTGACTCACCCTTATTATTTGTGTCAGAATTGATCCTCGTTTGACTCAACCTTGCCATTTGTGCTAGAAAACTTCACTTTATCTCTCTCTTTCTGCCTCTTTCTCTCTCTAGTTTGCTCTCTCTCTCTCTCTCTCCCATACTGCCTCTCTAAAACTTTTCTTTCTCTCTCCCTCCAAATCATCTCCTTTTCTCTCACTCTTGCTCCCACTAACAATCACACACTCTCTTTCCATCCCAACATTGTTTGTCTCTTTGTTTCTCTCTCTGTTTTGCTCTCTCTTTATCTCTCTTGTAGTCTCCCTCCAAAACTTCTCTCTCTCTCTCTCTCTCTCTCTTAAACTTCTTTATCTACCACTCTCTCTCTTAACCACTTCACTTTCTCTATCTGTCTGTCTATTTCTCTCTCTCTGTCTCTCATAGTCTCTCTCTAAATCCTCTATTTCTCACTCTCTCTCTCTCTCTTTCTCTTGCTAAATCTTCTCTTTTTCTCTCTCTCTCTCTCTCTCTCTCTCTCTCTCTCTCTCTCTCTCTCTTTCTTTCATTCTTTCTAAAGCTTCTCTCTCTTTAACTTTCTCCTTAAAACTTCTCTCTCTGTTTCTAAATCTTTCTTGTTCTCTCTATCTCTCTTTCTTTCATTCCTTCTAAAGATCCCTTCCTCTCCCCAACTCTCTTCCTAAAACTTTTCTCTCATTCTCTGTCTCTCTATCACTCCTCTCTCTCTAAAACATCTATCTTATGCTGTCATACATTGTCTCTCTCTCTCCAAATCTTCTCCTTCTCCCTCTTGTTTACTCTCTCCCTAACACTCACACACTCTCTCTCTTTCCTAAAGCATCAATCTCTCTCGTTCTGTGTCCTCTCTGCGTCTCTCTCTCTTTCTCTATGTCTCTTCCTCTAGTCTCTCTTTCCAAAACTTCTCTTTCTCTCTCTCTCTCTCTCCCCTTCTCTCTCCCCTAAACTTCTTTCTTTCTCACTCTCTCAAACACATTACCTTATCTCTCTTAATCTCCCCCTGTCTTTGTGTTTCACTCTCACTGCCTCTCTTCTAGTCTCCCTCCAAAGCTTCTCTTTCTCTCTCTCTCTCTCTCTCTCTCTCTCTCCCTTTCATTACCTCTCCCTCTCACTCTTAGTCACTCTCTCTATCTATCTTCTCTCTCTTACTCTTCCTCTCAGCCTCTCTCTCTCAAAAACTTTGCTTTCTCTTTTTGTCTGTCTCTCTTTTTCTCTCTTGCAATCTTTCTCTAAAACTTCTCAATCTCTCTCTCCCCCCAAATCTTCTCTTTCTGTCTCTCTATCTCTCTTTTTTTCATTCTTTCTAAAGCTTCCCTTTCTCTCACTAGCTCTCTCCCTTAAACATCTCTCATTCTCTCTGAAACTTCTTTTTCTCTTACTCCCTCTAAAACTTACCTCTCTCTGTCTTTCTCTCTCCCTTACACACTCTCTCTGTCTCTCTCTTTCTAAAGCTTCCTCTCTCTCTCTAGTGCTCTCCCTAAACTTCTCTCTCACCTGAAATTAAGCTTCACTCAATCTATCTCTCTCCTCCTCTAAAACTTCTGTCACACACTATCCCTTTGAAACCTCTCTCATACACACACTCTCTCTCTCTTTCTCTCTGAAATTTCTCTCTCCCCTTCTCTCTCTCTTCTTCTTTTTCTATATAAAAGTTTACTCTTACTCCTCTAGTTCTCTCTAAAACTTGTCTATCACTCCCTCTCTCAAAAACTTCTCTCTCTCTCTCATGCTCTCACTCCCCCTAACACCTCCCTCTCTCTCTAAAACTTCTCTTTTTGTTTAAAACTTCTTTTGCTTTCTTTCAAAAACTTTTGTCTATCTCTTTCTCTTTTTGTCTAAAATTTGTCTCTCACTAACTCTATCTTTCTATCCCTCTCTCTCCCCCTCCCCAACACACTCCCTCTCTTTCTACCTCTCTCTTTCTAAACCTTCTCTGCATGTTGCTCTCTATAAAACTTCTCTCTCTCTCTCTCTCTCTCTCTCTCTCTTTGTCTCTCCCCCTCTCCAACACTCTTTCTCTCTCTCTCTCTCTCTTGCTCTTGCTCTCCCCAACACTCACACACTACCTCTCTCTGCCCAATAATCTCTCTCACTCTCTCCCCCCATCATTCTCTCTCTCCCTCTCTCCTGCTCTTCCCAACACTTACACACTCCCTCTCTCTTTGTGCCCCCATCATTCTCTCTCTTTGAAACTTCTCTCTTTCTCTCTTTTTCTATTTCTCTATCTCTCTTTCTCTACATCTCTCTCTATCTTCTCTCTCTTACTCCCCCTCTTAGTTTCTCTCTCCAAACCTTCTCTTTCTTCTCTCTCTTAAATGTCTTTCTCTCCCACCCCCTCTCTCACAAAAAATTCACTTTATCTCTCTGCTCTCTCTCTCTCTCTGTGTTTCTCTCTCTCTAACTCTCCAAATCTTCTTGTCCCTCACTCTTGCTCTCCCTAACACTCACACACTCTCTCTCTCCTGCCCAACAATCTCTCCCTCTCTCTCCCTATTTCTCTCTACCTCTCTCTATTTTTTTACATCTCTCCCTCTCAATCTCTCTTTCCAAAAGCTCTCTTTCTCTTTGTCTCTCCCTATCTCTCTTGCTTAAACATCTTTCTCTCCCACTCTCTCTCACAAAAATATCTCTTTATCTCTCTTTGTCTATCTCTGTTTCACTCTCTTTGTCTCTCTCGCAGTCTTCCTTGAAAACTTTTCTTTCTCTCTCTCTCTAAATCTTCTTCTCTTTCTCTCTTGCTCTCTCTCTCTCTATCTTATCTCTCTTGCTCTCCCTCTTTGTCTCTCTCTCCAAAACTTATCTTTCCCTCTCTCTTCCTCTCTCACTCTCTCACTCTCATAAACTTCTTTCTCTCCCACTTTCTCTCTCTCTTTGTCTGTCTTTCTCTCTCTTTCCCTATCTCTCTCGTAGTTTCTCTCTAAAACTTGTCACTCACTCTCTCTCCAAATCTTTTCTTTCTCCCTCTCTATCTCTCTTCTTTCATTCTTTCTAAAGTTTCCCCCTCTATCTTTGGCTCTCTCCTTAAAACTTCTCTCTCTGTCTCTCTTGCTCTCTCTAAGGCTTCTTCTCTCTTGTTGTCACTAAAACTTCACACATTCTCTCTTTCCTCCTTATAACTTCTCTCATGTTCTCTCTCTCTCTCATAAACTTCTCATATACTCTATGTCTTTCTCTCTCTCATCTCTCACTCTTTATCTCTCTCTACCTCTCTCTCTAAGTTCTCTCTCTTGCTTTCCCTCTCCTACTTTCTCTCTCTTCTTTTGCCTCTCTCTCTCTTATACTTCTCTCTCCCTCTCTCTTTCTCTCTTGCTCTCCCCCAACACTCACACACTCTCTCTCTACCCAACAATCTCTCTTACTCACTCCCCCTACCATTCTTGCTCTCTCTCTCTTGTTTCTCTCTCCAAAACTTCTTTTTCTTTCTCTCTCTTAAACCTCCTTCTCTCCCACTCTCTCTCTATTTTGCTGTCTCTCTTGTAGTCTAGACCCCTTTAAAACTTCTCTCTCTTTCTCCTTAAATCTTCTCTTCCTCTCCCTCTCTCGCTCTCCCCAACACCCACACTCTCTCTCTCCCCACCCAATAATCTCTCTGTGTGTTTCTCTTCACCTCTCTCTCTCTCTCTCTCTCTTTTTCTCTATGTCTCTCTCTCTCTCTCTCTTTAACTCTATCTCTCCCTCTCAATCTCCTTTTTCAAAAATTCCTTTTCTCTCTCTCTCTCTCTCTCCCCCTCTCTTTCTGCCTCTCTCTTAAACTTCTTTCTCTCCCAATCTCTCTCAAAAACATCACTTTATCTCTCTCTTTATCTGTCTATCACCTCTCTCTTATAGTCTCTCTCTAAATCTTCTCTTTTTTATTCTCTCTCTCTCTTTCTTTCATTCTGTCCAAAGCTTCTCTTTCTTTTTATCTTTCTCCTTAAAACATCTGTGTGTCTCACTCTCACTCTCTCTCAAACTTTTTTCTCTCTCATTGTCCCTAAAACTTGTCCCCCTCTATCTTTCTCTCTCTCTGTCTTTCTTGGTCTAAAGCTTCCCTCTCTCTCCCTAAAACTTCTCTCTCATTCTCTCTCTTGCTCGCAGTAAAACTTCTCTCTCTCTCTAAAACTTCTTTCTTTGTCTAAAATTTGTCTCTATCTCTCTGTCTTTCCCCGCTTCCCAACACAGACACATGCTCTCCCTCTCTCTCTAAACCTTCTCTGCATGTCGATCTCTCTAAAACTTCTCTCTCTCTCTCCATCACCCTTGCTTTCCCAACACACGCACTCTTCCTCTCTCTCTCTCTAACCAACAATCTCTCCTACCCTCTCCCCCCACCATTCTCTCTTTCTCTCTAAAGCTTCTTTCTTTATCTCTCTCTCTTTCTCTACATCGCTCTCTTTCTCTCTCTCTCTCTCTCTCTCTCTCTACCTCTCTCTATCTTTTCTCTCTTGCTTTCACTCTCAGTCTCTCTCTCCAAAACTACTCTTTCTCTCTTAAACCTCTTTCTCTCCAACTCTCTCTCTCTCTCTCTCACAAAAACTTCACTTTATCTCTCTCAGTCTCTCTCTTTTTTTGCTCTTTCCCTGTCTTGGTGTCTCTCTCTAAAACTTCTTTCTCTTTCTCTCTCCAAACTTCTCCATGTCTCTCTTGCTCTCCCCAACACTCACACACTCTTTCTCTCTCCCTGCCCAACAATCTCTCTTTATCCCTTTGTTTCTCTCTACCTCTCTCTTTCTCCCTTTTTTCTACATCACTCGCTCTTAGTCTCTCTTTCCAAAAACTTCTCTCTCTCTTTTCCTCTCCCTCTCTCACTCTTAAACTTCTTTCTCTCCCACCCTCTCTCAAAAATATCACTTTATGTCTCTGTTTTGCTCTCTCTCTATCTCTCTCGCAATCTCCCTTGGAGACTTCTCTTCCTCTCTCCAAATCTTCTCTTTCTCTTTCTACCTCTCTCTCTCCCACTGTCACACTCTCTATAATCTATCTCTTGCTCTCCCTCTCTGTCTTTCTCTAGAAAACTTATCTTTCTTTTTCTCCCCCTCTCTCTCTTTCTTAAACTTCTTTCTCTCTCTCTCTCCTCTTCTAAAACTTTTGTCATACACTGTCTCTTTCTCTCTGAAACCTATCTCTTATGCTCTCTCCTCTCACTCTGAAACTTCACTCCGCCACTCTCTCTTGATATCACTCTTTCTCCCTCTCTCTCTCTCTCTCTCTCTCCCCTTCTCCCTCCCTCTGTCACAATCTCTCTCTAAAACTTCTCTCACTATCACTCTTGCTCTCCCCAACACCTTTCTCTCTCTCCAAAACTTCTTTTGCTTTCTATCAAAAACTTTTGCTTGTCTCTTTCTCTCTTTATCTAAAATTTGTCTCTCATTAACACTACCTTCTCTCTCTTTCTCTCCATATTTGTGTCTCTACGAAACCTTCTCATTCTCACTCTCTCCTTCTCTCTCTTAAACTTCTTTCTTTGTCACTCTCTCTCTACAACTTCACTTTCTCTCTCAATCTGTCTGTCTATCTCTCTCTCTCTTGCACTTGCAATCTCTCTCTAAAACTTCTCCTTCTCTCTCTTTCTCTGTCTCAAAATCTTCTCTCTCTTTCTCTTTGTCTTTCTTTCTTTTATTGTTTCTAAAGCTTCCCTCCCTCTCACTCTAGCTCTCTCCTAAAACTTCTCTCTCAATCCCTCTCTCCCTCACTCTTGCTCTCTCTAAATCTACTCTTTCTCATGACTACCCTAAAGCTTCACACTCTCTCGCCCTCCATAAAGCTTCACTCTCTCTCCCCTCCTCTAAAACTTCTGTCATATGCTTCTCTCTCTCTAAAAATTCTCTCACTCTCCCCAACACCTCACTCTCTCTCTCTTAAACTTCTTTCTCCTCCTCCCCAGTACTCTTTCTCTCTCTCTTCTCTCTCACTCTCTTTAAAACTTCTTTTACTTTCTCTTAAAAACTTCTGTCTGGGCCTTTTCTCTCTCTGTCTAAAATTTATCTCTCACTAACTTTATCTCTCTCTCTCTATCCCTCCCCAATGCACAGATACACACTCTCCCTCTCTCTCTAAACCTTCTCTCCATGTTGCTCTCTCTAAAACTTCTTACTCTCTCTAAAACCTCTTTCTCTACCTCTCTCCCTCCCTCTTATTGTCTCTATCTTCTCTCTTTTGCTCTCCCTCTCTATTTCCCTCTCCAAAAGTTCTCTTTTTCTTTCTCTCCCTCTCTCTCTTAAACTTCTTTCTCTCCTACTCTCTCTTTGAACAACTTCACTCTCTCTGTCTGTCTCTCCCTCTCCTATAGTCTCTCTCTAAAACTTCTCTTTCTCTCTCTCTCTCTCTCTCTCTCTCTCTTTGTGTCTCTCTTTCTTTCATTCTTTCTAAAGCTTACCTCTTTGTCTCTAGCTCTATCCCTAAACATCTTTCTCTCTCTCTAAAACTTCTTTCTCTCTCTCTCTCTTCAAATCTACTCTTTCTCTCCCTCTCTCTCTCTCTCTCTCTCTCTCTCTCACTTTCATTCTTTCTAAAGCTTTCCTCTCTCTAGCTCTCTCTCTAAAACTTCTCTCCTCTAACTCTCTCTTGCTCTCTTCATTTTCTCTGCTCTCCCTTAAATTTCACTCTCTCTCTCTCTCCTCCTTTAAAACTTCTCTCTATTGCTTCCTCTCCATCTCTCTCTCCAAAACATCTCTTTCTCTCTCTCTCTCCCTCTCTCTCTTAAATTTCTTTTTCTCCTAGTCTCTCTATCGAAAACTTCACTTTATCTCTCTATTTGTCTGTCTCTCTTGCTCTAAAACTTCTCTCCTTGTGTCCATACCTCTCTCTCTCTATCTGTTCTCTCCTTCTCTTTCTCTCTTTCCAAGACTTCTCTTTCTCTTTCTCTTAGTAACTTCACTTTCTCTCTTTGTCTGCCTCTCTCTCTCTTGCAGTCTCTCTCTAAAACCTCTCTTTCTCACTCTCTCTCTCCAAATCTTCTCTTTCTCTCTCTTTGTCTCTCTTTCTTTCAATCTTTCTAAAGCTTCCCTCTCTCTTTCTCTAGCTCTCTTCCTAAAACTTCTCTCTCTCTTCCTTTCTCTCCAGCTCTCTCCCTAAATCTTTTCTCTTTCACTCTCTCTCTATAAAACTTCTCTCTCTCTTACTTGCCCAAAAGCACCACTCTCTCTCTCTCATCCTCTAAAACTTCTATCATACAATGTCTCTCTCTCTTTGAATCCTCCCTCATATACTCTCTCCTCTCTCACTCTAAAACTTCTCGCCCCACTCTCTCTATATCGCACTCTCTTTTTATCTTTTTCTATATAAAAGTTTTGCCTCTCTCTCTAGCACTCTCTAAAACTTCTTATTTGATTACTCTCTTTGAAACTTCTCCCCCTCTTTAAAATTTTTCTCTCTTGCTTTTCCTCTCCCCTGTGCCTCCCTCTCTCTGAAATTTCTTTCGCTTTCTCTTAAAAACATCTGTCTGTCTCTTTCTCTCTTTGTCTAAAATTTATCTCTCACAACACTATCTTCTCCCTCTTTAGCTCCCTCTCTATTTGTCTCTCCAAAACTTCTTTCTCTCTTGAACTCCTTTCTCTCCCACTCTCTATAACAATAATTTTACTCTTTGTTTGTCTATCTCTCTCCCTCTCTCTCACTCTTGCTCTTGTAGTCTCTCTCTAAAACTTCTTCTCTCTTTGTCTCTCTTTCTTTCATTGTTTCCAAAGCTTCCCGCTGTCTCTGGCTCTCTTCCTAAAACTTCTCTCTCTCTCACCTGATGAAAACCTTCATTCTGTCTCACCCACCCTAAAACTTCACACAAACACACACTCTCTCTCCTCCTCTAAAACTTCTGTTATATGCTCTCTCTCTCTCTCTGAAACCTCTCTCATATGCTCTCTCCCTCTCTCGCTCTAAAACTTCTTTCTCCCCCACAGTCTCTCTATCTCTGTCTCTCTATTTCTCTCTAAAACTTCTTTCTCGCTCTTGCTCTTGCTCTCCCCAACACCTCCCTCTCTATCTCAAAAAATTCTCTCTTTGATTAAAACTAGTTTCACTTTCTCTCAAAACATTTTCTCTGTCTGTTTCTCTCTTTCTCTAAAATTTGTCTCTCATAAACTCCATCTCTCTCTCACCCTCCCAAACACATAGACACACACTCTCCCTTTCTCTCTGTCTCTTGCTCTAAACCTTCTCTCCATGTCACTCTCTCTAAAACTTCTCGCTTTGTTGCTCTCTCTAAAACTTCTCTTACTCTCTCCTTAACTTCTTTCTCTACCTCCCTGATGAAGTCCCACATTGGTTAGGTCTTGGGTGTTATATAAATGGGTTCGCAAACCTCCCCTTACAAGCTAGCTTTTGAGGTGGAGTTAGGTGGGTTCATATCATATGGTATCAGAGCCTACTCTACTCTGGTCGGTGTGGGCCATGGATCCTGGTTCTCTATATGAGGACGTACAGTCTAAAGGGGTTGGGAATGATGAAGTCCCACATTGGTTAGGTAGGGAGGTCTTGGGTGTTATATATATGGGTTCACAAACCTCCCCTTACAAGCTAGCTTTTGAGGTGGAGTTAGGTGGGTTCATATCACTCTCTCCCTCCCTCTCTCTACCTCTCTCTCTATCTTCTCCCTCTTGCTCTCCCTCTCTATCTCTCTCTCTCTCTAAAACTTCTCTTTCTCTCACTTTCCCTGTTTCTCTCTAAAACTTCTATTTCTCTCTCTCTCTCTCCCACTCTCCAAATCTTCTCCTTCTCTGTCTCTCTTTCTTTCATTCTTTCTAAAGCTTCCCTCTCTCTCCCTAAAACATTTCTCTTTCTACAACTACTTTCTCTCTCTCTCTCTCCCCAAATCTTCTCTTTCTCTCTCCTTGTCTCTTTCTTTCTCTTTCATTCTTTCTAAAGCTTCCTTCTCTCTAGTTCTCTTCCTAAAACTTCTCTCTCTGTCTTTCTAACTCCCTCTAAAACTTCTTTCTCTCTCACTCTCCCAAAAACTTCACTCTTTCTGTTTCTCCTCCTTTAAAATAGATCTCATGTGCTCTCTCTCTCTCTCTCTCTTAAACTTCTCTCATAAGCTCTCTCTATATGTCTTTCTTACTCTCTATATCTTCTCACGCTTGCTCTCCCTCTCTGTCTCTCTCTCTTAAACTTCTTTCTCTCCTACTCTTTCTCTCATAAACTTCATTTTCTCTCTTTATTTGTCTATCTCTCTTTCTCTCTGTAAAACATCTCTCTACCTCTCTCTCTATCTGCTCTCTCCTACTCTCCCTCTCTGCCTCTCTCCCCAAAACTTCTCTTTTTCTCTCTCTCACTCTCTCTCCTAAACTTCTTTGTCTCCCACTCTCTCTCTCAACATGTCTCTTTCTCTCTCTTTCTATCTGTCTATCTATTTGTCTCTCTCTCTAGCTCTCTCCCTAAAAGTTCTCTCTCTTACCCACATTAAACCTTTACTCAATTCTCTCTCTCTTCTCCTCTAAAACTTCTATCATACTCTCTCTCTCTAAATCTTCACCTTCTCTCTCACTTCTACCTCTCTCTCTCTCACTCTCACTCTCTCTATCTTCTCTCTCATTCTCTCCCTCTCTCTCTCTCTCTTAAACTTCTTTCTCTCCCACTCTTTCTATAACTACACTTTCTCTTTATCTGTCGGCCTTTCCCTTTCTCTCACTCTTGCAATCTCTCTTTAAAACTTCTCCTTCTCTCTCTGTCTCTCATTCTTTCATTGTTTCTAAAGCTTTCCTCTTTCACTAGCTCTGTCCCTAAAACTTCTCTCTCTCTCTCTCTCTCTCCTCCTCCTCTAAAACTTCTGTTGTACATTTTCTCTCTCTCTCTCTCTGTGAAACCTCCCTCATACACTCTCTCTTGCTCTAAAACTTCTCTTCCCTACTTTCTTTGTCTCTCTTTGTGTGTCTCTCTCTCTAGTTCTCTCTAAAACTTCTCAGTCACTCACTCTCTCTAAAAGTTCTCTCACTCTTGCTCTTGCTCTCCCCATCACCTTCCTCTCAATCTCTCTAAAAATTCTCTCTTTGTTCAAAACTTCTTTCACTTTCTCACTAAAATTTGCCTCTCACTAACACTTTATCTCAATCTCTCTCCTTCCCCCACACATAGACACACACTTTCCCTCTCTTGCTCTAAACCTTTTCTCCAATGTTGCTCTCTCTAAAACTTCTCTTGCTCTCTACAAAACTTCTTTCTCTACCTCTCTCCCTCTCTCTCTCACTCAATCTTCTCTCTCTTGGTATTGCTCTCTGTCTCTCTCTCCAGAACTTCTCTTTCCCTCTTTCTTAAACTTCTTTCTCCCCCACTCTCTCTCTCAACAACTTTACTTTCTCTCTCTGTCTATCTATCTCTCTCTCTGCTCTCTCTCTCTTGCAACCTCTCTCTAAAACTACTCTTTCCCTCTCTCTTTGCCCCTCCAAATCATCTCTTTCTCTCTCTGTGCCTCTATTTCTTTCATTTTTTCTAAAGTTTCCTTCTCTCTCTAGCTCTCTCCCTAAAACATCTCTCTGTTAAAACTTCTTTCTCTCCCCTTGTCTCTCTCTCTCTCCCTCTCTCTCTCTCTCTCTCTCTCATTTTCATTCTTTCTAAAGCCTCCCTCTCTCTCTAGCACTCTCCTTAAACTTCTCTCTTTCTCTCCCTCTAAATCTTCTTTCTCTCTCACTCTCCCAAAAACTTCACTCTCTCTCTCCTCCTTTAAAACATCCCTCATACACTGTCCCTCTCACTCTCTCTCTGAAACTTCTTTCTCTCCCACTTTGTAAATCAAAAACTTCACTATCTATCTTTCTAAAACTTCTCTATCTGTCCTCTCCTACTCTCCCTCTTTGCCTCTCTCCCTTGAATTTCTCTTTCTCTCTCTATCTTCTACTCTCTCTCTCCTAAACTTCTTTCTCTCCCACTCTCTCTCTCTCAACAACTTAAGCTTCTTTCTCTTTAGCTCTCTCCCTAAAGCTTCTCTCCCACTCTCTCTAAAACTTCTTTCTCTCTAACCCACCCTAAAGCTTCACTTAATCTCTCTTTCCTCCTCTAAAACTTCTATCATATGCTGTCTCTCTCTTTCTCTCAAACCTCTATCGTATGCTCTCTCTCTCTCACTTTGAAATTTCTCTTTACCCCATTCTCTTTTTCTTTACATCTCTCCCTCTTAGTCTCTCTTTGGAAAACTTCTCTTTCACTCTGTCTTTCCCTCTCTCTCTCTCTCTCTTAAACTCACACCCACTCTCTCTCTCTCACAAACATCACTTTATCCCTCATTGTCTCTCTCGCTCTCTTGTCTCTCTATTTTGCTCTCTCAGTCTCTCTCGTAGCCTCCCTCCAAATCTTCTCCATCCCTCTCACTCTCTCTCTATATTCTGTCTCTGTCTTTGCCTCTCTGTCTCTCTCTCCAAAACTTAACTTTCTCTCTCTCCCTTTCTTTCTCTTAAACTTCTTTCTTTATCACTCTTCATCTCAACAACTGCTCTTTCTCTCTCTCTGTTTGTCTATTTGCCTCTCTCTTTGCCTCTCTCTCCCGTTGTCTCTCTCTCCCTCTAGATCGTCTCTTTCTCCCTCTCTGTCTCTCTTTCTTTCATTCTTTCTAAAGCTCCCCTCTCTCTCTTTAGTTCTTTCCCTAAAACTTCTCTCTCTCGCTCTTTCTATGTCTCACTCACTAACACTATCTTCTCTCTTTTTCTCCCCTCTCTGTCTCTCCTTTGAAAACCTCTATCTCTTTCTCTCCCTCTCACTCTCTCTTAAACATCTTTCTCTCCCACTCTCATTTACAACTACACACACTCTCTCTCTCTCTCTCTCTCCAAATCTTCTCTTTCTCCCTCTTTGCCTCTCTTTCTTTTATTCTTTTTAAAGCTTCCCTCTCTCTCTAGCTCTCTCCCTTTAAAACTTCTTTCTCTTTTTCTCTCTCTCTCTCTCTCTCTCTCTCTCTCACTTTCATTTTTCTAAAGCTTACTCTCTCTAGCACTCTCCCTAAAACTTCTCTCTCTCTGGCTACCAACACTATCTTCTCTCTTTTCCTGTCCCTTCATGTCTCTCTTTGCAAAACTTGTCCCTCTCTCCCCCTCTCTTCTTAAGCTTCTTTCTCTCTCACTTTCTCTCTACAACTACACTTTCTCTTTGTTTGACTGTCTGTCTATCTCTCTGTGTCAAAATTTTCTCTTTCTCCCTCTCTGCCTTTCTTTCTTTCATTCTTTCTAAAGCTTCCCTTTCTCTAGCTCTCTGACTAAAATTTTCTTTCTCTCACTCATGAACACTATCTTCTCTCTTTTTCTCTTCCTCTCTGTCCCTCTCTCTAAAACTTCTCTCTCTCTCTCTCACTATCTCTATCTAAAACTTCTCTCTCTCTCTCCCTTTCTCTATCTAAAACTTCTTTCTCTCTCACTCTCTCTACAACTCCAATTTCTCTCTTTATCTATGTATCTGTCTGTCTCTCTATCTCTCTCTCTCTATGTCTCTCTTTCTTTCTTTTGTTCTAAAGGTTCCTTCTCCCTCTAGCTCTCTCCCTAAAAATTCTCTCTCCCCCTCGCTCTCTGAATCTTCTCTGTCCCCTTTCTCTCTAAATCTTCTCTCTCTCTCTCGCTTGCCCTAAAGCTTCACTCTCTCTTTGATATGAACCTATCTTACTCCATCTCAAAAGCTAGTTCGTAAGGGAAGGTTTGCGAACCTATATATATAACACCCAATACCTCTCCATCTAACCGATGTGAGACTTCATCATTCTTGACCCCTTTAGACTGACTAGTGTAAGGCAGGCTCTGATACCACTCTTGCTATCCCTAAAGCTTCACTCACACTCTCTCTCCTCCTCTAAAACTTTTGTCATGTGCTTTCTCTCTCTCTCTCTAGAACCTCTCTCATATGCTCTCTTTCTCTCACTCTGAAACTTCTCTCTCCCCCACTCTCTCTCTGTCTCTCTATCTCTACTTCTCTCTAAAACTTCTCTATCACTCTCTCTCTCTCTTTGCTCTTGCTCTCCCAACACCTCCCTCTCTCCCTCTAAAAATTCTTTGTTTAAAACCTCTCTTTCTCTAAACCTTCTCTCCATGTTGCTCTCCCTAAAACTTTTCTTGCTCTCTCCAAAACTTCATTCTCTACCTCTCTCCCTCTCTGTCTCTCTCTCCAAACTTCTCTTTCTCTCTCTTTCCCTCTTTCTCTCCCACTCTATCTCTTACCAACTTCACTTTCTTTCTCTCTCTCTCTATTGAGTCTCTCTCTTAAACTACTCTTTCTCTCTCTCCAAATCTTCTTTTTCTCTCTCTTTGTCTCTCTTTCTTTCATTTTTTCTAAAGCTTCCCTCTCACTCTCTCCCTAAAACTTCTTTCTCTCTCTCATCAAATCTTCTCTTTCTATCTCCTGTCTCTCTCTCTCTCTCACTTTCATTCTTTCTAAAGCTTCTCTCTCTAGCTCTCTCCATAAAACTTCTCTCTATCTCTCTCTTTCTCTCTGTCACTCCCTCTAAAATTTCTCTCTCTCACTCTCCCAAAAACTTCTCTCTCTCCCCTTTTTAAAACATCTCTCATATGCTCACTCTCTCTCTCTCTTAAACTTCTCTCATATGCTCTCTCTGCCTTTCCATCTCTCCCTCTCTCTTGCAGTCTCTCTCTAAAGCATCTCTTTCTCTGTCTCTCTCTCCAAATCTTCTCACTCTCTCTCTCTCATTCATTCTAAAGCTTCCCTCTCTCTCTACCTCTCTCCCTAAAACTTCTTTCTCTCTCACTCTCCCAAAAACTTCCCTCTCTCTATTTCTTCTCCTTTAAAACATTTCTCATATGCTGTCTCTCTCTCTCACTCTCTGTCTCTCTCTTTATCTTCTCTCTCTTGCTCTCCCTCTTTGTCTCTCTCTCTCTCTTAAACTTCTTTCTCTCCCACTCTTTCACTCAAAAACTTCACTTTCTCTCTATCTGTTTATCTCTCTCTCTCTAAAACTTCTCTCTCTCTCTGCCTTTCCTTTTATCTTCTCTCTCCTACTCTCCCTCTCTGCCTCTCTCCCCAAAACTTCTCATTCTCTCTCTGTCTCTCACTCTCTCCCCTAAACTTCTTTCTCTCCCACTCTCTCTCAACAACTTTACTTTCTCTCTCTAACTCTCTCCTTAAAGCTTCTCTCTCACTCTCTCTCTCGCTCTCTCTAAAAAGTCTCTCTCTCTCACCTACCCTAAAGCTTCACTCAATGTTTCTCTCTCTTCTCCTCTAAAACTTCTATCATATGCTTTCTCTCTCTCTCTCTCTCGCGTTCTCTCTATCTCTCGTACTCTCTCTCTAAAACTCAATCTCTCCCTCGTAGTCTCTCCTTGCAAAGCTTCTCTTTCTCTCTGTCTCCCTCTCTCTCTCTTAAACTTCTTTCACTCCCACTCTCTCTCAAAAACATCACTTTATCCTTCCCTATCTTTCTCTCTCGTGTCTCTCTATTTTGATCTCTCTCTGTCTCTCTTGCAGCCTCCCTCTAAAACTTCTCTTTCTCTCTCTTCCTCTCTTCAAATTTTCTCCATCTCTTGATGATAAAATCATGGCAGATATGGCTGATCCAATTCAAATTCCAAGTAGTCCAGTTATAAGAGTTAGAGCTAAAAGGTTTAAGGAGGCTTTCAATGGATTGATGCAGAGCATTTGGGTTAAAGAGTGCTTGAGGCTTGTCCTCCTTCTTTGTATAACTCAGTTTCCAAGAAGTAAAACTTGAGTTTTGGGTTGCACATGAGTTAACCCATCCACCACATCTCCTATAGCTAACAATTGAATCCCGATCATCTTCCTCATCAAAACCAGCCCCATAATACTCTTCGTCTTCAACCCTTACTTCCTGTGGTTGAACTCTTTCCCTCCTATGCATATTCTGTACATTTTGTGACTGCCTTATGCATTCATTCTCTACCTTATCCAACCGTTCATGAACTTACTCCATTTCCATTCTTAACACTCTTCTCATCTCTCCCATTAACACATCCATAAGTAACTTTGGATCAACCCCTCCTGACAAACTTGTGGGAATGCCTTTGCTTGTGTTGTCTGAAATGTTTTTGCTGCAAAAAAAAATGTTAGAAAATAAAACACCTCACAAACTATTTCCCTCACGTGCTTTTCGGTCAAATACAATTCTCTCAACACTCGTGTTTTTACACAACAAATTTAGCTTTTTTCCTCTATTGTTCTTACCACTCTTGCCTTTTTCCACTCATAATTTTCTCTTTCAGCTCTTTTCAAACTTATCCAAACAAGAACAAAATCCTTTTCCAGCAACAATTCAATCACAATCTTATCAATGGTTCAAGGAAGAGTATGGAATCAAGAGAATCAATAAAATCACTAAAAAGGAGTTAAGAACACTAGAAAGGGAGTTTTTGGCAGTCTCTGACTTGTTCTTTCTTTTTGCTGAATACCACATTTTTTTTTCCTATTTTTTTCGCAGCTTTTCTTATCTTTTTTTTTTTTGGAAGTTTTTCTTTTCTTTCTTTTTTTTTTTGAATATGTATCAACTGAAGTTGCAATCTAACAAAAGAAAACCAGGAATATTGGCTGTAAAACTAAAATTAGATAGGCAAAACCTGAGGCTAGAACCGATGCTTTGATACCAAAATGATGCAAACCCTGCCAAGAATAACGAGACCTATTAACAAAATTGATTCCTAAGACTGTTCTATAATCAAATTATTGTCGGTGGAAACCTCGACCCAATTTTTATAAGAAAATACGAACCTTGGTATATGGAGATGCCACAAATGGGATGGTGAACCATTTGATAAGTTGGATGAATGCCACAAGATCAGTGTTCTAGATCAAAGTTGAGAGTTTTCTCTTTGGTTCTTTAAAGAACTTTCCAAACTTATCAAGAACTTGTTCTTGTGGTATTCATCCGACTTATCAAATGCTTCACCATCCCATTTGTGGCATCTCCACATACCAAGGTTCGTGTTTTCTTATAAACATCAAGTTGAGGTTTTCACCTACAATAATTTGATCGTAGAATGGTCTTGGGAATCAATTTCATTGATAGGTTTTGTTATTCTTCCTAGGGTTCACATCATTTTAATGATGATAAAAGCATGGCAGATGCAGGTGATCCAATTCAAATTCCAAGTGGTCCAGTTACAGGAGCTAGAGCTAAAAGGTTCAAGGAAGCTTTGAGGAGTGCTTGAGGTCCTTCTTTGTATAACTCTGTTTCCAAGAAGTAGAACCTGAGTTTTGGGCTGCATGTGAGCTACCCAAATGCTCTGCATCAATCCATTGAAAGCCTCCTTGAACCTTTTAGCTCTAGCTCTTGTAACTAGACCACTTGGAATTTGAATTGGATCAGCCGTATCTGCCATGCTTTTATCATCATTTCTCTCTCTCACTCTCACTCCCTGTTTATCTTCTCTCTCATGCTTTGCCTCTCTGTCTCTCTCTCTCTCTCAAACTTATTTTCGCTCCCTTTCTGTCTCTCTCTCTCTCTCTCTCTTAAAACTTTGTTCTCTCGCACACTCTCTCTGCAACTGTACTTTCTCTCTTTGTCTATCTCTCTCTCCCTCTGTGTCTCTCTTTCTTTTATTCTTTCTAAAGCTTCCCTCTCTCTAGCTCTCCCCCTAAAACTTCTCTCTCTCACCTGCCCTATAGCTTCACTCTCTCTTGCTGTCCCTAAGGCTTTACACACACTCTTTTTATCTCTTCCTTTAAAACTTTTCTCATATGCTTTCTCTCTCTCTCTGAAACCTCTCTCATATGCTCTCTATCTCTCTCGCTTTGAAACTTCTCTCTCCCCCTCTCTATCTTTGTCTCTCCTTCCTCATTCTCTCTAGAACTTCTCTGTCACTCGCTTTCTCTAAAACTTTCTCTATCTCTCTCTCTCTCACTCTTGCTCTCCCCAACACCTCCCTCTCTCTCTGAAAATTCCATCTTTGTTTAAAACTTCTTTTGTTTTCTCTCAAAAACTTATGACTGTCCCTTTCTCTTTGTGTTAAAATTTGTCTCTCCCTAACTCTGTCTCTCTCTTTCCCTCTGCAACATGTCACACTCTCCCTCTCTCTACCTCTCTCTAAACCTTCTCTCCATGTTGCTCTCCCAAAAACTTCTCTTGCTCTCTCCAAAACTTCTTTCTCTACCCCACTCCCTCCCTCTCTTTCTATACCTCTCCCCAACACCTCCCTCTCTCTCTAAAAATTCCATCTTTGTTTAAAACTTCTTTTGTTTTCTCTCAAAAACTTATGACTGTCCCTTTCTATCTGTGTTAAAATTTGTCTCTCCCTAACTCTGTCTCTCTCTTTCCCTCTGCAACACATAGGCACACACTCTCCCTCTCTCTACCTCTCTCTAAACCTTCTCTCCATGTCGCTCTCCCTAAAACTTCTCTTGCTCTCTCCAAAACTTCTTTCTCTACCCCACTCCCTCCCTCTCTTTCTATACCTCTCTCTATCTTCTTTCTTGCTCACCCTCTCTGTCTTGCTCTCCAAAGCTTCTCTTTTTCTCTCTCTCTCTCTCTCTCAAACTTCTTTCTCTCCCACTCTCTCTCTCAACAACATCACTTTCTTTCTCTTTCTATCTGTCTGTCTCTCTCTAAAACTACTTATTCTCTCTCTTTCTCTCTCTTTGTCTCTCTTTCTTTTATTATTTCGAAAGCTTTCCCCTTCTCTAGCTCTCTCCCCAAAACATCTGTCTCTCTAAAACTTCTCTCTCTCTCTTCAAATCTTCTCATTCTCTCCCTTCTCTCTCTCTCTCTCACTTTTATTCTTTCTAAAGCTACTCTCTCTAGCTCTCTCCAAAAAACTTCTCTCTTTCCCTTGCTCCCTTTAAAATTTCTTCTCTCTTGGTCTCCCAAAAAATTCACTCTCTCTCTCCTTCTTTAAAATATCTCTTACATACTCTCTCTCTTAAACTTTTCTCAGATGCTCTCTCACTCTCTCAAACTTTTCTCATATGCTGTCTCACTCTCTCTCTTATGCTCTCTCTGTATGTCTCTCTCTCTCACGCTCTCTCTCTATCCTATCTCACTTGCTCTCCCACTCTATCTCTCTTTCCAATACTTTTTTTTCCCTATCTCTCTTTCACTCTTTTTCTCTCTTAAACTTCTTTCCCTCCCACTCTCTCTCTCAAAAACTTCACTTTCTTTCTTTATCTGTCTATCTCTCTCTCTATCTGTTCTCACCTACTCTCCCTCTTTGCCTCTCTCCCCAAAACTTCTCTTTCTCTCTCTCTCTCTCTCTCTCTCTCTCTCTCTCTCTCAACAACTTCTCCTTCTCTTTCTATCTATCTATCTGTCTATTTACTTGTGTCTCTCTCTATTCTCTCCCTGAAGCTTCTCTCTCACTCTCTCTCCTTTTAAAACTTCTCTCTCTTTTTTTCTCTTCAACTTTTTCTATATAGAAGTTCTCTCTAAAACTTTTTTGTCACTTGGTCTCTCTAAAACGTCTCTCTTTCTCACTCACTCTTGCTCTACCCAACACCTCCCCCTCTCTCTATACTTTTTCTCTTTGTTTAAAACTTCTTTTGCTTTCTCTCAAAAACTTTTGTCTGTCTCTTTCTCTCTTTGTCAAAAATTTATCTCTCATTAACTCTATCTCTTTCTGTCTCTCCCTCCCCAATACATAGACACACACTTTCCCTTTCTCTACCTCTCTCTCTAAGCCTTCTCTCCATGTCACTCTCTTTAAAACTTCTCTCTCTCCTCTCTCTCTCTCTCTCTCTTACTCTCGCTCTCCCCAACACTCACACACTCCCTCTCTCTGCCCAACAAACTCTTTCACTCTCTCCCCCCCCCACCATTCTCTCTTTCTCTCTCTCATTTTGCACATCTTTGTCTTTGTCTCTCTACCTCTCCCTCTCTTGCTCCTCCTCCCAGTCTCTCTCTCCAAAACTTCTCTTTCTCTCTCTCTTAAACCTCTTTTTTCCCATTCTCTTTCTAGAAAAAAGTTATTTTTTTCTCTGTATCTCTCTCTCTCTGTTTTGCTCTCTTTTTCTATCTCATGGTCTCACTCTAAAACTTCTTTCTCTCTCTCTCTCTCCAAATCTTCTCTTTCTTTCTCGCTCTTGCTCACCCCAACACTCATGCACATACTCTCTCTTTCTCTCTACCTCTATCTCTCAACAACTTCATTTTCTCTCTCTCTATGTCTATATGTCTATCTCTCTCTTTCCCTCTCTCTTGCAATCTCTCTCTAAAACTTCTTTATCTCTCTCTTTGCCTCCAAATCTTCTCTTTCTCCCTCTCTGTCTCTCTTTCTTTCATTCTTTTTAAAGCTTCCCTTTCTTTCTTTTGTTCTCTCCCTAAAACTTTTCTCTCTCTCTCTCTCTCTCTCTCACTAACACTATCTTCTCTCTTTTTCTCTCCCTCTATGTCTCTCTCTCCGAAACTACTCTCTCTTTCCCTCCCTCTCACTCTCTCTTTAACATCCTTCTCTCCCACCCTCTCTCTACAGCTACACTTTCTCTCATTGTCTGTCTGTCTATCTCTCTCTCTTGCTTTCTCCAATTTTTCTCTTTCTCCCTCTCTGTCTCTCTTTCTTTCATTCTTTCTAAAGCTTTCCTCTCTTTCTTTCTCTCTCACTTGCTCACCAACACTATCATCCCTCTTTTTTGCTCCCTTTCTGTCTCTCTTTCTCTCTCTTAAAACTTTGTTCTCTCGCACACTCCCTCTGCAACTGCACTTTCTCTCTTTGTCTATCTCTCTCTCCCTCTGTGTCTCTCTTTCTTTTATTCTTTCTAAAGCTTCCCTCTCTCTAGCTCTCTCCCTAAAACTTCTCTCTCTCTCTCTCTCACCTGCCCTATAGCTTCACTCTCTCTTGCTATCCCTAAGGCTTTTCACACACTCTTTTTATCTCTTCCTTTAAAACTTTTCTCATATGCTTTCTCTCTCTCTCTGAAACCTCTCTCATATGCTCTCTATCTCTCTCGCTTTGAAACTTCTCTCTCCCCCTCTCTATCTTTGTCTCTCCTTCCTCATTCTCTCTAAAACTTCTCTGTCACTCGCTATCTCTAAAACTTTCTCTATCTCTCTCTCTCTTGCTCTTGCTCTCCCCAACACCTCCCTCTCTCTCTAAAAATTCCATCTTTGTTTAAAACTTCTTTTGTTTTCTCTCAAAAACTTATGACTGTCCCTTTCTCTCTGTGTTAAAATTTGTCTCTCCCTAACTCTGTCTCTCTCTTTCCCTCTGCAACACATAGGCACACACTCTCCCTCTCTCTACCTCTCTCTAAACCTTCTCTCCATGTTGCTCTCCCTAAAACTTCTCTTGCTCTCTCCAAAACTTCTTTCTCTACCCCACTCCCTCCCTCTCTTTCTATACCTCTCTCTATCTTCTTTCTTACTCACCCTCTCTGTCTTGCTCTCCAAAGCTTCTCTTTTTCTCTCTCTCTCTCAAACTTCTTTCTCTCCCACTCTCTCTCTCAACAACATCACTTTCTTTCTCTTTCTATCTGTCTGTCTCTCTCTAAAACTACTTATTCTCTCTCTTTCTCTCTCTTTGTCTCTCTTTCTTTTATTATTTTGAAAGGTTTCCCCTTCTCTAGCTCTCTCCCCAAAACATCTGTCTCTCTAAAACTTCTCTCTCTCTCTCTTCAAATCTTCTCATTCTCTCCCTTCTCTCTCTCTCACTTTTATTTTTCTAAAGCTTCTCTCTCTAGCTCTCTCCAAAAAACTTCTCTCTTTCCCTTGCTCCCTTTAAAATTTCTTCTCTCTTGGTCTCCCAAAAAATTCACTCTCTCTCTCCTTCTTTAAAATATCTCTCACATACTCTCTCTCTTAAACTTTTCTCAGATGTTCTCTCACTCTCTCAAACTTTTCTCATATGCTGTCTCACTCTCTCTCTTATGCTCTCTCTGTATGTCTCTCTCTCTCACACTCTCTCTCTATCCTATCTCACTTGCTCTCCCACTCTATCTCTCTTTCCAATACTTTTCTTTCCCTATCTCTCTTTCACTCTTTTTCTCTCTTAAACTTCTTTCCCTCTCACTCTCTCTCTCAAAAACTTCACTTTCTTTCTTTATCTGTCTATCTCTCTCTCTATCTGTTCTCACCTACTCTCCCTCTTTGCCTCTCTCCCCAAAACTTCTCTTTCTCTCTCTCTCTCTCTCTCTCTCTCTCTCTCAACAACTTCTCCTTCTCTTTCTATCTGTCTATCTGTTTGTTTACTTGTGTCTCTCTCTATTCTCTCCCTGAAGCTTCTCTCTCTCCTTTTAAAACTTCTCTCTCTTTTTCTCTCTTCAACTTTTTCTATATAGAAGTTCTCTCTAAAACTTTTTTGTCACTTGGTCTCTCTAAAACGTCTCTCTTTCTCACTCACTCTTGCTCTACCCAACACCTCCCCCTCTCTCTATACCTTTTCTCTTTGTTTAAAACTTCTTTTGCTTTCTCTCAAAAACTTGTGTCTGTCTCTTTCTCTCTTTGTCAAAAATTTATCTCTCATTAACTCTATCTCTTTCTGTCTCTCCCTCCCCAATACACAGACACACTTTCCCTTTCTCTACCTCTCTCTCTAAGCCTTCTCTCCATGTCACTCTCTTTAAAACTTCTCTCTCTCCTCTCTCTCTATCTCTCTCTCTCTCTCTCTCTCTTACTCTCGCTCTCCCCAACACTCACACACTCCCTCTCTCTGCCCAACAAACTCTTTCACTCTCTCCCCCCCCACCATTCTCTCTTTCTCTCTCTCATTTTGCACATCTTTGTCTTTGTCTCTCTACCTCTCCCTCTCTTGCTCCTCCTCTCAGTCTCTCTCTCCAAAACTTCTCTTTCTCTCTCTCTTAAACCTCTTTTTTCCCATTCTCTTTCTAGAAAAAAGTTATTTTTTTCTCTGTATCTCTCTCTCTCTGTGTTTTGCTCTCTTTTTCTATCTCATGGTCTCACTCTAAAACTTCGTTCTCTCTCTATCTCCAAATCTTCTCCTTCTTTCTTGCTCTTGCTCACCCCAACACTCACACTCATACTCTCTCTTTCTCTCTACTACTCTCTCTCTTTCTCTAGATCTCTCTCTTTGAATCTCTTTTTCCAAAACTTCTCCTTCACTCTATCTCTTCCTCTCTATCCCTTAAACTTCTTTCTCTTCCACTCCCTCTCCCAAAAACATCACTTTATCTCTCTCTGCCACTCTCTCTCTCTCTTGTCTCTCTGTCTCTTTTGCAGCCTCCCTCCAAAACTTCTCTTTCTCTCTCTCACTGTTACTATCTATCTCTCTCTCCAAAACTCTCTCTTTCCCCCCTCTCTCTTAAACTTCTTTCTCTCCCACTCTCTCTCAACTACTTCAATTTCTCTGCCTGTCTATTTGTCTCACTCTTTCCCTCTTTTCTCTTGCAGTCTCTCTCAAATCTTCTCTTCCTCCCTCTTTGCCTCTCTTTCTTTCATTCTTTCTTAAAGCTTCCCTCTCTCTCTCTAGCTCTTGCCTAAATTCTCTCGCTCTCTTTAATATTTCTTTCTCCCTCTCTCTCCCTTAAACTTTACTCTTCCTCTCCTCATTTAAAACTTCTCTTATATGTTGTCTCTCTCTCTTAAACTTCTCTCATGTGCTCTCTCTCTCACTGTCTACCTCTTTGTCTCTACCTCTCTCTATCTTCTCTCTCTTGGTCTCCCTCTCTGTCTCTCTCTCCTATACTTCTCTTTCTCTCACCCTCTCCCTCTCTCACTCTTAAACTTCTTTCTCTCCCACTCTCTCTAAAAAACTTCACCTTTTTTCTCTACTTGTTTGTCTCTCTCTCTCTACCTCTCTCCAGTTTCTCTCTCCTTCTCTCCCTCTTTGTCTCTCTTTGCAAAACTTCTCTTTCTTTCCCTCCCTCTCTCTCAATTTCTTAAACTTACTTCTCTCCCACTCACTTGCTCTCAACACCTTCACTTTTTCTCTCTGTTTATCTGTCTATCTCTCTCACCCTTTTAGTCTCTCTTTAAAACTTCTCGTTTCTCTCTCTCTCTCTCTCTCTCTCTCTCTCTCTCTCTCTCTCTAACACACTCTCTCTGTCTCTCTCTTTCTAAAGCTTCCCTATCTTTCTCTAGGTCTCTCCATAAAACTTCTCTTTCTCTCTCTCTCTCTTGCTCTCTCTAAAACTTCTCTCTCACCTGCCATAAAGCTTCACTCACTCTCTCTGTTTGTCCTCCTCTAAAACTTCTGCCACATGCTATCTCTCCCTAAAATTTCTTTCTCTCTCTTTCCCTTGCTATCTAAATCTTCTCTCTCTCTTGCCTACCCTAAAGCTTCACTCTCTCTTGCTATCCCTAAGGCTTCATACACACTCTCTCTATCTCCTCCTCTAAAACTTCTCTCATATGCTCTCTCTCTTGCTTTGAAACTTCTCTCTCCCTCACTCTGTCTTTGTCACTCTCTCTCTCTCATTCTCTCTAAAACTTCTCTCTCTCTTGCTCTTGCTCTCCCCAACACATCCCTCTCTCTCTAAAAATTCTCTCTTTGTTTAAAACTTCTTTTGCTTTTTCTCAAAAAGTTATGCTTGTTTTTTTCTCTCTTTGTCTAAAGTTTGTCTCTCACTAACTCTATCTCTCTCTCCCTCTACAACATAGAGATACACACACTCTCTCTCTCTAAACCTTCTCTCCTTGTTGCTCTCCCTAAAACTTGGTCTCCAAAACTTCTTTCTCTACCACTCTTCCTCCCTCTCTCTGTATACCGCTCTGTCTGTCTTCTCTCTCTTGCTCTTCCTCTCTGTCTCACTCTTCAAAACTTCTCTTTTTCTATCTTTCCCTCTTCCTCTCTTAAACTTCTTTCTCTCCCACTCTCTTTCTCAACAACATCACTTTCTCTCTCTCTTGCAGTCTCTCTCTAAAACTACTCTTTCTCTCTCTCCAAATCTTCTTTCTCTCTCTCTAAAACTTCTTTCTCTCTTTGTCTCTCATCAAATCTGCTCTTTCCCTCTCCTCTCTCTCTCACTTTCATTCTTTGTAAAGCTTCTCTCTCTAGCCCTCTTCAAGAAACCTCTCTCTCTCTCTCTCTCTCTCTCTCTCTCTCTTGTGTGCACGCGCTCCCTCTAAAATTTCTTTTTCTCTCGTTCTCCCAAAAACTTCACTCTCTCTCACTACTCCTTTAAAACATCTCTCATATGCTCCCTCTGTATGTTTCTTTCTCACTCTCTCTCTATCCTCTTTCTCTTGCTCTCCTTCTCTGTCTCTCTCTCTCCAATACTTCTCTTTCTCTATCTCTCTCTCCCTCTTCTTAAACTTCTTTCTCTCCCATCTCTCTCTCAAAAACTTCACTTTTTGTCTCTAATCTATCTATCTCTCTCTCTATCTGCTCTCACCTACTCTCTCTCTCTTCACCTCTCTCCCCAAAACTTCTGTTTCTCTCTTTCTCTCACATTCTCTCTCTCAACAATTCACCTTCTCTCTCCATTTGTCTATCTATTTGTCTGCCTGTCTCTCTCTAGCTCTCTCCCTAAAGCTTCTCTTGCACTCTCCCTCTATCCTCTCTCTAAAACTTCTCTCTCTCTTGCCCCCCTAAATCTTCACTCAATCTCTCTCTCTCTCTCTCATATGTTCTGTCTCTGTCTTAAACTTCTCCCATATCCTCTCTCTATCTCTATGTCTCTCTTTCTTGTTCTCCCTCTCACTCTTTCCCTCTCTGTCTCTACCTCTTTCTCTATCTTCTCTCTCTTGCTCTCCCTCTCTGTCTCTCTCTTGAATACTTCTCTTTCTCTCTCACTCTCTCCCTCTCTCTCTTAAACTACTTTCTCTCCCACTCTCTCTCAAAAATATCACTTTCTCTCTCTGTCTGCTTGTCTCTCTCTTTACCTCTCTATCTTCTCTCTCCTACTCTCCCTCTTTGTCTCTCTCTCCAAAACTTCTCTTTCTCTCTCTCCCTCTCTCTTAATCTCTTAAACTTCTTTCTCTCCCACTCATTCACTCTCAACAACTTCCCTTTCTCTCTCTGTCTATCTGTCTGTCTCTCTCCCTCTCCTCTCTCTCTCACAATCTCTCTTTAAAACTTCTCTTTCTCTCTCTCGTTCCCTCTAAAACTTCTTTTTCCCTTGCTCTCTGATGTGAGCACAAGCATGGATGGCAAGAAGAGAGGAGCAGCAGATGAGCTAATATTGCCTCAAGGACCAATCACAAGATTAAGGGCCAAAAAGTTCAAGGAATCACTTCAAACTTATATGGGCAGAATGTTAGAAGGAATGGAAGCTCAAGATGCAATGAAGGCCAATGGAGCTTCACCTAATCAAATTAAGCTGAATTTGCAAGATGGGGCCAACCTATGTTTATTTCATTATTCCAAGTTAATAGATTAGTTTTGGGCAGTTTACTACTTGCATTTTCGTTTGGGCTTGTATTTCTTATTGGGAGGCCCAAGTTTAAGGCTTAACCTAATAGTCTAGGTTATTAAACTTGTGGGGGTATAAATACCCTAGTGTATGGACGAAAATCAGCAGAATGAATGAAAAACAGATTTGTTTTGGAGTTTTATACTCTTGTTCAAGGCTTGGCCTGAATCTCTATTGCATCAAGAATTGAACTTCATCAAGGTATTTACATCCTAGTGAATTTCTGTTCTTGATTCCTCAATCAACCGATTATTTGCGTTTCCATTTGCATCAGTCATTTGGGGGTTCAATAGGTTGGGAGTTCTCCATCTGTTCTTGTTCTCTATCAATTTGTGTGTTTGGGGTTTCTGGATCTTGAATATCCATGGGGTTCCGCATCATTTGGTATCAGAGCTAGATTAGGGTGAATTCTTATTTATCCTAGGTTATAGTTTGCTGTTTATTTCGTTTCTTCTCTGCCTAATATCAACTAGAACCAGATCTGAGAATAGAAGTGCATGTTGCAGCTGGTTTGCTTGTTTGGGATTTGTTTTTGATCTTTTTTCGTCCATATTTTGGTGTTATTTGCTGTTTATCCTATATTTTAAAAAAAAAAAAGAAAAAGGAACAAAAGTCAGAGATTGTGGGTAGAAAAAGAAAAGCACCACAGAATTGTCTAATTAGGTTGGCAGCAAGGAACAAAAGTCAAAGATTGTGGGTAGAAAAAGAAAAGCATTGTGGGTAGAAAAAGAAAAGCACCACAGAATTGTCTAATTAGGTTGGCAGCAAGGAACAAAAGTCAGAGAATTGTGGGTAGAAAAAGAAAAGCACCACAGAATTGTCTAAATTAGGTTGGCAGCAAGGAACAAAAGTCAGAGATTGTGGCCAGAAGAAGAAAAACACACAGAATTGTCTAATTAGGTTGGCAGCAATTTCTTTGAACCTGTACACTTTTTTTTTGGCAGAATTCAGGGTATGGTCTGAACACACTTTGGGTTTTGGAGATTAATTAGCAAAGTCAAAGAAGTATAAGCACAATTTGTGGGATTAGCATCATTCCAGAAAACCTACCAAATTTCTTTCCTTTTTGTCTTTGTCTTTTTTTTTCGTCCAAATTGATCTTTCCATTAAGGAAACATCAATTTCTGCATTTATGCATTAATTTCGTCTTTTTCCTTCAAATCTTAGTTGCTATTTTTAGTTACTCCTGGTTTTGCTTCCATATACACCATAATTAACAATTTGATTCTTGTTAATTGGAGATCAGTATTTTGGGCAGCAAACTCTTCATATCTTGCATGCTCATTTCAATTTATTCTGGTATATTTGCTATTTGTGAGTATTTTGGTTTGAGGATTAATTCTGAAGTGTAATTGAGAACAACAAGCTTGAGTGGTAAAAGGCTTGAGTGTGTGAGCTTAAAGAGGGCAAAAGCCAACAATTGTGTGAAACACGAGTGGAGTGCCATCTTTTGAGTGAAACACGTGAGGGAGTGTATTGTGAGACTGTCTTACTAACATTTCTTGCAGGTTCACAAAATGAGTAATCCTTCAACAAGGAGGGAGATTAAAGAGCCCTCAGATGAAGAAGTTAACATGACTCCAAACATGAAATTGATATATAGGGCCATTACTAGTCAATTTCAAAAGTTGAATAGTAGGCTAGATGAGTTGGATGAATGGAAGAGGGAGTTTTCAGAAAGCTTGCCAGGGAATGGTGGGCGAATTAATGATAGGAATAGAGAACATAAACAAAGGGGAGCCACCAAGTCATTTTCGAATTCCAGCAGCAAATGGGGTTCAAAATGGAACAAATATGATGAGGAGAAGAAGGAGGATGCCACTGATTCCAAGGAGAAGGGGCTGGATGCAAACAAAAACAAGGAGAAGAGTACTTCAACTCAAAAGGGTACTTCTGATTCCTTTTCAAAAACCTCTAAACATGGAGACATAAAGTGTTTTAAGTGTCAAGGTAATGGTCATTATGCATCTGATTGTCCTAATAGAAAGACCATGTACATTAGAGGTGATGAGATTGTGTCTGAATCTGGAAATGATAATGATTGTGACAGGAATGGTAGTGAGAGTAGCATGCCATCTTTAGAGGATTGTTCTGATGTTGAATATGCTGCTCATGGTGAATCTCTTGTTGCTAGGCATGCATTGAATCTGAATGTTAAAGAAGAAAGCTTAGAACAAAGAGAAAATATATTTCACACTAGATGTTTAGTTGGTGGTAAAGTTTGTAGCATGATTATTGATGGGGGTAGTTGTGCTAATGTGGCTAGCACCACTTTGGTGGATAAATTGGGGCTGAAATGTATTAAACACCCTACTCCTTATAGGCTACAATGGTTGAATGATAGTGGAGAAGTGAAAGTTACTAGGCAAGTTGTGGTAGCTTTTACTATTGGGAAGTATAGTGATGAAGCTGTGTGTGATGTAGTACCCATGCATGCTGGTCATTTATTGTTGGGGAGACCTTGGCAATTTGATAGGCGTGTGATGCATGATGGGTATAGAAATAGATATTCCTTTCAGCATGATGGCAAGAAAATCACTCTGGCACCTTTATCACCTAAAGAAGCTTACCTTGATCAAGTTAAGCTTCAACAATCAGCTTGTGGGATTTCAGGTAGTGAGGTGAAAAAGAATAATGAGAGAAAAGAGGCCATGAGAGAAAAGAATAAAGAAAAAGGCCCAATGTTGAGTGACTGCACAAGTGAGGAAAAGAAAGTGAGATGTGCAGATGAGAATAAGCTAGTGAGTGATAAAAAGAAAAAGAGTGAAAAGAAAGGAAAAGAGAGGAGTGAAGAAGTTAAGAAACAACCATGTTTCTATGCAAAAGAGAGAGATATAAAGAGTGCATACTTACGCAAGAGAGCTTTTATTTTGATTCGGTTTAAGGATACTTTGTTTACTGAAATTGACCTTAACCCCAAATTGCCTAGTGTGTTTGTGACTTTATTGCAGGAATTTAGTGATGTCTTTCCTCAAGAGATACCCCACGGGTTACCACCTAAAAGAGGAATTGAGCATCATATTGATTTTGAACCAGGAGATTGGGTTTGGTTACACATGCGAAAGGAGAGATTTCTACAGCAAAGGAAGTCAAAGCTGGATGCAAGGGGTGATGGACCATTCCAAGTCTTGGAGTGCATCAATGATAATGCATACAAGATAGACTTGCCAGGTGAGTATAATGTAAGTGCCACTTTCAATGTTTCTGACCTATCTCTTTTTTGAACTTGATTCAGATTCGAGGACGAATCCTTTTGAGGAGGGAGGGAATGATGTGAGCACAAGCATGGATGGCAAGAAGAGAGGAGCAGCAGATGAGCTAATATTGCCTCAAGGACCAATCACAAGATTAAGGGCCAAAAAGTTCAAGGAATCACTTCAAACTTATATGGGCAGAATGTTAGAAGGAATGGAAGCTCAAGATGCAACGAAGGCCAATGGAGCTTCACCTAATCAAATTAAGCTGAATTTGCAAGATGGGACCAACCTATGTTTATTTCATTATTCCAAGTTAATAGATTAGTTTTGGGCAGTTTACTACTTGCATTTTCGTTTGGGCTTGTATTTCTTATTGGGAGGCCCAAGTTTAAGGCTTAACCTAATAGTCTAGGTTATTAAACTTGTGGGGGTATAAATACCCTAGTGTATGGACGAAAATCAGCAGAATGAATGAAAAACAGATTTGTTTTGGAGTTTTATACTCTTGTTCAAGGCTTGGCCTGAATCTCTATTGCATCAAGAATTGAACTTCATCAAGGTATTTACATCCTAGTGAATTTCTGTTCTTGATTCCTCAATCAACCGATTATTTGCGTTTCCATTTGCATCAGTCATTTGGGGGTTCAATAGGTTGGGAGTTCTCCATCTGTTCTTGTTCTCTATCAATTTGTGTGTTTGGGGTTTCTGGATCTTGAATATCCATGGGGTTCCGCATCACTCTCTCTCTAAAACATTCTTTTCTCTTGCTCTCCTTGAAACTTATCTCTCTCTACCTTTCTGTCTCCCTTACACACTCTTTCTCTGTCTCTCTCTTTCTAAAGCACCCCTCTTTCTCTCTAGTTATCTCCCTAAAACTTCTCTCTCACTCTCTCTCGTTGTCCTTCTCTAAAAGTTCTACCACATACTGTCTCTCTCTCTGAAACCTCTCTGATACACTCTCTCTCTTGCTTTGAAACTTCTTTGTCCCCTATTCTCTCTTTCCCTTCATCTTTTTCTATATAAAAGTTCACACTTCTTTCTAAAACTTTTGTATCACTCCCTCTTTCTAAAACTTCTCTCTCTCACTCTCACTCTTCCCAACAACTCCCTCTCTCGCTAAAACTTTTCTTTGTTTAAAACTTCTTTTGCTTTCTCTCAAAATCTTCTAATTGTCTCTTTGTCTAAAATTTGTCTCACACTAACTCTATCTCTCTCTCTCTCTCTCTATCCCTCCCTAATGAACAAACATGCACTTTCCCTCTCTCTAAACCTTCTTTGCATGTTGCTCTCTAAAACTTCTCTCTCTCTATCTCTTCCCCTCCTTAACACACTTTCTCTCTCTCTTTTCTCTTGCTCTTGCTCTCCCAACACACACACTCCCTCTCTCTTTGCCCAACAAACTCTCACACTCTCTCCCCTCACCATTCTCTCTCTCTCTCTCTCTCTCTCTTGTTCTCCCTAACACTCACACACTTCCTCTCTCTCTGCCCAACAATCTCTCTCACTATCCCCCCCCACTATTCTCTCTGTAAAAATTCTCTCATTCTCTACATCTGTCTCTCTCTATCTTCTCTCTCTTGCTCGCCCTCTCAGTTTCTCTCTTCAAAACTTCTTTCTCCCTCTCTTAAACCTCTTTCTCTTCCATTCTCTCTCTGACCAAAAACTTCACTTTATCTATCTCTGTCTCCCTCTCTCTATTTTGCTCTCTCTCTCTCTCTCTCTCTCTCTCTCTCTCTCTCTCTCTCCAAATTTTCTTCTTTTTCTCACTCTGGCTCTTGCTATCCCCAACACTCACACACTCTCTCCCAACATAACAATTTGTCTCTCCCTGTTTCCCTCTACCTCTCTCTTTCTCCACATCTCTCCCCCTTAGTCTTTCTTTCCAAAACTTCTCTTTTGCTCTATCTTTCCCTCCCTCTATCTCTCTTAAACTTCTTTCTCTTCCACACTCTCTCAAAAAAATCACTTTATCTCTCTCTGTTTCTTTGTCTCTGTGTGTCTCATTGTTTTGCTCTCTCTATCTCTCTTGTAGTCTCCTTCACAAACTTCTCGTTCTCTCTCTCTCCTTCTCTCTCTCACTCTTACTCTCTATCTTCTCTCTCTTGCTCTCCCTCCTTGCCTCTCTCCTCAAAACTTATCTTTCTCCCTCTCTCTCCTCTCTTTCTTAAACTTCCTTCTCTCCCACTTTCTCTAAAAAACATTATCTCTCTCTCTCTCTCTCTCTCTCTCTCTCTCTCTCTCTTTCTCTTTCTCTCGTAGTCTCTCCCTAAAACTTCACACAGTCTCTCTTCTCCTTTAAAACTTCTCTCATATGTTGTCTCTCTCTCTCTCTCTCTCTCTTAAACTTCTCTTATATGCTCTCTCTCTTCATGTCTCTTTCTCTCTTGCTTTCTCTCTTACTCTTTATCTCTCTATCCATTTTCTCTCTCTTGCTTTCCTTCTCTGTGTCTCTCTCCAATACTTCTCTTTCTCTCCCACTTTCTCTCCCAATAACTTCACTTTCTCACTCTGTTTGTCTGTCTCTCTTAAATTTCGCTCTCTCCCTCTCTCTCTTAAACTTCTCTCTCTCTCTTGCTCTCTCCAACACTCACACACTCTCCCACTCTCCCCCCCACCATTCTCTCTCTCCCTCTCTATACCTCTCTCTATCTTCTCTCTCTTGCTCTCGCTCTCTATCTTTCTCTCCAAAACTTCTTTTTCTCTCTCTTGAGCCTCTTTCTCTCCTACTCTTTCTCTCTTGCAGTCACCCTCTAAAGTTACTCTATCTCTCTCTCTCTCTCACTCTCAAATCTTCTCCTTCTCTCTCTTGCTCTTGTTCTTCCCAACACTCACACACACACTCTCTCTCCCTGCCCAACAATGTTTCTCTTGTTTCTCTCTACCTCTCTCTCTCTCTCTCTTTCCCTCTACGTATCTCTCTTTCTCTACATCTCTCCCTCTTAGTCTCCCTGTCGAAAACCTCTCTTCCTCTTTCTCTCCTTAAACTTCTTTCTCTCCCACTCTCTCTCTCAAAAACATCACTTCTCCTCTCATTGTCTCTTTCTCTGTTTTGCTCTCTTTGTCACTCTTGCAGTCTTCCTTCAAAACTTCTTTTTCTCTCTCACTGTCTCCCTCTAAAACTTCTCCTTCTCTCTCTTGCTCTTGCTTCCCCAACAATCACACACACTCTTTCTTTCCCCCATCCAACAATCTCTCTCCCCCCTTTAAATCTACTCTTTCTCTCTCTTTGTCTCTCTCTCTCTCTTGCTCTCATTCTTTTTAAAGCTTCCCTTTCTCTCTATCTCTCTCACTCACCAACACTATCTTCTTTCTTTTTCTCTCCCTCTTTGTCTCTCTCTCCAAACTTCTCTCTTTCTCTCCCACTCACTCTCTATAGCAACACTTTCTTTGTTTGTCTATCTATCTATCTTTCTCTCTCTTCTATCTTTTCTCTCTTGCTCTTCCTCTCTCTCTTGCAGCCTCCATCTAAAACTTCTCTATCTCTCTCCCTCCAAATCTTCTCTTTCTGCCTCTCTGTCTCTCTTTTGTTCTTTCTAAAGCTTCCCTCTCTCTATACCTCTCTCCCTAAAACTTCTCTCTCTTTACATCTTCTCTTTCTCTCTCTTTGCCTTTCTCTGTCTCTCTCGCTCACCAACATTATTTTTCTCCCTTTTTCTCTCCCTCTCTATCTTTATCACCAAAACTTCTCTCTCTCTTTTAAACTTCTTTCTCTCCCACTCTCTCTCTGTAACTACACTTTCTCTCTTTGACTATTTTTCTATCTGTCTCTCTCTCTCTCCTTAAAACTTCTCTCTCTCCCCCTCACCTGCCCTAAAGCTTCTGTCTCTCTTGCCTACCCTAAAGCTTTAGTCTCTCTCACAATCCCTAAAGCTTAACACACTCTCTCTCTACCTCCTCCTCTAAAACTCTTATCTTATGCTCTCTCTCTCTCTCTCTCTCTCTCTCTCTCTCTCTTTGAAACCTCTCTCATATGCTCTCTCTGTCTTTGGCTTTGAAACTTCTCTCTCCCCCACTCTATCTTTGTCACTCTCTCTCTTATTCTCTCTAAAACTTCTCTCTCCCTCGTTCTTGCTCTCCCCAACACCTCCCTCTCTCTAAAAATTCTCTTTGTTTAAAACTTCTTTTGCCTTCACTCAAAAACTTATTATGCCAGTCTCTTTCTCTCTTTGTTTAAGTGTCTTTAACTAACTCTATCTCTCTCTCTCTCCTCTGCAACACAGAGACACACACTCTCCCTCTCTCTACCTCTCTCTCTCTAAACCTTCTCTCCATGTTGCTTTCCCTAAAACTTCTCTTGCTCTTTCCAAAACTTCTTTCTCTACCTCTCTCCCTCACTATCTTTCTATACCCCTCTCTCTCTATCTTCTCTCTCTTGCTTTCCCTCTCTATCTCACTGTCCAAAACTTCTCTTTCTCTCTCTTTCCCTCTCCCTCTCTTAAATTTCTTTCTCTCCCACTCTCTCTCTCTCTCAAACAGCATCACTTTCTCTCTCTTTCTGTCTGTCACTTTCCCTTGTGGCCTCTCTCTAAAACTACTCTTTCTCTCTCTCCAAATCTTCTTTTTCTCTCTCTTTATCTCTCTATCATTCTTTCTAAAGCTTCCCTCTCCCTCTCTAGATCTCTCCTTAAAACATCTATCTCTCTAAAACTTCTTTCTCTCTCCTTCTCTTCTCTTGTTTTCATTCTTTCTAAAGCTTCTCTCTCTAACTCTCTCCAAAAAACTTTTCTCTCTCACTCCCTCCAAAATTTCATTCTCTTTTGCTCTTCCAAAAACTTCACTCTCTCTCTCTCCTCCTTTAAAACATCTCTCATACGTGCTCTGTCTCTTTTAAACTTCTCTCATATGCTTTCTCTGTATGTCTCTCTCTCTTAAACTTCTCTCATATGCTCTCTTTGTATATCTATCCTCTCTCTCTTCCTCTCCCACTCTATATCTCTCTCCAATACTTCTCTTTCTCTATCTCTCTCTCCCTTTCTTTCTTTCTCTCTTAAACTTCTTTCTCTCTCCCTCTCTCTCTCTCAAAAACTTCCCTTTCTTTCTCTGTTTGTTTATCTCTCCCTTTGTCTACCTCTCTCTTTATCTGCTTTCACCTACTCCCTCTCTTTGCCTCTCTTCCCAAAACTTCTCTTTCTCTCTCTCTCTCTCCTAAATTTCTTTCTCTCCCATTCTCTCTCTCAACAATTTCACCTTCTCTCTCTATCTGTCTATCTATTAGTCTTCCCATCTCTCTCTAGTTCTCTCCTTAAAGCTTCTCTTTCACTCTCTCTCCTCTCTCTAAAACTTCACTCTCTCACTTGCTGTAAATCTTCACTCAATCTCTCCCTGTCCCCTCCTCTAAAACTTCTATCATATGCTGTCTCTCACTCTGAAACCTCTCTCATATCTCTCTCTCACACTTTGAAACTTCTCTCTAACCATTCTCTCTATCTCTCTCTTCAAATTTTTCTATATAAAAGTTCTCTCTCTCTTTCTCTAGTTCTCTCTAAAACTTCTCTGTCATTTGGTCTCACTGAAACTTCTCTTTCTCTCACTTAGTCTCGCTCTTCCCAACACCTACCCTCTCTCTAAAACTTCTCAGTTTGTTTAAAACTTCTTTCGCTTTCTCTAAAAAACTTCTGTTTGTCTCTTTCTCTCTTTGTCTAAAATTTGTCTCTCACTAACTCTATCTCTCTTTATCTCTCACTCCCCAACACACAGACACACTTTCCCTCTCTCTACCTCTCTCTCTAAACCTTCTTTTCATGTCACTCTCTCTAAAATTTCTCTCTCCCTCTCTCTCTCTCTCTCTCTCTCTCTCTCTCTCTCTCTCTCTCGCTCTTGCTCACCTCAACACTCACACACTCCCTCTCTTTGTGCCCAACAATCTCTCTCACTCTCTCCCCCCACCATTCTTTCGTTATCTCTCTTTCTACCTCTCTCTCTCTCATTCCCTACATCTTTGTCTCTATCTCTCTGCCTCACTTTCTCTCTTGCTTCTCCTCTTAATCTCTCTCTCCAAAACTTCTCTTTCTCTCTCTCTCTTAAACCTCTTTCTCTCCCGCTCTCTTTCTTGAAAAAATGTCAGTTTATCTCCTATGTCTCTCTCTCTGTTTTACTCTCTTTCTATCTTGTGGTCTTGCTCTAAAACATTTTTTTTTTCTTACTCTTTCTCTCCCAATCTTCTCCTTCTCTCTCACTCTTGCTCTCCCCAACACTTACACACTCTTTCTCTTTCTCTACATCTCTCTCGCTCAGTCTCTCTTTCCAAAACTTCTCTATCTCTTTGTCTCTCCCCCTCTCTCTCTCTTAAACTTCTATCTTTTCCACTTCCTCTCTCAAAAAAATCACGTTATCTCTCTCTGTCGCTCTCTCTCTCTTGTCTCTCTATTTGTCTCTCTCTCTCTCTCTCTCTCTATCTCTCTAGCCTCCCTCCAAAACTTCTCTTTCTCTCTCTCTCACTCTCACTTTCTATCTCTCTCTCCAAAACTTATCTTTCTCTCTCCTTCTCCCTCTCTCTCTTTTAAACTTCTTTCTCTCTCACTCTCTCTCTCAATAACTTCAATTTCTTTGTTTGCCTATCTATCTCTTTCCCTCTTCTCTCTCAAAGTCTCTCTCTCTCCAAATCTTCTCGTCCTCCCTCTCTGTCTTTCTTTCTTTCATTCTTTCTAAAGCTTCCCTCTCTCTCTCTAGCTCTTGCTCTAAAACTTCTCTCTCTCTCTTCAAAATTTCTTTCTCTCTTGCTCTCCCTCAAAATTCACTCTCTCTCTCCTCGTTTAAAACTTCTCTCATATGCTGTCTCTCTCTTACACTTCTCTCATATGCTCTCTCTCTATGTCTCTCTTGTTCTCTCTGTCACTCTCTACCTTTAGCTCTCTCTCTCTATCTTCTCTCTCTTACTTTCCCTCTCTGTTTCTCTCTTGAATACTTCTCTTTCTCTCTTACCCTCTCCCTCTCTCTCTTAAACTTCTTTCTCTCCTACTCTCTCTCAAAAACTTCACTTTCTCTATCTGTTTGTCTCTCTCTTTACCTCTCCCTATCTTCTCTCTCCTACTTTCCATCTCTGTCTCTCTCTCCGAAAATTCTCTTTCTTTCTCTTCCTCTCTCAATCTCTTAAACTTCTTTCTCTCCACTTACTTGCTCTCAACAACTTCACTTTCTCTATCCATCTGTCTGTTTGCCTCTCTCCCTCTTTGCACTTTCTCTCTAGCAGTCTCTCTATAACACTTCCCTTTCTCTCTCTAGCTCTCCCTAAAACTTATCTCTCTCTCCCTTACACACTCTCTCTATGTCTCTCCCCTCTCTCTCAAGCTCTTTCCCTAAAACTTCTCTCTCATTCTCTCTCTTGCTCTTTGTAAAACTTCTCTTCTCACTTGCTGTAAAGCTTCACTCTCTCTCTCTCTTTGTCCTCCTTTAAAACATCTGCCACATGCAGTTCTCTCTCTCTGAAACCTCTCTGATATACTCTCTCTCTCTCGCTCTAAAACTTCTCTCTCTCCCACTCTCTCTTTTCATCTTTTTCTGTATAAAAAGTTCACACACTCTCTCTTGTTCTTTCTAAAACTTCTGCATTGCTCTCTCTTTCTAAAACTTCTCTCTCTCTCACTCAAGCTCTTCCCAACACCTCCCTCCTTCTCTCTCTAAAACTACTCTCTTTGTTTTAAACTTCTTTCGCTTTCTCTCAAATTCTTCTATCTCTTTCTCTCTTTGTCTAAAATTTGTCTCTCACTAACTCTGTCTCTCTCTCTCTCTACCACTCCCCAACACACAAACATGCACTCTCCCTCTCTTTACTGCTCTCTAAACCTTCTCTGCATGTCACTCTTTAAAAATTCTCTCTCTATCTCTCCCCCTCCCCAACACCTTTTCTCTCTCTCTTTTCTCTTGCTCTTGCTCTCCCTAACATGCACACACTCTCTCTCTACCCAATAATCTCTCTCACTCTCTGCTCCTGTCATTCTCTCTCTCTCTCTCATTCTACCCAACACTCACACACTCCCTCTCTCTCTGCCCAACAATCTCTCTCACTCTCTTCCCCCACCATTGTGTCTCTATAAAACTTCTCCTATTCTCTACGTCTCTGACTCTCTCTATCTGATGATAAAAACATGGTAGATACGGCTGATCCAATTCAAATTCCAAGTGGTCCAGTTACAAAAGCTAGAGCTAAAAAGTTCAACGAGGCTTTTAATGGATTGATGCAGAGCATTTGGCATGAGGACATTTTTTTAAGCCCAAATACTTAGACTCAAGTACAGATCAAGAATGGATTTCGTTGGTCCAAGTAGTGGGGTAATTTCAACCTTTTTGGCTAAAGCCCATAATACACTTGGAAGGATTACTTTCAGCTCAAGCATGTGGAATCATTCAGCAATTATAGGCCATAATTGTAGACACCTAATTTTGTCCAGCCCACTTTTTTAAAACTTTAACAAATTACAAACTCAAATTTAAACTAAAAAATAACAAAATAAAATAAATAAGCCCAAACCAAAAAATAAAATTTTAAAATAAAACTAAAATAAAATCAAAATTAAAGAATAATAATACAAGATAAATTTAAAATTAAAAGAGATAAATAAAATGATAAGAGGATAAGATATTAGGATAAATAAAAAACAAAGATAAAAGACAAAAAAAAAGGATAAAAGATAATTAAGAATATCCAAAGATAGGACAAAAATAATAAAGATAATAAGACAAAAATTAAGATATGATAAGACAAATAAAAAAATTAAAAAATAAAAGAATGAAAAGAGATAAAATATAAGTGAAACTAGGAAACAGGAATTTAACTAAAAAAGGAATTCTAATTTTACAAAAAACCCATCATCACATGCACTCAAAAGTGGGTTCACGTACTAAAGAAAAAATGATATAAAAATTTCAGCAAAAAAGAGGAGGGGAGGAGCTTTCACGCCAAAAAGAAAAAGCAGAGGACAGCCTTTAAAAAAAGAAAAGCTACAGCTTACAAGGAAGAAAAGAAAGCCTAACAATTTCAGCAAAAACAAAGTCCACAAGAAAGGCTTTCACGTGCTAAAGAAGGAGACAAGAATTACACATAAAGAGAGAGACAGAGAGGGAGAGCAAGAGAGAGAAGATAGAGAAAGAGGTAGAGACATAGAGGGAAAGAGTGAGAGGGAGAACAAGAAAGAGAGACATAGAGATAGAGAGAGGATATGGGAGAAGTTTAAGACAGAGAGAGAACATATGAGAGAAGTTTTAAAAGAGGAGAGAGAGAGTGAAGTTTGAGGGAGAGCGAGAGAGAAAGAAATTTTAAAGAGAGTATAAGAGAGAGAGGTTTGAGGAGAAGAGCTAAAGGGAGAGAGGGGAGGCTTTAGAAAGAATGAAAGAAAGAGAGACAGAGAGGGAGGAAGAGAAATTTGGAGAGAGAGAGAGCGATTTTAGAGAGACACTACGAGAGAGAAGAGGGAAACAGAGAGAGAGAAAGATAAGTTTTGGAGAGAGAGATAGAAGGTGAAAGTGTGAGAGAGAGAGAAAGAGAAGTTTGGGACGAGGCGGCAAGGGAGACAAAGAGAGCAAAATAGAGAGATGAGAGAACACAATAGGGAGAGATAATGTGATGTTTTTGAGAGAAGGAATGGAAGAGAAAGAGGTTTAAGTGAGAGAGGGAGACAAAGAGAGAGAAGTTTTGGAAAGAGAGAGATAGTGGTAGAGAGAAAAAGAGAGAGTGTGTGAGTGTTGGGGAGAGCAAGAGCTAGAGAGAAGGAGATGATTTGGAGAGAGAGAGAGTGAGAGAGAAAAAGAAGTTTTAGAGTAAGATCATAAGATAGAAAGTGAAAGAGAGACAGACAACACAGAGAGAGAGAGAGAGATAAACTAACATTTTTTCAAGAAAAAGAGTGGGAGAGAAAGAGGTTTGAGATAGAGAGAAAGAGAAGTTTTGGAGAGAGAGACTGAGAGGGGGAGCAAGAGAGAGAGAGGTAGAGAGATAGAGATAGAGATCTAGAGAATGAGAGAGAGAGGTAGAAAGAGAGAGTGGGGGGGAGAGAGAGTGAGATAGATTATTGGGTAGATAGAGAGCAAGTGTATGAATGTTGGGGAGAGCAACATAGAGAGTGAGAGAGAGAAGTTTTAGAGAAAGTGACATGAAGAGAAGGTTTAAAGAGATAGGTAGAGAGAGGGAAAGTGTGTCTATGTGTTGGGGAGGGAGAGATAAAGAGAGATAGAGTTAGCAAGAGACAAATTTTAAGCAAAGAGAGAAAGAGACAGATAGAAGATCTTGAGAGAAAGCAAAAGAAGTTTTAAACAAAGAGAGAAGTTTTAGAGAGAGAGGGGAAGGTGTTGGGGAGAGCAAGAGCAAGTGAGAGAGAGAGAGAGAGAACTTTTATATAGAAAAGTTGAAGAGAGAGAAAGATAGAGAGAGTGTGTGGTAGATAGAAGTTTCAAAGTAAGAGAGAGAGCAATGAGAGAGGTTTCAAAGAGAGAGATTAAGTGTAGATTTAAGGTAGCAGAGAGAGAAGTTTTAGAGAGAGGAGAGAGAAAGTGAGAGAGAAGCTTTAGGGAGAGTGCTAGAGAGACATAGGCAGATAGACTAATAGATAGATAGAGAAGGTGAAGTTGTTGAGAGAAAGAATGGGAGAGAAAGAAGTTTAGGTGAGAGAGATTGGGAAAGGGAGAGAGAAAGAGAAGTTTTGGGGAGAGAGGTAAAGAGGGAGAGTAGGTGAGAGCAGATAGAGAGAGAGGTAGAGAGAGAAAGTGAAGTTTTTGGGAGAAAGAGTGGGAGAGAAAGAAGTTTAAGAGAGAAAAAGAGGGGGAGAGAGATAGAGAAAGAGAAGTATTAGAGAGAGAGACAGAGAAGGAGAGCAAGAGAGAGTGAGAGAGAGAGACATACAAAGGGGGCATATGAGAGAAGTTTAAGAGAGAGAGAGAGACATGCAGAGAGAGCATATAAGAGAATTTCAAGAGAGAGAGAGAGAGAGAACATATGAGAGATGTTTCAAAGCAAGAGAGAGAGAGTGAAGATTTTGGGAGAGCAAGAGAAAAAAAAATTAGAGGGAGTGAGAGAGAGAAGTTTTTTGCAGATAGCTAGAGAGAGAACTTAAGAAAGAATGAAAGTAAGAGAGAGAGAGAGAGGAGAGAGAAATAGAAGATTTGGAGAGAGAGAAAGAAGTTTTAGAAAGATAGCTAGAGAGAGAGAGGGGAGCTTTAGAAAGAATGAAAGAAAGAGAGACAAAAAGAGAGAAAGAGAAGATTTGGAGAGAAAGAGTAGTTTTAGAGAGAGGGTATAAGAGAGAGACAGACAGACAGAAAGTGAGAGAAAGTAATGTTGTTGAGAGAAAGAGTGGGAGAAAAAGAAGTTTAAGAGAGAGAGAGGGAAAGAGAGAGAAAGGAAGTTTTGTAGAAAGCAACAGAAGTTTTAGGGAGAGTGACCTAGAGAGAAGGTATAGAGAAAGAGGTAGAGAGAGAGGGAGAGTATGTGTTTTAATGCTGTAGAGGGAGGGAGAGTGAGATAGAGTTAGTGAGAGACAAATTTTAGACAAAGAGAGAAAGAGATGGGCATACGTTTTTGAGGGAAAATGAAAGAAGTTTTAAACAAAGAGAGAATTTTTAGAGAGAGAGGGAGGTGTTAGGGAGAGAAGAGCAAGAGAGAGAAAGAAGTTTTAGAGATGGCAAGTGACAGAGAAGTTTGAGATAGAGAGAGAGAGAGAGAGAGACAAAGTGGGGGAGAGAGAAGTTTCAAAGCAAGAAAGAGAGCATATGAGAGAGGCTTCAAAGAGAGAGAGAAAGCATATGACAGAAGTTTTAGAGGAGGAGATCGAGAGAGTGTGTGTAAAGCCTTAGGGATAGCGAGAGACAGAGATGATTTATAGAGCGAGAGAAAGTTTTAGGGATAGAGAGAGGCTTTAGAAAGAATAAAAGAAAGAGAGATGTAGAGAGAGAGAGAGAGAGATAGATAGATAGATAGACAAAGAGAGAAAGTGTAGTTGCAGAGAGAGAGTGCAAGAGAAAGAAGTTTAAGAGAGAGAGAGGGAGAGAAAGTTTGGTGAAAGAGATGGAGAGGGAGAGAAAAAGAGAAAAGATAATGTTGGTAAGAGAGAGAGACAGAGAGAGAAAAGTTTTAGGGAGAGGGCTAGAGAGGGAAGCTTTAGAAAGAATGAGAGAGAGAGAGAGAGAGAGAGAGAGAGAGAGAGAGAGAGAAGGAGATGATGTAAAGAGAGAGAAAAGTTTTAGGGAGAGAGCTAAAGAGAGAGGGAAGCATAGAAAGAATGAAAGAAAGAGAGACAAAGAGGCAGAAAGAGAAGATTTGGAGAGAGAGAGAGAGAAGTTTAGAAAGAGACTACAAAAAAGAGGTAGATAGAGAAGTTTTAGAAAGAGACTACAAGAGAGGGAGAGAGAGAGAGAGAGAGAGAGAGGGAAAGTATGTGTCTGTGTGTGTTGGGGAGGGAGAGATAGAGAGATAGAGTTAGTGGGAGACAAATTTTAGATAAAGAGAGAAAGAGCCAGACAAAAGCTTTTGAGAGAAAGCGAAAGAAGTTTCAAACAAAGAAAGAGGTTTTAGAGAGAGAGGGGTAGGTGTTGGGGAGAGCAAGAGTGAGTAAGGGAGAAAGAGAAGTGTCAGAGAGACCAAATGACAAAGAAGTTTTAGAGAGAACTAGAGAAAGAGAGAGAGAACTTTTATATAGAAAAAGTTGAAGAGAGAGACAGTGAGGTAGAGAGAAGCTTCAAAGTCAGAGAGATGGAGCATATAATATAGGTTTCAGAGAGAGATACAGCATATACTAGAAGTTTTAGAGGAGGAGAGAGAGAGAGATATTGAGTGAAGATTTAGGGGGACAAGAGAGAGAGAAGTTTTAGAGAGAGGAGAGAGGGAGAGTGCAAGAGAAGCTTTAGGGAGAGAGCTAGAGAGAGACAGGCAAACAAATAGATAAACAAATGGAGAGAGAAGGTGAAGTTGTTGAGAGAGAGGATGTGAGAGAAAGAGAGAAACAGAAGTTTTGGGGAGAGAGGCAAAGAGAGAGAGTAGGTGAGAGCAGATAGAGAGAGAGATAGATAGATTAGAGACAAAAAGTGAAGTTTTTGAGAGAGAGATGGGAGAGAAAGAAGTTTAAGAAGAGGGAGAGAGAGATAGAGAAAGAGAAGTATTGGAGAGAGAGAGACAGAGAAGGAGAGCAAGAGAAAGAGGATAGAGAGAGAGTGAGAAAGAAACATACAGAGGGAGCATATGAGAGATGTTTTAAAGGAGTAGTGAGAGAGAGTGAAGTTTTTGGGAGAACGAGAGAAAAAGAAATTTTAGAGGGAGCACATGCACACAAGAGAGAGAGAGAGGTTTCTTGGAGAGAGCAAGAGAGAGAAAGAGAAGATTTGATGAGAGACAAAGAGAGAAAGAAGTTTCCAGAGAGAAAAAGAAGATTTGGAGAGAGAGAAAGAGTAGTTTTAGAGAGAGATTGCAAGAGAGAGAGACAGACAAAAAAAAAAGAGAAAAAGTGATGTTGTTGAGAGAGAGAGTGGGAGAGAAAGAAGTTTAAGAGAGGGAGAGGGAAAGATAGAAAAAGAGAAGTTTTGGAGAGTGAGACAGAGAGGAAGAGCAAGAGACAGAAGACAGACAGATAGGTATAGAGAGAGAGGGAGGAAGAGAGGTAGAGAAAGAAGTTTTGGAGACCAAGAGAAGTTTTAGGGAGAGCAACAAGGAGAGAAGGTTTAGAGAGAGAGAGTGTGTGTCTTTAGACAAAGAGAGAAAAAAACAAGCATAACTTTTTGAGAAAAAGCAAAAGAAGTTTTAAACAAAGAGAGAATTTTTAGAGAGAGAGGGAGGTGTTGGGGAGAGCAAGAGCAAGAGAGAGAGAAGTTTTAGAGAGCATGAGAGAGAGAGAGTGTGACAAAGACAGAGTGGGAAAGACATCATCACAATCCTGCAAAAGAGAAACAATAGAACTAGGTAAAGCAAGATCTATCTCGTTAGTGTTCAAAAACACCTCTTTGTACAAAAGTACAATCATTGGCTAATTTGAAAACAATGCTCTTTTCACTTCACTTGTTCTTGCATAAAAGCTCTTTTGAGTTCTATTTTTTTTTGTCTCAATGATCGAATTGCTCTCTTTTTTTCTCCCTCAATTTTCTCATCCTCTCCTATTTGCTCTCTCAAATTTTTACTCAATTTATTTTTCTCTTTTTCTTCACTTCTTTTTTGTTCACTCTCTTTTTGTAGCCTTACTTTGTCTTCATAAACTTGTCTTGGCATCATAGGAGCTAGAGTGTTGCTTAAACATGAATGAGTACTTATTTGTATAGCCATTATGCTTAACTTGCTGATCAAATTGCCACGGACAACCTAACTACAAATTTCCCGCTTGGATCAAAACTACATTGCACAAAACTTCATCCTCATACTTTCTAATGTGAAATATGATGAGCACCTGTTTATTCACCCTCACTTTGCCACTATCATTGAGCCATTGTAGCTTGTATGGTTTAGGATGTTTCATTGTGGGCAGCCCTAATTTTTCAACCATAGTTGTGCTAGCAACATTAGTACAACTTCCTCCATCAATAATCACACTACATATCTTGCGTTTTACGTTGCACCGAGTGTGAAAAATGTTTTCTCATTGTACTTCTTCATCTTCTTTGGCCTGCACACTAGGGTTCTTCTTGTCACCAACAATTCTCCTTTGGTAACATATTCTTCATCATTTGCATCCTCCAATGGGAGCATAGATTCAATGTGTTCTTCACTCTCGGTCTCAACTTCACCATTGTCTCGCATCACCATAATCCTTTTGTTCAGACATTGGCTTGCTATATGTCTCCTACCTTGACACTTAAAGCAATTAATGCCACAATTTTGAGTAGTAAGTGATTTGATTTTACCTTCAAAAACATGGTTGGTGTTCTCGATTTTATGCTCAGATTTGTGTTTAGGTGTTGGAAATGCTTGAGGCTTGTCCTCCTTCCTTGTATAACCTAGTTTCCAACAAGTAGAACCTGAGTTTTGGGCTGCACATGAGCTACCCCCCTCTTGAGTTGTTGCTCCATTTTGATAGCCATGTGAACCATATCCTCTAATTCCACGTAATGTTGCATCTCTACTCTATCTTGTATTTCTCAATTTAATCCATGCAAAAAACCTAGCCATTGAAATTTCACAATCTTCCTTAGCATTGGCTTGGATCATTGCAATCTCCTTCTCCCTAGAGTAATCCTCAACACTCCAGTTTCCTTGCCAAAAAGACCTTGCAACTTCTTATATAACTTGCGATAGTAATGACTTGGAGCAAACCACTTTCTCATCATCATCTTTATCTCCTCCCAAGTTTCCACCAACCATTCTCCATTGTACCTCCTATTTAGCACCAATTGCTCCTACCAAACAATGGCATAATCAGAGAACTCAATGGTTGCAAATTTTACCTTCTTTGCTTCGGAATAGTTGTGGCAATCAAAAATAAACTCCATCTTCTTCTGCCATTCAAGATAGGCTTCTGGATTAGACCTCCCTTGAAACAACAGAACCTTCATCTTAATACTACCTAAGTTATTATCTTCTCGGTTCCTAACTTCTCTGCCCAATCCACCATATCTCCTATAGTTAATAACTGAATCCTGATCATCTTCCTCATCAAAACTAGCTCCATAATACTCTTTGTCTTCAACCCTTACTTCCCTTGGTTGAACTCTTTCCCTCCTATGTACATTATGTACATTTTGTGGCTGCCTCATGTGATCATTCTCTACCCTATCCAACCATTCATGAACCTGCTCCATTTCTGTTCTTAACACTCTTCTCATCTCTCTCATTAATGCATCCATGAGCAACTTTGGATCAACCCCTCCTGACAAACTTGTGGGAATGCCTTTGTTCAAGTTGTCTGACATGTTTTTGCTACAAAAAGAATGTTAAAAAAGAAAGGGCCTCACAAATAATTTTCCTCACCCATTTTTCACTCAAATACAATTCTCACAACACTCGTGTTTTCACACAACAAATTTGGCTTTTTCCCTCTATTACTCTAATCACTCTTGCCTTTTTCCACTTGTAATTTTCTCTTTCAATTCTTTTCAAACTTATCTAAACAAGAACAAGATCCTTTTCCAGTAACAATTCAATCACAAGCTTATCAATGGTTCAAGGAAGAGTATGGAATCAAGAGAATCAATAAAATCATTAAAAACAGGTTAAGAATACTTGAAAGGGGAGTTTTTTATAGTTGCTGACTTGTTCTTCTTTCTTTTCACTGAATACCACATTTTCTTTTCACAGCTTTTCTTTTCTTTCTTTCTTTTTTGAAGATTTTCTTTTCTTGCTTTTTTTTTTGAATATGTATAAACTGACATTGGAATCTAAACAAAAGAAAACAAAGAATATTGGCTGCAAAACTAAAATTGGATAGGCAAAACCTAAGACTAGAATCGATGCTCTGACACCAAAATGATACGAACCCTGCCAAGAATAACAAGACCTGTCAATGAAATTGATTCCCAAGATTGTTCTATGATTAGATTTTTATAAGTGAAAATCTTGACCCTATGTTTATAAGAAAACAAGAACCTTGGTATGTGGAGATGCCACAAACAGGATGGTGAACCATTTGATAAGTCAAATGAACACCACAAGAACAAGTTCGGAAAGTTCTTTAAAGAACCAAAGAGAAAAAGTATCAATTTTTATCCAGAAAATTGATCTGAACTTCTCAGCCTTGGTATACATATATATAGGTTGAGTTATTACAATTTGAAAAGGAAACAAATAGCAAAAGAAAGGAAATTCCTAGAATTATGGCATGCCACCTTTACACGAGAATAATCAGCCAAATATTAGCCCAATGAAAGTGATTGCTGAAAATATATTCCAAAAGGCTGACCAAATCCCATAAAAAAAGGAAATTATCCCAAAATAGTTGGGTAATAATCAGCCAAATTGATCTCCTAGAATCTCTTAAATCCATGTGAATCTTGCTAATTATGGCCTATAATTGCTAAATGATTCCACATGCTTGAGCTGAAAGTAATCCTTCCAAGTGTATGGGCTTTAGAAAAAGGCTAAAATTACTCCACCACTTGGACCAACGAAATCCATCCTTGATCTGCACTTGAGTCTAAGTATTTGGGCCCAAAAAATAGCTCCTCATCCCAAATACTCTGCATCAATCCATTGAAAGCCTCTTTGAACCTTTTAGCTCTAGCTCTTGTAATTCGACCACTTGGAATTTGAATTGGATCAGCCACATCCACCACACTTTTATCATCAGAGAGTGGGAGAGAAGTTTTAGGGAGAGAGCTAGAGAGGGGAAATCTTTAGAAAGAATGAAAGAAAGAGAGATAGGGAGAGAAAGAGATGATTTGGAGAGAGAGAGATAGACAAGCAAACAAAGAGAGAAAGTGAAGTTGTTGAGAGATAGTGTGGGAGAGAAAGAAGTTTAAGAGAGAAAGAGGGAGAGAAAGAAATAGAACTTTTGGAGAGAGAGATAGAGAGGGAGAATAGGAGGGAGAGGATAGAGAGAGAAGTTTTAAAGACAAATAGAGAGACAGACAAATAGATAGAGAAAAAGAGAGAAGTTTTAAAGAGAGAGATAGACAAACAGAGAGAAAGTGAAGTTTTAGAGAGAGAGAGTGGGAGAGAAAGAGAAGATTGGAGAGAGAGACAGAGAGGGAGAGCAACAAAGAGAAGATAGAGGGGGAGGTAGAGAGATAAAGACAGAGAGTAAGAGAGAGAGCAAATTTTTGAGAGAGTGAGAGAGACAAAGAAGTTTTAGAGAGACATTACAAGAGAGAGACAGGGAAAGAGAGAGATAGATAGACAGATAGACAAAGAACATGAAGTCTTTTATAAAAAGTGGGAGAGTGTTGAAGTTCTCAAGAATCTTAGAAGGAAGGCGCAAGAAAGAAGAAAGAAAGAAAACTCAGAACTCCTAGATGTAGAAAGTTCTGAAATGTAAATCTGATTCAAATGAATTAATCTACAAATGATGTAGCTGAGATTACAATTTATAGACTAAGACTCAATTACTGAATTACACTAATGTCCCTAAGTAATAAACTCAAGACAAGATTAATAATGCAAGATCACAACCACACGAGACTCCTACTGCACCTGCACCCTAAGCAGCCTTATCTCTAACATCCCCCCTCAAGATCAGTGGCATGACTTGGAAGAGGAATGACACTGAGCTTGTCTCTAAGTTGAAGAAACCTTGAAGTTGAGACTGCCTTGGTGAGGATATCTGCTGTTTGATCAAGAGACGGAATATGATAGACTTCAATTTCTTTATTGTTAACCTTTTCACGAACAAAATAAAGATCTAGTTCAATATGCTTAGTTTTTGAATGAAGGACCGGATTTGCTGACAAGCTAACTGTGCTCATATTGTCACAATATATTCTAGGAACTTTTGGTAGTTGAATGCTGAGTTCTTTGAGTAAAGACTATAGCCAAGCCAATTCTGCCACTGCACTTGCAATACCCCTATATTTAGCTTCAGTACTTGATCTAGACACTGTTGCTTGCTTTTTAGATGACCAAGAAATGAGATTAGGGCCAAGATAAACACAAAAACCTGAGGTGCTGTGCCTATCATCAATGTCTGACACCCAATTAGCATCACAAAAGGCATTGAGCTCAAGAGTAGATGATCTTTGGAGAACTAGAGCATGACATATGGTGCCTGCTAGATACCTCAGTATTCGTTTAACCAACTTCCAATGTACATCCGTAGGGCAATGCATAAACTGACAAGGTTTGTTCACACTATATGATAATTCTGGTCTAGTAATGGTAATATATTGTAATGCTCCCACAAGAGATCTGTATGCAGCTTGACAAGAAATAGGAGAACCACTACTAGCTGAGATATGTGGTGTTGAGGCCATAGGAGAGGGCATAGACTTTGCACCTTGCATACCAGCTCTAGCAAGAAGATCCTTAATGTATTTGGACTAAGATAAGTATATTGCACCAACAGAACTATAAGTAACTTCAATACCTAAGAAGTATTTAAGTTTCCCAAGATCCTTTAATGAGAACTTTGCATTCAGTTAATCAATCAAGTGCTGAACCAAAGTTGGTGAGGATCCAGTAATCAAAATATCATCCACATAGACTAAAATATAGAGAGAATGATGAGAAGTAACCTGAAGAAACAAGAAAGAATCACATTTTGCCTTGGTAAAACCAAGATCAAGTAAAGCTTCAGACAATTTTTGAAACCATGCACGAGGAGCTTGCTTAAGGCCATAGAGAGCCTTATGAAGCTTGTAAACTTGAGATGAGTCAGCTGATTCATATCCAGGAGGCTGTAGCATGTATACATCTTCATTCAAATCACCATTTAAAAAGGCATTATTAACATCTATTTGATGGATGTTCCACCCTTTTGATAAGGCCAAAGTGAGAAGAACCCGAATTGTGACTGGTTTTACTACTGGACTGAAAACTTCATGAAAATCAACTCCTGCCTCCTGATTATACCCTTTTGCAACTAATCTTGCTTTATATTTGTTGACAGTGCCATCTGGATTTTCTTTAACTTTAAACACCCATTTGCACCCTATAGGCCTCCTATCTTTGGGTAAAGCTTCTAAACTCCATGTCTTGTTGCTCATGAGTGCTGCATACTCAAGATCCATGGCACACTTCCATTCTGGTATATTAAGAGCTTCTTCAACAGTTTGAGGTTCTCTAGAGACAGTAAGTGCTGTTGGTACAGTTCCTCTTGCTTTGCTACTAGTCACCATTGAGTGATTGTTTGAATTGAGTGCCCTTGCTTTGCTACGGGTCACCATTGGGTGGACATTTTGAGGCAGACGTTGAGGAACTTCAAATTCTGCAGAGGGACCTGAAACATGTTGCAAACAATCCATAATATTGGTATTATTAGCAAGTGCACATGAGTTATTTGTTTGTTCAGCAAATGCATTGGTATTCTGTGTATGTCTTGCGTTAGGGAATGATAGAATAGGAGGTATGGCTGAAGGTGGAGGAGAAACAAAATGTGATTTTTGACTGGAGAGTGACTGCTGTGAGGAACCCTTGCTGTTCTTGAATGGAAAAGTACTTTCATCAAATATGACATCTCTAGATATAATTGTTTTCCCATCAGGATGTAGACACTTATATCCTTTGTGTGCTGGACTATAACCAAGGAAAGTGCATTCAATGGATTTGAACTGAAACTTGGGATTATTGTAGGGCCTTAGGTTAGGATAGGCTGCACACCCAAAGACTTTAAGAGAAGAATAATCAGGTTTGATTTTGTACAAGGTTTCAAAAGGAGTAGAACCATTTAGGACTGGTGTGGGTAGTCTATTAATGAGATACACAGCTGTGCTAAAAGCTTCAGTCCAAAATGAACTAGGTAAAGATGATTGGTGAAGCAAGGCTAGTCCAGTCTCAGTTATATGTCTATGTTTCCTTTCTGCAAACCCATTTTGTTCATGTGTATAAGGACATGAAACACGATGAACTATCCCTTGGTCTTTCAAGTATTCAGTGAAAGCTCTAAACTCTCCTCCCCAATCAGTTTGTAAGGCAAGGATTTTGTGGTTGGTTTGAAGTTCTACTTGTTTCTTGAAATGAATAAAGGTCTGTAATGCATCAGACTTGCTTTTGAGAAAGTAAATCCATGTGTAACGGGTAAAGGTATCTACAAAATGTATGTAATATCTATGTCCCTCTTTTGACAGCATAGGCGCTGGTCCCCACAAATCAGAATGAATTAGTTGAAGAGGTTTTGAGTATTCTGTTTAAGAAGAGGCAGAAGGAAATTTATGTAATTTACTAAGGCAGCAAGATGAACAAAAGGAAAGCTCTTTATTTGGTATTCTGATGTTACAAGAAGTGAGTACATTCTTGACAGTTTGAGCAGAAGCATGGCCCAATCTAACATGCCATTTGTCTAGCTCAGAACAAGAATTTAACAAAGAAGAAGTATGGGAACTATGTACAGCAGGTGAAGTAATATTTGGTGACTGAGTTGTTGACACCTTTGCATTGACATATGGTCCTTTTTCAATACGAAATTCATCAAAGACATAAAAGCCTTTTCTAACAGTCCCCTTCAAAAGTATTTGATGAGTATCCTAAGATTTAACATAACAAGAGTCAGGATGGAACTCAAAATAGACATAATTGTCTTTTGCAAACTGAGAAACACTCACAAGGTTTTTGGTAATATTTGGAACATGAAGAAGTGAGTTTAGGCGAAGATTTTGATTAGAAAAGTAAGACTTAATCTGAGAATTACCAATGTTTTTAATGAACAAACCTGAGCCATTACCAATGTGCACCTTCTCCTTTCCATTATATGGAGTCTTCTGAACAATGTTAGAGGCATCCACTGTCACATGATTAGTGGCTCCAGAATCAGGATACCATTCTTGATCAATGCCATTGCTGCTGCTGTTAGAAGTGAGCATTGCATAGGGTGTGTTTCTGACACTGCCATTGGCGCCATTGGCTGTCTTGCTGAAGTGGCTAGGCACTTGAGCTGGTCCTTGAAAACTTTCATCAAATCTGTGATAACAACTCCAGGACTGATGTCCATATCTCCCACATAATTGACATTGAATATTGCTTTTATCAGAAAACCTTCCATTTCTACCAGCAAACCGCCCATTGTTGTAACTCCCTTTGCCTCTGAAAAAGTTCCTCTACCTCCAAACCTTCCTCTATTTGCATACTGACCAGGGAAACTTTGATAACCACTTCGGTTCACATTGTAATTCTGAGGATGTGTAGCAAGATTCACTGTCATAGCTTCTACTTCTTTATGATGCTTCTCAATTCTATTTTCTTGTGCAAGCAATAATGCTTCAATCTCTTCAACTGAATATGGATCAGTTCTAGAAAGAATGGATGTAACAAAACCATCATATTCTGAGGAAAGACCATCAAGAATTACCTCTATATGGTCACTTTCTGTAATTGCATGTCCAACTGAAGCCAAAGAATCAACAAGATTCTTGATCTTTAAAAGATAATCAGTGGCTGTCATGGATCCCTTCTTCATAGTCTGCAGCTGTGCCTTGAATTGCTTGATCTTTGCCTTTGTATGAGAAGCAAAGAAAGTTTCCACCTTTTCCCAGACCTGGTACGAAAATTCACGTCCTACCATCCTTGTAAGAATGTTTTCTGACATTGTTGCCAACAGCCAAGACAGCAAGAGCTGATCTTGCTTCTTCCAAAGAACATACTGCTGACTCAAGATCCCAAGAACTCTTCCTTGCTCATCTATTGCAAATCTTGATGGCACTTCTTGACCACCACTGATGTATTTCTCTAGTTCATGCCCTCTGATGGCTGCAAGAACTTGTTGTTTCCACAGCAGATAGAAATTGCTGTCTAATTTCACAGAAATAGAATGACTAAAAGAAACTAGTGAAGCATTCAAAGACGCTAAAGAAAACGTATTCATATTCTCTCCCATTGGATCAAAGCTCTGATACCATGTTGAAGTTCTCAAGAATCTTAGAAGGAAGGCGCAAGAAAGAAGAAAGAAAGAAAACTCAGAACTCCTAGATGTAGAAAGTTCTGAAATGTAAATCTGATTCAAATGAATTAATCTACAAATGATGTAGCTGAGATTACAATTTATAGACTAAGACTCAATTACTGAATTACACTAATGTCCCTAAGTAATAAACTCAAGACAAGATTAATAATGCAAGATCACAACCACACGAGACTCCTACTGCACCTACACCCTAAGCAGCCTTATCTCTAACAGAGAGAAAGAAGTTTAAGAGAGAGAGATAAGTTTTGGGGATAGAGACAAAGAGGGAGAGCAAAAGAGAGATGATAGAGATAGAGTAAGAGTGAGACAGAGGAAGAGAGAGTGAGAAAGAGAAGTTTTCTAGGGAAACTGCAAGAGAGATAGAGAGACATAAAGTGATATTTTTGGGAGAGAGAGTGAGAAAGAAGTTTAAGAGAGAGAGAGAGAGGGAGAGGCAGAGAGAAAGAGAAATTTTGGAAAGAGAGACTGAGTGGGAGAGATGTAGAGAGAAAGAAAGAGAGGTAAAGAGAAATAGAGAGAGATTGTTGGACAAGGAGAGAGAAAGTGAGTGTGAGTGTTAGGAGGGAGCGAGAGCAAGGGAGAGAAGAAGAAGATTTGGCGGGGAGAGAGAGATAGAGCTAGTGAGAGAGAAATTTTAGACAAAGAGAGAATGAGACAGACAGAAGTTTTTGAGAGAGAGCAAATGACAGAGAAAAGTTTTGGAGAGAGAGGAGGTGTTGGGTAGAGTGAGAGTGGAGAGAGAAAGAAGTCTTAGAGAGAGCAAATGACAGAGAAGTTTTAGAAAGAACCAGAGAGAGGGAGAGAGAACTTTTATATGGAGAAAAATAAAGAGAGAGAAAGATAGAGACAGAAATAGAGATTCAGAGAGAGAGACAGATAGAAAGAAAGAGAGAAGTGTTAAAGAGATAGAGAGACAGACAAACAGAGAGAGAAAGTGAAGTTTTCTAGAGAGTAGGAGAGAGAAAGAAAGAGAAGTATTGGGGAGAGAGACAAAGAGGGAGAGCAAGGGAGAGAAGATAGAGAGAGGTAGAGAGAGATAGAGACAGAGTGTGAGGGAGGGAGCAAAAGAGAGAGCATATGAGAGAAAACTTTAGAGAGACTGAGAAAGATAGAGAAGTTTTAGAGAGAGACTGTGAGAGAGAGAAGGAAAGAGGAAGGAGACAGATAGACAGAGAAAGTGAAGTTTTTAGAGACAAAGTGGGAGAGAAAGAAGTTTAAGAGAGAGGGGGAGAGAGAGAAAGAAAGTTTTGGGGAGAAAGATGGAGAGAGTGCAAGAGAGAGAACATAGAGAGATAGAGAGAGAGGTAGAGAAGGCAAAACCTCAAAGACAGACTGAGATAGATAAAGTGATGTTTTTGAAAGAGAGTGGGAGAGAAAGAAGTTTAAGAGAGAGGGACGAGGCAACGAGAAAGAGAAGTTTTGGAAAGAGAGACTGAGAAGGAGAGATGTAGAGAAAGAGAGAGAGAGAGGTAGAGAGAAACAGAGAGAGAGATTGTTGGGCAGGAGTGTGTAAGTGTTAGGAAGAGTATGAATGAGAGAGAGAGAGAGAGAGAGAGAGAGAGATAAAGTGAAGTTTTTGTGTGACAGAGAGAGTAAGAGAGAAAGAGGTTTGAGAGAGAGAGAGAGAGGGAGTGATAGACAGACAGACAGAGAAATAGAGAAAGTAAAGTTTTTTAGAGAGAGTGGGAGAGAAAGAAGTTTAAGAGAGAGAGAGGGAGATGAAGAGAGAAAGATAAGTTTTCGGGAGAGAGACAGAGAGGGAGAGCAAGAGAGACAAGATAGAGAGAGAATGAAAGTGAGGAAGAGAGAGGGGGAGAGAGAAAGAGAGAAGTTTTATGGAGAGAGCTAGAGAGAGAGGAAAGCAGAAAGAGAGAGACACAGAGAGAGTGTGAGGGAGAAAGAGTGTTGGGGAAGAAGAGAGAGAGAGAGAAAGAGAGAGAGAGGGAGGTGTTGGGTTGATTGAGAGAGAGAGGAAGAAAGACAAGAGAGATAAGTTTTAGGGACATTGAGAGACAAAGAAGGTTTAGAGAGAGAGGTGAGAGAGAGCAAGATGTTATAGGGAGAGAGCTAGAGAGAGAGGGAAGCTTTAGAAAGAGTGAAAGAAAGAGAGATAGAGAGACAAAAAGAGAAGATTTGGAGAGAGAGTGAGAGAGACAAAGAAGTTTTAGAGAGAGACTGCAAGAGAGAGAGAGATAGATGGGCAGATAGACAACAAGAGAAAGTGAAGGTTTTGAGAGAGAGTGGGAGAGAAAGAAATTAGAGAGAGAGAGAGATAGAGATGTAGAGAAAGAGAGAAAGAGAGTATGGCGAGGATAGAGACTGAGAGAGATTGTTGGTCAGAGATAGAGAGGGAGTGTGTGAGTGTTGGAGAGAGAAAGAGCAAGATAGAGAGAGAGAGAGAGAAACAGCATTGGGGTGGGGAGAGAGAGAGAAGTTTTAGAGAGAGTACATGCAGAGAAGGTTTAGAGAGAGGGAGAGTGTGTGCCTATGTGTTGGGGAGAGGAAGAGAGAGATAAAGTTAGTGAGAGACAAATTTTAAACAAAGAGAGAAAGTGACAAGTAGAAGTTTTAGAGAGAGAGATAAAGTTAGTGAAAGACAAATTTTAAACAAAAAGAGAAAGAGACAGAAAGAAATTTTTCACCTTAAATGAAGGAAGTTTTAAACAAAAAGAGAAGTTTTAGAGAGAGACAGAAGAAGGTGTTGGGAAGAGCAACAAAGAGAGAGAGAGAGAGAGAGAGAGAGAGAGAGAGAGAGAGAGAGAAGTTTCAGAGAGAGCAACTCACAAAGAGAGTATGAGAGTGGTTTAGAGAGAGAGAGAGAGAGACAGCATGTGACAGAAGTTTTAGAGGAGAAGAGACATAGAGAGAGATTGAGTGAGCTTTAGGGGGGCAAGCGAGAAAAGTTTTAGTGAGAGTACTAGAGAGAATGTGTGAGGGAGAGAGAGAAAGATAGAGATAGATAAGTTTAGGGAGGGTGAGAGTGAAAAAAGTTTTAGAGAGAGCAAGAGAGAGATGTTTCAAGGAGAGAGCTACAGAGAGAGGGAAGCTTTAGAAGGAATGAAACAAAGAAACACAGAACAACAGAAAGAGAAGATTGAGAAAAAGATAGAGAGAGAGAGAGAGATAGAAAGAATACAATGGAGAGAGAACTCATATTTAGAAAAAGATAGAGAGAGAGCAGGGGAGAGAGAAGCTTCAGAGAGAGTGATATAGACAGAGAGTGGGGGGAGAGAGACATCTCAAAGTGTGAGAGAGAAAGCATATAAGAGAGGTTCTAGAGAGAGAGAGAGACAGCATGTGAGAGAAGTTTTAGAGCAGAGAAGAGAAAGAGAAAGAGAGTGAAGCTTTAGGGTGGCTAAGAGAGAGAAAAGTTTCAGAGAGAGCAAGAGAGAGAGAGAGTGAGAGAGAGCAAGAGAGAAGTTTTAGGGAGAGAGCCAGAGAGAGAGGGATGATTTAGAAAGAATGCAAGAAAGAGAGAGAGCAAGAGTGAAAGAGAAGATTAGGGGAGAGAGAAAGAGAGAGGGAGAGACAGGCAAAAAGACAAACAAAGAGAGAAAGTGGGAGAGAAGAAGTTTAATAGAGAGAGCGGGCGAGAGAAAGAAAGAGAAGTTTCTGTAAGAGAGACAGAGAGGGAGAGTAGGACAGAGAACATACAGAGAGGGAGAAAGGTAGGTTGAGAGAGAGAGAGAGATAGATAGACAAACAAAGAAGTTGAAAATTTTGAGGGACAGAGTGGGAGGGAAAGAAGTTTAAGAGAGAGAGATAGTTAGAGAGACAAAGACAGAGATTAAGAGAGAGAGCATATGAGAGAAGTTTGAGAGATAGAGATAGCATATGAGGGAAGATTTAAAGGAGGAGAGAGAGAGCTTTTAGGGAGAGCATGAGAGAGAGAGAGTGAAATTTTAGCAAGAGCGAGAGAGAGAGAGAGAGAGAAGTGTTAGGGAGAGAGCTAGAGAGAGGAAAGTTTTAGAAAGAATCAAAGAAAGAGAGACAAAAAGAGAGAAAGAGAAGATTTACAGAGAGATAGAGAAGTTTTAGAGAGAGAATGCGAGAGAGAGACAAATAGATAGGTAAACAGATAGAGAAAGTGTGGGAGAGAAAGAAGTTTAAGAGAGAGAGAGGGACAGGGGAGAGAGTGAGAGAGAGAGAGAGAGAGAAAGAGAAGTTTTGGAGAGAGAGACGAGAGGAAGAGAGGAGAGAGACAACAGACAGAGATAAAGTGAAGTTTTTGGGAGAGAGAGAGAGGCAAAGAGAAAGACAAAGACAAAGAGAGAGATAGGAAGAGAAACAGAGGAAGAGAAAGAGAGAGAAAGAGTGTTGGGGAAGAGAAGAGAGAGATAGGGAAAGAAAGAGAGAGGGAGGTATAGGGGAGAGGGAGAACGAGAGAGAGAAGTTTCAAAGAGAGTAAGTCCATGAGAAGTTTTAGAGAGAACTAGAGAGAGAGGGAGAGAGACACAGAGAGAGAAGTTTCAGACAGATAGAGACAGCTATGACAAAGGTTTTAGAGGAGGAAAGGGACAGATAGAGAGGGTGAAGTTTTGAGAGAGGGAGAAGTTTTAGAAAGAGCAAAGGAGAGAGAGAGAGAGAGAGAGAGAGAGAGAGAGAGAGAGAGATAAAGTTCAGTTTTTGAGAGAGAGAAAATGGTTAAAGAGAGAGAAAGAGACGACAGGGAGAGCAAGAGAGAGAAGAGTGAGAGTGTGTATGTTGGGGAGGGGGAGAGAGAGAGAGAAATTTTTTGTGAAAGACATTTTAGACAAAGAGAGAAAGAGACAAATAGAAGTTTTGATAAAATGTAGAAGTTTTAAATAAAGAGAGAAGTTTTAGAGAGAGAGGGAGGTGTAGGGACAGCGAGAGAGAGAGAGAGAGAGAGAGAGAGTGAGTGATATAGAGAGATGTTGAAGTTCTCAAGAATCTTAGAAGGAAGGCGCAAGAAAGAAGAAAGAAAGAAAACTCAGAACTCTAGATGTGAAAGTTCTGAAATGTAAATCTGATTCAAATGAATTAATCTACAAATGATGTAGCTGAGATTACAATTTATAGACTAAGACTCAATTACTGAATTACACTAATGTCCCTAACTAATAAACTGAAGACAAGATTAATAAGCAAGATCAGAACCCACGTGACTCCTAAGCACTGCACCTGCACACTGCACCAAGACAAGCAGCCTTATCTCTAACATCCCCCCTCAAGATCAGTGGCATGACTTGGAAGAGGAATGACACTGAGCTTGTCTCTAAGTTGAAGAAACCTTGAAGTTGAGACTGCCTTGGTGAGGATATCTGCTGTTTGATCAAGAGACGGAATATGATAGACTTCAATTTCTTTATTGTTAACCTTTTCACGAACAAAATAAAGATCTAGTTCAATATGCTTAGTCTTTGAATGAAGAACCGGATTTGCTGACAAGCTGACTGTGCTCATATTGTCACAATATATTCTAGGAACTTTTGGTAGTTGAATGCTGAGTTCTTTGAGTAAAGACTGCAGCCAAGCCAATTCTGCCACTGCACTTGCAAGACTCCTATATTTAGCTTCAGTACTTGATCTAGACACTATTGCTTGCTTTTTAGATGACCAAGAAACGAGATTAGGGCCAAGATAAACACAAAAACCTGAGGTGCTGTGCCTATCATCAATGTCTGACGCCCAATCAGCATCACAAAAGGCAGTGAGCTCAAGAGCAGATGATCTTTGGAGAACTAGAGCATGACATATGGTGCCTGCTAGATACCTCAGTATTCGTTTAACCAACTTCCAATGTACATCCGTAGGGCAATGCATAAACTGACAAGCTTTGTTCACACTATATGATAATTCTGGTCTAGTAATGGTAATATATTGTAATGCTCCCACAAGAGATCTGTATTCAGCTTGATCAGAAATAGGAGAACCACTACTAGCTGAGATATGTGGTGTTGAGGCCATAGGAGAGGGCATAGACTTTGCACCTTGCATACCAGCTCTAGCAAGAAGATCCTTAATGTATTTGGACTGAGATAAGTATATTGCACTAGCAGAACTGTAAGTAACTTCAATACCTAAGAAGTATTTAAGTTTCCCAAGATCCTTTAATGAGAACTTTGCATTCAGTTGATCAATCAAGTGCTGAACCAAAGTTGGTGAGGATCCAGTAATCAAAATAGCATCCACATAGACTAAAACATAGAGAGAATGATGAGAAGTAACCTGAAGAAACAAGGAAGAATCACATTTTGCCTTGGTAAAACCAAGATCAAGTAAAGCTTCGGACAATTTTTGAAACCATGCACGAGTAGCTTGCTTAAGGCCATAGAGAGCCTTACGAAGCTTGCAAACTTGAGATGAGTCAGCTGATTCATATCCAGGAGGCTACAGCATGTATACATCTTCATTCAAATCACCATTTAAAAAGGCATTATTAACATCTATTTGATGGATGTTCCACCCTTTTGATAAGGCCAAAGTGAGAAGAACCCGAATTGTGACTGGTTTTACTACTGGATTGAAAACTTCATGAAAATCAACTCCTGCCTCCTGATTATACCCTTTTGCAACTAATCTTGCTTTATATTTGTTGACAGTGCCATCTGGATTTTCTTTAACTTTAAACACCCATTTGCACCCTATAGGCCTCCTATCTTTGGGTAAAGCTTCTAAACTCCATGTCTTGTTGCTCATGAGTGCTGCATACTCAAGATCCATGGCACACTTCCATTCTGGTATATTAAGAGCTTCTTCAACAGTTTGAGGCTCTCTAGAGACAGTAAGTGCTGTTGGTACAGTTCCTCTTGCTTTGCTACTAGTCACCATTGAGTAATTGTTTGAATTGAGTGCCTTTGCTTTGCTACGGGTCACCATTGGGTGGATATTTTGAGGCAGACGCTGAGGAACTTCAAATTCTGCAGAGGGACCTGAAACATGTTGCAAACAATCCATAATATTGGTATTATTAGCAAGTGCACATGAGTTATTTGTTTGTTCAGCAAATGCATTGGTATTCTGAGTATGTCTTGCGTTAGAGAATGATAGAATAGGAGGTATGGCTGAAGGTGGGGGAGAAACAAAATGTGATTTGTTACTGGAGAGTGACTGCTGTGAGGAACCCTTGCTGTTCTTGAATGGAAAACTACTTTCATCAAATATGACATCTCTAGATATAATTGTTTTCCCATCAGGATGTAGACACTTGTATCCTTTGTGTGCTGGACTATAACCAAGGAAAGTGCATTCAATGGATTTGAACTGAAACTTGGGATTATTGTAGGGCCTTAGGTTAGGATAGGCTGCACACCCAAAGACTTTAAGAGAAGAATAATCAGGTTTGATTTTGTACAAGGTTTCAAAAGGAGTAGAACCATTTAGGACTGGTGTGGGTAGTCTATTAATGAGATACACAGCTGTGCTAAAAGCTTCAGTCCAAAATGAACTAGGTAAAGATGATTGGTGAAGCAAGGCTAGTCCAGTCTCAGTTATATGTCTATGTTTCCTTTCTGCAAGCCCATTTTGTTCATGTGTATAAGGACATGAAACACGATGAACTATCCCTTGGTCTTTCAAATATTCAGTGAAAGCTCTAAACTCTCCTCCCCAATCAGTTTGTAAGGCAAGGATTTTGTGGTTGGTTTGAAGTTCTACTTGTTTCTTGAAATGAATAAAGGTCTGTAATGCATCAGACTTGCTTTTGAGAAAGTAAATCCATGTGTAACGGGTAAAGGTATCTACAAAATGTATGTAATATCTATGTCCCTCTTTTGACAGCATAGGTGCTGGTCCCCACAAATCAGAATGAATTAGTTGAAGAGGTTTTGAGTATTCTGTTTGAGAAGAGGCAAAAGGAAATTTATGTAATTTACTAAGGCAGCAAGATGAACAAAAGGAAAGCTCTTTATTTGGTATTCTGATGTTACAAGAAGTGAGTACATTCTTGACAGTTTGTGCATAAGCATGGCCCAATTTAACATGCCATTTGTCTAACTCAGAACAAGAATTTAACAAAGAAGAAGTATGGGAACTATGTACAGCAGGTGAAGTAATATTTGGTGACTGAGTTGTTGACACCTTTGCATTGATATATGGTCCTTTTTCAATACGAAATTGATCAAAGACATACAAGCCTTTTCTAACAGTCCCCTTCAAAAGTATTTGATGAGTATCCTGAGATTTAACATAACAAGAGTCGGGATGGAACTCAAAATAGACATAATTGTCTTTTGCAAACTGAGAAACACTCACAAGGTTTTTGGTAATATTTGGAACATGAAGAAGTGAGTTTAGGTGAAGATTTTGATTAGAAAAGCAAGATTTAATCTGAGAATTACCAATGTTTTTAATGAACAAACCTGAGCCATTACCAATGTGCACCTTCTCCTTTCCATTATATGGAGTCTTCTGCACAATGTTAGAGGCATCCATTGTCACATGATTAGTGGCCCTAGAATCAGGATACCATTCTTGATCAATGCCATTGCTGCTGCTATTAGAAGTGAGCATTGCATAGGGTGTGTTTCTGACATTGCCATTGGCGCCATTGGCTGTCTTGCTGAAGTGGCTAGGCACTTGAGCTGGTCCTTCAAAACTTTCATCAAATCTGTGATAACAACTCCAGGACTGATGTCCAAATCTCCCACATAATTGACATTGAATGTTGCTTTTATTAGAAAACCTTCCGTTCCTACCAGCAAACCGCCCATTGTTGTAACTCCCTTTGCCTCTGAAAAAGTTTCCTCTACCTCTAAACCTTCCTCTATTTGCATACTGACCAGGGAAACTTTGATAACCACTTCAGTTCACATTGTAATTCTGAGGATGTGTAGCAAGTTCACTGTCATAGCTTCTACTTCTTTATGATGCTTCTCAATTCTATTTTCTTGTGCAAGCAATAATGCTTCAATCTCTTCTACTGAATACGAATCAGTTCTAGAAAGAATGGATGTAACAAAACCATCATATTCTGAGGAAAGACCATCAAGAATTACCTCTATATGGTCACTTTCTGTAATTGCATGTCCAACTGAAGCCAAAGAATCAACAAGATTCTTGATCTTTAAAAGATAATCAGTGGCTGTCATGGATCCCTTCTTCATAGTCTGTAGCTGCGCCTTGAATTGCTTGATCTTTGCCTTTGTATGAGAAGCAAAGAAAGTTTCCACCTTTTCCCAGACCTGGTACGAGTATTCACATCCCACCATTCTTGTAAGAATGTTTTCTGACATTGTTGACAGCAGCCAAGACAGCAAGAGCTGATCTTGATTCTTCCAAAGAACATACTGCTGACTCAAGACCCCAAGAACTCTTCCTTGCTCATCTATTGCAAATCTTGATGGCACTTCTTGACCACCACTGATGTATTTCTCTAGTTCATGCCCTCTGATTGCTGCAAGAACTTGTTGTTTCCAGAGTAGATAGGAATTGCTGTCTAACTTCACAGAAATAGAATGACTAAAAGAAACTAGTGAAGCATTCAAAGATGCTAAAGAAAACGTGTTCATATTCTCTCTCATTGGATCAAAGCTCTGATACCATGTTGAAGTTCTCAAGAATCTTAGAAGGAAGGCGCAAGAAAGAAGAAAGAAAGAAAACTCAAAACTCCTAGATGTGAAAGTTCTGAAATGTAAATCTGATTCAAATGAATTAATCTACAAATGATGTAGCTGAGATTACAATTTATAGACTAAGACTCAATTACTGAATTACACTAATGTCCCTAACTAATAAACTGAAGACAAGATTAATAAGCAAGATCAGAACCCACGTGACTCCTAAGCACTGCACCTGCACATTGCACCAAGACAAGCAGCCTTATCTCTAACAAGAGAGAGTGGGGAGGGAGAAGTTTCAAAGTGAAAGGAAAGAGAGCATAGAAGAGAGGTTCCAAAGAGACAAGATAGCATCTGATAGAAGTTTCAAAGGAGGAGGGGCAGAGAGAGACAGAGATAGAGAGAAAGAGAGTGAAGCTTTAGAATGGCCAAGAGAGGTAGAAAGAGAGGGAAGGTTTAGAAAGAATAGAAGTGAGGGAGAGATAGATAGAGAGAGAAAGAGAAGATTTGGAGAGAGAGAGAGAAAGAGAAGATTTGGAGAGAGAGAGAGAAAGAGAAGTTTTAGAGAGAGATTGGGAGAGAGAGAGACAGAAAGATAGATAAAGTTAAGTTTTAGAGGGAGAGAGGGACAGAGAAAGCAAAGTTGTTTCGAAAGAGTAGGAGAAAAAGAAGTTTAAGAGAGAGAGAAAGAGAAGTTTTGGGGAGAGAGAGAGAGTGAAAGAAAGAGTGTTGGGGAGGGGGAGAGAGACATAGAAAGAGAGAGGGAAGCTTTCAAAAGAATGAAAGAGACAGAGAAAAGTTTTAGGGAGAGAGCTAAAGAGAGAGGGAAGGTTTAGAAAGAATGAAAGAAAGAGAGAGAAAGAGAGAAAGAGAAGATTTGGAGAGAGAGAACGAGGGAAAGAGGAAGACAGACAACCAGAGAAAGCAGCATAGAGAGAGAGATGTAGAAAAAGAGAGAAGGAAAAGTTTGGGGAGATAGAGTGAGAAAGAGAAGTTTTAGAGAGAGACAATGAGAGAAAGGGAGAGATAGACAAGTAGACAAAAAGAAAATATAAAGTTGTTGAGAGAGAGGAGGAGAGAAAGAAGTTTAAGAGAGAGAGGGTAAGAGAGAGAATGAGAAGTTTTGGAGAGAGAGAGACAGAGAGGGAGAGTAGGAGAGAGAAGATAGAGAGAGAAAGCAACATAGAGAGAGTGAGCATATGAGTGAAGTTTGAGAGAGAGACAGCATATGAGAGAGAAAGAGACATAGAGAGAGAGCTAGAGAGGGCAAGAGAACTTTTATATAAAAAACAACAAGGAGAGAGAGAGTATGGGAGAAGTTCCAGAGAGGGAGAGACAGCATATGGGAGGAGTTTTAGAGGAGGGGAGAGAGAGAGTGAAGCTTTAGGAAAGGAAAGAGAGAGAAAGAGTGAGAGAGAAAGAAGTTTTAGGAAGAGAGCTAGAGAGACAGGGAAGCTCTAGAAAGAATGAAAGAAAGAGAGAGGAGGGAGAGAAAGAGAAGATTAGGGGAGGGGGGAGAGAGAGTGACAAACAGAGAAAGTGAAGTTGTTGAGAGTGAGAATGGGAGAGAAAGAAGTTTTAGAGAGAGAGGATGAGAGAGAGAAAGAGAGGGAGAGTAGGAGAGCGAAGACAGAGAGAGGTACTGCAAGAGAGAGAGATAGACAAACATACATACAGAGAAGTTGAAGTTTTTGAGAGAGAGAGTGGGAGTAAAAGAGGTTTAAGAGAGAGAGAGAGAAAGAGAAGTTTGGGAGAGAGAGCCTGAGAATAAGAGCAAGAAAGAGAAGATATATAGAGAGACAGAGAGAGAGAGAATGGTGGGGGGAGAGAGAGTATGTGTGAGTGTTGGGGAGAGCAAGACTAAGAGAGAAGTTTTAGAGAAAGTGACATGGAGAGGAGGTTTGGTAGGAGAGAGCTAGAGAGAGGGGGGGAGTGTGTGTGTGTGTGTTGGGGAAGAAGAGAGAGAGCTAGAGTTAGTGAGAGAAGTTTTTGTGAGATAGAAGTTTTTGAAAGAAAGCTAAAGAAGTTGTAAACAAAGCAAAAAGTTTTAGAGAGAGAGAGAGAGAGAGGGAAGAGTTGGGGAGAGCAAAACTGAGAGAGTATAGCTCTAGGGAGAGTGAGTGACAGAGAAGTTTTAGAGAGAATAGGAGAGAGAGAGAGAGAGAGAGAGAGAGAGAGAGAGAACTTTTATTTAGAAAAAGATAGAGAGATAAAGAGAGAATGTGTGGGGGAGAGAGAAGTTTCAAAGTGAGAGAGAGAGAGCATATTATAGCAATTTTAGAGGAGGAGAGAGAGAGAGAGAAAGAGAGTGAAGCTTGAGAGTCCAACAGAGAGATGTTTTAGAGAGAGTGAGAGAGAAGTTTTAGGGAGAGAGCTAGAGAGAGAGAGGGAAGCTTTAGAAAGAATGAAAGAAGGAGAGAGAGCAAGAGTGAAAGAGAAGATTAGGGGAGAGAGAGGGCAAGAGAAAGGAAGAGAAGTTTCTATCACAGAGACAGAGAGGGAAAGTAAGAGAGAGAAGATAAAGAGAGAGACAGACAAACAAATAAAAAAATTGAAGTTTTTGTGGGAGAGAAAGAAGTTTATATGACAGAGGCACACAGAGATGTTAGAATTCTCAAGAACTTTAGAAAGAAAGAAGCTCAAGAACTTTTAGACAAGAAAGTTCAGGAAAGTAAAACTGTGATTCAATCAATTATTCTACAAATGATGTAGCTGAGATTACAATTTATAGGCTAGGACTCAATTACTAAATTACACTAATGTCCTTAACTAATAAACTGCAACCAAGACTAGACTAATAGATTGTTAATAGCACCAGAACCACGTGACTCCCTAACACATGCTGAACTACACCCTTTTCTCTAACATCCCCCCTCAAGATCAGTGGCATGACTTGGAAGAGGAATGACACTGAGCTTGTCTCTAAGTTGAAGGACCCTTGAAGTTGAGACTGCCTCGGTGAAGATATCTGCTATTTGATTAAGGGATGGAATATGATAGACTTCAATTTCTTTATTGTTGACCTTTTCACGAACAAAATAAAGATCTAGTTCAATATGTTTAGTCTTTGAATGAAGGACCGGATTTGCTGATAAACTGACTGTGCTCATATTGTCACAGTATATTCTAGGAACTTTTGGTAATTGAATGCTGAGTTCTCTGAGTAAAAACTGCAACCAAGCTAATTCTGCCACTGTACTTGCAAGATTCTATATTCTGCTTCAGTACTTGATCTAGACACTGTTGTTTGCTTTTTAGATGACCAGGAAATGAGATTGGGACCAAGATAGACACAAAAACCTGACGTACTATGCCTATCATCAATGTCTGATGCCCAATCAGCATCACAAAAGGTAGTGAGCTCAGGAGCAGATGATCTTTGGAGAACTAGAGCATGACATATGGTCCCTGCTAGACACCTCAGTATTCGTTTAACCAACTTCCAATGTACATCTGTAGGACAGTGCATAAATTGACAAGCTTTGTTTACACTATATGATAATTCTAGTCTAGTAATGGTAATATATTGTAATGCTCCCACAAGTGATTTGTATGCAGCTTGATCAGAAATAGGAAAACCACTACTAGCTGAGATATTTGGTGTTGAGGCCATAGGAGAGGGCATAGACTTGGCACCTTACATACCAGCTCTAGTAAGAAGATCCTTAATGTATTTGGACTGAGATAGGTATATTGCACCAGCAGAACTGTAAGTAACTTCAATACCTAAGAAGTATTTAAGTTTCCCAAGATCCTTTAATGAAAATTTTGCATTCAGTTGATCAATCAAGTTTTGAATCAAAGTTGGTGAAGACCCAATAATCAAAATATCATCCACATAGACTAAAACATAGAGAGAATGCTGGGAGGTAACCTGAAGAAACAAGGAAGAGTCACATTTTGCCTTGGTAAAACCAAGATCAAGTAAAGCTTCAGACAATTTTTGAAACCATGCACGAGGAGCTTGCTTAAGGCCATAGAGAGCCTTATGAAGCTTGCAAACTTGAGATGAGTCAGCTGATTCATATCCAGGAGGCTGCAGCATGTATACATCTTCATTCAAATCACCATTTAAAAAGGTATTATTAACATCTATTTGATGGATGTTCCACCCTTTTGATAAGGCCAAAGTAAGGAGAACCCGAATTGTGACTGGTTTTACCACTGGACTGAAAACTTCATGGAAATCAACTCCTGCCTCTTGATTATACCCTTTGGCAACTAGTCTTGCTTTATATTTGTTGACAGTACCATCTAAATTTTCTTTAACTTTAAACACCCATTTGCACCCTATAGGCCTCCTATTTTTGGGTAAAGCTTCTAAACTCCATGTCTTGTTGCTCATAAGCGCTGCATACTCAAGATCCATGGCACACTTCCATTCTGGTATATTAAGAGCATCTTCAACAGTCTGAGGCTCTCTAGAAACAGTAAGTACTGTTGGTTCAGTTCCCCTTGCTTTGCTATGAGTCACCATTGAGTGGTTGTTTGATTTGAGTGCCCTTGCTTTGCTACGGGTCACCATTGAGTGGACATTTTGAAACGGATGTTGAGGAACTTCAAATTTTGCAGAGGACCCTGAAACATGTTGCAAAGAATCCATAATATTGGTATTATTAGCAAGTGCACATGAGTTATTTGTTTGTCCAACAAATGCATTGGTATTCTGAGTATGTCTTGCATTGGTTAATGTAGAGAATGATAGGATAGGAGGTATGGCTGAAGGTGGAGAAACAGAATGTGATTTGTTACTAGAAAGTGACTGCTATGAGGAACCCTTGCTGTTCTTGAATGAAAAACTACTTTCATCAAATATGACATCTCTAGATATAATTATTTTCCTATCAGGATGTAGACACTTGTATCCTTTGTGTGCTGGACTATAACCAAGAAAGATGCATTCAATGGATTTGAATTGAAACTTGGGATTATTATAGGGCCTTAGGTTAGGAAAGGCTGCACACCCAAAGACTTTAAGAAAGGAATAATCAGGTTTGATTTTGTATAAGGTTTGAAAAGGAGTAGAACCATTTAAAACTGGTGTGGGTAGTCTATTAATGAGATACACAGTTGTGCTAAAGGCCTCAGTCCAAAATGAACTAGGTAAAGATGATTGGTGAAGCAAGGCTAGTCCAGTCTCAGTTATATGTCTGTGTTTTCTTTCTGCAAGCCCATTTTGTTCATGTGTATAAGGACATGAAACACGATGAACTATTCCTTGGTCTTTCAAATATTCAGTGAAGGCTCTAAATTCTCCTCCCCAATCAGTTTGTAAGGCAAGGATTTTGTGGTTGGTTTGAAGTTCTACTTGTTTCCTGAAATGAATAAAGGTCTGTAATGCATCAGACTTGCTTTTAAGAAAGTAAATCCATGTATAGCGAGTAAAAGTATCCACAAAATGAATGTAATATCTGTGTCCTTTTGACAGACTAGTGCTGGTCCCCACAAATCAGAATGGATTAGTTGAAGAGGTTTTGAGTATTTTGTTTGAGAAGAAACAAAAGGAAATTTGTGTATTTTACTAAGACAACAAGATGAACAAAAGGAAAGCTCTTTATTTGGTATTCTGATGTTACAAGAAGTGAGTACACTCTTGACAGCTTGTGCAGAGGCATGGCCCAATCTAACATGCCATTTGTCTAACTCAGAACAAGAATTTAACAATGAAGAAGTATGGGAACTATGTACAACAGGTGAAGTAACGTTTGGTGACTGAGTTGTTGACACTTTTGTAGTGGTATACGGTTCCTTTTCAATATGAAATTGATCAAAGGCATAAAAGCCTTTTCTAACAGTCCCCTTCAAAAGTATTTGATGAGTATCCTGAGATTTAACATAACAAGAGTCAGGATGGAACTCAAAATAGACATAATTGTCTTTTGCGAACTGAGAAACACTCACAAGATTTTTGGTAATATTTGGAACATGAAGAAGTGAGTTTAGGTAAAGATTCTGATTAGAAAAGCAAGACTTAATCTGAGAATTACCAATGTTTTTAATGAACAAACCTGAGCCATTACCAGTGTGCACCTTCTCCTTTCCATTATATGGAGTCTTCTGCACAATGTTAGAGGCATCCACTGTTACATGATTAGTGGCCCCAGAATCAGGATACCATTCTTGATCATTGCCATTATTGCTGCTGTTAGAACTGAGCATTGCATAGGGTGTGTTTCTGATACTACCATTGGTTATCTTGCTGAAGTGGCTTGAAACTTGAGCTGGTACTTGAAAACTTTCATCAAATATGTGATAACAATTCCAGGACTGATGTCCATATCTCCCACATAATTGACATTGAATGTTGCTTTTATCAGAAAACTTTCCATTCCTACCAGCAAACCGCCCATTGTTATAACCTCCTTTGCCTCTAAAAAAATTTCCTCTACCTCCAAACCTTCCTCTATTTGCATACTGACCAGGGAAACCTTGATGACCACTTTTGTTTACATTGTAATTCTGAGGATGTGTAGTCAGATTCACTATCATAGCCTCTACTTCTTTATGATGTTTCTCAATTCTATTTTCTTGTGCAAGCAATAATGTTTCAATTTCTTCTACTGAATACGGATCAGTTCTAGAGAGAATGGATGTAACAAAACCATCACATTCTGAGGAAAGACCATCAAGAATTACCTCTATATGGTCATTTTCTGTAATTACATGACCAACTGAAGCTAAAGAATCAACAAGATTCTTAATCTTTAAGAGATACTCAGTAGCTGTCATGGATCCCTTCTTCATAGTTTGTAGCTGTGCATTGAATTGCTTGATCTTTACCTTTGTATGAGAGGCAAAGAAAGTTTCTACCTTTTCCTAGACCTGGTATGAGTATTCACATCCCACGATCCTTGTAAGGATATTTTCTGACATTGTTGACAGTAACCAAGACAGCAAAAGCTGATCGTGCTTCTTCCAAAGAACATACTGCTGACTCAAGATTCCAAGAACTCTTCCTTGCTCATCTACTACAAATCTTGATGGCACTTCTTGACCACCACTGATGTATTTCTCCAATTCATGCCCTCTGATTGCTGCAAGAACTTGCTGTTTCCAGAGTAGATAGGAATTGCTATCTAATTTCACAGAAATAGAATGACTAAAAGAAACTAGTGAAGCATTCAGAGATGCTAGAGAGAACGAATTCAAATTTTCTCCCATTGGATCAAACTCTGATACCATGTTAGAATTCTCAGGAACTTTAGAAAGAAAGAAAGCCCAAGAACTTTTAGACAAGAAAGTTCAGGAAAGGAAAACTGTGATTCAATCAATTATTCTACAAATGATGTAGCTGAGATTACAATTTATAGGCTAGGACTCAATTACTGAATTACACTAATGTCCCTAACTAATAAACTGCAACCAAGACTAGACTAATAGATTGCTAATAGCACCAGAACCACGTGACTCCCTAACACATGCTGAACTACACCCTTTTCTCTAACAAGAGAGAAAGAGAAGTGTTGTAGAGAGGGAGGGCAAGAGAGATAAGATAGAGAGCTAGAGAGAAAGAGGCAGAGATTGAGAGAGAGAGAGAGCAAGAGAGAGAGAGAGAGGACATAGAGAGGGAGCATATGAGAGAAGTTTAAGAGAGACAGAGACAGCATATGAGGGAAGTTTTAAAGGAGGAGAGAGAGAGGTTTTAGTGAGAGAGGGAGAGAAGTTTTAGGGAGAGAGCTACAGAGAGAGGGAAGCTTTAGAAAGAATGAAAAAAAGAGAGACAAAAAGTGAGAAAGAGAAGATTTAGAGAGAGAATACGAGAGGGAGACAAATAGATAGATAGAGAAACTAAAGTTTTTAAGAGAGAGAGTGGGAGACAAAGAAGTTTTGGAGAGAGAGATAGAGAAGGAGAGTACGAGAGAGAAGACAGACAGAGATGAGAGAAATAAAGTGAAGTTTTTGAGAGAGAGAAATAGAAGTTTTGGCAAGAGAGACAAAGAGGGAGAGGAAGAGAAAGAAGATGAGAGAGAGAAGTAATGAGAAAGAGAAAGAGGGAGAGAGAGGTAGAGAGAGTGAGAGATAGATGTAGAGAAAGAGAGAGAGAGACAGAGCGAGAGGTAGAGAAGATTTGGGAAGAAAGACAGATATACAGAAAGAGAAAGTGAAGTTGTTGAGAAAGGGAGTGGGAGGGAAATGAGTTTAAGAGAGAGAGAGGGTGAGAGAGCAAAAGAGAAGATTTGTAAAGAGAGATGGAGAGGAAGAGTAGCGGAAAGAGACAGAGAGAGAGAGAGAGAGAGAGAGAGAGAGAGAGAGAGAAAGTGAAGTTTTTGAGAGAAAATGTGGGAGAGAAAGAAGTCTAATAGAGAGAGGGAGAGGGAGAGGGGGAGAGAGAGAGAGAGAGAGAGAGAAGTTTTGGAGGGAGAGATAGACTTAGTGAGAGAGAGTGAAGTTGTTGATAGAGAGTGGTAGAGAAAGAAGTTTAAGGGGGAGAGAGAGAGAGAGAGATAGAGTTAGTGCGAGACAAATTTAAGACAGAGAGAATGAGACAAACAGAAATTTTTGGGAGAAAGCAAAAGAAGTTTTAAAACAAAGAGAGAGAGTGAGGTGTTTAAGAGAGCAAGAAGGAGACAGAGAGCAACATACAAAGAGAGACAACATATGGGAGAAGTTTTAGAGGAGGAAAGATAGAGAAAGACTGAAGTTTTAGAGAGAGCGAGAACTTTTAAGGAGACAGCTAGAGAGAGGGAATCTTTAGAAAAAATGAATGATAGGGGAGAGAGAGGGAAGAGGAAGAGAAAGAGAACATTTGCAGAGAGAGACTACAAGAGAGAGAGAGAAGCAGGCAGAGAGAGAAAGTGAAGTTTTTGAGAGACAGACAGAGAGGGAAACAAGAGAGAGAAAGTGGGAGAGAAGAAGTTTAAGAGAGAGAGAGAAAGGGAGAAATAGAGTTAGTGAGAGACAAATTTTAGTCAAAGAGAGAAAGAGACAAACATAAGTTTTTAAGAGAAATCAAAAGAAGTTTTAAAGAAAGAAAGAAGTTTTAGAGAGAGAGGAAGGGAGGTGTTGGGGAGAGTGAGAGTGAGAAAGAGAGAGAGAAGTTTCAGAGAAAGTGAGTCACACGAAGAGAGAGTGATTGAGAGAGAAGTTTTAGAGTAAGATTGAGAGAGAGAGAAAAGATAGACAGATAGACAAATAGAAAGTGAAAGTGAAGTTGTTAAAAGAGAGAGTAGGAGAGAAAGAAGTTTAAGAGAGAGGGTGGGAGAGAAAAAAAGAAGTTTGGGAGAGAGAGAGAATGAGATAGAAGTGAAGTTTTAAAGAGAGAGACAGATAAATAGAGAGAGAAAGAAGTTGAAGAGAGAGAGAAGGGGAGGGAGAGAGAAAGAGAAGTTTTGGAGAGAGAGCAGATAGAGAGAGGGAGAGAGAGATATAGATATACAGATAGATAGAGAGAGAAAGTGAAGTTTGAGAGAGATGATAGACAGAGAGATAGACAGACAGAGAAAGTGAAGTTTTTAAGAGAGAAAGTAGGAGAGCAAGAAGTTTGAGAGAGAGAGGGAGAGAGAAAGAGAAGTTTTGGAGAGAGCTGCAAAGAGGGAGAGTAGGAGAGCAAAGACAATGAGGTAGAGAGAGAGAATGAAAGGGTGTTGTGTGAAGAGGAGAGAAGTTTAAGAGAAAGCACAAGCAATAAAAGAGAGAGTGATGTTTTTGAGAGAACAAGGAAGAGGGAAGTTTTAGAGAGAGCTTATACATACATATATAGAGAGAGAGAGAGAGAGGTAGAGAGAGTAAGAGTGAGAGATGGAGAGAGAGAGAGAGCGACATAGAGACAAGGAGAGAGATAACATTTGAGAGAAGTTTTAGAGTGTGAGACAACATATGAGAGAAGTTTGGAGGAAGGGAGAGAGAGATTGAAGCTTTATGGAGAGCAAGAGAGAAGTTTTAGAGTGAGAGAGCAAGGGAGAGAAGTTTTAGGGAGAGAGCTAGAGAGAGAGAGGGAAGCTTTAGAAAGAATGTAAGCAAGGGAGAAAGAAACATGATAGAAAGAGAAGGAGAAGATTTGGAGAGAGTGAGAGAGATTATTAGAGAGAGGGAAAGAGAGATAGAGAGGCAGAGAAAGTGAAGCTTTTAAAGGAGAGAGGGGGAGAATGAAGTTTAAGAGAGAGGGAAGGAAGGAGAGAGAGAGAAAGAGAGAGAGAGAGAGACATACAGACAGAGAAAGTGAAGTTGTTGAGAGAGTGTAGGAGAGAAAGAAGTTTAAGAGAGAGAAAGAGAAGTTTTGGGGAGAGAGAAGAGAGAGAAGTTTTAGGAAGAGAACTAGAGAGAGAGGGAAGGTTTAGAGAGAATGAAAGAAGGAGAGAGAAAGAGAGAAAGACAAGATTTGGTGAGAGAAAGGGAAAAAGGGAGACAGATAGCCAGAGGAAGTGGCATAGAGAGACAGAGAGAGAGAGAGAGGTAGAGCAAGATGTAGCGAAAAAGAGAGAGAAAAAGAAGTTTGGAGACGGAGAGAGAAAGAAAAGTTTTAGATAGAGACAAAGAGAGAGAGAGGGACAGATAGACACAAAGGGAAAGTGAAGTTGTTGAGAGAAAAAGTAGGAGAGAAAGAAGTTTAAGAGAGAGAGAAGGTAAGAGAGAGAAAGAGAAGTTTTGGAGAGAGAGACAAAGAGAAAGAGTAGCAAAGAGAAGATAGAGGAAGAGAAAGTGACATAGAGAGAGTGAGCATATGAGAGAAGTTTAAGAAAGAGAGAGACAGCATATGAGAGGGAAGGTGAGAGAGAGAGACATAGAGAGAGCTAGAGAACTCATATATTGTAAATGACAGGGAGAGAGCAACATAGAGAGAGAGTGTGGGGAGAGAGAAGTTTCAAAGAGAGAGTGAGAGAAAAGTTTTAGATAGAGTGAAAGAGAGAGAGGGAGAGAGAGACACACACAAACAGAGAGAGAGAAAGTGATGTTTTTGTGAGAGAGAGTGCAAGAGAAAAAAGTTTAAGAGAGAGAGAGAGAGAGAAGTTTTGGAGAGAGATAGATAGAGAGCAAAAGACAGAGAGAGAGTATGAGAGAGGTTCCAGAGAGGTAGAGACAACATATGAGAGAAGTTTTAAAGGAGAGCAGAGGAGAGTGAAACTTTAGGGCAGGAAAGAGAGAGAAGTTTTAGGGAGAGACCTAGAGAGAGGAAAGCTTTAGAAAAAATGAAAGAAAGAGAGATAGTACGAGAGAAAGAGAAGATTAGGGGGGAGGGGGAGAGAGAAAGAGAGCTAGAGTTAGTGAGAGAAGTTTTTGTGAGAAAGCAAAAGATGTTGCAAACAAAGAGAAGTATTACAGAGAGAGTGTGAGGTAGGAGTCGGAAAAAGTGAGTGTGAGAGAGAGCAGTTCTAGGGAGAGTGAGTGACAGAGAAGTTTCAAAGAGAACTAGGAGAGAGAGAGAACTTTTATTAAGGAAAAGATAGAGAGAGAGAGAGAGAGAGAGAGAGAGCAATATAGAGAGAGCGGGAGAGAGGAAAGTTTCAGAGTGAGAGGGAAGAGAGAGAGCATATAAGAGAGGTTCTAGAGAGAGAGAGATAGTGTATGAGAGAAGTTTTAAAGGAGGAGAGAGAGAGAGAGAGAGAGAGAGAGAGAGAGAAAGAGAGTGAAGCTTTAGGGCAACAGAGAGAGAGAGAAGTTTTAGAGAGAGAGAGAGAGTGAGTGAGGAGTTTTAGGGAGAAAGCTGGAGAGAGAGAGGGAAGCTTTAGAAAGAATGAAAGAAGGAGAGACAGCAAGAGGAAAAGAGAAGATGTGGAGAGAGAGAGAAGTTGAGAGAAAGAAAGGGAAGTTTTTGTGAGAGAGACAGAGAGGGAAAGTAGGAGAGAGAAGATAGAGAGAGGGTGAAGGAGAGAAGTAGGGCAAGAGAGAGAGACAAACAGATAGAGAAGTTGAAGTTTTTGGGAGAGAGTGGGAGGGAAAGAAGTTTAAGAGAGAGAGAGGCATAGAGAGAAAGAAAAGTTTTGTAGAGAGGGACAGAGAGGGAGGGCAAGAGAGATAAGATAAATAGAGAGAGAGTGGTAGAGAAAGAGAGATTGAGAGAGGGGGCAAGAGAAAGAGAGTGACATAGAGAGAGAGAGAGAGAGAGAGAGCATATGATGCGGAACCCCATGGATATTTATGATCCAGAAACCCCAAACACACAATTGATAGAGAAGAATAGATGGAGAACTCCTAACCTATTGAACCCTCAAATGACTAATGTAAATGGAAACACAAATAATCGGTTGATTGAGGAATCAAGAGCAGAAATTCACTAGGATATAAATACCTTAATGAAGTTCAATTCTTGATGCAATAGAGATTCAAGCAAGCCTTGAACAAGAGTATAAAACGTCAAAACAATTCCTTTTTTCATTCATTCTACTGATTCTTGTCTATCTACTAGGGTTTTTATATCCCCACAAGTTCAAATAACCTAGACTATTAGGTTAGGCCTTAAAAATGGGCTTCCCAACATAAAAAACAAACCCAAACGCAAATTGCAAGTAGTAAATTGCCCAAAAACTAATCTATTAACTTGAAAAGATGAATTAAACATAGATTGGACCCATTTTGCAAATTCAGCCCAATTTGATTAGGTGAAGCTCCATTGGCCTTCATTCCATCTTGAGCTTCCATTCTTTCTAACATTCTGCCCATATAAGTTTGAAGTGATTCCTTGAACTTTTGGCCCTTAATCTTGTAATTGGTCCTTGAGGTAATGTTAGCTCATCTGCTACTCCTCTCCTCTTGCCATCCACGCTTGTGCTCACATCACTCTCTCCCTCCTCAAAAGGATTTGTCCTCGAATCTGAATCAAGTTCAAAAAGAGATAGGTCAGAAACATTGAAAGTGGCACTTACATTACACTCACCTGGCAAGTTTATCTTGTATGCATTATCATTGATGCGCTCCAAGACCTGGAATGGTCCATCACCCCTTGCATCAAGCTTTGACTTCCTTTGCTGTGGAAACCTCTCCTTTTGCATGTGTAACCAAACCCAATCTCCTGGTTCAAAGATAACCCTGCTTTTGACCCTTATTGGCCCATTGTGCATACATGCGGTTCTTCTTCTCAATCTGCTCATGTGCTTTCTCATGTATTGTTTTAACCATTGCTGCCTTTTTCTTTCCATCTAAACTAGCAATTTCACTCAAAGGCAAAGGCATTAAATCTAACACAGTCAATGGATTAAAACCATACACAATCTCAAATGGTGAAAAACCTGTGGAAGAATGTATAGCACGATTATATGCAAACTCAATAAATGGCAAACAATCCTCCCAAGTTTTCAAATTCTTACCAACGAAAGCACGCAACAAGGTTCCTAAAGTCCTATTCACTACTTCAGTTTGTCCATCAGTTTGTGGGTGACATGTAGTAGAAAACAAAATTTTAGTACCTAACCTTCCCCACAACACTCTCCAAAAGTGACTTAGGAACTTAACATCTCTATCTGAAACAATGGTTCTTGGCACACCATGAAGCCGAACCACTTCCCTAAAGAAAAGGTCAGCAATATTTGTTGCATCATCAGTCTTATGGCAAGCAATGAAATGAGCCATCTTACTAAATCTATCCACAACAACAAATATGCTATCTCTGCCCTTCCTAGTCCTAGGTAAACCCAAAACAAAGTCCATGGATATGTCTGTCCAAGGTTCATTAGGCACCGGCAAGGGTGTATACAAACCATGGGGCATAGACTTAGACTTAGCTTGTTTGCATGTAATACACTTGGAACAAACTTTTTCAACATCTTTTCTCATTTTTGGCCAATTAAAATGTTCACTAAGCATATCTAAAGTCTTTTGCACACCAAAATGCCCCATTAATCCTCCACTATGTGATTCCCTCACAAGCAATTCTTTAATAGAACATGTAGGAATGCATAATTGTTTATTCCTAAAAAGAAATCCCTCATGCCAATAGAACTTGTTATGTGCATGCTTCACAAGCTTGATACACATCACCAAAATCAGAATCATTGGCATACAACTCTTTCAAATCTTCAAAACCAAGTAATTTGGAGCTAAGCATAGAAATCAAAGCATACCTCTGTGATAGTGCATCAGCAACAACATTATCTTTCCCTTGCTTGTACTTGATCACATATGGGAATATTTCAAGATACTCCACCCACCTTGCATGCCTCTTGCTCAGCTTGCCTTGTCCCTTTAAGTACTTGAGTGATTGGTGATCACTATGTATGACAAACTCCTTAGGCAGCAAATAATGTTCCCACACTTCAAGAGTTCTCACCAAATCATAGAACTCCTTATCATAAGTGGAGTAGTTCAAAATAGGTCCACTCAACTTTTCACTGAAATATGCTATGGGTCGGTTTTCCTGCATCAAAACAGCCCCTATACCAACCCCAGAAGCATCACATTCAATTTCAAAAGTTTTAGAAAAATCAGGCAAGAATAAAATAGGTGCAGTACATAACTTTTCCTTTAAAGTGTTAAATGTTTCTTCCTGTTCTTTACCCCATTTGAACCCCACATTCTTTTTAACAACTTCATTTAGTGGTGCAGCAATAGTACATAAATCTGTAACAAATTGCCTATAAAAACTTGCCAAACCATGGAAACTTCTTACCTTACTAACAGACTTAAGTGTTGGCCAATCTTGAATAGCCTTCACTTTTTCAGAGTCAACCTCAACTCCCTTAGAACTCACCACAAAACCTAAGAAGACAACTTTATCCATGCAAAAAGAACACTTCTTAAGGTTTGCTATAACTTGCAAGACATGATCATCTATGCATTTGCTATAAATCAAAATGTCATCAAAATATACAACCACAAATTTACCAAGAAACTCACGCAAGACATAATTCATTAAGTGCATGAAAGTACTAGGTGCATTAGATAACCTAAATGGCATTACTAACCACTCACACAATCCATATTTAGTCTTAAATGCAGTTTTCCACTCATCTCCTTCTTTCATCCTAATCTGATGATAGCCACTTTTTAAATCAATTTTAGTGAACACACATGCACCATGCAATTCATCTAGCATATCATCTAACCTAGGAATAGGATGGTGATACTTTACAGTGATTTTGTTGACTCCCCTACAATCCATGCACATTCTTCAAGTTCCATCTTTCTTGGGTACCAAAAGAACTGGTACAGCACAAGGACTCATGCTCTCTCTTATATACCTTTTTGCCAACAACTCATCTACTTGCCTTTGCAACTCCTTTGTCTCCTCCAGATTCCTTCGGTAAGCTGGTCGGTTGGGAATTTGTGCTCTAGGTACAAAATCAATCTAATGCTCAATTCCTGTTTTAGGTGGTAACCCATGGGGTATCTCCTCAGGAAAGACATCACTGAATTTCTACAATAAAGTCACAAACACGCTAGGCAATTTGGGGTTAAGGTCAATTTCAGTCAACAAAGTTTCCTTAAACCGAATCAAAATCAAAGCTCTCTTCCTAGGTATGCACTCTTTAAATCTCTCTCTTTTGCATAGAAACATGGTTGTTTCTTAACTTCTTCACTCCTCTCTTTTCCTTTATGTTCACTCTTTTTCTTTTTATAACTCACTAACTTATTCTCTTCTGCACATCTCACTTTCTTTTCCTCACTTGTGCAGTCACTCAAAATTGGGCCTTTTTCTTTATTCTTTTCTCTCATGACCTCTTTTCTCTCATTATTCTTTTTCACCTCACTACGTAAACTCCCACAAGCTGATTGTTGAAGCTTAACTTGATCAAGGTCAGCTTTTTTAGGTGATGAAGGTGCCAGAGTGATTTTCTTGCCATCATACTGAAAGGAATATACCCATCATGCATCACATGCCTATCAAATTGCCAAGGTCTCGCCAACAATAAATGACTAGCATGCATGGGTACTACATCACACACAGCTTCATCACTATACTTCCCAATAGTAAAAGCTACCACAACTTGCCTGGTAACTTTCACTTCTCCACTATCATTCAACCATTGTAGCCTATAAGGAGTAGGGTGTTTAACACATTTCAGCCCCAATTTATCCACCAAAGTGGTGCTAGCCACATTTGCACAACTACCCCCATCAATAATCATGCTACAAACTTTACCACCAACTAAACATCTAGTGTGAAATATATTTTCTCTTTGTTCTAAGCTTTCTTCTTTAACATTCAGATTGAATGCACGCCTAGCAAGAAGAGATTCACTATGAGCAGCATATTCAACATCCCCATCAACATCAGAACAATCCTCTAAAGATGGCATGCTACTCTCACTAGCATTCCTGTCACATTCATTATCATTTGCATATTCAGAAACAATCTCATCACCTCTAATGTACATGGTCTTTCTATTAGGACAATCAGATGCATAATGATCATGACCTTGACACTTAAAACACTTTATATCTCTATGTTTAGAGGTTTTTGAAAAGGAATCAAAAGTACCCTTTTGAGTTGAAGTACTCTTCTCCTTGTTTTTGTTTGCACCCAGTCCCTTTTCCTAGGAATCAATGGCTTTCTCCTTTGTCTTCTCATCATATTTGTTCCATTTTGAACTCCATTTGCTGCTGGAATTCAAAAATGACTTGGCTGCTCCCCTTTGTTTTTGTTGTCTCTCCACCTTCATGGCCATGTTAACTAGGTCCTCCATCTCAATGTAATGGTGCAACTCCACTACATCAGCTATCTCCTTGTTCAGACCTCCTATAAACTTAGCCATTGTCACATCCCTATCCTCCTCAATGTTAGCTTTAATCAAGAGCATCTCCATCTCCTTGTGGTAATCTTCCACTGATTTTGACCCTTGAGTAAGCTTATGCAACTTCTGGTGCAACTCTCTATAGGATATTCACCAGTTCTCCTCCTAGACTTCACTAATTCATCCCACCAAACTAAAGCATAATCTGAAAATTCTACTGCAGCCAACCTCACCTTCTTCTCTTCAGAATAGTTGTGACAAGCAAATATCAAATCCATTTTTCTCTTCCACTCCAAGTACACTTCAGCATCATTTCTACCCTTAAATGGAGGTATATTCATCTTGATAGCATTTAGATTACTATCCCTCCTATTTTCTATTCTAATTTCACCCTTTCTATTTTGAGTTGAACTCCTCTCTTCAAATTCATCTTCAAACAGCCCCTGATCAAACTCATTTTTATGCCTATTCCTATCATTAATTCGCCTACCATTCCCTGGCAAGTTTTCTGACAATTCCCTCTTCCATTCATCCGACTCATCTAGCCTACTATTCAACTTTTGAATTTGACTAGCAAAGGCCCTATATATCAATTTCATGTCTGGAGTCATGTTAACTTCATCATCTGAGGGTTCTTTACCCTCCCTCCTTGTTGAAGGATTACTCATTTTATGAACATGCAAGAAATGTTAGTAAAATAGCCTCACATTACACTCCCTCACATGTTTCAATCAAAAGATTGCACTCTACTTATGTTTCACACAATTGTTGGCTTTTACCCTCTTTAAGCTCACACACTCAAGCCTTTTACCACTCAAGCTTGTTGTTCTCAATTGCACTTTAGAATTAATCCTCAAACCAAATTACTCACAAACAGCAAATTAATACTAGGATTATAATGAAAACACTTAACGAGGAAGATAGGTACAAAAACTAGAAGCAAATATACCAGAATAAATTGAAATGAGCATGCAAGATATGAAGAGTTTGCTGCCCAAAATACTAATCTCAAATTAATAAGAATCAAATTGTTAATTATGGTGTATATGGAAGGAAAAGCAGGAGAAACGAAAAATAGAAACTTAGATTTGACAGAAAAAGACAAAACTAATGCATAAATGTAGAAATTGATGTTTCCTTAATGGAAAGATCAATTTTTGACAAAAAAAGACAAAAAGAAAAGAAATCAAATAGGTTTCCTAAAATGATGTTAATCCCACAAATTATGCTTACGTATCTTTGACTTTGCTAATTAATTTCTAAAGCCAAAAGTGTGTTCAAACCTGAATTCAATCATACCCCTAATTCTGCCCCAAAAAGTGTACAGGTTCAAAGAACTTGATGCTAACCTGATTAAACATTTCTGTCATGCTTTTCTTCTTCTAGCCGCAACTCTTTTCAATTTTGTTCCTTTTCATTTTTTTTTTAACAGCGGCACAAATTTTTTTTTTTGAATATAGGATAAATAGCAAACAGCACCAAAATATCAAAATCAAATCCCAAACAATCAAACCAGCTGCAACTTGCACTTCTATACCCAGATCTGATTCTAGTTGATATTAGGCAGAGAAGAAAAAAAAGAAAACAGTAAACTATAACCTAGGATAAATAAGAATTCACCTTAATCTGGCTCTGATACCAAATGATGCGGAACCCCATGGATATTTATGATCTAGAAACCCCAAACACACAATTGATAGAGAACAAGAATAGATGGAGAACTCCTAACCTATTGAACCCCCAAATGACTAATGCAAATGGAAACGCAAATAATTGGTTGATTGAGGAATCAAAAACAGAAATTCATTAGGATGTAAATACCTTGATGAAGTTCAATTCTTGATGCAATAGAGATTCAAGCCAAGCCTTGAACAAGAGTATAAAACTCCAAAACAATTCTGTTTTTCATTCATTCTACTGATTCTCGTTCATCTACTTGGGTATTTATATCCCCACAAGTTCAAATAACCTAGACTATTAGGTTAGGCCTTAAAAATGGGCCTCCCAACATAAAAAACAAACCCAAATGCAAATTGCAAGTAGTAAATTGCCCAAAAACTAATCTATTAACTTGAAAAGATGAATTAAACATAGATTGGACCCATTTTGCAAATTCAGCCCAATTTGATTAGGTGAAGCTCCATTGGCCTTCATTGCATCTTGAGCTTCCATTCTTTCTAACATTCTACCCATATAAGTTTGAAGTGATTCCTTGAACTTTTTGGCCCTGAATCTTGTAATTGGTTCTTGAGGTAATGTTAGCTCATCAACTGCTCCTCTCCTCTTGCCATCCATGCTTGTGCTCACATCAGCATATGAGAGAAATTTAAGAGAGATAGAGACAGCATATGAGAGAAGTTTTAAAGGCAGAGAAAGAGAGGTTTTAGGGAGAGACTGAGAGAGAGAAGTTTTAGGGAGAGCAAGAGAGACAAAAGGAGTGAAGTTTTAGCAAGTGTTAGAGAGAGAGAAGTGTTAGGGAGAGAGCAAGAGAGAGAGGGAAGCTTTAGAAAGAATGAAAGAAAGAGAGATAGAAAGTGAGAAAGAGAAGATTTACATAGAAAGAGACAAACAAAGAAAGTGAAGTTTTTGAGAGAGAGAGAGTGGGAGAGAAAGAAGTTTAAGAGAGAGAGAGGGAGAGATGGAAAGAAAGAGAAGTTTTGCTGAGAGAGACAGAGAGGGAGAGGAAGAGAGAGAAAGGTAACAAGAAAGACAAAGACACAGAGAGAGAGAGAGAGAGAGGGAGAAAGAGAATGGTGGGGGAAGAAAGTGAGAGAGATTGTTGGGCAAAGAGAGTGTGTATGTGTGTTGGGGGAAGCAAGAGAAAGAGAGAGATAGAGTGTTGGGGAAGAGAGGAGAGAAATAGGGAAAGAGTAAGAGAGAGAGAAACAGAAGTTTTATACAGAAAAAGAAGTTTTAGAGAGAGAAAGAAGAAGGAGTTGTTTAAGAGAGCAAGAGCAAGTGACAAGGAGAAATTTGTAAGAGAATGAGTTCAAGAGAAGTTTTAGAGAGAACTAGAGATAGAGGGAGAGAGACATAGAGAGAGAGAGAGAAAGAGAGAGAAGTTTTAGATTGAAAGATAGCATATAACAGAAGTTTTAGAGGAAAAAAGGGGGAGACAGAGAAAGTGAAGTTTTCAGGAGTGTGAGAGAGAGTAAGTTCTAGAGAGAGAGATAAAGTGCAATTTTTGAGAGAGAAAAAGTGGGAGAGAAAATGGTTTAAGAGAGAGAGAAGAGAAGTTTTGGAGAGAGAGACTGCAAGGGAGAGCAACAGAGAGAAGCGGGAGAGAATGGTTGAGAGAGAGACAGAGATGTAGAGAAAGAGAGAGAGGTAGAGAGAGGGGGAGTGTGTGTGTGTGTGTGTGTGTGTGTTGGGGAGGGGGAGAGAGAGAGATAGATTTAGTGAGAGACAAATATTAGACAAAGAGAGAAAGAGACAAACAGAGGTTTTTGAGAGAAGGCGAAAGAAGTTTTAAACAAAGAGAGGAGTTTTAGAGAGAGGGGGAGGTGTTGGGGACAGCGAGTGCAAGAGAGAGGTTCTAGAAAGAGCAAGTGACAGAGAAGTTTTAGGAAGAACTAGAAAGAGAGAGAACTTTTATATAGAAAAAGATAAAGAAAGAGAGAGAGGGAGAGAGAGAGAGAAAGAGATAGCAATATAGAGACAGAGTAGGGAGAGAGAAGTTTCAGAGCAAGTGAGAAAGCATACGAGAGAGGTTACAAAAAGAGAGAGAGAGAGACAACATCTGACAGAAGTTTCAAAGGAGTGCAGAGAGAGAGACAAAGACAGAGAGGGAGAGTAGGAAAGAAAAGACAGAGAGGGAGAGTAGGAAAGAAAAGACAGAGAGAGAGGTAGTTAGATAGAGAGAGATAAGTTTTAGAGAGAAAGTGTATGAGAGAAGTTTCAGAGAGAGAGAGCATATGAGAGAAGTTTTAAAGGAGGAGAGAGAGAGAGAGAGAACCTTTGGGAAATGCAAGAGAGAGAGAGAGGGAAAGAGAGAGATGATGTTTTTAAGGGAGAGAGAGAAAGAGAAGTTTTGGAGAGAGTGACAGAGAGAGAGTGATAAAAGAAGAGAGAGAACAACAGAGAGAGTGAGAGATAGAGAGAGAAATACACACACAAGTAGAGAGAGAAAGTGAAGTTGTTGAGAGAAGGAATGGGAGAGAAAGAAGTTTAAGAGAGAGAGAGAGAGAGGGAGAGTAGGTGAGAGCAGATAGAGATAGAGAGAGATAAAGTGAAGTTTTTGAGAGAAAGAAAGAGAAGTTTTGGTGAGAGAGACAAAGAGGGAGAGGAAGAGAGGGAAGATAGAGAGAGAGAGAGAGAAAGAATGACAAAGAGAGAGAGAGAGGGAGAAAGAGAATAGTGGGGGGAGAAAGTGAGAGAGATTGTTGGGCATAGAGAGAGAGTGTGTGTGTTGGGGAAGAGAAGAAAGAGATAGGGAAAGAGAGAGAGAGAGAGAGAGACAAAAGTTTTATACAAAGAGAGAAGTTTAAGAGAGAGAAAGTGAGAGGTAGGTGTTGGGGAGAACAAGAGCAAGAGAGAGGACAGAAGTTTCAAAGAGAGCAAGTCCAAGAGAAGTTTTAGAGAGAACTAGAGGGAGAGGGAGAGTGACATAGAGAGAGAGAGAGAGAGAGAGAAGTTTTAGATAGAGAGAGACAGTGTATGTCAGAAGTTTTAGAGGAAGAAAGGGGGAGATAGAGAGAGAGTGTTTTAGGTAATTTAAACAAAGAATATGGTATCAGAGCCTAGTGTCAATCTTTTACATTTAGACAATTGTTTATTGGTACTGCTATACTTAAGTAAATCCTGAAGCCAATAGGAATCACTAGGACTAGAAAAGAAGCAGAACTGCCGTAAGACCTGGACTGGCAGTAAGACATGTTCACTACAGGAAACTAGTTGAGTGGTAACTGTAGACTTTAGAGTTTATTTAATTCTAGTAGACATAATGAAGAGATTGTTTAAAGGAAAAGATAAATTAGGTGAAGGAGAACCTAGTTGGGTACCAAATCAAGAGGATAAAGGTGTTATGGATTATACTTTAGTTAATAAGCAAGAAGTTACTATCGAAAATATAGAACAAAAACTTAAAAATTGGTCAATTCCAGAACATAAGATTAGTCAAGTATACCAAGCCGGTATATTAGATCATTTAACCCACGATTATGTTATTAAAATAGCTGAGCATACGTTAGATATTAAATTTAAAACAAGTAGCTATAAAACCCTTACATAGACTAGGAATAGACACCCCAGTCTTTGTTATTTTGAGAGACTCAAGACCTGTTAAATTTAAAGATCAATTATTATCTATAATAGAAGCAAATCTGAATGATGGTCCTGTTTTCTTTAACAACTTTGCAAATTACACTGCCGATTTAAGAACTTTTGATTCTCATCATAATATTAAATTAGATATTAAAATTCCTGAAGGAATTTAGAATTCTAATTCTTATCTTTTAGCAATTATATATAAATTATATTACAAAGTAATGAGAACAAATATGAAACCTAAAGCTTTAAATGTTTCTTCTAAAACAGAAACCCTTCTGTTACAAGTAAATTTAAATCGTTCTAATTATGTTACCCCTAAGTTATTAGATCATGAAGAAATTTCTCGAGGATTAGAATGGAACCTCGAAAATATTCTTACTCTAGAAAAGGAAGATCCCCCTCTCCTTAATAACATTATAGAATATAAGTCAGGAAATATAACTCTAGATTTTAGACGAAGTCCGTCTATAAGAATAACCTCTAGAGCCAATCCTTCTGAACCTAGTCGTCATTCAGTCGACATAGGATCTACAGTTGTTCCTAGATCATTAAAACTAAAAGGAGTTCAACCTCACCCAGTTACTCCACAACCCGAATACCAAGTTGAAACTCCAACTAACCAAGCTAGTAATTCTCCTACTAGATCTGAGATGGAAGCCTATAATCAATTAAATATGCTAAATGTTTTTGAAATCGATAAAGAAAAAATAAGACAAACTTTTTATATTCCTGAAAATGATGATAAAAGAAAATGGTATTTTTCAACCTTTTCACAAGAAGACCTTGCCAAATATAGAGAAGAATTTTATATTTATTTAAGAAAAATAGAAGATCATATTCCTTTTTTTGATTGGTTTGAAAATAATATTTTAAATACTTTATCCTTAGATGTTCTAGAAACATTGCCATTAAGTTGGAAGACAACCAGAGGAAAAAATATTATAGGAAATATTCCTCCTTTAGAAGAAATAGTCTTTTTAAATCATGATAATATAGAAATAACAGCCTCCCCTTTAAAAAAGATGCTTTCTACAGGCGAAGAACTTAGTGTTTCAGCCTCTAAACGAGACATTAAAAATGTTCAGGAACAACTTAATTATACTAATAAAGTAGTTCGTAATATTGCTGTATCAATGTCACCCAAAGAAACCCCCACTACTAGTAACTCTAGGCCAGATTTAATAAAGCCATTGTTTAAACCCTTTAAATTTTTTACCGAAGAAATATCTGAAATAACATTAGGTAACTCCACTTCTAGTATCTTAGCCGAAATTGATAAAAAATTAAAAGCCCAAAAAATCAATGAAGACAAAAAACAAAAGAACATTGTCATAAATACCTTGCAAGAGTTAACCTCTCCTAACATAGAAGATCAAGTCCAAAGAATTAGGACTACAAGACCCTATCCAATATCTCGGAATTATTATACCCGTCCAACACTTCCAGATATTCAGCATGAAGAATGGGATCTAGATAACCCAGCTGCTTTTGACGGTAATAGCATAATTGAATGGAATATAGATGGTCTCCCAAAACATCTTGTTCTAAGAAAATTAAATTCTATGACTATGGCCTCTACTGCTTATATTAAACATGGCAATAACTCTAGGCATGCTGCACAACTTTTAGTCTCCGGCTTTACCGGAATTTTAAAAGGTTGGTGGGATAATATAATCTCTGAAAATGATTGTTTTACTATTCTAAATGTTGTAAAGCTTGAACCCTCAACAGGTCAGGAAATAGGAACTCAAGTCGAGTCTTTAATATTAGCCATCTCCCAAAACTTTATCGGAGATCCAAAGCTCTTTTAAGAAAGATCGAGTGAAATATTACATGCTTTAAGATGTCCTAGATTGTCTGATTTTCGTTAGTATAAAGATAATTTTCCAGCTAAATTATTAGTCAGGCAAGACGCCTCTGCTCTTTATTGGAAAGAAAAATTTATCTCTGGATTACCTAGAGCTTTTGCCCAAAAGGTTAGAGATAGATTAGAACATGAAACCTTAAGTCTTAATTTTATGACCTATGGACAAATTATTTCTAATATTATTAAAACAGGATTAGAACAATGTAATCAACTTTTGTTGACCACCCAAATCCTTAAAGAAGATAAATCAGTATGAAAAGAATTAGGATATTTCTGTCAACAATATGGTTTAGAAAAATTAGAAGCACCTTCTAAAAAATCTAAAAAATAGTATAAGTTTTCTCAAAAGACTAAAAAATATAAAAAACAAAATAAAAATGAATTTTTAGCAAATCCCTCTAAAAAGATTAAAAAAAAATCTAAAAAATTTGATGACTCTTTAACCTGCTATAAATGCGGACGAAAAGGACATATTGCAAAAAATTGTTATGTTAAAAGAAAAATTAATAATTTAAGTTTAGAAGAACCTGTTAAGCAACAATTAGCAGAAATACTTCTTTATAATTCGGATGACAACCATAGTATTACCTCAGATAGCTCAACTGATAAAAATTTAATAGAAAATTTAGATACCTCAAATAGTTCGGATAATAATGACCTAAATTGTAACAACTGTACAAAACAAGCTCCTTGTGAAGATTGTAAAGTTGAAATTTTTTATTGTAATACTTTAACTAGTGATTCTAAATTTCTTATAGATATTATTGAAAAATTAGATGACCCTGATTTAAAATACCAGTATTTTCTTAAGCTAAAAAGACTGATAAAAACTGAAGAGGATGAGGATAACCCTACTACCTCTTTTGAACCATATGATTTAACTAAAATCCTTACAATCAATCAACCTCAGAAAGAACCACTTCTTGGCATTTCTGAATTAAATCATGAAATTAAAACTTTAAAAAATGAAATAAAAAGTCTGCATGAACGAATACTTTTATTAGAGAAAGAAAATGAAACTGATAAATCTTTATTAAATCCTAAATTCTCCAATAATAATGATTTTCTACAAAAATTAACTTTTCTTCAACAAAAATGGCGCTGTAAAGTAGATTTAAGAATTGGAAATAACTTTCATAAATCTTTTATTGCCCTCATAGACTCAGGAGCAGATTTAAATTGCATCCAAGAAGGATTAATACCCACTCAGTATTATCAAAAAACTCTTCAAAACCTATATTTTGCTAGTAGCCATAGTATGAATATTAAGTATAAATTGACTAATTCTTATATATGTAATAATGGGATATGTCTTCCTAATGAATTTTTACTTACTAAAAATATTAAAGAACAAATAATCTTAGGAACCCCTTTTTTAGTCCAGATTTATCCTATTCACTATGTAGGAGAAAGGGGTATAAAAGCAAACGTTAATAGTATAGAATTTTTCTTTAAATTCGTACAACCTGCTCAAGAAAAAGAAATTAAGTTATTAGAACATCAGTATTTTAATTTACTACACCAGAAGAAAAGTCAAGTTAATTTTCTTAAAAAAGAAATTAGTTATAAAACTTCGAAAAATTTATTATCTTCCCCTAAGATTCAAGAAAAGATAAGTCAATTAGAAAACCAAATTAAATTAGAAATTTGTGCTAATATTCCTAATGCTTTTTGGAATCGAAAAACACATATAGTCTCTCTTCCTTATGAAAGTACTTTTGATGAAACTAAAATTCCTACCAAAGCTAGACCTATTCAAATGAATTCTGCCACTTTAGAATTTTGTAAAAAAGAAATTCAAGAATTTTTTGATAAAAAATTAATTAGACCCAGTAAATCTTCCTGGAACTGTGCAGCGTTTTATGTCCAGAATGCCTCAGAAATAAAGAGAAGAGCACCTCGAATGGTAATTAATTATAAACCTTTAAATACTGCCTTAAAATGGATTAGATATCCTCTTCCTAATAAAAAAGATCTTTTAAGTAGATTATATGATGCTCTTATTTTTTCTAAATTTGATATGAAATCAGGATTTTATCAAATATAGCATAATGAAGAAGACAAATATAAAACTGCTTTTACCGTCCCTTTTGGACAATATGAATGGAATGTTATGCCCATGGGATTAAAAAATGCTCCCTCCGAATTTCAAAATATTATGAATAAAATTCTCATCCTTATTCTGAATTTATAATTGTCTATTTAGATGATGTTTTAGTTTATTCTAAAACCATAGATCAGCATTTTAAACACTTAAAAATATTTGTACAAGCAATCAAATATAATGGTTTAGCTGTTTCCGAAAGAAAGATTAAGTTATTTTAGACTCAGATAAGATTCTTAGGCCATATTATTAAATTAGGCACTATTACCCCTATCTCTAGGAGTCTAGAGTTTGCTGATAAGTTCCCTAATGAAATAAAAGATAAGACCCAGTTGCAAAGATTTTTAGGATGCCTCAATTATGTTGCTAATTTTATACCTAATATTCGCCTTATCTGTAAACCACTTTTCAGTCGATTAAAAAAGAATCCTCCTCCTTGGTCAACTGAAATGACTCAAGCCATTATTAAAGTTCGTACTTTAATAAAGCAAATCCCTTGCCTCGGCATACCCCATCTTGATGCCTCTTTAATAGTTGAATGTGACGCCTCTGAAATTGGATTTGAAGGAATCTTAAAACAGTTTTCCCCACCGAATACTAAAGAACAAATCGTTCGTTATTATTCAAGCGCTTGGACTTCTCCTCAGAAAAATTATAGTACTATTAAAAAAGAAATTTTAGCTATTGTATTATGTATTTCAAAATTTCAAGATAATTTAATCAATAAAGAATTTTTACTTCGAACAGATTGCAAAGCTGCAAAAGATGTTTTACAAAAGGATGTTAAAAATCTTGTTAGTAAACAAATATTTGCCAAATGGCAATCTACATTATCATGTTTTGATTTTAAAATTGAGCATATAAAAGGAGAGCAGAACAGTCTTCCTGACTTTCTGACTCGGGAATTTTTGCAGGGATCAAAATGAGTGATAAACAGCAGTCCTCATGGCCATTAACAAGATCACAATTTGCTGTAAGCAAACAAGTTCCTATTAAAACTAATATTTTCTCTACAGGTACATCTTATGCTTCTAAAGTTAATATCAGACCGGCGACTCCGGCAATTACCCAAACTTCTCTATTTGAAGCAAGTCTCTTCCTTCCTATAAGACCACCTTCTTCACCTATTAAAACTTCATCCGAGTCTAATCTTTGTTCATTTAAAAATAAAAGTATTCTTTGAAGCAAGTCGCTTCCTTCCTATAAGACCACCTTCTCCACCTATTAAAACTTCATCCGAGTCTAATCCTTGTTCATTTAAAAATAAAAGTATTCCCTTACCTATTATGACCCTTGAACCTGAACACCTCAGCTTTAAACCCTTTGAAATAGCCTCACAATGCTTTCCTAAAGGATGGACATGGATTCTCCATGATCTTAAAAAATCTAAAATCTTTTATCATGCCATTTTAATAGACACCGATTCGGCGCAGATAATTCATGATTATGACCCTAAAAATAACTCTATTATCACCTATTCTCGTCTTCAAATCCTTAAAGTTATCACTCCCACTGAGTGGAATCAACATCCTTTCACTACTAAAAAATTTTTTTTACCTTTGTTCCACCTTATTATGATTACTTTGACTACCAGCAAGCCTGGTATAATACCTTGTTCGAATTATGTCCTACCCACTCTTGGTTTCTCAGCTTTAATAATCAACAACCCACTTATCCTAATTGATTTTTGGAATGGTTTTTGTATTTCAGTCCATTGCTCAGACAATTTCCTCCTACTACCAAGAAGACTTATGAGAATTTTAAAAAGATAGCAACTAATATCTCCATGCAGGAGCGTTTCTTAATGTTTTGCTCTATCACCAAACTTGGCTGGATCATGCAGACCAGATATAATATTGATCAGGTTTTACCAGCAGGTTACCAGCAGTCCTTGGTTAGAACTGTTCAAACAAAATGGTGGATTACATTTGATGAATCTCTTATTGAGGAAAGGTTTTCTCTCTGGAAGAATCAGCAGGCTGTTCGTTCTTCACTAAAGATTGAAAAAGATAAATGACCCATCTCTTTGCTAGATTTATCTACTTTAAGTCCTGCTCAACTTAAAGAATATAAAAAGAAATTGATAGATTTGGCTTCATCCATTGACTCTGATGAGGAGCCCTCTCAAGAAGTCGAATCTGACCCTAACTATCCCTCTCACTTGCAAAATGAGGATGATTGCTTCGGAATAAATTATCAGCCTACACCATAATTAAAGTTTGCTGCTATCATAAAAAGCAGGTCGCTATTGGACAAGCTGTCTAAAGAAAACTTAAGTAAAGGTTGACCAACTGTCAGTCCTTTTTCAGATCTGAAATTTTTGAGTTCCACACTAAACTCTATTGAAAAGCCTTGTAAAGTCCGACGTATCAAACTCAATTCAATTAAAGTTTGATATCCGGATCTCCCTATAAATCCCCTTTAGTTTTCTCGTTCAAGCAGAGCGAATTTAGAGATCAAAATAAGTCACTGTACTCACTCCTTGTAAAGCTCTCAATCACTGTAAGAATTTTATTTTCAATAAAGATTATTTTAAGTATGCTCTGCACTTGCCTTCTGAGGATCCTGTGCATCAGAAAATAATTTCTTTATTTTCTTCTTTCAGTTAATGTTTTTAATCTGTATTCCTTTACATTTTCCATATTTAATCTGCATCCCCATTAATTATTTTCCTTTAAATAGAATTTCGTGGATAAGAAACCCTATTATTCTATCTTACTATTCTCTTTTCCATATTCTTCATTTAAATTACTTACATCTTGTCGATCCTGTACACATATGGTATCAGGATCAACAGGATGTAGGCGAATATTAGGTATGAAATCAGCAACATAATTGAGGCATCCAAAAAATCTTTGCAACTGGGTCTTATCTTTTATTTCATTAGGGAACTTATCAGTAAACTCTAGACTCCTAGAGATAGGGTTAATAGTGTCTAATTTAATAATATGGCCTAAGAATCTTATCTGAGTTTGAAATAACTTAATCTTTCTTTCGGAAATAGTTAAACCATTATATTTGATTGTTTGTACAAATGTTTTTAAGTGTTTAAAATGCTGATATATGGTTTTAGAATAAACTAAAACATCATCTAAATAGACAATTATAAATTCAGAATAAGGATAAAAAATTTTATTCATAATATTTTAAAATTCGGAGGGAGCATTTTTTAATCTCATGGGCATAACATTCCATTCATATTGTCCAAAAGGGACGGTAAAAGTAGTTTTATATTTGTCTTCTTCTTTAAGCTGTATTTGATAAAATCCTGATTTCATGTCAAATTTAGAAAAAATAAGAGTATCATATAATCTACCTAAAAGATCTTTTTTATTAGGAAGAGGATATCTAATCCATTTTAAGGCAATATTTAAAGGTTTATAATTAATTACCATTCGAGTTGCTCCTCTCTCTATTTCTAAGGCGTTCTAGACATAAAATGCTGCACAGCTCCAAGGAGATTTACTGGGTCTAATTAATTTTTTGTCAAAAAATTCTTGAATTTCTTTTTTACAAAATTCTAAAGTGGCAGAATTCATTTGAATAGGTATAGCTTTGGTAGGAATTTTAGTTTCATCAAAAGTACTTTCATAAGGAAGAGAGACTATATGTGTTTTTCGATTCCAAAAAGCATTAGGAATATTAGCACAAATTTCTAATTTAATTTAGTTTTCTAATTGACTTATCTTTTCTTGAATCTTAGGGAAAGATAATAATTTTTTAGAAGTTTTATAACTAATTTCTTTTTTAAGAAAATTAACTTGACTTTTCTTCTCGTGTAGTAAATTAAAATATTGATGTTCTAATAACTTAATTTCTTTTTCTTGAGCAGGTTGTACGAATTCAAAGAAAAGTTCTATACTATTAACATTTGCTTTTATACCCTTTTCTCCTACATAGTGAATAGGATAAATCTGGACTAAAAAAGGAGTTCCTAAGATTATTTGTTCTTTAATATTTTTAGTAAGTCAAAATTCATTAGGAAGACATATCCCATTATTACATATATAAGAATTAGTCAATTTATACTTAATATTCATACTATGGCTACTAGCAGAATATAGGTTTTGTGAAGAGTTTTTGGATAATACTAAGTGGGTATTAATCCTTCTTGGATGCAATTTAAATCTGCTCCTAAGTCTATGAGGGCAATAAAAGATTTATGAAAGTTATTTCCAATTCTTAAATCTACTTTACAGCACTATTTTTGTTGAAAAAAAGTTAATTTTTGTAGAAAATCATTATTATTAGAGAATTTAGGATTTAACAAAGATTTATCAGTTTCATTTTCTTTCTCTAATAAAAGTATTCATTCATGCAGACTTTTTATTTTATTTTTTAAAGTTTTAATTTCATGATTTAATTCAGAAATGCCAAGAAGTGGTTCTTTCTGAGGTTGATTGATTGTAAGGATTTTAGTTAAATCATATGGTTCAAAAGAGGTAGTAGGGTTATCCTCATCCTCTGCAGTTTTTATCAGTCCTTTTAGCTTAAGAAAATACTGGCATTTTAAATCAGGGTCATCTAATTTTTCAATAATATCTATAAGAAATTTAGAGTCACTAGTTAAAGTATTACAATAAAAAATGTCAACTTTACAATCTTCACAAAGAGCTTGTTTTGTACAGTTGTTACAATTTAGGTCATTATTATCCGAACTATTTGAGGTATCTAAATTTTCTATTAAATTTTTACCAGTTGAGCTATCTGCGGTAGTACTATGGTTGTCATCCAAATTATAAAGAAGTATTTCTACTAACTGTTGCTTAACAGGTTCTTCTAGACATAAATTATTAATTTTTCTTTTAACATAATAATTTTTTGCAATATGTCATTTTCATCCGCATTTATAGCAGGTTAAAGAGTCATCAAATTTTTTAGATTTTCTTTTAATCTTTTTAGAGGGATTTGCTAAAAATTCATTTTTATTTTGTTTTTTATATTTTTTAGTCTTTTGAGAAAACTTATACTATTTTTTAGATTTTTTAGAAGGTGCTTCTAATTTTTCTAAACCATATTGTTGACAAAAATATCCTAATTCTTTTCGTACTGATTTATCTTCTTTAAGAATTTGGGTGGTCAACGAAAGTTGATTACATTGTTCTAATCCTGTTTTAATAATATTAGAAATAATTTGTCCATAGTCATAAAATTAAGACATATTCTAATCTATCTCTAACCTTTTGGGCAAAAGCTCTAGGTAATCCAGAGATAAATTTTTTTTCCAATAAAGAGCAGAGGCATCTTACCTGACTAATAATTTAGCTAGAAAATTATCTTTATACCAACAAAAATCAGACAATCTAGGACATCTTAAAGCATGTAATATTTCACTCGATCTTTCTTCAAAGAGCTTTGGATCTCGGATAAAGTTTTGGGAGATGGCTAATATTAAAGACTCGACTTGAGTTCCTATTTCTTGACCTGTTGAGGGTTCAAGCTTTACAGCATTTGGAATAGTAAAACGATCATTTTCAGAGATTATATTATCCCACCAACCTTTTAAAATTCTGGTAAAGCCGGAAACTAAAAGTTGTGCAGCATGGCTAGAGTTATTGCCATGTTTAATATAAGCAGTAGAGGCCATAGTCATAGAATTTAATTTTCTTAGAACAAGATGTTCTGGGAGACCATCTATATTCCATTCAATTATGCTATTACCATCAAAAGCAGTTGGGTTATCTAGATCCCATTCTTCATGCTGAATATCTGGAAGTGTTAGACGGGTATAATAATTTTGAGATATTGGATAGGGTCTTGTAGTCCTAATTCTTTGGACTTGATCTTCTATGTTAAGAGAAGTTGACTCTTGCAAGGTATTTATGACAATGTTCTTTTGTTTTTTGTCTTCATTGATTTTTATGGCTTTTAATTTTTTATCAATTTCGGCTAAGATACTAGAAGTGGAGTTACCTAATTTTATTTCAGATATTTCGTTGGTAGAAAATTTAAAGGGTTTAAATAATGGCTTTATTAAATCTGGCCTAGAGTTACTAGTAGTGGGGGTTTCTTTAGGTGACATTGATACAGCAATATTATGAACTACTTTATTAGTATAATTAAGTTGTTCCTTAACATTTTTAATGTCTTGTTTAGAGGCTGAAACACTAAGTTCTTCGCCTGTAGAAAGCATCTTTTTTAAAGGGGAGGCTGTTGTTTCTATATTATCATGATTTAAAAAGACTATTTCTTCTAAAGGAGGAATATTTCCTATAATATTTTTTCCTCTGGTTGTCTTCCAACTTAATGGCAATGTTTCTAGAACATCTAAGGATAAAGTATTTAAAATATTATTTTCAAACCAATAAAAAAAGGAATATGATCTTCTATTTTTCTTAGATAAATATAAAATTCTTCTCTATATTTGGCAAGGTCTTCTTGTGAAAAGGTTGAAAAATACCATTTTCTTTTATCATCATTTTCAGGAATATAAAAAGTTTGTCTTATTTTTTCTTTATCGATTTCAAAAACATTTAGCATATTTAATTGATTATAGGCTTCCATCTCAGATCTAGTAGGAGAATTACTAGCTTGGTTAGTTAGAGTTTCAACTTGATATTCGGGTTGTGGAGTAACTGGGTGAGGTTGAACTCCTTTTAGTTTTAATGATCTAGGAATAACTGTAGATCCTATGTTGAAGGATTAGTTCTAGAGGTTATTCTTATAGACGGACTTCGTCTAAAATCTAGAATTATATTTCCTGACTTATATTCTATAATGTTATTAAGGAGAGGGGGATCTTCCTTTTCTGGAGTAAGAATATTTTCGAGGTTCCATTCTAATCCTCGAAAAATTTCTTCATGATCTAATAACTTAGGGGTAACATAATTAGAACGATTTAAATTTACTTGTAACAGAAGGGTTTCTATTTTAGAAGAAACATTTAAAGCTTTAGGTTTAATATTTGTTCTCATTGCTTTGTAATATAATTTATATATAATTGCTAAAGGATAAGAATTAGAATTCTAAATACCTTCAGGAATTTTAATATCTAATTTAATATTATGATAAGAATCAAAAATTCTTAAATCAGCAGTGTAATTTGCAAAGTTGTTAAAGAAAACAGGACCATCATTCAGATTTGCTTCTATTATAGATAATAATTGATCTTTAAATTTAACAGGTTTTGAATCTCTCAAAATAACACAGGGGTGTCTATTCCTAGTCTATGTAAGGGTTTTATAGCTACTTGTATTAATCTGACATGGATTAATCTGAATCCTTTTCGCCTATGTTCTTTAATTAATTCTACTGTTAAGAGATCAATAGTTTCTTGCTAAATCTATCTCTCTCTCTCCCCCTCCCCAACGCGCGCGCACACACACACACACACACACACACACACACACACACACACACACACACACACACACACACACCCCCTCTCTCTGCCTCTCTCTCTTTCTCTGTCTCTCTCTCAACCATTCTCTCCCGCTTCTCTCTGTTGCTCTCCCTTGCTCTCTCCAAAACTTCTCTTCTCTCTCTCTTAAACCATTTTCTCTCCCACTTTTTCTCTCTCAAAAATTGCACTTTATCTCTCTCTCTCTAAAACTTACTCTCTCTCACACTCCTGAAAACTTCACTTTCTCTGTCTCCCCCTTTTTTCCTCTAAAACTTCTGTTATATGCTATCTTTCAATCTAAAACTTCTCTCTCTCTCTCTCTCTCTCTCTCTCCCTCTTTCTCTAGTTCTCTCTAAAACTTCTCTTGAACTCATTCTCTTTCAAACTTCTCCTTGTCACTCGTTCTTGCTCTCTTAAACAACTCCTTCTTCTTTCTCTCTCTAAAACTTCTCTTTCTGTACAAAACTTGTCTCTCTCTCTCTTACTCTTTCCCTATTTCTCTCTTTTCTTCCCCAACACTCTATCTCTCTCTTCTCTTGCTTCCCCCAACACACATACACACTCTCTTTGCCCAACAATCTCTCTCACTTTCTTCCCCCACCATTCTCTTTCTCCCTCTTTCCCCCCCCTCTCTCTCTCTCTCTCTCTTTGTCTTTCTTGTTACCTTTCTCTTTCTTCCTCTCCCTCTCTATCTCTCTCAGCAAAACTTCTTTCTTTCCATCTCTCCCACTCTCTCTCTTAAACTTCTTTCTCTCCCACTCTCTCTCTCTCAAAAACTTCACTTTCTTTACCAGGGAGAGCTATAAAGAGCAGAGACAGAGATGTAGAGAAAGAGAGAGAGAGAGAGAGAGTGTGTGTGTGTGTGTGTTAGGGAGGGGGAAAGAGATAGATTTAGTGAGGGACAAATTTTAGACAAACAGAGAAAGAGACAAGTTTTTGAAAGAAAGTAAAAAAAGTTTTAAACAAAGAGAGGAGTTTTAGAGAAAGAGAGGTGTTGGGGACAATAAGAGCGAGAGAAAGAGGTTCTAAAGAGAGCAAGTGACAAAAATTTTAGAGAGAAGTAGATAGAGAGAAAACTTTTATATAGAAAAACATAGAGAGAGAGGGACAGAGAGAGAGAGAGAGAGATAAGTTTCAAAGTAAGAGAGAGAGAGCGTATGAGTTCCATAACAAGAGAGCTAGAGAAAGCAAGAGAACTTTCATATAGAAAAAGACAGAGAGTGAAAGGGAGCAACATAGAGAGAGAGTGGGGAGAGAAGTTTCAGAGAGAAAGTGTATGAGAGAAGTTTCAGAGAGAGAGAGACAGTTTTAACGAAAGAGAGAAATAGAGAGGGTGAAGCTTTGGATAGATGAAAGAGAGAGAGACAGAGAGATACAAAGTGATATCTCTCTGTAGCTTTCCCTAAAACTTCTCTCTCTCACTCTCTCTTTGAAAGTTATCTCTCTCTTTCTCTATCTCTTTGTGTCTTGGTTCTATATAAAAGTTCAGTCTCTCTCTAGCTCTCTCTAAAACTTCTCTCACTAACTCTCTCTAAAACTTCTCCCTTTCTTTATTCTAACTCCCGCTCTATCTTTCTGCCCAAAACTTGTTTCCCTCTCTCTATTAAACTTCGTTCACTCTTAGTCTCTTTGTCTCTCAAAAACTTCACTTTCTCTGTCTATCAGTCTCTCTCTCTCTCTCTCTCTCTCTCTCTCTCTCTCTCTTGCATTCTATCTCTAAAACTTCTCTCTCTCCTTCTGCTCTTTCTCTCTCTATCTGTTTCTCTTTCATTATTTCTAAAGCTTCCCTCTCTTTTTAGGTCTATCCCTAAAACTTCTCTCTCTCACTCTCCCAAAAACTTCACTCTCCCCCTCCTCAAAAGTTCTCTCATATGTTGGGCAAAGAGAGGGAGTGTGTGAGTGTTGGGGAGAGCGAGAGTAAGAGAGAGAGAGAGAGAGAGAGAGAAGTTTTAAAGAGAGTGACATGGAGAGAAGGCTTAGAGAGAGAGGTAGAGAAAGGGAAAGTGTGTGTGTGTATTGGGGAGGGAGAGACAGAGAGAGATAGAGTTAATGAGAGACAAATTTTTGACAAAAAGAGAAAGAAACAGACAAAAGTTTTTGAAAGAAAGCAAAAGATGTTTTAAACAAAGAGAAAAGGTACAGAGAGAGGGGGAGGTGTTTGGGTAAAGCAAGAGTGAGTGAGAAAGAGAGACATTTCAGAGAGACCAAGTGACAGAGAAGTTTTAGAGAGAACTTCTATATAGAAAAAGTTGAAGAGAGAGAGAGAGTGAGAGAGAAGCTTCAGGGAGAGAATAGAGAGAGAGACAAGTAAACAGACAGATAGATAGATAGAAAGAGAAGGAGAAGTTGTTGAGAGAGAGAGAGAGAGAGAGAGAGAGAGAGACATTTTGGGGAGAGAGGCAAAGAGGGAGAGTAGGTGAGAACAAATAGAGAGAGAGATAGATAGATAAAGAAAGAAAGTGAAGTTTTTGAGTGAGAGAGTGGGAGGGAAAGAAGTTTAAGAGAGAAAAAGAGTGAAAGAGAGATAGGGAAAGAAAAGTATTGGAAAGAGAGATAGAGTGGGAGAGCAAGCGAGATAGGATAGAGAGAGAGAGTGAGAGAGAGAGACATACAGAGAGAGCATAAGATAGAGAGTGAGACAGCATATGAGAAAAGTTTGAGAGAGTGAGAGAGGATATGAGAAAAGTTTAAGAGAGTATGTGAGAGATATTTTAGAGGAGGAGAGAGAGAGTGAATTTTTTGGGAGAGCAAGAGAGAAGAAATTTTAAAGGGAGCAAGGGAAAGAGAAAGAACCAAAGAGAAAACTCTCAACTTTATCTAGAAAACTGATTATCTAGAAAACTGATCTTGTGGCATTCATCCAACTTATTAAATGATTCACCATCCCATTTGTGGCATCTCCATATACCAAGGTTCATATTTTCTTATAAAAATTGGGTCGAGGTTTCCACCTATAATAATTTGATTATAGAACGGTCTTGAGAATCAATTTTGTTGACAGGTGTCATTATTTTTGGCAGGGTTTGCATCATTTTGGTATCAAAGTATCGGTTCTAGCCTCAGGTTTTGCCTATCTAATTTTAGTTTTACAGCCAACACTCTTGGTTTTTTTTTTTTTTTTGTTAGATTGCAACTTCAGTTGATACATATTCAAAAAAAAAGAAAGAAAAGCTTCCAAAAAAAAGAAAGATAAGAAAAGCTGCGAAAAAAAACAAGAAAAAAAATGTGGTATTCAGCAAAAAGAAAAAAGAAGAGACTGCCAAAAACTCCCTTTCTAGTATTCTTAACTCTTTTTTAGTGATTTTATTGATTCTCTTGATTCCATACTCTTCCTTGAACCATTGATAAGATTGTGATTGAATTGTTGTTGGAAAAGGTTCTTGTTCTTATTTGGATAAGTTTGAAAAGAACTGAAAGAGAAAATTATGAGTAGAAAAAGGCAAGAGTGGTCAGAGCAATAGAGGGAAAAAGCTAAATTTGTTGTGTGAAAACACGAGTGTTGAGAAAATTGTATTTGACCGAGGGAAATAGTTTATGAGGTCTTTTATTTTCTAACATTTTTTTTGCAGTAAAAACATGTCAGACAACACAAGCAAAAGCATTCCCACAAGTTCATCAGGAGGGGTTGATCCAAAGTTACTTATGGATGCGTGGGAGAGATGAGAAGAGTGTTATGAATGGAAATAGAGCAAGTTCATGAATGGTTGGATAAGGTAAAGAATGAACACATGAGGCAGCCATAAAATGTACAGAATGTGCATAGGAGAGGAAAGAGTTCAACCACGGGAAGCAAGGGTTGAAGACGAAGAGTATTATGGGACTGATTTTGATGAGGAAGATGATTGAGATTCGGTTGTTAGCTATAGGAGATATGGTGGTTGGGTTAACTCACGGCCCAAAACTCAAGTTCTACTTCTTGGAAACTGAGTTATACAAAGAAGGAGGACAAGCCTTAAGCACTCCTCAACCCAAATGCTCAGCATCAATCCATTGAAAGCCTCCTTGAACCTTTTAGCTCTAGCTCTTATAATTGGACTACTTGGAATTTGAATTGGATTAGCCATATATGCCATGATTTTATCATCAAGAGATGGAGAAAATTTGAAGAGAGGGAGAGAGAGAAAGAAAAGTTTTAGAGGGAGGCTGCGAGAGAGATCAAAATAGAGAGACACGAGAGAGAAAGATAGGGAAGGATAAAGTGATGTTTTTGAGAGAGAGTGGGAGTGAAGAAAGTTTAAGAGAGAGAGTGGGAGACAAAGAGAAAGAGAAGTTTTGCAATGAGAGACTGCAAGGGAGAGATTGAGTTTTAGAGAGAGAGTATGAGAGATAGAGAGAGCATATGATAGAAGTTTTAGAGGAAAAGAGAGAAAAACATTGAGTGAAGCTTTAGGGTAGGTGAGAGAGAGAGACTTTTTAGAGAGAGTGAGAGAGAAGCTTTAAGGAGAGAGTTAGAGAGAGAAAGTAAAGTTGTTGAGAGAGAGTGGGAGAGAAAGAAGTTTAGGGGAGAGAGTGAGAGATAGAGAGAGAACAAGAAGTTTTGGGGAGAGAGGTAGAGAGGGAGTGTAGGAGAGAGAAGATAAAAGGAAAGGTAAAGAGAAGTTTTAGAGAGAGAGAGATAAACAGATAGAGAGATAGTGAAATTTTTGAGTGAAAGAGTGGGAGAGAAAGAAGTTTAAGAGAGAGAGAGAGACAAAGAGGGAGAGCAAGAGAGAGAAGATAAAGAGAGAGACAGAGAGTGAGAGAGAGAGAGAGACAGCATGTGAGAAATGTTTTAAAGAAGAAATAGAGAGAGGAAAGTTTTTGGGAGAGTGAGAGAGAGAGAAGTTTTAGGGAGAGAGAGGAAAGCTTTAGAAAGAATGAGAGAGATAGACTTGGTGAGAGAGACAGAGAAAGAGATGCTTTAGAGAGAGACTGCAAGAGAGAGGGAGAGATGGAAGATCAAGGGAAGTCAATTTCATTTGCAAGTGAATATACATATAACATCAACTGAACCAAAAAAAAAAAACAGTTGTGAAAATAATGTCATAAAATGCATCATATTAAAACACCTTATATGAACTTATAATATTTGGCCTAACAAATAATGAATAGATGGAAGAATGATCTGTGAATGGTTGCAACTGCATTAAAGCAAGATGGAAAGAAAACCAATATGAAAAGAAAATTAGATAAATTCTATATTGTAGTAGGGAATGTCAATAGTCATCCACGTCAGGGATATCTAAATAGCATTAAATAATAATGTGCTCCTAACTGAACAATATCAAATTTATAAAAAGCATATCAAAGCAAATCAAATTTAGTAGTTTCTATCAAATTACAAAGGATAAAATAATAGAGTATTAAAGATAACAATCAACAATATTTCTTAGTCACTATATTACTCTACTACAAAACCAAATGGTAATTAATTTAGCCATTGCAAAAATCTAAGAATTAACTATTGAAGAAACAAGTAGAGTCTTAATCTAAGACAACACAACTGACCAACCAACCTTAATTTCTCCTCAATTAGGATTCTAAAGCACATCAATGTAAAAAATCATAGATTACAAGAATCAACTCAGCTATGGAAAGATACAACAAAATATTGTTAAACAGAGTATAAAAAGTCCCATGTTATAAAAGAATGATGTAGCACAAAATTGAAAGAAAACCTATGGTGAGAGGCAGAGAGAGAGAGGAGGGGAGAGAGAGAGAATTTCAAAGAGAGGGAGAAGTTTTAGAGACCAAGGATACAGAGAGAGAAAGAGTGTAAGAGAAGTGCTATAGAAAATATATATATATATATTGACACAGAGAGAGAGAGAGAGAGAGAAAAGTTTTAGATAAAGATGGATTGAGAAGTTTTAAAGAGAGAGAAAGGGTGGGAGAGAGAGTAGGAGAGAAGTTAGAGAGAGAGAGAGAGAGAGAGAGAGAGAGAGAAATTTTGGAGTAAGGGAGAGGAGAGAGAGAGGTGAAATGAGAAAGTTTTAGAGAGTAGGAGAAAGAGAGAAAGATAGAAGATTTGGCAAGAGAAAGAAGGAGAGAGAGAGAAGGAGAATGCAAAGTTTAAATGAGAGAGAGAGAGAGACAAAGAGATAGAGAGAAAGAGAGCTCTTTTAGTGTGAGATAGAAAGAGGGAGAGAAGTAGAGAGAGAAATTTTAGAGAAAGGGAGAAAAGAGAAGGGGGAAGGAGAAAGAGAGATAGACCTTAACAAGCAAGAGAGAGAAATTTTAGAGAAAGAGGGTAAAAAGATAGGGAAAGTGAGAGAGTGGAAGAGAATTTTAAAAGAGAGAAATTTTAGAGAAAGTGAGAAATTTTAGAGCAAGAGGGGAAAAGACAGGGGGGAGAGAGAGAGAAATTTTAGAGTGAGAGGAGCAGAGAGAATAAGGGTGAGACAAAAAGGGATACAAAATTGTTTTAGAGAGAAAGAAAGAAATTTTAGAAAGCGAGTGGGAGAGAAGTTTTAGACAGATAAGAGAAAACAAATGGAGAGAGATAAGTTTTGGTGAAAAGGAGAGAAGTTTTAGAGGGTAAGAAAAAGAGAGACAGAAGTTTTAAAGAGAACAAGAGACAAAGAAGATTTTGGGGGTAGAGAGACTGTGCATGTGAGAAAGTGACAACAGTCTTGGAGAGAGAGAGAGAGAGAGAGAGAGAGAGTTTTTTATAGAGAGAAAGAAAGAGAAAAGTTTTAGAGAGAGCAATAGAGAGAGAAGTTTTAGAGAGACAAAAAGAGACATGTTTTATGGAGAGAGGGAGAGAGAAACAAGATTTATAGAGAGAGAAATAACTCAATAGCATTATGGTTATAGAGAGAGAGTGAGTATGAGAACATTCAAAGAGAAGTTTCGAAGAGAGATTGAGAAGGTTAAGAAAAAGAGTATAAAGAGAGAGAGATGTAGAGAGACATAAGTTTTAGAAAGAGGAGAGAGAAAGAGAGAGAAGTTCCATAGAGAGAGAAATTTTAGAGTAAGGGGGAGAGGGAGGGAGAGAGAGAGAGGGATAACGAGAAGTTTAAGAGAGAGAGAGAATATGAGAAGTTTAAGCAAAGAGAGAAAGAAAGAGAATGAGAAGTTTGAGAGAGAGAATGAGAAGTTTTAGAGAGATAAGGGAAAACAGAATAGGAGAGAGAAATTTTTAAGAGTGGAGATAGAGTGAGAAAGAAAGATGTTTTTGAAAGAGCAAGAGAGAGAAGAAGTTTTAGGAGTGAGAAAGAAACAAGTTTCAGGGAGAGAGGCAAAAAAAGAAGATTTAGAGAGAGATAACTCACTTGCATTGTGGTTGTAGAGAGAGAAGATTTAGAGATAGAAAGCGAGAGAATATTTAGATAGATGAAGAGAGAGAGAGAGAGAAAGAAGTTTTGAAGAAAGAGTATAGAGAGATTGACATTCTAGAAAGAGAGAGAGGAAGAGAGAGAAGTTTTACTTGGAGAGAGAAGTTTGAAAGAAAGACTTATAGTTTCAGAGAGAGAAAGAGAAGAAGTTTAAGAAAGAGAGAGAGAGAGAGAGAGAGATAGACAAAGAGAAGTTTTACAAAAACATAGAGAGAGAGAGAGAGAAGAAGTTTGAGAGATACAATGAGAGAGAATTTTGGGAGAGAGAGGGGAAAATAGAATGGGAGAGAGAGCCAAAGAAGCATTAGAGAGAGAGAGAAATTAAGAGAGAGAGAGAGAGAGGAAGAATAAGAAAGAAATTTTATAGTCAGAGGAGAAAAGAGATGAGGGAGAGCGAGATAGAAAGAGAATTTTCAAAGAGAGTGCCATATAGAGAAAGATAGAGAAGTTTTACAGATAGAATGAAAAAAGTTTCAGAGAGAAAGGGGAAATGAGAAGGGGAGAGAGAGAGAGAGAGCATTTTTCAAAAAAGATAAGGGGAAAAGGAAGGGTAGAGAAAGAGGGAGAGAGACAGTAATTTTGGTGAGAGAGAAGTTTTAGAATGGAAAAAAGAGAGGGAGAGAGAGAAGTTTCAGAGGGAACAAGAGAGCAAGAAAGTGAAGTTTTAGAGAGAGTAATTTTAGTGAGAGAGGGGAAAAGACAAGTAGGGAGATAGAGACAATGAAGTTTTAGAGAGGGAAGGGAAATGGAAAGGGGGATAGAGAGAGAAAAATTTTAGAAATAGTAAGGAGGAAAGAGAAGGAGACAGAGACAAAAGATTTTGCAAGAGAGAAAGAGAACGGGAGAGAAGTTGCAGAGAGAGCAAGATAGAAAGAGAAGTTTTAGGGGGAGAGAGAGAGAGAGTTCTTATATAACCCAATCATAGAAAGGTATATTACAACAAAGTTATGAATAAGCCCGTAGAGAAACAAGAAATAATTAGGACATAGAGGATATATGTGCATGCACCCAAACAAGAAGATATGTGTAAATATGAATATGCAAGAATAGAAACAAGAAGACATGCAGGCAAGTGCATGCATAGTGTGGAGGGATAAGTGTAGAGAGATCACTTGCATTGTGGTTGTAGTACCCATGATCCCATTCTTCTCAAGAAGACTAAACTTACTTGTATATTGATAATACCTATGCAGAAACTTTCATGCAACATAGGATAGTACTTATCAACAAAGGCATTACCATCCTTTATGGTAGTTAAGGAAGTCAAATACATTGACATTAACAACAAAACATGTCTACTTTCAATTGCATGTGAATATACATACAACATTAGCTAAACAAAAAAAAATAGTTGTAACTTTAAGAAAATAATTTATTATACAAAGCATGATATTTAAACACCTTATATGAACATTGATAATATCCGCCTAACAAATAATGAAATGATAGAAAAATGATCACAACTGAAAATGATTGCAACTGCATTGATGGAAGATGCAAAGAAAACCAGATTCATTTTGAATGTCAATAGTCATCCATGTAAGGAATATCTAAGTAAAATTAAATAATGATGCATCCCATTCCTATGAAGATGACCAAACTTACTGGTATCATATACACATAAACTAAACCAAAAAAAAAATAATTGTGAAAATAATTTCTCATAAAATGTATCATATTGAAACAACTTACATGAACACTTATAACATTTTACCAAACAAAGATAGAAGAATGATCATAACTGGGAATGCCAGCAATTGCATTATATGGAAGATGGGAAAAAAACCAATAAAAAAGGAAAATCAAATTTATTTACATTTTAGACAAATTCACAACTATAATAAATTAGCAAACTATGAAGGGTCATTGTTGATATTAATAAAGATGCTTATATAAGGTCTTAACTAGATGATAGTATGGTACCCAAACAAAAAAAAAAAAAACAAAAAGGACATCTCAAGCAACCCTCTTACTCACGCCACCAAGGTTTCAAATGGATAATAGGGAAATGAAAAAAAAAATGATTATGACTTTAACAAAATAATTTATCATAAAATGTGTCAAATTTAAACACCTTATATGAACACTTATAACATTCAACCAAATAGATGGAAGAATGATCATAACTAGAAATGGTTGCAACTTCATTGATAGAAGATGGGGAGAAACCAATAAGAAAAAAAAATTAAAGGTATTGCATAATGCAACAGGGAATGTCAATACCCATCCATGTAAGGGATGTCTAAGTAACATTAAATAATGATGTGTCCCTAACTAAACATTGTTAAATTCACGAAAAGCACTTCAAAGCAAGCTACAATCAAATTAAGCAGTGTCTATAGAATTTACAAAGAAGAGTAAAATAATATACCTCTACTAGATTTCTTACTCATTATACTACTCCACTGTAAAACCAAATGGGAATGGATTTAGCAATTGCCAAAATCTTAGAGGATTAACTGTTGAAGAAATAAGCAGTGTCTCAAAGAAAGACAGTGCATAATTAAGCAACCTTAATTTTTGGATTCTAAAATGCATGAATGTCAAAAATCACAAATTACAAGAACTTGTCAAGTTGCTGATAGATTCAACACAATACTATTATATGGAGCATGAAATGTATCCCACATTAAAAAGGAATAATTTATCAAACAATTAAATTAAAACCTATAATGTTATTAATGCCTCATTAATCAAAAGAATGCTCCTAGAGGGGCATGTACTGTTTAATTAATTAAATATTCAAGAGAGTAAAATGTTATTATAGTATGCAAGCATATTAAAAAATTAGTAATCTAAAATTATTAATTAGCTCAGCATATAGTGTACAACTACATGACATACCTCTCATACATATATCTAAGCGACAATATCTATGTCTCCATTAATAAACTCAATGAAACAAAGAATGTCAATAACTACCTAACAAATAATGAAAAGATAAAGGAATGATCGTAATTAGGAATGGTTGCAACTGCGTTGATGGAAAATGCAAAGAAAACTAGATGTATTCGATAATGCCACAAGGAAGGTTAATAACCATCCAGTAAAGGATATTTAAATAACATTAAACAATGACATGTCCCTAACCAAACAAATTAAGCAATGTCTTTCGAATTACAAAGAGTAAAATAATAGAGCATCAAAGATAACAATGTACTAAATTTCTTACTAGACTGCTCCACTGTAAAACCAAATAACAAGTTACAAGAACTATCCAGTTATGAAAATATACTATAAAATAGTGTTAAATAGAGCATAAAAAGTATCCCAGCTTACAAAGGAAAGATATATCAAAAAATTAAAAGAAAACTTATACTGTTATTAATGCCCCATTCTTTTGTAAGAAAGAGAAAAAAATTTTAAAGAGTGAGAAATAAGTTTTAGAGAGGGGGAGAGGGAGAGAGAGAGGTTCAAGAGAGATAGAGGGAGAGAGGGAGGGAGAATGAGAAGTTTTGGAAAGAGAGAGAAACTTACTTGTATCCTAACAAAACATATGCACAAGCTCAGGGCTTTCATGCAACATATGCTAGTACTAATCAATAAAGGCAATACTAACCTATATGGTAGTTAGGGAAGTCAATTTTAATTGCGAGTGAATATACATATAATATAAGCTGAACCAAAAAAGGGTTTGTGAAAATAATTTATCATAAAAAATGTCATATTCAAACACCATATATGAACACTTATAATATTTGGCCTAATAAATAATAAATAAATGGAAGAAAGATCATAATTGGGAATAGTTGCAATTGCATTAATGGAAGATGGGAAGAAAACCATAGGAAAAGAAAATCAGATAAATTCTATATTGCTGTAGGAAATGTTAATATCCTTCTATGTAAAGGATATCTAAATAACATTAAATAATGATGTGCCCTTAACTAAACAATATCAGATTAACAAAAAGAACTTCAAAGCAACCTAAAATCAAATTAAGCAGTTTCTATCAAATTACAAAGACTAAAATAATAAAGCATCAACGATAACAATCAACTATATTTCTTGCTCACTATACCACTTTGCTTTAAAACCAAATGGTAATGAATTTAGCAATTGCAAAAATCATGAATTAATTATTGAAGAAACAAGTAGAGCATTAATCAAAGACAACACAACCAACCAACCAACCTTAATTTCTCCTCAATTAAGATTCTAAAGCGCACCATTGTCAAAAATCATAGATTACAATAATCATTTCAACTGTGAAAAGATACAACACAATATTGTTAAATAGAGTATAAAAAGTATCCCAAATTACAAAAGAATGATATATAAAAAAATGAAAAGAAAACCCATGCTTTAATCAATGATTCATTCATGAGAGAGCTAGAGAAGTTTGAAAGAGAGGGAGAAGTTTTAAAGATTGAGTATACAAAGAGAGTGTGAGATTTAGACAGAGAGGGAGAGAGTAGTTTTAGGGAGAGAGGAAGAGGGGGTAGAGAGAGGGGGTCAAAGAGAAGTTGGGTGGAGAGAGAAGGGGGGAGAGAGAGCAAAGCAAAGTTAGAGAGAGAGAGAGAGAGACAGAGAGACAGAGAGAGAGAGAACATGAGAACTTTTAGTGTGAGATAGAGAGAGGGAGAAAAGTTTTACAAAGAAAGAGAAGGGGGAGGGAGTGAGTGAGATCTTAAAAGGTGAGAGAGAGAAGTTTTAGAGAAAGAAATTTTAGAGAAAGAGGGTAAAAGAGAAAGGGAAAGTGGGAGAGTGGAAGAGAAGTTTGAGAGAGAAATTTTAGGCTGAGACAAGGGGAAAGAGAAGAGGAGGGGAGATAGAGAAGTTTTAGAGAGAGAGATAGCAAGAGAAGTTTTAAAGAAAGAGTGACACATTTTAGAGCAAGAGGGAAAAAGACAAGGGGAAGAGATAGAGAGAGAGAGAAATTTTAGAGTGAGAAGGGCAAAGAGAATAGGAGTGAAACAAAAAGGGATAAAGAGATGTTTTAGTAGAATATCAAGAGCAAAGTTTGAGAGAAAGAAAGAAGTTCCATACAGAGAGAGATAGAAATTTTAGAGTAAGGGAGAGAGGGAGGGAGAGAGAGAAAGAGAGAGGGATAATGAGAAGTTTTAGAAAGAGAGAGAGAGAAAATGAGAATTTTTAGCAAAAAGAGACCGAAAGAGAAGGAAAAGTTTTTGAGAGAGAAAAAGAGAGAATGAGAAGTTTAAGAGAGATAGAGGAAAACAAATGGGAGAGAGAAATTTTTGGGAGGGGGAGATAGAGTGGGAGAGAGTGACAAAAATTTTGGTGATAGAGAGACAAGATTTAGAGAGAGAAAGAGAGAGAGATGTTTTAGAAAGAGTAAGAGAGAGCAAGAAGTTTTAGGGGTAAGAAAGAAACAAGTTTTAGGGAGAGACAGAAAAAGAAGATTTAGAGAGAGAGAGAGAGAGAGATAACTTACTTGCATTGTGGTTGTAGAGAAAGAAGATTTAGATATAGAGAGCAAGAGAATATTTAGATAGATAAAGAGAGAGAGAGAGAGAGAGAGAGAGAGAAGTTTGAGAGAAAGAGTATAGAGATATTGACGTTCTAAAAAAAGAGAGAGGAAGAGAGAGAAGTTTTACCTTGAGAGAGAAGTTTGAAGAAAAAGACATATAGTTTGAGAGAGAGAAAGAAAAGGAGAAGTTTAAGGGAGAGAGGGAGAATGGAAGATTTAGGGAGAAAGACAAAGACATAGAGAATAGAGAGACAAGAAATTTTAGAGAGATAGGGGAAAACAGAATGGGAGAGAGAAATTTTTGGGAGGGGGAGATAGAGTGGGAGAGAGTGATAAAAATTTTGGTGATAGAGAGAGAAGCTTTAGAGAGACAAAAGAGAGAGATGTTTTAGAAAGAGAAAAAAGTTTTAGTGTAAGAAAAGTTTTAGGGAGAGGCAGAAAAAGAAGATTTAGAGGGAGAGAGAGATACTCACTTGCATTGTGGTTGTAGAGAGAGAAGATTTAGAGACAGAGCAAGAAAATATTTAAATTGATAAAGAGAGAGAGAGAAAAAAAAGAGTTTAGAGAGATTAATGTTTTAGAAAGTGAGAGAAAGAGAGAGAAGTTTACATTGAGAGAGAGAAGATGTATAGTTTGAGAGAGATAAAAAGAGAATGGGAAGTTAGAGAGAGAGAGGAAGAGAAAAAAAGTGAGAAGTTTGGGAGAGAGAGGGTGACAAAGAGAAGTTTAACAAAGACATACACAAGAGAGAGAAATAGAGAGAAGAAGAAGAAGCCTTAGAGAGATAGAATATAAGAGAGAGAGAGAGAGAGAGAGAGGAAGAGAGAGAGAATTTTGGGAGAGAGAGAGAGAAAGAAGTGAGAGGGAAAGAGTGAGATAGAAAGAGAAGTTTTAGAGTGAGAGCGATATAGAGAGAAAGATAGAGAAGTTTTTGAGAGATAGGGGAAACAAGAGGGGTAAGAGAGAGAGAGAGAAAGAAAGGAGGAAAAGGAAGGGCAGAGAAAGAGTGAGAGAGACTGAAGTTTTAGAATGGGAAAAAGAGTGAAAGAGAAAGAAGTTTGAGAGAAAAGAAGAAAGCAAGATAAAGAGAAGTTTTAGAGAGAGCAATTTTAGTGAGAGGCGAAAAGGAAAGTGGGGAGAGAGAGACTGAAGTTTTAGAGAAGGAAGGGAACAAAAAAAGTGGGGAAAGAAAGAGAGAGAAACTTTAGAAAGAGTAAGGAGGAAAGAGAAGGGGAGAGAGATAGAAGTTTTGGTAAGAGAAAGAGAGAGAAAGAAAGGTAGAGAAGTTTGAGAGAGAACAAGACAAAGAGAGAAGTTTTAGGGGGGGAGAGAGAGAGTTCTTATATAACCCAATCATAGAAATGTATATTACAACAAAGTTATGAATATGCCCACAGAGAAATAGGAAGCCACTATGACACAGAGGATATATGTGCATGCATACAAATAAGAAGACGTGTGTGTAAATAAAGATGCAAGAATAGAAACAAGAAAAGATGCATGCGGATAGGTGTAGAGAGATAACTCACTTGCATTGTGGTTCTAGTGCCCATGATTCCATTCCTCTTAAGACAACCAAACTTACTTGTATCTTGATAATACCTATGCACAAACTCAAGGGTTTCATGCAACATATGGTAGTACTGACCAACAAAGGCATTACCATCCTTTATAGCAGTTAGGGAAGTCAAATACATTGACATTAACAATGAAACATGTCAACTTTCAATTGCAGGTGAACATACAAACAACATTAGCTGAACAAAAAAAATGGTTGCAACTTTAAGAAAAAAATTTATCATAAAAAGTATCGTATTTAAACACCTTAATAGCCATCCATGTAAGGGATATCTAAGTAACATTAAATAATGATGCATCCCTAACTGAACAAATTAAGCATTGCCTGTCAGGTTACAAAGAATAAAATAATGGAACAGCAAAGATAACAATATACTAAATTTCTTACAACACTACTCCGTTGTAAAACTAAATGGTAATGGATTTTGCAATTGCAAAAATCTCAGAGAATTAACTATTAAAGAAACAAGCAAAGTCTTAAAGAAAGATAACACATAATCGATCAACCTTAATTTCTCTCTTATTAAAATTCTAAAGCATATCAATGTCCAAAATTATAGATTATTAGAACCTATCTAACTGTGGAAATATACAACAAAATATTATTAAATAGAGCATAAAAAGTATCCCACATTATAAAGGAAAGATATTTAAATAAATTAAAAGGAAACTCATACTGTTATTAATGCCTCATTCTTTTGTGTGTGTGAGAGAGAGTGGTTTTAAAGAGAAAGAGAGAAATAAGTTTTAGAGAGGGGAAGAGGGAGAGAGAGTGGTGAAATGAGAAGTTTTAGAGAGAGAAGTATGGGAAAGAGGGGGAAAAAGACAAGGGCAGAGTGAGACAAAGAAAGAAAGACAAGTTTAAGAGAGAGAGGAGTTTTAAAAAGAGAGGGGGAGAATGAGAAATAAATTTTAGAGGGAGAGAGAAGAAAAGAGAAGAGGGAGAGAGAAAGAGAGAGAGACAAGTTTTAGAGAGGAGAGAGAGTGTGTGCTTATATAACCTAATCATAGAAATGTATAGTACACAAAGTTATGAATATACCACAAAGAAACAGAAAGCCATTGCATGCATAGAAATAGGAAGACATGTGCATACATATGAATATGCAAGAATAGCAATAGGAAGACATGCTAGGACAAAGAGAATGCATGTGCACACAGAGTGGAGGGATGGGGGCAAAGTGAAATAGCTCACTTCCACTATGGTTGTAGTACCCATGATTCCATTCCTCTCAAGATGAACAAACTTATTGTATTCTAATAAAACATGTGCACAAACTCAGGGTTTTCATGTAATTTATGGTAGTACTGATAAACAAAGGCATTAACAACCACTATGGTAGTCAAGGAATCCAATTTCAATTGTGTGTGAATATACATATAACATTAGCTGAACAAAAAAAATGATTGTGAAAATAATTTATCATAAAATGTGTCATATTGAAACACCTTATATGAACACTTGTAATATTTTACCCAACAAATAATGTATAAATAGAAGAACAATCATAATTGGGAATGGTTGCAATTGCATAAATGGAAGATGGGAAGAAAACCAATAAAAAAAGAAAATCAGATTTATTTACATTTAAGACAATTTCACAACTATAACAAAATAGCAAACTATGAAGGGTCAATGTTGATATTGATAAAGATGCTTATATAGGGTCTTAACTAGATGATAGTATGGGTACAAAAAAGAAAAATAGAAGGGGCATATCAAGCAATCCTCTTGCTCATATCAAGTGAATAAGCCACCAAGGTTTCAAATGAATAATAGAGAAATGAAAAAAAAAATGATTATGACTTTAACAAAATAATTTATCATAAAATGCGTCAAATTCAAACACCTTAAATGAACACTTATAATATTTGGCCTAACAAATAATGAATAGATGGAAGAATGATCATAATTGGGAATGGTTGCAACTTCATTGATGGAAGATGGGAAGAAAACCAATAAGAAAAGAAAATCAGAGTCATTGCATAATGCAATAGGGAATGTCAATACCCATCCATGTAAAGGATATTTAAGAAATATTAAATAATAATGCATCTCTAACTACACACCATCAAATTCACAAAAAGCACTTCAAAGTAAGCTAAAATCAAATTCAACAGTGTCTATAGAATTACAAAGAAGAGTAAAATAATCGACCTATACTAGATTTCTTATCATTATACTGTTCCACTGTAAAACCAAATGGGAATGGATTTATCAATTGCTAAAATCTTAGAGAAGTAATTGTTGAAGAAACAGACAGTGCCTTAAAGAAAGACATTGCATAATTGAGCAACTTAATTTTTGGATTCTAAAATGCATGAATGTCAAAAATCACAGATTACAACTGCAAATAGATTCAACACAATACTGTTATATAGAACATAAAAAATAACCCACATTAAAAAGGAATAATATATCAAAAAATTAAAATAAAGCCTATACTATTGTTAATGCCTTATTCATCAAAAGAATGCTCCTAGAGGGGCACAACACCTTGACTATACTATTTGATTAATCAAATGTTCAAATTAAGCAATGTCTACAGAATTTCAAAAGAGAGTAAAATAATAGAGCTCTACTAGATTTCTTTCTCATTATACTGCTCCACTATAAAACCAAATGGGAATAGATTTAGCAATCACCAAAATCTGAGAGAATTAACTATTGAAGAAATAGGCAAAACCTTAGAGAAAGACAATGCATAATAGAGCAACCTTAATTTCTCCTTTATTAGGATTTTAAATGCATCAATGCCAAAAATCATATTAAAGTATATACGTATATATATATGTATATATATATATATATATATATATATAGAGAGAGAGAGAGAGAGAAAGTAGTTTAAGAGAGAGTGAAAGAGACAAGTTTTAGAGAGAGAGTGCTTCTATATCCCAGTCATAGAAATATATAATACACAGTTATGAATATGCCCAAAAAGAAACACGAAGCCATTGCATCCATAGACATAGGAAGATGTGTGAATATATGAATATGCAAGAATAAAAATAGGAAGACATGCTGGACATAGAGAATGCATGTGCATGCACAAAGTGAAGGGATGGGGATAGAGAGAGATTACTCACTTGCATTATAATTGTAGTACCATGATTCCATTCCTCTCAAAATGACCAAACTTACTTGTATCCTAATAAAATATATACACAAGCTCAAACCTTTCATGTAACATATGGTAGTACTGATCAACAAAGGGAGTGCCAACCTATATGGCAGTTAGGGAAGTCAATTTCATTTCAAGTGTTTATACATATAACATCAACTGAACAAAACAAAAAAAAAAAAAAAACATTTGTGAAAGTAATTTATCATAAAATGTGTCATATTCAAACACCTTATATGAACATTTATAATATTTGGCCTAACAAATAATGAATAAATGAAAGAATGATTATAATTGTAAATGGTTATAGCTGCATTAATGGAAAATGGAAAGAAAACCAATAGGAAAAGAAAATTAGATAAATTCTATATTCTAGCAAGGAATGTCAATAGCCATCCATGTAAGGGATATCTAAATAACATTAAATAATGATGCGCTCCTAACTGAACAATATCAAATTTACAAAAAAGCACTTCAAAGCAAATTAAAATCAAATTAAGTAGTTTCTATCAAATTACAAAGTAAAATAATAGAGCTTCAAAGATGACAATCAACTATATTTCTTACTCACTATACTACTCTGCTCTAAAACCAAATGGTAATGAATTTAGCAATTTAAAAAATCTTAGAATAAACTATTGAAGAAACAAGTAGTGTCTCAATCAAAGATAACATAACAAACTAACCAACCTTAATTTCTTGTCAATTAGGATTCTAAAGCACATCAATGTAAAAAACCATAGATTACAAGAACCAGTTCAGCTATGGAAAGATACAACATAATATTGTTAAATAGAATATAAAAGGTTTCCACATTAGAAAAGAATGATGTATCAAAAAATTAAAAGAAAACCTATGCTACAATCAATGCCTCATTCATGAGAGAGAGAGCAAAAGGGAAGTTTCAAAGAGATGAGACATTTTAGAGACCAACGATACAGAGAGAAGAATGTGTGAGAAGCGTTAGAGAAAATATATATATATATATATATATATAGAGAGAGAGAGAGAGAGAAGTTTTAAACAGAGAGGGAGAGATAAGTTTTAGAAAGAGAGGGAGAGAGAAGTAATTTATCATAACCAATCAACCTTAACTTCTCTCTTATTAAAATTCTAAAACACATCAATGTCAAAAATCATAAATTACCATAACCTGTCCAATTGTGGAAATATACAACAAAATATTATTAAATAGAGTACAAAAAGTATACCATGTAATAAAGTAAAGATGTATCAAAAAAATTAAAAGAAAACCTATACTATTGTTAATGTCTCATTCTTTTGTGTGTGTGAAAGAGAGTAATTTTAAAGAGAGAGAGAAATAAGTTTTAGAAAGAGGGAGAGGGAGAGAGAGGGAGAATGAAAAGTTTTAGAGAGAGAAGCACAACGAGAAGAGAGAGAAGTTTGAGAAAGAGAGCAAAAAAGAGAAGGGGAGAGAGAGACAAAGAGAAAGAAAGACAAGTTTAAGAGAGAGAGGAGTTTTAGAGAAACAGGGAGAATGAGAAAAAAAATTTAGAAGAAGAGAGAAGAAAGGAGAAGAGGGAGAAAGAAAGATAGAGATAGAAGTTTTAGAGAGAAGAGGAGGAAAAGATAGAGTGAGAAAATTTTTGAGAGGGAGACAAATAGAAGTTTTGGTGAGAGAGAGAAGGTTAGAATGGGAAAAAAGATGGGGAGGCAAGTTTTAGAGAATGCAAGAGCAAGAGAGAGAATATTTAGAGTGTGTGTGACAAAAAGATAAGTTTTAGAAAGAGAGAGATAGAGAGTAGAGGGAGACACAAAGATAAAAATGTTTTAAAGATAGAGAGAGAGGAAAAAGTTCCAGAGAGGGGGAGAGGGAGGGAGAGAAAAGTTTGAGAGAAAGAAATGCGTGTATATATAGAGAGTGAGAGGAAGAGAGAGAGACAAATTCTAGAGAGGAGAGAGAGAGTGTGCTTATATAATCCAATCACAGAAATGTATAGTACACAGTTACAAACATGCCCACAAACAAACAAAAAGCCACTGCATGCATAGAAATATGATGACGTGCATATATATAAATATGCAGGAAGATGCATGTATATATGAAGATGCAAGAATAGAAACAAGACGTGCATTGTGGAGGGATAGGTGTAGAGAGAGAACTCACTTGCATTGTGGTTGTAGTACCCATGATTCCATTCCTCTCACGAAACCAAACTTACTTGTATCTTGATAATGCCTATGCACAAACTCAGGGCTTTCATGCAACATATGGTAGTACCGATCAACAAAGGCATTACCATCCTTTATGGCAATTAGGGAAGTCAAATACATTGACATTAACAACGAAACATGTCAACTTTCAATTGCATGTGAACATACAACATCAGCTAAACCAAAAAAAAAAATTAGTTGTAACTTTAAGAAAATAATTTATCATAAATGAGCATTTATAATATCTGCCTAACAAGTATTGAAAAGATGGAAGAATAATCGTAATGGGAAATGGTTGCAACTACATTGATGGAAGAAGCAAAGAAGAACAGATTTATTCTAATGCCTCATTTTTTTGTATTTAAGAGAGAGAGAGAAATAAGTTTTAGAGAGGGGGAAAGGGAGGGAGAGGGAAAAAGAGAAGGAAAGAGAGAGAGAAAGAGACAAAGAGGGAGAAAGACAAGTTTAAGAGAGAGTGAGAGAAGTTTTAGATAGAGAGAAAAGGAGAATAAGAAATTTTAGAGTGAGGAAAAAAGAGAAGGAAGAGAAAGAGATAGAGATTGAAATTTTAGAGACAGGGAGGAGAGATCGAGTGAGAGAATTTTTTTTTTTTTTTGGAGAGAGAGAAAAAGAAAAAAGTTATGGTGAGAGAAAGGTTTAAATTGAATAATTAGGAAATGAAAAAAAATGATTATGACTTTAACAAAATAATTTATCATAATATGCATCAAATTTAAACATCTTGTATAAACACGTATAATATTTAGCTTAAAAGATGGAAGAATGATCATAATTGAAAATGGTTGCAACTTCATTGATAAAAAAAAAAAAAATAGCTATTGTATAACGTAACAAGGAATGTGAATGCCCATAGATATCAAAGTAACATTAAATAATGATGCATTCCTAACTGAACATTACTAGGCTCACAAAAAGCACTTTAAAGCAAGCAAAAATCAAATTAAGCAATGTCTATAGAATTACAAAGAAGAGTATAATAACAGACCTCTACTAGATTTCTTACTCATACTACTCCACCGTAAAACCAAATGGGAATGAATTTAGCAATTGCCAAAATTTGAGAGAATTAATTATTAAAGAAACAAACATTGCCTCAAAAAAAGACATTGCATAATTCAGCAACCTTAATTTTCGAATTCAAAAATGCATGAATATAAAAAATCACAGATTATAAGAACCTGTCAAGGTGCTGATAGATTCAACGCAATGCTGTTATATAGGTCATAAAAAGTATCTCACATTAAAAAAGAATAATATATCAAAAAGTTAAAATAAAACCTATACTGTTATTAATGCCTCATTCATCAAAAGAAAGCTCGGCACAAGTGCCTTGACTATACTATTTGATTAATCAAATGTTCAAGAGAGTCAAATGTTACTATAGTATGCAAGCATATTAAAAAAGGATTAAACTTCTAGAACATAATAAAGTGAAGAAGAGACTACATGACATAGAACACTAGGTCAACAAGACTCTCAATAGTGACTAATCTCTGAATAATTCAATAATCAATAACACTATCCTTCAAGTTATAAAATATGGCCAATTCATAAACATCCAAAAGAAACAATCAAACAGGCAATAAACTAGAACAGGATATTCCTATCTAAACTTAAGATAAAATCTCAAATTGAAAAAATCAAAATTCCCAAATAGTATATTCCCATCTAAATGTGCTATTCATAGACATCCAAGACAAACAACTAAATAGGCAATAAACTAAAACAAGATATTCCTATCTAAACTTAGGATAAATTCACTAATTGCACAAATCAAAATTCCCAAATTAAAAACCCTACTTGTTCAAAATAAATAACTAAAACTGTCAATATTGTCATCACTACAACTCAAAAGCCTTAATGACTTCAATTTTGCTTACCTGCCATCATATTAAAATGATGAACTGCATTGTTAATCTTGCTCGGCCCCAAAAGAGAAGAAAATGACAAGAACTTGTTAATCTTGTTCAGCCACAAATGCTCCATTCTTTTGTAAGAAAGAAAAAAAAAATTTAAAGAGTGAGAAATAAGTTTTAGAGAGGGGGAGAGGGAGAGAGAGAGGTTCAAGAGAGATAGAGGGAGAGAGGGAGGGAGAATGAGAAGTTTTGAAAAGAGAGAGAAACTTACTTGTATCCTAACAAAACATATGCACAAGCTCAGGGATTTCATGCAACATATGCTAGTACTAATCAATAAAGGCAATACTAACCTATATGGTAGTTAGGGAAGTCAATTTTAATTGCGAGTGAATATACATATAATATAAGCTGAACCAAAAAAGGGTTTGTGAAAATAATTTATCATAAAAAATGTCATATTCAAACACCATATATGAACACTTATAATATTTGGCCTAATAAATAATAAATAAATGGAAGAAAGATCATAATTGGGAATAGTTGCAATTGCATTAATGGAAGATGGGAAGAAAACCATTGGAAAAGAAAATCAGATAAATTCTATATTGCTGTGGGAAATGTTAACAGCCTTCTATGTAAAGGATATCTAAATAACATTAAATAATGATGTGCCCTTAACTAAACAATATCAGATTAACAAAAAGAACTTCAAAGCAACCTAAAATCAAATTAAGCAATTTCTATCAAATTACAAAGACTAAAATAATAAAGCATCAAAGATAACAATCAACTATATTTCTTGCTCACTATACCACTTTGCTTTAAAACCAAATGGTAATGAATTTAGCAATTGTAAAAATCATGAATTAATTATTGAAGAAACAAGCAGAGCATTAATCAAAGACAACACAATCAACCAACCGACCTTAATTTCTCCTCAATTAAGATTCTAAAGCGCACCAATGTCAAAATCATAGATCACAATAATCATTTCAACTGTGAAAAGATACAACACAATATTGTTAAATAGAGTATAAAAAGTATCCCAAATTACAAAAGAATGATATATAAAAAAATGAAAAGAAAACCCATGCTGTAATCAATGATTCATTCATGAGAGAGCTAGAGAAGTTTGAAAGAGAGGGAGAAGTTTTAAAGATTGAGTATACAAAGAGAGTGTGAGATTTAGACAGAGAGGGAGAGAGTAGTTTTAGGGAGAGAGGAAGAGGGGGTAGAGAGAGGGGGTCAAAGAGAAGTTGGGTGGAGAGAGAAGGGGGGAGAGAGAGCAAAGCAAAGTTAGAGAGAGAGAGAGAGAGAGAGAGAACAAGAGAACTTTTAGTGTCAGATAGAGAGAGGGAGAAAAGTTTTACAAAGAAAGAGAAGGGGGAGGGAGTGAGTGTGATCTTAAAAGGTGAGAGAGAGAAGTTTTAGAGAAAGAAATTTTAGAGAGAGAGGGTAAAAGAGAAAGGGAAAGTGGGAGAGTGGAAGAGAAGTTTGAGAGAGAAATTTTAGGCTGAGACAAGGGGAAAGAGAAGAGGAGGGGAGATAGAGAAGTTTTAGAGAGAGAGATAGCAAGAGAAGTTTTAAAGAAAGAGTGACAAATTTTAGAGCAAGAGGGAAAAAGACAGGGGGAAGAGAGAGAGAGAGAGAAATTTTAGAGTGAGAAGGGCAAAGAGAATAGGAGTGAAACAAAAAGGGATAAAGAGATGTTTTAGTAGAAAGTAAGTGGGAGATAGGTTTTATCAAGAGCAAAGTTTGAGAGAAAGAAAGAAGTTCCATACAGAGAGAGATAGAAATTTTAGAGTAAGGGAGAGAGGGAGGGAGAGAGAGAAAGAGAGAGGGATAATAAGAAGTTTTAGAGAGAGAGAGAGAGAGAAAATGAGAATTTTTAGCAAAAAGAGACAGAAAGAGAAGGAAAAGTTTTTGAGAGAGAGAGAGAGAGAATGAGAAGTTTAAGAGAGATAGAGGAAAACAAAATGGGAGAGAAAGAAATTTTTGGGAGGGGGAGATAGAGTGGGAGAGAGAGTGACAAAAATTTTGGTGATAGAGAGACAAGATTTAGAGAGAGAAAGAGAGAGAGATGTTTTAGAAAGAGTAAGAGAGAGCAAGAAGTTTTAGGGGTAAGAAAGAAACAAGTTTTAGGGAGAGACAGAAAAAGAAGATTTAGAGAGAGAGAGATAACTTACTTGCATTGTGGTTGTAGAGAAAGAAGATTTAGATATAGAGAGCAAGAGAATATTTAGATAGATAGAGAGAGAGAGAGAGAGAGAGAGAAAGAAGTTTGAGAGAAAGAGTATAGAGATATTGACGTTCTAAAAAAAGAGAGAGGAAGAGAGAGAAGTTTTACCTTGAGAGAGAAGTTTGAAGAAAAAGACATAGTTTGAGAGAGAGAAAGAAAAGGAGAAGTTTAAGGGAGAGAGGGAGAATGGAAGATTTAGGGAGAAAGATAAAAGAGAAGTTTTACAAAGACATAGAGAATAGAGAGACAAGAAATTTTAGAGAGATAGGGGAAAATAGAATGGGAGAGAGAAATTTTTGGGAGGGGGAGATAGAGTGGGAGAGAGTGATAAAAATTTTGGTGATAGAGAGAGAAGCTTTAGAGAGACAAAAGAGAGAGATGTTTTAGAAAGAGAAAAAAGTTTTAGTGTGAGAAAAGTTTTAGGGAGAGGCAGAAAAAGAAGATTTAGAGGGAGAGAGAGATACTCACTTGCATTGTGGTTGTAGAGAGAAGATTTAGAGACAAAGAGCAAGAAAATATTTAAATTGATAAAGAGAGAGAAAGAAAAAAAAGAGTTTAGAGAGATTAATGTTTTAGAAAGTGAGAGAAAGAGAGAGAAGTTTACATTGAGAGAGAGAAGATGTATAGTTTGAGAGAGATAAAAAGAGAATGGGAAGTTAGAGAGAGAGAGGAAGAGAAAAAAAGTGAGAAGTTTGGGAGAGAGAGGGTGACAGAGAAGTTTAACAAAGACATACACAAAGAGAGAGAAATAGAGAGAAGAAGAAGAAGCCTTAGAGAGATAGAATATGAGAGAGAGAGAGAGAGAGAATTTTGGGAGAGAGAGAGAAAGAAGTGAGAGGGGAAGAGTGAGATAGAAAGAGAAGTTTTAGAGTGAGAGCGATATAGAGAGAAAGATAGAGAAGTTTTGGAGAGATAGGGGCAACAAGAAGGGGTAAGAGAGAGAGAGAGAAAAACTTTTTAGAAAGAAAGGAGGAAAAGGAAGGGCAGAGAAAGAGTGAGAGAGACTGAAGTTTTAGAATGGGAAAAAGAGAGAAAGAGAGAGAAGTTTGAGAGAAAAGAAGAAAGCAAGATAAAGAGAAGTTCTAGAGAGAGCAATTTTGGTGAGAGAGGCGAAAAGGAAAGTGGGGAGAGAGAGACTGAAGTTTTAGAGAAGGAAGGGAACAAAGAAAGTGGGGAAAGAAAGAGAGAGAAACTTTAGAAAGAGTAAGGAGGAAAGAGAAGGGGAGAGAGATAGAAGTTTTGGTAAGAGAAAGAGAGAGAAAGAAAGGTAGAGAAGTTTGAGAGAGAACAAGACAAAGAGAGAAGTTTTAGGGGGGGAGAGAGAGAGTTCTTATATAACCCAATCATAGAAATGTATATTACAACAAAGTTATGAATATGCCCACAGAGAAATAGGAAGCCACTATGACACAGAGGATATATGTGCATGCATACAAATAAGAAGACGTGTGTATAAATAAAGATGCAAGAATAGAAACAAGAAAAGATGCATGCGGATAGGTGTAGAGAGATAACTCACTTGCATTGTGGTTCTAGTGCCCATGATTCCATTCCTCTTAAGACAACCAAACTTACTTGTATCTTGATAATACCTATGCACAAACTCAAGGGTTTCATGCAACATATGGTAGTACTGACCAACAAAGGCATAACCATCCTTTATAGCAGTTAGGGAAGTCAAATACATTGACATTAACAATGAAACATGTCAACTTTCAATTGCAGGTGAACATACAAACAACATTAGCTGAACAAAAAAAATGGTTGTAACTTTAAGAAAAAAATTTATCATAAAAAGTATCGTAAACACCTTATATGAGCACTTATAATATCCACTTAACATGTAATGAAAAGATGGAAGAATGATTGAGAATGGTTGCAACTACATTGATGAAAGATACAAAGAAAGCCAGATTTTTTCTAAATGTTAATAGCCATCCATGTAAGGGATATCTAAGTAACATTAAATAATGATGCATCCCTAACTGAACAAATTAAGCATTGCCTGTCAGGTTACAAAGAATAAAATAATGGAACAGCAAAGATAACAATATACTAAATTTCTTACAACACTACTCCGTTGTAAAACTAAATGGTAATGGATTTTGCAATTGCAAAAATCTCAAAGAATTAACTATTGAAGAAACAAGCAAAGTCTTAAAAAAAGACAACACATAATCGATCAACCTTAATTTCTCTCTTATTAAAATTCTAAAGCATATCAATGTCCAAAATTATAGATTATTAGAACCTATCTAACTGTGGAAATATACAACAAAATATTATTAAATAGAGCATAAAAAGTATCCCACATTATAAAGGAAAGATATTTAGATAAATTAAAAGGAAACTCATACTGTTATTAATGCCTCATTCTTTTGTGTGTGTGAGAGAGAGTGGTTTTAAAGAGAAAGAGAGAAATAAGTTTTAGAGAGGGGAAGAGGGAGAGAGAGTGGTGAAATGAGAAGTTTTAGAGAGAGAAGTATGGGAAAGAGGGGGAAAAAGACAAGGGCAGAGTGAGACAAAGAAAGAAAGACAAGTTTAAGAGAGAGAGGAGTTTTAAAAAGAGTGGGGGAGAATGAGAAATAAATTTTAGAGGGAGAGAGAAGAAAAGAGAAGAGGGAGAGAGAAAGAGAGAGAGACAAGTTTTAGAGAGGAGAGAGAGTGTGTGCTTATATAACCTAATCATAGAAATGTAGCGTACACAAAGTTATGAATATACCACAAAGAAACAGAAAGCCATTGCATGCATAGAAATAGGAAGACATGTGCATACATATGAATATGCAAGAATAGAAATAGGAAGACATGCTAGGACAAAGAGAATGCATGTGCACACATAGAGTGGAGGGATGGGGGCAAAGTGAAATAGCTCACTTCCACTATGGTTGTAGTACCCATGATTCCATTCCTCTCAAGATGAACAAACTTATTGTATTCTAATAAAACATGCGCACAAACTCAGGGTTTTCATGTAATATATGGTAGTACTGACCAACAAAGGCATTAACAACCAATATGGTAGTCAAGGAATCCAATTTCAATTGTGTGTGAATATACATACAACATTAGCTGAACAAAAAAAATGATTGTGAAAATAATTTATCATAAAATGTGCCATATTGAAACACCTTATATGAACACTTGTAATATTTTACCCAACAAATAATGTATAAATAGAAGAACAATCATAATTGGGAATGGTTGCAATTGCATTAATGGAAGATGGGAAGAAAACCAATAAAAAAAGAAAATCAGATTTATTTACATTTAAGACAATTTCACAACTATAACAAAATAGCAAACTATGAAGGGTCAATGTTGATATTGATAAAGATGCTTATATAGGGTCTTAACTAGATGATAGTATGGGTACAAAAAAAAAAATAGAAGGGGCATATCAAGCAATCCTCTTGCTCATATCAAGTGAATAAGCCACCAAGGTTTCAAATGAATAATAGAGATATGAAAAAAAAAAAGGATTATGACTTTAACAAAATAATTTATCATAAAATGCGTCAAATTCAAACACCTTAAATGAACACTTATAATATTTGGCCTAACAAATAATGAATAGATGGAAGAATGATCATAATTGGGAATGGTTGCAACTTCATTGATGGAAGATGGGAAGAAAACCAATAAGAAAAGAAAATCGAGTCATTGCATAATGCAATAGGGAATGTCAATACCCATCCATGTAAAGGATATTTAAGAAATATTAAATAATAATGCATCTCTAACTACACACCATCAAATTCACAAAAAGCACTTCAAAGCAAGCTAAAATCAAATTCAGCAGTGTCTATAGAATTACAAAGAAGAGTAAAATAATCGACCTATACTAGATTTCTTATCATTATACTGTTCCACTGTAAAACCAAATGGGAATGGATTTAGCAATTGCTAAAATCTTAGAGAAGTAATTGTTGAAGAAACAGACAGTGCCTTAAAGAAAGACATTGCATAATTGAGCAACTTAAATTTTGGATTCTAAAATGCATGAATGTCAAAAATCACAAATTACAAGAACCTGTCACACTGCAAATAGATTCAACACAATACTGTTATATAGAACATAAAAAATAACCCACATTAAAAAGGAATAATATATCAAAAAATTAAAATAAAGCCTATACTATTGTTAATGCCTTATTCATCAAAAGAATGCTCCTAGAGGGGCACAACACCTTGACTATACTATTTGATTAATCAAATGTTCAAATTAAGCAATGTCTACAGAATTTCAAAAGAGAGTAAAATAATAGAGCTCTACTAGATTTCTTTCTCATTATACTGCTCCACTATAAAACCAAATGGGAATAGATTTAGCAATCACCAAAATCTGAGAGAATTAACTATTGAAGAAATAGGCAAAACCTTAGAGAAAGACAATGCAAAATAGAGCAACCTTAATTTCTCCTTTATTAGGATTTTAAATGCATCAATGCCAAAAATCAGATTAAAGTATATATGTATATATATATATATATATAGAGAGAGAGAGAGAGAGAGAGAGAAAGAAGTTTAAGAGAGAGTGAAAGAGACAAGTTTTAGAGAGAGAGTGCTTCTATATCCCAATCATAGAAATATATAGTACACAGTTATGAATATGCCCAAAAAGAAACAAGAAGCCATTGCATCCATAGACATAGGAAGATGTGTGAATATATGAATATGCAAGAATAAAAATAGGAAGACATGCTGGACACAGAGAATGCATGTGCATGCACAGAGTGAAGGGATGGGGGTAGAGAGAGATTACTCACTTGCATTATAATTGTAGTACCCATGATTCCATTCCTCTCAAAATGACCAAACTTACTTGTATCCTAATAAAATATATACACAAGCTTCATGTAACATATGGTAGTACTAATCAACAAAGGGAGTGCCAACCTATATGGCAGTTAGGGAAGTCAATTTCATTTCAAGTGTATATACATATAACATCAACTGAACAAAACAAAAAAAAAAAAGAACATTTGTGAAAGTAATTTATCATAAAATGTGTCATATTCAAACACCTTATACGAACATTTATAATATTTGGCCTAACAAATAATGAATAAATGAAAGAATGATTATAATTGTAAATGGTTATAGCTGCATTAATGGAAAATGGAAAGAAAACCAATAGGAAAAGAAAATTAGATAAATTCTATATTCTAGCAAGGAATGTCAATAGCCATCCATGTAAGGGATATCTAAATAACATTAAATAATGATGCGCTCCTAACTGAACAATATCAAATTTACAAAAAAGCACTTCAAAGCAAATTAAAATCAAATTAAGTAGTTTCTATCAAATTACAAAGTAAAATAATAGAGCTTCAAAGATGACAATCAACTATATTTCTTACTCACTATACTACTCTGCTCTAAAACCAAATGGTAATGAACTTAGCAATTTAAAAAATCTTAGAATAAACTATTGAAGAAACAAGTAGTGTCTCAATCAAAGATAACATAACAAACTAACCAACCTTAATTTCTTGTCAATTAGGATTCTAAAGCACATCAATGTAGAAAACCATAGATTACAAGAACCAGTTCAGCTATGGAAAGATACAACATAATATTGTTAAATAGAATATAAAAGGTTTCCACATTAGAAAAGAATGATGTATCAAAAAATTAAAAGAAAACCTATGCTACAATCAATGCCTCATTCATGAGAGAGAGAGCAAAAGGGAAGTTTCAAAGAGAGGAGACATTTTAGAGACCAAGGATACAGAGAGAAGAATGTGTGAGAAGTGTTAGAGAAAATATATATATTTATATATATATATATATATATAGAGAGAGAGAGAGAGAGAGAGAGAGAAGTTTTAAATAGAGAGGGAGAGAGAAGTTTTAGAAAGAGAGGGAGAGAGAAGTAATTTATCATAACCGATCAACCTTAACTTCTCTCTTATTAAAATTCTAAAACACATCAATGTCAAAAATCATAAATTACCATAACCTGTCCAATTGTAGAAATATACAACAAGATATTATTAAATAGAGTACAAAAAGTATACCATGTAATAAAGTAAAGATGTATCAAAAAAATTAAAAGAAAACCTATACTATTGTTAATGTCTCATTCTTTTGTGTGTGTGAAAGAGAGTAATTTTAAAGAGAGAAATAAGTTTTAGAAAGAGGGAGAGGGAGAGAGAGGGAGAATGAAAAGTTTTAGAGAGAGAAGCACAACGAGAAGAGAGAGAAGTTTGGGAAAGAGAGCAAAAAAGAGAAGGGGAGAGAGAGACAAAGAGAAAGAAAGACAAGTTTAAGAGAGAGAGGAGTTTTAGAGAAACAGGGAGAATGAGAAAAAAAATTTAGAAGAGGAGAGAAGAAAGGAGAAGAGAGAGAAAGAGAGATAGAGATAGAAGTTTTAGAGAGAAGAGGAGGAAAAGATAGAGTGAGAAAATTTTTGAGAGGGAGACAAATAGAAGTTTTGGTGAGAGAGAGAAGGTTAGAATGGGAAAAAAGATGGGGAGACAAGTTTTAGAGAATGCAAGAGCAAGGGAGAGAGAATATTTAGAGTGTGTGTGACAAAAAGATAAGTTTTAAAAAGAGAGAGACAGAGAGTAGAGGGAGAGACAAAGATAAAAATGTTTTAAAGATAGAGAGAGAGGAAAAAGTTCCAGAGAGGGGGAGAGGGAGGGAGAGCAAAGTTTGAGAGAAAGAAATGCATGTATATATAGAGAGTGAGAGGAAGAGAGAGAGAGAAATTCTAGATAGGAGAGAGAGAGTGTTCTTATATAATCCAATCACAGAAATGTATAGTACACAGTTACAAACATGCCCACAAACAAACAAAAAGCCACTACATGCATAGAAATAGGATGACGTGCATATATATAAATATGCAGGAAGATGCATGTATATATGAAGATGCAAGAATAGAAACAAGACGTGCATTGTGGAGGGATAGGTGTAGAGAGAGAACTCACTTGCATTGTGGTTGTAGTACCCATGATTCCATTCCTCTCACGAAACCAACTTACTTGTATCTTGATAATGCCTATGCACAAACTCAGGGCTTTCATGCAACATATGGTAGTACCGATCAACAAAGGCATTACCATCCTTTATGGCAATTAGGGAAGTCAAATACATTGACATTAACAACGAAACATGTCAACTTTCAATTGCATGTGAACATACATCAGCTAAACCCAAAAAAAAATTAGTTGTAACTTTAAGAAAATAATTTATCATAAATGAGCACTTATAATATCTGCCTAACAAGTATTGAAAAGATGGAAGAATAATCGTAATGGGAAATGGTTGCAACTACATTGATGGAAGATGCAAAGAAGAGCAGATTTATTCTAATGCCTCATTCTTTTGTATTTGAGAGAGAGAGAGAAATAAGTTTTAGAGAGGGGGAAAGGGAGGGAAAGGGAAAAAGAGAAGGAAAGAGAGAGAGAAAGAGACAAAGAGGGAGAAAGACAAGTTTAAGAGAGAGTGAGAGAAGTTTTAGATAGAGAGAAAAGGAGAATAAGAAATTTTAGAGTGAGGAAAAAAGAGAAGGAAGAGAAAGAGATAAAGATTGAACTTTTAGAGACAGGGAGGAGAGATAGAGTGAGAGAACTTTTTTTTTTTTGGAGAGAGAGAGAAAGAAAAAAGTTATGGTGAGAGAAAGAAGTTTTAGAATGGGAAAAAGAGGGAGAGAAGTATTAGAGAATGCAAGAGAACAAGAGAGAATATTTAGAAAGAGTGTGTGAGAGAAAGACAAGTTTTAGAGAGGGAGACAAATAGGCAGAGAAGGAGAGACAAAGATAAAGCAGTTTTAAAAACAGGGAGAGAGAATTTCTAGGGAGAGGATGAGAGGGAGGGAAGAGAGAGAAGTTTGAGAGAAAGATATATATATATATATATATATGTATGTACATGTATATATATATATATATGTAGAGAGAGAGAGAGGGGGGAGAGACGTTTTAGAGAGGAGAGAGAGTGTGCTTTAAAACCCAATCATAAAAATGTATATTACAGAGTTATATGAATATGCCTACAAAGAAACAAGAAAATACTGCATGCATAGAAACACAGACGTGTGTACATATGAATATGCAAGAATAGAAACAAGAAGATATGCTTGGACATAGAGAATGCATGTGCACGCATAGAGGGGAGAGATTGGGGTAAAGAGAGATAACTCACTTGTATTATGAAAGGTCAATGTTGATATTGATAAAGATGCTTATAGGGCCTTAACTAGATGATAGTATGGTACCAAAGAAAAAAAAAATGAGCATCTCAAGTGACCGTCTTACTCATATCAAGTAAATAAGCCATAAGGTTTAAATTGAATAATTAGGAAATGAAAAAAAAATGATTATGACTTTAACAAAATAATTTATCATAATATGCATCAAATTTAAACATTTTGTATAAACACGTATAATATTTAACTTAAAAGATGGAAGAATGATCATAATTGAAAATGGTTGCAACTTCATTGATCGAAGATGGGAAAAAAACCAATAAAAAAAAAATAGCTATTGTATAACGTAACAAGGAATGTGAATGCCCATAGATATCAAAGTAACATTAAATAATGATGCATTCCTAACTGAACATTACTAGGCTCACAAAAAGCACTTTAAAGCAAGCAAAAATCAAATTAAGCAATGTCTATAGAATTACAAAGAAGAGTATAATAACAGACCTCTACTAAATTTCTTACTCATACTGCTCCACCGTAAAACCAAATGGGAATGAATTTAGCAATTGTCAAAATTTGAGAGAATTAATTATTAAAGAAACAAACATTGCCTCAAAAAAAGACATTGCATAATTCAGCAACCTTAATTTTCGAATTCAAAAATGCATGAATATAAAAAATCACAGATTATAAGAACTTGTCAAGGTGCGGATAGATTCAACGCAATGCTGTTATATAGGTCATAAAAAGTATCTCACATTAAAAAAGAATAATATATCAAAAAGTTAAAATAAAACCTATACTGTTATTAATGCCTCATTCATCAAAAGAATGCTCCTAGAACGGCACAAGTGCCTTGACTACACTATTTGATTAATCAAATGTTCAAGAGAGTAAAATGTTACTATAGTATGCAAGCATATTAAAAAAGGATTAAACTTCTAGAACATAATAAAGTGAAGAAGAGACTACATGACATAGAACACTAGGTCAACAAGACTCTCAATAGTGACTAATCTCTGAATAATTCAATAATCAATAACACTATCCTTCAAGTTATAAAATATGGCCAATTCATAAACATCCAAAAGAAACAACCAAACAGGCAATAAACTAGAACAGGATATTCCTATCTAAACTTAAGATAAAATCTCAAATTGAAAAAATCAAAATTCCCAAATAGTATATTCCTATCTAAATGTGCTATTCATAGACATCCAAGACAAACAACTAAATAGGCAATAAACTAAAACAAGATATTCCTATCTAAACTTAGGATAAATTCACTAATTGCACAAATCAAAATTCCCAAATTAAAAACCCTACTTGTTCAAAATAAATAACTAAAACTGTCAATATTGTCATCACTACAACTCAAAAGCCTTAATGACTTCAATTTTGCTTACCTGCCACCATATTAAAATGATGAACTGCATTGTTAATCTTGCTCGGCCCCAAAAGAGAATAAAATGACAAGAACTTGTTAATCTTGTTCAGCCACAAAGGATTAAATTTCTATTAGAAAAACATATATTTAATTACTAAAAAAGAAGATACTGTTGTGAGCAAAGATAGAATAAGACTTCCAAGTTTAAGTCAGCAATCTCTGTAAGTAATAACACATCCAAGCATGCTCCACAAAGTAAAGTAGATCTTCAAACCAATATACATTTGAAAAGGAGTGGACCCACTATAAAAGTTAGGAGACTAAAAGGCATACCAATATGTAAGAATCTTTTACAAAGTTACACGCCCTCCCCCATCCCAAATCTATGTTGAGAAGCATCCCTAATTATAAGACTCTATTCCAACATGGTGCCCCATCTCCCAGATCTCAGAGCTTCTAAAGTGTCCTCTAAAACATGTGAAAATATATATAACGTTACCAATGGAGAGAGAAATGCAAGACATGCAATGCAAGTCACATGTATCTTAACTTCAAAAGTTATGAGTACAAAGTATTCCAACATAATCAAGTGAAGTAAGAGACTACATGACAAGAAACACTAGGTCAACAAGATATTCAGAAACAAGCTAAATTGAACAAAAGACATGGAACCACTGTTTTAAGGAAATGCTTGACTTGTGAAAGTTTTAATTTTCTTGAAAATTCAAGGAATGACAGTATGCTTGTATGCATTGAGACATGATCAATCTAGATGGCAATGATGCAATATTACCCTATGATGATGCATGTTGACACCCTAGCAAATGAAATTTTTGTAGATTGTGAAGAAATACTACTCCATGACTTTTGGGAGCTCTTGAGTTAACTCTGGCACTTTTGGGTCTTCCGGCTTACTTTTTCAAGAAGGATTGCCCCAGTGTCGCTGAATTTTTCATATATCCATTGACCAAGTTTTCTATGTCATTATTTGCTCTATTGCCCCTATTTGCATATTTGAGCTAAAACCCCTTTTGACATAGTCCTTGAAAAGAAATTAAGGGTGTGATGCCTTCAATATTCACTCAAGACATTTTTCATTCATCATGTCTTGAAGTCATAGTTTAAAACTTTTCTTCGCTCATCATTGGAGTTTCGCTAATTTTCAATTCATGTTTTGTCTATTTAGGCAATACCTTTTACTGGCACCTAACAATTTTTGCTTTGCATGAGAATGCATTTTTAAAAAAATGAGGATGACTTATTACAAAGGATATGCAACTTGGTACTTTGCCCTTTTAAAGGAGAGATCAATGGATTGATCAATAACCCATTGCCCCAGTTTAAGCGAGTCAAAGTGTTGGAAACTTTGGGAGTAATACCTTTGGGGATCAAGCTTGATTCTTTTTGGTGGGTTATAGCCCCATAGGAGAAGTTTCTTTATATCTTTCTGAGTCTCTCTTTTCTTTAAAGGTGGGTCATTTGGGTATGGGTTTTTCTATTTGATTGCCCCCAATTTAGATTTTGACTACCTATGAGCAAAAAATGTTGAAAAAAGTTTTTCTTAACTCATTCTCTTTTATTATCCAAGTCATGCCTCAAGGGAATGCTCATAATAATTATTCAATTCTCCGGAATCGAAAGTGTGCTGTTAAGCACTCACTCTAATTCCTCGAGTATTTGCACTTTAGTTAAGTGTTTACTCTAATCACTCTTAAGTGTTTGCACTCTCTAACGTGTTTGCACATACAGATACCCCATAGGCTTGTTTTCGTGTCCCTCTCCACTTCAATTAGTTCACCATATTAGCCAAGATCACTAGGACTTTCTTAGCTTGTAATGTAAGGCCTAAGTAATGGGTATGAATAAGAGCCAAGGATTTATCAAATAAGGAGAGCATGAAGTATTGAGCATATGATGTCTAATTTTTCACTTTTTTTTTTTTTTTGGATAAGCTTGTGGCTCAAGATGAAGTCCATTTCTCTTTACTAGTCTCTTTTTTTTCAGCTAGCCCCCTGTTTTTTGGTCTAGCACTTTTCTTTTTCATTTTCTTTCTCAATATTTTCTTCTTTTTTTTTTTCCTTTTTTTTTCTTTTTCACATAGTTTGGAAGGATGATTTCAATCCTTTCACTTGAGCCTTAGATTGTTACTCATAGCATTTTACCTTTTTGATAGTAAGGATACTCCTTTTAGCTCTCCTTCAAGGTAGAGTAATAGATTTTCAAATTGAAAGGTTAAAGCTGGCATGGGTCAAACGAAGGAAGTTGGATGGTGGTCTTGTCATCCTTTTATAGGCTCAAATAGGTGACTATGGGAGTTTTAATGTTAAGGTTTGGCTTGAAAGGCTCAAACTGTCCAAAGATGGCCTAGGTCATTTCTTGAATAATGCGGCATCCAACAAATAGCCTCAAGGGGCATTTAGACAAGTTCTAGGGTATCCGTTTTCTCACGACAAGCACACTCTCACTATAGGCTCTTTTTTTCATTTTTCTTTAATTAGAAGACACTCAATCATCCAAGAGAATTAAGTATTCAAGCAAATCAATTTTATCATTGGCAATTGGATTTATTAAGAATGAGATTAAGAAAAATTTTCTTCATTTATTAGCTCATGAGTGTCAATATTTGGGATAAACCATATTGCCCCAGTGTTTATTTAGTCTAATAGGCAAAAGAAATTGGATGAAAAGTAATGCATTCATCATGCTAAGCATTTTATTGAATTGAAAGGTGTGCCCATACAAACTTCTTGCTAAGGCCTTGGGTAGAGCTATTAGTAGGTGCCATAAAATAAAAACTTAAAAAGATGCAAAATAAATATGAAGGTAGGAAAAAGTGCAACTTAGTAGGTGGTGCAAGAATAGATCCACTATCTCAAGCTAACTGGTTCTCTTCCAATGACAAAATCTTGATTTTGCCCATACCGCCCTAGTGTTGAGTTTTTGGATTGTCATGATTAGGTAGGGGATTATTATGAACATCTGGTCTTGGTTGCTCAGGCTCAAAAGTTAACCACTTGGGAGTAAATAATAAAATATTGGTATGCAAATAAGAACGTATACATATGAATGCGATGCTATGCATGAAGCTAAAAGTGTGCAACTTATGCAAAAGAGGCCAAGTGTAAATGAAGACTGCATGCTTTTTTTTTTTAAGACCTATTTCTACCCCTGTTGGTAAAGGTCTACATCTCATAGGCAAATCCCTAAATTATCCCCTATTCTAATTTATCTTGTCAAAGAAAGAGTTTTAGAAATCTTAAAAAGCTATTCCTTTTTTTTACCCCCATCTATCCTAAAAGTAAATAAACCTTAGGTTTAGGGACTTCATACATATAGAAATAAGATGTATGTGACAAAGAAATTGTATTTAAAACATAATTATAAACATGTGAAAAGATAAAAGAAATGTTCCTCATTGTGCCTAATTTCAGGTAAGTCCTAGGTCCTTGTTCACTCTCATGGGCTTGGGCCAGCACTTCCTCTCACAAGGGACAGCTCTAAGGCTATTATTAGTGCGAAGGTAGGTTCTATGTTTCCTACAGCAAGTCCCCAAATTGCCCTTGGAAGGATAAATTTGAATGGGGTGTTTCGGGCACCTGTGCGGAGACCGAAGGTCTCTCGAAGGCTAACCTTACTACACTCCTCTAACCTACAAGGTATCCTAAGTGGCCCGGATATAAAGCACAGGAGTTTTAACCTTCCCTTTATTTTAGTACGTGGTGAGAAAGACACTATGTGGGGAATCATATCTCAAATATAAGAAAAAGCAAATATATACATTTATAAACAAGTACGAAATTTAAACACCCAAAAACACTAGAAGCTAGTAAGCGTACCTTTTATTTCGTTAGCTCCACAAAAATAAACCAACAAATCAATCAACAAAATTAATAAGATCATTTTTAATTGGCCTAACCCTCTAATTTCCCTAGTAGAGTCGCCAAGCTGTTGACTCTAAAATTTTGGTTTTGGAGTCGCCGCCGATCTAAGTTATCTACGGTGAGATCAGACACCTAATTAAAAAATATGGTCTATGTTTTAGAGATTGGGTTTGGGGGTTAATTACGTTTTAGAGAAGGTGTTAGCACCCTAAACGCCCTTTCGGTACCAAAAATGATTTAATTAATTTATCTTAATTAATTATGTTGGTTTTTAAAATTTTCTTTTGAAAATAATCCCTACCTATTCCAGATTAGGATAAAATTGATTTTGAAAAAAATCCCCTTCCTATTCCAGTCCAAGGTTACATACAGCATGCTCAAAGGACAGGCCAGCAATTAGTTTATACTAAAACTGAATTTGATGAGAATGAAAGCATCAAACACTAAACTCCTAATCAGTTGTTCAAAGCAGCAATGATTTTATAACATGATGGCCTAAGTCTATAAAACCATCATTAATAGTGTAAAGACAAAATAATTGGTTTTAATTTATAAGTGATAAAGTTGCAGTGTATTATGTGTTTGAACTTTCACCAACATTAACATTTGAAAGAACCCCCATAATGGATGACTCAACAGTAGAGAAATAACTTGAACAAATGTAGATGACAAACAAGAACTATTAATAAAAGTGAATGCCATATAACACAGTAAGAGTAGTCATGTGAAACCACTAAATGACACACAAGGTTACATACAGCATAGAGGGTACCACCCAAAAATTAAAACGCACCCCCTCCAAAATAAATAAATAAATAAATAAAAGACAACATAAAACTAGAAGGGTGGAGAAAAGATACAGAAGGACTCCGCCATGCACACATACGGTAATTTTAGGACTAAATTAAGAATTTAGAATGATTAGTAAAAAATTTTATCACCTGGTTCAGGTCAATTGTCTGGATTGCATTTCCACAAGTAAAAATAATTGCATGGTTTTCGTTCTCAGGCTTCCCTTCACCAAGCTTGGGATTTCCCGATAATTTGATTGAGTATATTTCCTATAAAATCAGAGGGCTTTAAATGAGGGACAGAACAATCACGAAAGCAATTTAATATACAACTATCTTGCATCAGCGAGCATTTGAATGCTGTCCGATACTAGCAAACATATCCTTTAAGAATAATTGTGGCCAACAGCCACCAATTCCTTCATCAATTAGATATTAGATCAATGTATTCCAGTCCTGAGACCAATACTATTACCCCAGCATTAATCTGCCAGCCTTATACCACCTTTACTACACATGTCAACCAAAACAAGAAAGAAACGTATCAAAAACCAATAGCATGAACTAATTAGAATGAAATAGACAGACCTTTGATCTCGGTTGTGGCTTTTGGAAAAATGAAGAACCTTTGCGCCATGGCCAACTAAGCTCCAAGCAATGAAGTGACCTGAAGAGAAACCAGTCAGACATCAAATTAATGAAGATTAAAGAGCTACCAGACTCAGATATAGTCATTGAAGAATCCTTACCAAAAATACTCATTGAAATCATCATAATTTCTCCAGGAAGAATGAGGCGCCTTTCCATTATTATTATTTGCTGCTTCCTAAGAGTCCATATAGATAAGCAGTCAATGTTTAATCCAAAGGAAAGGAAATCTGGTATGTTCAATTAAATTTACATGGACTTCAATTTGACAAGATGAAAAACCAAACTATAACCAAAAATTCCAGATTTGAAATTGAAAAATAAAAACACACAATATGCCCAATTCTATTCAAGGACAATCAGATACATGCTTAGGAATACTCTTAAAGTCAATAGTTGGTCTTCACTCTCAGTACATATTTCTCATTAATGCATAGAAAGATAGAACCAGCATAACTTGTTAGGCTTTCAGAAAAGCTTCAACACAAACCAAGGAGGGTGAGATATCACTGTCAAGTTCTTGAGCAGTCCTTGACTAGTTAGGGTCCCTCATGGGGGACTCCAGGGCCAAGGTTGAAATGGTTAATGCACAACAGAGTTTTATGATTCAAATATGGTTGAAGAAGCATACAGGGCATCCCTAACATGGCCTTAGGAATTCAAAACCTAAGGGGGTAGGTTTTCTCATGATAATTTTGAAGAATGTAGGGGTCAGCAGGAATTTATTTGGGCAATGCCACAATGGATTAGATTAAAGGCAGTTTGTTAATGGTAACCCTGATGGTCTAAACTAGAGACAAAATACTTACAAACAGCACTAGATATTGAATAAATGTTGAGAAAAGAGATCAACCAATAAATGACTGTTCTGATAAACAATCTGAGCATATGATGAACACAGGCTTGCAAAATTTAGAAGCACATGCCAAATGCAGTTTGTTACATGTTGATAGTGACAATAGTTCTACCAATTTCAGATATGGTTTCAAAGAGTCAAAATGGACATAGTTGTGAGATACGGAGGAACTCAATACTCTTGGAACTTCTTTCAGGGTTTATAGCATAAATGGCTGTGCTTTTCTCTAGTAAATAAAGAAATTTTCCACATTAGTAAACAATAACAAAAGCCTGCTTCCAAAGTCAGCAATCCCACGACAAAGGGTAAAATAGAAAGTTGAAATCATCCAATATTTCCCATATTCCCAACTTACATCACTTTTCACTTTTTACTTTTTTGTAATATTTGCAAAATATTAAATTTATTTATAAAACATACAGAAACTTACAGCAGCAACAACATCATAGAGAGGAGAAATTACTTGATCAAGAAATGAGAAACCGTTGTCAGTAATGCAGATATGAGCCAGCTGTGCAATCTGCTGCCTCAAGATCTCATTCATTTCCCTCAACATCTGCATGTCAATTTCTTAAGTCACTAGCAACCAAATATGGTAAGAAAGAAAGACAAGAGAAGAAAAGGAGTATTAAATGCTTTTGTTTTCAGTAACAAATTAATGAAATTTCAGAGTCAATTAAAAAAAATTGACTCAGGCTCTATGCTCAATTAACTTACATGATGAAATATGTAGCACAAGCATTCTGGAAGAAACCTTATATTGGAAGCCTCACCCCATATTAGGAAATATAAACAGATATATAGCAACCTCTTCTCTTTGTTAAGAGCGTCCAAACTGCCAAAAAATAAAAAGTAAAAAAAGACATTATAGTTCCTTAAATGTCCCATCAACAAAAATCACAACATTCATTCAGTACTCAGAAACAACACTGATAATATTTATACCTGCTCCAAACAGGCTGAATGCATAAATAGTTACACAACTTTATATAATTCTCAAGGGACTTCAGGAATACTTTCTGCACAGCAGCCTCATCCAATTTCTGAAAATAGAATACAAATAAGTTAAAGAGGGTAAAAAGGGGAACAAAGAATAGAACATTGTCAAAAGCTGGCTAACAAAATCAATAGCAATTATAGAAACAGCTACTTCTCAAGCCAGAAGCATGATTCTTCGGGTTTGTATTATTGAGACTCATTTAAAAGCATCACAAACCACCATTAAGAAAGCTCAAGTTTAAAGATCAAATTGATTTAGTCTTCTGGTTTAGATTTCTTTTTGGGTTGGATTCTTATATTCCACGGACCAAACACTATCAGAATTGTTCCAAGCTATTAAGATTACAAAGCTGTCATTTTCACTAATTTATATTTTTGTCTAGAGACGTTTCTCAGATTAATTTCAGAGTCATGCTCAGGCAATGCCACGAACAGAAAAAAAATTGTAGAGTACTGTGCTTTGTTCATTGGTGCATATGTTTGATACAAAACAATCATTTCTTTGATGATTCTTCTATATCCTAAAATTTGTTATGGCACAGGATCACTTTCTTGACCACATTGGCAAAAGGTAAGGAACCAGAATTCAGAGTCATTTGAAATCAGTATTAATTAAAATGAATTCTACACCATTGAAAAAAATTTGTAGGATGAATCTCTCACAACATCCACTATTGGATTAAAGCTCTCTTCATAAGCTCTCTTCATATCAATCATCCTCGTGAAAATTCACATGATCAAAAACGAAACTTACACTCCATTGGAATATCCTTAAACTAGCATACAATATCCTTTTCAAACATAAGAAAATATCTACATCATCATTAATTACTTATCGAATCCTTTTGCAAAAATTTGACATGCATAATAAACAAAAGGGTTACTTGTAATTCAAATGTTGGATTAATTTGTAACAAGCTAGGAGCCTATGATATGTATGCTCCAACTTGAGGAGCAATGTTATAGAGTCTGAGTTATATGTGTATACAGTCACAGTTTTAGTTGAGTTGTCCGTGTGTGTTTATGTTGCAGAATGCTGTCTCTATCTCAGCTGATAACAGCTGTTGTTAGATAAAGTGTGAGGCTTTTAAGGTTTGAGTAGTTAGTATCCTAGGTTATCTAGAATTAGGTTGTTTGATTTCAAGTCAGTTTCTCAAGTATCCTGTAATCAGATCTATAAATAAGAGCACAGAGGCTTGAGTCTGCATCAAGCTCTCCGTTTCTCCCTTTCAGCCCCAAATTCCCATGAACTTGTACAATAACATAGTCATAAACAAAGAAAATTACATATATACGACTTATGTACACTAAAAATGTGAATATGGAGGCACAATGTATGTTACTGGGCGTAAACATGCAAGTAAATGTGTTTCTTATTTACTCTTTTCACCTAGCAGGAGAAGATGAAGACACTGTATACTACTTTGACATATTATATCAGCCAGGAGGTGTTTTCAATTCATAAACATAGTAGTTTTCCTTTTGGGATAAAACATACTAAAATGAAGAAAAAAATTTAGAAAACAAAAGGCCAGGGAATAAATATCCCCCAACTCAAGGAGAACACAGGAGATAACCACAGAAAGAAAATATTAATACAACAATCCCCAAACCCCTTCCCCTCTCCAATAAAAAAAAAAAAAAAAAGAATTCATGAGGATACCTTGGAAAACTTTGAGGTGTCAAACCCAAACAGTGAACGGAACTTTTAAAGCAATGACGTAAAAGACATTTAATCTAGAAAGATTTTGAACTTACAGGCTCAGTTTCGTCTGGAATTCTCAGTCGAGATTGCTCATTTGCTAGCAGGTGAACTATGTTTTAACACTGATTGGATACATTATCTTTCTGGCGGTAACAAATGCTGATAATTAGATGCAAGAATGGAAAGCTTTGCACTAACAATAATGCATTAGATAGCTTTCAATCACAACAAACGATCAGGTAAATTAGTATAAAACTTTCTGTAACTTATATAGAACAATTCAACAAATAACCTTAGATAATACAGCAGACAGAGAATCTGTTAGAACCTGGCACTCAGCACACACCAGAACACACTCACACAGAACACCAGCAAAACTGTAATGGAGAAGATAACACATGCGCAGAACCCATAGAACAGTAATGAGAAGATAACTTCCTATTTCATGATGGAAAGGTTAACAGTTACAATGGAGGAGCTCCCATAGAAAGAGAATGCTCTCCCCACCCCTCTGGCCATTCGAGGTGCCAGTGCCTCCCTACACTCACTCAATTTCTGCCTGCCCTCATTCCTCCCACTCTCACTACTTTATTCTGCTAATTCCTTACTGTCATACCCTCCCACCTTCCTTGTCCTATTCCACTCCAACCTTGCCACTTGTCTACCACTCCCTCATTCCCCAATCATTCCCCTCTTTCCTTTCCTCCTATACACCTCAAGTATTGGTGTTCTAACAGAATCACACTATTGTGAAAAGTCCAATTAAGATTTATGAGCCTTCACAGTGACACAGTCTACGAAATTGATCACATTTTCTTAATCTAAAAACCCATGCAATTAACATTTTATGAAATTATCAATAACGTAAAGGGTTAAAGGTTGGGGAACACAATCAGACAATGGATACAAAATATATTCAGCTGAAAGCCAAAGAAAACAATGATAAATTGGAATTCCATAGCCAATCAATTATTATAAATTTCACCATCTATTAGCCATCTTAGGCAAGACCTAAATTAAACAACTTGGTTGTAGAACAGAAAGAATGGAAAAAATTGAAGCTTTACAGCTCCACATCAATCAAAAGTTGATTACCACAAAAATATATTCGTACATACCTGAAATCCAAAAGTGTACTGCCAAAAATCAAGCATGTCAACATTCCCTGTAGCAGGAATGGGAAAACCCCTAGGCAACTCTGGTAGGCCGATGAAGTACCTTAAAGCTGATACTGCTGCTTGCACCTACAAATAAAATTCTCAGGTAAAAACTGACAAGAACAAACTAAATCTGTGGGTCTTAAACAAATAAACTCATTAACCGCTGGCAAAGACACTATAGCATTTGTTGAAGGGGTAGCATCTAGAGGGATAATGTTGTAAGCAATCAGGTCCTCTGTCATTGCAGAGTCTGATTCCATGACTCGCTTCAGCTGCAACAAAAAGAAAATAGTTGAAAAGATGCTTAAGATCAGTATTCAAATATATAACTCAGCTAGTTACAAGCAATAGAAACACACAAACAAACATTCCTATTTGCAAAGAAAAAATTGGGATGCAAAACATAAAGAACACCTCCAGCACATATGTAGACCCCAATCAACTTTAAAATCATACCAGCTTACTCATAAAATCAAAGATGCCAACATTGGGGCTGAAATTATAAGAGACAATTGAAAACACACACACAAAATAATATCCAGAACAAGTTGCGCTGTCTTATCAACTTGAAATTATAAGCAAAATTATAACCACATCTACATGTGACTTTTGAGATTTAATTTGAACCTCTTCAATTGTTTTAGCTGGTTTTAATTTGTATTTCTGCTATACCTATAATGATATAATCTATAATTCTTATAGTCTTCAATTACTACAATTAACTCATAATGCTAAACATGAAACTAAGTTTGGTAATAATGATACAAAGACCAACTAAAATTACTATAATTTGTTGTTTCACCTTTTGTCCACTCTTAACCTACATTGATACAATATCAAAGGAGTATTTCAACTTTACTTTCAGTTTTTTCATTTTCCCACTTTTTAAAGATCTATTACAGCATATATATTCTTTGTCTCCAAATACAAAGGAGTTGAATGGAGTGTATTTATTTAAAATATAACAATAAAATATCATCAATGTCAGAAGTATGTTTAGTATTTTCTATTCAATTCTTAGTTAGTTGTTAAATATGTAAAGTTCTTGCTATTACATTGCATGACAATACGAATATGATTCATGCTCAATCTTAACAAACACATATATCTCATTTTTGGACTCTGGATCCATCACTGGTTTTAAGATATACTGCATTAGACTCTTTGAAAAAACGTATTCCAGAAAAATAGGCAACACACAAATCAGCTTATATATGTAAATTGCACTAAGAAGCAGACCTCTTCAGGAATGTCACTGGTCAGCTGCTCAAGCACTGTTTAAAACCTTTAAAGTAGCAAAAACTCTTTTCCTCTTCACTGTCTTCCGCTCCAACCTGTACTCAAGAGCAACAAATTTCAATGTGAAAAAATATAAGCACAACAAAAACAGATATTCAAGAAGATGCAAATGACAAGCCATGACAGAGATTACGGATGAAGCCACAGAACAAAGCTTCTGTGGAGACAAATTCAAATCTATGGGAAGTATGGATAATTGAGCAATGCTTTGAAGGTAGTGTCTGAACGAGAGGGTAATAGTTTGTTGAGTACCACAATAACAAACTATAATTCCTTCATGGTCCATTCTTAGATTATCCAAATCAAAAAGGTAATTGTTAATCTTATTGTTGTGCTTTAACAATAATAATTACTATAATCTATCTGTTTGGCAACAGTAACTCTAAACAGCAAACATTCAATACAACAAAGAAATCTGAGATGAAACAGTACCGCTCTTATTCAACTCACAATGTACAAAATCAACCAACAATCTGTGCGAGCAGAAGCTGGTGAGAAATCAGAAATGGCACCCACTGCAACTACTCACAATCAGACTAGTTCCCCAGAAGTATCTGGCATTCAAGAGGCCAGACTGTCCCCACAGTTCCCTCTAGAATTCTACTCCCCTTCTACAATAACCAATCCCATTACTTATACACTTTCTCCACCGCTTGCTAACTCTACCCTCATGCCCCTGTTACACCCCAGCCACCTCATCACTTCTAGATTCTACACCCCTCACATCAGCATTCATAGATCCCGAGCCTGCTAATCTACTCCTGTTTCTTCATTCGTGAACTCACATATTAATGGGCCTAGAAGGCCTAACACAATCCTTTACAGTGAATGATATACCCCTTTCCAAAGTCATTCCCTTTTCATCTCAATAGACAGGTCCCAAAAAATGATGTCATAATTGTGGCTCCTTCGAGTAATACAGATGACACCCAAAACCCTCAAACAAACCTTGATACTATTTTATCGCATGTTTCCTTTGAAATATAACAAAATAAGAAATCATTAAAAGGAAAAGAGATATAGAAGCAAAGATTAAGACATTAGACATGCCACTAGACTAAACCAAAATATAATACAGAAAAAAAGAAAGCATCACCTCGTAAGAGCTTTCTATTATGAGGCAATCCATGTTATCTTTTTTTTTTTTAAGCCTTTATAACAAGAATGGATGAGATGAAGACAGATTATTTTGTGAGCTAGGAAGTTTCTTGCCTAAGGAGAACCATAAAAGTTTTGCTTATCATAGGAAAAAGATACAAGCACATATCTTTCAATCTAATACATTGCCAAAAGACAAATTAGAAACAAATTGTCTTCACTGGGGTAGTTAGGATGCTAAGACTGGAACTAAATTCCCAGTTTCCCACAGCAAGCTATTAAGACCACAGCTGTAGTTAATTTCCTTCATGCAAGCTTTAAAAAGTTTGAATACATGAATAATCCATTTTCCTCCCCCTGTTTCAAAATATTTGGGGCAGCTTTCATATTCAGTTTTGGGAGAACCTAAGGCACACTTAATAGTAAATCCTCAAATGCACCAAAACAGAACATGTTAGTAAATATTAGATCCTTCTTCAGGATATATCCATCATCCCATAAAAGCCAAATCTATTTGATCATTAACTATATAAGGATACACAACCACAGAAGCCTAATGCCTAAGCTCAAGATCAAAACCCTCAACATTAACCTCCTTGGTATAACCCCTAACAATATCTTCCCCACTTGACACCCGAATTATCAACCACAGAATAAAATAATTCAGTAGCACAATATATAATAAGAACTGAACAGTTAATCACAAGTCACAACCACTGAATTCTAAATCTTCCTATTCAGAAGTCAGTGGGTGCTCGAAGGGGATGGGAGAAACAACAAAGTACAGGATGATCTAAATGGGTCTGATGGTTTTTCTTATTCAGAAACATACTCGCCAAGATTTCCACTGAAAGCACCAGATTCCCTCAACTGTATCTCTTCCTCACACAATTTGTCAACATTATGCTTCTGTCTATAAAGCTTGTAAAACTCTTGTAAGCGTGCAATGTCCTGACTTCTATCAATAGTTCCAGCATCCCTTTTAGCCAGCTTTTGCCGAAAATATCAACAAATTACCAAGAGTACATAAATTATTACAGCCCAAAAAGAAGAATAAGAAGACGAAGAAGAAAGGAAGAAAACTAACAACCAAGAAATCCTTTAAAAGATCAAAAGCAAGATAGAAAAAGGTATAACAGAACAGCAGAGATACAGATACCCATGGATTAATGGCACCTCTATTGTGAGAACAACACTGACTATTGATCACAAGGTTAATCGTGTAAAAATACTAGGCCAGAATTAAAGGTTTTACATTTTAATAAAGTGGTGACAGCTCAAGAAAACCACAGAACTTTTCACCCAAAATATATACATCAGAGCAAGGAAAAGGTGTAAACTTTGGGCAAAAAGAGTTATGTGCTCAACATCTGGCTAATATTGCATTAAACAACAATAACATAATGCCCAAGATTTTTTTCTTTTTGGGATAGCAAAAGAAATATTATGAGTGAAAAGAGGAAAATACAACAATAAGAGGATAAGATATCCCACAACACAAGGAGAAATAATAACACAATTATAAGAAAGAAAGGAAGCTAGACAAGTTCTTTGAACTTTTAGATTCAGGATTCGATGGAACATGCAGCAAAAGGAAAGACATCTCACAGATATTCTGACATGCCAAACGTCTAAGGAGATCAAGCACCATAAACAATTACACACATGCGATTAAAGTGATTATTACTTCAAATTAAGGCACAATCTGAATAATCCAAGAACAACTTTTAAGCTGATCGAATCAGACAATAAATACATACCTTAATGACAGACATCAAACCAGTCTTAAAGTGTAAAACACCTCGGCCTTCACTGTTAGGGTCCAAATTCTGAGCTAATGAATAAGCAGGTTCACATACTGCACATAAACAAGATATCTTTAGCAGAATGAGGCTTTTAGAGGTCATCCTAAATTGCATATGGTTATGCCTTTTCAATCATAGGAAATAGGAATAAGATATATCATCCAGAAGACATATACTCCTAGTAGTGATATTAAGCATAATAATAATTTTCACTTATATGATTATCTTATCAGTTATCACTAATTACAAAAAGAATACTGAGATACAACTAACTCATCATTCAGATGGTGATTTTTAAACCCATGACCATAATCTCAGGCTCAAGGGACGCATCAAATAGTAGAATTTACAAAACCATAGTTGTTAATAACAAATTGTACACTTATTATGCTAAGGGTCATTGCAACATTGCGTATTGCATTGCATTGCGAATTGAGCATGACAATTTGATCAATTGCGCAATTATATTATATATGTAATATAACCCAAATAACAAAAATATATAAAAAAAACCTAAAAAAAATTACAGAACAATACATGACAGAACCTATTATAATAGTGGAAACATTAGATAAGTCTAGTACGATATAATACATTAGATAAGTCTGATGTAATATAATATATGACAGGACCTATAAGTCTAGTATAATATAATGCATGACAGAACAAGATTCAATTAGTTCAATGTCATCCAAAAAAAAACAATAACAATACATAAGCAAAACAGAGAAAGCAGAACAGAAGTGATCATGCAGCAGCAGAACAGAAGCGATTATGCAGAACAGAACAGAAGTGCAGAACGGAAGTGGAAGGCAACCACCATCATCCACCTTGGGCGGAGAGCTGGAGAAGGGGCGAAGAAGACAGAAAGGAGCGGAGACAAGCTGAGCATGGGAATTGAGGCTAAAGGACACATTTTCACTGAAGTCCTTATAGCGCGTAATTGCACTCAAAATTTTGTGCAAATTTGCATAGTATCGCCAGTACAATGCTACACAATACAAACCTCGCAATGCAATTGAGGTTTTATTGTGCAAAACCCCATTGTGCTGTGCAATGTGCAGTTGCAATCACAATTGCGCACAATTAACAACTATGTACAAAACCATACAATACTTAATCATGATTGTCATTCCATTAAGTACAAGAATGGATATAGCTTAAGCTGTGTAGATACATACATACGCAAATTTTCATAAACATTAAAGTAAGTAACAACTAATCTTATATTGTTAAAATGAACATCAAAATAATTAAAGCAAGCAGCAAACAACAAACAGATCCTGGAGACATTGGAATCCTGATCCTGAATTTCATCTGCAACTCTGAAAATTTCATCGATGTCCCTATTGTTTGCAAGTGAAGATGGTACATTTCCAGCAAATCAAAAGCTGATCTTACAGGCAGGACATAGGTATAAAATAAAAAATAAAAAAAAAAAGACTCTAAACTAGAAAATCTTCATTGAACTTGCAAAAGAACAAAGGGATTAAATTGCTTATGGGACATTCTTATATTTCTAGGATGCCTTTCTTGAAAGCTAAACAACCTTATGCCAAATCAAAACAGAGAGTATAAGCCAAATATCATGAATTTCAGAATATACAACCAGGACCAATTAAACAGAAATATATATATATATATGTAACAACATATAGAATGGACTTTGCATATCGGGAAACAGTTATGACATTTGTGCCCTGTATGAGCTGTTTGTCGCAATGCAATTAGGATATGCTGAAAAGAACAGCAACTAAACGAATAATATTGCAGTGCATAGTAACTAGCTAAAAATTTTCCAGGAAGCTCCACTCAACCTAACTGAATTATCCAGGTTTGACGGTAACACAAATTGAGCTTAGCGGATCATAACCACATTAAAATTTCACTAGAAGGGCATTTTCAATCAAGTGGGTCAACTTTTATCTCAACCCGCAACAACAAATTAGAAAGACCAGCATACAATCAAATCAACCAGAGGACTTGAATTTTAAACCACGTTCAGTAGGCCTATTGTTAAAAGAAAAGATAGTATTCTAAAGTGATAGCTAACCACAACTACCAGAAACAAAACACATAAGCAGACAGAAAATAAAGACTGCCATTTGCAAATAATCAGAAGATCACATGATTCAAACTGAGACTAACTTCTTACATTTCAGCAAAGAAAGCAATAACGAAGAAAATTAACAAAAAAAAAAAAAGAAACAGCAAGATCCCCAAGATTCTTTCTTTATGCAATTTTTCTTGCGAACCAAAAAGAGTTACCGGAAAAAATAAGCGCCGGAAATGATAAAGGCGAAGCACATAAACCCTAGAGGCCGCGTTGAAAGTGAGCCGAATCAGTCTGCAATTTACGGAAAAGCGGATTTTGTTACGGAAAGATTTGGAGATGAGAAGTGGAAAAGCGGGAATATAGCTTACTGTATTGGAGAAAGGGAACCGGACATACCCGTAATAGCCAGGGGCACATGGCAGGGTTAACTAATGTCTGGGAGTGGAGGACGCAGAAAAGAAACGGGGAGGGAAGAAAAAAGTCTCTAGGCGCGGCTTGAGTTTGGAATTTGCTCGGAACTCTCCCCTCTTAGTAAATTAAAATTTATAAAAATATTATTTAAAATAAATTTAAATTATTAAATATTATAATATTATAAAATTTAATAAATTTAATATTTATAATTAATTTTAAAAATATTTTTAAAAATATTTTATTCAAATTAAATTTTTTATTTACAATTAGTAAATATATTTATATATTTACAAATATATTCTATCAATTCAATAACTTAAAGAACATCATATATAACATATATTATCTTTATTTTTATCTAATTTCTACCTCCACATAATGAAACTTTAATTAAACTGCTTGATTTTCAAGAAATATAAGTTTTCTATCTCTTTGATTATGATTGTACACTCATGAAAATGTTTTAATCATCAAAGATTTTCTTTTAATCAAGAGAATGTTATAACTGTTAATGTGCTGATATTATATCAAAATGAACAATTAATAATACTAAGATCCAATTGGTCTTCCTATATTAGATTTTATATATTATGGGTTATTTTAGATAGTTTTTAAAATTTATTTTTTATATCTACATCAAAAAAATTATTTTTATATGCTATATTTTAGAATAATTAAAAATAATTTTTATAAAGATTAAAGATATTTTATATTTAATCAAATAATTAGAGTAAATTACGCTTCCATATTTAAGGTTTAACAAGATAACATTACACTTTAAACTAGTCAAAATATTACATTTTACCTCTTTCATTATTTGACTCACATTTTAACTATTAACTTTAACACTTTTGTTATCAAATAAATCAATCAATTTTATTATGATAATGCTAATCCAATTAGACTCTTCTCAATTCAATCCGACTATGCACTTTTCTCTTTTCCCAATTCTTTTCTTTGCTTCTCATTTGCAATTTTTCTTAATTTATATTATTTACTTTATTCTCAAATTTAATTTGACTCAAATTAATAATATTCCTTTAGTTTTAATCAAATTATAATTTTTAGTTTAAATTTTATTACTAATTTGTTAAGATATAATAAGAACTATCACTATCAAAATTAAACCCTAACTTGTCAGTTTTGCTCTGATGTACATCTTTACCATGATCAGATATAAGTATTTTTAGAGTATTAGTACACTTTATGTAAATATTGTAGTTAATATCATTATTTAAAAATAAAAACATGTGTTATTAAATTCCAACCATTTTATAAAGCACAAAAACTAAAGTTTTAGGTCTAGAATTTTGATTTGCAAATTCAAATCCTAATTATTTTAATCCCCCATCTCTTCTAGTTTACTAAAATTGTTAAAACCTTTTAAATATTTTAAGGGTTGTGATAATTTATGATGGATATATTATGAATTACGCACTATCTTAGATTTGTTATACTCCATAATGGTTACTTGTTATCATCCTAAATTCAAGAAGTAATTATTAAATCTTATCAATGATTTTTATTTATAATTTATGAAATAGAGAAATTCATGTGCCTGTCTATGAATTTAAATGTTACACTTAATTAGTTAAGGCAATTATGTTTTTATCACCTTAAATTTTTAATTTATCATATCTATTTTATATGTTTACTTTACATTCTTTGATACAAACATGTATACTTTATTTACTAGTTGAATCAATGAAAATATGTATAAAAATTAAAATTTTATTTATTATATATTTACTACTTAGATATATTTAAACAAGAACTATTCACAAGTATGTAAACTAAATGTTTAACTATTGTTATCTAAAAAAATGAAAAAAAATATTATTAGCTAAAATATTATGTTAGAATATGTTAATTGTCAGTCATATCATCTAAAATAAATGGAGTGTAATATTTTGATAAATTTTGAATTGAGTGTTATTATATAAAATCTAAGGCTAGAAAATGTAACTTATTCAAGTAATTAAAAATATTTTTAAATTAAAAGTCATTTTATTATAAAAATATTTTACAAATACAATTATTGAAGATGACATATGGAAGCATCTTTTGTATAGTGTTTACGTTAAAAAAAGGACTTATAAAAATTTAAAAAAATTTTAATGTGACAAAATATAAAATTTTAAATGATGAGTGACTAGTAATTTTTAATTTTGATTTCTAGAAATTTTAAAATTCTAATTTTTTAGAGTCTGAATTTTCTTAAGTTAGATTTATTTACAATGCATCATATTTTGCAAAACTAAAATAACATTATTTGACATATTAATGCATCATTTGTAGCAAATAGATTCTAAAGTTAGTCATTCATATTCTTATTTCCTATGATCATCATTATTCTTTTAACTCATTGTTTTAAATTTTTTAATGATACCTATAGTGCAAAAATGGGTTAGAGAGAAATAAGGGTTAGAGAGAAATAAAGTTGATTACATCTTACTTGTTATATGTCCTAATCAACAAGTGCATCAAGATAAATTACCATATAGTTCTACTACTTTTAAAATTTTAAGATTAACACAGGAGGTTTAACATACATTATTCTATTTAATGGAAAGTAATAAACAGGAATGCAAATTAAAAATGAAAATGTCAAAGGTATACAAATTAAGAGCATTAAATCATTCTGAAGATAGTTTAGATAACTTAGATCAGATTGGGCTTCGTTAAAGTGTTCCTCTTTAGAATCTATTGTAGATGCTAATTCTAACAATTTCTTTTTGTACTCTTTTAACTGTTTTGGGTTAAGACTAACTGGGTTTGTCAGTTCAGCTATAATAATCTTTTTCTTTTCAGCAGGCTTTGCTTTGGGTTTTGGAGATATCTACTCGATCTTTCATTTGTTATATTTATTTAAAAAAATTTGCTCATTAAATTTGTCCCACCACCACACCTAGGCAATACAGACTAAGGATTGTAGATATCCTCTAGGAAGAGCTTGATCAACATTAAATTTTAATTGCATTATCTATACTACTCCCATGTGAGAGCAGAAAATTAAAAATTTTTTAGCAAAAGAATTGAGACGGCTGTCTTTTAAATTCATTATAAACTTGCTTGGTTTTAAAAGAAAATTGACCTAGCAAAGGTCCAAAGTAAAGAAACCATTCTTGGATCTAGGTAAGATAGGCTGACTAGCCTATTCTAAAGTTTATAAACCAAGAGTGAGTATTAGATGGTTTGCAAAGGACATTATACCAGGCTTATTAATAATTATAATAATTAAATTGAGGGGGTCAAAGGTAAGGGTTTTCTTTGTAATCATGAAAGCAAAATTTGTATCATCAGTAGTTGTCCTCATGAAATAATTATTATCTCAAAAATTGGGAAATTATAGTAAGCAGCTAGCTATTCAAAATATTTAAACTCTTCTAGTCTCTCTTCACTCAAATTAGCACATGTTGAGACAAGAAGAGAATCTAGCAGATCCTAAAAATGTTAGATAACGGTTGCTAATTGAAATAGCCTAAATTGGCCCAGAGAAACAAGTAACTAGACTTTCAGATTGACAATATCAACTAATTAAGTACTACTAAGTTGACATGCACAGAGTGCCTGCAAATTCACTTTTTAATTTTGTTTTTACTTTAATAAAAGAATAGCGCCTCAAAATTTTAGTAACCACCAGCTAACTACCCCCTAACCATTATTTATTAACTTTTAGGCATATGCTTGTATGGTGGGAAGAGACCAAAACACTATGCCACAAGTTCTGGCATCATAATAGTATAGATGTTCAATTAAATATTAGGTACTGAAACAGTACCATTCACGCAGGACATCTCAACTAACTTTAAAAAGTAAAAAACAGGAGATATGAGCACACAAAGCAAAGCACTAATATGACAACCCGTACCTCCTCCAAACTTTTTGCCTTCAGGATCCATGTGTCAATCTTTCATCAGTTGTTGGACCATTATAAGCTGCAATTTATAAAAAGACAAATATGTTTCCCATCCATTAATGTGAAACAATTTTCAAAGGCAAAGTAGATGAATGTAGGTTATGAACAACTGAAATAATGGTTAGATGATTTTTCAAAATTAGTTCTACCATACAAACCACCTTGGCCTTTCATACCAAAGATCAACAGTCAGTTTTTGCATATAAGCAATAAGCATAGACTATACTTCTGACTAACTAGGCATGCAGTTTTGCCACAGAAGCATTTCAATTATCAAGCATGACAAGTATCATATGATTTCCAAACAATCTAAGGGGTTGTTCTCCCAAATTTTAGATAAGTCCTTCACAATTCTTAGGTTTGGGCATCCTAGCCTTATAAGCAAAAGGAAACATAAGCATATCATAGTACATCCAATAAACATGTCTTCAAAATGGATTGCATATTAGAGTTTCCAATACAGGATAACTTAGTGGCTAGAGCAGACTCTTCTCTCCAGCATCAGGAGGCATATGCAAAGTAATTCTTCATGGCCACAACCCCCATTGAACTCCAAATATCACCCTCTACATTTCCAAAATAAATATCCAACTACTAAAACCTCTTTTAAGAAGACAAATACATCAGGTCAGAATCAACTACAATGGCTTTCGCATGCATTGAAAACATCCCAAATAAAAAATGCCTGAAAGCAATTGAAAAAAAAAAAAACCAATAAACCAAAGATCAATAACCATATAGAAGAGAAGCGTGTATGAATAACCAATGAGTAAAATAAATTCTTCAAACATACACTCTCCATTGTCTTTAGAGATGATCAATACAAAGCTACTACTATTAGGCAGGTAAAAAGCTTCTAAGCAATTCAACCAAGGTTGCTTCAAGTTACATGCTCTACAACAAAGAATTTTAAGTGATGCCATGGTATAAAAGAACCACATTCCAAAACTCATTGGGGTGCTCTCCATCTCTCTGCACATGCAAACCAACCATAGCCACTAAAAACCTCTCTTTCTCATTTTCTCCTCTGACTCAAATCACTTTGAAGGAGGCTGCCTATGCTTGAAAGAGAACTTAGAAAAAAAATAAGTAAAAAAAAAAAAAAAAAGCCCTAGTCCATCAGAAAGCTTTCTAATAAAACATCAGCCTACCTGAGTTGCAAATCCTAAAATAACACCAACTGACAAAAGTAATTCTCAGTAGTAGCCTTCATTAGAAAAAGAATAAGATTCAAAATGATTATACTCAAGATAAAATTGGTGTTGCATCTATTGAGGAGAAAATATCAGAAACTCAATTATGGTTATTTGGGCATGTGTAAAGAGGATTGCTAGAAACTCTAGAGATATGAGTTGATCAATGGGTTTTAACTAAAAAAGAGAGGTAGAGGAAGACAAAAAAGAATATTTGGAGATATTATTAAAAGGGATTTTTTGCTAAATGATATTTTTAAAATTCTATTTCTGATAGTATCCAATGGTGTCATTTGATCATATAGTCGATCCCACTTAACGGAATAAGACTGTATGTTGTTGTTGTTGTTGTAGCCTCAAAAAAGGCATCCATAGAATCTTTTTCTTAAACTTTTTTCTATTGTTGCGATACATCTACAAATCCATATTTCTAAACATTAGACCTCAGACAACAATTTTCCAGATTAACACATTGCCCATCGAATCAACCTTAACAAATGCCATTGATACACTGAGAAATTTGCAACCTAAGTTTTGACAAATAAAAAAAATATTGGACAAACATATTAAGACTTTAGTTTCTTTGGTAGATAACCAATCCAGTAAAAACATAATTAGATTCCTGTAGCTCATCATTTGAGCAGAACAATCAAGAGCTGAATCCTCTTGCTTGTATCCCTAGCCCAATTATATACCAGTAACTCATCAGTCCCTCTAATTTTGACAATTGCATCCTTACCCAATTTGTTCTAAAATGTGCAAAGTAAGGCAGAACAATAATAACACACAAAATGAATGGCAGAATGCATTGAACAAAAGATGCAAGAATCATGTGGAATGGTCTAATGACATAAAGCACAGAACTGCAGGATGGTAACTTAAAAGTATGAAGCAAAGGAAGAAAAACAAGACAGGCCTTAAAACTATAAAGAAATAGAAGCAAAAGGAGTCAAGACATGGGAAGTGATAAACATATTGATGGCCAATACAGAAGCTCAGTTATTCTCTGATTCAAGGAAAAAGACTCAGGAACAGTTTTTCAGAACCCTTTATATTGTCAAGTACTCCATAATAGTTTTGAGCAAAATTATACAAGCAATACAAGAAAAAGGTAAATAGGGTTCCCTATAGAGACTAAACATAGATAACAAATGTCAAAAAGTATAATATGTTTAGCGAAGTTATCTTATGATATCGGATAACTTCCCAGCCTTCCCATACTTTGGATATAAACCCCTGTAATGAATATAATCTATAGATTTCATTTCAAAATTGTCCTATTTAAAAATACTAGTAATAATATATAATTTTCATTTTAGAACAGTGATTAGGACAAAAATCTCAACTCAAATTTCCACACCCAACCACCTGATATAAGCCCAAGTGGATGGTTTAAATTTGATTTAACTAAAATAGAAAGAAAAAATTGACGGACAATAACTGCATGTCAAATTGTTAATACACTACTAGTCAAACCATCAAACCATTAAAGATATAGATGGACCACAACCATAAGAGATATAGCTCAGAGTAACCATAGATGGACCGGATGGCAAACCCAAATTCATATGACCAACTCTAATAATTTCAGAGAAGAGTTCAGATAAATATTATATGTCACTTAGTTGACCTTGTAAGTAACTCCTATATTATTCAACCATAAAGGGAAGAAAAAAAACAGTGGAACACTGCAACTTCACACACACATCTCAGTTTTTGAATAGTATATAGTATATTCAGAACGATTAGCAGTTCTAAGCATGGTTTCATACATGAATTATCTTTTAATTTTCACTAAAGCTCAGTTTTCGATTTTATTAAATATTCCAAACAGAAAGTTCCAAAATTTTTAACTAGTATTGCATAAAGTGGCTTTGAACAGTTTCTAAGGTCAACACCATCACACCACTAAAAACACAAACTTCCCTGAGGTTTAAAGTGAAGAATTCCGTAACTGAGATATGCATATAAACAAAAAAATTTCAATTCTGAGGAAACTGATACGAAGAAGTAGCCCACCTGGAATGTAATAATTTCTGGGTCTCCAAGGAAACAACAAAATTCCCTCGAATTCGTATGAACCGAAGATGCGTCAATCAAGAAACTTTTACAATATTCCACACCCAAGTGAGATTTCCACAAAGACTCTCCAAAATCCAAATCTTTTCAGCAAACATAGCCAAAATCCACAAAAGGATACTCAAGTTTTTGAAGAAAGGAACAAAAGAAACATTTGAAGGAAAGCCAGTGAGAAGCGAGAAATTGAACCAAGAAAGAGGATGTATGACAACGAAATTGGGGAAGCTACAGATCCAATACTCAGCAGGGGAAAAAAAGAAGAAGATTCGACGGCTTACAGAAGTATCTGTAGTCACGATCTCTGTCGCTCTGTTTCACTTCCCCGACTCTCGCAACTTGTTTTCTCTATTCTGTTCTCTTTCTCCTTCTGAGTAAACAGCGGAACCCTAGTTCGCACAATTGCCCTTTTGTCCCAAGTTTCTCGAGTCCGACTGCCACCTCTGAATTCTGGTTAGCCCTCCCCTTACGTGCTTTTACCTTTCTACCCTGTTGTTTAGTATACGCCCTCACATTGAGACAAGTGTCAAAAAGGGAATTGCAAATTAGGAATAATAGTTTTTTTTTTTAAACTAAATATTGTTATTCCTTAGTTGCAAAGTGTGTTAATTACAAGGACTCAATTTTTAAAATATAGATATATTTTAAAAAATAAAATATATATAAATAATTAATTATTAAAAAATAAAATGTATATTATTGTAAAATAAAAATAAATAAATTATAATTTAAAATTTTAAAATAATTTATATTATTAATTTTTTATCAATAATTAATTATTTATATTTTACTTTATAAAATACACTTTATATTTTAAAACATTTTAATAATTTATACATTGTATAAACTTTTTATGAAGTTTTAATATGTATATAGTATTATTTTTTGAGAAAATTAAGTCACATGCATAGTAAGAATTGGTGATGAATTAATTAATTATATAATTTAATTTATAATATTTAATAAATTTAATAAGTTAAATTATATAAAGAGAAAGATATTTGTTAAGCTGTTTAAGTTGCCAAAATTAGTTTCCAAAACCTCCTCTCTCTTTTTATGATAAAAGTTGGATTTAATTTTCAGTTATCATCATATTCACAATAATTTTACCAATTAAATGAATGGATATCTTCAAATTTATTACTTGTGATAAACTATAAAATCTCATCTTAAAGAATTTTTGTAAATAAATCTTGTGCATGTGCATCAAATGCAATTATATTGCTTCATACAAAAATTTTAAAAAATTTGCTAACATTGAAATTTAATATAATAAAAAGTTTCTACAAATGATTCTAATTGTGAAGAAATACATAAAAAAATTTTCAAAAATAATTAAAAATAAAGTAAAAAATGACAAACAAATAAACTTAAACAAAACTTTGAAACTATTGTTGAAAGGAAACTGGATAAAAAATTAGTAAAGAAAGATAGACATATATTTGTGTAAGTTGAACTTACTCATAACCGCACAAAGGTTTAATCTACATTGATTTGTATCTATCCCGCATATCACTTAACGCAATTAATTAAAAACTCAAATAAAATGCTCTTTTTTAGTGAAAAGACCTTAATTTTGGGTATAAAACCAAAAACATATTTCAATTTTGAAATTTATCAATTCAAGAATTAAAAAGATTTAAAATTATATTTAAAAGTCTATTTGGCACTAAATAATTAATTCAAGTACTCAAAATAAATATTTATTTAAACTAATTATTGTCTTTAAAAATAAATTTTTTAACCTTTTATTATTCAATTTAATATAGTGTAATCAATAATTTACTTTTTAAAGTAAGAGTGCTTTTGATCTTTTTACTTTTTTAAAAAAATAATTTGATTCTTTAACTTTTTAAATTAAATAATTTTATTTCTTTATAATTATAATTAAAATAATTTAATTTTTTTTATAAGTATAATTGAAATAATTTAATCTCTTCATAAGTGAAATTAAAGTAATATACTCCTTTACTCATCAAAATTTTCTTTTAACATGATATAATTAACTGTTAGTGACTTAAACTTCATTTTTGTTTTGAGATTTTTAACATCCTTTTTCTAACATGAAATTATCTACTTTTTTATTAAATCTTAAGTCTTAATTTTATGTATCTCAATAAACTTTTTAATTAAGAAATAAATTCACATAATAATTCTATCATATTACAATGAAAAAAATAAAATTTAAGTTATTATCAATGAGATATATTATACTGCAAAAAGAGAATATAGTAAATGAAGAATTAAATTAGTTCAATTACAATTGTAGAAGGACAAAATTATTCAATTTAAAAGTTAAGTAACTAAATTATTCTTTTAATAAAAATAAAGGAACCAAAAATCCTTTTACTCCTTTAATCATATTATTTTGTTATTTTTATAACTTCCAATTTGTAAATGTTAGACAGGGATTTTTAAGGAGTATTCCTTAAGTTCTAGATTGGTAAAAATCAAAGCTGAAGTTAACAGAAAAATTACTTATGTATACGTTAAGAATTTTTTTGGAAGAATTGATGGATAATATTATTGGTAGCGGTGTACTGGCTTAAGTGAATTTTTTTCTTTTGAAGTTGGAAATATATAAATGCAAATGCAAAGTCTTGGGCAGCCGGGTTTTCAATCATTGGCAGCATCATCCTCCAACCAGACACAATCAGAGTTAGCACTAGCTAACGTGGCTAATTCATAGTGGAGTAATAATTCGAATATGCAGCAACTGCATGATTAAATATTACACAATAGTATATTTATTGTGTTGTTTTTTTTTTGTTGGGTACAATATATTGTGTTATTAATATATGACAAAAGATCTTGGCCAAATATATGCCAAAATATATATTAAAATGTTACATTTTATAATTAAACTAAGAAACAAATTATGCATTAATTCATGTATATTATTAAGACTTAAATTAGTTTAAAAAAACCCTTATAAATGTATTGAATTAAGGAAAATATAATTTTTAGAACATATTACAAAAGTTGTATTTGATAACTCTTACGTTATGATAGATTTCCATAGCTAATGCATAACTCTTACGTTATGATGGATTTCCATACCTTCCTATGGCTGTAATCCAATTCCTGACGATCTTCATCTTCTTCAAACGATCCTGAGAGGGCAACCTCTAGGCTGTGTAGGCGCATCATCACTAGGGCATTTCACACTCAATGCCTCCTTCAACCTCTGCTCCAACTTGCTACTATTCCTCAACGAATTCCACACCACCAAATCGAAATCACCATTTTCTCAAATTCTATCTCTAACTCCATATCTGAGGCAAATCAGGTTTCATTTTGGTAAAGCTATGGGATTTTCGCTCTTCAACAATAATCTTTAATATTGAAAGTTGGGAATTTGTTTGTGTTGATTTCCTAGTGCTCTGTTCGTTTTTCTCTTCCCACCTGAATACACCCAAACCCGCATTACATGGCATCAAAAGATAGGGGTGATTCAAAAATGATAAAAATAATAGTAGTAACAATGATAATAATAGTATAATAGTATAATATAATAACAATGATAATAATAATAGTAGTAATGATAATAATGATGAGAATCTAACTATTTAACGTGTAAAGGTTATATAGTTTTTTTAAATAATTTCCTTGTTCTTGGACTCTTTTTGCATGAATATCAAATTTTCATATTTTATAAGAATCTTACATTTTGGAAAAATTCATTGCTTAAGAGTCTTTTTTTAAATCTTGAATCAAACGTAAAAATGTAAAGATTCCAGATCTTAAATTCTCATAAATCTCTCATGATGATGCAAACTAAACACACCCTAAATGTTTTCTTTTTATCAAGAATTAAAATGAGAGAGATAAAGAAGATGGTCATCAAGCAGAAAGGGCGGAACAAGGGATAGGTGTACGGTATGCTAGTGGGTAAGGAGCTACTACGGTACAACCACATCAAAGAAGATTGTGTCGTAGGCAATTCTGAATAGTTGAAGAATAACCAATCAATTTATTCTAAGAAACTATATTGGAAAATCTAACTTAGAACATCTTTTTATATTAAACACCCTTAAATATTTTTATATGCTAATTTGTTAAATTTTATAATTTAATTTATAAGATTCAATAAATTAATAATTAAAATTTTTTAAGTAAGTAGTTAATAAAATTTAATTTGTAAAAATAGTAAGATTAAACCATATTTGACATTTGTTTGGATATTAAAACAAGTCAAATTAAAGAATTTAATTGACAAAAATATTTAGAAAAAGGGAAATGAAATCACAAACAGCTTTCCTTGTCCAATTGATGTTTGCCAAAAGCCCATGTCCAGAAAACCCTTACTTAAACTAAATGGATTTTTATGTAATTTTTAGCGTAGATATTCATTTTATTTATTGTTTAATTTTTACGTGGATCAACTAGTGACTCACTCCATGACCTAATGACCTCACCAAATCGATAACCAATTCAATATACCAAAACCTATAAATTAAGCTACAAGAAGGTCTAGATACTTGTCCTGGCTTGCCAAGACCAATGTCAGTGGCCAGTTAAGCTCTAAACCTCCTTAGCGTGCTTTAGCAAGGGGTGCGAGCTCTGTAAAGAGCTTTGGTGGTGTTATAAATCTAAGCATATGATTCCAAGCTCCTCTAGCACTCCAGTACTCCTGGTATACCCAAACCTATGAATTTCATGAAGGTTTATCTAAAACATAGTGAAACCCTAAATTGGCTATCAAATTAAACACTACCATAGGGTGATAAAATGCATTTTACTTAACTCATTAGCAATTAGCAAAGGTTAGGATATAGATAGTGAGAACAAGTGAGATTAGAAAACAAATTTTCATCACCACACATATGATTTGAAGCACTAGAATTAAGAACTAAAGGTCCAAGTGAAGTGAGGACTAGGCTAGGCAGGTGACATGATTTGTAGTCTGACCGAAAGAGGCTATGCAGGCATGTAGTGGACTGTTTTGACTCCCAGAATTGTAGAAATCCATTGTTGGTTAATTATGGTAGTCTTAGATTTGTCATCGAAGAGAAAGCAACAATCTCAAGGTTCTAATGGTTTTAGATTCGTCATTGAGGAGAAAGCAGCAATCTTGAGTAAGGCCTATTTTGTGACAATAAGTTCTGAGTACTATCCTTGTTTCAAGAACACTGACCACCACAACTACCCACACCAACAGCTTGATAGTTTATCTGAGATCGATGCTAAGGAATCAGCAGAGGTGGCCTCCATAGACATAGTATCCTTGTTAGGAACTATATATAGTATTTGGCAAATTTTGATTGTGAACTAAGTCTAATTCAAGTTGCAAACCAACGAGTGCAGAGACCATAAAGAATTTTCCTAGTAGCTCTTCTTGTTGTTCAAGGTTAGTTTAAAAGGTCATCAAGTTTTGCTTAAGTGTTGAGACAATTGTTTGCATGTCCATGTCCTACTTCTTGTTGGCCTTTATATTGGTATTGGGCAGCAATGGAATGATCAACGAAATACCAAATGACATTGCAGAGAGATGTATCAGTCTGTTTCCACCCTGTTTGATCCTTGGGAGGAATATCATTGGCTTGTTTCACAAAGTGTTCCTCATGTCATTGGCCAAAAAACTATTTTATAATATATGTTTATTTCAAAAGGTTTATGTTTTGAGAAGTCTATTCATTACCTAATTATTTTCTAATGCCATATTTTATTAATCCATTAATTCTCCGACAGTCATTAATTATTTTATTACAACCATTTATTCACCAATGACCATATTTTTATTATAAAAATTTATTCTCCAATGATAATATTTTAATTACAATTATTAATTATTCAACGATAATATTTGAATTACAATATTTATTTTCCAACTACAATATTTATTTTCCAACATCTATTTTATAACGGCCATATAATTTTCTATACATAGTTGGTTCCATATGCTTTCGTAGAAAAGTTGTGAGAAAATTTCTTCCTTCTTATTACTAGGTAATTATGAGAAAAACTTATTCCTCCTTTTTGAGTGGTTGTGACTTGTGCTGGGATATTTCCACCATACTAATACTATTTCTACTAATTTTGTTTCTTGATTGTGGATGCACACAATTAGAATGGTTCGTTGAATTTGGGGAAATTGTTGTGTTAAATACCTTTGGACCTGAGGGCAGAGAAATAATCCTTAAAATTAAGTGTTTTATAACATACCTCAAACTTTTTAGAAGCCACATACTTTTCCAATAATCCTAAAGATTATTGCCGTAATGACTTTTGACAGTACTATCCTCACACCTTACGATGAAGTTGTTATTGCCACTGTTATTGCTGCTGCATCAGTTCAAGCTATGTAGTTGACCCATGTTGAGTTTCTTAATAATTATTTGATTCAAATTTTGTTATATATTGGTAGTCACACTGTTTTAGACACTTTATATATCTAATGATTTGTTTCATATTTATTGTGCATATAAGGAATCAAAATCAATTTAGGATTCTTGATCACAATACACAGCTAGAGATGTTGGTGAATACAAATTTGTTATTAGAAACTATTGCTACTAGGAGATGATTGAAAGAAAGGAGGCTTGTGCTGCAAAGCAAATTTTACTTTTCAAGGGTTATGTTGGTGCAAGTTATTAATTCACACCACCAGATAAAATTGATTACAATTGTAAAGCCAAAAATCTCACTTTTAAGAGAGTCAAATGTAAATTTGGTTGGAGTAGATGAGATAACTATTGAAACTATTTCTCAAATTAATTTTGGTCATTGATGTGAAAGATTAAGTGATAGAAACTATGTTACTAAACAATTTTTTTGCTAATTTTCCTTTTATTCACTAGTAGAAATTAAAGAAGAGCTGGTCTACTTGGGAGACTTTAAAACTGCAAAATTTCTAAGAAAATTCAATGTCCTCTTAAAACTCACATCTATTATGACATTGCCTCACAATAATGTATTGCATGTTTGCATGTTCATAACGTTAACACAAAATTTAGTTTCTATGTCATTGTTGAGAAACGTAAATGTTAAGGTCTCCTTCTAATTTGATAAAAGTGATGATACAGAATAATGTTTATTGTCATGAATGAATTTGTTTCTACTTCTGCTTATATATGATTGAGTCTATTTATTTGGTTGGTTCTTATATTTTTTAACATGCTAATCTTTATGTCTTGTTTAAAAAATAATTTTCTCCCTTTTGAATTTCAAAGGTTTGTGCATTGTCCATTTGAAATGTTCAACGAAAATTTTATTGTGAGGGGCTCAAAAGGCTCCGTAAATTTTTAAAAAAAATATATAACTCATGGTTTAATTTTGGAATTATTTTGTCTAATAACAAGTCTCAAACACGTACATTCGCTGAAAAAAATGATAAGACTTATTGATGTGTTTTAGCCAAAGCTTCTGCTCTGATACTCTTATCCATCATGTGAGAATAAACATGTATTTTAATTTGTATATCATATTTAATTGCTTGTGAAAATATTTTTAGGTAAATTATAAATAGTGCATTGATTATCATTATTTGTGTGAGGTTGTATCTACCCTTTATTGGCGTTCTAAGTATATGGAATAATATGGATGCTTATTTAGTTGGTTATACAATTTTACGGCTTATGTATTTTATTTTGGGATTAAATATGTTTTAATGATTTATATTTTTATGACCCAAAAGTTGTAGATTTTGATATATGGCTATGTGCAAATTTCTAATTTTTCACAAAGATGATTATGTGTCCATTAATTTTGTGCTCTTGATGTTGATATGGAGAGTAACATTCCTATTATACATGAAGGTACAATGATACCAAAAGAATTTTGTTGAGTTTTATTTATATCCTTGTATGAATTGTGAATTTTCTCAATTATTGTTTCGTGATAAAAATCACCATTTAGTAAGACACCTTATTTGTGGAAGGGATTTTGCTGCCAACTTAAAATATTTGATAATATGAGGAGACCGTGAGAGGCACCAGTGAGAAAGGTTGACCAAATGGTGCTTAGTCCTGTGAGGAGATGTAGAGGAAGACTAAAAAGGACACTTAGAGAGATGATTAAAAGAGATCTTTGCTTAAATGGTATATCCGAAAATTTGGTTTTGGATAGAAGTGTATGGCATCGTTTGATCCATGTAGCCGACTCCACCTAGTGGAAAAAGGCTCGGTTTGTTGTTGTTGTTATGAGGGTGTCTTACTAACATCATGTTACTAAACAATTTCTCACTTACATGAAATATTTGAGAGGTATTGTGTTTTATGGTATTGTGTAAAGTGAAATTTTTGCCGTAATGAAAGGAAATGGTGATGTTAATTGGATCTTTGATTCATATGAAACAAAATCTATTAGTGGTTATGTGTTAACCCCCAAAGGTGGTATATTTACTTGAAAATTATCTAATTATATCAAAATCCACCACTGAGTAAGAGTTTGTGACTCATGAGATGGTTGGTAGTTAGGTTAAGTAGTTAAGAAATTTCTTAACAAAATATTTTTTTGAGTAAAAGAATAATGCCATCTAAATTTATATATATTGAGATTGTCAAAAAGGCAATAACTATTGTAAAGAATAAATTTTTCTATGGTAAGAGTCAATATATTCGACTAAAATATATAATGTTAAAGTAGTTGCTAAAAGATAAAGATATAAATTGTGTGAACAATAGTGGATTTGACTAATCCATTGACTAAATCCATGGGTAAGAGACAAATAGTTAGAAAACAAATATTTGACGCATTAAATGAGATCAATAGCGATAATTATCCAACTTAACTAATTGAAAATTTCATGAAATATTCATATAAGTAATTACAAGCCACTTGTAAATCCTATAAGCATTACAAATAAATTTTAAGTCCTTTTTATTATATGTGATATCACTTAGCTACTAATAATGGATATGATAAGCAAAAGTTTTTAATGATTTTCATATTCTTATGGGTGGCAAATTAATAGTGATGTATGCTTGATATAATCACCTAGATAATTATAGAGTGGAATCTCTCCTATGATATAATGAAGAATCTCTAAAGCATTAATTAACTATTAGGCATGCGCTTGGTTTAAGTGCAAAACCACATTATTCGATGAAAGTATGTTTAAGAATTGTAATACGATAAGTGAAACTATTGATTTATAAGAAGATTTATTGGGTCATAAAAATTACAAGGGTGCTACTTCTAATCCGACCAAGAGAGGACTTTACGAACTTTGAGTTTAGAGTAAGAAATTTTAGTTGGGTCTTTAGGGTCTATTTCTTAGACAATTTGGGCCGATTCGATGTCTACCAAAATGCCTTCATAAAATCATTTGTTCTTTTTAAAGTCTTAGGGAATCCAAGTCCATCTATGAGGAAAGGCTTGGTTAGCAATTTGGTCTGGATTAAGATTAATAAATTCAGGTTCTCAGGGTATTATGGGGATAAAAGTATTTTTATTTTTGAATGGATAGGGTTTATCAATCTCAAGAGAGGGTGGTCTTATAGGCAAGAAGTAGCTTGCTTCAGATAATAATGTTTGGGTTACTGCCGAAGAAGCTAGCATTACACTTGGTTACCTGACTCACAGAGTCGAGGTGTATGAAGTATTTACAATTGTAAAAAAATTAGTGAATATAGTTGTTTGCCAGCTCAACATGGCAAATTGAGCTTTTGTAAGGGGCCGTGAAGGTTGCTTGTCATTCATTTCAAATCCTGTAGAAATTCTTTGATTAGAAAATCAAGAAGGCTATTTTGCTCTCCTTTTATATGTTTAATTTTAAAATTAAAACAAGATAAGATTGATTGTCATCTGGCAAAAATTTGTTTAGAAACCAAATTTTTAATATCTTTTTGCAAAACATCTTTCACAGCTTTGTAGTAAGTTTTTTTAAAAAATTCTTTATTTATTAAATCATCTTGAAATTTAGAAATACATAAGACAATAGCAAAAATCTCTTTTTTAATAATACTATATTTTTGATGAGAAGGATTCCAAGATCCTAAGTAAAAGCAAACGATCTATTCTTTAGAATTTTTAGTAAGGATCTGTTTAAGAATACCTCCAAAACTAATTTTAGAAGCATCACATTTAACAATTAGAAAAGCATTAGATTGAGGAATTCCTAGACAAAGGAGATTCCTTACAAGAGACTTTATTTGAATGACGGCTTGAGTCATTCCTGTGGACCAAGGAGGAGGACTCTTTTTGAGTCTTTCAAAAAGAGGTTTACAAATAAGGTAGATATTAGGAATAAAGTCAGAGACATAATTAAGATATCTAAGCAATCTTTGAAATGGTTACTTTTCTTTAATTTCATTAAGAAATTTATTAGCAAACTCTAGACTCCTACTTATAGGTGTGATGGTGCCTTTGATATATATATTATGTCCTAAAAATCTTATTTAAGTTTGAAATAACTTTATCTTTTTGCTAAGACTACCAGCCCATTAATCTTTATAGCCTTTATAAAAATATTTAAATATTTAAAATGTTAGTCTGTTGATTTTGAATAAACCAAAACATCATCTAAATAAACAATTATAAAGTTAGAATGGTTATTAAAAATTTCATTCATTATTTTTTGAAATTTAGAAGGAGCATTTTAAGTCCCATTGGCATTACATTCCATTTGTATTGCCCAAATGGTACTGTAAGGGCAATTTTATATTTATCTTCCTTTTTAAGTTTAATTTGATAAAATTCATACTTCATATAAAATTTAGAAAAAATTACTGCATTATATAATCTTCCTAAAAGATCCTTCTTATTAGGAAGTAAATATCTAATCCATTTAAAGGCTTTGTTTAAAGGTTTATAATTAATTATCATTCTTGGAGCTCCTCTTTCCAACTTGGAAGGGTTTTGTACATAAAAAGCTGCACAACTCCAAGGTGATTTGCTTAGCCTAATTAATTTTTTATCTAGAAAATTTGGATTTCTTTTTTACAATATTCTAAGGTCTCTATTCATTTGAATTAGGCGAGCCTTAGTGAGAATTTTACTTTCATGAAAATCTAGTTCATATGGTAGGGAAACCATATGAGTTTTTCTTTCCCAAAAAGCATTAGGGATTTTAACACAAATCTCTTTTTCAATTTTAGCTTGTAGTTCTTTTATTTTTTCTTGTATTTTAGGATATTTTAACTCTTCTTCTATTCTTTTAAAATTAAGTTCTTTAGATAAAAAAGCTATCTGATTTTTTTTATTTAGGAGATTAAAATATTGGTTTTCTTCTACTAAAATAATTTTTTTTTCTATTTTAGGATGTATAAATTCGAAGAAAAGTTCAGCATTATTTACTCAAGTTTTTATTCCTTTTTCATCTACATAATGTATTAGGTAAATTTGTGTTAAAAAGGGGCTTCCTAAAATTATCTGTTCTTTAATGTTTTTTACTAATAAGAAATCATTAGGCAGACAAATTTCATTATTACAAATAAAAGAATTTGTTAACTTATATTTGACATTTAAACTGTGGCTACTTGCTGAATAAAGGTCTTGAAGGATTTTTCATAATATTGAGTGGGTATTAATCCTTCTTGGATACAATTTAAATCTAGTTCAGAATTTATTAAAACTTTAAAAGTTTTATGAAAATTTTTTTCTATTCTCAAATATACTTTACATCGCCATTTTTGTTGCATCGATTTTATTTTGTTTAAAAATAAGTCTTCTTTAACCGGTTTTCCAATTTCTGAGAAATTTTTTATTTATTCTGCTAAGGATTCTAAAGCTTCATTTGTTTCAATTATTTTAATTTTTTTCTTTTAGCTATTTTACTTCTTCTTTTAAAATTTTTATTTCTCTATTTAGTTTTTATATTCCTAAAACTTTTCTTTTTCTAAATCTACCTTCAGAATCTTGTTTAAATCATAAGGTTCGAAAAAAGGGATTTCTTCACTTTCTTCTTCTTCGTGTTGTATTATTTTTCTTAACTTAAGAAAATATTTATATTTTAGATTAGGATCTTCTATTTTATCTATGATGTCTATTAAAAATTTAAAATCTTCTATTAAAGTATTGCAATAAAAAATTTCTAATTTACATTCTTCATAAGGATTATTGGGTCACAATTTTTGCATGGGTTTATTTCGTGCTCACTATTACTTGATTCCTCTAATTGGTCAACTATCGGTTCATCTTCTGATCTAGAACAGACTTCTTCTATTTTGAATTACTTTTATAAAGCAAAACTCTTGCTAATTGTTCTTTTACTTCATTATCTAGGCTAAGTTCATTTATTTTCTTTTTTACATAATTTTTAGCTATATGACCCTTTCATCCACACTTATAGCAAGTTAAGGCTTCATCAAATTTTTTCTAATGTTTTCCTTTTATCTTTTTAGAAGACTTATTATCTTCCTTTTGATGTTTATGTTTTTTATATTTTTTATATATCTTATTCTATTTTTTAAGTTTTTTTGAGGGGGACTCTATCTTTGCTAAACTACACTGTTGACAAAAATATTCTAATTCTTTCTGTATAGACTAATCTTCTCTAAGCATTTGAGAGGTTAGGGACAACTGATTACATTGTTCTAATCCTATTTTAATAATTATAGATATGACTTGACCATAAATCATACTTGATAAGACCAAATTTTCTTGTTCTAGCCTATCCTCACCCTTTGGGCAAAGGCTCTTGGAAGACCAAAAATAAATATTTCTTTCCAGTAAGGGGTAGAAGTGTCTTGCCTTATTAAAAGTTTGGCTAAGAAATTATCTTATACCAGCAAAAATTTGACAATCTAGGATATCTTATGGCATGTAAGATTTCATTAGATCTTTCTTCAAAAAGTTTAGGTTCTCCTATAAAGCTTTGAGAAATAGCAAAAATTAAAGTTTCTACTTGAGTTCCTATTTCCTGCTAGGTTGTAGGCTCAAGTTTTATAGAATTTAAAATACTATGCCTATTAACATCATTGAGTATATTATCCCACCAGCCTTTTAGATTTCTTGTGAATCCAAAAATGATTAGCTGAGCAGTAGCTCTTCCATTATTTCCATGCTTTTTATAGGCAGTTGCAACCATGGTCATTTCATTTAGTTTTTTGATTATCAAATGTTCAGTTAAACCATCTATATTCCATTCTACTATTCTTTTACTATCAAAACTAGAGGGATTGTTTAATTCACATTCTTCTGTTTGAATGTCAGGAAGAGTAGGTCTTTTATAATAGTTTGAAGTTGTAGGGTAATTCCTATGAGCTCGAATTCTTTGGACTTGTTCTTCCTTAGATAAAGTTAAAGTATTAATTACTACTCCTTTTTGTTTTTTTATCTTCATTTAAAGTTAAAATTTTTAATCTTTTATCTATTTCTTTTAGGACATTGTTAGTAGATTTTCCTAGTTTTCTATTTGCTAATTCTTCATTAGAGAATTTATATGGTTTAAACAAAGGCTTTTCTAGTTCAGATTTTAGGCTAGAGTAAGAAGGCTTTCTTGGTTTACTGTGATGGCTATATTATATATAACTTTATTATTATAATTTAATTATTCTTGTACATTTTTTGTATCTCTTTTAGAGGCAGGTAGTCCTAGTTCATTCTCTAAAGAAAGCATTTGCTTTAAAGATGACACTGTTATTTCTATGTTATCTTTATTAAGAAAAACTATTTCTTCTAATGGGGGGACTTTTCCTATTATTTTCTTTCCTTGAGCTATTTTTCAGCTTTCTAGTATACTTTCTAAGACATTAGTTTGTAAGGTTTCTAAAACATGTTATTCGAACCAGTCGAAGAAAGGAACATGATCTTTAATTTGAAGAAGATAATTATAAAAGTCTTTTCTATATTTTACAAGGTCTTCTTGTGAATAAGTGGAAAAGTACCATTTCCTTTTTTTCATTATTTTAAGGGGTATAAAAGGTTTGCCTAATCTTTTCTTTATCAATTTCAAAAATAGTTAACATATTTAATTGATTATAGATTTCTAACTTAGATCGAGTTGGAGAATTACTTTCTTGATTAGTGAGTGGGCTTTTACTTGATATTTGGGTTGAGGGGTAACTGGATGTGGTTGTATTCCCTTTAGTTTTAGGGTTTTAAGCAGAGACATAGATTCTATATTAACTGATTGCCTACCAATTCCTTTTAAATTCATCATAAACCTGTTTGGTTTTAGAAGAAATTTGGCCTAGCAAAGGTCCAAAGCAAAGAAACCATTCTTGGAACTAGGTAAGATAGGCTGGCTAGCCTATTTTAAAGTTTATCAACCAAGAGTGAGTATTTAATGGTTTGTAAAGGATGATAATCGTAATAATTGAATTGAGGGGGGTCAAAGGCGTAGGAAAATTTCTTAGCTGTGCAAGGGTGCTACTTCCAGTTTGACCAGGAGAGGACTTTAAGAACTTTGAGCTTAGAGTAAGAAATTTTAGTTGGGTCTTTAGGGTCTATTTTGTAGACAATTTGGGTTGATTTGGTGTCTACTAGAATGGCTTCATAAAATCATTTATTCTTTTTAATGTCTTGGGGAATCCAGGTCCATCCACAAGAAAAGACTTAGTTGGTAATTTGCTCTGGGTTAAGATTAATAAATTCAGGTTCTAGGGGTATTATGGGATAAAAGTATTTTTATCTTTGAATGGATAGGGTTTATCAGTCTCAGGAGAGGGTGGTCTTATAGGCAAGAAGCGGCTTGCTTCAGATAATAATATTTGGGTTACTACCAAAGAAGCTAGCCTTACACTTGGTTGCCTAACTTGCACAGTCAAGGCATATGAAGTACCTGCAGTTGTAAAAAGATTAGTGGATATAGTTGCCTGCCGACTTGGCATGACTTAGATTCCATTCTAAATCCCTAGAAACTTTTTCATTATTTAATAACTTAGGAGTAACATAATAGATTTTTTAAGATTAACTTGTAACAAATGGGTTTCTATTTTAGAGGACACATAAAGCTTTACGTTTAATATTAGTTCTCATTACCTTATAATATATTTTATAGATATAGTTAAGGGATATGAGTTAGGATTCTAGATGCCTTTTGTCATTTTTATATCTAATTTGATATTATGTTTATTAAAAATTCTTAGATCTGTTGTATAATTAGCAAAATTATTAAAAAAGACAGGACCATAATTTAAATTAGCTTCTATTATAGATAGCAGTTGGTCATTAAATTGTAATGGCTTAGAGTCTCTTAGGATTACACAAATAAGAGTGACTATTCCTAATCTGTATAAAGGTTTAACAGTAATTTGTATTAATCTGACATGAATAAATTGAAATCTTTTTCTTCTATGTTCTTTTATCATATTTGATGATAAAAGGTGTATGGTTTCTTGGAGTCTTTCTAAGGCCATAGTATGTTCAGAAATTTTTATAACATAATCATGAGATAAATTATCAAACATACCTACTTGGTATACTTGACTAATTATATGCTCAGGGAGGAAAAATGGGTTAGAGAGAAATAAGGGTTAAAAAGAAATAAAATTGATTACATCTTACTTATTACATGTCCTAATCAACAAGTGCATCAAGACAAATGGCCATATAGTTCTACTACTTTTAAAATTTTATTATCATTTAATTTTTATAAATATAAAATTTTCATGGTTAAATATATTTAATTTTATAAATCAAAGTATAAAACTTAATTAATGTAAAAACTTACACCATAAATTATAGATATTATCTAAGGTTAATAATGTAGAGTAAACTTCTCCATATTGTTTTAAATTAATGTTGACAACCATAAAGGTCAAGTGAGTGTCAGCAACCATCTAGAGCAACACCTTGAAAAATTCAAAACAACCCAAGTACAAATATCTTTGCTTACTTGATTTGAATTCTCTCTTATTTCTCTATGACAATCTCTCCTTTCACTCTTATGCTCCCAAGAATTTTTTGTTTGAGATGGATGCTATGAAATCAGAATCAAGCATCGACAATAAAAGCAACAAAATGGCCAAGACAGACCAAGTTACTAGCCTAAAAATTTTAATAAAAATTATAATTTATTAGGTAATATTAATCTAATAAATTTAATAATTTAAATTTTTAATTAAATATTTAATAAAATTTAACTTTTATAGAAAACATTGATTTTGTCTTCAAAAAAAGGCATCATCTTACATTTTTAGCTTTAACTTTTTTGGAGAAGATCATCCAAAACTTGAAAATTTAGTAGAATTTTTTTGGGGAAAAAAAAACCATATACTAAACTTTGTTTAACTTGGTATCATACAAAACCTTAGGCAAGAAATTTAGCTAGTGCAATTAATTTGTTTCAATTTGATAACCTTTTGGTAGACATAGTTTGATAAAAAGAGGGTAGCATTCAACATTATAATTCAATTTTAAGTGTTAAATAAGAGAAACAAAAAATCACTAAAAAATAAATAAATAAGAAACAAAAATAGCTAAACAAACTCAATTTCTGAATATAATTCGCCCTAGAATACCCATACCTCCAATTGGTAAGTGTTAGACTTTTATAGATGCAAAAGTTTGCTATGTGGTTTCAACTTTCAAGTTGCTTTAAATTCAGAATCTTTTTCTGAATGATTTTGTTTGCTTTTGTAGAGAATTTTATCGTTATGTGCCGCATGTGATAAAGTTACTCATATTTTAATACTCTAACGCTACAATCATTCATGTCAAAGGAGGTGAGAGTAGGGAAAAAAAAGAGGTGAGAGGAATTTAATGAGAGAGAAACAAAAGTTTTTGTACTCCATTTATATTGAAAAAAACATACAATTAATATTTTTATTTGAATAATATTATATTTATATATTTATATTGATATATTACATACAAAATTTAATTGAAATTGGTCTAAAATTTGTGTGAAATTTTACATTATTTAAAATTAATCTCAAATAATACTTGATAAAAGATATATAAATATAAGAAAGTATGTCTTTAATTTTGTTACCAACTGCATGCTTGTACGCTGCTAGTTGGCTTTTCCCATTGAAGATGATTTCCTTTTGTGGTGTTTGATTTGAGAAATCATTATTTACTATCAACAATTAGTTCTTCAGCTAATCTAAAATTAGGCATTGCTAACCCAAGTAATAATTACAACAAAACATAAACTAGTGGAGCATTGGAAATGTTATTAGTTTCCTTTATTTTTAAGAAAAAAGTTACACACATTTTGTTAACTTTAAATTATTTATAAATACCTTCTTTCATATATGAAAGTTGACATATACATTCTTTTAATTATTAAAACAATATAAATATATATTTAACTATTAAAATAATTTAAACACATATTTATTGTTAAAATAAACGTAGATAAAAAATATATGCCATAAAAATAGAAAAAATTAAAAAATCATAAAAAACTTGGTTATTCTTAAAATAGAGACAGACTTTTAATCTCAAGGTTTTAATTGGTAAATTTTATTTATGTTTGATCTATTTTGATTTTATGCTAACAAATACTAAAGGATTTATTTATATTGTTCTTAATTAAAAGGTTATACTTATCCATGTATATACACCTTGAAATCACGAAATCACCAGTTGACCCTGTAGAACTGTATAGCCTGTAGGAGGGAACTTTGATTGACAATGACTCTGAATTGCTCTGAAAAGGTACCAACAGTGCTGCACCCTAACACCACACATGCCTCCATGGCATTGGCCATCCCTTTCATATTCCTTGTCATCGTCGCCAAGTGCACCATAGATTAGCTGGCAAGCCTTTTATTTTACTCCATTAGATTGGTGTTATGGCTATACAATTCTTCATCAAATTCTAGCAGAGTGATGAGCGACCAGAGAGCAACGAAGACGGAGTGAAAGGACAGTTAGGAAAGTTGGGCCTACCTGTTTTATCTCTGTCAGATTTTGACAAGGCGATGAGAGACCAAAGAGTAATGAAGAGCAAGTGAAATGGTAGATTGGGGAGTAGACTGAATGTCATACACATTAGGGGTTCTGGTGAAGAAGGTAGCTTTTGATTTAGAGTAAGAGTCTCAAGCTAGAACGAATCCTCGCTAGTTTGAGGGAGAGTGGGAGATAGGTTGCAAATCCACAAAAAGCTTTGTATATAAGCAGGAACCAATTACTCATATTTCTTGGATAGCTAACTGCATGCAGAAAGAAACTTGAGTTCTTGCAAAGTTGTCTTCAATATCTCACATCAAACATGGTTAATCTATTATGCAATATGTACAGTTTCATAGGAAACTTTAAGTAATCCCTTTCTAAATAGCTCCATAGGTGCAACATATTTTTCATTTTTTTTTGTGAAATCACCCATTAAGGGGAGAATAATCTTGAATGGTAGAATGGTTTAGCATTGTTTACTAAGATGATTCTAGAATCAAATTTTAAACATATAACTTAATGTAAAGTGACTTGTGATGCAGCCAACTATCATTGTATCAACTGCTTAGTGGTAGATACAACATATTTACTCATATCAAAATATCCATTCTCTTAGAAAAAGAAAAAAAAATCCATTCTCTATTTTTTTTTTGAGTTTCTCAAGTATATAAAATTAATCCATTAGTACTTAACCATTTTATGAAAGGGCAAATTAGTGTCACTAAATGTGAGATTATCAAACTCACCCAAATTGTCATAAATATATTTTTTATTGAATTTCACAGTTTAATTTGTGAAATCCAAAAAATTTGATAGTTTAGATTTTTTAAATAAAAATTTAACAAATTTTAACTTATAGTAGAATTTAAAGATGTGATTACGTATGTTCAATTCAAGTCCAAACGCAGCCTTAGAAGAGGAATTATTGGTGGTTGAGGGTGTTTTAGAAAGGAAAAACTACAAGGATGTCAAATTGCAGTGTTCTAAAGGAATGCTTCCAAGTTTTTTCAAGCAAATTAATAAGAAAATTCAATTATATATACCACTTTGGTTGAGTACTCTTTCAAATATATGGGTAATGGTGCTGAGGGGGGGTGTTTAAAGTATGGATGAGGATATTATTTAGGAAGTCAAACAATAAGAGAAAGAAATAAATAGAATTAATATAGAAAAAGATAGTGAAAAAAGAGGAACCCAAATTTTTATTTTAAATATAAAATAAAAAGAGATAATAAAATATCACCAAAATAAAAAAAATAGAAGTCAGTGAATGTTGATCCTTTAAAGTATGCTAATTTTGTCTAACAAAGGAAATGCCACCAAGAGTTGCTCTGCTTAAGAGGAAAGACAAATGCTTGTCAAATATATTTGGTTTTTGGGGATAAATAAAATGTTGTTAATTCTGTTTAGGCAGAAATGATATTATGTGATCTAGTGATGAACTAATGATATTGCAAGATATTTGAGTTTTCTCTAAAAAATTGTTAATGGTAACTCTTTTGTGTGTTCCTATATAAATTCTACTCTTATGCCCAAACTTAATTACCAAGATACAACTACAGGCCAAGTAGTAATGTCAATATTAATCTTGATAATTTATCATGAGTCTAGTTTTTTTTTTTTTGACCTTTCTTGCATTCTGTAATAATAATAATCAAATTTTTACTAGAAGTTCTGTAACTATTATACCTATAGAACAGTCCAAGTCTTTGACTAATCCAATTTGGATTAGAACCACCACAATTGACTTTTTATGAAAGAAGGATTTCAACTCCTGTAAAATAAAACATCATAGTTATGATCTACATCTATTCTCATTTGCAATTCTTTAAAGGTTGGAAGAGGACAGAGACAACAATTTTTAAGAAGAAAATAGGAATTGATTTTAGTTCAAAACTTTATCTTTGCTATAATGGCTAGAGTGTCCATAAATTTGCATGAGGAATTTTTATGGAACAAAATCATTGATCTTCCAAATCCTTGTTATTTCACTGTCAGCTTTTAATGATTTACACTTAATCTCATTGTATTATGAGATGTAGTAATATACTCCATTATACTTTGCATAATGTGTAATTAATTCTCTTGTGTTTTGAAACTTAGCAATGTAAGCTATAAGCTTTCAATGAATATGCAATAAACCCCTTAAACCTAAAAGTTTGAAACTTTCAACTTTTTATAAATGATAAACTCTAAACCTTAAAAACCTAAAACAATAAATTTTAGGCTAAAGTACATTTTTGGTCTCATATTATGCACCCTAATGCAAATTTGACTGCCTGTTATAAATTTGACCAATGTTGACCACCGACATTTCAAAATTCAAGAAAATATAGCATGTTATACGAAAGAAATTAAAACCCTAACAAAGACATTAAAGAAATGATGTGAAAATTCACCTATCTAGTCACTAAGACACGTGGCAAGTCACTTGTCTAGATACCATGACAAGTGGCATTAATAGGGGACTAAAAGTACAATTAAGCCCTTTTAACACTTTAAACTTGAAATTTTAAAATCCTAAAACCCTAAATTACAAAATCTCATATCTCAAATCCAAAATAGCAAAACCCTAAATTTTAAATCCTTAAACCCCTAATCCTAAATTGCAAAACCCCAAACTTCAAATTTAAAAACTTCAAACCCTTAATCCTAAATTATGAAACACCAAACCCTAAATTTCAAAATCCTAAACTCTAAGTTGCAAGAACCCAAATTATGAAACCCTAAACCCTAAATTGCAAAATTTGAAACCTAAAGCCCTAAACTATGGAACCAAACCCTATATTGCAAAACCTTGAACCCTAAATTCTAAACTGTAAATACTAAATTCTAAATCTTAAATTGTAATACCCTAAACCTTAAAGGACAAAACCCTAAACCTAAATTATAAAACTCTAAATCCTAAATCCTAAACTATAAAACCTTAAATCCCAAACCTTAAAGCTTGATACCCTAAACCTCAAACCTTAAATCATAGTTTAGGGTTTCCATGTTTTAGGTTTTGGGTTTTGTGATTTAGGGTTTGAAATTTCCTAATTAAGGGTTTGAGGTTTCAAAATTTGCAATTTACGATTTAAGATTTAGGATTTAGGGTTTGAGGTTTTGCAATTTAAGGTTTAGATTTTAAAGTTTAGAGTTTGATATTTTTAATCTAAGGTTTAGGGTTTGAATTTTTGCTATTTAAGAATTTGGGGTGGGGGTTTCATGATTTAAAGTTTGGGGTTTTATAGTTTAGGTTTTGAAATTTATGATTTTATAGTTTATGTTTTAGTAATTCATGGTTTAGGGTTTAGGTTTTAAGCTTAGGATTTTATGATTTAGGATTTAATGTTTATGAATTTGGGGTTAACTGTTTTTGGATTTTAAAGATTTAGGATTTTAAAGCCAAAAGAAGGCTTAATTGCACTTTTGGTCACCTTACTAATGCCACATGTCATGTTGACTAGATAAATGACTTGCCACATGTCATGGTGGCTAGATAAGTGGCTTGTCACATCATCTTTTTAATGCCATGTCAGCTATCTTTGTGAGGGTTTTAATGGCTTCTGCAAAAAAAGGACCACATTTGCATGAATTTTGAAACATCATGACAACAATGGCCAAATTTAAAACATGGGTCCAAATTCCATTAAACTGCATAATAAGGGGACTAAAAGTATAAATAAGTCAAAATTTTAAGACTAAAAGCCCAAACCTGAAACTTTAAACCATATATCTTAGAACCTAATCCTGTATCAATAAACCAAAAATCCTAGCCAGTGTTGTTTGAAACCCTTAACATAGAATTATGACTATCAAAATGGGTTCAACTTGTTGTATTGGCCTGCCCTATCTTGCTTAAGGTGATGTGTTGGGTTTATATATCACTAACTCATGTCAAAGTTGGTATTTCTTGCCCACCCTAATGAACTGGTATGTCAATTTAGGTTTTACGTGTGCTAACTTATCTAATATTAACTCGTCTGTAAACATTTAATTTTGTTTGGATATCAGAAAAATAAAAATAAACCTACTAGGGAATTCATAATTTTTTCACTTCATTACATAATTTTCGAGTTAATTTAGGTGAAGCTAAAGAATTTAGTAGTATTTAGTATTAAACTCGAAAAATGTAATAAATAGTGAAAAACTCCAAAAATAGAAGTAAAACCATGGTTGGGTTCAAATTTTTCTACTTAATTTTTAAAAGGTTTTGGGGTTGGATTTGGTAAAATAAATGGATCAAAGGGTATTTTTTGGGTGAGTTTTCCTTATTTTCCCTAAAAAAGAAGAAATCAAATTGAATAAAAAAAAATAAGAAAAAGCAAACCCTAAGAACTAGAAGAAAGGGACAAACTAAATAGGTTGAGATTGGATGAGAAAATGCAGAAAAGGGATAAAACCTTTCTCCTTGGAAATTTCAGAAAAGAGTAGAAGCACTTGATAGGAAGTGAGGAATGGAAGAAGAGTATTTGAAAAAGGTTAGGAGGAGCTTTAGACTTCGAAGAATGGTTTGTTGCAAGAAATGGCAAAAGAGTAGGTCACAAGGAAGAGAGAACAAAGTTCCATGCAAAGAGGAGATGCTGGTTGCTCTAGGAAGAGAGCTTGTAGGAAACATGGAGGAGCCTCTAGCATGCTAAGAACCAAGGAAGAAAAGGAGAAGCCCCTAACATGTTAAATAGAGGTGAAGCTTAGGAAGTTTTGACATAGGGAGAGTGAAGAGGAAGAGAGATCCAATTGAGAAGAAGAGATGGAAGAAGAGAGAAAGCAAATAGAAGAAACTAGGAAAGAAAGAGTGAAAGAAAAAAAGAGAGTGAAGAAAAAGAGAGAGACTGAGAGTGAACAAGGGATTCTCACATCCTCATACTTAAACTAGAAACAGAAAACAAAGAGTAGGGGAAAGAAAGCAAATGATATAGAGAGAAGGAGAATTAAGGAGAGCCAAGAGCAATTGGGAGGGACTAGGTTAGAAAAGAGGAGAGCACCACAGAAGGAACTCCTTTGCCCTCATGACACTAGGTGCACTTGGGCATTAATAAAGAAAAGGAAAAATCAAAAACACAAGAACAGAGTGAAAAGCTCAAAGAGGAAAGGAAGGGACTCTTGATACAAACTTGAGAGGATAGACTCTTGGATGCATTTGACACTCTTAGGCAGAGAGAGAAGCCAAGAGAGTAGCACACGGTGCACTCATTTCTTGAGTCCACTTCTTAAAGGTGTTTTCTTTTATATTTCTGTAAAGCTTGAGTGTGTTTAAGGTCATTCAAGTGACCAAGAGCCATGAGCGTGTAATAGATATACCTGTGCACGACAGTGAGAACATAAGGTGAAAAAAAAGAAAGGTAGTAAAAATTAATAGAGGAGAAAGAATAGAGAAAGAGACTGCGGGAGAGAGAGGTTCCTACCTTTTTCCACCTTGCCAAACCACTGGCACGGGTGGGCATCTTTTGGTTAGCTACCACCATGGGCCATGTAGCTCCATTGTGAACAAGAGCTACATTGCGTCACACAGCGTTTCTATTAGAGACATTGTGGAGAAGAAAGGTGCATCACACCCTAGGACTTTCTCTCCAAAAATAATTCAGAAAGAATTTTTATTTTAAAAAAAATAAAATATATAATTGTGCTTAAAAAAACTTTTAAAAAATTTTTGGTACCAATTAAAAAAATTTCTTATGAAAATTAAAATTTTAATTATATTATTTCTGTCAAACCTTTTTACTTTCAAGAAAATATTTAAGAAAATTCTTTTATCAAAAAATTCTTCTTACCTTATAACTTGATTTGAAAAAATTAATACTATTTGTGAAAAAATTTTGAAATCCAATTAAAGAAAAGATAAAAAGTTTAATAGTATTATTTTTTAAATACATGTGTAAGTTGTTTTTAGAACAAAAAAAGACCAAAGTGAAGGGCTTGTTTGAATTCTGTTTTTGAAAACAATTTTATTTTCAGAAACAAGAAAATTATAAAAGCTATTTGGTAAGTTATAATTTTTGAGAATTGTTTTTCGAGAAGTTGTTCCCAAAACAAGTCAAACTGAAACATCTTAAAGATGTTTTTGTTTTGTTTTTTTACAATTTTATTCCCAACACACATGAAAAAGTGGAGACAAATAAGTGGAGAACACTTTGTTCTCTGCTTGTTAGCAACCTTCTTCATCCTCTTGCTGTTTACCTATTGCTAGTTAGCAAAGAACATGGCTTGGCTCTCCTATTTCCAACGTCTCTCACAAACCCAACACTACATCCAAAAGGTGCTTTGTCTTCACTTGCTTCTTTTTGGGTTGGTCCAGTCTTCACTTGCTTCTTACCAATTGAAGAATCAAATGCTACAAAATTTATTTAAAAAAAATTGTTAGGAGATAGGTTAAGGTTTCATAGATCATTAAGAGGTTAGAATCCTTACTTGTAAAGGAAAATCTTAAGGGTACAATTAAAACTTTCTCTTTGGTATTCATTGTATTTAATATGTACACTGGACCTTTTCTCAAACTTTCTTTGCCTTTCTTAATTATAATTTCAACCTAAAAGTAGAAACTTGGTACCTTCAATATTGTTACTCACTATCACTTTCGATTTCGATTTTAGGGCTTCAATTTTCCTAGTTTAAGGATTAGTTCTGATCGAAATCCTAACCATGTTATACTAGATTCTTTCTTCATCAAGGCTTAATTATAATAGTCTTGCAACATTTTGGCTTTCCCGTTGGTTCTCTCTAAAATGTTTACTTTCTTAAAAATAGGTCTCTTGCTCTTGAAGTTCAAGGTGGGATTCTTTGCTTCTTCTCACTAAGCTTAGGAAAGTTTGTCTAGCAACTTGAGGAAAATCAGTGAACAATTCTTTTAGAAAAAGTTTACGGATAATATTTTTCATACAAATTTTTGGCATTTGATAAGCAACATTAAAATCATAATGGTGGGCATATTTTATTGTTTTATTGAACAATCTTTTGAAGTTCATTAACAGCTTAGGGCTATATTTACTAAATGCAAGAATTGTGTAGTTTAATAATCATGTGAAACTTGATATCATTAAATCATCACAGAGCGGCAACTGATGTTCTATTTAAATTTGATTAAGGATGGTTGAATGGAAGTAGTTCAAGATTGAGTTATGTGTACCATATTAGAAAGGATGCTATGAGTGCCATAATTGCTCCTTTGCACATGGGAGTGCTGAGCTACAATGATTTTCTTGCTCATATGAGGGCAAATTATTCTACTTATAGTGCTGAATGGTTCTTTCTTTGGTTCTTTGGTTGATTATATTTCTTGTAGATGAGTTGAGTGGGACACTTGACTATATATTGATATTAATTAATACTACCTTACAATTAAGATTAATGTATTGGTCAGAAGTTTAGGAACTTTTGGAGTAGTATACGAACTGAGTAAGACATAATGATGAACTTGCATAGAAAGAATGGCTGCATTGTGATCTTAGTACTTGGATTTTGGGTTGGCATGCTATAGCATCATAAGATTTTAAGAAAGACAAGTGCATAGCTGATTAATAAAATGCACCCTTTTGGAATAATAGTGATTGGTAAACTTTTCCAAGGAAAAAATGCCTTTGTGAATTGCAAATAGCAAAATTCTAGAACTAGACAACCAAACAAACCATTGAATTATTGCATTTGGTTTCATTACTCCCTAGCCTAGTTTTTCCTCTAGCAAAGAGTGTGTCACCTTCCTCTAAAAACATTTAGAGTGGATGGCCACTGATTAAGGTAAAGCTTGTAATATGACTAGCTAGCTAACTTCTGCTCCAATATATTTGTGTTCCTTCATTCTTAAATTAGCTTCTTGTTTAAATGTCTTGCCTATATCTCATTTTTATTAAATTTTATATCTTTTCCCTTGAGCTTTATTTTAAAATCTTCCTGTCTATGTCATTGTGAAGATAGTTTTCATTTCTGGAGCACTGAGATTATAAGAATCTTGCGGTGTGATATGTTCACACAATCTTGAAGAACTTACAATGTTGCTCCTTGCAAATATAGGTGGCTTGTAAATGTCATTGGACTTTCTATTGTCCTAATTTTTTGCTTGTTTGTATTGTGACTTATACATATGATTACATATCAATTGGTTCATGCAATATGAAGCTTCTTAAATGGAGGAGATTCTGAATTTCATTCCATTGATGCTGCTAACATTTATGATGATGTACCCAATTAGTGTGAAGAAATTGACTAGTGAAAGAGAGAAAAAGCATTACATGAAGACAATATATTGAAAGATGAAAATGTGTGGAAATACAATTTTTAAAGATGTGTGATGTGTTACTACTTTCAAATGGCCTTCCTTCTAAAGTGGTCATTTTGCTCCTAGCATTTTCTATTGATTCACTAAGTTATTTCATATTCTTAAAACTCTTTGAATTTGGATAATTATTTGATCAAATCATCCACATGTTAGATCAATTTATTTATTGGTAGGATACCTGTTATAATTATCTTATTGAGAGACCTGTTACATTGCAGGCAGTATATGTATTTTGTTTTAGATGGGTGGTTCTTCAAGAAGGATTCTACTGGTTGATTTATCTTAGTACCAAACTGCCAATGATGGCGTTGTTCTCCACATAGCATTTTTGTGGCAACTATTTTCATGGTTCATTCTGTGATAGTGTGGAATTACAAAGTTTTGCCTGAAAGATCATGTTTTTCCTTTCATGGCATAAGTCTTCTTCTATCATGCTTAAATTGGGAGCTAATTTATTGAATTGTTCAATCATTTCATATAGCAAGATTTACAGCACAAGTATATGGATTGCATGGTAGTCCTTATGTTGTTACTTCAAAATGGTACTAAGGTTCAGCTTCTTTGACAAATGCAGAAAGGAACCATCATTGGATTATTAGAAGAAAATATGTCTAATACCATGTGGTTGAATTTTTATGTAAGCATATTAGAGATGTCTCTACATTTCATATTGTTATTTTATATCTTACTACTCAACAGGAAGATGAGGATGTGAATTGTTCTTAATCCATTGCTACCTTGATTACATTTCAAAGATGCAACGTGGGTTTTATTTTATCTCATAATATGGTGGTGCTAGTTTCTATCACCATTTTGCTCTCACTTGGGAGGGACTATTACTCTTGATTATTATGTTTCTCTTGTGATTAGAATTAATGGTAAGGTTGGTCTCATTATCTATTTATGGGTTCTTTGTTTTTTCTGAAGTGTTTGATGCTTTGATTGGATCTTTAGTAATGGAATTTTGTTATTGTTGTAGGTAGGCAAGACTATTTAGGTAATGACTGGAGGGATAGACTTGATAAAAGGCATTTATCACCTTGAAGGTACTCATCAACTAGAGATGCAAGAGGGCACCAAACCTTTCATGGTTAGATACAGCATCTTTATATATCTGCTTGCTATCACTGTTTTTAGTGTCATTCCTTAAGTTTGTTTTGCAATGGAAATACATCCTTACTTTTGCATAAAGAAATGGCCTTTTTTTTTGTGATAGCAATCTCTCACTTTCACATCCTATGAAAATATTGTCTCCGAAAGCTTGAGTCTGTCTCATATAATTCTTTTGTCAAAATATTCTGGGTTTTATGAGATTTTTAAGCAAGCAATTGTCAAACATTTGAAGTTTTCTTTCTTTCCTTTTTCATTATGTATATGTATGGCATATGTTTGTTTGAAAGAGAGCATGTATCATTGTCATTCATGCACAAAAATTTTTCACTCTAAGATTTTCCTTCATTTCTCATTTTCTGAATATTCCTTGGATTAAATTTGTAGAATACAACCTCTCAAGGTCTTTGGAGAGAAGAAGGTACTTCAGCAACACTTTGTTGATGATAGCTTGTCAATATTATCTAATCAAGGTGCAAGAGACATGACAACATATTGTGACTTTATTCAAATTGGATGTGAGTAAAACGTAACAACGCTAGTGCATAGTTGAAACAATTTAACTTGTTTAAATGTTAATTTACTTTTGTATTAACAATATTTAGTATGAAGTATAAGTGTTTTAAGTTAAACTGATTGTCATAATAATATATAAAAATGTGTCACTTATATATGCATGATCATTTATAGTGTTGATTATTTGTAGGGGTGAAAAATATCATTATTTTAAAAATAACCTTAAATAAAAATATTAATATTTTTAAAGCAAGTAGTCATAATTTATTTTCACTTGTATACTAACTGTAGTTAGTATGAATTGCAAGTATATATAGTTGAGTTGATTATTATATTTATATATAAAAAATGTTATTTATATAAGCATGAAGCAAAATTTTAGTTTTGAATGAGCAAACATATGAAAAAAACAAATAGAGTAAGCAAAAGAATTTAACAAATAGCAATAGTATTGTGTTTGATGAGAATTTCATATTTTAAAAGTTTATCTTAAAAATTATTTTAATGACCAAATATCATAATAATATTTTTATTTATGTTTATTTTCTCATCAAAACAATTTCTGTAATTTTATTACAAAATTAGAATTATTATAAACACAATTAAAAAAAATCAAATGTTTTTTTTGTTTTTAAAATTTATTCTCAAAACAAAATTTGTCAAACAGATTTTATTATACTTTTATTCTTAAAACTATTTTCAAAATAATTTTACTAAATTGATTTTATTATACTTTTATTCTTAGAAGCAATTCTAAGAATTTCTTCATAGAATATATTTTAGAAACAAGAAAACCAAAACATTTCCAAACACACCCGAAGTAACAAGGTTCGCTCTCAGTTTGGGCTGAGACAAATGAAATCGAGACCAACTTACACCCCCCTTTGCTGTTTCTTTCACTTTCTTTGAAAAATTAAAAAAAAATTGAAACAAAATAGGAGTAAGGAGAAGCTTGTTCTGGGGCACAATATGGCCTAGGCCGAGCCCTTTATTCTCTTTAGGTGAATAATGTGTGAGGGAGCTTGCAATTGGGTTTTGGGCTTAATTTAAAAATAGAAGAAATGTGAAGGATGAATCTTTGTTTATGTGTTTGGAATGAAATAATTTAGATTGAGATAAAAATTGAATCTTGTGCATAAATTATTATCTCAATTAATTTATTAATTCCTAATGAATGTGAATTAATCTTAGATGTTTGGACTTAATTATTTTGGATGTGGATTCTTGCTTGCATTAAGTGATTCACCTTGAACATGGGAAATCTTGAAATTTTTAGGTCTTCAGTATTTGAATTTTCAAACAAAAATTCTTTTCTAAAAATTATAAAGTCTATTCCACATTCAAGGAAAGGGTTGAACCTTAAAAATGTTTTAGAAACTTCTAATTACCACCCTAGTCACTCCCTCAAGTGCCCAAAGATTCCCAATGATAGATAAATAGGGTTGCCAATCAACTGGCCATTGTCGAATTATCTTGAGAAAAATCATGTTATTGTTTTAGTCAGTCAACTAATGTAATTCCTTTGATGTGATTACAAAAAATCTTGTCACCCTAAAGTCCTTCGAGCTTGTTCTGTCCAAATTACTCATTCAAATCTAAATTCTCCTTAAATAAAGGATGATAGGAAGGTTGCTAGTTGACTAGCCACTTTCCTATTACCCTAAATGTTGAGTTTATTCCATCAACTAGTATGTTCTTTTGGTGAAAGTAACAAAAATTAGCAAGTACCCAAAAACCTAAAAAACAAAATAAATTTGTTTTGCAAAATAAAAAGCACAATTTTCAAACCAAAAGTTAACAAAACACTAATATAGTATCAAAAGAGTGTTGTAGAGATACTGATACTTTTTTTTTTACTATAATTAACCCCCAAACTTGTTTTCTATTACAAAGACCATTTTATTTGGTGTTTGACTTCACTATTTCATCCTAAGTCAGTGGCAATTCCATCATTTATTTTTTCCAAACCCTTTTCCCAAAACCCTATTTCCAAATACATAGCTTTTTTGGTTCACCACACTGCATCGTGTATTGACACTGCTTAAAGCATTGATCCTAGTCCTTTTTCCAAATATTATATAATTAAACCAATTTTATATTATTATCTTCTATTATAATGAGCTCAATGTGAAATTTGGAGAGATATTCAACTAAAGAAATATAATAGAACATTTTTTATATATTAGAAACTTAAACTTCTATGTTGAGCTTTAGATGGTTTATTCAATCACTGCTGTGTTAAATATGGCGTTGTTAAATGCTTTCATCATATATAGCTAATTAAATGAGTATTTTATGTAAATTACTTATGGTGGTTGGCCACAATTCCATATGTTGTAGAAATACTAGTATATTGCATAGATAACTTAAGTAGGATTGTTTTATGCCTTGATTGTTTATGTCACTCCTATTAATGATTACATTTTTTTTTATTTTTTAGAATGTCTTCGTATTCTTTGAGTAAGAGATGAATTTCTTTGGGGAATAATTCTTGATTTATGTTAACATAAGTTTGGACATTATAAATATCTTTGATTATGTGATAAAGAATGCATCTCTTATAATATGATATTATTTGTAGCATGGTGCAATGGTTTGTATTTATTTCAAGAATTTGTATAGTTCATGTAAATTAATAAGCTTGTTTAATATTTTCTAAAGTATGCATGTCTTATATATACATACATATATATATATATATATATTTTTTTTTCTTTTAAAAATATTTTGACTAATTGACTTGCTTAACTCATAACCCACACTGCCATAAGATGGGTTGAGAATTTCTCAACTTGCAATAGCGATGGACTACTCCATCCCACCTAATTTAATGACAAGTCATGATAGGGTGAGATGGGTAACCCCATTTTAATAGTCTTAATTAACATTTAAAATTTAAAATTTAATATGATATTCTTTTTTTTATTTTAAAATTTAAAATTATAATTTAAAGTCTTATGGTTGAAAGTTTTAATGTCTTTTGATTTAAATTTTTTAAATTTAAAATTTAAGTTTCAAACTTTTAAATTTTAAAAATTTAAGATTTAAGATTTTATTTTTCAAGATTTTAAATTTAAGCTTTTTAAGTGTTAATTACATGGTGGTTTGATAGTTGAAGTTCAACGGGCACATTAATATATTTTAAAACACAAGGAGAGTTTGTATCAAAAAAAAATATGAGAGTAATTTCACTTTAAAAACGTCTAAAGAAAACATTCTTGCATCTCAAAATATGAGATATTTTTAAGATAAAACACACAAAAGACACAAAGCTACAAATTTGTAGTTGAACATAACCTCTGATTTGGTGGCTAAGAGGGTGGAATTTTGCATTCAAGTGATAGGTCAGATTGCTAAAAATAGGAAATTGCTTGGGCTGCAAGGTGGGACGCCCCTCTTGACCTAATTAGAGTTAGAAACTCTATAAACTGACGTTTGTGGTAGGTTTTGAGAAAAAGGCCTCATGGGCTGAGAACACACATAATTCACAAGCTCTGAGTTGTGGTAGATTGGAAAAGTGCCATTGTTTGTGGCCTTGGAGGAGAAGGAGCCAAATTGGAGAGGAGATCAAGTCTTGGAAGTGAATTCATCCCATAGCCAAGAAGCCCCTTCATTTTCCTTGCTTCATCTTCATCTATTCTTCTTCTTATTCATTCATCTTTTGTTCTGTTATGTTTCTTTTAATTCAGGTTATTTTGATTTCAAGAATGGGTTGTAACTAAGTAATTCTTTGGGGACTTGCAATGGACCTATGCATGAATGTTAGTATTTCTATTGATCTTGTTTTTATGATATCATTTGGTGATTATTATACCTATGCTTCATGAACTTACTTGAATTGAGAAATTAGTTAAGTTTAAGAAAGAATAGAATGATGCTTGGGAAAGATTGTTTTATTCTAGGATCAATTGGATAAGTGAATATATGAATCTTAGGATAGGAATAGGAATATCTAAGATTGTATGCAACCATGATAATGCCTTACTCTTCATGCATTGTTTAACTCTAGTTGATATAGGGATATACTCAATTAGTGTTTAGTGGTAGTTTTAATCATCTTAGGAATAAGGGTTTAGATGTATTAATTGCATTGATTGATAGTCCTAAATCAGTTGATTAAACCAAGGTTGGTAATTTTCTAACTAAGATTGCTAGGGAAGTTGTAAGAACCTGAATTTCTTGAAATTCATAACAATACTTGTGTGTGACTATCACCATTGTTGGTTAGTAATCTTTAATTTACCTTTGCTTTTTAGTTAATCTATTGTCTAATTTGGTTTCTTAAATAAAGTGTAAAACAATACAATTTTCGTACTTTGGTTATTAAAGATTCCTTCTAGGTTTGGCATTCTAGAATTCTCATTTGCTACATTTAGACTGTGTATACTTGCACGTTTGGGTTAGTGTTAAGAATTAACCATCAATAGAGACAGAGAAAGAGAGTGGTAGGGAGAGAGAGATCGAGAGAGAGAGACTGTTGAGGAGAGAGAGGGGAGAGAGAATTTCTAGAGAAAGAGAAGTTATAGAGAGTAAGAGAGAGAAACTTTAGACATGTGAGAGAGGAAGAGTGAGAAGTTTAGAGAGAGTGAGTGAAATTTGAGATGCATAGAGAGAGGGAGAGAGAGAGAAAGAGAGAAGTTTTAGAGAGAAAAAGAGAGAAGTCTTAGAGAGGGAGAGAGAGAGAAGGAGAAAAAGAGATTTAGAAAAGTTTTATAGACAGAGAGGGGTAAGAAAGAAGGAAAAGTTTTAGAGAGAGAGAGAAAGGGAGAGATAGTGAAAGACAAGTTTCAGAGAGGGACTCAGAGAGGAAGAGTGAGAACTTTTATAGAGTCTGAGAAGTTTTAGACACAGAGAGAGAGAGACAAAGAAAGAGAGAAAGGTTAGTATTTGAGAGAGAGATAGAGAGAGAGAGAGGAACAGATATTAGACACAAAGAGAGAAAGAAAGGGAACCTTTAGAGAGAGAAAGGCAAAGAGAATTTTTTTACAAAGAGAGAGAGATAGAAAGAGAAGTCTTGGAGAGGGGAGTGGGATAAAGAAAAGTTTTGGAGAGAGTGAGAGAAGTTTTAGAAAGGAAGAAAGAGAGTGAGTGAGAGAAACAGAGGGAGAGAGACACAGAAATAGAGAGATTTTATGAGAAATAGGGAGAGAGTGGGAGAGAGAAAGAGAGAGAGATGTTATAGAGAGATGAAGAGAGAAGTTTTTGAGAGAGAAAGAAAGAGAAGTCTTAAAGGGTGGAGAGAGAAAGAGAAGGAAGATTTAGAGAGTGAGTGACACGAGAAAGAGAGAGAAAGAGAGAGAAGGTCAAGTTTTAGAAAGAGAAAGAGAAAGAGTGGGCAAGAGAGAGATAGAGCGAGAAAGGGAGGGAGAGAGAGAAGAATGTTAGGGGGAGTGAGAGAGACAAAGTGTTAGGGAGAGAGAAGAATGTGGGGAGGGGGGAGCAAGATAGATATAGAGGGTAAGGGAGATAGGGATAATATGTGTTAGAGAGAGGGAGAGAGAGGAAAGTTAGAGGGTGAGAGAGACTCAAAGCATTGGGAGAGAAAGAGAGAAAGGTGAGTGAGAGAGACAGAAATTCTAGAGAGAATGAGAGAGAAGTTTTAGATAGATAAAGAGGGAAAGAGAGAATAAGAGAAGTTTAGAGAGATAGAGAAAAAGAGAAAGAGAAGTTTTGGAAAGAAAGAAGGGAAAAAAGAGAGAAAAAATGAAGTTTTAGAGAGAGAGAGAGAGGGAGAAAGAGAGTGAAAGAAATTTTAAAAGGAGAGAGCAAGAGGAAGAGAGAAAGAGAAGTTTTAAAGAGAGATAGTTGTTCTAGAAGGGGAAGAGAGTGAGAGAAAGGGAGAGAGAGAAGGACAAAGAAGCTTTCGAGAGAGAGACTAAGAGAGAGAGGGAGAGAGACAACGAGAGAGCAAAAAATAGATAGCAATTTTAGAGAGAGAAAGAGAAAGAAGTTTAGAGAGAGGGAGAGAAGTTTCAGAGAGATTATGAGAGAAGTTTCATAGAGAGAGGGAGAGAAGTTTTAGAAAAGAAAGAGAGATAAAGGGAGAAAGAGAGTCAGTGAGAGAGAGGGAGATAGTGACGAAGAGAAAAAGGGATAGAAGTTTTAGAGAGAGAAAGAGATTGTAGAGAGAGAAAAGGAGTGAGAGGGAGAAAAAGAGAAAAGTTATAGAAAGAGAGAAAGGGAGGAAAGTATTACAAAAAGAGAGAGAGATTAAGCGAGTGAGAGAAGTTTTAAAGAGAGAAAGAGAGACATAGAGCAAGTGAGAAAGAGAAAAAGAGAAGTTTTACAAAGGAATTGTTTCAGAGAGAGAAGAATTTAAGAGAGTGAAAGAGAAATTTTGGAGAGAGAGAGAAACAAAAGTTTTAGAGAGATAGAGAGAAAGTGGTTTTAGAGCAGAAGAGAGAAGTTTAAGAGAGAGAATGAAAGAGAGAGGGAGAGACACAAGTTTTAGAGAGAAAAGTAAAGAAGTTTTAGACACAAAGAGAAGATTTGGAGGGAGAGAGAGACACAATTCAAAATAGTAGTTTCATTCTTGGTGTTAGGGAAAAAATAATAAATAAAATTGAAAATTCATAGGATGAGGTTATTCCTTGATTTTTTTAAAGAAAGTTTACTCCATGCTTCAAACATAGTTAGAATGAGTTATTTGTATGAGATGATTATGCTCAGAGGAAGAATGCAATAGAAAGGAAAAAGGGGAGAAGTTTTAGCTACAGAGAGAGAAAGAGACATTAGAGAGAGAGGGAGAAAAAGAGAGAGAAGTTATGAGAAAGGGGGAAGTTGTAGACACAAAGAAAGAGGGAGAAAGAGAGAGAAGAATGTTGGGGGGAGTGAGAAAGAGAGAGAGAGAAGAATGTTGGGGGGAGTGAGAAAGAGAGAGGGAGGAATAGATAGATAGACAAGCAAATAGAGAGAGAGAGGAGGGGAGAGAGAGGGGTATGTGTGAGGGAGAGAGGGAGACACACAAAGAGAGTGAGAGGGAGAAAAAGAGAGAGAAGTTATAGGGAGAGAGGGGAAGTTTTAGAGATAGAGAGAGGGAGTGAGAGAGAGAAGAATGTTGGGGGGAGTGAGAGAGAGACAGAGTGTTGGGGAGAGAAAGAGAAAGATAGATAGAGAGAGACAAACACAGGACAAACAGAAAGCAGGGAGAGAGAGAGAAAGATATTTTTACATAAAGAGAGAAGTTTCAAAGAGACATTGAGAGGAAGAAGTTTTAGAGAAAGAAAGAGAGTGAGAGAGAGAGGGAGAGTGATAGTGAGACAATGGATAGAAGTTTTAGCTACAAATAAAGAAAGAGGCTTTAGAGAGACAAAGGGAGTAAGCGTGAGAGAGAGAGAGAGAGGGAGAAAAAGAGAGAGAAGAGGAAGTTTTGGAAATAAAGAGAGAAAGAGGGCGAGAGAGAAGAATGTTGACGGGAGTAAGAGAGACAAAGTGTTTGGGAGAGAGAGAAAGAGAGAGAGAGAGAGAGAGAGAGAGAGAGAGAGAGAGAGAGAAAGAGAGAGAGATAGACAGACAGATAAAGATGGAGAGAGAGGGGAAGAGTGAGAGTGAGAGAGAGAAAGAGAAGTTATACATAGAGAGGGGGAGTGAGGGAGAGAGAGATAGAGAGAGAATGAGAAGTTTTGCACAAAGAGAAGGGGAGAGTGAGAGAGAGAGAGAGAGAGAGAAAGAGAAGTTCTTTAGTTAAAAGGTCTATTATTTCTTGAAGGTTTTCTAAAGCTAGAGTCTGTTCAGCTATTTTTATTACATAATCATGGGTTAAATTATCAAGTATGCCTACACGATACGCTTGACTAATTTTATGCTCAGGGATTGACCAATTCCTAAGTTTTTGTTCTGCGCCTTCCATAGTAACTTCTTGTTTATTAATTAAAGTATAATCCATAATGCTTTTATCTTCTTGATTCTGTACCCAACTTGATTCTCCTTCGCCTATTTTATCTTTTCCTTTAAATAATTTCTTCATTGTCTTTGCTATAACTAATTAATTTCTAAGGCAAATCACTCTCTTCTAGACTGTTTCCTAGTAGTGAACACATCTTACTGCCAGTCTAGGTCTTACGGCAATTCTGCTACCTTCCTAGTCGTAGAGGGGAGGTTGGACTTAGACCTTAATTAATTAATAGCAACAACGCTGAACAAATTATTTAAATATAAAAGATGGAAACAAGGCTCTGATACCATATGTGGATAGGATAGCTAGCATCTGACTCATCTTCTTGTGAGTGCTTCTCAAAAGAATCAATAGATGAGGCTAAGTCCAATAATTTCTTTTTATATTCTTTAAGCTAAGAAGGGCTTAAGGCGGATATATCTGGTAATTGAGTCAGGAGGGGGAGCTTATTTTTATCAGTCTGTGCTAGAGAATTAGCTATTTGCTAACTCTTTCACTAAGCAATTCTCTTTACTATTAGATTTTCATCAAATTTATGCCACCATTTAGTTTGGATTACTCGGACTAATGATTGAGGATAACCAATTCGTAGAACTTGGTCAATATTAAATCTGGTCTGCATGATCCATCCAAGCTTTGTGACAGAGCAAAACATAAGGAATCTGTTCTGCATGGAAAAGTTATTTGTAGTCTTTTTGAACATTTCATAAGCTTGCTTGGGTTTTTGGGGAAATTGTCCAAGCAATGGACCAAAATAAAGAAACCATTCCAGAAACCAATTAGGATAAGAGGTTTGGTTGGTATTAAAGCTTAAAAACCATGAATGAGAAGGGCAAAGTTCATACAGGGTATTATACCAGGCTTGCTGGTAGTCAAAATAATCATAGTAAGGTGGGTCAAAGGAAAAAGAAAATTTCTTGGCAGTAAAAGGATGTTGATTCCATTGTGAAAGTGAAAGAACTTTTAGAATTTGAAGTCAGGAATAGGTTATTATGGTGCAATTTTTAGGATCATAATCATGGATGATTTGGGCTGAATCTATATCAACCAGAATGGCCTAATGAAAGGTTTTATTTTTCTTTAGGTTTTGAGGAATACAAGTCCATCATCTAGAAAAGATCTGAGAAGCAATTTCAGAAGGAGTAAGATTTAAATACTCAGGTTCAAGAGAGATTATAGGTAAAGGTATGTTGACCCTAAAATTTTGTTTGGAGTCACCACCGACCTAAATTATCTAAAGGTGAGATCGGACACCTAATTGAAAAATGGTCAATATTTTAGAGATTGAGTTCGGGGGTTGGTTACGTTTGAGGGAAGGTATTAGCACCCTAAACGCCATTTCGATATAAAAAATGATCTTATTAATTTATTTTAATTAATTTATGTTGGTTTAAAAAAAATTAAAAAAAATGATTTTTGATAAATAATCCCTGCCCATTCAGAATCGGGATAAAAATAATTTTGAGAAAAATTCCCTTCCTATTCCAGTCTAGGGTTTTGAAAATAATTTTAAAAAATCTCCTTCACATTCCAGTCTAAGGTTTAAAAATAATTTTAGGAGAATCCCATCTCTATTCCAGATCAGAGTTTTAAAGAAAATCTCATTCCTATTCCAATCCAGAATTTTTTTAAAAAAATAATTTGTATCACCCATGTGATTACTTTTTGTCAAATTTTATGTTCTCTATTTTGTCAAATTTAATTTTAAAATTTTTTAAAAATAAGAGGGAAAATACTAAACTCAACTAATAATTTATTTCATTTTTTCCATTTTTCCTTAAAACATGTAGAGTTCATATAAAATGAAATTGTAGGATCAAAACCCACGGCACCCATATTTTCATTAAGACTTCAAACCAAGAATTGAAGTGCTTCCTAACTAATGTGAGAGTAGATATAATAAAAGAAGCCATGGTAACATTAAAATGCGTGAAACGCACAGCATCACCTACCTCTTGCTCAACCACAACTTGGAGAGAGACTTGGAAACGGACAACCACAGCATGGAGTAGCTCGGACACGTTTTGGAGACAGACTTCGCGGGTTCTGGTGGCTATTACGTGGTCATGCATGAGGAGTTGAAACGGAGCAGCAGTGACGATGGTTTTCCCCAAAGAAACTGACGTTGCTGTGTAAGGCTTCAAGTTTGACTTCGAAGGCAGAGATAGTCGGTGCTTCGAACAGCAGCGGAATCACAACTTCGTAGCACCTTGGTTCAGAGTGCCAAGAAGGTGCAGTGAAGGACGAGGTACGGGGCCAAGTCCTTGGTGCCACAACTTTCCTGAAGTCCCTTCCTCAAAGTGCCCTGTATAGTGCTTTATTTTTACATTCCAGTTTTTGTTTTTCAGTTTCTTTTTCTATGGGTGTGTGTGTTTCAGTTGACGGCCTCTTGTTTTGTGCATACACAAGATGAAGATGCCTCTTGGTTCTGGTAGGCTTCGGTTTCTGTTTTGTGTGTTGGGTTACGAAGGAGTGCGGTGAGAGCCTTTCTCCTGGGTTGAGACGAAGGTGCTGAATGATGCAGTGCATTTGTGCTCTTTCCCGTTTCGGTTTCTTTGTATTTTAGAGTGTTTGTGGCTATGAGGTGAAGGTGCTTTGAGAGTGGCAGGTTCAAGGCTGCAAAATGAGAGTTGCTGTTTTGTTTTTTCTTGTTTTTACCGGTTCTTCCTCTCAGGCTGAAGTCTTGGCTAGGATGAGGGTGCTTCGTGTGTGTTGCTCAAGACTGTAGTGGAGAGTTTCAAGTGCATGTGGTGTCGTGGAGTCCTAAGTGCAGGTGGTAACGAGCAAGTGTATGTGTGAATGATCGTAGGTGTTGTATTTGTTACGGGAGTGTGTAGTTTGTATTGAGATGAGGGTGGTGGCTGTTGAAGTTTAAGGGTGACGGGTTTGGCTGCAAAACCTATAAGTTGTAATCTCTTTGGGCTCCTGTCTTCTTTAGACTTTCTCTCTTTTATTCCGTGAAGAAGCCCCCATTTTGTGTGTATGCGATGAGGTTTTATAGTGAAAAATTTAAAAGTTTTTTCCTTCGTAGATTCTTGTTTCCTAATTTTAATTAAGTTTCACTTCTTATATTTTATCTTTTGTTTTCTTATCTTTATCTTTTAATTTTCATCTTATTATCTTCATAATTTTTATCTTATATTCAGATTTTTCTAATTCTTATTATCTTTTATCTTTTTTATCCTATTTATTTCTTGACTTTTATCTTATTCTATCTTCTATCTAATTCTTCCATTTTTTTGATTTTCTTTTAGATTTATCTTCATTTTCTGATTTTCCTTGAATTTATCTTCATTTTCTGATTTTCCTTGAATTTATCTTCATTTTTCTGAATTATCTTGGATTTTTCTGTTTTTTTTAATTTATTTGATGTTTTGAAATTTTCTTAGATTTATTTTCATTTTGGGTTTGGGCTTATTTAGTTTAAATTTTGGTTAGGTTTAATTTTGGGCTTAATCTTATTTTATTTTGTTATTTTTTAGTTTAAGTTTGGGTTTGCAATTTATGTTAAAGTTTTGAGAAAGTGGACTGGACAAAATTAGATGTATACAGATTGCCCCCTTTTGCTCATCTTTTAGGAACTAGAAGATGAGCAAAGGTTGAGAGACACTATTTTGTCCGGGTCAGTATATAATGCGAAGGGTAACTATCCACCTAACAGGGACCAAAATAACCTTAGGATTTCCTCTTTTAATCCTAAGTTTGGAAGGGTTACCGTCCACCCAACAGAGACCAAAAACGACCTTAAGGCTTCTCTTTTAATCTTAAGCTCGGAAGGGCTGCCGTCCACCCAACAAGGACCAAAAACGACTTTGGGATTTCCTCTTTTAATCCTAAGATCGGAAGGGCTACTGTCCACCCAACAAGGACCAAAAATGACTTTAAGATTTTCTCTTTTAATCTTAAGTTCGGAAAGGCTACCGGTCACCCAACAAGGACCAATAACAACTTTAGGATTTTCTCTTTTAATCCTAAGTTTGCAAGGCTACCATCCACCCAACAAGGACCAAAATGACCTTAGGATTTCCTCTTTTAATCCTAAGTTCGGAAAGGCTACTGTCCACCCAACAAGGACCAAAATAACCTCAGGATTTCCTGTTTTAATCCTAAGTTCGGAAGGGCTACCGTTCACCCAACAAGGACAAAAAATGACCTTAAGACTTCTCTTTTAGTCTTAAGCTCAGAAGGGCTACTGTCCACCCAACAAAGACCAAAAATGACATTGGGATTTCCTCTTTTAATCTTAAGATCGGAAGGGCTACTGTCCACTTAATAGGGTCCAAAAACGACCTTAAGATTTCCTCTTTTAATCTTAAGTTCAGAAGGGTTACAATCCACCCTACAGGGACCAAAACAACCTTAGGATTTTCTCTTTTAATCCTAAGTTTGAAAGGGTTACTGCCCACTCAACAAGGACTAATACGACCTTTGGATTTCCTCTTTTAATCCTAAGTTTGGAAGGGTAACAGTCCACCCTACAGGGACCAAAAAAATGACCTTCGAATGGGTTCTTCCTGTAATGGCCTGATTTGACCTGAATAAGTTGGTCTCTAACTTGATATGGATGAGTTCTTCCTAAAATAGTTTTACATTGATATAAGATGAGATGCTTATGATTGTGCATGTTTGACACGATAATGTAGAATCTTAATTTTTCAAAATCTTAGGGACATGCTCTGTGAAAATTTTGATTTTCTTGAGAATTTAGGCGATGATGATATGCTTGTATGCAATGATGCAATATTATCCTATGATGATGCATGCTAACATACTAGAAGAATAAAATTTTTTGTAAAATGCTACTCCATGACCTTTAGGAGCTTTTGAGTTGACTCTGACACTTTTGAGTCTTTTGACTTGCTCTCTCCAGAAGGATTGCCCCAGTGTCATTGAATTCTTAGTACATTACTTGACCAAGTTTTCTATTCATAAAGATGTCATTATTTGCTATATTGCCCCTATTTACATATCTGGGCTAAAACCCTTTTTGACATAGTCCTTGAACATAACTTGTCTCTTTCTCTTCTAAGAGAAATTAAGGGTGTGATGCTTTCAGTATTCACTTAAAACATTTTTCATTCATCATGTCTTGAAGTCATATTTAAAACTTTTTTTCTCTCATCATTAGAGTTTTGCCAATTTTCAATTCATGTCTTATCTGTTTAGACAATACCTCTTACTGGCACTTGACAATTTTTGCTTTGCATAAGAATGCATTTTAAGGAATAAGGATGGCTTATGACATAAAGGATATACAACTTGGTACTTTGGCCTTTCAAATGAGATATCAATGAATTGATCAATAACCCATTGCCCCAGTTTAAACGGGTTAAAGTATTGGAAACTTTGGGAGTAATACCTTTGGGGATCAAGCTTGATTCTTTTGGTGGATTAATAGCCCCATAGGAGAAGTCTCTTTATATCTTTCTGAGTCTCTCCTTTCTTTAAAGGTGGGTCATTTAGGTATGGGTATTTCCATTTGATTGCCCCCCAATTTAGATTTTGACTGCCCATGAGCAAAAAAATGTTGAAAAGAATTTTTCTTAACTCATTCTCTTTTATTATCTAAATCGTGCCTTAAGGGAATACTTATAATAATTTTCAATTCTCTGGAATCGAAAGTGTGCTGT